>CM066032.1:1086956321-1089356321 GCA_033557465.1 Ichthyophis bannanicus | reverse complement strand
GATGTAGTAAAGGCTGTTAGTGTAGCTGGGTTTAAAAAAGGTTTGGACAAGTTCCTGGAGGAAAGGTCCATAAACCATTATTAAGAAGGGACCCAGGATACCAATGCTTGACCTAGTACAAGCATTGCAGAACCTGTGTCTTTTGGGGAAACTGCTAGGTACGTATGACCTAGATTGGCCACTGTTGGAAACAGGATACTGGGCTTGATGGACCTTGGTCTGACCCAGTATGGCATATCTTATGTTCTTATGACAGTGTCATGGCATTGGATTTGGCTCTGGCACTGGGCAGTGGACACATCCTCCAAAGCCCAGTTGGTTCAGCTGCTCTTTAAGGGGAAGCTTCTGTTTGGAACTGATTTGGAGAAGCTGGTGAAAGACCTAGGCGAGACACAATCTTACTGCCTCCCAAAAGATAGGTCTAAGGGGTCTGTGAAGCAAGTTGGTGCCGCTTTCTCATCAGCCTCAGCCTGACCACCAAGGGCATGCTGGCGGTTGTATCAAGGCTACTGTCATTGCCAACCAGGAAAATCATTTATCTCCAGGAACAAGCAGGAATGTAGTCTTCACATATGGGTATCATCGGCACCGACGGAGCCCGCGCGGGAACACTCCCCAGCGTCCAATTAGAAAGCTTTTGGGAGCATCCCACAGTGCCTGCGTGCTGCCTTTCCCAACTGCCTTTCTCCAGTTCTTCGTTTTCCGCGGAGCCAGCAGGTCGTTTTCCTGTCACCACAGAAATTATCCCATATTTTTCATTCTTTTTTGTGGCAGCGTCTGCCTTCCTCGACGCTATACCGGTACCACCGGTTCCTCCTTTCTTTCTTCAGAAAAAAAAAACAAATTTTGTAATCTCTTTTTCTGGATTTTCCAGCCTTTTTTCTCTCGGGTGCCACGCACCATTTTGGGCACTAGGCCCAATTTTTTCCTCAACATGGAAAAACCCACTTCAGGTTTTAAAGTGTTCCAAGTGTGGCGGTACCATCTCTGTCACAAACACCCACGAGTGGTGCCTCAAATGTTTAGGTCCTGACCACTCCATCCCGGAGTGTGTTGCCTGTGGGATGATGTCGAAGAGGGGTCGGCAAAACCGAGCTGCTAAGCTTAGCACCCTGTTTCCCTCCGATGCAGCATCCGTGGCATCGACGTCTTCCAGGGCTTTGTCTTCCTCCCATGGATCTCAGGTAACCAAACATAAATCTGGCCGGTCCTCAAAGGGTAGATCTCCTTCCAAGCATCGAGATGTCTCTGGCATTGCCCTTGAGGGACTTGTACTGGCAAAATTGCCCCGGCGGGAGGCTTCGGCTTCCAAAGCACTATCGGGCTCCAGGATGTTCTCGATGCCTCAACCTCGGCAGAACTACTGGTGCCATGCTCTGGGGTACCGGCCGCTTCGGCGGGACCGACACCCAGGCATCGACAGCGTCAATTGACCAGAGATTCCTGGCTATTGAACGCAGTCTGGCGGCTCTCCTAGCGGCATCGGTGCCTTCGGGACCGCTTCAGACAGTTCAACTGGTATCGACACCGGTTCCGGCACCGATATTGGTACCAGTACCGACAGCATCGACATCGGCGAGTGTGTTACCAACACCGAGTCATGCTATTTCCTCCGGTATCGACAGGCTGGTATCGGACCCCTCAGGTACCGACTTCGATCGGTACCAGTATCATGCTTTACAAGAGCACCCGGACAGAAGATATTTTGAATCCTCCGATGACTCTGAGGACTGACAGCTCTGTCGATGCCGGAGTACTTATCTCTGAGGAGCCGCCTTCCCTTAAACATAGGATGTCCCATCCAGAGGATATATCCTTTCAGGATTTCATCAGGGAGGTGGCTAGAGGTTTTTCCATCACAGTGGCTCCTGAAACAGAGCCCAGAGCAAAGGAGTTGGAGATTTTACATTATCCTAAAGCTCCCAAGGAGGCAGCTACTTTGCCTATTCATGAGATCATGCATGATCTCATGATAAGAATGTGGGAAACACCTCTTACCACCTCTCCTCATTCCCGTAGGCTGGATACCATGTATCGAGTGCCGCCGCCTCCTGGATTTCAGAAAACTCAGTTGCCACACCACTCCATAGTGCTAATCAGCTATGAGAAGGATCAAAAGTGCAAAAAGACATGCATCTAATCCTCCAGGACATGAATGTAGGACTCTTGATGCCTTTGGGCGTCGAACTTTCCAGGCCTCTATGCTTTCTGCCAGGATTAGTTCCTACATCTTATACATGGGAATGTTCCTTAAGGAGGTTACAGGAGATCTAGAGCTTATGAGCCCTCTCCTTCCTGATGATAAGAGGCAGGATTATCTTACACTTGTCAAACATGCCCAGGATGTTTCCAAGTTTGTTAATCATGCAGCTTTTGACTGCTTTGAGTGCGTAAGCAGAACCTCTGTCATTGCCATAGGTGCTCGTAGGATTGCCTGGCTCCAGGCATCTGACTTAGAACTCTGGGTACAGGACAAACTGGGGAATATCCCTTGCACAGGCGAAAATCTCTTTGGCAAAAATTGGCAAGAGAAAGCTAATGAGCTGGATGCTGATAACACCACTTTGGATAGACTATCCAAGGCTACAACTGATCCTGCAAGGAGAAAATCCTACAAGATACCATTCTTCTCTAAAAAGAAGAGGTTTTACCCCTCCTATACCCAGCAGGTGCATTCTACAGGTCAGTCTGCCCGAAAGGGACAGCAGCCCCCAAAGCAAAGGAAAACAAAGACTGCTAAGCCTCAACCGGCCCAGCAGACTCAGCCTCCACAGGGACTTTGACTCCCATCTAGAGAACTTGGCCTTCCTGGCCCTGAACGGGCCAGAGCCTTCCACCATCCCAGGAAGGTTATGTCATTTTGCCCCCAGATGGGGGCAGATAACAGAAGAAGAAGGGACTCTTTCCATTGTAAGAGAGGGGTACAAGCTTCATTTCTTCAACATGCCTCCTCCCACAGTGGTAAGACAATTCAGTTCTCAGACTTCACCCAACACTCAGTTGGGCCAAGAGGTCAATTTACTTCATGCCCAGGGGGCAATAGAAAACGTACCAATTTCCCAACAGAGTACAGAGTTTTACTCCCCTATTTCCTTATTCTGAAGAAAACAGGGGGACACAGACTCATTTTAGACCTCAGAGAATTGAACAAATTCCTGTTCAAAGAGAAATTCAAGATGATTTCTCTGGGAACTCTGCTGCCATACCTTCAGAGTCAGGATTGGCTTTGTTCTCTAGATCTCAAGGATGCGTACACTCATGTTCTCATCCATCCAACTCACCGAAGATTCCTTCGTTTTCTTTTCCAGGGAAAGCACTACCAATACAGGGTGCTTCCTTTTGGCCTGACCTTAGCACCAAGGGTGTTTATGAAATGCATGGCTGTGGTAGCAGCATTTCTTCACACTCTAGGAATATTCGTCTTCCCCTACTTAGACGACTGGCTCATTCGAGCTCCATCAGAGTCAGAGGCCAGAATTTCTCTATCTTGCACAATGCGTATCCTTCAGTATTTGGGCCTGATCATAAACATCCCAAAATCCAGCCTAACTCCCACTCAGTCTCTAGAGTTCATAGGAGCTTTGCTGGATACCAGAAAAGCAAGGGCCTATCTTCCACAGGCCCCCTGCCTTCGCATTGTGCAGTTGGCCTCCCTGGCAGTGTTAAAAAGTCATCTCACTGCTCGGGAAATGTTACATCTACTAGGCATCTACCATGCATGTGGTTCCCTATGCTCGCCTCCATTTGAGAGCAACCCAATGGACTCTATCCACTCAGTGGACTCAGGCATCAGGCTGCCTATCAGACAAAATAGCAAACACAATTCATCTTATCTTGTCTCTACAATGGTGGCAGTCAACCCAAAACCTGTTGGTGGGGTCCCCTTTCCAGCAACCCCTACCCCAGGTCACTCTAACAACAGACGCCTCACAGGTGGGTTGGGGAGCTCATCTGCAAGATCTCTCTACCCAAGGCACCTGGACTCCACAGGAGACCCACTTATACATATCAATCTCCTAGAACTCAGAGCAATCTTCCTTGTTCTTCGAGTGTTCCACACCCAGCTGAGCTACAAGACAGTCCTAATTCAGACAGACAATCAAGTAGCTATGTTCTATCTGAACAAGCAGGGAGGAACAGGCTCTCTGTCGCTTTGCAACAAAACTTTGCGACTCTGGGCCCTCGCCAGAGAGCATCAGATTCATCTCCTTGCGGTGTATCTGCCAGGCATTCAAAGCTCTTGGGTAGACAGACTCAGTCAAGTTCTGTTTCCACACGAATGGTCTCTCCATGCAGACCAGGTAGCAAAAACTTTTCAAATTTGGGGAACTCTGGACATAGACCTCTTTGCAAGTCCGTTGAATGCCAAACTTCCCCGGTTCTGTTCCAGAATTCCGGCTCAGGTTTCTCAGGTCAGGGATGCTTTCCTCCTCCATTGGGGTCAGGACTTCCTATATGCCTTTCCACCCATTCCCCTAATTCCCAAAACCCTATTCAAGCTTCAGAGAGACAAAGGCCATATGATTCTCATAGCTCCACATTGGCCACAGCAGGTGTGGTACCCTCTGTTCCTACATCTCCCTCAAACTCCATCTCTGGAGTTAGGATCTGCTCCAGGTCTCCTGTCTCAGGAGGATGGGATGTTGTGGCATCCCAATCCCCACTCTCTGCATCTCAGGTCCTGGTTGCTGAGAGCCTAGACCTTCATGGTCTTAACCTTTCTCAACAAGTAAAGGATGTCCTTTGGGCTTCCAGGAAACCTTCCACAAGATGCTCTTATGCTTTCAAGTGGAAAAGGTTTTCCATATGGGTGTTTGCAAAAGGGTCTTCACCCCCTTGCGATACCTCTGGAATCATTACTGGAGTATCTCCTTCATTTTTCTAATGCAGGACTTAAGACTAACTCAGTAAGAGTCCATTTAAGTGCTATTTCAGCTTCTTTAACGCCTCTAAATGGGCAGCCTATTTCCTCTCATAGCAAGATTTATGAGGGGCCTTCTTCTAACTAAGCCTCCCATTAGGCCGCCTCCAGTGGCATGGGACCTGAATCTGGTTCTTGGGCAGCTCACGAAGCCGCCTTTTGAACCTTTAGTACTACCTCCTTGAAATTCCTTTCCTGAAAAGTTATCTTTCTCATTGCAATCACATCAGCACATCGCATCAGTGAATTGCAAGCATTAGTTGCTGATCCTCCTTACACAAGGTTCCATCATGATAAGGTAGTCCTTAGGACTCATCCACATTTTATGCCAAAGGTGGTCTCACCTTTTCATTTTAACCAGGCGGTTTACTTGCCTGTGTTTTTTCCAAGGCTTCATGCTTCAAATGCAGAAAGGAATCTTCATACTTTGGACTGTAAAAGAGCACTTGCCTTTTACTTGCAAAGGACACAACAACATAGAAAGTCCTCCCAACTCTTTGTTGCTTTCGATTCTTCTCATTTGGGACTTCCAGTCTCCAAGAGAACATTGTCCAACTGGATTGCACAGTGTATTTCTTTTACCTATCAGAATAAGAACCTTTCTCTGGAAGGCCATGTCACAGCTCACAATGTGAGAGCCATGGCAGCCTCAATGGCTCATCTACACTGTGTCTATTGACATCTGTCGAGCAGCTACTTGGGCCTCGGTTCATACCTTCACAGCCCATTACTGCTTGGACAAGGACTCTCGCCGGGATGCCTTGTTTGGTCAGGCTGTTCTACAACACCTGTTCCATACTTAATCAACTCCTACCCACCATTCCCGGTAGGATGCCAGAGATCCATGGGGGGAAGTGGAGCCCTTTCACAGGGGCACACAACTTCTGGGGTCTCTCCCTGGCTTCTGTAGCTAGGGAGTCCCCATATGTGAAGACTACATTCCTGCTTGTTCCTGGAGATGGCATAGTTACTCACCTGTAACAAATGATCTCCGGGAATAGCAGGAATTTAGTCTTCACAACCCACCCACCTCCCCTAGGAGTTGTATCTCTCTTTTCTTTTCTTTCCCTCTCTCTCTCTCTCTCTTTGTCTCAGCTTTGAAACTGAACTGGAGAGAGGCAGTTGGGAAAGGCGGGAAGTCAGCACGCAGGCGCTGTGGGATGCTCCCAAAAGCTTTCTGATTGGACACTGGGGAGCATTCCCACGCAGGCTCCGTTGGTGCCGACGATACCCATATGTGAAGACTAAATTCCTGCTGTTCCCGGAGATCACCTGTTACAGGTGAGTAACTATGCTTTCCCCTCTGCTTTAGGGCCTTGGGCTCGTTCTCAGTCCTTTTGTGGATCGTGTGTGCCTAAAGACTCGGTCTCCTCTAGATGAGGACCCTCCCGGGCTGCACATTGAAGGTTTGGGGTGAATTTCCTGGTCCCCCATGTGTGCAGCAGTCTGCATCTTTTCTTTCAGGAATGGGGCCAAGTTACCAAGGATCACTGGGTGCAAGACACCATTCAGTTCAGCTGTGTCCTGGAATGCAGAGAGGTGATTCTCGATGCCTTCGTCATTTCCTCTTGTGGTGCCACTGTGCAGAAAACGGACAAGTTACTGCACCTAAAGGTGGTGATGCTTGCCCCCCCCCCCCTGATGGCGTGGCAAAGGCAGACACTCCATCTATTTTGTGGTGCCAAAGAAGGTTGATTTCTTCTGGCCCATTCTGGACCTCAAGGTCAACGAGCACTTGTATATCCACTTCTGGATAGAAGCTTTGCACTCCGTGATCCAAGCAGTGCACCGAGGGAAGTTCTTGGCTTCTCTGGATCTGGCCAAGGCATATATTCATACCCCGATTCAGGTAGATCAGCAGAAGACTCTGCGTTTTGCTGTGCTTGCCTCAACATCAGTTCGCCATCCTCCCTTTCGGACTCTCCACCGCCCCAAGGACATTCTCCAAGGGCTCTCCATTTCAAAGCAAGGTACCAAAGCTCCACCAACTGAGCAATGGCTAGGAAAAATCGTATTACCAAAGCTGTTGCGACCGTTACAGCTTCTACCTCTGTCCAGACAGATATCCCTGAAGGACTGGTTCCATGTGCAGGATGCCTAAATGCTGAAGCTCTCAGGAAACAGATGGAGGAGCTCAGAGAAGAGGTGGCAAGGCTGAGGAGCATTCAAGACGGTGAGAAGTATATTGATGAGATGCTTCTTGAAACATCCAAGCTGTCCAGCAGAGATGTGGATGGGAACCTACAGAAGGACAAGGCTGGACACGAGTTACTAGGGCCTGCAAAATCGCCAATCCAACTACTTACGCCATTGAATTGAAGAACCATTATGCAGCCTCGGAAGTGGAAGAGGTGGAGGTATCCCAGGAAAGGGAAGAATGAGCACCCCAAATTGCTGAATCAGTGACCACTAGGAAGCGAAGGGTAATGGTGGTGGGTGACTCCCTTCTGCCTACCAGAATTGATGTCCAGAGAGGTATGCCAAAATCCAAGATGTTACGGAGAGTTTGCTGAGACTTATCAAGCCTACCGACTATTACCCAATGTTGCTCATCCATGTTGGCACAAATGATACTGCAAGGTATCAAAAGTGACCATGGCTCTGGGACAGAGGGTGAAGCAGATAGGGGTGCAGGTGGTATTCTCTTCAGTCCTCCGTGTTGAAAGTAAAGGCCAGGGCAGAGAAGCTTGCATCCTGGAGATAAATGCATGGTTGCGTGGTTGGTGTCATCGAGAGCGTTTTGTTTTCCTGGACCATTGGATGATGATCCAAGGGCTGGAGAGCAGAGATGGCATCCATCTGTCCAAGAAGGGTCGATATGTCTTCAGTAGCAGACTGGCTAACCTACTGAAGAGGGCTTTAAACTAGATTCATTGGGGGGGTGTGAAGAAAGCCCCCAGGTAAGTGAAACAATAAATACATTTTATAGAAATAGATAAAAGGGGCAACATAATAAAAACATAAGATATGCCATACTGTGTCAGCCAAGGTGTCGGAGAAGAGCCACCAAAATGGTAAAGGGGATGGAAGGATACTCCTCTCTGCATTCCAATCAAGAAACACATACTTCCAATACTCAATCAACCTGCTACCAACATCAATGACATGGTCACCACATGGAATGAAACCATCAACCAATACGCCATACTACCACCAGCCCGTAAAAACCCAACAACAAAGAACAATGTAGAGAAAAGACCATCTGCACCATGGTTCTCCCAAGAACTAAGGAAGTCTCTTACTATCTTGAGGAAGCTCGAAAGAAAGTGGCGTAAATCTCATAACTCAACAATTCAACACACATACTTGACCCACCTGCGAGCCCATCGTGAAGCAATATGGAACACGAGAAAAACCTTCCACTCTGAACTCCTCAACCGCTCCCTAAACAAACCTCGGGAACTCTTCAATCTAGTAAAGTCACTAACTACAGAACCATCACCACCTCAACAGGAACCCATACACCCGCAGAAGTATGCCAACTTTATACAATCTAAAGCTATCAGAACAACAACATCTTCATCTCCAAGTCCCCCCCCAACAACACGTACGAGTTTTCCCACTACTTAAGCTCTCATCGCCCTCAGCTAAATACGTTGAAAACATTATAGTCAAAATGAATACCACCACAGCACCTAACGACCCTTGCCCAGCACACTGGATAAGAGCTATGCGATCCGACTTTAGCCCAGTAATAGCAGATATAATAAAGATGTCCTTCTCAACAGGCATCTTCCCATCTGCACTAAAACAGACTTCCATAAGACCGCTGCTGAAGAACAATCAACTAGACCCAACAAAGGAAGAATCATACCGCCCGATATCTAGTATACCGCTGCTATCCAAAATAATTGAGAAAGTAACCAACAATCAGATACAACAACACATAGACACCTCCTCCCCCCTCGACCCCAGTCAGCACGGATTCAGGGAAGCCCACGGAGTAGACACTGCTGACAACATTAACCAACACACTCATCAGTGGATTAGACGACATCAAAAAAGGCTTTGCCCTAATATTCCTCGACATATCTGCAGCATTTGACTCTGTGGACCATGATATACTGCTAACCCGTCTATACGACAAGGGAATCCATGGGCTGGCATGGGAATGGTGCAAATCATACCTGAAAGATCGCTTGCAACACGTCAGGACTGTTACAGGTACCTCACAACCTTTCCAGTTAAAACAAGGAGTACCTCAGGGCTCATCCCTATCCGCGCTGCTATTTAATATTTATATGCAGCCTATATGTGACATCACTCGCTCCTTTGGCATATCCTCATTGATCTATGCAGATGATGTGCTAATATTCACACCAATCAACGTCAAGCTCCCAGATTACACAACACTAATAGATTGCTTTAACGCAATAGCAGACTGGCTCCTCACCCAGAATATGCGAATAAACTACAAAAAAACCGAAGTACTGATAGTCACGAAAAACAGAGAATTCTCACCCCCTGAGACCCTAAAAGTACGAGGCGCAGACCTCCCAATCAAACCCTCCATAAAATATCTTGGAGTAACACTGGACCAGCGACTGGATTTTAAAGAACATATCAACCGCATGGTGAAAACCATTTATTTCAAGATAAGGACCCTGCGCCATCTCAAAAATATGCTTGAACCAGACAGCTTCAGAACTATATTTCAAACCATAGTCACACCCCACTTCGACTATGCGAACATAATACTCCATGGTCTCCCAAAAAACACCCTAAATACATTACAACTAGCCATGAATGCCGCAGCCCGGGTACTATACGGTGCTTCAAAGAGCGAACATATAACACCCATCCTAATGGAGCTTCACTGGCTCCCTATATACTGCAGAATAGCATATAAAGCTCTGCTCATGACCTTTAAAGCGACAAATACTATAGCTCCTTCATCAATTTCAAAACTCCTCCATCCCACTCCCAACATCAGATCCAGGAGGTCAGCAGCGGCAAATACCCTAGCTACACCACCTGAGGCCACAAAATGCAAACGTTCAACAACAGACAGGGCCTTTGCATACTATGCTCTCAGATGTTGGAACAACCTACCCCCCAACATAAGAGCTATTACTGACCTCAAGCATTTCAGAAAAGCCATAAAGCACCACCTCTTCATTCTGCATTTCCAAAGCACATCATCATCCCTCTAACAGGCACAGTATAAATTGTAAATACCATATTTACTCAAGATGTTACTAAGAAATTCTATTCATTGTATGTAGGTTCTTTCAAATATGTATAGAGTTTCTCAAAGTATATAGGTTCTGTGATAAGGAAGCTTATCATAGCTCAGGAAGGGGCTATAGAAAAGGTGAAGTGTCTCTGAACAAGCAACCTGTCAGTGCTGGTAGAAAGAGAAAACAGAATTTTGCCATAAAAGACTACCAGTCCCAGAATGCACCAGGTTTCCAACAGCCATGAGAGGAGCTGAAGTGAGAAAACGTGTGTTCAATCAAAAGGGCTATGAGGTAATCCCCAAGCACTCATTGCAAAGGGCAGGGCTTGATTCAGCACAGCTGCACTGTGCTAGGATGGAACACTCATCTCAAAGGGCAAGGCCTGATTCAGCACAGCTGCGCTGTGTTAGGGAGGAGCACACATCTAAGCAGAATAAGAGTAGAGTTTATTCTACAGATGACCATCTTCATGATCACCTTGGATATCCAGAGAATTATCCTCAGTTTCATCTGAAGGATCATCAGAAGCAGAAGCCAAACCGGACGGACAGAGAGGGAAAGAAGCCCTCTGGAAGAAAGAGGAGGAGAAAAGCCTTTGAGAGGTCTAGAAGAGTCCAAAGCAGTACGTATACTGGGAGGTATTCCAAGGGCCAGCATACACCATTGGACTGGGGAAAGCCAGAGGAATGCTGCTGCAGAGCTAGGAATCACCAGAGGCTACCTGTGAGGGAGACGGCTGCACGTGGAAGGGACTCTAAGACCTGTGCCAGAAGGTATGTGAAGAGAGATCCAGTGTCCAGGGATCTGGATTGGAAGGCTGGACATAAGAACTGGACTACATACTGGCCAGGCTATATAGAGAGGAACTCTAGCAGCAATGGAAGCTCAGGTATGAACACTGATCTATGCCCTAGCTATAACCTTGAAAGACAGCAGGGAAACAAGTATTCTCCTGAAAATGCTCCATTGAGAGATTCATCTGTGCCAATCCATGATATTGAACCCATGCTTGTTGAACAAGGGGGAATAATAGCAGATGAGGATCCTGTTTATATGGACTGCTCTCTATCTAAACTCCGTTGGTAACTTTCTGTTATAAAGTACAGCAACCATCACAAAGAAATACAAATTTGTTCTTTAATCTACTCAGAAAAGCTGAAGCAAGATTTGACCCACACAGTGGAAGGCAAGCCAGCTAAGGGGTTTCAGCTGGTGACTGCTAGCAATTAAGCCTTACCTAATTGCTTGTGAGCTAGGAGAGAATCACTTCTGTATCTATGTGGGAAGTAATCAGAAGTTAACCTGAAAAGAACAGTTTGTTTCTTGCTTTGTGGCTTTTCATTTGTTGTTTTCCTGATTTTGACTTTGTTTTTCCAAGTTAACACTGAAAGCAAGTAACCTAATTTATGTGCTGCCAAGCATATCTGTGTTGGGAGAAATAACCCCATAAATAAATATCTTATTGGCTTTACCTAAGAGCACAACTAAATTATTGTCAGCAGCTGTGTCTGGTGTGAATGAACTACATTGCCCACAATACCTTGCAAATCATATAGAAATATGCACTTGCTAAGAGTGTGAAGATTCTCACCCAGGCAGCCGTCTGACAGTTCTTTACAAATATGTACTAAGTTTTTACAAAGTTTTTACAAATATGTACAAAGTTTCCCAAAGTTAAAATCCCAGTTGAATTCTCCTGTTATATGTAAACTCATCACAGTCTGTTGCTTGCAATGAGTATTCCTGTTTAATGTAAACCGCGCTGATGAAAAAGAGTGCGGTATAAAAGAACTATAAATAAAGAAAGAAAGAAAGGCTAGAAAGGTTAGGGCTCTTTAACCTGGAAAAGACGGCTGAGGGGAGATATGATAGAAGTCTATAAATTAATGAACGGAGTGGAACGGGTAAACGTAGATCGACTGTTTACGTTATCAGAATATAGGAAGACTAGGGGACATGCAATGAAGCTACAGGGTAAACTATTTAAGACTAATAAAAGAAAATATTTTTTCACTCAACGTGTAATCAAACTCTGGAATTTGTTACCGGAGATGTAGTAAAGGCTGTTAGTGTAGCTGGGTTTATAAAAGGTTTGGACAAGTTCCTGGAGGAAAGGTCCATAAACCATTATTAAGAAGGGACCCAGGATATCAATGCTTGACCCAGTACAAGCACTGTGGAACCTGTATCTTTTGGGGAACTGCTAGGTACATATGACCTAGATTGGCCACTGTTGGAAACAGGATACTGGGCTTGATGGACCTTGGTCAGACCCAGTATGGCATATCTTATGTTCTTATAAGGTCCATCAAACCCAGTATCCTGTTTCCAACAGTGGCCAATCTAGGTCATAAGTACCTAGACGTTTTCCCAAAACACAGGTTCCACAATGCTTGTATTGGGTCAAGCAGTGATATCCCAGGTCCCTTTTAATAATGGTTTGTGGATCTTTCTTCCAGGAACTTGTCCAAACCTTTTTTAAACCCAGCTACACTAACAGCTTTTACTACATCCTCCAGTAACAAATTCCAGAGTTTGATTATATGTTGAGTGAAAACATATTTTCTCTTATTAGTCTTAAATAGGTTACCCTGTAGCAGTGTTTATAAATGTCCATAGCATGAGAAATAAGATCCCAGATGTTGAGGCTTAATGGGAGAGGCTGACTTGGATTTAGTGGCAGTTAGAGACATGGTTCACGGACATCCATGACTGGGATATAACTATACCAGGCTATACGCTATTCAGAAAGGACAGGGGAGGAAGAAGGGGAGGAGGAATGGCACTATATGTAAAGAATAATATTAAAGCTATGGAAGTATAGGGCTTAAGAGAGAGGAGGCAGTTTGGGTTAAACTAGAAAGAGGGAAAGAGAAATCCTTTTGCATTGGTGTGATATACAAACCTCCATCACAGGGAGAAGATGTGGACGGAGATTTAATAGAAGACACATACAGCATATCCAGGAAAGGGGAAGTGCTACCGATAGGGGATTTCAGTATGCTGGATGTTGATTGGCGCATCCCTGCTGCGGTGTCATCTAGAAGCAAGGAGATCCTGGATTCTTTACAGAAAGAAGTATTCAGGCGACTGGTAACAGAACCCACACGTGAAGGTGCCATACTGGACTTGGTGCTTACCAATGGGGAAAGTGTTTCTGATGTTATACTGGGAGATCATCTTGCATCCAGTTGTTAGAATGGTAAATAAAAGGAAAAGGAAGCCGCTATGATTCTCAAAAGAGGTAGCTGAAAAGGTGAAGAAAAAGAGGGAGGCCTTCATGAAATACAAGAGATCACAGAGAGAGGAAGACAGGCATCCTTATCTGGAAAAACTTAGAGAGGCTGCAAAGTAGTCAGGAAAGCAAAGGTACAAAAAGAAGAAGAAATAGCCAATGACACAAAATGGGGGGATAAGACATTTTTCAGATATGTTATTGAGAGGAGGAAGGGCAAAAGTGCTATTGTTAGACTCAAGAGTGCAGGGGAGGAATATGTAGAAGCTGATGAGGATAAAGTGGAATTGCTTAACAAATATTTCTGTTCTGTGTTCACAGATGAAGGACCAGGACCTCGGAAAACACCCACAAATAGGAACAGAAGCGAGGGGCATCTCAAACAATTTTCAGTGGACCGTGTTCATGAGGAACTGGCTAAACTAAAAGTGGACAAAGCAATGGGACCGGATGGGATACACCCTAGAATACTGAGGGAACTTGGGGACGTTCTAACAGCTCCACTGACTGACCTTTTCAATGCCTCATTGGAGTCTGGAGTGGTGCCAAAGGACTGGAGAGAGGCTCATGTGGTGCCTTTACACAAAAGCAGAAGTAAGGATGTGGTTGAAAACTACAGGCCGGTTAGTTTAACTTCGGTGGTAAGTAAATTATTGGAAATGCTGCTGAAAGACAAAATAGTGAGGTTTCTGGAGTCCAGCGGATTACAGGATCCGAGGTAGCATGGAGTCACCAGGGGCAGGTCTTGTCAGACAAATCTGATTGATTTCTTTGACTGGGTGACCAGGGAGTTGGACCAAGGGAGAGCGCTAGATGTGTGGTGTATTTAGATTTCAGTAAAGCATTTGACAGTGTTCCGCACAGGCGACTTATAAACAAACTAAGCATCCTTGGGATGAACCCTAAAGTTACTGTTTGGGTTAGAAATTGGTTGAGTGGGAGGTGGCAAAGGGTAGAGGTAAATAGAGCTCACTCTGAGGAGAAGGAGGTTACCAGTGGAGTGCTCCAGGGATCTGTCCTTGGTCTGATTCTTTTTAATGTCTTTGTTAATGATATTGCGGAAGGGCTGTAGGGTAAGGTTTGCCTCTTTGCGGATGATACCAAAATTTGCAACAGAGTAGACACCCAGGAAGGTGTAGTTAACATGAGGAGGGACCCAGCTAAGCTTGAAGAATGGTCTAGAATTTGACAGCTAAGATTTAATGCTAAAAAATGTAGGATCATGCATTTGGGCTACAACAGTCCAAGGGAGCAGTACAATATAGGGGGTGACATACTTCTGTCCACGAAAGAAGAACGGGACTAAGGCGTGATTGTGTCTGCCAATCTAAAAATAGCTTAATAGGTAGAAAAGGCAGTGGCGAAAGCTGGAACAATGCTTGGGTAC
This sequence comes from Ichthyophis bannanicus, assembly GCA_033557465.1. Lineage (NCBI taxonomy): Eukaryota > Metazoa > Chordata > Amphibia > Gymnophiona > Ichthyophiidae > Ichthyophis > Ichthyophis bannanicus. The sequence continues at coordinate 1,089,341,598 of CM066032.1, read as the reverse complement.
ATAGGGAGAGGAATGGCCAGCAGAAGAAAGGAGGTGATAGTGCGTCTGTAAGTCTTTGTTGCGACCTCATTTGGAGTATTGTGTGCAATTCTGGAGACTGCACCTTCAAAAGGATACAAACAGGTTGGAGTTGATGCAGAGGGTGCCTACTAAAATGGTTAATGGTTTTCGTTATAAAGCATATGAGGACAGACTTAAGGACCTTAATATGTATACTTTAGAAGAAAGGTGGGACAGAGGTGATATGATTGAAACGTTTAAATACCTCCGTGGCATAAATGCACAGGCGGAGAGCCTTTTTCTATTGAAAGGAATTCCTGCTATGAGGGGAAATAGGATGAGGGTGATAGGGGATAGACTCAGGAATAATATGCGGAAATATTTCTTTTTGGAAAGAGTGGTAGATGCATGGACTAGTCTCCCAGTAGAGATGGTAGAGATGAGGACAGTATCTCAATTCGAAAAAGCATGGGACAAACACAGAGGCTCTCTAAAGAAAAAAGGGGACTCTTGTAGTGGGTGATATGGAAGGGCAGACAAGATAGGCCATGTGGTCTTTTTCTAATGTCATGTTTCTCTGTTTCTAAGGTGATGGTGGTGGTGGCTGCGGCTCTGCAGTGCCAGGGAATCCGTGTTCATCCTTATCTGGGCGACTGGCTTATCCGAGCTCGTTCCCTGTCAGAAGTGTCTCAGATGGCGTACCGAGTGGTGTCCTTCTTGGAAAGCCTCAACTGGGTGATCATTCAGGGAAACAGCTTCTGCCTTCCCAGTCCTTCGAGTTTCTAAGAGCATGTTTCAACACTCGAGTGGGCAGTTTTCCTGCCAGAGGAAAAGTCAGAAGGCTGTTGGATTGTCTGGCGCTGTTCTGTGAGCAGCAGGCCCCCAGAGTCTGTGATAATATTCTGCTCCTTGGATTGATGGCGGTGACCATTGAGATGGTGCTATGGGCACATGCTCACATGTGACCACTACAGCAGTACTTGTTGACACGATGGTTCCCGAGTTTGAGTTCAGGCTTCTGCTGCCATTGATAATGAAGGCTAGCCTGTAGCGGTGGCAGTGGCAGCCAGTTCATCTGAGGGTGTACTGCTGGAAAATTTTGCCTGGATCCTGCTAATGACGGATGCCATTCTCTCAGGCTGGGGAGCCCATTGGCAAGACCATACGGCCCAGGGTTGTTGGAACCGCAGGGAAATAGTGTGATCCATCAACCACCTCGAGGCTAGGACCATCAGGTTGGCTCTTCTGCATTTCTGGTCCCTGGTTGAGGGCCGGGTGGTTCAAGCATTTTCAGACAATGCCAAGACGGTGGTTTATGTCAGTCGGCAAGGCAGCACAAGGAGCCTCGGAGTGGCTCTGGAGATGTATCTCCTGTTTGGACGAAGAAGAACTTCCTAGCATTGTCGACCTAGGACATTGCCGAGGTGGACATTGTGGAAGTGGACTTCCTCAGCAGGCACTCTCGGAATCCTGGAGAGTCTGAGTTGATTCAGGAGTCGTTTCAGTTGATTCTGCACTGCTGGGGTCACCTCAAAATGGATCTGATAGCGACCCGCTCCAGTGCCAAAGTTTTCCGCTTCTTCAGTTGCCACTTGGAGATGGGGTACATAAGAACATAAGATATTCCATACTGGGTCAGACCAAGGTCCATCAAGCTCAGTAACCTGTTTACAACAGTGGCCAATCTAGGTCATAAATACCTAGCAGTCGCCCCAAAAGACGCAGGTTCCTCATTGCTTGTATTGGGTCAAGCAGTGATATCCTGGGTCCCTTTTAATAATGATTTATGGACCTTTCCTCCAGGAACTTGTCCAAACCATTTTTTAAATTCAGATACACTAACAGCTTTTAACTACATCCTTCGGTAACAAATTCCAGAGTTTGATTACATGTTGAGTAAAAAAATATTTTCTCTTATTAGTCTTAAATAGGTTACCTGTAGTTTCATTGCATGTCCCCTAGTCTTTTTATATTCTGATGACGTAAACAATCGATCTACGTTTACCCGTTCCATTCCATTCATTAATTTATAGACCTCTATCATATCTCCCCTCAGCCGTCTCTTTTCAAGGTTGAAGAGCCCTAACCTTTTTAGCCTTTCTTCATAGGAGTATCCTTCCATCCCCTTTACCATTTTGGTGGCTCTTCTCAGTACCTTTTCTAATAACGCTATATCCTTTTTAAGATACAGCGACCAGAATTGCACACAATATTCAAGGGGCAGTCGCACCATGGAACAATACAGAGGCATTATAATATCCTTTGTTTTATTTTCCATTCCTTTCCTTATGATACCTAGCATTCCATTTGTTCTCTAGGCCGCCGCTGCACACTGGGCGGAGAGTTTCAACATGTTATCCACGATGACGCCTAAATCTTTTCCTAGGTGGTAGTTTCCAGTGTGGCACTTTGCATCGTGTAACCATAGTTTGGATTGTTCTTTCCTAGGTGCATAACTTTGCACTTGTCCACATTAAATTTCATCTGCCATTTAGATGCCCAGTCTTCCAATTTATCAAGTTCCTCTTGCAATTTTCCACAATCCTCTTGGGTTTTAACAACTTTAAATAATTTAGTGGCATCTGAAAATTTGATAACCTCACTCGTTATTCCCTTTTCCAGATCATTTATGAATATGTCAAAAAGCAGCGGACCCAGCACAGATCCCTGGGGGTACTCCACTATTCACCTTTTTCCATTGGGAAAATTGGCCATTTAGCCCTACCCTCTGCTTTCTATCTTTTAACCAGTTCCTGATCCACAATCGTATACTGCCTCCTATCCCATGACTTTTTAGTTTTGCCAAAAGTCGCTGATGAGGGGGCCTTGTCAAAGGCTTTCTGAAAGTCCAGATACACTTTATCAACCGACTCACCTTTATCTACCTGTTTGTTCACACCTTCTAAACAACATAACAGATTAGTAAGACCAGATCTTCCTTGTCTAAAGCCATGTTGGCTGACTCCCATTAAGCCATAACTATCTACATGTTGAGTAATTTTGTTCTTTATGATGGTTTCTACCATTTTTCCCGGTACTGACGTCAGGCTCACTGGTCTGTAGTTTCCCAGATTACCACTGGAACGCTTTTTAAAAACTGGCATTACATTGATCCTACGATCTTCAGGTATTTACAGATGATTTTAATGATAGTTCACAGATTACTAATAGCAGGTCTGCAATCTCATATTTCAGTTCTTTCAACACCCTTGGATGTATATCATCCGATCCAGGTGATTTGCTACTCTTCGGTTTATCTAATAATAGTTGTAATATATCTTCCAGGTGTATCGATATTTCCTTCAATTCTCCCGCAGTATCACCTTTAAATACCACTTCAGTCATGGGTAACATCCCTACATCTTCTTCTGTAAAGACCAAGTAATTCATTCAGTCTCTCTCTCCGATATAGCTTTGTCCCCTTACTGCCAATTTTACCCCTCTATCATCCAATGGTCCAACTGACTCTCTCACAGATTTTTTGCTACGAATATACTTGAAAAAGTCTTTATTATGTGTTTTTGCTTCCACAGCAAGTTTCTTCTCAAATTCTCTCTTTGCCTGCCTTATCAATGCCTTGCAATTAACTTGCCAGTGCTTGTGCTGTTTCCTGTTTTCGTCATTTGGCTTTTTTCCATTTCCTGAAAGATTCTTTTTTGCCAGCAACAATCTCTGACCTCACCTTTAAAACATGCTGGCAGTTTTTTGGACTTCCACATTTCTTAAAGCGTGGAATACAGCTGGTCTGGGCTTCCAAGATAGTATTTTTAAACAACACCCAAGCTTGATGTAAGTCTTTAACCTTTGCAACTGCTCCTTTTAGTTTATTCTTAACTATTTTCCTCATTTTATCATAGACTCCCTTTTGAAAGTTAAAGGTAGTACTGTGGATTTCCTTACCATCCCTCTTCCATTAACTAAATCAAACGCAATCATGCTATGATCACTATTGCCAAGTGGCCCCAACACCCTTATCTCTTGCACTAGATCTGGTGTTCCACTAAGGACTAAGTCCAAAATGGCTTCCCCGCTGGTCGGTTCATGAACCAGCTGCTCCAAGAAGCAGTCATTTATTTCATCTAGAAACCTTTTCTCCCTAGCATGTCCTGCCGTGACACTGGCCCAGTCAATACTGGAGTAATTGAAATCACCCATTATTACTGTTCTGTAACTTTTGTTAGCTTCCCTTTCTTTGAGCATTTCATCATCCATTTGTTCATTCTGGCCAGGCGGTCGATAGTACAACCCTACTGCCATTGCTTTCCTCTTTTTACATGGAATTTCAATCCATAGAGATTCTACAGCGAATTTTGTTTCCTGCAAAACTTTAATCCTTTATGACTCAATGCCCTCTCTAACATAGAGCGCAACCCCTCCACCAATTTGATCAGCTCTATCATTAGGATATAGTTTGTACCCAGGAATCACAGTGTCTCACTGGTTGTCCTCTTTCTACCATGTCTCTGAGATTCCAATCATATCTAACTTCTCATTTAGTGCTATATATTCTAACTCTCCCATCTTATTTTTTAGACTTCTAGCATTTTCATACAAGCATTTTAGAGACTGTATTTTATTCATATTAATCTTGTTATTGGTAGGCAGGGGCATTTTGGAATCTTTAAGCTCTGTCTTCTCTGTACTCAAGGGCATTTGGGCTACCTTTGCCTTTATTGGAACCTCTCTGCTGATGTGCCCTAACTTCATTTTTTTTGGTAGTATCCTTCAAGGATACATTGTTCCAAACCATGCGCTCTTGGGTGACTGTCTGCTCTCCCCTATTAATCTAGTTTAAAAGCTGCTCTTTTTCCTTTTTAAAAGTTAATGCCAGCAGCCTGGTTCCATTCTAGTTAAGGTGAAGCCCTTCCCATCGGAAGAGCCCCTCCTTTCCCCAGAATGTTCCCCAGTTCCTAACAAATCCAAAACTCTCATCCTTGCACCATTGTCTCATCCACGCATTGAGACTCTGGAGCTCTGCCTGCCTTTTGGTCCTGCACGTGGATTTGGGAAGCAATTTCAGAGAACGCTACCCTGGCAGTTCTGGATTTCAACTTCCTACCTAAAAGCCTAAATTTAGCCTCCAGAACCTCCCTACCACATTTTCCTATGTCATTGGTACTGACATGTACCAAGACAGCAGACTCTTCCCCAGCACTATCTAGGACCTTGTCTAGGTTGCGCATGAGGTCCGCTTCTTTCACACCAGGCATGGCATATTACCAGGCAGTCCTCACGTCCACCAGCCACCCAGCTGTCTACATGTCTAATGATCGCATCACCAACTATAACAGCTGTCCTAACCCTTCCCTCATGGTCACATAGCCTTGGAGAAACTTCCTCAGTGCAGGAGGGTTTTACATCACCTGGAGGACAGGTCCAACTATAGGATCACTTCCTGCCACACCAGGGTGATGCGCTCCTGTCACGTGACCTCTCTCCTCCATGGCAACAGGGATGCTGCCAGACTGGAGGTGGGACTTCAGGACTTTATCCCTGTAGGTCTCGTCTATGTACCTCTCTGCCTTCCTTATGTCTTCCAAGTCTGCTACTCTTGCCTCCAGAGATCGGACTCGTTCCCTGAGAGCAAAGAGCTCCTTGCACTTGTGCACATGTAGAAAATCATGCACGTGACACTCAATGCACAAGACTGGAAAGTCCCCATCTTGCTGCCGGACTGCTGTCTGCATCTACATTTTAAGGTTGTGTTTAGATATTTACTTACTAAGGGTTGCTGGGGATACTTATACTAATAAAGCTATACCTAATACGTTTAATGCACTTTGTTCACCTGAAGTTTAATTAATCTCAGGTCCTTAATGTATGCTGATGAGAATAAACAGCTGCACCTGAGAGTGAATATGGCACCTCCTTTCCTTTAAGAGGTTTAAGCACCTATAAAGCTACAATTATCCCAGGGGTGAGTGGTGGTCAGAAAGGGAGGGAAGGAAAGAAGACTTATTAAAATTGGCTGCTACACAGTACACTGTCCTGTTCTTCTTTTTTTTTTTTTATTGAAATTTTAAACATACTTACAAAGAAAGTACGCAAGCAATCAAGATGCCAAGGTCAATCCAGAAACAAGAAAAAAAAGGAGGGAACCCTCCAAATATTAATAAGAAAAATAAACACCACAGCAAATCATATTCTTAGCCCACTATAAGGGGGAGAATTAAAAAGCAATTAATACAGCAAAATATTCAGGAACCCAAATCCTACTGCTAAGACAGCACAAACCCACTATCCCCACTTCTCCTAACACAAATGTGCACCTTTATTTATTATCCAAAAATAGCTGCAATTGAGAAGGATCAACAAAGGTATATTTAGACCCCTGAAATGTAATTAAACACTTACAGGGGTAACGAAGAAAAAAACTTGCTGAAAGAGCCAAGACCTTAGGTTTCAAAGCTAAAAAAAGCCTGTCTCCTAAGTTGAGTGGCCTTACAGACATCGGGAAACATCCGCACCTTAGCACTACAGAACAGAACAGATGACCTTTTAAAGTACAATTTAAACGCAGCGGATTTATCATACTCAGATACAAAAGTGACTACCAAAGTAGCCCAAGTAAGAATAGTATCCTGAGAATCTTCTAAAAATTTGGTAAGGTCAATGTCAGCGCCACCTTGGAGAGTATCACACTCACCAGGCGCACCGGCAGATACCTTCCTCCCAGTCAAATAATACAACTTAGAAACCAAAATAGAGTCGGCAGACGCCAGACCCAAAGATTCTTTTAAATACTTCCGAAATAATATATCTGCAGATAACAAATGACATATAGGAAAATTTAACTGCCGAATATTTTTAGCTCTAAACAGATTGTCATACATTTCCATCCTGTGATGAACATACAAACTCTCAGCTTATTAAATGTGAAGTCAGTGTGCAACTCTTAAAGCCATTAGTGTTTCAAGTGTCCTGTTCTTCTAAGGTAATCTGTGACCAATCTTCAGGGGGAGTCCCATAGGCCTTGCTTGGATAGAGGGTGCCTTGGTTCTAAATTTAACCAGAAAGCAGACATGGCCTCCAGCTCAAGGGGTTTGCGAGCTGTCTCTTCCCGCCCAATAGTATTGTAGCTTTGGTACATCCCACACTTATTCACTCTTTAATCACCTACCGTCTTGCTTATTGTAACCTACTCCTTTGAATCATCTCTCTCCCCTTTTCATTGGCTATTTGGCTCCACTAATCTGCTGGTAGGGGAACACATCCCACTTGTCTGGACTGGTCCAGCAGGACTCAAGGAAAGGATATTTACTGGTAAGTAAAATGTCACCTTTGTGATCAGTTATTTTGCATTTGGTTAGACTCTGTCCCTGTATTTTGGGTGCATGACCAGCTTGAGGGATTCTGCTAGTTGTGTGTAGTGATCTATAGCAATTTGGCTTATTCCAATTTCTAGTATGTGGTGATTTTGCACAGGGGTTGGCAAGTCTGGTTTTCAAGTGCCACAAAGCATTTGGGTATTCAGGATATCTACATCGACTATGCATACAATGCAGCCACTGTAAAATTACGGATCTTGTGTATGTTCATTGTAGATAATCTGAAAACCTGACTGACTCAGGATACTCAAGAACTGGAGTTTCCTACATTTGTTGTAACATCTGTTGAAATATTTTTCATAGGTTAGGTTGTTGTTGCTTGAGTTCTGGTTGCTAGTTTTATTTCAGTGTGATAGGTTTGCTATATAGTTTTAGTCTTTTACAGGATTTTATATTATTTCACAATGTGCCTGGTAGTCAAGAAACTGTGTTTTGCTGTTTTTGAGGCAACACCAGAATTTCAATTTTTTTTTTGCATGGTGAGTGGTAAGTAGGCATATCCTACTTCCGTTTTGTACCATTATTATAAGGGTTACTGTGAATGCAGGTTATGTTTATATAAGGAAAACAGAAACTAAGGTGGATAGACTATTAAGAATGTGGGGTGGCGAGGGCAGCCTCTTTTCCAACACTTGAGGCTCACAAACCTGAATCTAAGGTGAATTACCAGAGGAGGGCAGCCCCTGCAGCAGATTTCCCTCATCCTGCCATATCGAAAACTTGATCCCATTTAAAGGCAGATAAGAGCATAAGAATTGCCATATAGAGTTGGACCAAATCATCAAACTCAGAAATCCTGTTTTCAGCAGTGGCCAATTCAAGTCACAAGTACGCAGCAGGATCCCAAGGAAGGCGGGAAGAGTACCGGAGGTGGGTGTGAAACTCTGAGAGAAAAATCAACTTTTTCTGGGGACAAGCCAGACAAACATCTGAAGGGCTCCGCATAAAAAAGGAGACTGAGCATGATGGCACCTTTGGATGAGAAGGGGACCACACATGTGTAGTGGTATCTCCCAAAGGCTTACTTAGAAAGCTGGGGGGATGCTTCCGCAAGGGCTCCGTCGGTGCCAATGTCACCCATATGTGAGGACTGACTTCCTGCTTCTTCACGGAGAAAAAGGGGACTATTGTAGTTGATATGGAAGGGCAGACTAAATAGGCCATGTGATCATTTTCTGCTGTTATGTTTTTTTGTTTCCTCTGATAAAGCCATAATGGAAAAAAATGCAACGTTGGAAAAATATCCAGAAGTTGATCCAAAGACTCACCTGTACATTTATCTACCAGCCTTTGTCAGGGAGTCTGTCACCACACAATTATAACACCTTATGGATAGATTCTCAGTAATCATGTACTGGGCTCTGGGGGCGAATGAAGTCTGAGTTCAGTTCAGAGTGGAGAAGAAATCCCTAACCCATAAGTGACCAGGTAGACTTGGGGAAAGTCACTACTTATTCCTGGGTGTAAATAACAAGGAATGCTACGGAGGTATTTAAATGTCTGTATCATATCGCCCCTATCCTGCTTTTTCTCTAAAGTATACATATTAAGATCTTTTTCTGTCCTCATATGCTTCATAACGAAGACCACTAACCATTTTAGTAGCCACCCTCTGCACCAATTCCAACCTGTTTATATCCTTCTGAAGGTGCGGTCTCAAGAATTGCCCATAATTGCTCCAAATGAGGTCGCTCCAGAGACTTATACAGAGGCATTATCATTTCCTTTTTTCATTCTGGCCATTCCTTTCCCTGTATACCCAAGCATCCTTCTGGCTTTCGCTGTCACCTTTTCTACCTGTTTAGCTACTGTAAGATTGTCCGGCACAGTTACTCCCAGGTCCCACTCTTGTTTTGTAGACAGAAGTACCTCACCACCTACATTGTAGAACTCCTCTGGATTTTTGCAGCCTAAATGCATGACCCTACATTTTTTGGCATTAAATTTCAGCTGCCATATTCTAGACCATTCTTAAAGTTTAGCTAGATCCCTTTTCATGTTATCAACTCCTTCCTGTGTGTCTATTGTAGATTTTAGTATCGTCTGCAAATAAGCAAACCTTACTCAAGAGTCCTTCCGTAATATCACTAGCAAAGATGTTAAACAGAATCGGACCAAGGGCAGATCCCTGCGGCACACCACTGGTAACCACTTCCTCAGAGTGAGCTCTATTTACCTGTACCCTTTGTCACCTCCCACTGAACCAATTTCTAACCCAATCAGTAACTTTAGGGTCCATCCCTAGGGTGCTCAGTTTGTTTATAAGTCACATGTGCAGAATGGTGTCAAAGGCTTTATTGAAATCTAAATACACCACAGCTAGGGGTCTCCCTCGGTCCAACTCCCTGGTCACCCAGTCAGAGAAATCTATCATATTTGACAAGACCTGCTGCCTTGGCTCTTGCAATCCATTGGACTCCAGAAACCTCACAATTCTCTCCTTTAGTAGCCTTTCTGATAATTTACTAACCACAGAGGTTAGACAAACCAGCCTGTAGTTCTCACCCAATGTCATCCTTCCGTCTGCTTTTGTGTAAAGAGACCACATGTGCCTTTCTCCAGTCTCCTGGCACCACTCCCAATTCCAAAGAGGCATTGAAAGGGTCAGACAGTGGAGCTGCTAGAACATCCCCAAGTACCATCAGTATTTATCCTATCTGTTCCCATGGCTTTGTCTACTTTTAGTTTAGCTAGTTCCTCTCAAACACAGTCTTCTAAAAATCATTTCAGCTTATCTTTGCTTCTGTTGCTATTTATGAATGTTTTCTGAGGTCCTGCTCCAGGCCCTTCATCTATGAACACAGAACAGAAATAATTGTTAAGCAATTCTGCTTAATCCTCATCAGTTTCTGCATATTCCTCCCCTTTACCCTTGAGTGACAATACCACTTTTGCCCTTCCTCCTCTCACTAACATATCTGAAAAAGTCTCATCCCCGCTTTTTATTACATTGGCTATTTATTTTTTTTTTGTACCTTTGCTTTCCTGACAATTTGCTAGCTTCTCAAGTTTTTCCAAATGTAGATGCCTGTCGTCTTCTCTCTGTGAACTCTTGTATTTCATGAAGGCCTCCCTCTTTTTCTTCACCGTCTCAGCTACTTCTTTTGAGAACCATAGTAGCCTCCTTTTCCTTTTACATTTATCTACCTTTTATTTACCTTTCTAACAAAAAGGTTTGTTGCCTTTAAAATATTCCCCTTCAGTTTTGCCCACTGTTTTTCTACATTCCCCAGCTGTTCCCATCCCACTAACAACTCTCTGAGGTATTGTCCAATCTTTTGCAAAATTAGTTTTCCTAAAGTCTAAGACCCTCACTTTTGGATGGATTTTATCCACCTTATTACTAATACTGAACCATACCATCTGGTGATCACTGAATGTGAGTTGATCTCCCACTGTAACATCAGAAACACTTTCACCATTGGTAAGCACTAAGTCTAGTATGGCCCCATCATGTGTGGGTTCTATTATCAATTGTTTGAATAGTTCTTCCTGTAGAGAATCCAGGATCTCCTTACTTCTAGATGACATCGCAGAAGGGATGTGCCAGTCCACATCTGGCTATTGAAATCACCTATCAGTAGCATTTCTCCTTTCATGGCAATACTGTGAATGTCTTATATTAAATCTTCATCCACTTCTACCCCCTGTGATTGGGATCTGATATAACTCCAGTGCAAATGGATTTTCCTTTCCCTCTTTCAAGTTTAACCCACAGTGCCTCCTTTCTTCCATTTAAGCCCAGCAATTCTATTGCTTTAATATTTTTAACATATAGTGCTACATCACCTCCCTTTCTTCATACCTTTTCCTTCCTGAATAAAGTATACCACAGTATAGTTACATTCCAGTCATGGTTTTCTGTGAACCATGTCTCTGTAATCGCCACTAAATCCAAGTCAGCCTCTTCCTATTACCTGAAACATCTGGGATCTTATTTCCCATGTTACAGGCATTTATACACACTACTTTCCAGATGTTGCCCCTATTACCCATTTCTACAGAGGTATTTAATGTAGCACTTACCTGGGGGCTGTCTTCGCCCATTTCCATCAAATCTAGTTTAAAGCCCTTTTCAGTAGGTTAACCAGTCTGCTGTTGAAAACACTTCAACCCTTCTTGGACAGATGGACACATCTCTGCTCTGCAGCCCTTGGAACATCATCCCATGGTCCAGGAAACCAAAACGCTCTCGATGATGCCATGCATTCATTTCCAGCATGCTAGCTTCTCTACCTTGTTCTTTACCCTCAATAAGGAGGATTGAAGAGAACACACCCTGCGCACCTATCTGCTTCACCCCCTGCGCACCTATCTGCTTCATCCTCTGTTCCAAAGCCGTGAAGTCACTTTTGATATGCTCGGAGGGATACCTGGCATTATCATTTGTGCCGACATGGATAAAGCAACATAGGATAATAGTCAGTAGGCTTGATGAGTCTCAGCAAACTCTCCGTAACATCTCGGATTTTGGCACTAGACAGCACACCTCTCTGGACATCAAATCTGGTCGGCAAATGGACGCCTCAATACCCCTCAGAAGAGTCACCAACCACCGCTACCTTTGCTTTGTTGTGGTGACTGATTCTGCAGTTTTGGGGTGGTCGAGCTGTGGTCCTTACCTTTCCTCGGATGCTTCCACCTCCTCCATTTCCAGGGCTGCATATTGGTTCTTCATTTCAAGGGCTGGAGGAGTTGGAGTGCTGATACTGCAGGCTCTGGTGTCTCGTGTCCAACATTCTTCCTTCTGTAGCCTCCCATCTTCACCTCTGGATGTTTCAAGAAGCATCTTGTCAATGTACTTCTCAGTCTCGCCACCTCTTCCCTGAGCTTCTCCACTTGTTTCCTGAGAGCCTCAGCATGCAGGTATTCTGCACATGGAACTGGTCCCTCAACTGGCATTGGGATCTCTGTCTGAATAGAGGCATAAGCTATAACGGGGGCAACAGCTTTAGCAATACAACGTCTTCCAGCCATTGCTTAGTTGGTGGAGCTTTTGGTACCTGTTGAAGTAAAATATAGAAACCTACCAAAGTCCCTACCTGTTCCTCAGCTGTACTTTAAGAAAAAAAGCAGCTAATCTGTTTTAGGTGTTTTCTAACAGTGCTTGTCTATGACCCTGTGTGTAGCTAAACGGGGAGTTGCCCTATAAAGCAAGAGCGCTCGCATGAGATGAGTGGGTGTAAGGATGGGTAGGGAGGGACCTAACACCTGATGACATCATTGGCTTCAAAGAGTTAGCTATGAATGAACTGACAAAAGCCTTGCCCAACCCCACAAGCACACACAAAAAAGTTCCCCTTTGTTGTATAGAAATAAAGACTTTATCCTTTAAAAACTAACAGAAAAATCCCCTTCAAGAATTAGCTTTTAAAAAGACAGCAAAACCCCCTTTAAGAATTGGCTTTTTTTTTTAAATACCTTAACTCCTTTGAGAGCTTTCAGGCAGAGTATTACTTTGCTTTGCAATGGAGTCCTTCAGGAGGAAGATGCTGTTAAAGGAATCCAATCAGTTTGTGTGATCAGAGGCAGACACTAGATGTGATATATTTGAATTTCAGTATAACCTTTTTGAATAGGGACCAAACTATCAAGGTGATACAGGCTGTAGTCCTTACAAAGCTGTAGTATAGCAATAGCCCTCTGGTATCCTGAAACACGCCTACACTGCCTTCAGTTTTTACAGAATACTGCTGCTTACTTCGTTCTTAATGTGGGCTATTGCAGACATGATTTTTAGACATTGCAGTGACTCCTAATCATTTACAGACTTTTGTCCAATATCCTAATGATCTCTGTTTTATCTGTTTGTAGTGCCATGCTGTGTCTGTGTTAGAATTTGTCACAATTATGTATTTTAGTTAGAGGGGATCTGGGAGCCTATTTTATAAATGCTTATAAGGAGTAGCCTAGTGACTCCTAGCATCCAGAAGATCAAGGGTTTGATTCCCACTGGTACTCCTTGTGAGCTTGGGCAAGTCACCTGACCCTCCATTGCCTTGGAAGAAAGGCCTGGCAATCTACTTCCGGTGATACATTACCAAGAAAACCCAGAGGTAGCTAGGTCGCCAGGAGTCAGCACTAACCTCACGGCACCAAAAAAAATAAAATAATAATAAAATGTCTATGTTGCTTGTATAAATTAGCCGCATTTTTGGACATTTCACAAAGATAGTCTGTTATAAAATCAAACCCCACATATTGGGCTGCCTGCTTATCAGTCCATACTAATGGTGTCATTGTCTCGTTTTCTCAGATTTACACTTTGAACATACACAGAGTGGAGGATTGCTGGAAGAAATTCACTTCTAACCGCACAGTGGGATTGCTGCTGTTTGCTGGGATTGTCCTTGGAAACCTATGGAAAGGAAAAGATCCAAGCGAAATGAAGGAGGCTTCGGACAGTAGCACATGAAATAAAATATTTCTACATTAGAAAAGCACGTGCAGTTCCCTTTTAATTTATGTATGCCTAGAGCATTTTTAAAATAAAAAAATCCCCTATATGTGAGCTCTATTGTTTTATTGACTGTATCTGCATTCTGAAAGATAACATCACTGTACTTTGGTGCCATCCGTTGGAGCAATGTTCATCCTGGTTGCTTTTATGCCTGACAGTGGGTGACTCATGCTGATGTAACTTCTGATGGGCAGATGCTAGTAGTTGCATTTAGGTGAAGGGAGGAATACTGATTCTCCTTGGACAAGCAGGATGTGTCAGCCACACCTGGTTACGTCATCCGACGGCGCCATGACGGAAGTGCTCCCTAGAGCTCAGAAGCTTCTGAGCATGTGTGAGGTGATCCCACCTCCCCGATCCGCCCCTAGCCAGGTCAGTCTTTCTTCTTCCGCCTTCGCCTCAAGACGGATTTTCACAGCTCTCAGAATACGGTATGCCCAAACCGGATTTTAAAAAATGCCTACAATGCAATCGCAAAATGAACGCTACAGACACTCACCAGCATTGCCTCAGATGCCTCGGAGCTTCACACGATGTCGAAGACTGTTCTAGCTGCGCTCGGATGTCCCCCAGGGCAAGGAAACACAGAGGGCACACATTAAAGGAATATCTGGCCTCTTCGGAGTCAGCCCGAGCATCTCCTGCACAAGCCGGAACTCCTGAGCGTCAAACGGCAGCGGCATGGGATGTGCCGTACAGGGCCTCCATCCCCGGCTGCTGGAGACTGGGAAACAGCGCATCTCCGACCAGAGGGACCCCAGCCTCCCTTGCTGTTCCTGCGGTGCCCAGGGTAAGCTCCCCGGTAGCGGAAAACTTTGCTGGACCCCCCCCCCCTGCCATGCGGCTCCTCAGGATCAGGCCAAGATGGCGCTGCCCACGTGGCCCTGCCTAGCTCCGCCTCCAGATCCTCCCACTCTGCCCGGATTGGTCATAGCAGGTCCTCTTCCAGCCGTGCCGACGCTGGAACTCCAGCTCAGCACCGGCAGCCCTCTCCTCAGTTCAGATCTATTGAAGGCAGCGCCGATAGAGATCTGAGCATGCCCTCGTCCAGCCGCGCCAACTCTGGAGCTCCGACTCAGCGCTGGCAGCCCTCTCCTCGGTCCAGATCTATTGAAGACCGTGCCGATGGAGATCTCCACCGGCGCGGAAGACATAAACGCCGATCAAACAGCCAGGAGGCTCCCGATCGGCGTGGTAGCAGCAGAAGAGGCAATGAGCATAAAAGAAGCAAGAGACAGGATAAGGATGCTGCAGCCAGTCGCCATAGGCACAGGGACAGGCATTCCTGCTCCAGCGGGAGGAGTACTGCGAGCGGCTCTTCCCACAGCCGCAAGAAGAGCAGACGCCGATCCAGTTCCGGCTCCAGCTTCCACAGAGGATACAGGAGCAGCCGCTCTGCAGAATCAAGCACCTCACGGCCATCCTGCAACTGCTGTCTTGCCTAGTGGACCAGATGGCACCTCCACGTCTGGACCACGAGCGTGTAAGCTCTAAGGACATACCATCAGTACCTCTGCCTAGCCCGGAGCGGTCACTCTCCCCGCGGTCACCTTACCAAACGTCTCCCAGGATGCGGACTCCTTCTCCGGAACATGCCCTGGATTCAGGAGGAAGCGACGAGGAAGGGATGGGCTCAGGTTCGTCCACCTCCAAAACCACACCGGATGAGCCTGAGGAGCCACCTAAACAGGTTCCTGAAGACCTTACCTACCCCAAATTCCTGAGGAAGGTGGTGACCAAGCTTGGCCTAAGCACAGAGGAGGCCCCCGACGAGGTCATGAAGTACCTCAATGGCCCTAAACTAGCACTTGCTCTACCCCTCCACTGGAAGCTGAAGGACAAGCAGTCAACCCTATGGCAGTCTCCGGCCTCTGACCAGGCCTGCGCTAGACGCCTGGACAGCAAATACCTCCTCCACATGGCACCAGGATTCAACAAGCCTCAGCTGCCTCACCAGTCGATTGTGGTGGCTTCTGCACTGAAAAGGAGTAAGTCTTCATGCATGCAGGCTAACCACCCACCAGGTCGAGACCCCAAACTCCTCGACGACGTGGGGAGAAAAGCTTTTCAAGGGGCGATGCTCAGTGCCAAGATAGCAGCATATCAGTTCCAACATGTCCTATTCCAGGACGCTCTCCTGGCAGATCTCAAGGGCCAACTGGTTGCACTTCCCAAGGACTCACAGCTGGCAACCTCAGCCACAATGCAGGAGCTGGCCGAATGCAGCAAGCATCTGATGAGCACAGCCTTTGACGCCTTTGACACTGCCATCCAGACGGCGGGCACGGCCATATCTGCCCGCCGCTGGACGTGGCTACGAGCATCCGGTCTCATGGACGATACCCATGACAGGATTGCGGACGCACCCTACTCAGGTGAATCACTTTTTGGAGACAAGGTCGCAGACACGGTGAAAGGTCTTAAAGAAGATTGCACCACCTTAAAGACACTAGCGGTGGACGGACTCGAACGCCCCTCATGGTCACAAAAAGGGAGTTACTACCGCAAACCATTCTCCTCTTCCAAGAGGTACTATGGCTCCAACCAGAAGTGGCAAGCACCGAAATTCAAACAGACCTACAACTCCTCGTCCTTTCAGAGGCAGCAGCCGAGGGAGCGCAAGCAGAAAAAGCCGAACTCCCAGCAGTCCGGTAAGAACACCTCCTCCTGACAACTCGACTCGGCTGGGCCCTGCGCTGAATGTTCCGGCAGCTCTACCTGTGGGGGGTCGCTTGTCCATGTTCCTGTCGGCTTGGCAGGAGATCACGTCGATCAAATGGGTCCTCCAGATCATCCAGTCGGGCTACCGCTTACGCTTCTCCTCCCCACTGTGGCAGCGCACACAGCCCACCAGCCAGCCCCCGCAGCACCTGGAGACTCCACTCTCGGACCTCCTAGAACAACTTCTCACGGCCCGGGCGATAGAGCGGGTACCCCCCCAGCGAAGTCAACACTGGTTTTTACTCCCGGTACTTCCTTATCCCACAAGAAGTCCGGTGGCCTCCGCCCAATTCTGGACCTCCGCAAGCTGAACAACTTCATCACGAAGGAGAAATTCAGAATGTACTCGCTAAACTCCATTCTACCTCATCAGGGCGGGGGACTGGATGGCTACTCTGGACCTGCAGGACGCATACTCCCACATTCCAGTCCACGCATCACACAGGAAATTCCTGAGGTTCATAGCACTGGGGTGCCACTACCAATATCGTGTCCTTCCCTTCGGGCTCTCCCCGGCACCCAGAGTCTTCACGAAGTGCGTAGCAGTGGCCGCGGCACACCTGCACAGACAAGGCATCATCTTTCCCTACCTGGACGACTGGCTACTTTCGGCGCCCTCTGCCTTCGAACTCAGGAACGCAGTGCAAATAATGACAGCCCTGCCAGCCAGACTGGGATTCCTTCTCAACAAGGAGAAGTCCCGCCTGGACCCTACTCGGAGTACAGAATTCATCGGGGCGATAATCGACACCTGTGCCTCCAAAGCCTTCCTTCCCGAGCAGCGGGTGAAGATCATCACTTACCTAGCCAAGAAAGTGTCCAAGGCAAGGCAGACCACGGCCCACGACATCCTGCGCCTCCTGGGTCACATGGCAGCGACGACCACGGTCCTACCCCTGGCGAGACTGCACATGCGCACCCTTCAGTGGCACCTCCGGACCCACTGGAAGCAATTCTCTCAACCGCTCACCACCCGCATCCCCACCAAGCCCAAGGTGGTCCAAAGTCTGCGCTGGTGGGCAGACCCAGTCAACCTTTCAGTGGGCAAGGATCTACAACCGTGCGACTACCAGCTCACCCTTACCACGGATGCATCCTCCACGGGATGGGGGGCTCACCTGCTGCATATCAGCACACAGGGAGCCTGGTCCAGAGCGGAACAATCCCTCCACATCAACGTTCTAGAACTCCGGGCGGTCAGGTATGCCGTACAGACATTCAGGAGTGGAGGAGTAGCCTAGTGGTTGGGGCAAGGTACTTCATGCCGGAAGGTCGGGGGTTCAAATCCCACTAGAGGACAGCAACCTTGGGCTGGAAGGACTGGTGTTTCTAGTCCCACAGGTGCTCCTTGTGGTCTTGGGCAAGCCACTTAACCCTCCATAGCCCATGTTCCCTGTAAAATAGTTATCTCCAAGTTATAATACCCTGTTCAATGTAATTTCAGTTTGTTCAATGTAAACTGCACTGATGCAGAATAGTGCGGTATATAAGAGAATGTAAATAAATAAATAAATAACTGACCAGAAAGTCAGTCCTGGTACAGAAAGACAGCCAGGTGACCATGTTCTACAATCAACAAGCAAGGGGGCACGAGGTCACGTTCCCTATGCAAGGAGGCCCTCACGACCTGGTCCTTAGCTCTAGCCAACAACTGTTTTCTACAAGCGACATACCTTTGCGGGGACCAGAACACCTTAGCAGACAGACTGAGCAGGTAGCTCCAACCCCACGAGTGGACGCTTCACGAGGAGGTGACAGACAGCATCTTCAGGCACTGGGGAACTCCTCAGATCGACCTCTTCGCGACCGAAGTCAACACAAGAAGCCCACTGTTCTGCTCCAAGTGCCCGTCGCGCCAGAGAGTGGCCTCGGATGCGTTCGCCGTACCCTGGGGGGGTTGGACACTGGTATACGCCTTTCCCCCAACCCCCCTCATGACAGCAACAATACAACGAATCATCAGGGACAAGGTGCACGACATACTGATTGCCCCCTACTGGCCACGACAGATGTGGTTCTTCCTTCTGCTTCGACTCGCACAGGAACCACCAATCCGGTTACCGGCGAGACCAGATCTGCTCACCCAGAACGACGGCAGAACCTTGCACCCCAGCCTTCAAACCTTGGCCTTGACAGCCTGGAGGTTGAAAGGATAAACCTCGCTGACCTCCACCTAACCACGGAGGTGCAACATACTGTCCTGGCTTCCAGGAGACCGTCCACGAGAAAATCATACAGCCTTAAGTGGAGACGTTTCAGCATATAGTGCGCAGGCCACGGAGTCCAACCAGCCTCTTGCCCCGTGCCCAAAGTCCTGCAGTACCTCACATTTCTCTTCAAACTTGACTTAAAGCCACAATCCATCAAGGTCCACCTCGCGGCGATTGCTTCTCTGCATGAACACCGAAGTGCCTCGGCCATGGGCTCCCTCGCCACCCTACCCATCGTGACATGCTTCATGAGAGGCCTCAGAAATCTGCGACCCCCCCCCCCCCCCTGTCCAGAAACCAGTACCTTCATGGGACCTCAATGTCGTCCTACAGCAACTTACGCAGGAACCGTTCGAGCCCCTTCCCACTGCGGGTAGCAAATACCTGTCGTGGAAGACACACTTCCTCATCGCCATCACCTCAGCAAGGAGGATTAGCGAACTGCAGGCATTGGTGGCCCACCCACCATACACAAAGCTCTATCACAACCGGGCATCCCTACGGACCCATCCAAAGTTTGTACCTAAGGTTGCCTCTGCCTTTCACGTCAACCAGTCCGTGGAGCTTCCTTCTTTCTTTCCAGCTCCACACTCCTCACCTGAGGAGCAACGACTTCACTCACTGGATTGCATCCGAGCCCTGCACATCTACATTGACAGGACTTTCGCCGTTAGGCTGGGGACCCAGCTCTTTGTGTCATTTGACCCTAACAAACCCGGGTGACCCGTCACCAAGCGTACACTCCCCATTGGATATCAGACTGCATCGCCTTCTGCCTACAAAGGGCGGGCGCCCTCCCAGCAAATAAGGCGGGTGCACACCAGCTCCGCGCTCTAGCCAGCTCGCAGGAGATCCCGGTGAGCGAGATCTGCAAAGCCGCCACCTGGTCCTCTCAGCTCACCTTCCAAAAGCACTACTGCCTTGACCTCAAGCAGAGGCCGACAGCTCCTTTGACCGAGCAGTCCTTTCTGCGGCCACAACTACTACAACCATTGGAACCCAGCTGAACCGGCCGACCAGCTCCAACCCTATGACTGCCATCGGGTGAAGCCCACGGGGCGCCTACTCAGGTCCATCTATCCCAGACCTGAACATCGGGACTCGATTTCCCTATTGCCAAGCCTACACGGGACGTGTACTCTGCTAGTTTGCACAGTTGATATTTGCACTGCTTGCTTGTTTTGCACAATTGATGTTTACACCGCTTGTTTGTTTTTGCACAATTGATGTTTACCATGTTGCACATTGCATCTAAGATTGTTTGCTATTGCACATTGCACTGTCGCTTTCTACTAAGTGTTACTGTTGCACTCTCCAATAAAACACCTGCCTATCCAGGCGGTATATAGATATATATATATATTGTTCTGTCGCATGCCTCCCTCATTCTCCACAGCGTTCAATGCATAGCTTGGGAGACACCAGGTGTGGCTGACACATTCTGCTTGTCCAAGGAGAAAACGGGGTTACTTACCTGTAACAGAGTTCTCCGTGGACAGCAGGATAAGTCAGCCACACGATCCTACCCACCTCCCCTGTATGAGGGCGGCCTGCGTCCTAGCCACTGGGGCATAGCTAATCACTAATTCACTGACCTGGCTAGGGGCGGGCCGGGGAGGTGGGACCACCTCACACATGCTCAGAAGCTTCTGAGCTCTAGGGAGCACTTCCGTCATGGTGCCATCGGATGATGTCACCAGGTGTGGCTGACTTATCCTGCTGTCCACGGAGAACTCTGTTACAGGTAAGTAACCCCATTTTCCCTGAACTTGGGGGCTCTATCTCCTCTTGCCAGATCATTATCGATATCCCTTTCCTGGTTATCTGTATGAGTTTTTTTGTCATTTGCAGGTGAAAATGGTGGTAGCCATATTCAGACCTGTTTTTTAAAGTTGGGGGGGGGGGGGCAGGAATTCTGAAATTTCCCATGCAGGATTCTAGTGACTTCAGGTTAATAAAGTTAGTGTCTTTCTTCTAATGGCTGTTTGGTGGTATGTTTGCTAGGGATGTGCAAACAAAAAACAATTTGGTCATTTTGGGACATCTTGGTTTGTTTCACATATTCCTATTACTTGAAACAATGTTTTACTTTAGAATTTTTAGTGCATGTTAAACTCATAGGCATTAATTCAGTTTAGTGTGCACTAGCTTTTTAAAGTGCTAACAAATGTGTTAATTCAATTTAGTAAATTGACACACATCCTGATAATTCAGTTAGTGCTGGTAATATTCAGTCATCTGGATAAGCAATCTGCATAGTATTTAGGACAACTCTATCCGTCCTAAGTTATGCAGCGTGATATCCCGATAATGGCACTGAAAATACCTTTTCTCCAGGAACATGCAGGAAGTCAGTCCTCACATATGGGTGACGTCGGCGCCGACAGAGCCCTCGTGCGGAGCAAATCTCCAGCTTTCAAAGAAAGCCTTTGGGAATTGCATCACGCATGCGCAGTCCCCTTCCTGCCCAAGGGTGCCATCTTGCTCAGTCAAATGACATAGCTAAAAAGACAGCAGAAATTTGTAAAAAATAATAATAGGACTGCAACTGCAAGGGGAGGAGGGAGGGTTGTGAGGACTGATTCCTGCTGTCCCTGGAGAACATCTGTTACAGGTGAGTAACTACGCTTTCTCCGGGAACAAGCAGGAAGTCAGTCTTCACATATGGGACTCCTCAGCTATAGGCTACCGAGAACCCACAGCTGAAAAATAGGCTCCCTCTACGAGAGCCGCAAGCAGCCACAATAGGAATCTAACTGAGAAAGTAGCACTCCAGTAGCCTGACACAGAAGAGTTGGAGAGTAGGAGTTGCCTAGACCTCAAATAAGTTACGGAGTACAGCCTGGCTGAAAGCACTGTCCCGTTGAGACTCTCTATCCAGGCAGTAATGGGATGCAAAAGTCTGACCCGAAGACCAGGTGGCGTCCCTGCAGATATCTGCCAGTGGAACAGAGTGGAAATGAGCCACTGATGCCGCCATGGCCTTGACCCAGTGGTCCGTGACAGGACCTTTCAACAGAGGCTTGGCTGCCCTGTATGCAGTCTGCCACCCAAGTGGACAGCATACATTCTGAAACAGCCATCTCCAGCTTACTGGGGTCAGGATACAAAGAGCTGAGAAGACCTTCGATGGCTCTGCGTACGCTGCAGATAGATGGCCAACGCCCTCTTACAGTCCAAGATATGCAGAACTGCCTCTGCCCAATTGGCATGGGGCCTGGGAAAGAAGGTAGGCAGCACCATCTCCTGATTGAGGTGGAAGGAAGAGACCACTTTTGGCAGGAGCTTGTGGTTTGTGCGTAGCACCACCCTGTTCCTATAGAACCTTGTATAAGGCCTATTGGACACCAGTGCCTGAAGTTCACTCACTTGTCGGGCTGATGTGAGTGCCACTAAGAACACTACCTTCCAAGAAAGGTAGCGGAGATGGCAGGTTGCCATCGGCTCAAAAGGCGGCCGAGTAAGCCGCCCTAAAATCCCACTCGGTCGCCGGGGTGGCAGACCGGAGGCTTCAGAAGAAGTAGGCCTCTCAAGAACCTAGCCTCCAAACGATGGGCAGAGAGAGGCTTTCCTTCCACTGGAAAGTGGTTTGCTGCCAGGGCACTGAGGTGCACTCTAACGGAATTGGACTTAAGGCCCAACTCCGAAAGATTGAGAAGATATTGTAGTACCACTGCAACCTGGCAGGGAAAAAGGGTTCACCACCTGCTTCTCGCACCACAAACCAAACCTACACCATTTGAAGGCGTAGGTTCGTCTAGTTGATAACCTCCTTGAGGCTAGCAAGACCTCTTCCACATCTCTTGGAAGAAGGAGTGGTGCGAGTACTACCCTTTCAACAGCCATGCCATCAGGTTGAGGGAAGTGAGATTGGGGTGCAGAAGACTGCCCCCCTCCTGGACAGGACGTTCGGAGAGGACCCCAGAGGAATGGGGGACTCCACTGCTAGCTGAAGTAGAAGCGGACACCAGGGTTGTCTCGGCCATCTGGGGGCTATCAGGATGATCGAGGCTCTGTACTGGAGAACCTTGAATAGAGTTTTGGCCACTAGAGGCATTGGGGGAAACTCATAGAGGAGGCCCACAGACCAGGATATCAGAACACGTCGTCAGCCACCCGCCACCCTGTCTGGGTGTGGCTGCCTGGAGCAGAACTGGGGCAGCTGTTGATTCTGTGGACTTGCGAACAAGTCCACCACTGGCTGTCCACAGGTCTGAAAAAGCCACTGGACTACTCCCCTGTCCAGCTGCCATTCGTGGGGCTGCAGGATCGTGCTTAGCCTGTCTGCTAAGTAGTTGTCCTGGCCTGGGAACTACACTGTTTTGAGGTGCATGCCATGTTGGACTGCAAAGAAGCAGAGATTCAGGGTCACCTGACAGTAGGCGGGACCCCGTGCCCCCTTGTTTGTTCACATAGAACATGGCTACTTGGTTGTCTGTCTGTATCAAGACCGGCTGGTGGGCCAGAGTCTGACAGAAGACTCGCAGAGCCAGACAGATGGCACGAAGTTCCAGAAAGTTGATTTCTTGAGTGCTCTCGTCTAGAGACCACACACCCTGAGTACAGAGTCCCTGGCAATGGGCTCCCCAGCCCAGCAAGGCTGCATCCGTGGTTAGAATCCTTGTGAGATGAGGAGCCTGGAAGGGCATCCCCGCCTCCAAGTGTGATGGGTGAAGCCACCACTCCAAGGACTGTACCGGTCTCTTGGATACTTTGATTCTGTCGCTGAGGCAGCCTGTGGCCTGTGTCCACTGATCTCTGAGGCACCATTGAGCAGTGCACATGTGGAGGTGGGCATCTGCTGTTACATGGACTGTAGAGGCCATGTGCCCGAGGAGGCGCAGAAAGTGTCTTGCTGATACCTGAGAACTGTGACTTATCTGACTTGCCAGGGCCAGAAGCCTCTTTTTCCTGTCCGTTGGCAAGTAGGCCTTTGCCTGCAGTGTATCCAGTCTTGCCCCTATGAACTCTAGTTGTTGAGTGGGCACTAGGTTAGACTTGGGATAATTTATCACAAACTCTAGGTGTTGGAGCACCTGGATGGTGCGAAGTGTGACCTGTTGGACCTCCATGGCTGAAGTGGCTCGGCCGAGCCAGTCATCTAGGTAGGGGAAGACAAAAGCTCCTTGCAGTCTGAGGAAGGCAGCCACCACCGCCAGGCATTTTATGAATACCCTGGGGGCCTGTACTGGTAGTGATTGCCTCCCACCACAAAGCGTAGATACTGCCTGTGGTCTGGGTGTATCAGGATGTGTGTATACGCATCCTTTAGGTCTAAGGAGCATAGTCAGCCTCCCTGGCGGAGGTAAGGCAGCAATATTCCAAGGGAGAGCGTCTTGAACTTCTCCCTCACCAGGAATTTGTTGAGGTTGCGCAGGTTGAGGATGGGTCTGAGGCCTCCTGTCTTTTTTGTTACCAGAAAGTACCTGGAGTAGAAGCCCTTTCCATGCAGGTGGTGGGGTACCGGTTCTACCACTTGATCCTTGAGAAGACTGGCTAACTCCTTCAGAAGAAGGTCCCAGTGAAGGGGAGACCTGAGGGGCTCTCCTGGAAAATAAGGGGGAGGCACCTGGGTCAAATGAAGAAGATAACCCTGATGAACTATCTCCAGTACCCAGGCATCGGTGGTGATGGCTGTCCACCAGTGGGCATACAGGACAAGCCGTCCCCCTGTGCATTGCCTGTCTCCTGTGGTGAGAGGGGCTATGCTGGAAGAGTCAAAAGCCACTACCAGACTGGGCTGAAGCCAGTGCCTGGGGTTTGGGGGCTTTCTGCTTATGCGGGCCATGCCCCTGTCCCTTGGCCTGCTGCGCCTGTTGGGGAGCCAGGGAGGCCTGAAAAGAGGGGTAGCTTCGGTAAGCAATACCCTTCCTTGGGTAAAAGGGCTTCTTACCCGAGCCCTCCTTCTTAGAAGGGGCAGAAGTCTTCTTTGAGAGTCGTGTCCTGGTCATGTACTTGGACTCGATCTCAGCAGCCTTGTCGATCATGGGCTTGCCAAAGAGGTTCTCTCCCTAGCATGGGACATCAAACAACTTGTCCTGAATCCATTCCTCGAGGTCGGATGTCGTAGCCAAGCCTGGTGGCGTGTACTGATGCCTGCTGCAGCTACCCGGGCTGCCGACTCAAAGCCGTCATAGGCCGCTCAAGTTATGAACTTCGAGCATTCACGGATCCCCGGTGGACAGACTCTTGAAGCGCTGCATAGGTCCTTTGGAGAGTCCAGCCGAGAACCCGGCGAGTTCCTTTGCCAGGTCCCTTAAGTACATGCCCATTTACAGCTGGTAGGCCTGGATCCAACATGTCACCATAGATCCCTGGAAGCACTTCTTGCCGAGGGCGTCCAAGTTGCGGGCCTCCCTGCCAGAAGGCACCGAGGAGTGCGTCTTCTGACTTTTCAGCCTGCGCATGGCCAATTCCACAATCATGGAGTTTTGTGGCAATTGTGCTTTCTGAAACCCAGGGCTCTTACGGACTCAATAGATGGAATCGATCCGTCTGCTGACCGCTGATGCCGGCATCTACCACATGCAATGCATGAGTCTCTCCAGGATCGGAGGCACGGGTACAGGAAGGGCCTCCCGAGGGGGAGAGTCATACTGGAGGATCTCAAGCTCCTCGGCTCGAGGATCCTCCTCGGACTCCGTGGGGAATGGCAAAGCCTTTGACATATCCCTCACGAAGTCCAAGAACCTAGTGTCCTCTGGGTGGAGCTTCTCCGAGGCTCGGACATTGGGGAATCAGATGGGACGTCCCTGTGCCGGCGCATGTCCGGGGACTCTTCCTCCTCTGTCTCCCACCCCGAAGCCTCTGAGGAGGAATCGAGGGGCTCTGGCCTCAATCGCCCCAATGCAGGTGGAACCAGCATTGACGACCTCGGCCGAGAACGGGAGGTCAAGGATCTACTCGAGAGCGCATGGTCTAGGGGATCGGCTCGCCCTCCAGGGTTGACTTGGACGTCGGTATCCCGGTGGTCGGGGCAGATGGACTGGTAAGGCCAGCTATCAATGCCCGCAGCTGGTCCATGAAGGCAGACATGCTGCGCTCCAAGGCCACCATTCTGAGACCAAGCTCAGAAGGCTCCGCAGCCCCTGGGTCGGGTCCTGACGCCGGTTCCCTTGGAGGGGAATCTTCAACAAGAACCGGTACTTGCCTCGGCTGTTCCGCATCCCTTCGAGGAAGCTTCGCTGGGCGTTCCATCTCCAAGGATCTGGGCTGGCGTTTGGTGCTCCGTGACCGATCCTGGGCGGGACCTGGCTGTTCGGAGCCGTCCACAGATGCTGCCTTTGAAGATTTTTTTCTTCCTCTGGTGTTCCTGTGAAGGAGACCCTGTCTCCGAGGAACCTCTACGATGCTCGAGCTCGGAGTGCTCCCCCCGAGATATAGAGACCTCAGACAAGGTCCAGGCTCACGAAGGCACAGACTCAGCAAAAATCCTATCATGCTGCTGCTATGAGGGGACATAGGATGAGAGTGAAAGGGGATAGACTTGGGAGTAATATGTGGAAATATTTCTTTACGAAAAGAGTGGTAGATGCATGGAATAGTCTCCCAGTGGAGGTGGTAGAGAGAGAGGACAGTATCTGAATTCAAAAAATCATGGGACAAACACAGAGGATCTCTAAAGGTAAAAAAGGGACTATTGTAGTTAATATGGAAGGGCAGACTAGATAGACCATGTGGTCTTTTTCTGCCATCATGTTTCTATGTTTCTGATAGGGCTAACTGGCTAGTTTTCTCAATGGAGAAAGGTGAATAGTGGAGTGCCCCAGGTATAGGTGTTAGAAAGGGGTGGGCCATGTGGGCCCTGGCCCACCAAAAATCAGGGCGTGGCATGGCAGGCAGGAGGCTGCTTGCAGGGATCCCATCCCTCTGCAGGCAGAAGAAGAGATCCCCACAGGCAGAACAGGAATGGTGCAATCGTGGCTTCTCTTATTATTGTTTATTTACACTTGATAACCGCCCTGATGTAATGGGGAGGGTGGTATAACAATACAAATAAAAATATAAATTAGAAAAGGGAAAAGACATTACAATAACTTAAAAAAAAAAAAGAAAAGGAAAGAGGAAAAGGAGAGTGAGAACAGATTTGAGCAACAGTAGGAACGAAAGAATCAGGGATCATGGGGGAAGATTGAAAGCAGAGGAGAAAAGATGAGTTTTGAGAAGGGAGCGGAATTTAGAGTAAGACTCTTCAAGTCGAAGGGTGGTAGGTAGGGAATTCCACAGGGAGGGACCAAAGTAAAAAAAATGCTGATTGCCGGGTTGATTGAAGGTGAGCCTGAGAGGGAGAGAGGAGTTGTAAACGATTAACATGAACGGATCGGAGGCTACGAGTGGGAGTGTGAAAAGTTAATAAATTGGATAGATATTGAGGTCTGTGGAGATAAATGGCCCGATGTACTAAGGTAAGAATCTTAAATTGGATCTGGAAATTTAGCAGTAACCAATGGAGATGTTGCAGGATTGGGGTAATGTGATCACAGGGGGAAGCGTGTAAGATCATCTGAGCTGCAGTGTTTTGCAGTAACTGTAACCGATGACACTGGTATTGAGGGATGCCGGCATAAATAGAAGTACAAAAATCCAATCTGGTGATGACCAAGGAAAGGAGGAGAGTAGTGAGGACTTGAGAAGATAAAAATGGCCTTTGCACGCGTGGATGGGATTCCCATGGGCAGCCTGTTGGCTGTGATCGCAGCAAAGACCCTAACTGTTCTGCCCATAGAGATCTGATCTCCCATGAGCAGACAGGAAGGGTTTTTGCCAAGATGGCATCAGGCTGCCTGCAGGGATCCCATCCCTCACAGGCAGAAGAGAAGCTGCAATCGCGGCAGTGACCCTGTCTGCCCGCAGGAGATCAGATCCCTGTGGGCAGAACCGGTTGGGTCTTTGCCCATGGGGCAGAGCTTGGGATGGAGTTAGGGCCCCCCAAATAAAAAGGCCTTCCAATGCCCCAGACCTCAGCATCTGTGCTGGGCCCGCTGCTTTTTAACCTACAGTATTTTTCCTTATTGTCAGTCCAGTCTAATACGTGTGGGTCATCTCCCTCCACCAGCAGCTGTGACTGAGCATGTCAGGTTTCTGATGTCACAGTACAAGAGCTCACACTTAAGTTCCAGGAATCTGTATCTCGGTCCTCAGCAGCTGGTGAGGAGCTTTTGCGTGGTGGACTCCACTGAAAGGACTTAGGCCTACCAAAAAAAGATGAAAAGGAAAAGGACATAGGAACAGGCAGCAGCAGACCAGAAGTCACAGACTGACGACTGTCTATCAGAGCTGGGTACCACTTCATGCATTGTGTGTATGAGTGAGGGCTGGCAGTGGTGCAGGGGCTGCCTCACAGTCACTGGGACCATTGA
The DNA here is from genome assembly GCA_033557465.1 of Ichthyophis bannanicus. Taxonomy (NCBI): domain Eukaryota; kingdom Metazoa; phylum Chordata; class Amphibia; order Gymnophiona; family Ichthyophiidae; genus Ichthyophis; species Ichthyophis bannanicus. The sequence goes on along the minus strand of CM066032.1, from coordinate 1,089,313,520 downwards.
GTGAGTTAAAGCCCATGGTAAAATTGCCTGGTATCCCAGGTCCCTTTCCTCCCCAGCTGGACAGCCAAAAATCTTTTAGAGTGAGATAACCGGGCTCTTCCTTCTTAAAAAAATAAATAAAACAGATTTGGCAGTTCTGGGGCTTTTCCAGGAACAAGCGGGAAGTCAATCCTCACATACGACTGACAGAGCCTGCACAGAAGCATCTTCCCAGCTTTCAAAGAAAGCCTTGGAGAGATGCTACCACGCATGCACGATCCCCTTCCTGCCCAAGGATTGTGAGGACTGATTCCTGCTGTCCCTGTAGAACACCTGTTACAAGTGAGTAACTACGCTTTCTCCAGGAGCAAGCAGGAAATCAGTCCTCGCATATGGGACTCCCTAGCTACAGGCTACTGAGAGCCTGTAGAATAACCGTGTAGTCAAACTGAGTAGCAGCTGGTGATTCCGAAGGACAAACTCTGAAAGGATCCCCATGTCCAGGGAGAACTATCACTCCGGAAGTCTGAACACCGGAGGGTTGGAGTTGCATAAACCCAAAAAAGATTATGGAGTATGGCCTGGCCGAAGGCATTGTCCCATCAGGACTCCCCCTTCAGGCAGCTGTGAGCTGTGAAGATGCGGACTGAAGACCAGGTGGTGGCCTGGCAGATGTCTGTCATCGGGACAGAGCACAAGTTTGCAACAGAGGTCGCCATAGCCCTGACACTGTGGACCATGACCCGGCTCTACAGCGGAAGCTCAGCTTGTTCATAGGCGAGGGCAATGCAGTCTGCGACCCAGGTGGACAGGATTTGCTTGGTCACTGCCTCCCCCTGCCAGCTGGGGTCATAGAAGATGAAAAGCTGGGAGGCTGTGCAGTGGCCCTGGGTATGCTGCAGGTAGAAGGACAGGGTTCTCTTATAGTCAAGACTATGTAGTATAGCTGGCTTGAGGCCATGGGAAGAAGGTGGGGATCACCACCTCCTGATTAAGGTGGAAAGAGGAGACCACCTTTAGCAAAGCACAACCCTGTTCTTATAAAACCTCATATATGGTGGCTCCACCACCATAGCCTGGAGCTTGCTGACCCTGCGAGCGGAGGTGAGTGCCATTAGGAAGGCGACCTTCCAGGAGAGGTACGGTAGGTGGCTAGGGGCTCAAATGGCGGTTGGGTGAGCCGCATCAGCACTACATTAAGGTCCTATTCTGCTGGGGGCGGGTGAATTAGGGGCTTGGAGAGTAGTAGGCCCCACAGGAAGCAGGTGACGGGCTGAGTCGAGACGAGTTTGCCCTCGGTAGAGTGGTGGTGTGCTGAAAGGGCACCCTGATTTAGATGAACTTGGGTCCAGCATGGGAGAGGTGCAGCAGGTATTACAGGACTAGCTGCACCGTGCAGGAGAAGGGGTCTGCCCGTTTCTCTGAGCACCACACAGAGAATCTCCGCCACTTGAAGGCATAAGCACGTCTTGTGGGAGGCCAGCAGGACTTCCTCCACCTCCAGCGAGAGGTTAAAAGGAGCCAAGGCTACCCGTTCAGCAGCCACGCTGTTAACGCCAGAGACCCTGGGTTTAGGTGAAGGAGGGAGCCGCCCTCCTGAGTCGTCAGCCCCGGGGAGTTCCTGAGAGAGACCAGGGGTTCCGTCGCTACACAGAGCAGCAGTGGGAACCACGACTGCCTGGGCCACCAGGGAGCTACCAGGATTAGCAATGCCCTGTTCCAAAGGGCCTTGAATAGGGTCTTGGCAACCAGTGCTGCAGTTTTGGTGGGAAGTGCAGACATTTCCTCTCAGCCGGCCATTTCAATGTCCGGGAAAGAAAAGCAGGCTAAATGCCATCCTAAGTAGTCTTCAGCACCAGGGACAGTGCAGTTAGAAGTATTTAATGCTTCAGAGTCTGTTTTTTCACTGGATTTTATTTGTCCCTGCATAAGGCGTATTGTTTGAAGATACAGCAAGCTGACAGTATAGGCCCCCAGGCTCATGCCAATTCTCCTCTGGACCCAGTGGCTAACGCTCTGCAGGAGAGTACTCCAAGTACTGAGGACCCTCTGTGAAAGAAAGAAAGAGAGTGGAGGAGGATGTGGGGGGGGGGGGGGGGGGCCACACCTCACCTCACCTCTCCTTTATCGACATACTCAGAGGAGCTGAGAGAAGGCTCTTCTGATCACTGGGGAGAGCCCATGGGGCTTGAGTCACTCTTGAAGCAAGTGTTTGATACTAGTGCCTTGACCTGCAAGCTTCAATCTGTGGAGCCTGTGTGACCAGGGCATACATACACTTCATCCAAAGTTTCACAACAGCAGAGGAGGGGGCACAATCGGCACAGCCTATGGCAGCTAAGTTGGAATCTGCCTCAGCTTACCCAGCAGTTGCCTTTTATGACTTGGTACAGGCATACTTTAAAACCATGGCTTCTATTATTGCTGCTATGTGCTTTCTTTGGTTACAAAACTATGTAAAGTTGCTTGACTGTTAATGTTCCTTGCAAACCGCTCTGATACTTTCTCCAGGACCAAGCAGGAAGTCAGTCCTCACTTATGGGTGACATCGACGCCGATGGAGCCCCCGTGCGGAGCATTTCCCCAGCTTTCTAAGAAAGCCTTTGGGAATACTGCACGCATGCGCAGTCCCCTTCCTGCCTAAAGGTGCCATCTTGCTCAGTCTTTCTTTTTCCGTGGAGCCCATCGGACGTCTGTCCGTGTCACCCGGAAAAGTTGATGTTTTCTTCAGCAATTACTTCGTCTTTTTTCTCCGGTTCGACGCCAGTTCCCCTTCCCGCCGGGTTTGGTACACCGGTATCAAGCCTGTCTTCTATTTTTCGGTTTTTGACCTTCGTGGCTGGCATTCGCGCCCTTTTCTTTTTTCCCTGAAAGGTCGGCCCTTTTTTCCCTGATGGCTTCCAGTGGTTTCAAGAAGTGTGATCGGTGCAAGAAACTAATGTCTCTCACCGACACACACGACTGCTGCCTTCGGTGCCTCAGCCCAGATCATGATCCAAAGATCTGTGACCCGTGTGGCAAAATGTCCACCAAGGCACTTCGAAGCCGTCAGCACCAGAAAGAAAGGATTTTCTCAGATTCCGCCTCAGGCCGGGCCTGGACCTCGTCTGAGGCCTCGACGTCTCGGGAGTCTGATCCCGAGCATCGCCGGGGTTCCTCAGACAGGGAGTCCCCTGATCGGGAACGCAAGAGAAAGAAACGTCTCGTGAGGGCGGCGTCGGAAGAGGTCCCTGGTTCCTCGAGGGCCAGGTATAAGACCACCGACCGCCGTCCCGGGCCCTTGGAACAGGAGAAGCCGCCAAGATACCTCGTATAGAGCCGGAGACCGTCAGACACGTAAGTCCTGTAGTCCTCGTGGACTCTCCTCCGAGGGAGCCGACATCGGGCCCAACGCCGCCAGGGCCCGAGTCAGTGGCTGCTGAGTCTCCTGAGCTTGGACTCAGACTGACAGCCTTGGAGTGCAGACTGTCTGCCTTCATGGATCAGCAGCGGGTACTGATGGCCAGTCTCGCTGGTGCATCTGCCCTGACCACCGGGATGTCGAAGTCGACCCCGGAGACCGAGCCGATACTCGAGACCATGAAGGCTCGAAGTAGTCCTTGGTCATGGTCCCCCTCGACCTCCTGCTCGGAACCGAGGGTGTCGACGCCAGTGCCTTCGGCGTTGGGGCGGGTGCCAGCTAGACCCGCGCAGTCGGAGCCCCTCGACTCCTCTTTGGATGAGTCAGCGTGGGAGACGGAGGACGAGGAGTCCCCCGACACCTTCTGGACTCGGTGCGTCCCTTCGGACTCACCGCAGTCCAAGCCCCGGAGTAGGTCCCCCCCCGGAGGACACCCGGTTCTCGGAGTTCATGAGGGATATGGCTAAGGCATTGGCGATTCCCGCGGACCCCGAGGAGGAGCCTCGAGCCGAGGAACTCGAGGCCCTCCAGTATGACTCTCCTCCGAAGGACGCCTTTACTGTGCCGGTTCCTCCGATGCTGGAACGACTCCTCTTCCGGATGTGGGAGGCACCAGCCTCGGCGCCGGTCTTGAGCAAGCGGGTCGATTCCATCTATCGACTCCGTAAGAACCCTGGATTCCAGAAGGCGCAGCTGCCGCACCATTCCATGGTGGTGGAATCGGCCATGCATCGTCTGAAGAGCCAGAAGATGCACTCTGTGGTGCCTCCCCCCCCCCCCCCCCCCGGCAGGGAGGCCCGGAACCTGGATGCTTTCGGCAGAAAGTGCTTCCAGGACTCGATGCTTGCTTGCCGTATCCAGTCCTACCAGCTGTACATGGGCATGTACTTACGAGACCTGGCGAAAGAGATTGCCGGGTTCTCTGCTGGCCTCTCCAGGGAACCTTTGCAGAGGTTCCAGACTTTGTCCTCAGGAATCAGGGACTGCTCAAAGTTCATGTCCCGAGCGGCCTACGATGGCTTTGAGGCTTCGGCTCGTGTGGCGGCAGCCGGCATCGGAACCAGACGCCAGGCATGGCTGCAGTCATCGGACCTTGAGCCCTGGGTGCAGGACAAGTTGGTCGATGTCCCTTGCTGAGGTGAAAACCTTTTTGGAAAGCCCATGGCTGAGAAGGCGGCTGAGCTCGAAACCGAGCACCTGACTAGGACCAGGCTGTCCAGAAAGACTTCTGCCCCTTCTCACAAAAAGAAGGGCTCGGGTAAAGAGCCCTTTTACCCGAGAAAGGCAGCTGCCTACAAACCTTTCCCACAGTACCAGGCCTCCCCAGCAGGAGCAGCAGGCCAAGGGGCAGGGACATGGGCCCCGTAGGCAGAAGACCCCCAAGCCTCTGGCTCCTGCTCCTACCCAGCAGGGAGGGGTTTTTTGACTCCTACAGCATAGCCTTTCCACCTCTGCTGCCCCATTCCTGCACAGGAGGTCATCTAGCCCTGTTTGCCCACAGGTGGCCACCCATTACAGGGGATGCTTGGGTATTAAGCATAGTCCACAAGGGCTATATGCTCTATTTCCAGCAGTTACCCCCTGCCTACTTCCCAGGAGAGCCTCTAAGGCCTCTCCTGCACACAAACCTCCTACTTCAAGAACTTCAAGGTCTGCTTCTGGACAAGGCGGTGGAGCCTGTACCTCCTCGCCTACAGGGGCTCGGTTTCTACTCCAGGTACTTTCTAGTGCCATAAAGAACCGGAGGCCTAAGGCCTATTCTAGACCTCGGGAACCTCAACAAGTTCTTGGAGAAGGAAAAGTTCAAGATGCTTACTCTTGGAACACTTCTGCCCTACCTCCAGCAGGGAGCTTGGCTATGCTCCTTAGATCTAAAGGATGCGTACACTCACATCCTCATTCATCCAGACCACAGAAAGTACCTCAGGTTCATGGTGGGAGAAACCATTACCAGTACAGAGTGCTGCCTTTTGGCCTAACTTCCGCCCCAAGAGTCTTTACAAAGTGCCTTGCTGTGGTGGCGGCCTACTTGAGGACTCAAGGTGTTTTTGTCTTCCCCTATCTGGACGACTGGCTCATCAGGGGTCAGACCTACCAGGAGGCCAGGCAGGCCACCTTCCGAACTGTATCACTCCTTCAAGACCTAGGCTTTGTCATAAACTTCGCAAAGTCCACTTTGCTCCCCTCCCAGAACCTAGAATTCATAGGAGCACGACTAGACTGTCTGCAAGCAAGGGCTTACTTGCCAGAGGACAGAGCTCAAAGGCTCATGGAGTTGGCATCCCGGTTTCTCAGAATGCCAAAGGTTTCTGCCAGACTCTGTCTGCAGCTCCTAGGACACATGGTATCAACTGTACATGTGACCCCCAATGCCTGCCTGCACAGTGGTGCCTCAGAACTCAGTGGAAGCAAGCCACTGTGAGCCTAGCAGACAAAGTCAGGGTGTCAAAACCATTCCTGAATTCCCTTCAGTGGTGGCTACACACCCCCCCCCCCAACTTGCTTCAGGGGGTGCCTTTTCAGGTGCCTGTCCCCACGGTGGTGTTGACGACAGATGCCTCCTTGCAGGGCTGGGGTGCACACTGTCGGGAGAGCTGCACTCAAGGCCTATGGTCTCCATGGGAAGCCACGCAACAGATCAACCTACTAGAACTTTGGGCTATTCGGTTAGCCCTCAAGGCTTTTTCTCACACTTTGGCTCACCAGTCTGTTCTAGTTCAGACGGACAATCAAGTGGCCATGTTCTATGTGAACAAACAGGGAGGCACTGGGTCCAAGCCCCTATGTCTGGAAGCACAGGCCCTTTGTTCCTTTGCGCTCAGGCACAAGATGTTTCTGAGAGCTGTTTATCTTCCTGGCCAGGAGAACTTCCTGGCAGACAGATTAAGCAGAATTCTGCAGCCCCATGAGTGGCAGCTGCACCCGTTAGTGGTTCAAAAGATTTTCCTGAAATGGGGACTTCCATCCATGGATCTCTTTGCCAGTTCCATGAATCACCAACTACCCAGGTTTTGTTCCAGGCAACCGCATCCCCTAAGGTTAGCGGTGGATGCCTTCCTGATTTCTTGGTCCCGGGGCCTACTGTATGCGTTTCCTCCCACGTCTCTGGTGGCCCGAACCTTGTTCAAGATTCTAAGGGACAAGGCCTCGGTCCTTCTGGTTGCTCCCAGGTGGCCGAGGCAGCCCTGGTTCCCACTCCTGCTTCAACTAGCAGTGGAAACACCACTGCCTCTGGGGTTCCAACCCAACCTCCTCTCTCAGGATCAGGGTTCCCTCCTGCACCCCAATCTCAAATCTCTCAATCTGATGGCCTGGAGGCTGCAAGGGTAGTCTTGGCTCCCTGGGGCCTGCCTCAGGAAGTGGAAGAGGTGGTCTTGGCCTCTAGAAAGCAATCCACCAGAAAAACATATGCCCTGACGTGGAGGAGGTTCTCCTTGTGGTGTTAGCAGCGTAAAGAAGGTCCTTTCGCCTGCACTGTGCCAGTAGTGCTCCAGTACCTACTGCACTTGTCCAATCAGGGCCTTAAGTCCAATTCTGTTCGGGTCCACCTCTCTGATCTGGCAGCTCACCACTCAGTGGTGGAAGGACACTCTTTGTCGGTTCACCCCTTGGTGTCCAGATTTCTCAGAGGCTTACTATTGCTCAAGCCTCCTCTCCGTCCACCAGCCCCTGAGTGGGAGTTGAATGTGGTCTTGCAGCAACTGACTTGCCCACCTTTTGAGCCAATGGCTACATGTCCTCTACGCTTCCTTTCTTGGAAGACACTATTCCTAGTGGCCCTGACCTCGGCCAGGCGAGTGAGTGAACTTCAAGCCCTGGTCTGTGACAGGCCATACACTCGCTTCTATAGGAACAGGGTAGTCCTTAGGACTCATCCTAAGTTCCTCCCAAAGGTTGTCTCCTCTTTCCACCTCAACCAGGAGGTGGTTCTTCCCACGTTCTTCCCTAGGCCCCATGCCAGCTGGGCTGAGACAGTCCTGCATACCCTGGACTGTAGGAGGGCCTTATCCTTCTACCTTGAACGTACGCAGGGGCATAGGAGGGCTACTCAGCTCTTTGTATCTTTTGACCCTAATAACTTGGGGTTACCTGTCTCCAAGCGGACCTTTTCCATCTGGGCGGCTGACTGTATCACCTGGGCTTACAGGGCAGCTGACCTTCCTTTGCAGGGTCAGGGCAATGGCTGCCTCAGTAGCTCATCTCCGCTCTGTACCGTTGGCAGACATCTGCAGGGCTGCAACTTGGTCCTCAAGCCAGACTTTTGTGGCCCATTACTGCCTGGAGAGGGAATCCTGTAGGGACAGTGCTTTCGGTCAGGCAGTGCTCCGGAATCTCTTTGAGGTTTAGGCAACTCCTACCCTCCAGCCCTCTGGTTGGGCTACTGGCGGGGGTATGTTTCAGTGAAATCCTTTCTCTGCTGCTGAGGCTAGAGGGAGCTCATTTTTCAGCTCTGGGTCCCCGGTAGCCTGAAGCTGGGGAGTCCCATAAGTGAGGACTGACTTCCTGCTTGGTCCTGGAGAAAGAGTAACAGGTGTTCTCCAGGAGCAGCAGGAATCAGTCCTCACAACCCTCCCTCCTCCCCTGGGAGTTGCAGTTGTACATAGTTCATTTTTACATTTTTGTGTGCTGTCTTTTAGCTATGTCATATGACTGAGCAAGATGGCACCTTTAGGCGGGAAGGGGACCGTGCATTCGTGCAGTATTCCCAAAGGCTTTCTTAGAAAGCTGGGGAAATGCTCCGCACGGGGGCTCCATCGTCGTCGATGTCACCCATAAGTGAGGACTGATTCCTGCTGCTCCTGGAGAACACCTGTTACAGGTGAGTAACTACTCTAAATAGTGTGGTATATAAAAGCTAATAAATAAATAAATAAATAAAAACTGGTCGGGGATGTTTCATCCAAGACTAGACTCAGCAGACTTCCTTTCAAAGGCAAATTGCTATTTGGGGAAGCGCTGGACAAGCTGGTCAGAGAGGACCAGCTGAAAGGTCCAAAACAGGGGAATGCTCCTAGGGGTTAGCCCAGTGACTTTAGGAGATTCGTGGCAGTTCACTGCCACTTTTCAGCGAGGATGCTTCTCTCAGAAAGGGCAGTCCTTTCATTGCTACAGGGGGGTCTAATAGGGCTACTACTCCACACTTGCAGTCCCCTCCAACAAGCCCCAATGAAGCCAGAAGGGCCCAGGTGAAAGCAGTTCCAGTAGGTCAGTTACAGCATTTTTACTGTGCCTGGGCCCATATCACTACCATGTAATGGGTGTTAGAGGGAATTTGGGAAGGGTATGTGCTGGAGGTTGCTCGTCTTCTCTCTGAAGCCTTTGTGCGGTCACCTTGTCAAGCCACTTTGAAGAAAAGAGTGGTGCAGGACACCCTTCAGCGGCTGTTGCGCCTTGAGGTGATGGTACCAGTCCCAAAAAAACAATATGGATTAGGTCGATACTCCATTTATTTTGTGGTTTCCAAAAAGGAAAATTTCTTGCGGCCCATTCTGGATCTCAAGCACATAACCACTTATTGTACGTGCCTCACTTCTGCATGGAGACCTTCCACTTAGTTATTCTGGCGGTAAGATAGGGTGAGTTCCTCTCAGCTCTGGATCTCACAGAGGCATACTTACTCATACCAATTCACCTGGACCATCAATAGTTCCTGCGTTTTGCTATGCCTGAGGGCAATTTTTAATTCCAAGCTTTACCTTTTGGTCTGGCCACAAACCTTTACCAAAATAATGGTGGTAGTAGTAGTAGTAGTGGCGGCTCTGCAGCAAGATGGGGTTCTGGTGCACCCATATTTGGACAATTAGCTTATAAGAGCAAAGTCTGAGGCCGAGAGTCTAACTGTTACTCAACGAGTGGTGGATTTCCTGCAAAGACTAGGCTGGGTGATCAATTTAGCCAAAAGCCAACTTGAGCCAGTCCAGCAGTTTGTCTACTTGGGAGCGCAGTTCAATACCATTGGTGAGGCGCTACCTCCAACTCCTAGAGTCCATGCTGGTGGCCTTGGACTTAGTGCCTTGGGCTCGGTCACACATGGGGCCTCTTCAGGCACTGCTCTCTCAGTGGTCTCCACAGCACCATCCCTTATTGAAGAAACTGGTCTGTCCACTGGACAAGAGAGCCCAGCTCACCTAGTGGCTGCAACCGAGTCACCTGGGGATGCCATTAGAGCCGCCAGATTGGATTCTGGTAATGACCCCAGCCTCATGGGATGGGAAGCACATTGTGAGCCACAGGTCACACAGAAATAATGGACTCTGGAGGGGAGAGTGCTTGGTCCATAAATCTGGAAATGTGGGCAGTCTAACTGGCACGTCAGTACTTCTGCCCTCGGATTTGTCAGCGAGCAGTGAGAGTTTGCTCCAACAATGGGACTACAGTAACATAAATCATTCAGCAGAGAGGCACAGGCAGTGCAGTATTGGCAGAAAAAATTGGGCAGAAGCGAATCTCACAGCCCTCTCAGCAACTCACGTAGCAGGGAAGGAGAACATTCAGGTGGATTGTCTCAGTTGTCACTAGTTAGATCCGAAACAATATATTAATCATTCACTCTCTACAATCTCTAACTTTAGATTTTGTATACCAAGTGGCCACCGGTCTCAGATAAACGGTATATACATGACACTTATTTGTGGGTAATATAACTCTCCCATCTAGTGTCCGTTTACATCAATGACCTCAGGCCAGTATGGTTCTGATTTTTTCTTTTGTGTATTGCTCACTTTTTATATATAAATGTCTTTTTGTTTTTCTTAAAAACTTTAAATAATTACACCATTCGACTTAACATTTGCAGAATGGCGTTAACAGATGCCCCTATTCATTTGCAGGCAAATAGAAAACCCGACGCCTCAATCTTCTAAGCGCTCTGGCGTTTCTCCTGCAAATGAATAGGGGCATCTGTTAACGCCATTCTGCAAAAGTTAAGTCGAATGGTGTAATTATTTAAAGTTTTTAAGAAAAACAAAAAGACATTTATATATAAAAAGTGAGCAATACACAAAAGAAAAAATCAGAACCATACTGGCCTGAGGTCATTGATGTAAACGGACACTAGATGGGAGAGTTATATTACCCACAAATAAGTGTCATGTATATACCGTTTATCTGAGACCGGTGGCCACTTGGTATACAAAATCTAAAGTTAGAGATTTTAGAGAGTGAATGATTAATATATTGTTGTGAATGTAGTTCATTCTGGAGAGAGACCTGTTATTATTTTTGTTCAACACACTAGTTAGATCCAGGCAAATGGGAGCTGAACGCAACGGTTTATCACATCACCATCCACTGGTTTGTTCCGATCATGGACCTGATGGCATCACTATCCAACATCAAAGTGAGCAGGTTCTTCAGCAGGTGAAGGAAGCGTATGTCCAAGGAGCTCGATGCCCTGGTGCACATGTAGTCAATGGAGGATCTCCTGTATGTGTTCCCTCTTTGGGCTCTTATAGGTCGTCTGCTTCGGCGCATAGAAGCCTAGAGCAGTCCAGTGATCCTCATTGCTCCGGATTGGCCTCACAGGCCATGGTATACCGATCTGATCCAGCTCTTTATAGCCAGACCATGGCGCCCCTGAGCAGAGTAAATCTACTCTCACAGGGGCTGATTCTCATGCCCCAAATGAATCAGTATTCACTTACAGCTTGTCTCTTGAATGGGCGTGGCTGATGCATAAGGGCTATTTCGCGTCAATGGTATTCACTTGAAGACCAGGAATCATTCTTCCTCAGCCTATGTGAGGGTTTGGCACACATTTGAAGATTGGTGCACTGACAGAGGACGTCAAGTTCTTTCATCCTCTCTCCCAAATATCTTGTCCTTCCTGCAGTCAGGGCTAGAAAAGGGGTTAGCCTTGAACTCCTCTCTCCTGTTACAGGGGGCATGTGCAGGGTTACTCCTTGGCCACTTACCCGGATGTGGTCTGTTTCTTTAGGGCAGTGAAGCAAGTCCTCCTTGGAACCTCAACTTAGTTATCAGCCTTAATGGGAACACCTTTTGAGTCTCTGGCTAGGGACCCACTTAAGGATCTTACTTTGAAAATGGTCTTTTTGGTAGCTATATGTTTGGCTCAGTGGATTTTGGAACGCCAAGCCCTTTCTTGCAGGGAGCTTTTTCTGGTCATTTAGAAGGAGAAAGTTGTGTTGAAACTGGTTCCTTCCTTTTTAGCCAAGGTGGTCTCCCAGTTTCATCTGCACCAGGTGGTCTCCCTTCTGGTTTTCCTTATCTGGGGTCTCTGAGGAGGATCAGCAGCTACACTTTCTGGACTTGCAGAGGGTTTTGTGTCATTCAAGCATTATCCAATTCAGAGAAGCTAATTAGCATTGAATTAATTAATGCTAGATCTGTATGCAATAAAATCCAAACTATAGTTGATCATATAGATGAAGCACAAATAGACGTGCTATGCATCACAGAATCTTGGCTACATCCGTATGATAATGTAATTCTCAATCAGCTTGTCCCAGATTCTTACTCTGCTTATAGCTGCTGTAGATCTGTCAGACGTGGAGGTGGTGTCCTTATAATCGCAAAAAAGAGTTTACGATTCAAAATACAATGTAGTTTAGAATCGCAACAATGTAACTCCATTAACATTGAGAATAAGCACATGGCAATTAGTTTACATTATAGAGCACCAAAAGCGTCTTCTGCTGAGCTTGCCTCAACACTGGAGTCTATTTGTTCTATCACTTCCCCGTACAAACCCACAATAGTGCTAGGTGACTTCAACCTTAAATCCATTAACTGCAGAGACTCCGAGACCTTTCTTCAAGCAATGGGCTCACTAAATTTCACACAAATAGTCAATAAACCTACACACATGTATGGTTACTCGCCAGACCTCATCTTTGCCTCAAATGATTTGACCTTAGGAGGTCTAATTTCAATTCCTACCATTACCCCAGTTCCCTGGTCAGATCACTACATAGTTAGTATGGAAATTTTATTACAAACAAAAAATAATTTAAGACTAGATGACAAATGCTATCATAGACGTTTTAAAAAATTTGACAAAGATACATTTATACAGGATACCTTACCTCATCTATCTGACGATTCAGTAGAAATAGAGACACAAGTAAACAAATGGAATTACATAATTTCTAATGCAGCTAGAATGACAGACACAAGTCCAAGGAAATCAAGGATCAATAAGCTACATCACAAGCCATGGTATTCTAATGCTATACGTCTGATGAAAAGAGATCTCAGAAGAATAGAGCGTAAATGGAGAAGGAATAAGGTTTCAGAATTAAAGCAGATATATTTAACAAAACAAAAGCTATACGACGAACGTATTAAAGTCTCAAAGAAAGAATACCATACAAATATAATAAATAACTCCATCAACAAACCTAGAGAGCTTTTTGAAATTGTAAAGAGTTTAACAAAAGAGCAAAAAACAGAAGGTGAAGCTGAAATTGAACCGCAGAAGTATGCAGATTATATTAAGGAAAAATTTCACTCTAAGGTAAAAGATATATTTAGTCTCAACTTGAATTTGGTCTCAAATTTCAGGGTCTGGAATACATTCTCTTTTCCTTCTAAAGAGCAACTCTCGCACATTATCTCTTCCATAAACACATGCACTTCTCCAACCGATCCATGTCCTGTATCTTGGATAAAGTCCACAAAGTCAAATTTTATTCACATAATACAAAACATTGTGCATAATTCCCTCTCTCAAGGTAATTTACCAAAGCACTTAAAGCTTGCAACTGTTAGACCAATCCCGAAGAAGACAACGTTAGACAAGAATAACCCAGCTGCCTACCGGCCTATTTCCAGCATACCCTTTTTAACGAAAATCATTGAAAAGACAGTGCAACTTCAACTCCAAGAAACACATTGATATTCATGCGCCTTTAGACGATAACCAACATGGTTTTCGCCCAAACCATGGAGTTGAAACCTTAATGATTTATCTTTTTGATTACGTTCTCCATACCATTGATGACATTAAAAAGGGTATTATAATGATTTTTATAGACATTTCGGCTGCATTCGATTCTGTAGATCACAATAGGTTATTACATAGATTAGAGGAGATTGGTCTACATGGGGCCACATTAAAATGGTTTCAATCATATCTGACAGAGAGATTTTTACAAGTAAAGATTGGACAAAAAAACTTCTCTGCCCATAAGAGTATTACAAGGTGTGCCATAAGGTTCCGCTCTTTCTTTGCTTCTCTTCAACATTTATTTGCAGCCAATTTGCAATATTCCGTTAAAAAGTGGCATAAAGTATACAATTTATGCTGACGATATGATTTTCACAACTATCTCCATCGAGAAACCTGATTTTTCCAGCATCACAGATTGTCTATCAAAAATGTCCACCTGGTGTAAAACCAACAATATGCAAATTAATTTTAGCAAGACAGAGGCATTATTTGTATCTCGTAACCAAAATTTTGCACATCCACCTGTCATCAAGATAGATAATTCAATTATTCCTATTAAATCAGAAGTGAAATATCTTGGAGTTACTCTAGACAAGGAATTAAATCTCAGATCACACATAAACAAGACGATTAGAAGCGCTTATTATAGAATGAAAATCATCAGAAGACTAAGGCCGCTTCTGGAAACTGTTCACTTCCGCAATGTTTGTCATGCTCTAATTACACCATTACTTGACTTCTGCAATCCAATATATCTGGGTCTAGCTAAGCAGTCACTGAAGCCTTTACAGTTAGCGCAAAACACCGCTGCTCGTATAATTTTTGGTCTATCAAGTAAAGAGCATATAACTCCTATCTTAAAGGAGCTTCATTGGTTACCAATATCATCTCGTATTAAATACAAAACAGTAATTTATATTTTCAAGATAAAGCAACAATGTTCTGCAAAAAGTCTGACGTATCTTATCCGGTCAGATATTAGCAACAGACCTAGGAGAAGTGTATCTGAAAATAGAATCAGCTCCTCAAATGACATCAGAAAAACACGCAAGGAGACCTCTGAGAGAACTTTCTCGTTTGCTGCGACTTCCATCTGGAACTCCCTACCTAATGATCTGAGAGCAGCTCAGGACATCAAAGACTTTAGAAAACAACTGAAAACAGTTTTGTTTACGGAGCACTACGGTCATGCAATCAACTAATTAATTTTTAAGAAAGCAATTATTTATATATACATTGTACAATAGCTCACTTTATAGTATAGCTCACAATATATATAGTGCACCTTTTCCCAAGACATTTAATCATATATTTACAAACTATGTATATATTATCACAGATTGTTTCACTATTACTTATTTTCTCTTTTGTTAAACCGCTTTGATTGTATGATAAGGCGGTATAAAAATCCAATTAAATAAAATAAATAAATAAAAATAAATTACTTGAAACATACAGAATCCTTTCGAAAGACTGATAAGCTATTCGTCTTTTTCGGAGGTCCCCGAAAAGGGGAAGTGGCCTCCAAGGCCTCAGTGGTCCAATGGGTGAGGGAAGCGATAGCATCAGCCTATTTGCTGAAAGGTAAAGTGGTGCTGGTTGGCCTTAGGGTGCATTTGACGAGATCCCAGGCCATGTCCTGGGCGGAGCATGGACTAGTGCTGCCAGTAGACATTTGCAGAGCAGCAACATGGTCATCCTTGCACACTTAAACTCGCCATTATCGACTGGATGTTCAATCATCTTGAGATGCGTGTTGTGGGGCTTCAGTGCTTCAGGCTGGATTCACAGATCCCTCCCAAGTTTAGTTACTGCTCTGGTATATCCCACATGTACTGGACTGGAGGATGATAATGTGAAATTAGCCCTTACCTGCTAATTATCTGTCTTGAGTCCCTCCAGTCCAGTCCAGGACCCTCCCTGTTGGAAGTAGTTTATTTCTTTGTCTTAGGTCTTGGAAGCAGAGGCATGTCTGGCTGGTTTCTGGGAAGAGTCTATTAAGAAGAACATCTCTGGACTGGTTAAGATCTTCCCGAGCGAGGGTGGGCGGCACAGCATGTATAACCTGGTCACCATTGTTCATCCTCATTTTGTATATAGTTGTGTTCTTGCCAAGTGATACAATTTTGATGTAAAGTTATTCTGTGATTATATCATGGGGGGGGGGGGGGAAGGTTCCCTCGTTTGCTTTTGCTTTTGCTTTTGCTTTTGCTTTTGCTTTTGCTTTTGCTTTTCTTTGCTTATGCTCTCTTGCAGTCTGCTTTGTCAATAGGATATTGATTCCTGGAGTTGAAGGGGGCACTCTTGTACAGTGACATCAGAAATCTGACATGCTCATTTCCCAACTGCTGGTGGAGGGAGATAGCCCACAGGTACTGGACTGCAGGGACTCAAGGAAAGACAATTAGCAGGTAAGGATTAATTTCACAATAAGTGACCTGGAAATGGGAATAACGAGTGAGGTGATCAGATTTGCAGATGACACAAAATTATTCAAAGTTCTTAAAACACAGGATTGTGAAAAATTGCAAGAGTACTTTGAAAAATTGGCAGCCTGGGCATCCAAATGGCAGATGAAATTTAATGTGGACATATGCAAAGTTATGTAGTTATGGAAGAACACCACAAAATATGATTACAGGATGCAAGGTTCTACATTAGGAATCGCCACCCAGGAAAATGATCTTGGCATCATCATGCCTAATACATTAAAACCCTCTACCCTGTGTGCAGCTGTGGCCAAGAAAGCAAATAGAATGCCAGGAATCATAAGGAAAGGAACAGAAAATAAAACCAAGGATGATCTAATGCTTCTGTATCTCTTCATGGTGTGACCTTGAATATTGAGTGCAATTCTGGTCACCATATCGTAAAAAGGATATAGCAGAATTAGAAAGCAGAGTTGATTACCTGTAATGGGAGTTCTCTGTAGACAGCAGGGGTATGCAGCCCCACTCCATGGTGCCATCCCTGATGGTGCCCATGTGCCGGGCTCTCCCCAAGCATACGTAGTACATGCTGACTACCTCTCCCACCTAAATCGGTTCTGTTTAGAGCTGCGGTGCATTAGGTTCAGAAATGAACATAAATACAATGGGATTGGATTTGGACATTTCTCAAAAAATCAAGTCTCCTCCTTTCTTAAAATGTTTGCTTGCCTGCCTCATTTGCTTTTGTTTGTTTGTGGGGTGGGTGAGTGAGGCTGCATACCTCTGCTGTCTATGGAGAACCCCCCCATTACAGGTAAGCAACTCTGCTTTTTCCACAGACAAGCTAGGGGATGTAGGCACACTCCATGATAAGTCCAGAGCTGAAGGCTACATGGTTATATTTGCAGATGTGCGGCCCAGGCTATAATCTGCAATGAGTGGAAGGTGAAGTATGTGCTCAAAAGGCACAAACAGGTTTCAGGGGACTGCCTGTCCGAAGGTTAAGTCCCTAACTGTTGAGCGATCCAAGCTGTAGTGTCTGGTAAACATGTGAATGGACCAGGTAGCTGCTCTGCAGATATCTTGAGCAGAGGCTGCGGACAAACTCGCTACAGTGGTTGCAGTTGCACATAAGTGATGGGGCCGAACTCAATCTGGGGCAGGTAAGCAAGCTTGGCTTTAGCAGAAGGAGATGCAGTCTGAAACCCAGGACAAAGTAGGCTTTTTCAAAGCTGGGCGTCGGGGGTTGTTCGGATTGGAAGTGACAGAGTTGTGAGGATGACTGCAAATCTTTGGTTGCATGAAGGTAATAGAGTAGTGCTTGTTTGCAATCCAAGGTATGAAGGAATTGTTCTGGCGAGTCAGCCTTGAAACGAGGAAAAAAAGGCAGGCAGTACAATGGACTGATTCAAATGAAATTCCAACATAACTTTCGGAAGGAGCTTAGGATGTGTCCTTAAAAGCATCTTGTTATGAAGAAACTGCATGTAAGGAGAGTAGTGCACGAGTGCTTGGAGTTCATTGATCCGTCGTGCAGAGGTTATTGCCACGAGGAATACTGTTTTCCAGGTAAGATGTTTTAGGGAAGCTGATCCGAGAGGTTTGAAGGGAGCTTTCATGAGCTTTATCTTTATTCATTTGCTTGATATACCAACTGCTGAATGAAAGAAAGGAACGCCATTATCTGATAGGAGAGAGGTTTAGAGAGGGTCAAAGATAGAAAGAAAGAGAAGAGCAATAAGGGAGACATTCAGGAGGGATGTAAGGGAGATTGAAGGCTAAATAAAATAGATGTGTTTTCAGGCCTACCTTGAGCTAAGCAAAGGAGGGTTCCGAGTAGAGGCTATGTGGGAGGGAGTTATGCAAGAATTGAGGTCCTGAAGCTCTGCTAAGACCACATTCAGGCCCCAAGCCAGAAGAGGTGGTTTGATAGGCCTCATGAATACCAAACCTTTCATAAACCTTGAGGTCAGCAGGTGAACTGAGAGGGGCTTGCCTTCCACGGGGGCATGGGAAGCCGCTATAATGGAGCGGTGATAACGGACAGAAATTATTTGCAGACCATAATTGGAGAGATGCAATAGGCTAGGACCTTTCCCAGAGGACAGTGGACGGGGTCCTGATGATGATCCTTCACCTAATGCACAAAGCAGGACCATTTACATTGGTAAGATAACCAAGTAGCCAGTTTTCTTGAGGCAGTAATCACTTCTAACACTTTCATGGGGAAGGAGGTAGTTATTGCTGAGGTACTTGGATCTTCCAAGTCATTAATGAAAGACTGTGGAGAATGGAATGGAGCAAGGTGCCTTGATGCTGAGTGAGCAGAAAGAGATCTGTGACCAGAGGTTGGAATCCCTGTATCTTCAGGGCAAAAAGGTGTGAGGTACAGTGAGGATGATTGATGCTTTGTCCTGGCATATCTTGAGAAGAACATGACTGATCAGTGGAAATGGAGAGCAGGCGTAGCAGAGCCAGTGACTCCAAGAGATGGCAAAGGCATCGTATGCCAATCGGAGAGGGTTTGGTCGGAAGGAGCAGAAGAGCCTGCATTTGGCATTGTCTGCAGTAGGGAAGAAATCTACATCCAGAGTACCCCATTAAGCAAAGAGCGTGCTTACCACTATGGTGTCGAGTGACCATTTGTGAGGGTCCAGAGGTCGATTTATTGAGTTCACTAGTTGGTTCTGAGCTCCTGAAAGATAGGTTGCTCAGAGTGAAGTGTTTATTGAGAGGGCAAAGAGCCAGAGGTGTGTGTGGCTTTGCGACATAGTCGAAGGGATCAACTCTGCCTTGCTTGTTGATGTAAAACATGAATACTTGATTGTTTGTCTGCATTAAGAGAATCTTGTTGCTGATCCAACTTTGGAAGACCTTCAAGGCATAAAGGACCACCCGAAGTTCCA
The DNA here is from genome assembly GCA_033557465.1 of Ichthyophis bannanicus. Classification (NCBI taxonomy): domain Eukaryota; kingdom Metazoa; phylum Chordata; class Amphibia; order Gymnophiona; family Ichthyophiidae; genus Ichthyophis; species Ichthyophis bannanicus. The sequence goes on along the minus strand of CM066032.1, from coordinate 1,089,294,896 downwards.
ACACATTGATGTGAAGAGAGCGCTCCTGTGATGATGAGTCATTGCGTGTACAGGTGCAGTAGGTGTGCCCCCCTATTCATAGGTGGAAACGTCCATCATTAGGGTAAATTGAGACTGAGGTGGCTGGAACAGGCAACCTACCGATAGGTGTAAGGCAACTGTCTACTAGCGCAAACTGTTGTGAAGGTCTAGATACGCATTTGTGGACAATGGGATTTTTGTCCGCAGGGACTGTGTGTGTTGATTCCAGTGTGTTCTGAGGTGCCACTGAAGAGGTCACATGTACAGTCTTGCAGATGGTATAACATGCTCAGAGGCTGCAATATGGCCTAGTAATTGAAGCAGGGTGCGAGCAGTCACAGCACAGAGTTGAAGCAGTTCGCAGCTGAGGTGCCGCAGAAGTTTGAGTCTGTTATTGGGAAGAAAGGCTTTGCCCTTTCTTATATCTATGCATGCTGCAATGAAATAGAGTTTCTGCCGAGGGTTGAGCTGAGATTTTTGTTAATTTATGACAAACCTGTTGCTTGAAGGATGGTTATGGTGTTCTGAACTGTGTGGCTTGTTTTCATTGGGGAGGGTCCCTATATGAGCCAATCATCCAGATATGGGTAAACGCAGTGTCCCTGCCTCCGGAGATAGCCCACAACAACTACAGGACATTTTGTGAATACTCTGGGCACAGCAGAAAGGCAGAAAGGGAGTATCTTGTATTGATAGTGTTGACTTTTGAACTTGAAGCTAAGGTACTTCCCGTGCAAGAAAAGCATGGGAATGCGAGTGTAGGCATCTTTCAGGTCCAGAGAAGCTGGACAGTTGTGCTACTGAGGAAAGGGAGGATTGTGCTGAGAGAAGTCATTTTGAATTTTTCTGTCTCCAGGAACAAGCAGGAATATAGTCTTCACATATGGGTATTGTCGCTACTGACGGAGCCTGCGCGGGAATGCTCCCCAGCGTCCAATTAGAAAGCTTTTGGGAGCATCCCACAGCGCCTGTGTGCTGCCTTCCTGCCTTTCTCAACTGCCTCTCTCCAGTTCTTCGTTTTCCGCGGAGCCAGCAGGTCGTTTTCCTGTCACCGCAGAAATTATCCCATATTTTTCATTCTTTTTTGTGGTAGCGTCTGCCTTCCTCGACGCTATACCGGTACCGCCGGTTCTTTCTTAAAATAAAAAAAAAAAAAAAGTTCTAATCCTTTATCTGGATTTTCCAGCCTTTTTTCTCTCGGGTGCCACGCGCTATTTTGAGCACTAGGCCCAATTTTTCCTCAACATGGAAAAACCCGCTTCAGGTTTTAAAAAGTGTTCCAAGTGTGACGGTACCATCTCCGTCACCGACACTCATGAGTGGTGCCTCAAATGTTTAGGTCCTGACCACTCCATCTCGGAGTGTGTTGCCTGTGGGATGATGTCGAAGAGGGGTCGGCAGAACCGAGCTGCTAAGCTTAGCACCCTTTTTCCCTCCGATGCAGCATCCGTGGCATCGACGTCTTCCAGGGCTTCATCTTCCTCCCATGGATCTCAGGTAACCAAACATAAATCTGGCCGGTCCTCAAAGGGTAGATCTCCTTCCAAGCATCGAGATGCCTCTGGCGTTGCCCTTGAGGGACTTGTACTGGCAAAATTGCCCCGGCGGGAGGCTTCGGCTTCCAAAGCACTATTGGGGCTCCAGGATGTTCTCAAGGCCTCAACCTCGGCAGAACTACTGGTGCCATGCTCTGGGGTACCGGCCGCTTCGTCCGGTACCGACACCCAGGCATTGACAGCATCAATTGGCCAGAGATTCCTGGCTATTGAGTGCAGTCTGATGGCTCTCCTTGTGGCATCGGTGCCTTCGGGACTGCTTCAGACAGTTCAACTGGTATCGACACCGGTTCCGGCACCGATACCGGTACCGACAGCATCGACATCGGCGAGTGTACTTTCAACACTGAGTTATACTATTTCCTCCGGTATCGACAGGCCGGTACCAGACCCCTCCGGTACTGACTTCGATCGGTACCGGTATCGTGCTTTACAAGAGCACCCGGACAGAAGATATTTTGACTCCTCCGATAACTCTGACAGCTCTGTCGATGCCGGAGTACTTCTCTCTGAGGAGCCTTCTTCTCCTAAACGTAGGATGTCTCCTCCAGAGGATATATCCTTTCAGGATTTCATCAGGGAGGTGGCTAGAGGTCTTTCCATCACAGTGGCTCCTGAAACAGAGCCCAGAGCAAAGGAGTTGGAGATTTTACAATATCCTAAAGCTCCCAAGGAAGCGTCTACTTTGCCTATTCATGAGAACTTGCATGATCTCATGATAAGAATGTGGGAAACACCTCTTACCTCCTCTCCTCATTCCCGTAGGCTGGATACCATGTATCGAGTGCCTCCTTGTCCTGGTTTTCAAAAAACTCAGTTGCCACACCACTCCATAGTAGTGGAGTCAGCTATGAGAAGGATCAAGAGTGCAAAAAGACATGCATCTAATCCTCCAGGACGTGAATGTAGGACTCTTGATGCCTTTGGGCGTCGAACATTCCAGGCCTCTATGCTTTCTGCCAGGATTAGTTCCTACATTTTATATATGGGAATGTTCCTGAAAGAGATTACAGGAGATCTAGAGCTTATGAGCCCTCTCCTTCCTGATGATAAGAGGCAGGATTATCTTACACTTGTCAAACATGCCCAGGATGTTTCCAAGTTTGTTAATCGTGCATAAGCAGAACCTCTGCTATTGCCATAGATGCTCGTAGGATTGTCTGGCTCCAGGCATCTGACTTAGAACTCTGGGTACAGGACAAACTGGGGAATATCCCTTGTACAGGCGAAAATCTCTTTGGCAAAAATTGGCAAGAGAAAGCTAATGAGCTGGATGCTGATAACACCACTTTGGATAGACTATCCAAGGCTACAGCCGATCCTGCAAGGAGAAAATCCTACAAGAAACCATTCTTCTCTAAAAAGAAGAGGTTTTACCCTTCCTATACCCAGCAGGTGCATTCTGCAGGTCAATCCGCCCGAAAGGGACAGCAGCCCCCAAAGCAAAGGAAACCAAAGACTGCTAAGCCTCAACCGGCCCAGCAGACTCAGCCTCCACAGGGGCTTTGACTCCCATCTAGAGAACCTAGCCTTCCTGGCCCTGAACGGGCCAGAGCCTTCCACCATCCCAGGAAGGTTGTGTCATTTTGCCCCCAGATGGGGGCAAATAACAGCAGAAGAATGGACTCTTTCCATTGTAAGAGAGGGGTACAAGCTTCATTTCTTCAACATGCCCCCTTCTACAGTGGTAAGACAGTTCAATTCTCAGGCTTCTCTCAACACTCAGTTGAGTCAAGAGGTCAGTTTACTTCTTGCCCATGGGGCAATAGAAGACGTACCCATTTCCCAACAGTGTACAGGGTTTTACTCCCCTTATTTCCTTATTCCAAAGAAAACAGGGGGACACAGACCCATTTTAGACCTCAGAGAACTAAACAAATTCCTGTTCAAAGAGAAGTTCAAGATGATTTCTCTGGGAACTCTGCTGCCATACCTTCAGAGTCAGGATTGGCTTTGTTCTCTAGATCTCAAGGATGCGTACACTCATGTTCTCATCCATCCAACTCACCGAAGGTTCCTTCATTTTCTTTTTCAAAGAAAGCACTACCAATACAGGGTGCTTCCTTTTGGCCTGGCCTCAGCACCAAGGATGTTTACGAAATGCATGGCTGTAGTGGCAGCATTTCTTCGCACTCTAGGAATATTCGTCTTCCCCTACTTAGATGACTGGCTCATTCGAGCCCCATCAGAGTCAGAGGCCAGAATTTCCCTATCTTGCACAATGCGTACCTTCAGTATTTGGGCCTGGTCATAAACATTCCAAAATCCAGCCTAACTCCCACTCAGTCTCTAGAGTTTATAGGAGCTCTGCTAGATACCAGAAAAGCAAGGGCCTATCTTCCACAGGCCCGCTGCCTTCGCATTGTGCAGTTAGCCTCCCAGGCAGTATTGAAGACTCATCTCACTGCTCAGGAAATGTTACAACTACTAGGCCACATGGCATCTACCGTGCACGTGGTTCCCTATGCTCGCCTCCATATGAGAGCAGCCCAATGGACTCTATCCACTCAGTGGACTCAGGCATCAGGCTGCCTATCAGACAAAATAGCAAACACAAGTCGCCTTATTTTGTCTCTACAATGGTGGCAGTCAACCCAAAACCTGTTGGTGGGGTCCCCTTTCCAACAGCCCCCACCCCAGGTCACTCTAACAACAGACTCCTCACAGGTGGGTTGGGGAGCTCACCTGCAAGACCTCTCTACCCAAGGCACCTGGACTCCACAGGAGACCCACTTACATATCAATCTCCTAGAACTCAGAACAATCTTCCTTGCTCTTCAAGTGTTCCATACCCAGCTCAGCTACAAGACAGTGCTAATTCAGACGGACAATCAAGTAGCTATGTTCTATCTGAACAAGCAGGGAGGAACAGGCTCTCTGTCACTTTGCAATGAAGCTTTGCGACTCTGGGCCCTCGCCAGACAGCATCAGATTCATCTCCTTGCGGTGTATCTGCTAGGCATTCAAAACTCTTGGGCAGACAGACTCAGTCGAGTTCTGCTCCCACACGAATGGTCTCTCCATGCAGACCAGGTAGCAAACATTTTTCAAATTTGGGGAACTCCAGCATAGACCTCTTTGCAAGTCCGTTGAATGCCAAACTTCCCCGGTTCTGTTCCAGAATTCCGGCTCAGGGTTCTCAGGCTAGGGATGCTTTCCTCCCCCATTGGGGTCAGGACTTCCTATATGCCTTTCCACCCATTCCCCTAATTCCCAAGACCCTATTCAAGCTTCAGAGAGACAAAGGCAACATGATTCTCATAGCTCCACATTGGCCACGGCAGGTGTAGTACCCTCTGCTCCTGCATCTCTCTCAAGCTCCATCTCTGGAGTTAGGATCTGCTCCAGATCTCCTGTCTCAGGAGGATGGGATGTTGTGGCATCCCAATCCCCACTCTCTGCATCTAAGGGCTTGGTTGCTGAGAGGCTAGACCTTCATGGTCTTAACCTTTCTCAACAAGTAAGGGATGTCCTTTGTGCTACCAGGAAACCTTCCACAAGACGTTCTTATGCTTTCAAGTGGAAATGGTTTTCCATATGGTGTTCGCAAAAGGGTCTTCACTCCTCTGCAATACCTCTGGAATCATTACTGGAGTATCTCCTTCATTTATCTAATGCAGGACTTAAGATTAACTCAGTAAGAGTCCATTTAAGTGCTATTTCAGCTTCTTTAAAGCCTTTCAATGGACAACCTATTTCCTCTCATCCTCTATAGCGAGATTTATGAGGGGCCTTCTTCTAACTAAGCCTCCCATTAGGCCACCTCCAGTGGCATGGGACCTGAATCTGGTTCTTGGGCAGCTCATGAAGCCGCCTTTTGAACCTTTAGCTACTACCTCCTTGAAATTCCTTTCCTGAAAAGTTATCTTTCTCATTGCAATCACATCAGCACGTCGCATCAGTGAATTGCAAGCATTAGTTGCTGATCCTCCTTACACAAGGTTCCATCATGATAAGGTAGTCCTTAGGACTCATCCACACTTTATGCCAAAGGTGGGTCTCACCTTTTCATTTAAACCAGGAGGTTTACCTGCCTGTATTTTTTCCAAGGCCTCATGCTTCAAATGCAGAAAGGAATCTTCATACTTTGGACTGTAAAAGAGCACTTGCCTTTTACTTACAGAGGACACAGCAACATAGAAAGTCCTCCAAACTCTTTGTTGCTTTCGATCCTTCTCATTTGGGACTTCCAGTCTCCAAGAGAACACTGTCCAACTGCATTGCACAGTGTATTTCTTTTGCCTATCAGAGTAAGAACCTTTCTCTGGAAGGCCATGTCACAGCTCACAATGTGAGAGCCATGGCAGCCTCAATGGCTCATCTACACTCTGTGTCTATTGATGACATCTGTCGAGCAGCTACTTGGGCCTAGGTTCATACCTTCACAGCCCATTACTGCTTAGACAAGGACTCCCGCCGTGATGCCTTGTTTGGTCAGGCTGTTCTACAACACCTCTTCCATACTTAATCAACTCCTACCCACCTTTCACGGTAGGATGCTAGAGATCCATGGGGGGAAGTGGAGCCCTTTCACAGGGGCACACAACTTCTGGGGTTTCTCCCTGGCATCTGTAGCTAAGGAGTCCCCATATGTGAACACTACATTCCTGCTTGTTCCTGGAGATAGCATAGTTACTCACCTGTAACAGGTGATCTCCGGGAACAGCAGGAATTTAGTCTTCACAACCCACCCACTCTCTTTTCTTTTCTTTCCCTCTCTCTCTCTCTTTGTCTCATCTTTAAAACTTAACTGGAGAGAGGCAGTTGGGAAAGGCGGGAAGGCAACACGCAGGCGCTGTGGGATTTATTTATTTATATTCTCTTATATACTGCGCTATTCTGCATCAGTGCGGTTTACATTGAACAAACTGAAATTACATGCTCCCAAAAGCTTTCTTATTGGATGCTGGGGAGCGTTTCTGCGCAGGCTCCATCGGTACCGACGATACCCATATGTGAAGACTTAATTCCTCCTGTTCCCGGAGATCACCTGTTACAGGTGAGTAACTATGCTTTCTGCAAGAGTTGAGGTCCCGAAGGTCTAGGATGGAATGTAATTCTCCTGTCTTTTTTGAAATCAGGAAGAAACTGGCCATGTTCGAAGGTGACTACTTTGATGGCTTGATTGCATAATAGCTCTGTGACTTCCTATTCTAGGATTCACAAGCATTGAACCCAAGGGGTGGGCACTTTGGAACAAGATTGAGGGGGTAAAAGTCGTGAAACATTGATCTTGTACCCCCTTTCGACTATGTTGAGTACCCACCAATTGGTAATTATGGAATACCATTCCTCTCTGTAATGCTGAAATCTGGCTGCTATCAGTAGGTAGTCAAAATCTAGGAGTAGGTTTGGGGGCAGAAGTTGGGTTGGGGGGTTGCTTTCTGTCCTGTTGCTTGGAGCATTGAGGATAAGCTGATGCAGCAGGGCGTTGTGATGGTTGCCTGGAATATGGTGGATATTTATGATGAGGGTAAAATTGCTAAAAACATTGATAACAGTAAGCTCTATGATAGTGAGGAAGTTGAGAGCATCTGGGTTGTGATGCCAATTCTACTGACTGGGCAGCCAATTCCCTGACTGAACGAATGGTCGTTAACCTCTGAGACATTCTTTTTGGATCTAAGGTGCAGGAAGCAATCTCCCTGACATGGGGCATCTGCTAGATGATCGTAAAGGTCCTCAGAATCCTGATACCTGGAGCCAAGCCGTGCATCTGGCCAAAATCACTGTGGCAGCAGAGCATGCCATTGAATCAAAGGCAAACTCATGCAAAGGCAAACTCATGCAAACCTAGTGAGAAGCTGAGCCTGCTCTTCTGCTATTAAGGCCTGAGTATCATCCAGCTATAGAAGGAGATCATGGTGGTAATGCAAGATCTGGAGCTGATGTGCTAGAATCCTCATGCCAAGAAGGCTACTTTGATAAGTCTATTGACCAAAAGCATCAAGAGTTTTTTGTTTTTTGCTAGATGTCATCTGGAAAGCTGCTTTAGAGGACTTTGACTTTTTAAGGATAGCCTCAGAGACCACCAACTGATGAGGTAGCTGCTGGTGATCAAACCCTGCTACTGATAACACCTTGTATTTGAGGTCGAGTCACCAGGAAGTAGCATGTACTGAAGTGAGATTCTTCCAGATGGAGGATTGCAGATTTTGAAGGATATGATGAACTGGTAGGGTTAAAATCTGCTTAGGTGCACTGCAAGATGTAAGTATAGACTGGAAATTCCTCTTATTAGTAGGAGCTTGAGAGTCACTCAAGGCCCTAGAAACTTTCTGTAGGAATTTTTGGATAAAAGAGATCTTTGGTCACATCTTCCCCAGGCTCCGTCTGTGGTAGGAGCTCCAGGATGTCTTCATTTATCCTGCAGCGAGTGTAAGAGTAAGGAGCACTAAACAGGGAACAGGTGTCGTTCTCTAATGGTGTGGGAGTTCGCCATGCTATCACAGAGGGTGATCCTGACTGAATATGATGTCTGGGATCTAAAGAAGTATGCATTGGCATGCTGAGTGCAGAGATCTCTGGGTTTGCAGGGGCTGCTCTAAGAATGACTGCACTATCTTGAACAAACGTCTGCAACAGTGAGAGGAGAAGATCAATCAGAGAAAATATTTTTTCACTCAACGCGTAATCAAACTCTGGAATTTGTTACCAGAGAATGTAATAAAAGTTGTTAGTGTAGCTGGTTTTAAATCAGGTTTGGACGTGTTCCTGGAGGAAAAGTTCATAAACCAGTATTAAAGAGGACCGGGGAAATCCACTGCTTACTCTTCGGACAAGCAGCATAGATTCTGTATACCTTTTGGGAACCTAACAGGTACTTGTGATGTGGAATGGCCACTGTTGGAAACAGGATCTTGGGTTTAATGGATTTTTGATCTGACCCAGTATGGCATATCTTACATTCTTAAATATCCTTTTCTATGGGACTTATCCAGTTAGCAGGTTGTGCTAACCGGGTATCTTTTTGAATATTGACCTACCTGTTCTTTACTGAAAATTGAGATTTAATTGAATTTTCTATCAGCAACTGATAAATTAAAACTTAACATATAATAATGGCAGCAGAGAAAGACAATAACTTGATGTATTTTACATTCAGAAGTCACTGTATAAGCCAACAGAAATCAAATTGTGAATTTGAAACTGCATGTTTATTCTTTCCAACCCAACCAAAGTTGAAAAGAATTAAACATAGGTCAAGAATGTCTGGGAGCAAAATAAAGCTGTTGAAAATTTAACAGAATGGCATGAAGCTTAGCATTTGGGAAAATCTGACAAAAAGACACATTGAGTTTGAAAATGAGTGGACTCAGACCAGGCGTTCCAGAGAATTCCTCCTTTCAAACAATCTCTCCCAAAACTGTTTCCTACTCTCCCAAAACTGCAAAGTACTCTCCCCTCCAAATTGCCCCATAATCTAAAAGTACCCACACAACTGCCCCACCATTCTGCAAACTGCCTCCTCCATGAAAACTAAACCCCCACAACTTACCCACCAACTGCTCCACCATGAAAAATTAGCTCCCTACAAACTGCCCCACTCTCTAACACTTCTCTTTGGAACTGCTCCACCACCCTTCCAAGCACATGACCCCACACCTCAGGGGGTCCCGCGCATGCTGACTGGCTTCAGAGGGAGCCAGTGAGGCCCAAAGCTTGGCACCGTGGCTCACCTGCACAACTGAGTGAAGAGCAGCGTTTTGCTTTACTCCTGCAGCTGTAAGTCACAGATACCGGCACCGCCAAGTTCAGGAAGTTAAACAGAGGCTCTTCCTGTCTTACATAAGACAGGAAGTGCCCCATTTAACCTTCCAGCACTCAGCGTGCTGGTGGGTTGGACTTAGCTGCAGGATTGAAGGAAAATGCTGTTTACTCCCACAGCTGTGCAGATGTAAGCTGGACATTGAACCTCACTGACTTCCTCTGCAGCCAGTCAGGCATGCACGGGGCTCTTCATGGTATGGGGCCATATTGGGTGGGGGGGGGGTGAGGAAAGATCCATTGGCCCTGTAAGAAGGCTGGAGGCTAAAAAGGGAAATGGACTAATGGGGGATGGGAAGACTGCTTTTGAAAGGGGAGATAATGCTGGGAGGGGTTGGGACTAGAGGAGGGCTGATACTGGGGTGCCAGGACTGGAAAAGGGCTAATGTGGATGATGGGACTGGAAGGGGGCTGATGCATGGAAGGACTGGAACTGGAGGAATACTGATACTGGGGGCTAGGACTGGAAATGGGCTGATGTTGAGGTATGGGGAGCCATGGAGTGGAAGGGAGATAATGCTGGAAGGAATTGGACTGGAGGAGGACTGATACTGGGGAGGCTAGAACTGGAAAAGAGCTGATGTTGAGGGATGGAGAGGCTGAAAGGGAGTTGATGTTGAGAGGGACTGGAACTGGGGGGTTAGGAATGGAAATGGGCTGATGCTGGGGGATGGGGGACTGGAACTGGAAAGGATTGAACCTGAGACTGGAGGAGGACTGATAGTGGAGGGTTAGGACCAGAAATGGGCTGATACTGGGGGATGGGAGAATGGAACTGGAAGGGAGCGGATGCTGGGAGGGGCTGGAACTAGAAGGGAACTAATGCTGGGGAGGACTAAAAGGGGAGGGGTGAGGAGAAAAAAAGAAGTTGGAGTGAGGATGGAGAAAGGGGTACAGATATTTTGTGTAGGAAGAAAGAAAAATCTATGATTGGCTGGGTATTGGGTGAATAAGGGGATTGAGGATGGAGGAGTAAAATTTGAGTGTATGAAAAAGGAATAAAGAAAGAAATGGAGGAAAGAGCAAAAGAAAGATCAGTATGTTAGAGGCAGATGTAGAGAGAGAATGGAAAAAACTAAAAGAGAGAATAAAGGACAAATGGACAGCAGACAATGGAGAGTTAGCAGAAAACACGAAGAAAGCAGAAGAAAGTGGGGCAATTGCAACTGAAAAAATGCCCAAACAAAAGATAGAAAAATGATTTTATTTTGAATTTATTAACTGTAATATTTCAGCTCTGGGAAATGTACTTCACTAATGTTTTGCGTTTTGTTTAGTACAAGAGGAAATTAATTTATAGTTTCATTTCTCCAGTATTGTTGTACATTCCAAGTTTGGATTTTGGAGTTCCTAGTTTAATTATTGTCTTCATATTTCTAAATTGTGATCCCTTGTTCTGTGTTTGGTGACAATCTGTTTTACATGTGTAACCGATCTACGGTATTCTGTTCATGTAGTTTCTATGGGACAGTCCCACTTGTTCTCTTTCCCCAGTAGGAGAGATGTATTGGTATTCTCTGAGATGTATTGGTTTAATATTTGCAGTGCTGCTTTTTGATAGGTAGAATGTGGTGCTTTGTGAGTCCTGTTCTGATACGGCGGGTTTGCTATGGGTTCTAATTGCCCCCAATACTTGATTTCACACCAAACTCAGTTGTAACTGAAATTATATAATATATTTTTTGTCGGATAACCCACCATGAGCAAGAACCTTCCTACTCTCGAAGTGGGCCCTCCTTTTTAATTAAATGTTAAATGACCCATTACAGATCAAGTTAAAGGACCCGTTACAGGTCAAAAACCAGGTGCTACAGCCCTGCCAAGCTGTTATACCTATACCACTATACAGAAATCTCTGTCCATGATTAGTCTTCACAAGTGGCACTCCCCAAACATTAATAGCCTCCAGAAGTACTTATCTGAAAGAAAAGCCAAAAAACGCTGCCGATATCTTCAAAGAAGACCGCATCAATGGAGCTACTGAATATGCGCCTTTCTTCGTACCACTCAATAAAGGAGGACCAACAACAGGTCTCTATTCGAGATTTCTTCATCCAATGTTCCAACAAGTATAGTTCATGTGCGACACCAATTAGTGTTTCAAGCTGCTTAGCTCTGCAGCTCTTCCTCAGGCGAATGAACTATACCAGCACCAAGCTTCTATTTGACGTTATATAATCTGCTGAAATCTTCTCAAACAAGTTGGAAACTCCTCCTTATATAACGCATATCTTAACCCAGCTTATCTCTTTGTATTAAGGTGCTTAAAAAGAGAACTTAGCTAGAAAAATGCTTCCGAGGAGTCCAACCGATCACTATAGATGTGTGTTTCCCGGCCCAGCCTCCATTTCCATGCCGGCCATACACAGTCCCAATAGCATGCTGTTTAATGTTGTATAATCTGCTGAAATCTCCTCAAACGAATTGGAAACTCCTCCAAAACCAAAATTATGCCAGAATTCAGCAAAAGCAAGGTTCACGCTACACTAATCAGTGTTTCAAGCCGCTCAGCTTTACAGCTCTTCCTCAGGCGAATGACTTGTTTGAGAAGATTTCAGCGGATTATATAACGTCAAATAGCATGCTATTGGGACTAAGCATGGCCAGCATGTTAATGGATGCCGAGCTGGGAAACACATGTTTGTAGCGATTTGTTGGACTCCTCTGAAGCATTTTTCCAGCTAAGTTCTCTTTTTAATTTCATTAATACAAAGGGATAAGCTGGGCTATGATAAGTGCCATATCAAAATGATTTAAGAACTTATAGTTCAGGAGTTTAAATAGTAATGACAGCAATGTTATGCTGTTTATTCTGTTTAAAGACCAGTATAAGGTCGGTTATAAATGATTAAAATGGAGGGCTCACTTCGAGAGAGGGAAAGTTTCTTCTCATGGTGAGTGATCCAACAAAAACAATAATTTACACTTTAAAATTTAACATCTCATTGGAGGGTTTATACATTTAAGGTAAGGGTTAAGATTTAATGGTTCCTGTAGGGAAGGAAGGTAGGTGAAATCAAGTATTTTTGGGATATAGCAACCAAACGATACCAAAAAGGGAGAAAAATCAATATATACACAAACAAATCCCTTGCAACAAAAATAACCATAGAAAAACTCTCCTGAGGGCACTTACAAAGAAACAATCATTACTATGAAGAGAAAAAGACCTCTGTGTTACTTTGTATTCAGTCCCTCAATACAGCACCAGAGAAAATCCTTTGCTAGAGGGGACTGAATATTCACAACAGGGGGTGCACTTGTCATATAAAAGCATTCCACAGTAACTGAGGAAGATATAATTACTTGCGTTTGCAATACTCAGCAGTATCTGCACACATTGTTTCTATTTTTAAGCAACTCTAGGCAGTTCAAGTTTTTTTATGCTGCTTTCATTTCTGTCAACAGTGCTTACATTGTCACTTAAACTTGGTAATGCACATTAAACCAAGGGCATTGATATTGGATTCTTTTATTTATTTACTTATTTACAGTTCTTATATACCGCACTTTTGGTATCAGCGCGGTTTACAGTTAACAAATTTTTGCATTGGAACAATCCTTTGCTTACATTATAACAGGGTCAGTAACTTGGAGACAACAGGGGGAACTATATACAAATTATATACAAACAGAATTTTATCTGTGGCTAATTTACAGTTCAGGTTACATTGTGATCATGATTTTGGGTGTGCAGAGAGTTTGTTCGTGATCAGGCAGGACTAAGTTGTTGGAATGTCTGAGGCTGTGTGAGTGATTTGAGAGATGGAGGGAGGGGGTGTAGGGTTAGGGCCTAAAAGGTGAAGACAGAATAGGTAGTGTTTAAGGGTCTTCCTAAATTGAGAGAGGTCTTTTATTGATCGGATATGTGGAGGGAGATTGTTCCAGCAGGTTGGTGCGAATAAGGTGAAGGCCCTGTCTCTGGTTGCTTGGTTGCATTTAGTGTACTCTTTTGGTACAACGAGGGTATTAGTGGCTGCGGATCTTCTCAGCCTGTTTGTGGGGGTGTTGATAAGAAGTGAGGAGAGGGAGGGTGGGGCTATTTGATTGATTGCTTTAAAGGACAGTAATAGCGCTTTGTAAGTTATCCTGGCTTGTAGGGGTAGCCAGTGAAGATCTGTTAGTATGGGGGTGATGTGGTCTCTTCTGGATGTACAGCAGAGGATGCGGGCTGCTGAGTTTATTGCCAATTGAAGTGGGTTGAGGGTGCTCTTGGGTAGACCATGCAGGATGACGTTAGCGTAGTCAAAATGTGGTGTTACAAGGGATTGGAAGATTGTTCTGAAGTCATTCGGGGAGAGTAGAGGTCTTAATGGTTTCAGAGTTCTTATTTTGTTGTAAATGGATTTGACAGTCTGCTTTATGTGATCTTTGAAGGTCAGTTCTTGATCTATGATGACTCCCAGGTAGCGAATCGATGATTTACACGGAAGTTCCGCATCCCTCACCTTTAATGTTGTGGGGGGTGAGAATTTCTTATTCCTGGTTACAAATAGGACTTCAGTTTTCTTGAAGTTTATTTGTAGGTTCTGGGATAAGAGCCAGTCTGTAATCACGTTGAAGCAAGAGATTATTGGAGAGAAGTCAGGGGCATCAATTTTTATCAGAGTGAATATGAGAACATCATCCGCATAGATCAGACTGGAGGCGTTGAATGCTCTGATGATTTCACAGATTGGTTGCATATATATGTTAAATAGTAAAGCTGATAAGGAAGATCCTTGGGGAACACCCTGTTGTTGATGGAAGGTATCGGATGTTGAGGATCCTATCCGGACCTGTTGCCAGCAGTTAGTTAGGTATGATCTACACCATTCCCAAGCTGATCCTTGAACTCCCTTTTCTTGAAGACGGTGTAGCAGTTGAATATGGTTAACCGAGTCGAAAGCTGCCGAGATATCCAGGAAGATAAGTATGAACTCATTTTCAATTTGGTCGATCCCTCTTGATAAGGTGTTGATAAGTAATGTGAGTAGGGTCTCTATGCCGTGGGACTCACGGAACCCATGTTGGCAGGGGCTGAAATATCAATGTGGCAATGGAGGGTTGAGTGACTTGCCTGAGGAGTGCGAGTGGGAATCGAACCCTGGGAAATGTCATGAACTTGTGATGTGATTGGTCACTGCTGAAATAGGACATTGGGCTTGATGTACCTCTCTGGTCTGACCCCGTATGGCAGCTCTTGTGTTCTCATTGCCTTTGCTGAGGAAAGTCTCAGTGTGTCCATGCTGGTCCCTGTAGTGCAGTGCAACATATCACAGAAAATCCCTTTCAGCAACTTGAAATGCTCAGGAGGAAATGGGGTCACTTTTACCAATAGGAAAAGGAGGCAGCTGCCCCAGGCCTCTGCAGAATGGGGGGCTCAGTTGCCTCTGCTCCTGTACCCATTGTTGCCTCTGCCGACCCTCACTGTATTACTGGAAAAGAATGTAGCTCTGGTGCCGTGGTCCATTTATGCTTTATTTAAATAAATACATACATTTAAATTATTTATTAAAATACTTAAAGAGAAATAATGAATGAACAAACAAACCTCTTCCAAAGATGGGGAAGCTGTAAAACTAGAGGGCATAACATGAAGCTGCAAGGGGGTAAATTGAAGGGCAATGTCAGGAAATACTTTTTCACTGAAAGGGTGGTGGATGCTTGGAATGTCCTCCTGATGGAAGTGGTGGGGGCAAACACGGTGACAGAATTCAAAACGGCATAGGACAGACACAGTGGATCCCTTTACAGCAACAGGATAAAATCAAAATAAACTGAACCATCTAATTTCTCAACAAACAGGGGTGTCCTACATGGAGCAGTGGGTTCACCCCTAAACAAAGACATGGGGAGGGGTGGCCTGCACGGAGCGGCAGCTGCACCTACTCTTGCTATCTTACTGGGCAGACTAGATGGACCATACTGGTCTTTATCTGCCGTTATTTACTATGCTACTATGTATTGCCACTACCCCATGTCCCAGAGGGGCAGCAACGGCACTGGAAATGTTTGCCCTGGGCCCCATTATGGGTTGAAGTGGCCCTCAGAGCAAAAGAATATTGAAATGTTCAACAGAATACAATCTGAACTCTATTCTTAGTAGAAACGAAATGAAATTAAATTGTGGAGAGGTTGTGTGTTCAGGTCTGAGGCAGGAGGAAAAAATGGTTGTCACCGTCCGACTCCTGCTGGCCACAAAGCAGCACTCTAGAAGATCTCTAGCCAGCCTTTGGGTTGGCAAACGTCTCCTGAAGCATTTTGGCATTTAGGCTGGGAGTTGGGGGTGATGGGAGAAGGCAGCAGAGACACCTGGGAGAAAGGGAAAGACACAAAATATTGGGGCTAATATTTTGCATCTATCTAGTTCTAAAAACTCTGGAGTGAGTATTCAGCCAGTGCAGTCACCGGTTTACTTGAAATGCTGGCGCTTAACTTTATCTGTAGATTCAGAAGTACATTCAGACCTCCCATCTTCCCCTCCTCACTCTAGGACTAACCATGATCCTGCTGCCCGTGACACCAAGCAACCACAGCTGCTAACGTGTTTAGTTATCCTCAGTTAGACCAAAGCCTCAGAGAAAGCACACCTTTTCACAATGCTTGTCATTTATCACAATTGTCACATATAGTTACCCTGTTTTCTTTACTTATTGTTCAATGTAGTAGAGTTTGTTATCTTGTTATATGTAAACCGCTCTGATTCCCAGAACCCCCCCCCCCCCCGAAAAATAAATAAATGTAGCAGCACTGAAAATGCATCTAGTGTAAACTCTGCCCAGGTAGTGGCTGACTCTATTGTTGCTATCTGGGTAATATTTTGTCCTGCCCTTGCCCCTCCCCATATCCAGTTCAGGCTATCTGTACACATTTGGTTTTGAATATCAGATTCTTAACATCTACTTTGGTATCTCCACTATAGTTTACACCCATTTAGGAACCTCCGCCATTTTTAAATTTTGCAATATGGATTGATTTCTTTAGTTGTATTTAGCTCAGGGCTTTCCAAGAGAAGCTGAAAGCGAGTTACAGTCAGGTACAGTAGGCCGTTCCCTGTCTCCAGAGGGCTTGCCATCTAAGTTCTGTATGGAAGTCAGGACTGGCCCAAGGCTTTCTACCACTCCAGGCAGAACCTCCGCTGCCTGAATCCATCTTCTCATCTTGCGGGGTAGCAGCACGACTCTTGACTGTTTTGAAGCTGCCGCTTCAGTGTGCTGGTAGGCCATGTCCTTTGACGCCAGCGTGCACACTCCTGGCCCGCTGCTCCTGCCCTAGGAAGTTGTAACAGAGGGGGACAGGAGTGGCATGCTATGGATGCTGAAGCGCATGACCTGCCACAGGCACCAAAAATCAGGGTGGTCTGCCATCCTAGGTGGCTGCCTAGGGTGCCTAGTGCATGGCCCGACCCTGATTGGGGTGAATTTTCGGCACCAGCAAGCAGCTTAATTTAAATGCCGGCACTGACGTTTAGATGAATATGTATATTCAGTGTTGATATATGTATAATGTGGTGGCTGCTGCCTCAGCTATCAAATTTTGTTTAGTTCGCTAATTTTGACCCTCTGCCCTTTCATTATATGGTAAATTGGACCAATTTGAGGTCTTGTCCATATAGGGCATGAAAATCGAGATAGATGTTTAGTTTAGGACTGCCAAATAACAGGCCTAAAATAAAGGGCTAGTGCTGACGGCGGCAGTCATTGCACTATAGATATATGTATAGAGCGGTGCTCACCCTATGTATTAAACACCAGCACCAGCATAAGATTAAGCTACTGCTACTGAAACCTCACCCTCGAAGTGGTCAGCTGCAGTATTGCTCGAGAGATCAGGCTATGGCTGCCTAAATTGTTCTACATGGTGTGTGCATCGATGTAGTATGGCTCAATAATCAAACAGGGCTTTCGACATGCACATACTAGCTTTGTTTATTACTAGGGCAAAAACTGCAGACTACAAAATTCAGGAAATTCATCACAAGGAAGTGTTATTAAAACACTATAGGGCATGTTTACTAAAGGTTAACACGTCTTATGTAAAGTTAATGTGTGTTAAGTGCTACCATTGACCATTCATTTCTATGGGCCATAGCAGCACTTAATGCACGTAAACTTTCATTAACACATGCTAACCTTTAGCAAATGCCCCATGCATTCAAATTCAGTTGTAAGGTTATGTGATGAGACTAAGGGACTTGTTTACAAAGTCGCGGTAGCGGTTTGCGATCGTAATCGGAGCCGCGGCCCCATTGATTTCAATGGGGCCGCGGCTGAACCACTACCGCGGCTTTGTAAACAAGCCCCTAAGTTAAACTACTATGTGGATGTTCAGAATTACAGGACTCTGCACTCTTTTCCCCATTAATAGGGCATCACAAATGGTTTTCTGACATTCTCCCAGGGATACAGTATAAAATGAGGCTAGATTATGGTTTTCACATTTGATAATGCAATACAGTACTTCACAATCTTGGCAAAATACCATGGGACAGTATTTCATTACAAAAGGTGTGGAGAAATAGCTAAATGAAAGAGGAAGTGTGCTGTGGCAGCATGCGCGAAAGTGACAGAAAATGTATGATCCGAGTGAATTTAAGAAAAAGATAAGTCGCAATCTGAACTTGATCACTTGACTTGGGCACTAAATATAATCATACAGTTTGGAGGATGAAAACTTCTGATGGTATATGCAAAGCAGTAAGAAACACCGCTGCTTGCTTCTGTAAGACACAAAACTGGGAGCAGGCACGTTCTGAGAAATACGGGCTCAGGAGCGCATTGGTGCTGAGATCAGAAACGGCTGCAAACACAGATTTTAATTTGCTGTACACACGTGAGTGGAAAATACAAAAGCAAATAGAAGCCAAACAAGGGAGTGAAAGTGGTGGTGCAGGCGCAATGAATCAACAGCGGGGCAGAGCAGCCGTCGGGGTAGAGATTGTCTGGGGAACTGATTACACACCTTTTAACTATGCACCCAGGGAAGTCCACAGCAGGCAGTGTTGTGTAGGAAATAAAATGATAATCTATAGATCACAGAATTGTAGGATGTCCTAGATAGAAGAACGCATGCAAGATAGGGATGGTGCAAACAGGTGCTAAAGTACTCGCAGCCCCCACATTGACAGTCTAGTGCTCTCCTCTTAAGTCTATTCCTGTCATGCGTTCTTGCGGCAAAGAGTTAGCAGAGCTTCCTTCCTTAACGGCTGGCCTCTCTCTCCTTCTTTCTCATCAGGGATCCATCTGCAAGGACTACATGAGCTCTAGATGCTGCCTCTGGTGTTCAGTGTGCCAAATCAAAAGGGACATCAACCGAAGAAAAGAACAAGGCATCTTTTAGGATGGTGCTGGCCAAGAAGGATTATTCTCAAGGGTCTGAATCATTGTATAACAATCTTATTAATAATGGAAAATTGTGAAATCCTGTAAATTACTGAGTGCAAAATGCAAATTCTGCTGGTTCCTCTTCATGTCACAGCGCTGACAAAAAACCCTTTTTCGATGAGCATAGTTGGGAGGAGGCTTGGCAGTTTCCTCCTGCTCGTTTGGGCAGTGATGCCATAAGTCTTCATTTGCAAATACCTGGGGGCTTTCTCCTTTTTTTTGTATACCACTTGCAACTCACTTTGCCAGTCATTGCAGCCACAGTATTCAGCTAGGGGTTGTATAACAGGGCTCTTTCCAGAACTCTGTAATGGTAGGCCCTTAGATCAGCCACTAGGTGCCACTATTGCATGAGACTGGGGCTCCTTCTCCTTAGGGGCTGTAAACACTATTTCTGCAGCCTTCCTAGCCTTAACCAACCCAGGAGCAAAAGCCAGAGCAGGCCTCAGCCCAAGGTCCTCCACACAGTGGTACTTATCACTGTACCTTCAGACCAACTTCTGGGATTTTATTTTTGATTACTTTGGTGTAATTGTGTATTTGATCTATTTAATTTTATGTAACCAAAAATGAAAACATTTTTTCTTTCATCAACCTTGTAGTTCATGATTCAGGCTGTCCTAAATTAAGCTGTTTAGCTAAACGAATAGTAGCTGGATGTCACTGATTATCCATATAGCAATGGCAGTCACCACTGTACCCATACACACATATATATATTCAGCACTGCTGCTTCTATGGATAGTAGTACTGAACATATTTAATATATTTAAACACCATGGCGGGTGTTAAAAAAATGCTGACTGTGGCATTTAAATATCAAAACAACATCCCATAAATACAAGAAGCCCTTAAGCAAAAATATTTTTGTCAGACCAGAGACAGTCCAGCCACTTTTGGAAGTGGGCAGAGAATGAGATCTCATTTTTCAGATTATATCAATGCTGACCCTGATGCAGAACTCAGTAGACAAAGTTCGAAGCATGACGTTGTCAGTAGTGGTGTTGGAATATTACCACTGATAATCTTAAAATGGACTTTGGTAGATCATGATTAAAATGAACTCTTGATTGAGATAGTTTGGTATGAGCGATCTTGTGTCCAACAAAAAATTTTTGTTTAAGAGCTGCTTGTTTATGGGATATTGTTTTGGTTACATAGAGCCCGATTCTGAAAGGGGCATGTCCGGGCCGCATGGATGGCCCCAAGCAGGATGGCCCCATTAGGACCAGATTCTGTACCATGGGAAGAAAAACATGCCCATGGCATACAGAATCGGGTCCGAGGAGGATCCGGCGTGCCCCTGCATACCTGCGGGGATATCCTCCCTGCAAGCTCCCCAGCCATGGCCTGGATTGGGCAGCAGGAACCTTCCTGCACCCAGCCCGGGGGGGGGAGGATCCCCAGCTCTGATAACTCCTTTTGTGCTGATTATTCCACCTTTGGTCCTGCATGTCCTGCCTCCTCAGCCTGCCCCTGCTCTGCCCATAACCTGCCTCCCCCCTCCCCCCAAACGACTCTCCCCATCCTGCTGCTCAAGTTGTGCGGGGGGAGCTGAAGGGAGAATAGGGGCAGGACAGCTTGCAACCTGCAACTCTGAATCGGGCCCATAGTGAAACTGACCTCCCATATTGATCCAGTTTGATAGCTTATATGACTGTTTGTGATTCAAATGGGACATTCCCAAATCAATAAAACTCCCCCAACAATGGGTGCAGAGTACGAGTCGGTTGTTTTGCTTTAAAATTCAACATACAAAAAAATTTGATTCAAATTCTTTGTCACATCAGCAACATAAAAACTCTCTACTGCCAGACACTGAAATAAGCCTCTGAATGTCTGTCTGTCTGTAGGACTGCTTGCTATCTTATCATACCGGGAACTCAAACTACACCAAACCTATTTATGAAAAGTGAGCATTACAAATATTCTAGAATAGCAGTACACTTCCAACTGGGAAAAGAACAAACTTGACTGCTACCGATTCCTACAGAAAACCCACATACTAAAAGAATCCTTCACCTCAAATAAACATGCACGACACAGTGACCATCTCGTGATAGTCAGCCATCCCAGCTAACATTTAAAAATTAAGCACTTGCACCGGCACTGTTCATGTGGTCTATAAATTTATATGTTCTAACTTTATTCATATATTTAGTGACACTATCAATTTAATTAGTGCTGCTAAGTATATGTCTGACTGGTGGCCACACCAAATGCCTAGCCTTTGAAAGTTAAGGCTTGCTATTTAGCAGAAGCCGAAAGACGCAGGTATTATGCCGAGGGAGAGTAAAACGTAACACCACCATGGAGAGAGAGAGTCTGTAATATATAACACATATCTAAAATGTAAGAACCCATCAATTAAAACCACTTAGATAAGTCCATTGATTTATAAGCAAGACATGCTAAGATTACTACCTTTGTATATCACTTTTATAAGGTAGTGTTTTCTTATCAGAAATCAGCATTGCAGCACATTTAATAGGAGTGCGACCACTATTAAAAAGAAGCACTATACTACTTGGAACAGCCCATGAATATACAAAGCGGATAGTTCATTTGGAACCACAAGCAATCTTCTTACACATTAGATGAAAATATGAACACTGCCCACTCTGGCGGAGTTAATTGTCTGAACAGCACATTTTATCTTCTTATTGTGGCATAACTGGAATTGGAAATAGTGGCACTGCTAAGAAAGCTTATTAGAAATTGTGCCACAGCTGCTATTGTAAAACCACAGTCATATTTGATGTATGCAAAAGACCAATGCTAAACTGCATGAATTGCAAAGATTCACAATACAAACATAGGAATAACCAGGGGCGGCCCAAGGGGGGTGCGGGGCCATGTGCGGAGACTCGGTGCGGGGCCTCATTTGCATAAGGTGCCTCATTTGCATAAATATTTGCATAATGTTACCATACACTAACGTTTAGTAAACATGCCTCTTAATGAGTATATGGATAAAGAAAGACTAAAAGGTTTCTACATTACTATAATCCAGTACCAACCGCCAGGCACATTAGGAACTACTACAAACACTGCCCATTTAGAACCCATAGCAAACCCGCCGTATCCTAACAGCACTACCAGGACTCACAAAGCACCATACCCTAACTATCAAAAGGCAACACTGCAAATATTAAACCAATACATTTCAGAGAACAACAATACATGACCTACTGGGGAAAGAACAAGTGGCAATGTCAAATAGGAATTATATAAACAGAATACCTCAGCTCAGTTACACATGCACAACATAGACCATCACCAAACAAGGAATCACAATTTAGAAACAGGAAGACAATAATTAAACTGGGAACCCCAAAAGCCAAACTTGGAATATACAACAACACTGTAGAAATAAAACTATAAATTAATTTCCTCTTGTACTAAACAAAGCGCAAAAATTAATGATGCACATTTCCCAGAGCTGACATATTCCAGTTAATAAATTCAAAATAAAGAGATATTTTTCTACCTTTTGTGCATTTTTTTTCAGTTGCAATTGTTCCAGCCACTTTCTTCTGGTTTCTTAGTGTCTTCTGCTAACTCTCCATCTGCTGTCCATTTGTCCCTTTCTTCTGTCTTCTTGGGTTTTTTTTTCCATTCTCCCTCTACATCTGCTTTAACATACTAATCTTTCTCCTTTTGCTCTTTCCTCATTCCTATTTCATCTACTCAAAATTTACCCCTTCATCCTCAATCCCCACTTACTCTCCCAATACCCGGCCAATTGTAGATTTTTATCCCTCCCACACAAAATATTTTTCCCCTCTCCATTTTACTCTCCCAGCCCCATCCCATTCTAATCCTCCCCCAACACCAGCTCCCTTCTAGTTCCAGCCTCACCCAGCATCCATTCCCTTCTAGTCCCTGCATCAGCCCATTTCCAGTCCTAGCCCCCCATCAGCCCATTTCCAGTCCTAGTAACCCCCCAACCCAATACCAGTCCTAGCCCCCCCCCCATCAACCCACTTCCAGGCCTATCCCCCCATCACCCCATTTTCAGTTTAAGCCCCCCCTATAACCCATTACCAGTCCTAACCCCCCATCAGCCCACTTCCAGTCCTAACCCCCATCAACCCATTTCCAGTCAGCCCCCCATAGCCCATTGCCAGTCCTAACCCCCCTCATCAGCCCACAGTCCATTACCAGTCCTAACCCCATCAGCCCACCTCAAGTCCTAACCCCGCCCCATCAGCCCATTTCCTGTCCTAGCCCCCCCCATAGTCCATTATCAGTCCTAACCCCCATAGCCCATTACCAGACAGCCCCCATCAGCCAACAGCCCATTACCAGTCTTAACCCCCCTATAGCCATTTGCCTGTCCTAACCCCCCCATCAGCCCACAGCCCATTACCAGTCCTAACCCCATCAGCCCACCTCAAGTCCTAACCCCTCCCCATCAGCCCATTTCCTGTCCCAGCCCCCCCATAGCCCATTATCAGTCCTAACCCCCCCCCCCGCATAGCCCATTACCAGTCCTAACCCCATCAGACCACCTCCAGTGTTAACCCCCCATCAGCCCATTTCCAGTCCTAACCCCACACCACAGCCCACCTCAAGTCCTAACCCCTCCCCATCAGCCCATTTCCTGTCCTAGCCCCCCATAGCCCATTACCAGTCCTAACCCCATCAGCCCACCTCCAGTCTTAATCCCCCAGCCCATTTCCAGTCCTAGCAACCCCCCCAACCCATTACCAGTCCTAGCCCCCCATAGCCCACTCCCAGTCCTAATCCCACCAGCCCATTTCCAGTCCTAATCCCCCATCACCCAATTTTTAGTTTAAGCCCCCCCCATAGCCCACTTCCAGTCCTAAGCCCCCATCAACCCACTTCCAGTCCTAATCCCATCAGCCCATATAGACTTAGCTCCCCCATAGCCCATAGCCCCCCATAGCTCGCCCATAGCCCCCCCATAGCCCATCACCACTCCTAACCTCCCCCAGCCCATCACCACTCCTAACCCCCCCATCAGCCCATTTCCTGTCCTACCCCCCCCAGCCCATCACCAGTCCTAACCCCCCCAACAGCCCACAGCCATTACCTATCCTCACCCCCCAAGCCCATCACCTGTCCTAACCCCCCCAACATCCCACAGCCATTACCCCCCCTAACCCCCCCAGCCCATCACCACTCCTAACCCCCCCCCCCCCCGCCCGCCCACGAAATTTTTTTTACAAAAAAAGCTGTCGCTGCCTCTGCCGGGGCCGCCGCGGCAGAATCGAGTGTGCCGCGGGGCCCCCCCTGCCCAGCAGAGCCTGCCCTCCCCGGTATCACCTCTCTCAGCTGCCTCCAGTCACACGCGCCGGCTTTCAGAGCGCGAGGGAATAGTTTCTCCCTCGCTGCTCCCATCAGCCCCCGCGAGCTTAACAGAGCAGCGAGGGAGAAACTCCCCTCGCGCTCTGAAAGCCGGCGCGTGTGACTGGAGGCAGCTGAGTGAGAGAGGTGATACTGGGGAGGGCAGGCTCTGCTGGGCAGGGGGGGCCCCGCGGCACACTCGATTCTGCCGCGGCGGCCCCGGCCCCGGCAGTGGCAGCGACAGCTTTTTTTTTTTTTTTTTTTTTTAAATTTTAATGTTGGATCAGAATGTTTTTTGCGCGGGGCCCCCTGAAACGCGGGGCCCTGTGCAAAAAACATTCTCGCTCAATGGACGGGCCAGCCCTGGGAATAACATTAGTGATTTTGGTGATTGAAGAGAGAACTTAGCATATATGCGGGTGTAGCAAAAAGTACAAACAATGTTCTGTCACCATTTTAGGTTTTCCTGCCACCTTTGGACAGTTGCCGTGCTACTAACATCATGACACTGGACCGAAGTTAAAACGTGAAGAAGATTTCAATAAGGCTTTCCGTGTGGTCTCACCTAAGGCACAATGAATTAGATTATAAAAATGGGAACATAAATTGAAAGCATAAAACACAGGCTACTATGTGCATTTAAAACCAGACGGACATAAACCTCAATTTAAAATGCCCCGAAACATTTAGCAGGCCTAATTTTAAATGCATAACTTATCAACTTAGGTCATTCCAGAAACCGAATAAGGGTTTGTATGTGTGCCAGGGATGTTTATCTGCTGAAAAGGCTACGAGCATATTCTAGATGTTTATCTTGCTAACACAGGGTTCTCAGAATATGTTTAGGAGGGGCATGACTGTGACATGGTTTGTCAGAGTCATATAAAGCATATTCAGGAAAGGCCCATGTATGTTTTGGGAGGTCCCCACAGAGGTGCCCATTATACCAGCTGGAGACTTGGAATAAGGCCAGTACTTAGAAAATATTCTGCTGTGTTTGTAGAAAGGTAGTGATTAGTCTGTTCTAAATTGGTGGCCACAAGATGCATTTATAAAGAACAGAAATCAGAGGTGTGGGAATCTTGTAAGCTAAAGAGGCAGTAATAACTACCCTGAGAGAAATATTAAGAAGAGCAATAGTGATTATTATGGCCATGTTGGCAGTTGCTATTTGTGCTAAAGAAGCTGATCTAGGGGACCCTAACAGTTCCTGTCCTCAAAAATGGGTCTGTTGTAGGAATAATATGAGTGAGTATGGAAAAGATTTTTGGTTGGGTGAAAAACAGAGATCATATTTGTAGTCCTGGGATTCCATGATATTATGTTATACCAGCTGTTGTTTATAGGTTCAGGACATCTTTTTGTCAGAATTGTTTTTTGTGACTGAAAGTGTGTGTAGTTTGAGGATTGCACGAGAGGATCTGGTGTGCTCATCTGAAATTCAGGGGGTTATGAATGCCTGTCCAATACCTGGACCGTACGGATGATCACAGCATCACCAGGTGCCAGCGTGATAGGGCAGAAAACATCACAAAAAGGTTCTCCATTGCTAAATGTCAAAACATATCCCTTTCAAGAATTAGAGCATTAGACAGTGCAAACAGCATTAAAACATGCCCAAAAGCACCATCATCGTTCTCTAACCATGTGCACATTTATAGAGACTGATGATGGTGCTTTTGGGCATGTATTAGTGGTGTTTGCACTGTTGAATGCTCTTATTCTGAGGGTCTTATTATTGAAAGGGATACGTTTTGACATTTAGCTATGGAGAACCTTGTGATTTTTTTCTGGAATAAGTTTCATAAGGTACTCTAAGATCATATGTTGTTGGCAGTGTGATAGGGCAGACATACATCCGCTGTGCCAGGCACCGGGAGACATGATTGATGTTGTGCCAACATTCCCCAGATTGTTCCATGAGGCCTACATCCTTACACAGTCCAGGATCTATGAGCTGCAAGAGTGATGATATATCTGGAGGATGACTACTTGGTATCTTGGCAGAGGGATCTCCCCTTACATGCCCCACGCTCCTGACCAGGGGAGCACTGCCACACAGCAGACTGGGAAGGCAGGCATGGTTGCCCCACAGATATATGTCTACAGACCAGCATAAGCCAGGACATAGTGCACATTCTATGGGACTGGTGTAGCCACCTGTATGGAGCTGCTGAGTGAAATGCCATACCCAGATATCTAGGAAATGGATGCCACAGCCAGACAGCCATAATCATTTGAAGAGCATTGTTATGTCACTCAGCAATACAATGCACCCTTTGGGGAACTGCAAAGTTGAATGAGGTCTTTGTGAGGTTAGTAAGGGTCCATACTTAGCATTTTAAAGACTGTTTTTGGAGATGACCAATAAAAGAATAACTAAGGATTTCTTCTACTGCCATGTATGTTTTGATGCAAGATATGTCATGACAAACATATCACTTTCTACCCACTGTTACTATCTCTGAGTGCACGGCGATTACCTTATACTAGTCTGTTGCATGCCCAGAACAGTGCATCTAGTCTAGTTTGCATCAGCATTTATGTATCGGTATTTGTGTAGTTTGCATCAGCACAACAATGTTGGTGAGAGGAGCAGTTTAGGAGTTGCATGTTTTAACAGAGGAGGCGTGGCTGTCAGAGGTCCACAAGTATATGGCAGAGACAGACAGAATCAGAAACGTCAGTCTTTGCAGACTACAGCAAGTGTGGGGACATCCAAAGAGTTTGCTGCATATACCCATGTCTTGTTTTAATAGTCCGTGTTTCTTAATAGTGGTTTGCTCATGCCGTGCCAGAAACACCTATGTCTCCTGATTCTGGAACCATGGGCACGCCTATACCCATGGCTGCATAATTATGTCCAAATCGAAAATGGGCCCGATTTTACCTTGTCTACAGGCTGGATGTGCATGTTATGGAATTGGCATCTTGGTGGATAAATGTTGCTAAATGCATAAGTGTCAGCGTCACCTTTACTCTGCCCCATGTCAGCCCTTTTTACAGATAAAATTTAGTTGTGTAGAGTTCAATGGCCAGTTTTACCCATGTAAACACTGAAAATAAAAGCATAAGCAAGTTGTGAATTCACCACTTCAAGTATACACGTAACTTACTTTGAATATTGGTCCCTAAGACTACAAATTAGAAACAAATATTCTGAAAAAAATGTAATGAAACAACTGATCATTCTGAGCAGAGGAACACTGGAGAAAGAGAAACCTAGTCCCCGAGGCCAAGCTAACATTTAATCCATTACCTGTTTCTTCTGTCCTGGTATTTTATCCAGTATTTTCCATTTTCCTGTCCCTTGCTTTACTCTCCCTGAGTGACTAACTCCTCCTGCCCTGCCCTGCCCTGCCCTCCTGAGGCTTTGCTTAACCCTCTTTTCCTGTTTTTTTTTTTTTTGTTTCCCCCCTGTGCTCTCTCCCTCAGCACTGAGAAGTTGTTTACCTGCTTTACTGCCATTTTGGGCACATTTACCAGCCAGCTTGTGAGTCCTGTGTATTCATTGATTCATTGTATTCATTTGATAGGGAGGAGTGGCCTAGTGGTTGGGGCAAGGTACTTCAGGCCGGAAGGTCGGGGGTTCAAATCCCACTAGAGGACAGCAACCTTGGGCCGGAAGGACTGGGGTTTCTAGTCCCACAGGTGCTCCTTGTGGTCTTGGGCAAGCCACTTAACCCTCCATAGCCCATGTTCCCTGTAAAATAGTTATCTCCAAGTTATAATGCCCTGTTCAATGTAATTTCAGTTTGTTCAATGTAAACCTCACTGATGCAGAATAGCGCAGTATATAAGAGAATGTAATAAAAAAAAATAATAATAATAATAATAAATAAAAATCATTGTCAGTGTGCTATTTATCTGTATATTAGTTCAGTTTTCTCCATTTGTACCTGTCTCTGCATATCCTGATAACTTTTACCCCTCCCTCCCACCCCTCTACCCACCCACCCCATGGCATTCAGTCTCTTATAGCCATCTCATGCTTGTTACCATGATTATTCACAGGTGCACCTAATCCCTTGTGATCTCTCTCCCATCTATCCTTATTTCTTCTGACTTCTGTTCTCCTCTCCATCTATCTCTTTTATGACTCCTCATCACTTTCTCTTCCTACTCCTCATACTCCCTAATTGTCTCCCCTCCTACCAACACCTTCAAGCCCCCTACTTATCTCCCCTTTACCATCTTCACTTCCCCCACCATCTTGTCCTCTATCCAATCATCAGTTCTTGAGCTTCACCACTTTCTCCCTCTCATTCAGCCATCTCCTCTCTCTAAAACAAACTCACCCTCATTGCTGTGCTGTCTCCTCTCTGCCCCGTACTCTTCTACTCCTTCTCCTTGTCTCTTCTGGAGAGATCAACCCCAACCCTGGGCTCCCTAGACTTTTTTGTAACACTCCCAGAACAGATCTTTATGCAACAGTTCAAATCTTATACACATCCCTCTCCTTTACCCTTCCACTCTCCCCTTCTCATGAGCCTTGGGGAATGCACACTCCATCTCAAATAAGTTTGTCTTTACTCATGTTCTCTTTATCTCTAATGCTCTCCATCTTCTGGCTCCTCCCAGAAGACTTGGTGTCAGTTGCTGCTCTCTGTCATGGCGGCTATCATTTCTCCCACATGCCTCATCCCACCGTCCGTGGTGGTGGTGTTGGGCTTCTACTCTCTCCTTCCTGCCAATTTCAATCCCTCCTGCTGCCTCAATCTCACTCCTTTCCCTCTTTTGAAGTCCATTCCATCCGCCTTTTTACTCCACTACCTCTCCAGTTAGCTGTTATCTATCGACCTCCAGACAACTCCCTCTACCTCTCTCACCAACTTTGATTCATGACTTTCCTTCTTTCTGGATTCATCTTCCCCCTCTCTTATTCTTGGGGATATTAACATTCATGTTGATAATGCTTCTGACCCTTATGCTTTAAAACTCCTTTTCCTTACCAACTCATTTAACCTTCAGCTTTGCTCTACTGCACCCCCACCCCCAACACAGCTACTGCCTCAACCTTGTATTCTTCAATTGCTTACCCTCAAACTTCTGTACCTCACCCTTATTGGATCATCACCTGCTATAAGCTTCACTCTTGATCACTCACTGCCTCAACCTTATCCACAACCTCTTTAGAAATCTTCATGCTATTGACCCTTTTGCTCTCTCCTCCACTCATCTTTCATCCACTGTCATCTGAATCTGTTGACGAGGCAGTAGCTTCCTATAATGCTGCACTCTCCCTGCTCTGGATGCTCTTGCTTCACCCATACCACGTCCTGTGAGGCATACTATACCTCAGTCCTGGCTGTCTTCCACTATCCGCTATCTACGTTCCTGTGCCCATTCAACTGGGCACGCGTAGCTCAAATCCTGCATCCTTCTGGACTTTCTACAGTTCAAATTCATGCTTGTCTCTTTCCAGTCAGCCATAGCACTCGCCAAACAAGACTGTCCATCTGACTAACACTCTTGCCTCTGACCCTTGCCGTCTCTTTTCAACTCTCAACTCTCTCCTCAAGGTGCTTCCGCCTCCAACTCTTCCTTCCTTTTCTGCCCAAACTGGCAAACTATTTTCATGACAAAATCCACAAAATTACACTTCAATTCCCCACTAGATCAACCCTATCCTCCCTTCCCCCTCCTCACTCCCAACTTTCCTGCTCAACCTCTGCCACCCTTTCTTCTTTTTCTATGATCTGTAAGGAGGAAATCACACCTTTTCCTCCTCCAAACTCACTACCTGCTCCTCTGATCCTATTCCCACCTGTCCCCTAACCTCCATCTCCTCCACTGTCATCCCATCTGACATTCTCAACCTCTCGCTTTCCACTGCAACTGTTCCTGCAGCTTTCAAGCATTCTCTGGTTACACCTCTCCTCAAGAAACCCTCACTTGACCCTACCTGTCCTAATCAACCCATCTCCCTCCTCCTCTTCATTTCTAAACTACTTGAACTGCCATTGCCTCAACTTTTTTCTCTCAAGCCCTTCTTGATCCACTACAATCTGGCTTTTGTCCTTTACATTCTACTGAAACTGCTCTTGCTAAAATCTCCAGTGACCTGCTCTGGCAAAATCCAAGGTCTTTTACTCTATTCTCATCCTTGACCTCTCTGTTGCTTTTGACACTGTTGACCACCACTTTCTCTATCTTGTCTTCGCTTGGTTTCAAGGGCTCTACCATCCTGGTTCTCTTCTTTCCTATCGCTCTTTCAGTGTTTGTGCTGGTGAATCCTCCTCTACTGCTATCCCGCTCTATTGGTGTACTCCAAGGATCTGTCTTGGGCCAACTCCTTTTCTCTCTATACCCAGTCCCTTGATGCACTCATCTCTTCCCATGGCTTTCAGTACCGTCTTTACACTGTGGACTTCCAGATCTACCTCTCTACACCTGAAATCTCTCTGGCAATCCAGGCCCAGATCTCTGCCTTCCTATCTGACATTGCTGCCTGGATATCTCACTGCTGTTTGAAACTGAACCTGGCCAAAACTGAGCTCCTTATCTTTTCACCTAAACCTACCTCCCCCTTCCTCCCTTCTCTATTTCTGTGGATAACATTACACTCCTCCCTGTGTCCTCGGCTCACATCCTTGGGGTCATCTTTGACATCACTATTTCTCTGCACACATACCACAGATAGCTAAAACCTGTCACTTTGGCAAAATTTGTCCCTTTCTTCCTACACACACTACTAAGACATGTATCCACTCCTTAGTCACCTCCCGTCTAGAATTTTGTAACCTACTCCTTGCTGGTCTCCCTCTGAATCATCTCTCTGCCCTTCAATCTGTTGAACACTCTACTGCGTGGCTATTCTTCCACCAGCCTCAGCATGCTCATATTACCCCTCTTCTCAGTCACTTCATTAGCTCCCTATCTGTTTCCACATCCAGTTCAAACTTCTCCTGCTGACCTATAAGTGCATTCACTCTGCAGCTCCTCACTACCTTTCCTCTATTATATCTCCCTATACCCCCCCCCCCCCCACCTCGGGAACTCAGCTTTTCTGGCAAATTGCTTCTATCTGTGTCCTTCTCTACTACTGCCAACTCCAGACTTCATTGTTTTCACCTTGCTGCTCCTTATGTCTGGAACAAACTACCTGAGTCTGTAAGTCAGGCACCTTCTCTGAATCTTTTCAAATCCAGACTGAAAACTCCTTTGCTGCCGTTTTTGGATCTTGACACCTGATCTCCGTGTTTCCTTACCATTCCCCATAGATGTATCCCATGTCTACAGCTACTGTGTTGTCTGTCTTAACTAGTTCGTAAGCTCTGAGCAGGGATTGTCTTTTACATGCGTCTGTGCAGCGCTCATAAGTCTTGCAGCGCTATACAAATATTTAGTAGTAGAAACTAAAATGTACTGACCGAACTACAAAAACAGAAGAAATACACATTTTCAAAGTTGACATATTTCATTCTCTAAAAACGGAATGATTTTTTTTAGACATCTGTTATTTGATCATTTTATTTTTTTAATTCAGTTGGTCCTGGTCTCTCTTTACCACTTTCTCTTGCTGATGTTCTAAGTCCTTTTCTGAGATCTCATTTGCTGTTTCTTCTCTCCCTGTCTTTTCCCTTCTTTTGACATTAATCCTTCTGCTTCATCTTTTTCTTTCCCAGTCCTCTTTAACTATAGCTAGACTGAGGACAGGAGGAGAAAGAAAGAGGAGGAATACAAGTTCCCTTTTCACCTATTTTAAGAACACAAGATATGCCATCAGGGGCAGCTCAAGACAATCTGCTGCCCGAGATAAGAAATGAGCTGGTGCGCCCCCCCCCCCACCCCTCTCCTGGCAGCCAAAATGGAGGGGTATTCTCAGCGTTCTAGTCAAGTAATAGGGGATCTCCTCACTCAGAGCACTGGTTAGGTGGTTGCCCCAAGAATAAAGAAAACACATTCCCAGCATAAATTAAAAAATAAAAAACAGCAACTTTGCAATGATCACATATGCTACGAAAATACCAAACCAAACTAAAGCCCTTTCTACTCCTTTTATTTTTTGTTGGAATAAACCGGAGGCGGCAGGAATTTTTTATCCGGCCACACCAGACGGCCTATTCCCTTTTAATCAACTTTTAATAGCAACTTATCTACTTATTCATTTGTCATTTTCTTGTTTCTACTTAAAGAAATCGGCGGTAGTGTTGTCAACCAGCATTACACGACATGCACGTTTCGGGCCTGTCGCCCTGTTTCAAGTGCCACTATTCTTCCGCTAGCAAAGAGCTCCTGGCCCAATTTCCAGTGCCGTATATAAAGGGCATTGCATGTCAATTGGCTAATTCAAGTTGTCATTCATCAAGGAACTCCAATCGGGCGATAGGGAAAACCCCACAAACTTCAGGGAATCCCTGAACACCTCCAATAGCATCAAAGTAAGCTCGACCATTCAATTTCTTTATTTAAACCCAATGGGTGAACGGTATTAAATTTGAATATTAATAATTGTTCACGCTTCTGTAATAAGGCTATACGATCACCCCCCCCCCCCCCCTAGGGTTTGGGGAATGTGATCCAATATTGTCCAGGAAATGTCCTCAAAATGGTGATCCTGAGCCAAACAATGTTCCACAATAGGGGCAGATAATACTTGCTGCCTGACTCGAGAAGCGTGTTCACTTAATCTTGTTTTTATTTTACGTGATGTCCTGCCTAAATAAACCAGCGAACAAGGACATTGTAAAACATAGATCACGAAAGTTGAGTCACATGTGGTTGCCCAACGTTGTGTAAAAGTTTGTCCGGTTTTTGGATGAGTCCATTCAATCCCCGTCAACGAATTGGTACAAAAAGTACAAGAGGTGCAAACTGAATGCCCCCGATTGGACAAATCTGGGAGGATTGGATGGTCAGTTGGAACTGTTGATCATACCAATTTATCCTGTAGAGTGGGGCCACAAGAAAAAGTTATTCTAAGGGGTTTTTTAAAACATGAGTGCAACCCCAATATGGTCCAATGTTTCTTGAGTATTCCCACTATTTGCTTACTCAAATTTGTGTAAGGTAAAACACCCACTATATATTCCAAACATGTTAATAAAGTAGATGATTGTTCCTGTCGATCAGACTCCTCCAATAACCATTCCCTATGGGTGTAGATAGCCCGACGGTATGCTAATTTAATCACTTTATCCGGGTAACCCCTAACGCGCAAGCGTTCAATTAAATCCAAAGCATGAAATTTAAATTCAGTTAAATGGAACATATTCTCCGTAAACGAAGAAATTGCCCAAACGGGAGTCCCCTTTTCAGTGGGCCCGGATGGCAGCTTTGATATTTTAATAAGCTGTTACGTTGAACACTCTTACGATATAAAGTAGTGCAAAACAAATCCTCTTCTTTAAAAATTGGATATGTTAATAATTAAAGAAGAGGATTCGTTTCGCACTACTCCCTGAAGTTTGTGGGGTTTTCCCTATCGCCCGATTGGAGTTCCTTGATGAATGACAGCTTGAATTAGCCAATTGACATGCAATGCCCTTTATATACGGCACTGGAAATTGGACCGGGAGCTCATAGCGGTCTTTGCTAACGGAAGAATAGTGGCATTTGAAACAGGGCGACAGGCCCGAAACGTGCATGTCATGTAACGCTGGTTGACAACACTACCGCCGATTTCTTTAAGTAGAAACATGAAAACGACAAATGGATAAGTAGATAAGTTGTTATTAAAAGTTGATTAAAAGGGAATAGGCCGTCTGGTGTGGCCGGATAAAAAATTCCTGCCTCCTCCTGTTTATTCAGACAAAAAATAAATTAGGAGTAGAAAGGGCTTTAGTTTGGTTTGGCATTTTCGTATGATATTTAAATTATTACCAAACGAGGGTTAGTTGTAAATGATCACATATGCAGCAGAAGTTGTAGCAGTTTAATTATGTAGCCTGGGAATCTAATATAAAACATATTGACGCCTGACACTGCACAGCTATGGTATTAAATGTAAATGTATATTCTGCAAACGACACAGGAGATAGAAGGTGACCAGGGAGTTGGACCGAGGAAGAGCCCTGCACATGGTGTACTTGAATTTCAGTAAAGCTTTTGACACTTGCACACAGGCGACTTATCATCAAACTGAGCACCCTAGGGCTGGACCCTAAAATTACGGATTGGGTTAGAAATTGGTTGAATGGGAGGCGACAAAGGGTACAGCTAAATAGAGCTCACTCCGAGGAGAGGGAGGTTACCAGTTTGCTGCAGGGATCTGTCCTTGGTCTGATTCTTTTTAACATCTTTGTTAGTGATATAGCGGAAGGGCTGTTGGGTAAGGTTTGCCTCTTTATGGATGATACCAAAATCTGCAATAGAGAAGGCACCCAGGAAGAAGTAGATAACATGAGAAGGGATCTAGCTTAGTTTGAAGAATGGTCAAGAATTGGGCAGCTGAGATTTAATGCTAAAAAATGCAGGGTCATGCATTTGGGCTGCAAAAATCCAAGGGAGTGGTACCATATAGGAGATGTGGTACTTCCGTCCACAAAAGAAGAGTGGGACATGGGCATGATTGTGTCTGCGGATCTAAAAGTAGCTAAACAGATAGAAAAGGTGACAGCAAAAGCTAGAAGGATTCTTGGGTGCATAGAGAGAGGATTGCCCAGTAGAAAAAAGGAGGTGATAGTGCCTTTGTATAAGTCTTTGGTGCGACCTCATTTGGAGCCTTGCATGCAATTCTGGAGACCGCACCTTCAAAAGGATATAAACAAGTTGGAGTCTGTGTAGAGCAGGGGTCTCAAACACGCGGCCCGCGAGACAACTTTGTGCGGCCCGCGAAAGAGAAAAACAAAAAAACCCCAAAACCCTGACTTCTGCCGTTGCCGCCGTGGCAGCGGCAGAATCAATTGTCAAATTAAAAAAAAAAAAGACTTCTGCTGCTCAAGCAGCAATATCACCTGTCCTGCGGCTCCTTCCCCTGTGCCCGGAGATCCGAATCTGCTCATCAGCGGCGTGCTTTTCAAGCCGCGAAGAGTATTCCCCTCTCGCGCGGCTTGAAACCGCGCGAGCGGGGAATACTCTTCGCGGCTTGAAAAGCACGCCGCTGATGAGCAGATTCGGATCTCCGGGCACAGGGGAAGGGGCCGCAGGACAGGTGATATTGCTGCTTGAGCAGCAGAAGTCTTTTTTTTTTTTAATTTGACAATTGATTCTGCCGCTGCCACGGCGGCAACGGCAGAAGTCAGGGGTTTGGGGTTTTTTTGTTTTCCTCTGTCGGGGGGGGGGGGTATGACGGGAAATGGGCAGATGGGGGTTAGGACTGGAAGTGGGCTATTGGCAGGGGGGGGGGTTATGACTGGTAATGGGCTATGGTGGGGGCTAGGACTGGAAATGGGCAGATGGGGGTTAGGACTGGAAGTGGGCTATTGGCAGGGGGGGGTTAGGACTGGAAGTGGGCTATGGTGGGGGCTAGGACTGGAAATGGGCAGATGGGGGGGGGGGGTAAGACTGAAAATGGGGTGATGGGGGGTAAGACTGGAAGTGCGCTATGGGGAGGTTAGGACTGGTAATGGGCTATGGGGGGTCTAGGACTGGTAATGGGCTGGGGGGGTTGCTAGGACTGGAAATGGGCTGAGTGGAAGGGGGGCTTGAACTGCAAATGGCTGATGGGGAGGGGGGCTTGGAATGGAAATGGGCTGTGAGGGGAGGGAGCTAGGATTGGAAATGGGCTGATGGGGGGCTAGGATTGGAAATGGGCTGATGGTGAGGCTAGGATAGGACTGGAAATGGACTGATGCAGGGACTAGAAGGGAGCGGATGCTGGGTGAGGCTGGAACTAGAAGGGAGCTGATGTTGGGGGAGGATTAGAATGGGATGGAGCTGGGAAAGTGAAATGGAGAGGGGAAAAATATTTTGTCTGGGAGAGAAGACAAATCTACAATTGGCCAGGTATTGTGAGAGTAAGTGGGGATTGAGGATGGAGGGGTAAAATTTGAGTGGATGAAATAGGAATGAGGAAAGAGAAAAAGGAGAAAGATTAGTATGTTAAAGCAGATGTAGAGAGAGAATGGAAAAAAAACTAGGAGAGAAGAAAGGGCAAATGGAAGCAGACGATGGAGAGTTAGCAGAAGACATGAAGAAACCAGAAGAAAGTGGCTGGAACAATTGCAACTGAAAAAAAATGCACAAAAGGTAGAAAAATATCTCTTTATTTTGAATTTATTAACTGGAACATGTCAGCTCTGGGAAATGTGCATCATTAATGTTTGCGCTTTGTTTAGTACAAGAGGAAATTAATTTATAGTTTTATTTCTACAGTGTTGTTGTACATTCCAAGTTTGGCTTTTGGGGTTCCCAGTTTAATTATTGTCTTCTTGTTTCTAAATCTTTTAGTCTTTCTTTATCCATACTCATTAAAGAGGCATGTTTACTAAAAGTTAGTGTATGGTAACATTATGCAAATATTTATGCAAATGAGGTCCCTTATGCAAATGAGGCCCCGCGTCTTATGCGGCCCCCG
This sequence comes from Ichthyophis bannanicus, assembly GCA_033557465.1. Taxonomy (NCBI): domain Eukaryota; kingdom Metazoa; phylum Chordata; class Amphibia; order Gymnophiona; family Ichthyophiidae; genus Ichthyophis; species Ichthyophis bannanicus. Next base: position 1,089,258,414 of record CM066032.1, on the reverse strand, counting down.
GGTTACTTTACAAGTCCTCATTTGGCCCTCAAAGCAATTTGAGTTTGAGACCCCTGGTGTAGAGGGTGGCTACTAAAATGGTTAATGGTCTTTGTTATAAAGCCTATGAGGACAGACTTAAGGATCTTAATATGTATACTTTAAAGGAAAGGCGGGATAGAGGAGATATGATAGAGACGTTTAAAAATCTGCACACGAGGCGAGCCTCTTTCAATTGAAAGCAAGCTCTGCTACAAGGGGACATAGGATGAGGGTGAAAGGAGATAGACTCAGGAGTAATATGCAGAAATATTTATTTACTGAAAGAGTGATAGATGTGTGGAATAGTCTCCCAGTGGAGGTGGTAGAGATGAGGACAGTATAGGGTCTATTTGTCCCCCTTGCCGTCCCCAACTAAGCCTCCCCATATGAATGGGGGCAGGAGGGGGCGGTGCAGAGGTGGAGTTAGGGAGGGCAGTGAGCGGTCTGCAGTTCCGGACGTACAGGGCCAATCTGAACTCTCCCCTGTACATCCGGGGCCGGCAGACTGGACAGAGGACTTATTGCATCCCGGAGGTGGATTAAGTCCCCCTAAACATCAGGGGAAGGCCTGGCCAGCAACAAAAAGGTAAGGGGGTGCAGGAGATTCCCCACAGCCCGATCCTGACCATGGGAGGCCAGATTGGGGGTTGGGCTGTGGGGAAAGGAGAAAGTGGTCGACGGCCAGGGATTGCGGCTCCTGAATGGAGCCCGGTGCTATGGCAACCAGATAGCATGGCTCCATTCAGAAGCCTGATTGAGTTAGCCGGGCTGGGGCAGGAATCAGGTCCCAGCCTGCACATAGAGGCCCAGACGCAATTCCCTGTGTGATCAGAATCGCACGACCGGTTCCGACTGGATGCATAGAGGCTGGGATGCACACAATAGAACGTACCTCCACCTGAATTCAAAAAAAGCATGAGACGAACAGAATTTGTAAAGGAAAAGAGGGGACTATTGTGGTGGTTGATATGGAAGGGCAGACTAGATAGCCCATGTGGTCTTTTTCTACCATCATGTTTCTAAGGTGGTCACACATCAAAGGAACAAAAACAAAAAGAGCCACGGCACAGTTTAAAACACCAAAATAAAATTATTATAACAAATTTTATTTTGGCGTGTTAAACTGTGCTGTGTGTGGAGGAGTAGCCTAGTGGTTAGAACAATTGCCTAGCACCCAGAAGATCTTCCCACTGGCACTCCTTGTGACCTTGGGCAAGTCACTTTACCCTCCATTGCCTCAGAAGAAAAGGCCTGGCAATCTACTTCCGGTGATACATTGCCAAGAAAACCCAGAGGTAGCTGGGTCGCCAAGAGTCAACACTGACTTGATAGCACTAAAAACAAACAAACCGTGCTGTGCTTCTTGCTTTTTCTTCTTGAACATATATTCTACATCCAAAGAAACTCCTCTTCCAATAATGGGCAGAAGACAAAAACTAGGACATTCCACACAGAACTCAACATACCAAAAATAATTTGATTCTGTTATTTCAGTAACAATGGTTATAAAACCTCACCAGTATATTGTGAAGTAATATAAAATCTTCAAAAATTACTTAGGACCTATAGAGAAAATTCTATCACAACATAACAGCATCAACTTACACAGGAGGCCTACCCAGCAAAAACAGCATCATAAATATTGCAATATACCCTAGAACAGTGGTCACCAACCTCCAGAGGGCCGCGGGCCGCACAGCCGACTTCCGGGAGCCTCGCGGGCCGCACCCCCCTTGTTAACCAGCACAAGCGTCTGGCACCCGCCGGGCTGCTTGTTAGCACACGTTAACTGAAGCAGGGCCGCACGAAGAGACATTGCTAGTGAACTCCTTCTCCCCAGAGCTCTGACCGGGACAGAGCCGTAGCCCCGGCTCCCTGCTGCAAGTCTTGCGATGCACTGACCAGGTTACTCACAGCTGCTGCCCCGAAGGCCGTTTAGGGAGTCAAAATCGGAGTTTCCACAGCCAACCTATGCAGCTGCTTACAAAACAGCTCCTGCCTGTCGCTCCACGCCATGTTGCCCTGAAACCAAGACACTGGGTAAAGCTGTCAATCTCCCTGGGGGTCCGTGCTGATTGGACGGGACGGCCTGGTGGCCCCGCCCCCCAGCAGCCATCTGGGTTGGAATGCAGCTGAAACCCAATATCCCAGCAGGGGACGGCGAGGGAAACGACGTTCTCCACTGGACTGATGACGAGACCTGCAGGGAACAGGAAGGTAAGCTCCTCCTCGCTCCCCATCGTGTAAATTCCTTGGCGGGCCGCACCGGGGTAGAGCCTCGCGGGCCGCACGAAGGGACCTCGCGGGCCGCAGGTTGGTGACCCCTGCCCTAGAACATCCATACACATATTCAGAAAACCGAACAAACCGGATTACTACCATTCCCTACATAGAAACTCCATGCTAATGGAATACCTAGCTTTGGTCATACACTCAGAATATAGATAGAGCCTCATCGAGTAGGGAATAAATGACCACAAACTAAAAACAGTTGTACATAGACAAAAATTAAACTGAAACCCCAAGAAGCCAGCCCCTTCATCTGTGGTGTAGCCAAGACTGCTATTTGGTGAGGCCTGGGATTAAAATATGCGGGCATAAAACAGTGCAAATGCTGACACTACTTCCAGTTATCCTCTTATTCAATGTTTTTCTGCCACTGACTGGGTGGGTCTTATGCCAAAGTGGAGAGGCCATCACCCACCACCCACCCAGGTCAATCCTTGGCTACACCCCTGCATACAGTACACCAGGGAAAGAAAGAGACGCAGATGCTCCTGTATGGACAAAATATAAAGATTTTTTTAAGTGCTGTCATGTCAATCCTTCAGCCCCTGAATTTTCTTGGCAAGGTATAACTGGGAGTAGATTGCCAGGCCTTTTCTTCTGAGGCAACTTGCCCAAGGTCACAAGGAGTGCTAATGGGAATCAAACCCAGATCTCCTGGATGCTAGGATGTTGTTCTAACCACTAGGCTACTCCACCACTCAATATAAAGCTAGAACATATAAATTCCAAAGAGTGACATAGTTGTGGTCAACATTATTGGCAGCTTTACAGTTTAGCTATGTAGTGCAGAATATCTTGAAAAATAACTGAAAATATTCCAACTGTATGTCGTCATAATACTTTAATAGTATGTTCAAAGATATACAACAAAAAAGATATCTGCAACTTAGACATTGTAATTTCTGAGAAAAAACACAAAAATGACGTGGACAGGATTAATGGCACTCTTCACTAATATTTGATTACACAACCACTGGGCAGCAATAACTGCCTTCAAACACTTCTCATGACTAAGTTTTGTACATCTGTCTGATGGTAGTTTCTCCCACTCTTCCACTGCAATTTGTTCTAGCTCATGAATATTTCCAGGATTCCTCTTACCACTGGCAGCTGTCAACTCTTTACAAAGGTTCTTGATTGAATTGAGATCAGGACTCAGTGCTGGTCAGTTTAAAATAGCTCATTTGTTCCTTTTTAACCATTATTTTGTAGTTTTGGATGTATGTTTTGGGTCATTGTACTGCCGGAGGACCCATGACATTTGACCCAGACCTGGCTTTCTGACACTAGATATCACATTTCACTTCAAAATACCTTGGTAGTCCTCTGACTTCATGATTCCTTTAATACTTTCCAGGCCTCCAGTTACTGAGACAGAAAAACAGCCCCACAACATTATGGAACCTCCACCATATTTAACTGTAGGAAAGGTATTATTTTTCTTCTTATAAGATTTGTTTTAGCCTATAAATGTATCGCTGGTCTGCATTGCCAAAGAGCTCAGTTTGGTTTCATCTGTCCATAGAACATTTTCCTAGAAGGATTGTGGTTTCCCAAGGTGGGTTTGGGCATAGATCAGGCGTGCCTTTTTATGTCTGTCTTAGAGCAGTGGGGTCCTTCTTGGCCTTCGCCCATGAAGTCCTTTGTTTAGTGCACAGCATGTGGTGTGGGTTGAAACCACCACTCCAGTCAGCCTTAAGCTCTTTGATGTTGTGCGTGGTGTTTTTCCAACAGTTTGCACTAACCTTTGAAGACTTCTTGGATTAATTTTCCTCTTCCCACCATGTACTGGGAGGTTCTTAAGACATTTTCTGCTCATGGAACTGTCATCATTTTAAACTGTAGACACAGGAATTCCAGCATCTTTGAAGATGGCCTTGTACACCTTTGATGTTTGACGTTTGGTGATAATGACATTTCTGATGGTCTCAGGCAACTCGCTTGTCTTCACCATTGTGAAAATGGAACAGGGAGTGAATGTGGTCATTTTAAACATTAGAGCCATCATTCATTGGTTGATTCAAGTCATGCAACTACTGACAATTGATCACAGGTGTGTCTAATTTTGCTGCAATGGGAATGTGGTTCTTCTGTTGTGATGTAGAAGCCCCTATAGAGCCTATGGAAATAGAAAGAAAGGAAAAGATTACCTTTAAAACTGACAGTCAGCCAGCACACATAGCTCACTGTTTACAAGAGAAAGACAAACAGAGGGAGATAGGAGCTGAGCTGACACGCCCAAGCTCTGAAGGAGCAGCAAGCCTGGAGCTTGATCACTCACACCTGTTCAGAAAGGCAGGGCCAAGCCTCAGGGAACAGAAATATAACGCTGGTTGGGAGCAAAGGAGGGGCAGCGAGGACAACAAGAGAAGCAAGGAAGGAAGCCAGAGAGGGAGCAAGTGGAAAGAGCTCCTGAGAGACGTGGTTGGAGAGGCTCAGGAACCCTAGAGAATTGGAGACTTGGCAAAGAACCTACCTGCAGTTCTGGGAGAGAAGCCGGCAGACTAGAAGGTGGGAAGGCACAGCCTGTTGCCAGGAACCAGCCTGGGCAGAGAGAACAGGGAGCCCTTCAGTCCTTACTTCCTGAGGAAAGGCTTCAGAGTTTGCACAAGTGGAGACCCAGGACCAAAGCAGGGAGGTTAAGAAGCTCTACCTGGAACAGAGAGCCAGGGGGTGGCTCTAGTCAGGAATTACAAATGGAGAGTCACAGAGCATTTCCTTATAACTGGAAGGAACTAGATAAGAGCCAGAGAAGAAGCTCCAAAGCCACAGGTATTTCAAACCCTTGCTGTCTAGAATTGAATACAGGGGAAACACCTAAGTTTGCAAAGGGAGGTTACCTTAAACACAGTAGTAACAGCTGGCAGCCAAGCTCAGTAAATCCTGAGCTGGAAGATATGCAAATGGACTATAATGTTAATGACATAGCTGAAGTTCCAATGGATTGCACGCTTTGCCTAGCCGATGATATTGAGTCACTGTGTTAAGTCTTTGAGTTAAAGAGCTGTGAAACAGCAAAGGAAAAGAAGTTATTTTACTTTGCCAGAAGAAGCTGTTTGGCTTTCCCCATCTTTGTTACTTAGAAAAGGCATAGCACGTTTTGGGAGCCAGAGTGTGAAAAGCAGCTACCTTATTTTGTGGTAAATAATCCTCAAGCAAACACCTGGACACTTTCCTATTTTGTTCTACACTAAGTCCTAATGTGAGGGTAATAAATTTCTTGTCATTTTGCCTTAAACACTCGACTCATAACTATTCCTTTATCAGAGGTCTAAAAGGGACTACATCTCCCAAGAGGCATTGCTAAAGCAGAAAGGTGTGGTCTCACTTTCTGATTAAAGGTGGAGGGCTGACCTCGTGATACTGTTCAAACTGATTTGCATTGTTTATAAGGGTGCCAAGAATCATGTCCTGGCAATGTCCCAGCTTTTATACTATTTCCTACTATTTCCTTTTTTAATTTGTTTTTTTATTTCATTTTTATGAATCAAATATGTGCACATATATAGTCCAAAGCCACTTTACTGGCCATTTTTTTAGGAGATATTGGACATTAAGGGGTTGAACTGCATGGGTGCCAATAATGTTGACCACAACTGTATTGCAGTCACTAAGTTGAAAACAAAATTAATTTTTCTACCTTTGACTGGTAATTTTATCCTCTAATCTTGTTGCTCAGTGTCTGGTTTCTGCTTTCTTCTGTCTTCTTTTAACACACTTTCTAGTGTCTCTGACCCATCTGCCATTTCTTTCCCTTCCTGTCATCTTCATTTTCCTTATATCTCTGGCATTTATGTCTTCTTTTCAGCTTTCTTTCATTTTTTTTCTATCAAATCAGATTTTACATCTCCCCTCCTTACCATTCAGTCCTCAACCCTCATTTGTTACTGCATCTGATACTTTTCAACCCTTAATGCAGTCCTCTTCCCCATCTCTCTATCCTTCCCCAGCTTCTTATTCCCAGGTGTTTAACTAACTCTTTCCAGGGTCAGTCCCTGATCTTGTTCAAGGTGTTGACACCCTAGGCAAACCTCGAGCTTTACACCCTTCCTGACCACCAAAATCTATTGTTTAGCTTCAAATACCCTGGGCCCAATATTGAGTTAGGACGGCTAGATGCGAGTACAGCACCTAGCCCTCGCTACTGCCCTCTAACCCTGGATATTCAATGCTGGGGTCATATGTGGCCCTAGTATTGAATATCTGGGGTTGCCGCACGTGCCTGGAAGCTGCAGAGGCTAACTGGGTAGCAGCGATATTGCACTGCTGCCTGATTAGCTTCTACGGGTAAGAGAGGTAAGTCTTTGCAGCACATCTTACTCATGGAAGCTAACCGGGCGGCGGTGCAATATCACTGCTACCTGGGTAGCCTCTGTCAGCACTCATGATATTCCCCAATGCTAAGCAGTTAGCATCAGGGCATTTAGGGGAGAGGATCGGGGATATTCAGTGACTTTAATCAGGTTAGTGCTGTTGAATATCCCGCTGAGTGGCATTTACACGGTTCACAGGGTGTAAACCATGTAAATGCTTTTTAAATATCGGGGCCCCCTGCTCTTTGTTCCCTCACTCCTGAAAGACAATGCCACCCTAGGCCATGCCTAGTTTGCCCGGTTGAGTCAGCCCTGACTCTTCCCCTTCTCTTCCTCATTCTGTGTCCATCTCTCCTCCATCCTGCACCTCACCCCCTTTTTCTCACCCCATGCCACCGTGTACACTGTTCCTCCTCTCTCCTTATTCCTTCCTTGTGTGCATCCCTTGTTCTCTCCCTTCCTGTTTCCAGCATCTCCCCCTGCTTCTCCCCACACCCCATGTCTAGCATTTCACATCTTCCTCTCCTCCCTTCCTTCCTGTCTTGCATTTCCTCTTAGCCATCCACTCCATGCCGAGTATCTTCCGTCTTTCCCTCCTCTTGTCCACTATCTCATCCTCTCTCCCCATGTTCACTAACTCTTCTCTCTCCATCCATCTGTGCCCAGAATCCCCTTCTCTTTCTCTCCCTCTTCAGTGCCGAGCATCCCTCTTCTATGGCCCCCTGTGTTCACCATCTGCCCTCCAGTGCCCATTTACCCCATGTCCAACATCCAGCTCCTGCCTCGTCCCATGTATTTTTGCCTTCCATTCCCATCTGCCCCCTCCCTGTGTCCAGCACCTGTCATGCTCCTCTGACCACTGCGCTGCCTCCCTCCCTGTGTAGGCGGGTCAGACCTACAAAGTGTCCCAAATATCACCAATTTCCTGGGCACCTGTGAAGCCCTGCACCAGGAGGAAAAGAAACTCAGATCACAGCCACTTGTCAGTAAAACCCTTTATTTGGTACAAGCAAAAGCTGTAAACGCCAATACACAAGTGTCTGTCTCAGGGATCTGAGTGCAGGTGAAGTTCTCACTACCTCTCAGTGGTGAGAGAGAAAGTCACCCCCGAGCTATGTAGCTGCTTCCTTATATGGATTTTCTGGCCCAAAGTTCGAGAAAGTACCAGAAAGTTCTGCATAAAACTCTTATGTCATTTGCAGCTTTCTGTGAAGTTCTTTTTCTGGGACCCTCCAATAATTATTTTGCAAGGTCTGCTTATCTCTGTGCAGTCAGCCGCATCCCTTCCTCTGCCTCTCCTGTATCCTGTACATGTTATTCTGTCCTTGGCACTATGCGTCATCTTCAGGGCTGAGAAATTCTTTGTTTGCAGCTTGGCCTGTATTTTCTTATCTGGGCCTAACTGCATACTTCTATCCAAAGTAAGGTTTTCCAGACTGTACTAGGCCACATACTCTTTCTTGTAGCATATACTTTCCTGGATAGCCCACATGTTATCTTCTGTGCCATCCACACACTGCTGGTGTACATTTGCAGACAGGCAAGGGAGCAGTCATAGAAAACTTGTGAAGCAGACCTGAGTAGCACTATCCCTAAGCCAAAATATCCCAACACCTGCTGCGGCCACCTCTTAACATCTACTGCAGCAGCAGCTGTGGCACCTTTAAAAAGAAAAAAGCACTGGATCTTTGGATCTGCCCTGGTTTTACATTATTCTTGACTCACCGTTGAAAAGACAGAGGCTCTCATGATGTCAATATGTTGTCCTTTCACTCCTTCACTGGGTGCAGTTCTGCTCTTTTGCTGCTCTCATGCCACAGCATCAGTGCGTGAGCTAACTCAGAATGCTTAGCAGCTCCCAGCCTCAGATCTCACAATGGCCTTTCCAATGGCTTTCGTTGAGGCTGCTGACATCTTGGGACTTACAGTAGGCTGCCAAACAGGAAACACACACTTGCACTGGGACAGCTCTAGGGATGTAGGGGATTCTTTGCCTTCTGCCTGGTCCTCCAACTGATACTGATGCTGCCGCCACCACCTCCCCCCAACTGCTACCAATTCCATTTTGGGAGGGGGGAAACATGCAGTGGCAGTATTTCCAAAAGCTAGGCAGCATAGCCGCCATGTGTGTCGCTGCTGCCACCACCAGCCACCCCAGGCAGCAGCCTAGTGGATGGGCCGGCCCTGCACACCATTCACACTGAGTACACTCCTTGCACACTGAAAAGCAAACAACCAAACCAAACATACAGAAATTAAGTGTAGTTTGCCTGCTTAGTTTGTTGGGGGGGGGGGGGGGGGCAAAGGCAAGGAACTCATACTAACAGTGGGAAATGGGAACTCATTCAGCATTAGTGCCTACAACATTTGCAAGGTCAATGCCTCCCATGCCCACCCCAAACTACAGCTATGAAATTATCATATCAGACATACTCTGAACTCACAGTACTATTCATAGTCAACTCACACTCTGAAGCAAAGTAGCTAATGCCTCCAGTATTTTCTGCCCTTCTCACAGCACAGATATTCATACAAAGAAAAGCTCTCCTTATATAGCAGGAAGGAGGGTGAAGGCAGGAAATGCTAAAGCACAAAAAATTATCATGTGCTTCATAAGGGTACCTCTAACATACCTTGTGGTAACCATCACTGCACACCGAGTGGCTGCTCTTGTATTCCTGCCTCCTCAATGTGGACACATCCCCATTTCAACTTTAGCATGCCCAATTCCCTGGTTCTGTGTTCTAATTTTTGCCATTAACTTCAGATTAGTAAATATGTTCCTAAATGAGAGAGCATCGTTCTCCCTCTCCACACACAGTTACTCTTATTGGTAACCAGTCCTAAATGGGTTTTTCACCAGTATACAATAGTTTTAAATTTACAACAAAATTGCTCTTTACCTAAGGTGGGATATGAGCAAGACAATACACCTAGTGCAGCCTGCAAATGAGACTGTAATTGCTAGCAAGCAGCACAATAGAGTTTACCTTGCTCTCAGGCAGGATGCCTCTAAAGGTTAAAGGAATCTTGCACCAGACAATCTAGTTAGGCGATACTGTTCTACCTGTGATCTCTGTTACAGAAACAGCCAAAACAAGCAATGACTGAACACAAGACTCTACCAAGCTAGAAATGTGCCCTGTGAGATGAACAAAACCGGCGTCCCCCTCTACCCCAACCATGTGCAGTAACTCAATCTTTTTTGATCTACCCCAGTGATGACATCAGTGCCCCTTCTGTACGTGCACTCTGTGTTGCCACACGGCTCGCACAGCCCTTGGTATGGCCCTGATTGGACATTACCCGACTGCATGCATGTCACACAGAACAAGGCACTCCAACGTATTTTCAATGTGCTTACTTGGAGCATTCACTTGGACAATGATAGATTAGTGTTAGTTACGCAGTAATATCACATTTATGGTTTTTGCATGAGATGACAGTTGTCTGTGGGTATTTCTTGTCCTGATCTCTGTCTTTCCTGTATATCCACTTTATGTATCTAGGGAGAGTTGTCCTTTCTTTGTGCTGTCATATGTCTGTGTAAACCGCCATGATGTTGTGCATGAGCTCGAACGGCAGTATATAAAATATAGAATGAATGAATAGATTTTATTGTTTGCTTTATGTTGATGCCATTTTATGTGGCACCTGCACTAGTTAATCCACATTTACTATTTTGAACTGCATTGGGTGACTTATTTTCAGACCAGGGGAATGGTCCTGAAATGAGATTTAATGCTAAATTGTTTTTTTGTACTAAACATGTGTTAAGTGCAAATCTTACGTGCTGTCAGAGGCATGATTGGTATGTTCCCAACACATAACACATGGATGAGTACCCTAATGTACAGTGCGGTTACCGCAGGTGGAGGTAATGCACCCGCACTAATGTCAACCTTGACGGCACTTGATATTCCCCCCCACGCTAACTGCTATTTGCTTCCCATGCCTACTGTCTACCCCTAACCCACCCATTCGGCACCCTAAAGCACAAATGGCAGTTAGCGTGAAATTCGGCATGCAGTAACTGTTATCACGGGCCTTAGAGCACAGTTACCATGCACCAAGTTGTATGTCAACTGCATAGCGCACTTTACTAAAAGGCCCCTAAATAATCATTGGGAGCTAATTAAAAAATCAAAACCAGAGTAAAATCTGAAAAATAAACTTTTTCAATTTGTAGTAGTATTCAAAACTGCATCACAAATTCTCCAGGAACAAGTAGGAAGTCAGTCCTCACATCTGGACGACATCAGCACCGACGGAACTCACACGGAAGCATCTCCCCAACCTTCAAAGAAAGCCTTTGGCAGATGCACCACACATGTATGATCTCCTTCCTGCCCAAGGGTGCCATCTTGCCTCAGTCTCCTTTTTTCCGCAGAGTCCTCTGGACGTCATCCAGTTTCCGCCGGAAAAAGTTTTTTTTTTTTTGTTACCTTTTTGTCCAATTCGCGTACTAGATCCTTTCCTGTTCCCGAGCCAGCTTGCCTCGGTGTCGCTCCTCGGGTTGGTTCCTTGTTTTTTTTTTCCTTTTCTCTTAGGAGGTACCCCCTCAATCAGCATTTGTGCCTTTTTTCAGTCAAAGGCCTCTGACCCTTGCTGGGCAGTGGGACCCCTTTTTCCCCGATGGCCTCCAATGGCTTTGAGAAGTGTGATAGACATCTTACTATATCTAAGCACCAATCCCCATGACTGCTGCCTCCGGTGCTTTGGCCAGGAGCCTAATGACATGGATTGCAAACTCTGTAGAGCCATGACCTCAAAGGCCCTTAAGAAAAATCATCAGTAGCAGGAAAAAGTGTTCCAAAAATCCAACTCCGCACCAGAGTCTCCGGCAACACCCTGCTCCAGGGCCCCCTCTGGTACCTCAGTGCACTGCGAAGCTCAGGCTGTCTTGGAGTCCCACGACTGCAGTTCCTCTGAGAGGAAATCTCCAGAGGTGGAACTTAAGAAGCAGAAGTCCTCCAAGATCTCCTTGGTGACCAGGTTCGGAAAGATGTGTAAATCCCACTCCAAGCCCCACAGTCCACGGCGTGAGTCAGAGGAATCAGAGCAGTCTCTCAAGCAGCCCCAGAAGCACCCAAGGCCATCATCATCGAGGACTCTCCCTTGACATTACCAGCGCCGGACTTGAAATCCTCTATGTCCGCGCCAAAGGCTGCGGAGTCAACTGGCATGGAGACCAGGATGGCAGTCTTAGAGCACAGTATTTCTGCCCTCATGGCCCAGCAGCAGACATTCATGTCTGGTTCATCTGGTTCATCCACCCCGATGACAGGACCCTTAACAAAGAGGACTTCCCTAGACATCGAGCCAATCCTCGAGCGCCACTGGCTTCGAGAAAGCCATCAGCATCAGATCAGGTCACAGTCCCAGTCTTCGGGTCACCGTTCCACCTGGCAAGTACACATGGCTTGGACAGAAGGTCCTCTGGAAGACCTGAGCCCCACAGCTCGAACCTAGACTGCGGTGACCACAAAGTCTCGGAATCAACCGATCGGGAGACAGAGGATGAGGAATCCCTGGACACTTGACACCACTGAGATGTGCCCTTAGACCCATCCCACCCTGACATTCCAATGTTGGTCCCCGCTTGAGGACATGGCTTTCCTCGACTTTGTGCGGGACATAGCTAAGGCACTTGCCATTGAGACTGAGATGAAGGAAAACCCTCACACCGAGGAACTGGAGATCCTCCAGTATGAGGCCCCTCTGAAGGAAGCCCTCACGGTACCTGCCCCTCCAATCCTTGAGTACCGCCTCCTCTGCATGTGGGAGACGCCGACTTTGGTGCCCATCATCAGCAGGCAGCTCAATGCCATGTACTGAGTCTGCCGGGGCCTGGGTTCCAGAAGGCCCAACTTCCACACAACTCAATGGTCATGGAGTCCACCATGCACAGACTCAAGAACCAAAAGACCCACTCGTCGATACCCCCTGGCAGGGAAGCCTGAACCCTTGATGCCCTCAGTAGGAAGGCCTTTCAGGGCTTGATGGTGACATGCTGATTCCAGTCTACCAGCTCTACATCGGCATGTACCTCAAAGAGCTGTCAAAAGAGCTTGGTGGGTTTTCAGCCAGCCTTGAAGGGGAACTTCTACAGAGGTTCAAGTCACTGGCCTCAAAGGTCAAAGAATGCTCAAAGTTTCTATCCCGAGCAGCCTATGATAACTGAGTCGGCGGTGAGGGTGGCCGCTGCCAGCAATGGGCACGACACCAGGCCTGGCTGTAGTCATCTGACCTCAAACAATGGGTTCAGGACAAACTGATGCCCCATGCATCAGAGAAAATCTCTTTGGGAAACCCATGGCAGACAAAGCAGCAGAGAGAGAGACTGAGTTCCTAACGAGGACCAAGTTCTCAAAAAAAGACCTCAGTGTTGCCTCTCAAGAAAGCCCTAGGTACGAAAACCCTTCCAGAGGAAAAAGAGCAGCTTCAGCAACACCTCACATTTCTAGGGCTTCTCGGCCTTACAGCAAGGCCAGCAGCACAAGGGGCAGGGGCATGGTCCCTGCAAGCAAAAGGCCCAAGGCTCTGGTGTCGGCCCCAGCACAGCCCGGGGGGACCTTTTGACTCCTTGGGCATGACCTCCTCTCCCACAGGAGGTCCCCTACAGTCCATGGGGGGACATCTGGCACTGTTGTCCCACAGGTGGACATCCATTACCACCAACACCTGAGTGTTACAAGTGGTCAAGGATGGCTACCAGCTCCACCTACAGCAGGCGCCATCCTCATACATCCCAGGAGAGCCCATAAGACCTCTCCTCCACCAGATTCTGCTCCTCACCAAGCTCGCAGGCCTCCAAATGATAAGGCAGTGGAACTAGTGACAAAACATCTTAGGGGCATTCGCTTTTAGTCTAGATACTTCCTCGTCCCCAAGAGAACAGGGGACCTCAGGCCAATCCTGGATGTGCGAGACCTAAACAGGTTCCTGGTGAGGGAGAAGTTCAAGATGCTCTCCCTTGGGATACTACTGCCATTCCTCCAGTAGGGAGATTGACTATGCTCCTTAGACCTAAAGGATGCCTACACTCACATACTGGTCCTTCCCAGCCACAGGAAGTACCTCTGGTTCATGGTGGGAGGAGAACACTACTAATACAGGGTACTGCCCTTTGGGATGGCCTCATCACCAAGGGTCTTCACCAAATGCCTAGCGGTGATTACAGCCCACCTCTGCCTCCAGAGGGCTTCGTCTTTCCTTACCTGGACAACTGGCTCATAAGGGAAGGCACAGCCGCAGAGGCACAGCTCGCCACAAGGCGAGCCCTCAGCACCCTGCAGCACCTGGGGTTTATCATCAACTAACCCAAATCCCACCTCTCTCAGGCCCAAGTCCTGGAGTTCATAGGGGCTCAGCTGGATACCCTCTAGGCCAAGGCCTTCCTCCCTCAGGAAAAGTCTGAGTGCATCAGGAGGCTGGCTGCAGAGGTACAACACCGCTGGTCACTACCTGCCCAGCTTCTCTGCTTACTAGGTTACATGGCCTCCACGGTCCGCATGACCCTATGGCCACCTCTGTGGTAAACCTGCATTCTGTTCCTGTGAGGGATATCTGCTGGGCCACCACTTGGTCTTCAGTCAATATCTTCGCAGCTCACTACTGCCTGGAGAGGGAGTTCCAACATGTGAGCAGGGCGGCTATGATCTGCAGAAGTGGGGAGTAGCACACCTGGACATGGCAGTGGCACTCTCAGGAGACGAAGATGTCGGCATCTGAAAGTGGCAGCAATCCCTCCTTCTCTGCCATCATCAAGCCGAATGAATCTCCTTTTTCATCACCTGGGTCACCTTCACAAATTAGTCCATCGGGCCACTGACTGAAGGCTGAGGCTCCAAGGGAAAGACCCTCGCCTCGCCCTTATGTTTGGGCATCATGTAAGAGGTAGCAGCTAAGGCAGCCATCTTAGTTACACCCCCCAAAAATTTTTCTTTAAGAAGAATGCAGTGTAAATATTACAGGAGGAATATTTAAAATAAACAGGAGGAGGCAATGAAAGCAAATTTTAATGCAATTATGCTAGGAACACGGAATGGATCAGGGTGGAGCCACAGGGCCTGAATTTGAAAGCCCTCACTGCATGGCCAAGTTCAGATCAAGGCAGCGACCGCTGGAGTGGCAGGAAGGGTTAGGACTCTTGGGAGTCAGAGCAACCACTGGGAGTTGGTTCCAGGAAGCTGAAACACGCATTGTGCGAGTGTAACAAACGTGGCTCAAACTGAAGCATGTGGTCTATACATGTTCCTGTTTCTTCTGTGGATGAGCCAGTCTGTGAAAGTCATTATAGTATCATCCCTTGTAACCTGGACACTGGACATTATAGTATCCCTGGACATTATAGTATCATCCCTTGTAACCAGACACTGTACAGTACAAAAGGCTCCAAAACCAGATAGTTGGTCACATGAGTCAGCAGAGATTGAAAGAGAAGAAAGACTGTCACTTTGGATGCCCTTCTGGCAAATTAGCATGTAGAAGAATCATAATCGTAAAGAAGGAAGTGCACATGTGACTGTCCACAATCTCTCCAAAGTCTTTTTCTTTGACTCATAATAAGAAACCCAACAATGTGCACTTGTAATCTGGATCATTTTTCCCTGGGTGAATGTGCATCACTTTGCACCTGTCCAAATTTTATTTTATCTGCTGTTTAGATGTACAGTCTCCCTGCCTTTATGCAGACCATATTTGAAAATATATTTCAAAGTGTGAACTGTGAAGAACATAAGTAATGCCATACTGGGTCAAATCAAGGTCCATCAAGCCCAGTATCCTATTTCCAGTAGTGGCCAATCCAGGTTATAAGTACCTGGCAGGTTCCCAAAAAGGTACAGATTCCACGAAGCTTATCTTGGGGTAAGCAGTGGATTTCCTGGGTCCTCCTCAATAAAGGTTTATGGACATTTCCTCCAGGAACTCATCCAAACCTTTTTTTAAAACCAGCTACACTAACAGCTTTTACCACATCCTCCAGTAATGAATTCTAGAATTTGATTGCGTGTTAAGAGAAAATATTTTTTCACTCAGTCTTAAATGGGGTTACATTGTAGTTTCATTGCTTGTCCCGTTAGTCTTCCTACTTTTTGATGGAGTAAACAACTGATCTATGTTTACCCGTTCCACTCAATTCATTAATTTATAGATCTCTGTCGTATCTCCCCTCAGCTGTCTGTTTTTCCAAGTCAAAGAGCCCTAATCTTTTAAGCCTCTCTTTATAGGGGTTTCTTTCCATCCCCTTTACCATGCTAGTGGCTCTTCTCTGTACCTTTTTTAATTCTACTATATTCTTCTTAAGATACGGCGACCAAAATTGCACACAATATTCACAGTGTGGTCGCACCAGGAACGATAGAGGCATATCATCACCCTTGGTTTTATTCTCCATTCCTTTCCTTATGATTCCCAGCCTTCTTGGATGCCACTGCACACTGGGCAGAGGGTTTCAACGTATTATACATTATGACACCTAGATTCTTTTTCTGGGTAATCGTTCCTAATGTGGAGCCTTTTTGTGCAGCTATATTCATGCATATTCATTATGGTTATATAAACCCCCCCCCCCCCCAAAAAAAAAAAACCCCACAACACTCCTCCAAACCAGATACGAAGCCAGGATATCAAACAGCAAAGATTTTTACTGAACTGTGCCAGTACTGCAAGAAGTTTTTCTCATGGTGTCCCCCACTCTGACTGCTGTGAATTAGCAAGGGAAGTATTTTTGGAAGTTTTATGGTAGGGGATTGCAGGTACTGATGTGGGGGATGACAGGAAGAGTTCAGGGGAGGGGAGAAACAAGATGGGACTAGAAAATAAGGGGCGAGGAGGGGATCCCATATGAGGAGTGAAGGACAATGTGCTGGAGAAGGAGAAGGAAGGAAGGAAGAGGAAGGGGATGATCAGAATGAAGAACAAAAAGAGAAGTGAGGTTCTAGAGTTTTACAAGATCCTGAGAGTAGCAGGTGGTGTCCCTCTCCTGGCTCCAGTCCTGCTCCCGCTCATAGACCCTCTCCCCACTCTGTCCTCCGTCTCTATACCCTGAACCTCCATTCTTTTTCAGTCTCTTCCTATGTGGCTACATACTCATACTACCCATCTACCATCCCCAGCTCCTCTTTCATACACACCTTGATCCCCCAGCCAATCTTTCACACAACTCCCCTTCACACACCGTCACCCCTAGTTCTACAGAACGCCTTCCCTATGTTCCTCTCCCTGCTGGCGACCACACTGAGCCTGATAGGAGAGCAGTAATGCATTGGCCTGCATCTTCCTCTGTCGCCTAGAGCTCATTATGAGCTTCATGGCTCACCAGCTGAGCTTTCAGAACAGTCAGTCCCTGCGGCAGAGGAGGAAGATGCAATTTGACATGCTGCAGTTCCCTTCCTTCTCCTGCCATCCAATCAGCCCAGGAGACTCCATTCTGCCAGGCTTGAACATCCATACTCGTCCTATTACGGGAAGAAGCACACATTGCACTAGTATGGATCTCTACATAGGAACTACACACTAGCAGAATCCTTTATCCCGGTTGCATAAGCAGAGCATGGACAGAGCCTCATCTAATGCAGAAGGAGGAACTGCAAATTAGAAACAGAAACATGCAGACTAAATTGAAATGGAAACACCAAAAAACTAGAGACTCTGAGCAGTGCAATACTGGAAAAAGAGAAACAAATGTATTTCCTCTTCTGGAAAATACAAAGAATAGAGATGTACATTTCCCAAAGCTGACATATCCCATCCTTTAAAAAAATTATTTTTTCTTCTTTTCTACCTTTCTTCTGATAAGTTCTTTTCCAGGTCTCTCTTCATTTCTTCTCTCTTCTGTTATTACCTTCCCATCCTTCTCTACATCTTTCTAACAATGATGTTTCTTTTCTTTTTTTCTCTTCTCTGCCTTTATACCCATTTAAATCTGATATTTACTCCTCATTCTCTAGTCTCCTATTTTAAATTCTCACAAACCTACCACCTATCTCCCTCTTACCCTCTCTAGCATTCCCACTGCTCTGCTCTCTTACCCTAGTCTCCAAAATGCCCTCTTTCACTCACTTTCTAGTTCCCCATTTCTATCCTCCTAACTCACCCCCTCAGCTTTCATCTATCCTGCACTGCCTTGCATCCCCTCACAAATCCTATTTCCATCCCTGTCACTCATTCATACCCTTGTGTCCAGGCCATTGTTCTATCTCTTACCCTCTACCCAGTCCCATATTGCCCCTTTTCACCATTTGTTCAACCCCCTTTCCACCCACATTCACTCACTTCAGAAATGCACCTTTTTCCTCCTCCTACTCCTCTCCATAGAAGCCTTATTCCTTTTTACTACTTCTCATCCTCTCCTCAACCCCCCTCCCCCTCCCCGATCTCAGTCTCACCATTCTCAATCTCTCCTTACCCTTTATCCACTTTTTCTTACCACCTCACAACCTCACTCAGTCTCAACCCAACACACCTCCCCCACTCATTTCTACCAATTGCCTGGTCCTTACTCTTCCATCCAAATTCCCACTCAGCCTCTGCCATAGCCAATTCCCTGCTTGTGCCCTCACTCTGTCACCATGTCTCCATTCTTCCCTAAGTCTCATCCTTTTACTCTGTCTCCCATGCCTTAGCCCAAGCCCAGCCTTTCTGTTCTCCCAAATGCCTGTTCTTCCTTCTCCCCCATTCTTTCTTCCTTAGCCCAGCAGTGCACCTCTAAGCTGGTGACCCAGGGGCTGTGGTTCCATGAGTGCCTTCTGGCTCCCTCCCTTTGCTATTACTGCTGAGTTGTGCAATTGAAATACGCACTGCAGTGGTGTACGAAGGGTGGGATGGTGGGTGGGACCTGTCTTAGGTGCCATGGAGGCAATGCAGCAAACTTACAATTCAGAAGGTTGCCGAGGTGCCTTGTGCTCCAGGGGGCAGGTGCAATTTTCTCCTGGCCAAAGTCTCATGAATTGCGAGACTTCGGGTGGGAAAGAAGAGCGACCGGCCCCTGGAGCGTGAGGCACCACAGCAACCCAACTTAATCATAAGTTTACTGTGCTGCCTCTATGGGGCCGGGGGGGGGGGGGGAGACAGGGTGCTGGCAATGCAGGGGAGGGGGGGGGTTGCCTGTTCTGGATGATGGGGTAGGAGGTTGGGACCACCACTGATGCACTGCCTGAACCATAAAACTGTATCTGCAGAGCCCTGTATGGTTCAAACAGGCCCCTATGGTTGAAACACACTGTATTTGAACTGCATAGGGCTCTATAGGTACAGAGTCCCATGGTTCAGTCAAGCCTTGACAAATTTTCTTTTTGTTTAGGTGTCAGCCCAAACACGCGGAGGCCAATTCCAATCAAGGGATGTTCGGAAAGACCGGATTTGCACCCAATTCTGCAACCATGAGAGCTATACATGCTCACAGTTGCAGAATCACGGCACTTGGATGGGTTGGACAGGCCCCATTTCTGCAGCAGGGAACATTCATGAATGTACCCAGCCATCCCTCGCTATGTTCCTGCTGGAGCCTTGGTGTCCCATCGCCATGGCACCGGGATGCCCTGCAGGAGCCCCATTGCCATGCACCACTTCAGAACAGCTTATCTCTAGGAACATGCAGGAATGTGGTCTTCACATATGGGTGACATCAGCACCGACGGAGCCCGTGTGGGAATGCTCCCCAGTATTCAATAGGAAAGCCTTTGGGAGCACCCCACTACGTCTGCGCAACTGCCTTCCCACCTTCCCAACTTCCTCTTTTCAGTTCCTTACTTTCCACAGAGCCAGCGGGAAGCAAATCCTGTCACCTCAGAAAGACACTGTGGATAGCACCTCTGCCTTCCTGTCATCAACAGCACCATCTAAGACATCGCCAATTCCCCCATATTTTCCTTTTCTTCTCTTTATTTTACTTTCCAAAAAGAAAAAAAAACCTAGTCGTCTCGATGCTCTTTTATGCCTTAAGCCTACCATAGCCTTCCCATCCATTCAAGGAATGGAGAAACAGCTAGTAGTTTCAATAAATATTCCAGGTGTGCCAGCACCTTCTCAGTCTAAAATGCCTCAGCCCAGATCACCAGCCAAGACTATCCCCTCTGTCAAGAGATGACTCAGAGGCCTACAGAACCGGGTCTCTAAAATTTGGGACACTTTGCCTCAGACATGGTATCATTGGCATCCACTTTGACAAGGGCTTCATCCTCCTCTCATGGATCCCAGGTATCCTCAAAGTCAAAACCCAAGTCTGCATCGAAGCAAGACAAAACCTCCAGAGGTAGAACTCACTCAAAACATCGAGATCCCTCAGGCATTGCGTTGCAGGTGGATTGGCCTGTCAAACAGCCCCAGTGAGAGGTCCTGTTCTCCAAGGCCACATAGGGGTTCCAGGATGCTCAACCTCAGGAGAGCTACTAGTACCATGCTCTGGGATGGTGGTGCAAGTATCCACAACAGATACCTAAGCATCATGTCCCACATGCCACCCCTACCTATTCCATGAATTCTTTGTAAAATTGTTGAGTTCTTCTGTAAATTGCTTTGATTTTTTATCATAAAAGGTGGTATAAGAAACCTTTTAAATAAATAGATAAATAAATACATCTGCAACCTCGATGGACCAGCGCATACTGGCCATTGAGTGGAGCTTAGCAGCTCTCCTGACAGCCTATCAAGCCCTTGGATCCAGGCACCGACATCATTTGCTGGCACGAAATCAGGGCTGATTCACATGTCATCAACATCACTGCCACCCATTCCCTCTCTGGAAACCATCACAGATATCGGTTCCCAACCCAAACAGCTCACCAAGGCCCATACCTCGGAACATCGGTACCAACATCAAGCTTCAGCTGAACACCATACTTGTCGATACTTAGAATCCTCCAATTCCGATTCCTGCATTTTCGATGCAGAATCTCCAGATTCCTGTGGGCCCAAGGACCTTCCTTTGGAGCCTTCACCACAACAACAACCTGCATACCTAGGGTCTCTAGGGATATTAGTCTTCCCTTACTTAGACGACTGGCTCATAAAAGCAGACATCTCACAAGAGGTGCAGCTTTTCTTGCCTCGTATCATCACAATACTACAACACTTGAGATTTGTCATAAAGTTTCCAAAATCCCAGCTTGCTCCAACTCAAAAGTTCAGAGCCCTGCTAGATACCCAACAGTCCAGGGCATTTCTGCCCAAACTCCGCTGTGCCAGTCTAATCAAACTAGTGTCCCAGACACTCCAACGGGACTAACAGACTTCCTGCGAAATGCTGCAGCTCCTCTGGCACATGACTGCTAAAGTACATGTTCCCCATGCTCGAATATATATGTGCACAGCCCAATGGATTCTTGCCTCCCAATGGACACAGGCCTCAGGCCATCTCCAGGACAGGATCCAAGTCATAGCCCCTCTAACCACATCCCTTCAATGGTGGTGGTCTCCAGAATATCTGCTCGTAGGGTCACCTTTTCAGATGCCTCCTCTTCAATGCACCCTGATGATGGATGTCTCCAAACTGGGTCGGGGAGCACACCTGGGCAACCTGTCTACACAGGGGCTGTGGACAATGCATGAGTCACAACTCCAAATCAATCTTCTGGAGCTTCGTATTATCTTGAATGCCCTC
The DNA here is from genome assembly GCA_033557465.1 of Ichthyophis bannanicus. Classification (NCBI taxonomy): domain Eukaryota; kingdom Metazoa; phylum Chordata; class Amphibia; order Gymnophiona; family Ichthyophiidae; genus Ichthyophis; species Ichthyophis bannanicus. The sequence goes on along the minus strand of CM066032.1, from coordinate 1,089,237,186 downwards.
CAGGTGTTTCAACACCACCTCAGGGCACAACAGGTCCTAGTCAGGACAGACAATCAGGTTGCCATGGTCTATGTGAACACAGAGAGGAATGGGCTCATGGCCCTTCTATGAGGTGACTTCACTTATGGTCCTTTGCCATCTCTTATCAGATGCACCTCCGAGTGGTGTACCTACCGGGAGAGCTCAATATCTTGGCAGACAATTTGAGTCAGATTCTCCTTCCCCACGAATGGTCTCTCCATCTGGACACAACGTCCTACATCTTCCAGGCCTGGAGAACTCCAGACAGATCTGTGTGCTACTCCACAGAATGCCAAGCTTCCTTGCTTCTGCACAAGGACTCTGACATCCAGCAATCAAAAGGTGGATGCCTTCCACCTACACTGGGGTCAGAGTATGCTCTATGCTTTCCCTCCCATACCCCTCATTCCCAAGACACTCTTCAAACTTCAGTCCGACAAGGGCTCCATGATTCTCATAGCCCATCACTGGCCGCTGCAACTGTGGTTTCTATTGTTACTAAGTCTAACTCAAACTCAGCCTCTCCGATTAGGATCTGCGCCCAATCTCCTCTCCCAGGACAATGGTGCAGTACTCCATCCCAATCCAGTCTCTCCATTTCACAGCTTGGCTGCTGAGAGCATAGCATTGCATGACACCGACCTTCCACAAGAGGTTAAGGAGATCTTACTGGTTTTAAGAAAGCCCTCCACCAGACTTTCATATGCTTTCAAGTGGTGTAGATACTCCATCTGCTGTTCCCAGAAAGACCTCAATCCATTTTCTGCTCCAGAGGAGTCACTCCTCCAGTATCTCATCCACCTGTCCTCAACAAGTCTAAAGACCAACTCTGTGAGAGTCCATCTCAGTGCCATTGCTGCCTCTCACCACCTACTAGATGGACAGCCAATCTCCTCACATCTGCTAGTAGCACGTTTCATGAGAAGACTCCTGCTGTCCAAGCCGCCCAAGAAGCCACCTGTGGTAGCTGGGTACCACAACATCATTCTAGCGCAGCTTCTCAAGCCACCCTTTGAACCATTGGCCATGACCTCGCTGAAATTCTTGTCATGGAAGGTGGATCTTCCTCTTTACCCTTGCTTAAGCTAGATGCATTAATGAGTTTCAGGTTCTGGTGGCAGACCCCGCCCCTCCCCCAATACCTGGTTCCACCTTGATAAAGTCATCCTTCAGACTCGCCCATGCTTTATGCCAAAGGTGGTATTTCCTTTTCATTTAAGCCATTCAATTTACCTTCCAGTCTTCTTTCCTAGACCACATGCATCTAGAGAGGAACCAACTCTGCATACTCTTGACTATAAGCATGCATTGGCTTTTTATCTCCAAAGGACTCAAGGTCATCATAAAGCCTTGCAATTGTTCATCTCCTTTGACTCTAGTCACCTGGATCTACCTGGATCTAAGAGTATGCTCTTCAGGTGGATAGCAGAGTGCATTTCATTTGCCTATGACAAAGCAGGACTTACCCTGGAAGGGCATGTCACCTCTCACAGTGTTCACACCATGGCCACCTCAATGGCAAACCTATGCTCGATAGCCATTGACGAAATATGCAAGGCAGCAACTTGGTCTTCTGTCCATACCTTCATTGCCCATTACTGTCTGGACAAGGACTCCCATCAGAATGCCATGTTTGGTCAAGCTGTATTCCAGCACTTCTTTCAGACTTAGATGCAACTCCTACCCTCCGTCCCAGACTTTGACGATACCAGAAATCTATGACCTTTCGAGCCTACTCAGAGGCGAACCTCCACCAGTTCTGAGGTCACTTCATCTGGCATCTTGGAGCTAGGGAGTCCCATATGTGAAGACTATATTCCTGCATGTTCCTGGAGGTAGCATAGTTACTCACATGTAACAGATCTCCAGGAACAAGTAGGAATTTAGTCTTCACAAACCACCCTCCTCCCCTAGTAGGGTTTCATTTACTTTCCTTTCTCAGCTACAAACTCAACTGAAGAGGGAGTTGGGAAGGTGGGAAGGCAGTTGCAGTGGGGTTCTCCCAAAGCCTTTCCTATTGGACACTGGGGAGCGTTCCCACATGGGCTCTGTTTGTACCAACATCACCCATGTGTGAAGACTAAATTCCTGCTGTTCCTGAAGATCACCTGTTACAGGCCAGTAATTACACTTTCCCCACCGCTTGACCCCTGTAGGGCGGAGGAGAACCCCTTGCTGCTCCTCACCTTGTTTTTGTGGGTCCACCAGTGCCAATCCACTTCCTCGGGGGGGGGGGACTTATTCCACCTCAAAGGTGGAATAAGTCCCCCATTTATCTCTGCCTCCCTGGATGTACAGGGCCATGACCTGTATTGGCCCTGTATGTCTGGGGTCGTGGGCCTATGTCTGTGCTGCTCTGTTGCTGCTCCCAACCAGCACTCTCCCGCCAAGGCCATTTATGTATGGGGAGCTTTTGTTTTGGAATTGGGTCCCTGCGAATAGGGGGGGTTGGACATCCAAACCGGACATCCATCCCCACTATTCACGGTTCTGGATAATTCCCTTAATCCCCCCTTCAGAGCCAGATGCTGAGACCTCCCCTCCTCATTTGTCTCCACTGAAAATGAGGGGGATGAATGCAAGATCAATCCTGAGGTTTACTGCATCTCATTTAGGGCCTGATTTACTAAGGCTTTTTCCCCTCTTAATATTTCTAAAGGAGAATGCTTACTAAAATAGACCCTTAATGCACCCTTACAAGCTACTGGCAGAAATACGCAGCCAGCTACTGCCCTTCCTCATGCACTCTTCCATCCCCCCCTCCCCCAATCCTACAAGCTATACAGCAAGCCAGTCAGCCATCTTTCTCTACCCCCCCCCCCCCAGCCCCAATAAGAAAGCCAGTCAGCCACTTTCCACCTTCCCCAGCTCCTAACAGCCCTTCAGCCTCCCTACTCCTCCCTAGCTAACCCTCGGATGAAAAAACTCACTCTACTCTCCATGGCCACTGGAGCAGCACTATCCTCCTCTGTGCATACACTCTTCAGATTTGAGCCTCATGGTTCAGGAACTCTTGCATTGGTCTCCAGTTCAAATCTTGCAAGGTCAGCACAAGAGTTCCTGCACCATATGGCTCAGGCTCACACTGACAAGGAAGAGAATGGTTTTTGCTCTACAGGCAGCACCACAATGAAAAACTACGATTTCTTTTCCTCCTTTCTTCTAAAGGGCACAATTTGATTTGTCATTCCCTTCAGACAGCGCTTGTACAAGGCAGAAGGCACCCATGCCTGGAGAGAACTATAGCCCCAGCAGCATAAGCTTACAGGAAAACTCTTTCGAGGGGGTACACCCATGTTCCTATCCTTTAACAAGTTTCTATTGCACAATAAGACAGTCTCCTTATCATGACTTTTAATTTCCTGAGGATTCTCATGGGAAACTTTGTCAAATGGATCCACATACATCATATTGGTCAGTTCACCTTTCCCCACATGTTTATTTACATATAAGATTAGTAAGGTACAACTTCTTGTTCCTAAAATGAGTTTTAACCCATAAACATTTAGATGAAGAAAATATTGCATAATTTTATGGGGGGGTGGGGGGTGGGGGGAAGGTCAGCTCAGCAGCCAATGGCAGGCCATGTGCTTTGGCATACATGGTCTGCCACTTTTGAGCTCTCCCTCCGAGGGGAGTCAGAAGTGGCAGGCCAAGTGTGCCGAAGCACTTGGCCTGCCATAGGTATTGTGCCACCCACAGAGGTCTGCCTTCCTAGGTGGCTGCCTAATGGATGGGCTGGCCCTGTTTATATTTTATGAACATCCCTAAATTGTTGGCTGCAGAAACAGCTTCCTGATTGTTCCAGCCCTTGTTTTGCAGGAGGAGGATATAAATGTTCAGCGACGTGTCTGATACTCAGACGTAAGATGGCAAGTTAGTAATCTGTTTGGAGTATGTATTTACATACTGGTTTCTTTGGCCAGGAAATTTTGACTATGCCAGTGGCAGCGCATTGTGCTCTTCCATTTGGTAGCATTGCTGCCATGGAACAAGCACTTTTTCGCTCCTTATTTGCGAGCAGGAGCAGGTATAGGCACGGGCGCTTCTACAGCCAGGGCCAGACGTGCTTGCGCTGTTCTGAAATTGCACTGTGACATGCACCTTCGTTGCTCCACCCAGGCTACTCATCCAACACATCCCCATTCTATTCGGACATCCTTGCACCAGGGACATCCATATACTCTGTCTCTAAATGGCTCTGGGGACATCCTTGTGATTTGGATATCTGAGTGCCCGTTTTCAAACATCCAAAACACGAATATGGCTTCTAAAATAACCCCCTTACTGTTTTGGGTTTGTCCATCAGTCCTAACTGTCCACCTACAACACTGATGTCACAGATGGGGAGTAATGTAGAATTGGTAGGCGAGTGCAAAACATAAGTTCTGGCAAGAGTGCAGCCAACAACTGGAGCTGCATGATTGGCAGGGATCCCAAGGCCTTGCTCGTAAAGAAGATGAGGAAGACGTGCTCCTAGCAGCCAGAGATTAGAACCTATGGAGATCCCCAGATCCCGTCAGCTGAAGAGGAACTGCTGATGGTCAGAACAATAGAGCTGAGGGGTTTTCCAGGAACTAGCTAAAGAGAAAAAGGTGCTGCTGGCAGCCAAAATACCGGGATCCCCCAAGCCACATCAGCCAAGGGGAAAGGCAGAACTGACAATTGAAGGGAGGCGTGTGGGTATATGGAGATGAGTGAAGGATATGGGAAGGGAAAGAGGATAGGCAGCAGGTTGGAAAGGGTGACGGGGAAGGATGGAGGGGTAGGGGTGAGAAAGGAGGAGGAATCAGAGAGTTTGGGGAGAGAACAACAGGGAACTAAGTGGGTGCAATAGAGTGTCATCAATCTGGGGGGGTGAAGTGGGGAAGTTAAGGTTGGTCTTATTTATCAGAAGATAATTTGAAAACTATTGTTCAAATCATGGTGGTAGCACAGAGACGATTGCAGCATGGCTTACGAAGGCTAGAGGAAAAACTTAATGCAAGCTTAAAATTAATGCAAACTTTTGCTGCAAAAATGATTAAATGCGCTAAAAAATGGGATTGAGTTACATCAATTTTAAAGGAGTTATATTGGCTCTCTATTGAGCCAAAGACAAAATTTAAACTGCTGACAATAATCCACAAGATAATTTGGGAGGAGGCCCCTAATTACCAGAATAAATATGTGGAGTTGTATATTCCCAAACATTCTTTGAGATCCTAAATAAATGTCAGTTGAAATTCTCTTCTAAGAAATCTTGCAGATTAGTCACAACTAGCAAGAAAACTATAAAAGAAAGGGCTCCAATAGAATAAGTTACCAAAATTACCATTGAAAGAAATTATAAAAATGCTCAAGTGGAGACATGGTTAAAAGCATGAGGGGGATATTCAGCAGCAGTGGCTAGCTGCCACCACTGAACTTTAAACTCAGATATTCAATGTCAGGGTCATATAGCCAGGCAGTGGTGATATTCAGCACCACCCGGTTAGCTGCTGCGGTGAAAGTTAGGCTAGCCTTTAAGCTGCCTAACCTTTGCCACTTAGGGATAACACCTGAATATCGCCACTGCCTGGTTACCCCTGGATGCCACCTCCACTCCGCCCCCAGAATACCCCGATGGTAGCCATCTAGCAGGGGCACCCAGGGGTATTCAGCAGCACTAACTGCAGGTCTGCTAAGCATGTACGTCGCTTTCAATATCAGCTCCATGCGTCTTCTCTCAATGGAGTTTGTGAGTTGCAATTAGTGAAGAGTGATGTGAAATGTCTGGACAGGATAGTTAAATATTGTATTAGTAAGCTTTTGACTAGTATTTTGTTTATTATTCCCACTTATATTTTTATGAAGTCTGTTTCGGATCCTATGTTATTGGCTAGAAGTAGGCTATAAAAGTCTCCATTAAACATTTTAACAATGCAAGTGCGTACCTGCCCATCCCACAGACACACATCTCCTAAACCACGCCATCACTCAAGCCCCCACCCAACCCGAGCAACTGCAAGACACAGACACAAGTGTGTGTGCACAAACAGACCCACACACAGGGAGCAAATATTAACACACTCATTCAAACTTAGGTCATTTCTCAGACTCATTTTCCAAAAAAAAAAAAAAAAAACCTTTGAGGATGCCACTTCCCTGTTCTGAGCAAATAAATAGCAGCTTGTTTAACATCAAGAGTCCATCAAGCATAAGCACAGCCAGGATGAAATCCAGTGCCGCTCTTCTGATGATCGCTCTGCTGCTCACCACTCAGGAAACTCATGGTAAGTGCTGCGTTTCAGCATCTCTCTTCTCTATAGCGCACTAGTTACAGGATGTTCAGCTTCAGACAGAAGAAATTCACATTAAGCACATCACAGCACCTTTACGTTATAATACTGATCTTGTCCAAGTCACAGAACGGACCAACCATAGCTTGAACAGCTATCTAATCGCTGTTCTTCCATTTAAAGGCCAACCCTGTGGTGACATGCTGCTTTTTTGCAAAACTTTCATAACACAGCTTGAATCGTGCACTCGCACATTTAAGAATCTTATGTTAGAAATGAGACATTTCATTCATGCCGCAGCTCTGAAACGTTACTGCTTCCTACATTGATAAGCTTAAATTACAGGAATCTATGATTTTCAGCAACCAAAGCAGAAAAAAAACACAAAACAAAAAAAAGGAGTAGTTTTCATTATTCTCAGTTAGTTGATTTTCCAGGTTTTCTGCAGAGAAAAAAATTAAGTGTTCTCAGATGAAACATGAGTTGTTTGGCCAAACAGCGCTTGGATATGTACACTAGATATAAGATACATTTCAGATCTAATGTTTGAGTCTAATGTTGTTATCTATTTGCTTCTTTATGCAAACCTATATTATAATATATTCAACAGAAGCCAAAAGGGGTTACAGTCGACAATAAAAAATATAACAGCATAATTGTTCCCCAGCCCTCATCTTCCTATGATTCCTATAACCATCATCATCATTTTAAAACATTACCCTCTTGAATAAGCCTATATTTAAAAAAAAAAGCTTCACCTAATTTTCTAAATCTCAAAATCCGTACATATTCCGATATTTATTTATTTATTTGCTTTTATATACCGTGCTTTTTGAAATCACTGCGGTTTATATATAACATGAGCAATCAAACATTTTACATAGAACTGGAGATAATAAGAACAAAAACAGTGTAACAGTTACACGGAACAAATTTGTATAGAACAGATTAAAATTTAACTAAAAACAGAGGAACATCTAGCTAATTGTTCTTAATCAGTGTGAATGTGGGGAGATGAACAAGGTTGGGCAGTAAAGAGAAGGCCTTGTTTAGGGTGGTTGGTTGATATCATCCATTAAGAAATTCCACTAACGAGGTTCCTCTCAAGATGAGAGTCTGATTTATCCGGTTCAACCCTCATTCTCCAGTGATCTCAAGTACTTCATAACTACCTAAGGCTCCACCTGAGCAACCAGATCATTTGGGGCCAAACCATTTAAAGCCTTGAATGTGAGAATAATCAACATACACCAAATAGGGTAACTCGGGTGCTTATGGGACAAACTCAACCAATGCAAACTCTTCTTTGCTCTGCCCTACTCATTCTATCAAATACAGTAGGTTTTAGACAATAAAAATGTTTTTCCAAAGGCAAAGTCTGGGAAAAGATCCTCTTTGAATAAGGTCTTATTTTTAAACTAATATGACCAGATATCCACTGGCCAGGAAGAAAATAGCAGTGTGGTATACTTTTACGCCTCTGTCCAGGCTACTGAGACATACTGCAAAATGTTAACAGAGAAGATAGGCTACTAAGAACAGAAATGCAATAATGACAAATTGCAATTATCCTAATATTGAATGTTCTGGAGATAAAGTTTCTAGAACAGAGGTTCCCATGAACCCCTGAGGTCTTTGAGACCATTATAGGGGGCAGCGGTGTACCAAGGGCAAGGTGGTGTGTGCAGCCAACCCCAAGTGCTGGCCAGAAGGGGGGTGCATCCCCACAGAGGCAGCACGGCAAACTTACAATTAAGCAGGCTTGCCACGGTGCCTCACACTCCAGGCACCAGCTGCCTTCTCTCTCAGCCAAAGTTTTGTGTATCGCGAGACTTCGTCCAAAACAGAACAATCAACCTCTAGAGCACAAAGTACTATAGCAAACTCCTTAATTGTAAGTTTTGCCGCACTGTCTCCATGGGGCTATTTGTGGTTGGGGTGGTGCATCATGGGGGTCACCCATCCCAGGTAACGGGGGGCTAGGAACACCACTAATAGAGGCCTATAAGACATAGAAAAGAGAAAAAAAAAGAAGTTGGTGGAAATTGGCTAAGGGAAAGATAAAGAAACAGGAGGGGTGGGGGAGAGATTGGTGGGAATTAACCGGAAAGTGAGAAAGAGACTGATAGAGACAAGAAGGGGAAGGGAAATAAAGAGTGCTAGTGGGGACATGTTTGGTGCTAAGGGCAGGGGCGATTCTTCCATTAGGCTGCTTGAGGCAATCGCCTCAGGCAGCACAACCGATGTTGGCGGCACTCCGGATATGTTTTAATTTTAGATTTTACAGCCTCTGATTTCCCACGTGGGAAGGCTGAGGCAGGCCAGAGCCTGCAAAATCTAAAATTAAAACAGACCCCGAGTGCCACCAGCATCAGACAAATCAGCCTGATCGCTGATTTTTGTGGCTGCGGCACTCCGGTTGTTTTCATTTTAGATTTTTCTGCCTCTGCCCTGCCTCTGCCTTCCCACCACTTTTTTTTTTTTTGCTGCAAGCATTTCTTGAGGAAAAAAACGCAGCGGGAAGGCAGAGGCAGGGCAGAGGCAGAAAAATCTAAAATTAAAACAGCCGGAGTGCCCTCTCCGCTGCCGGATGAGAGGTGCAGGTGGAAAGAATGGGGACAGGAGGAGGACAACAAGGAGAGACAATGGTGAGTGACAGGGGGGACAACAGACAAGTGCTGGACAAATGGGGAGACAAGGGGATAAGTAGTAGACAAAGGGGAGAGACAGAGGGGCAAATGCTGGACAAAGGGGAGAGACAGGGGGACATACTGGACAGACAGGGAGAAATGCTGGACAAAGCGGAGAGACAGTGCGGATTAGGATTATAATGGGCTGATGGGGGGCTAGCACTGGGAATGGGTTGAGTAGGGAAGGCTAGGACTGGGAATTGACTGATCGAGAGGGGGCTGGGACTGGTAATGGGCTGATGGGGAGCTAGCATTGGAAATGAGCTGTTTGGGGGGGCTGGAAATGGGCTGATTAGTGGAGGCTAGGACTGGTAATGGGGTTGAGGGGGGACTAGCACTGGAAATAAGCTGATTGGTGGGCTTCGAATGGGAATGGCCTGATGGTGGGGAGGGGAGGATAGAGCTGCTGGCCCTGGAAGAAAACTGGGGGCTAGGGCTACAAATGGATGATGTGAGGGGATGGGAGAATGAAACTGGAAGGGAGTGGATGCTGAGAGGGGCTGCCATGGTATTTGGACTAGAAGGGACTGGACAGGGGGAAAGGAGGGGGACTGGAAGGGAATGGACACCAGTGCCAGTCATGGGAATGCAAGTTGACATTGGAAAGTACTGGGAGGGAGGACTGGAAAGAGGCTGATACTGGGAAGGGTTACTGGGACTGGAAAATGGCTGATGGAAAGAAGTGAAGAAAACAAAAGAAGAGATAAGAAATGGCAGATGGACCATAGACCACAGAAAGAGAGCTAAGAGAAGACAGGAAAGCAGAAGCCTCAGATCGGGACCAGCATGATCAGAGAATAAAATGGTCGGACAAAGGTAGAAAAAATAATTTTATTTCATTTTAGTGATTGGACTTTGTGCTATCTTTATATTTTACACAGTATGGGGAACTGCATCTCTTATTTATCTGATGTTGCACTGCATGCGGAGTCTGGCTTCTTAGGCTTTCAGTTTAAATTTTGTCTACATATTTTTGTTTTTACTTTAGATTGTGTTTACTTATTCTGTACTTGGAGAGGGTCTGTGTTCTGACTGAGCCCAGGTGTTCTGTTAACACAGTTTACTACAGTACAGTATAGATCTTTATGTACAATTTGTCATGTTCAGCTTTTCAAATAGGTGTATGGATGTTCCAGGGCCCACTGTAGTATTTACAGTGACTCTTTTTTTGGTGGGCTCCTTATGTGAGTTTTGGAAGTTGGTGCTGATATGGTTATGATATGGTAGATTTGCTCTATAGATACTCTGACTTTGTTGTAGGGTTTTGTATTAGTTCACAATATGCCTGGTACTGGAGAGTGTTTGTTAGTGAAGTGATCAGAATCAGATTTTTTTTAAGATATTGAGTTCTGTGGATGAATGTCCTGGTTCTGCTCTGCAACCACTGTTGAAGGGGGTTCTGTGGATGCAAAATATATGTTGAAAAAGAAAAAGCAATAACCATAATGCAGTTTGTAACAAAATAAAAATTAGTTATAATTTCGTTTTATAAACTGTGCTGTGGTTCTTGCTCTCTTTTAGTTCCTAGGTGTGCAAACATCTTGCATTTCCTCCATATAATCTAATCAGCTTTTTGGTTTGGTTCAATCCCTGATTGGAGTTTTGAAAAAGCCCTGCCCCCCTCTGGGGGGGGGGGGGAGGCGTACCATCTCATCCTTTGTCTCAGGCAGCAGATTGCCTTGAGCCGCCCCTGTCTAAGGGGAGGGATCTGTGAAGAGTCCTAGGGATGAGCTCAGTCCCTGAACATTGTGCAGATTAATAAGGGGTTCACACAACCAAAACTTTGGGAGCTTCTGTTCTGGATGCCATAAATGACTGCTTCATGGAGGAGCTGGGCCTGCAGCTAGCGAGGAAGAATTACTTTATAGTCCTCAGTGGTAAACAGGGCCCATTAGAAAGGATGACAATGGTAGATACACTTGGCAACAGTAGACGGAAGACAAATTTAAACAATCACTGGAGGAATGACATTAAGTAAAACTACTGCAGAAGCATTTAAATGTAAAAAAAGAGAAGCAAGATAAAATGAGGAATTTGGACAAACACTAAAAAGAGCAGTTGTAAAGGTTACAAGTCTGCATGCGGCATGGACACGGTTCAAAATCACCATCTTGGAGGAAGCCAAGATAAAATGTATTCCAAACGTTTAAAAAGGCAGCAAGAAGACCACCGTCTGCCTGCAAGGCTAAAGTCATTCATGCCAAATAGAGACAGTTTTTATTTATTTATTTAGACAGTTTTTGTATACCACCTTATCCTTCAATCAAAGCGGTCACAACACAATTGGGGGATACATTTAACATGCGGGGATATGAGACACATACACTAATACTTACAGGGAACATGGGCTATGGAGTGTTAAGTGGCTTGCCCAAGACCACAAGGAGCACCTGTGGGACTAGAAACCCCAGTCCTTCCGGCCCAAGGTTGCTGTCCTCTAGTGGGATTTGAACCCCTGACCTTCCGGCCTGAAGTACCTTGCTCCAACCACTAGGCTACTCCTCCCTCCCTTTAAAAGTGGAAAATGGGAAAGCTCGTAAGCACTGGCAAGTTACATATAAAATATCAATAACTTAGACCAATACAGAATTTGAGGAGAGACTTGCTAAAGCAACAAAATGTAATACAAAAAAAGCCCCTTTTCAATTAAATCGAAAGCAATTAGCCTGCCAGGGACATAGGTAGCCCATTTGGCGATCAAAGATGAAAGGGACTTTCGAAGGATAATGTCATAGCAGAAAAGCTTAATGAAGTCTTTGATCTGGTCTTTTCTGCAATGAATATTGGTAGCCATTCCTTATAAGTGATGATTCAGGGGGCTGAGGCAAATCAGTGTGAATCTGGATGAGCTGCTTGAACAAAGCAGCAAACTAGACTGCAGCAAACCACAATCGTAAGCAGACTAGCCACTAATTAAGCTAAATGTGAATTTAAGAGAAACTTAATTTACTCCAATTCTGTCTTGAATTGATTAGAGGTACACCTATATGGTATCAAATGGAGGACTTCTAAATTACCCTATAGCATTTGTTAAAACAGGACTGATTTCAGGGGAAGAGTACAAGAATCCTCAATTACAGCACAAAGTGATAGATACAATGCCTGCTCTTGCCGCCTTGCTGGGCAGACTAGATGGAGCATGCTGGTCTTTATCTGCTGTCATATAGAAACATGACAACAGAAAAAAAACACATGGCCTTTCTAGTCTGTCCTTCCATATCAACCCTACAACAGTCCCCTTTTTTCCTTTAGAGATCCTCTGTGTTTGTCCCATGCTTCTTTGAATTCAGATACTGTCCTCATCTCTTCCACCTCCACTGGGAGACTATTCCACGGATCCACCATTCTTTCCGTAAAGAAATATTTCTGTATATCACTCCTGAATCTAACCCCTTTCACCCTCATCCCATGTCCCCTCATAGCAGAGCATGCTTTCATTCTAAAGGTTCTCCTCCTGTGCATTTATGCCATGGAGGTATTTAAACGTCTCAATCAAAGCACCTCTATCCCGTCTTTCCTCTAAAGTATATATATTAAGATCCTTAAGTCTGTCCTCATATGCTTTATAATGAAGACCACTAACCATTTTAGTAGCCACCCTCTGTACTGACTCCATCCTGTTTATATCCTTTTGAAGGTGCGGTCTCCAGAATTGCACACTATACTCCAAATGAGGTCACACCAAAGACTTATACAGAGGCATTATCACCTCCTCCTTTCTGCTAGCCATTCCTCTCCATATGCACTCAAGCATCCTTCTAAGCTTTCACTGTCACCTTTTCTACCTGTTTAGCTACTTTAAGATCATCAGACACAACCACGCCTAGGTCCCGCTCTTCTTTAGTGGACAAAAGTACTTCACTCCCTATACTATAACATTCCTTGGATTGCTGCAGCCCAAATGCATGACCTTGCATTTTTTTAATATTAAATCTCAGTTGCCAAATTCTAGACCATTCTTCAAGCTTAGCTAGATCCCTCCTCATGTTAACTACACCTTCCTAGGTGTTTACTCTATTGCAGATTTTGGTATCATCCGCAAAGAGGCAAACCTTACCCAATAGCCCTTCCGCTATATCACTAAAAAAAATGTTAAAAAGAATCGGACCAAGGACAGATCCCTGGGGCACACCATTGGTAACCACCTCCTCCTCAGTGAGCTGCATGTACCTGTACCCTTTGTCACATCCCGCTCAACCAATTTCTAACCCAGTCAGTTATTTAGGGTCCATCCCTAGGGTGCTCAGTTTGTTTATAAGTCGCCTGTGAGGAATGGTGTCAAAGGCTTTACCGAAATCTAAATGCACCACATCTAGGGCTGTCCCTCGGTCCAACTCCCTGGTCACCCAATCAAAGAAAAATCAGATTTGTCTGACAACACCTGCCTCTGGTAAATCCATGCTGCCTTGGATCCTGTAATCCGCTGGACTCCAGAAACCTCAGTATTTTCTCTTTCAGCATTGCTTCCAATAATTTACTCACCACTGAGGTTAAACTAACTGGTCTGTTGTTTTCAACCACATTCTTACTTCCGCTTTTGTGTAAAGGGACCACATGAGCCTCTCTCCAGTCCTTTGGCACCACTCCCGACTCCGAGGCATTGAAAAGGTCAGTCAGTGGAGCTGCTAGAACGTACCCAAGTTCCCTCAGTATTCTAGGGTGTATCCCATCCGGTCCCATCGCTTTGTCTACTTTAAGTTTAGCTAGTTTCTCACCAACAAAGTCTTCTGAAAATTGTTCAAGATACCCCTTGCTTCTATTTCTGTTTTGTGGGTGTTTTCTGAGGTCCTGCTCCTGGTTCTTCATCTATGAACACAGAACACAAATATTTGTTAAGCAATTCTGCTTTATCCTCATCAGCTTCTACATATTCCTCCCCTTCACCCTTCAGTTTGACAATACCACTTTGGCTCTTCCTCTTCTCACTAACATATCTGAAAAATGTCTTATCCCCCCATTTTATTGCATTGGCTATTTCCTCCGTTTTTTGAATCTTTGTTTTCCTGACTACTTTGCTAGCTTCTCTTTCCAAATATACATATCTGTCTTCCTCTCTCTGTGATCTCTTGTATTTCATGAAGGCCTCCCTCTTTTTGTTCACCTTTTCAGCTACTTCTTTCGAAAACCATAGTGGTCTCCTTTTCCTTTTACCTTTATTTTCCATTTTAACAAAAAGGTTGGTTGCCCTTAAAATATCCCCTATGTTACTATGTTCTCTTTCTCATACAGACACCAGGGTTAGTGTTCTGGAGTGTAGTTACGTTTTCTGTGATGCCTTAAAAGCTTCTTCTGTGCAAGTGAAAAAGAAGAAAAAAAATGTGGATCTTGCCTGTGCTCAGAGTTATACCCCCACCCCACAGGATATAGTTACACAACACTGCTGTTATTACTGGAATGTCACTCAACTGAGATATGGTCATTGTGATCATTTTGCCAATTACATATTTGGGGTTTTTCCTTTTCTTCTTTGTTTTAAGGTCAGCCAGGTCCGTCCCATCCACTAGATGAACTAGGCAGTCACCTAGGGTGACAGGCCCTGGTGGACAGCATCGCGCCCCCCCCCCTCTCCCCGCACAGTGAAGCGGCAGTTCATCACTGCCCAGTCTGCCATGCCAACCCCCTCCCAGCATCCATCTTCTTACCTGGGGGAGGGGGTGGGACAGCGATGCTTCTGCTGTGTGGGGTTTTAAACTGCTCCTGCTAGCACACTTATGGTGCCATTCTTGCCCCCCTTTGATGCAACTTCCTGCCACTCCTGTTCCCTCCAATAGGAAGTTGTGTCGGAGGGGGCAGGAGCAGCAGACCATGACCGTGCTAGTGTGAGCACTTTAAAACCCAACGCAACGGAGGCATTGCTATGCTGCCCTCTCCCCCAAGTAAGAAAATGGTTGCTGGGAGGGGGGGTGGCCTGGTGAGCTGGGTGGCGCCGCAATCTTCAGGGATGGCATGGAGGGTCTGCCTAGAGCGGCAGAAACCCTCGGGCCAGCTGCCCATTGTAGACCGACGTGTTCATTATCAATCTGAATGCCCTCATTTCATGCTTTTGCAGTTCAGATACCTTTAATCATGCATTAATCTTTGCATATTATATACATATAGTGATACAGAGGTATGCTGTAAAATTACTGCATCAAGGAAAGCAATCCCAGACAGGAGTGATTTAAAAAAAAATCAGAGCAGGTCCAGAGGAGAGAAGCTTAAAGTAAAGTAATCAATAGCTGTCTTGCTTCCATCGAGGCTTGATAGTATTCTCCCGTCATCACAGAGCTCTGAAGGAACACGCATGTGAAACTGCAGACCTGCGACTGGTAATCTGCTATCATTAAAATTCACCATGGTACCAAAGGAATGAAGGTGCCAATGTAACACCAGTTTTCTTTTAAAAGGACTCCAGAAGAAGCAAGAAACTTGATGTCAGTGACAGGTGAACAGTAGAAACAGAATTAGTGAGCATAAAGACAAAGATGTTTGAATGGGGAAGAGTCAGCATGGATTTAGCAAAAGGAACCCATCCCTTCCTAACCCTTTAATGCAAAATGGAGTGAGATTCCAGGGCAATGCAAGGTGGGCGATAAGATGCTGCGTAGAGGTCCTGGGGATGGGCGATGCCCAGTGGGAGGATTTTTAAAAAATATTTGGCTATGGGTTTAGTCAGTGGGCTCAGGACTGGCTCCTCACTGAAAATAAAAACACTAAAACAAACAAACAAACAAAATTTCATTCGTTTTTCTTTTGTTTCCAAAAAGGAATGGTACCAAATAAGAAATACAGTATCAAACAATTTCTATTTCATTTAAAAAAAAGCAGGTTCCTATCAGTAACTGCTTAAAGGATAGGAAATAGAGTCAAATGTATTCAGAAAGATGTAGAAAATAAAGACAAGAATTATCATAACCTATCTATATTAATCCTTTATACGACACACCTTGAATATTGTATTAAGTTCTGGTTGCCTCCTCTCAAACACACATACTGTAGTATAGAGGGACTATAAAAGATGTGGAGAAGGGCAATATGATAAAGGGGATGGAAGAACTTCCCTATGAAGAAAGGCTAAAATCTTCTTGAAGAAAAGTTGACTGAGGTTTATGTTATCGAGAGTGGGATGCAACGGGTAAATAGAGACGAGTTACTGTGTTTCCCTTTCAAATAGTATTAAGACCAGAGGGCACTCCATGAAACTAGCTAGTAGCAGATCTTAAATGGCTATAAGCAAGCATTTTTTCAGTCAATGCACACAAAGCGGAATTTGCTACTAAAAGATATGGTCAAGACCAGAAGTACAGTGACGTTTTAAAAAGATGTAGATACGTTTCTAGAGGAGATGTCAGTTAACAGTTATTAGCCAGGTAGCCGAAGAAAACAAACTGTCATTGCTAGGAGCAGAGGATGAATGTCAGGGAGCGGATATCGCCATTACTACTTCCAAGCAACCCGGATGAGTTCCTGTCAGGGAGAGCGCAGGGCTCAGAGCATTAGTCTCACACAGAATGATCTTTCTTACATTCTTTTAACATATTTGGAGTATTTGGAGTGGAGGAGTGGCCTAGTGGTATTTGGAGTGGCCTAGTGGTATTTGGAGTGGAGGAGTGGCCTAGTGGTATTTGGAGTGGAGGAGTGGCCTAGTGGTTGGGGCAAGGTACTTCAGGCCGGAAGGTCGGGGGTTCAAATCCCACTAGAGGACAGCAACCTTGGGCCGGAAGGACTGGGGTTTCTAGTCCCACGGGTGCTCCTTGTGGTCTTGGGCAAGCCACTTAACCCTCCATAGCCCATGCTCCCTGTAAAATAGTTATCTCCAAGTTATAATGCCCTGTTCAATGTAATTTCAGTTTGTTCAATGTAAACCGCACTGATGCAGAATAGCATGGTACATAAGAGAATGCAAATAAATAAAAATATTAATAAATGACTTCTTGTTTAAAATAGCTAACTGGGAAAGTCAATTAAGAAAAATGCCTTGTTTTCAACTGACTGTCAGAAGTCCAGGGAGATAAAGTGACTTATTCAAGGTCACTCAGAGCGAGTGACAGAGGAAAGTCTCAACATGGTAACTTAAAATATCTCCCAACTCATAATCCAATGTCATTTATTTATCTCGGCCCAATAATTTCCTCTCTTTCTCCTTTGCAGCTCCAGCTCAAAAAGGAACTAGAGCTGGGAACCAGTGCCATGAGTCTTCATTCACAACTGATCAGGGTTTCTTTCTCCTTCTTTATGTGCTTCCCCTCTCCTCCCTGTTTTAAGCCAGCCAATCCAGTGCAATCACCCTCTTCGACTCCTTCCACCAGGGGTCAACGTTAAACAATGGCCAAGATTTCATCTCATCCCTCCCCCTCCCCAGCATCTCTGGGCCCAGCTAGTCCTCCCAATACATTTTAAAAGCCTTAGTCATGATTTGGATGTCCAAAAACATGCATACCGACAACCTGGAGTCGTTTTACAAATGGCTTTAAAGACGTCTCCAGCTTGGGGGTCAAGTAAACAGGGGGCACAGTGGAGTAATGTCCGGGGCAATGCAATGGATTTAGACATCCCCACCCAATTTAAGTGACCCAGTGGCAGGCCTACATTTTTGGGGCCCTGAAGCTTGAACTGTTATGGGGGCCCCTTCGCAGCCAGCAATGAGGTCTGGATAAACCACTGTTGTTATCTTCAATGGGGTTGTTCAACGACAGATCACAACAAATATTTTAAAATTTTAATCACTACATCTCAGAACATTTTTTTCATTTACGGCTAGCCTATATGATAAAATAAAGAGTTATTAAAGTAACTATTATTTTGTATTAAATTATATAGACCCAACATTTTTAAGTAATGTGGACTAAGGTCGCTTCTGTGGACCCTCCGGGATTAGCCCTGAAGCTTATTCATTAGTGTCACAGTAGATCCGCCCCTGCCTGCTCCAGGAACAGGGATAGTGTTTGTCATAATATATCCAGAGAGTGTTGGGAAGACAGCATCCCACCATTCTCGGCAATCACAAAGATAGCAGCAATGGGATTCCAACCCTATCTTTCCTAGTCCTAGTCCACTACTCCAACCATTAGGCTACTCTGAGATGTCCCTGGTTGTGAATACTATTCTGGGGATGTCTATGTAGAAGCCCTGCAGATGTTCATATCGGGCATGTCCACATTTGTGAAATAGTGCCTAAACTTGGATGTGCCTGTTTTTGTTTTTTTTGTTTATACATTCTGACTTAGACATCCCAGATTGCACTTGGATGTAATTTGTAAAATGGGCCTTTAAACCCATAATTCATAGATCATTCGGGCCTACTGACTGATTTTTATATTTTGATCCTAGCATTTTCCTACAGCTTTTTTAGGATTTCAGCTCAGTGGGAATTGGAGCTGAGATCCGATCACACGAGTCTTCGTTTATAGCAGTGGTTTCTGAGGGGGGTAGGAGTTGGAGGGTGCCATGACCCCTTGTGCCAATCTTGGGCACTGGAGGAGGAGCCAAATGCAGAGTTGTCAAGTAACCCAATTCCAGGAGTGAGATTTTTTTGCCAGTTCTGGTTTTAAAATTTGCATTGCAATACAGTATGGTATTTGTAAATGCAAAATGCAATGTGTGCCTTTGCATTAGTGCTGACTCCTGGTGACCCAGCAGCTCCTGGGCTTTCTTGTCAGTGTGACTGGAAGTAGATTGTCAGGCTTTTCTTCTGAGGCAGTGGTTAAGTGACTTGCCCAAAGCCACAGAGTGTGCTAGCAGGAAGCAAACCCTGGCCACTTCGTTACCAAGCCCGTGCTGTAACATTAGGCCACTCCTGGTATTTGTAGGCCCTGATATTACACATTGAAATCAATGCTGCAGGTCCCATAATGCTCAGAATGAGATTGTTCGAAATCTAGGACTGGTTTAAAATCTTACTCCTGGAACTGGATAACTTGGCAGCTCTGCAAAGGTCAAAAAACAGAAGCAAATGTGGGGCTTTTGCAAGGTGGGGCAGAGATCCAGGCGCTGGAGATCCGGGTACACCACAGATTTGTGGCTACCCAGGGATTTTTCCTCTAGTTTACATCCACTCCCAACAAATCCAGTCCAGTCTTTGCACCAATGATAATGAGGTCGGGGCATGCACCAGGGTTCTTTCCAAAAACCTGCAATAATGGACTCTAAATCTGGCCACAGGTCTGCGACTAAAAAGCTGTTTGATTATTTTCATCTAATTTCCATGTATTTTGGTGTGCTGAAAACAAATAAAATATTGAAAAACTCCTAGACATCATGATTTGCCACAACATGCAAAATTGTCTTCAAATTTATCACATTTTTTCAAATTACTATTAATTAATTCAAATTACTATTAATTAATTCACATAAGTGCATTTAAGATATAAAATGCCAAAAAAAACTTAAAGGGGTTGTCTGAGTTATATAAAAAAATATATAGCACTGTAAATCTGATGGTCAGCAATATATACATAAGCTAAGCAAGTTTTAAGTCCGTGCTTCTAATGGTAGAAGGGGTTAATCTTTCCTGAAGAATCCAGTGGGAGGGAGACACAGGGCAGATAGCAGCAGCTCCGGTCAGTGCAGGGGGGCGTGGCCAGCACTGTGACATCTCGTGTACTAACACAGAGCTGCTCTCTCCTGCATGCCACACTTGTGCACGAATCATCAGATTCTTGGTTCTAGGCTGTTCACACTTTTTCATCACAATTTGTGTCAGCTCATCATTCTTCAACCGTTATGTTATGCCTCCGCGAAAGTGTATTAATTCGCCAGTTTCTGTTTCATCTGTGGTGAATATACAGTGTTGAAGCAACAGCAGAATATTACAGACTTTGTGAAAAAAGTATACTTTGCATACTTTGGACTAAAAATTGGAGATCAAGATAAAGTCTGGGCGCCTCATAAAGTGTGCAAACAGTGTGTTGAGGACCTCCGAAACTGGTTCAAGGGTAAGAAAAAATCTTTCCGTTATGGGATTCCTATGGTATGGCAAGAGCAAAAGAACCATAGTGACAACTGTTACTTTTGTTCATGCGATGTGAAAGGGTTTAATTCCAAATGGAAGCATTCCATTTCATACCCCAAACTTCACTCTGCAATTCGTCCCATCCCCCATGGCACAGATATACCAGTACCCAAGCCCCCTGCTACCTTGGAAGAGATACCTAGCTCCAATGAAGGTGAAGTCATACCTGAACCAGATGACGAATCAAGTTCTGACTTTGAAGATGATACAAGACCAAAATTGTTTTCTCAGGAGGAGATGAATGATTTGGTAAGAGACTTGAATCTTCCCAAAGATGCCACTGAGTTACTCGGAGCAAGGCTGAAAAGCAGGAATTTATTGTTGCCAGGAGTGTCATCTTCATGGTTCAGACATCATGAAAAGGAGTTCGTTCCTTACTTCGCCTAGGAAGACAAGTTGGTTTATTGCATCGATGTCAAAGGTCTGATGGGTCAATTTAAAATCCAATATGATTCAGAGCAATGGCGTCTTTTTATAGATTCTTCAAAAAGAAGTCTCAAAGCAGTTTTACTCCACAACGGTTTTTACGCTTCCATACCTGTAGGTCATTCTGTACACTTGAAGGAAACCTACGAGAACTTGGAATTGGTTCTTCGTAAACTTAAATATGAAGACCATGGTTGGCCAATGTGTGGAGACTTGAAGGTCTTGTGCATGCTGCTCGGGCAACAAGCTGGGTATACCAAATACCCTTGTTTTCTGTGTCTATGGGACAGTCGAGACCGACAAAATCACTGGACCAAGAAGAGTTGGCAGCCGAGGGTGCTAACAGTCGGTGAAAAAAATGTCCTCCGAGAAACTTTGGTACCTTCCCATAAAGTTCTTCTACCACCTCTCCACATAAAATTGGGATTGATGAAGCAATTCGTAAAATCACTTCCAAGAGATGGAGAATGCTTCAAATACTTGGTCTCCAAGTTTCTAGGCCTGTCGGAGGCAAAATTGAAGGAAGGTGTGTTCGTCGGACCAGACATTAGAAGGCTTATAGTTGATCAAGAGTTTGTCAATACCATGACGGATCTTCAAAAAGAAGGGTGGATTGCATTTAAAGAAGTCGTACAGAAATTTTTAGGCAATAACAAAGATCCTCACTACAAAAAGATCTTCGGACGAATGCTGAAAGCATTTCAAGCTTTAGGTTGCCTGAGTTTGAAAGTGCATTTCCTCCAGTCCCACCTTGACTACTTTCCTGAAAATTTGGGAGCTGTGAGTGAGGAACAAGGTGAACGATTCCACCAAGACATTAAAGAGATGGAAAGGAAATACCAGGGAAAATGGAGCATTACAATGATGGCAGACTACTGTTGGATGCTTCAGAGAGACATTCCAGATGCTACTCACAAGCGTAAATGCACCAAGAGGAGCCTCACAAGGAAGAAGAATCGAGTTTAGTGTGTGTAGGTGAGCTCATTTCAGTTAAAAAAGGATTTTCATAAAAATATTGTAATAAAACTTTAATTTTATAAGTCTATTTCCATTTATTTTGAGGTATTGCCTTATTTAACATAGTTACCTAAATTGTCAGGAAACCTGATGTCCTATGACAAAATGGAGGTCATTTTTGGATTCAGTGCACCAAAAAACAAAGATTACGTGGAATAACCAAAACAGCTCTCGAAAAGAATGTTTTTGCAGACCTGTGGCCACCATTGTGCAATGACTGAGACGTCCTCCCCTGCCAGGAGCTGTGAGAATGCTCTGCTATCATATCGGTCGCTGCGTAACAGCAGTGTAGTTTCCAATCCCAGTACCATGCAGCTCAGCCTTCCTCCTGAAGCAGGCGCAATGTGCACCAAGACTTGCCTCATTTGCAGTAAAGCACGTCGAACAGAAGAACTGCATCAGAACAAGGATACAGTATGCACACAGTGTGAAATTCTTTATCTTCGCCTACACAAAGGCAAGTCAGACTTCACGAATCAGCTAATCACTGATCTAACTGAAGACCAGATAACTTGAAGGAATGGCCACAGCATCATAGAGCCTTTCACCTTTATGTTCCTAGTTCAAATCCAGCCCTGGTGACCTATATGAAATGAAATGGTGATCTCAATGTGGTCTAAGTTTGATTCCGAGGACCACAACATAGCTAGTGTCAGATTCCTATGAATCTGTGAATTTTGCTTCAGTTCTCATCATTGATGTGGGACAAGGACATGATTAGAGAGAGGGAGAGATGTAACTTAATCAAGAGGAAGCAGATGGTTTGGAGAACTATATATAAAACAGTTGCCAAGTTACGTAGTTCCAGGAGTGAGATTTTAGGCCAGTCCTGGATTTCTTATAATCTCATTCTTATGCATTATAGAACCTGCAACACTGATTCCAATGGGTAAAATCAGGGACTACATACAGTATATCATTAGGGTTGCCAACTTTTTGAAAGAGAAAAACCCGCCACCTGTGGCTAGCCAAGTTCTGCCTATGCCCGCCCCCTGCCCTGCCCCCTGCCCTGCCCCCCCCTAAAAATAATAGCAGAGAGGGCAACAGTGCAGGTTTTAGCGTCTGCAGGCTATATCAAGTATGTGTGTGTGTGGGGGGGGGGGGAATTACAAGAGGTTGAACTCTTCAGCACCTATTCAACCACAGTCCCCTTCTCAGGCCTCTCCAACACACATGTTCTCCCATATGGCATTAAATCCAAATATATATTCTGCATCCACTGAACCTCGCCCCTCCCCCCCCCCCCCCGGCCCCTTCTCCCAACAATCTCTACAGAACAGAGCTAGAACCTTCTCCATTTAAAAAAAAAAAAAAACCCCACAAACTTACTATACAAGAGAAAATCTCTCTCAATACCATGCATATTGTGAGTTAATCAGGGCCAGTCCAAGATTTGATTAAAAGTATTGGCACCCTAAGCAAATCTTAACCTGCATGCCCCCCCCCCCCCCGGCTGTCAGAATTTATTATGTAGCTTTGAATATCCTACTCTCTGCCAATCCTCAGAAGTGAACGCTTAAGTTGCCTCATGGTTGGGCCAGCCCTGGAATTAAT
Source organism: Ichthyophis bannanicus (assembly GCA_033557465.1). Classification (NCBI taxonomy): domain Eukaryota; kingdom Metazoa; phylum Chordata; class Amphibia; order Gymnophiona; family Ichthyophiidae; genus Ichthyophis; species Ichthyophis bannanicus. The sequence continues at coordinate 1,089,214,228 of CM066032.1, read as the reverse complement.
TTTTAAAAAAATAATAATCAATCATTCAGGACTAAGATCAAGTCTACCATGTCAGTATTAGCTTCCAAAACTCACACAAGGACCCTATCTAGAAAAAGGCAGTGGGCCCTAAAGCATCAATAAACATACAGTTGTGGTCAACATTATTGGCACCCTTGAGGTTCAACGCCTTAATGTCTAATATCGCCAAAAAAAAAAAGTTGGCAGTGAAATAGCTTTGGACCATATAGGCACACATAACTGACACATAAAAGAATCAAACAAGACAAGACCAACTTAAAAAAGGCAATAGTAGGAAATAGTATAAAAATTGGGACATTGCAAAGACATGATTATTGGCACCCTTATAAACAATGCAAATCAGTTGGAACAGAAGAACCACATTCCCATTACAGTAAAATTAGATGAACCTGTGTTCAATTGTCGTTACTCACATGACTTGAATCAACCAATGAATGATGGCTCTAATGTTTAAAATGGCCTCATTCACTCCCTGTTCCATATTCACAATGGTGAAGAGCTGCCTGAGACTGTCAGAAAAAAGCCATTATCACCAAACATCAAACTTGAAAGGAGTACAAGGCCATCTCCAAATACCCTGGTATGTCTGTATCAACAGTTTGCAATGCTATTAAGAAGTTTTCTGCTCATGGAATGGTCAAGAATCTCCTAGGACATGGTGGGATGAGGAAAATTATGTACAACATCCAAAGAGCTTAAGGCTGACCTGGAGCAATCTGGAATGGTGGTTTCAACCCGCACCATATGCCATGTATTAAACAAAGAAGGACTTCATGGGTCCTTTATGTCTGATCAAAGACACGCCTGATCTTTACCCAAAACCACCTTGAGAAACCACAATCCTTCTGGGAAAATGCTCTGTGGACAGATGAAAGCAGAGTTTAGCTATTTGGCAATGCAGACCAACAATAAATTTACAGGCAAAGAAATGAAGCTTATAAGGAAAAAGAAATCTTTCTTACAGTTGAATATGATGAAAGTTCCATAATGCTGTGGGGCTATTTTTCTGCCTCAGGAACTGGAGGCCTGGAACTTATTAAAGGAATCATGAAGATAGAGGACTACCAAGGTATTTTGGAGTGAAATGTGCTACCTAGTGTCAGAAAGCTGGGTCTGGGTTGAAGGTCATGGGTCCTCCAATAGGAAAATGACCCAAAACATACATTCAAAAGTACAAAAGAATGGTTAAAAGAGAAAAAATGAACTATTTTTTTTATATACTTTATTTAAATCCACCGTCAAATCAGAAAAAAAACATCTTACAAACGTCTCCACGGGGGTCTACTCTGATCCCCTCCGGGAGTCAACATACAGAGATACAACAGGTGGGTTATAGCATATTATCCAATCCCCCCCCCCCTTCCAATCCCCCCCATTCCCCCCTCCCTCCAACCATCCCACACTCCTCCACCAACATTCTAAACCATATATATCCTCAAGGGGGGGCATTTAGGACTGATCCACCTCCATTCTCCCTTGGCCAGGCTCATTCAACTCCCCACCTGAAGAATTTCATTACGACTACAAACCCCTAGTTGCTGAATATAAGGTTCCCAAATTGACATGAACACTGTCCAATTCTTGGCACTGCCCCGTGCCAGCCATCGCTCCATTAACATTAGATGATGAAAACTGTTCTGCCATTCACTAAAAGTAGGCGACTGGCATTCTCTCCACAAACGGAGAATCGTCCCTTTACCCACCATACAGGCCTTCCGCAATAGTAAACGTTCCCCTGCTTTTGCAGGCCGGGGGACCGCCATCTGATCCAATACTACAAAGGAGCCAGTCCATCTAACTCGTTGTTGTAACAATTGACTAAGATAGTTGCATATCTTAGCCCAATAAGAACGTACCCCCCGACATCCCCACCACATATGCAACAAGGTCGCCAAGGACTCCGAGCAACGTGGGCAACAACCATCTGTCCCCAAGCGACTTTGCAATGCCCGCCGTGGCGAGAAGTGGGCTCTAGTCACGCATTTAAATTGGATCTCCCTCCAACGTGCCCCCTGTGCCACATGAACAATCCTTTTCAAAGCCTTACAAACCAACCCCGGAGCCACCTCCCCACCCAATTCAGCTGCCCAGGCCACCTCAACTCCACGATAATCGGGGATTGCTCGATAATGATCTAAACAAAGCTTCAATTTGGAGATCGAAGGTGGATTCTCCTCCCCTAAACGAAAGAATTCCAAGATCCGGGCCGAGCGCTCGATTTGCAGTGCGCCTTGCGGCAAAGAGGCCACATAATGAGAAACCTGCATGTATGCAAAACAGTGTTTGGTGGGCAGATCATACTCCCGACTCAATGTCCTAAAGGACTTACATCTTCCCAATGGGTCTACTAGGTGCCCCACATTCCGTATACCTCTGGACCACCAGTCACGAAACACCGCCGTCTCGGACCCAGGAGTAAATTGGACATTCCCCTGTAAAGGTAGCCAACTGGAAACCCTCCACGGTTCATTCCAGTAATGATTGAGCTGTTGCCAGGTGCACCGAACAGAGTCCACCAAGGCACTCCGCCTAACAGAATCTGGTAGGTCACTATGCGTCCCATGCAAGATCCCCAACAAAGTCAAGGGGGCCACTAAGCACTCCTCCAAAGCCCTGGGTGTAAATGCTTCAGTCCCTCCAAACCAATCTCCCAAATGTCTAGCTTGACAAGCCAATGCATACATCTTCAAATCTGGCAGACCCATACCCCCCTCTCGCCATTTTCCCAACAACCGATCCCACGGAATACGCGCCCTCTTCCCCCGCCAAAGAAACTTCTTAAGGGAAGCTTCCACTCGACTCAGATCGTGACACAACAACCAGACTGGCAGGGTCTGCAACCAATACAAGATTCGAGGTAAAATAATCATCTGCACTGCCGCTATTCTCCCGGACAAAGACAACGGGAGGGACTCCCAGGCCTTGAGCTGCACAGCCAGATGTCGCATGATACGATCCAAATTACGCCCATATAACTCTTGTGGTCTTCTAGTCAACGCTATGCCCAAATAGACAAATTCCTCAGTCGCCCACCTCAGAGGGAAGGGCCCCCCCCATGATCCACGGAGGTGCCCCAAGACGTCCAACGCTTCTGAATTATCCTTATTAATGCAAAGGCCTGCAAATGCCCCGAAGCGCGTAAATTCCTCCATCAGAGACTGCAGGGAACCAACCGGGGAAGTCAAGTGGACTAACAAATCATCCGCAAATGCCGAAATGATAAATTTCTGCGATTTCATCCTCACTCCCTTTATCGCTCCCGAGGCCGCGATAGTGCGAATCAGGGGATCTAGTGAGAGAACGAATAACAAAGGAGAGAGAGGACAGCCCTGTCTCGTACCTCGTTCCAGATCAAAAGCCTCCGACAGCACTCCATTACACAAAATGCCTGCCGTCGGTGTGACATACAAGCTCTGCACATTTTACAGAAAGCAGCACCTATGCCATAGTGCGGCAAGAGCCCCCAGAGATATTGCCAATCCACCCTGTCAAAGGCTTTTTCTGCATCAAAACTGACAAGTAGTGAAGGTATCTGTCTGGCATGTACCCACTCCAGGGAAGCCAGGATTTTCCGAAGATTCTGAACTGCGTAGCGCCCTTTAACAAAGCCCACTTGTGCGTCATGGATTAAATGTCCTAACACTCCAGCCAACCTTACAGCTAGAACTTTCGCAAGCAATTTTAGATCAAAATTAAGGAGGGATATACCATATTACAAGCCAAGATAGAGTCTTTGGAGAATGCTGCTCGTGCTTCAAATCTTCATTTGTTAAATTTTCCGATTATACCCGGGACTGCGCCATTGGATGTATTTAAGAAATTTAAGAAATACCTTCAAGAAGCCTTATCAGTCCCTCCGGATTTGATTCCTCCAGTGTCTAAGATTTATTACCTTCCCTTGGGGAAAAGAGAGCGTAAAGTCTCTGGGGGGGCCTTGGAAATAGATTTTCTTAATGTTTCTGCCTTATTGTCAACTCCTGGGGAAGAGGATTTAGCTGTATCCACTCTGCTTGTTACATTAGCTCTTTCCTCAGATAGAGAGTGGTTATTGAAATTATTTTATAAAAAACGTTCCACTTTGTTTTATGGTAAAAAGGTTCTTGTGTTCCCTGATGTGGCCCGGGAAACGCAGATGCAGAGGAGGGCTTTTCTTTTATTAAAGCTTGGGGTGTTATCTTTAGGTGCTTTATTTACTCTTTGTTTCCCCTGCAAGTGTTTAGTTACCTATAAAGCACAGAAGTATGTGTTCTTTTCTCCTGTTGATCTTTCTACCTTTTTGAGTTCTCATTTGTTGGTTGCTTCCACTTCGGGAACGCAGACTCCATCATAAGTTTAAATACTCCTTGGTGCACTGTCTTCATTTGTTTTCTTGATGTAGGTATTCTTTGATTAATTTTGTGGTAAGTTCCTCCCCATTTTGAGGACTACTTTTTGATCCTTGCATTACCGTATATTTTGTAATACTTCGTATTATGTTGATTTCTTTGCAAGTGTCATTATTCTGTACAAGTTTTGCTTGGTTTATTGTTAAAAATGCATAAGTAAATAAAAAAAAAATAAATAAATAAGGAGGGATATAGGTCAATACGAGGCCGCTAACATCTGATCCTTACCTGGTTTCGGGATCAAAGTGATATGGGCATGATTTCGCCCCCAACGGAATGCTCCTCGCTCCGCCCACCCACTAAAAACCTTCCGCAACAATGGACTAACACAGTCACCAAGGATCTTATAAAATTTGGCACTTAGCCCATCTGGTCCTGGCGTCTTACAACAATTGGCTGAGGAGATTACTGATTGTATCTCCTGTGGGGTAATGGGTAGATCTAAGACCTCTCTCTGTTCCTCAGTAAGCTGGGGCAGCTCTAAATCACGCACATAGTCATGCATTGCCGTACTGGAGCCATTCTCTGCCTTATACAGCGTTTGAAAGAAACTGCGAAAAACCTTGGCAATTTCCGCACTCTCCTTATGAACACCTCCCTGAGCATCCCGTATGGCCGCCATGAAAGATGAACCCCGCCGACCCCTCAAACAGCGAGCTAACAACTTGCCAGGCTTATCGCCAAAGCAGTACAATCTATATCAATAATAAAGAATTGACTTGTTAGCTCTCTGATGTAACAGCTCATTAAGATCTACCTGGGTTTCCCATAGCTGTTTCTTATTCGTGGGGGACGGCATATGAGCACACCTACGACGTAGTTTAGTAACCTGACATTCGAGTACGATAATGCGCTCAGCAAGCATCCGACGCCTCCGAGCTGCATATCCTATAATATCCCCCCGGAGGACCACCTTCGCCGTCTCCCATACCAATTCGGGATCATCCATATGAGCTTGATGATCACTGGTGAACTCCTTCCACCTCTAACGTATAAACTGGTGGAACTGCACATCAGAATACAACTCTAAGGGAAACCTCCACAGGCGCGTCCGAGTTACATCTCTACCCCATTTCAATTCTAGCCAGACCATCGCATGATCTGAGACTTCAAGGGGACCAATCTGGGCATCCTCCGTGTGAACAAACAAGGCTCCCGATAGCAACAGATAATCTATGCGAGCACTAGTGCCATGTGCCCTGGATTGGTGCGTAAAGTCTTTTTCTAAGGGATGCATCAGCCGCCATGGATCTATCATACCCAGTCTCTTACAGAAGCGTTGCAGCGTCTGAGAAGGCAACACCCTCTCTCGCACCTCTCCCCCCCTGGATGTATCGAGGTCCACATCGAGGACCCCATTAAAATCCCCCCCAAGGATCACGGGACAATTCGGAAGTTGCTCCAATTTTGAGGCCAAGCCGCTATAAAAGCCGGGGTCAAAAACATTAGGTCCATAGAGGTCCCCAATAATCACCGGTTTCCCCTCTAAGTGACCGTATATCAAAAGGGATCTACCAATATTGTCAGCTAGAACATTCTCCGCCACAAATCGAATTCATTTGTGGACCAAAATAGCTACTCCTCCCTTATGCCCCTGAGCCGGAGATCCCCAAACTTGCCCCACTCAATTCCGACAAAGTTTACTATGCTCAGCAGCCGTCTGGTGGGTTTCCTGAAGCAGTGCAATATCACACTTGTGCCGGGCCAGTGCCTGCAGTACTTTATATCGCTTAATAGGGTTCTCCAGTCCACATACATTCCAAGTAATAACCTTCAGAGCTGCGGGGCAGTGCCAAGGTTCCACCAAATGATTATCACCAGTCGCTCCAGAGGGACTCCCCCAGCCTGAAGCCCCCCATTAACCAATAAAGAGATATCGTGCCATCTGCAATTAGATAGTGGAGTGTACCCTATCCCCACCCCTCGCCTCCCTCTTCTTCCCACCCCCCCACCCCCACCCCTCCACCCCCAAACTATCAGGTCCAGCCATACGCTGGACAACTTCCCTTGGCAATCGGGATCGCCCCAACAATCCCAAAGTAACAATTACCTAACTACCTTAGAGTATGTCACACTTTGATTAACTGCTACAATATGGATATTACAGTGCCCTCCTCTACCCCCCCCCCTCCACACTCCCGAAGACCTGACCCCTCATGAACCTACTCCCATGCTCTAAACACACAACACCCATCAAGCCCTCCCACCTATCCAATACCCAACCTTACTTACCCCTCCAGGCCTACTGTCTCCTTCTTTTCCCCTACAGGGCCCTACCCCTCCCCACCATGGAGGCCCTCCTCCATCATTCAACGTGGCCCTATTGCACCACTGGAGCCCCAGTTAGCAAGCTTCGCAGAGCGCAGCCTAGGCCGCCAGAATTACCCTGGCCGTACCACACCCCAAGTCACCGATATAAAGGACAAGCCACCTACAAGCACAAGACAGCCAGGGGGGGTGAAGCGCCGTCCAACCACTAAAGGCCCCCACAGCAGCAGAAAAATCATCGAGGGCATATCATGAATATAACCAAGCAGGCTCCCTCATTCACTCCTACCAAACACAACCCCTTAACACACACCCTCCCCCCACAAGCTTCCACCCCATTCAACCAATCCAACCATCTACGTTCCCCCAGGTGAATACAATCTCCCAAATACTAGCTTGTGTATTGTGATAGCGGTCTACTCACGACCCTCAGACAACCCCTCCTACTAGAGCCCTCCCCCCACCATTAACTACCCCTTATTGTGCATGCCCTCGCAAAATTATAGCAATGACCACCCTCCTCCCCACCCGCACAAAGAACCAACCCAGGGTCCCCTCCCCCCGGGCCTTCGCTGGCAGCTTTGTCAGCTAGAAGCTTGCAGAGCGCTACTCTCCCCCTTGCCCTCCACTACATCCCAATTAAAAGTAGGAAACATCTATCCTGAGAGGGAGAACAGAATGGGCACCTTTTACAAAGTAATAACCCCCCACTGCTGACCTTCCCGCAGCCCTCCCCCTTTCCACGCAATCAGAATTCCATTCATCCAATTCAGCCAGGAAGTAAGCTGCACGTGTCTGGAAACAATTGAAACAGATTAACAAAGATACAGTGTCGCCATCTTAGTAGCATGAACCAAAGAACAAGTGAAACTTTGTGTCCAAATGTGGCAAACCACGTCTGAGACAAGTCAAAGAATTAAACAAGGCAGCGTTTAGAGCAAGGGTGAATAAGCTGCTAAATGCGAGGTCCGCAACAGTCTCTAGGGCCCTCTTTTCCCATCAGGATGTCCAGACACCTCTCACCTTGGCCATACAAAAGTCACGAGGCTGAATTAGCCTGGGCATGCAAGGTCTCCAGAAGGGCGGTAGCCGCTGCCGGGGTCGCTAGATAGCAGGTCTGTCCTTGAATCTCTACCCGAAGCCGGGCAGGATACAGCAACGAGAAACGCACACCCTGATTCAACAATTGTGTACGGACCCCCGAGAAGGCCCGCCGCTGCTGACTGACAATTGCCGAGTAATCCTGGAACACAAGAATCGGTTCAGAGTCCTGTTGTCGCATCCGTCGGCTCCGAGCGGCTTTCAACACTGCTTCCTTCTGCCGGTAGTCCAAAAAGCGGGCAATAACCACGCGTGGTTTCCTCGCCTGTTCTCTGCGTTGGCCTAACCTGTGCACGTGCTCCAACTTGATAGGATCATCACTCTGGCCTGGCAGCAGACTCCCAATCCAGGACTGCAAATAACCATACAAGGCTCCATCTGCAACGCTCTCTGGTATCCCGATAAAACGTAAGTTTTTGCGCCGTCCCCGGTTTTCGAGCTCATCCAGTTTATCCCCCTGCTGTTTCACCAGGGTCTCCAAGGCCTCCACCTTAGCTACCAGGGATTGCTGGGTATCCTCCACATCAGAAACTCGGGTCTCGGCGTGATCCAGTCTCTCAACAACATCTGTGAAACGTTGGCCAACAGTTTGTATCTGGTCAGCTAGGTCTTGAAATCGTGTATTGAGCGCCTGAACCACCACGGCACTCACCTCCGCTACCAGATCGGATGTGCCACCAGATTTCGGGCTAGGCGGTGTTCCCTCCGCCATCTTACTCTCCGCGGCTCGCTGCTTCTCCCTTCTGGGCGTTTTCGATGCCATCGGGTTTGTGTCGGTAGGTAAGCTACTTCCAGCACTGAATTATAGCCTCTGTAGAGTGTAATGAATAGGCAATTGCGGTTAACAGCCACTGTTGCAAGGTTTTAAAGCCGTTTTGCGGGGCAATTTACCCGGAGCTGACCGTGAGATGTCCGATCAGCTCATTGCCCAACCGGAAGTCACCAAAATGAACTATTTTAAACTAGCCAACAATGAGTCTGATCTCAATCCAATCGAGAACCTTTGGAAAGAGCTGAAATCTGCCATTGGTAAAAGGAATCCTGAAAACACTCATGAGCTGGAACAAATCGCAGTTGAAGAGTGGGAGAAACTACCAGCAGACAGATGTACGAAACTTATAGATGGCTACAAGAAATGTTTGGAGGCTGTCATCACTGCCAAGGGTAGTGCAACCAAATATTAGTGAAGGGTGCCATTAATCCTGTCCAGGTCATAATTTCTTTTTTTCTCAGAAATTACTATGCTATATTGCACAGACATCTTTTCTTTTGTTGTATACCTTTGAACATTCTATTAAAATATTGTGATGACATACAGTTAGAATATTTCCAATTATTTCTCAAAACATTGTACACAACATACCTAAAATGCAAGGGTGCCAGTAATGTTGACCACAACTGTATTAAGAAAGCAGAACAAGCCAGATTACTAGACTCTTAAACAGAATTTCCATGCTAAAAGAATACCCAGTCTTTGTCACACACACACACACACTACAGATAAGCCTTCATCAATTAGTGGCCACAAAGTGAAAACAGAAATATGCAGACAAAAATTAAAATAAAACCTCAGGAAACCAGACGCTGCATGCAGTGCAACTCCAGAGAAACAGAAAGAAATGCATTTCCCCCTATATTGTACAAAACAAAAGACAGCAGATGTCAGGATTGTAATTAGGAGGGAAGCAACCAGGGCAACTGCATATTTATTCCCAGTGGACCCGGCACATGAAAATGCAAGAGTGCTGTGTGGGGCCTGCGTTTAGACCATGCTCGTGCTGAGACGGCTCTGCCACATCCTGCCCCATCCAATGATGACTTACGTTAGAGGGGGACGGGGCAGAGCTGTCTCAGATCACAGGCATGGCTTAAACCAGGCCTTGACAAGTTTTCCTGGAATCTAGGGGGTCAGCCGCTGAAACCTAGGTCACAGTGCATGTCCCCCCCCCCCCCCCCCCAAGAGGTATATCGCAGTTACATTTTTAGGGTCTCTCCAACACACATATGTTCTCCCATATGGCATTAAATCCAAACATATATTCTGCATCCACTGAACCTTGCCCCCCCCCTTCCCCCAACAATCTGTGCAGAGCAGAGCCAGAACCTTCTCCATAAAAAAAACAACTCACAAACTTATTATACAAGAGAAAATCTCTCTCAATACCAAGCATATTGTGAGTTAATCAGGGCCAGTCCCAGAGTTGATTAAAAGTATTGGCACCCTATGCAAATATTTTTTTTTAAAAGAAGACAGAGTGAGACAGCTGCCACTGGGCTGTTGGGATCCCCAGAGGCAGACATAGGAGCGATCGGCACCGGTGGTCAGCAGAAAAACAGCTCTTCATTGGCCATAAGAACATAACACATGCCATACTGGGTCAGACCGAGGTCCATCAAGCCCAGTATCCTGTTTCCAACAGTGGCCAATCTAGGTCATACGTACCTAGCAATATCCCCAAAAGACACAGGTTCCACAATGCTTGTACTGGGTCAAGCATTGATATCCTGGGTCCCTTTTTAATAGTGGTTTATGGACCTTTCCTCCAGGAACTTGTCCAAACCTTTTTTAAACCCAGCTATACTAACAGCCCTTACTACATCCTCCGGTAACAGATTCCAGAGTTTGATTACACGTTGAGTGAAAAAATATTTTCTCTTATTTGTCTTAAATAGTTTACCCTGTAGCTTCATTACATGTCCCCTAGTCTTTCTATATTCTGATAGCGTAAACAATTGATCCATGTTTATCCGTTCCACTCCATTCATTAATTTATAGACCTCTATCATATCTCCCCTCAGCCGTCTCTTTTCCAGGTTAAAGAGCCCTAACCTTTTTAGCCTTTCTTCATAGGAGTATCTTTCCATCCCCTTTACCATTTTGGTGGCTTTTCTCTGAACCTTTTCTAATAATGCTATGTCCTTTTTAAGATACGGTGACCAGAATTGCACACAATATTCAAGGTGCGGTCGTACCATGGAGCAATACAGAGGCATTATAATATCCTTTGTTTTATTCTCCATCCCTTTCCTTATGATACCTAGCATTCTATTTGCTTTCTTGGCCGCCGCTGCACACTGGGCGGAGGGTTTTAATATGTTATCCACGATGACTCCTAAATCTTTTTCCTGGGTGGTGGTTTCTAATGTGGAGCCTTGCATCGTGTAACTATAGTGTGGGTTGTTCTTTCCTAGGTGCATAACTTTGCACTTGTCCACATTAAATTTCATCTGCCATTTGGATGCCCAGTCTTCCAATTTATCCAGATCCTCCTGCAGTTTTCCAAAATCCTCTTGGGTTTTAACAACTTTAAACAGTTTTGTGTCATCTGCAAATTTGATAACCTCACTAGTTATTCCCTTTTCCAGGTCATTTATGAATATGTCAAAAAGTAGCGGACCCAGTACAGATCCCTGGGATACTCCACTATTCACCTTTTTCCATTGGGAATATTGGCCATTTAGCCCTACCCTCTGCTTTCTATCTTTTAACCAGTTCCCGATCCACAATAGTACACTGCCTCCTATCCCATGACTTTTTAGCTTCGCCAAAAGTCTCTGATGGGGGACCTTGTCAAAAGCTTTCTGAAAGTCCAGATACACTATATCAACCGACTCACCCTTGTCTACCTGTTTATGCACACCTTCAAAAAAACATATCAGATTAGTAAGACAAGATCTTCCTTGTCTAAAGCCATGTTGGCTGTCTCCCATTAGGCCATGACTATCTACATGCTGTGTAATTTTGTTCTTTATGATGGTTTCTACCATTTTCCCTGGTACTGACGTCAGGCTCACCGGTCTGTAATTTCCCGGGTCACCCCTGGAACCCTTTTTAAAAATTGGTGTTACGTTGGCGACCCTCCAATCTTCAGGTATTACAGATGATTTTAATGAAAGTTCACAGATTACCAATAGCAGGTCTGCAATCTCATATTTCAGTTCTTTCAACACTCTTGGATGTATACCATCTGGTCCAGGTGATTTGCTACTATTCAGTTTATCAAATAGTTGTAATATATCTTCCCGGTGTAGCGATATTTCTCTCAATTCCTCTGCAGTATCACCTTTAAATATCACTTCAGTCTTGGGTAACATCCCTACATCTTCCTCAGTAAAGACCGAAGCAAAGAATTCATTCAGTCTCTCTGCTATAGCCTTGTCTCCTCTTACTGCCCCTTTTACCCCTCTATCATCTAATGGTCCAATTGACTCTCTCACAGGCCTTTTGCTACGAATGTACTTGTTCTGTTACTTGTACTTGTTACTGTTCTGCCAGCTGCCAACTTCTAACATGCAAAACTGGTTTTCATAATCTAAAACTAAGTACCTTGTAGCAATCTAATTCTAACCCTGCCTTAGGAACTGAATGCAGGTAAAAAAAAAAAAAAAAAAGCGCAAACCCTGTGGAGCAGTGTGCATGCCTTTCTGCTAGGATGAGTCAGCCACACTTGGTGACATCATCGGACAGCACAGAGGATGGAAATAGCTCTCCAGAGCTCAGAAAGGTAAATATTTCTGAGCATGTGCAGGTAGCCCTACCTCCCTGGCCTGCCCCTAGCTAGCCCAGTCTCTTTTCTTCCACCCTGCTATCAGGATGAGAAACTCAGCTCTCCATCATCACATAAAAAACACCACATGCAGCAATTCTACAAAGCAGAGACGAAACAAGAATAGGAGAAGAAAACCCACCATCATGAGCACCAAACTGGCTTCAAAAAAATGCCCCAAATACAACCGGAGGATGAACAGTATGGACGCCCACAGTGGATGGTCCGATGCCTGGGAGTGAGTCACTGCATCAATTCCTGCCTACACTGTGCCCACATGTTGCCCAGAGCCTGCAAATCCCGCAGCCACACACTCCAGGAGTTTACTGAGGCTTATAATGGGCAGCATTGCCACAGAGCCCGACAGACTGACTTGCATGATGTCGCAGCATGGGATTTGCTGGAAAAGACCTCCTTCCCCTGCGTTGCTGATAAGGAACCCCAACCCTTGCCTCTTCTCGCTCAGCTAGCCCTCTCAGACTCCAGTAGCTCCTCCCTGGCCATGCTTTCCTCCGACGAAAGAACTACAGCACAAGATGATGTCTCCTCCCCCTCCATTGGATGGGCAGCAGGAAATGCCACCTGCCCAGATGTGCGTCATCGAGCCGATGACCAGAATGCCCCCTCCAATGTCCATCACTATGCCAATGAAACACATGTCCCCTCAGGTGGGGGTAGTCCCCTCAGGCCGCCCCATGCCAGAAAAAAGTGATGACCATGATGGTGCAGGCAAAAGGGAGCCCTCACAGAGCACTGGCACAGATGCCCATGCTTTTCACAAGGACACCAGCACAGTTGATAGCAGGGGAGGCACAAGTCATCAGAAACGCTGCCAGAGCACAAGTTCCAATTGCAGCAGCAGTAGTAGGCACTCCAGGCACCACAAATGGCACAGAGCAAAGAGACAGACACATGACTCAGACAGTGCAACACTACCCCACAGGACCAGACACCACCACAGCTGCAGGAGCAGGGAGGGCTCCACAGCCGCAGTCCTTGAGATATTGACACAGCTCCTGGACCAAATGCTCAGCCAGCATGGCACACTACAGTAGCCTGCTATCCTGACCACCAAGGGAGTTTCAGACCCCTTCCCCTCCCTCACTGCCTTTGCCCCCATGCTTCTCACCACAACCCATGGAGGGTGAGGAGGCGGCCACTCAGGGCTCCACTGAAGATCATCACTCCTACAGCATGCCAAGCACAAGCACGGACCCACTACCTCATCCTCCAGCAGCAATGGAGGACCTCACCTATCCAAAATTTTCCCACAAGCTTGCTACACAGCTTTCCCTCACCCTGGTGGACACCCCAGCCCCATCGACAACAGCCAGTGGTGCCCTCCATTACATTGATGCCCCCAAGACTCTAGTCACTCTACCGGTGCACCAGCTCCTCATAGACAACCTAAAAGTTTGGCGGATCCCATCCTTGGGGTCTGCCACTTCAAGAATGCTAAAGACCAAGTACCAGGTCCAAGCTGTCCCTGGATTCCAAAAAGCAACAGTTTCCACACCAATCCATTGTCATGGAATCGGCCATAAAATGGGCCAAGAAGTCAAATGCTCATGGCCAATGCCACGCCCAGCCTGGACCTCAAGATCCTCGACAATGTGTAGGAAGAAAATCTTCCAAAATGCCATGCTCAATGCAAAGATTGTGGCACATCAGTTCCAGCAGGTCCTCTTCCAAGATGCCCTGCTTGAGGGGCTCAAAAGAGCCGTCAGCGCACTCCCCAAGAGCACAATGGAGGCCACCTCAGCAATCATTACAGACTTCACTGAGTACGTGAAACACCTTGTCCGCTCTGCCTTCGACAATGCTGCCCAGGGGGGAGGGGTGGCTACCACCATCACCATCAGGTGCATGGCCTGGCTTCAAGCATTGGGACTGAGACGTGACACCCACAAGTGCATAGCAGATGCCCCCTGAGGGGAGATAAACTCTTTGGTGACAAGGTCAAGGATAACATCAATGACCTAAAAGAACTCTGTACCACTCTTTGAACTCTGAAGGTGACCTGGAGTGCTCATTCACACCCAAGACTACATCGCACCAGCAACAGAAAAGCTATGCAGTGCTACAACTCCTACTCAAAGTGGCAATCTCCACGCTTCAAGCAGCACCCAACTTATCAGTCCATTTACCACAAAAAGCCCCAATGGGACCGCAAGCAGAACAAACGTCTTCCTCCAACAAGAGCAACCCTTTCTTTAATGAGCCCAGTGATCCCACTGCACTGGTGGGGAGACAGCTCCTGAACATTTGGAATCAGATTATCACAGACAAATGGGTCCTAGACATCATTGCCAATGGATACAGGATCAACTTCTCTACACCTTCATGGCAGAGCTCCTGTCCTCGCAATGACATGCCACAAGACATGAGACCCATCATGGCCACCAAAATTCTCTTCCTCCTGGCGGCAAGGGTCATCGAGCCTGTACCACCGTATGCCCTGCCACCAAGAGGACACTGTCACTCTGGTTATCTGCCTAAATCGCCTTCTGCTACGACCAAGCAGGAGCCCAGCTGGCAGGCAACATACACGCGCACCAGCTTAGAGCCATGGCTGCGATGCTGGCCAACATACACACTGTTCCAATCCAGGACATCTGCAATGCCACCACCTGGTCCTCCTTTCACACCTTCCAAAGGCACTACTGCCTGGACCAGGCCACAGTGGCAGACAGTGCCTTTGGCTGGGCAATCCTAAGTGTGGTGGCAATGTACCTGTCACCTCTATTGTTTACAGCACCAGTTGCGCACACAGCTGTGATTGTTCAGCACTGTTCACTGTACTTCGTTGTTCAATATTCCTTGTCAATAATCACTTTTGAATGTTGGGCTGCCCTGGCGGCACTGCCAGAACTCCTGCTGCATCAGGGGCTGTTATGTTCATAGTTTTTATGCTGTTTGCTCTTAACTACACTTGGGACTCCAATTGACTCATCCACAACAATACAATGCTGCTTGCAGCGCGGCTATGGAGTCACCAGGTATGGCTGACTCATCCTGCTTGTTCTAGGAGAAAATTAGGTTACTTACCTGTAAAGGGGGTTCTCTGTGGTCAGCAAGATAAGTCAGCCACACATTCCTGCCTAACTCCCCTCGGATAAGTGGGTACCATGTATCCACAGCCCTACCCGCTATCCTCCACAGGCATTGCTATGGGAAGGACTGGGCTAGCCAGGGGTGGGCCAGGGAGGTAAGATGGGAGAGTGGCCATGTTGGGCCAGAGGGGGAGGGTATATGCTGCTCAATGGTGGGGCAGGGGGAGAGATGCTGGATATTGGGTTTACCTTTCTGAATTCTGGAGAGCTACTTCCATCCTCTGCGCCCGATGACATCACCAGGTGTGGCTGACTTATTCTGCTGTCCACGAAAAACCCCTGTTGTTGTTGTTAAGTGCCGTCGAGTCGGAGTCAACTCATGGCGACCCTCTGGATAGCTATCCTAAATTGTGTTCGGTCTTCAGTCAGGCGGCTCATTGACGACAGACTGGTACCCGTAGCTGCTGTTATTGTAGCGATCCATCTCATTGCTGGCCTTCCTCTTTTGCGTTGACCTTCTATCTTGCCAAGCATGATGTCTTTCTCTAATGATCTCTCTCTTCGCATGATGTGTCCGAAGTATGAAAGTCGAAGTCTTGTCATCTGAGCTTCTAAAGAAAGCTTAGGTTTGATCTCCTCTAGTACCGACTGGTTTGTTCTTCGGGCAGTCCATGGTATACACAGTATTCGCCGCCAGCACCATAATTCAAAGGCATCAATTTTCTTCCTGTCTGTCTTTTCCACTGTCCAGCTTTCACATCCATATGATGTTATTGAAAATACCATGGCTTGAACAAGTCGAATCTTTGTATGGAGAGAGACATCTCTGCTCTTGAGAATCTTATCTAGGTCTTTCATAGCCATTCTGCCAAGAGCAATGCGTCGTCTGATTTCTTGACTGCTTGTTGCTTCTTTATTGATAGTTGATCCAAGTAGGTTAAAGTTGTTCACAATTTCAATTTCTTCTCCTTCAACGATGAACCTGTTGATTATGCCAGTTGTCATGATCTTTGTCTTTACATTAAGGTGCAGGCCCATTTTGAGACTATGTTCTTTGATTGTGAGAAGCAAATGTTTCAGATCATCTTCGCTTTCAGCCAGTAATGTGGTATCATCAGCATAACGAAGGTTGTTGATGAGTCTTCCACCAATCTTCACACCTCTGTTGTCTTCATACAGTCCTGCTTCTCTGATGATTTGTTCTGCATATAAATTAAACAGGTAGGGGGAAAGTATGCAGCCTTGTCTTACACCTTTGCTTATTTTAAACCATTCTGTTTCTCCTTGTTCTGTTCGAACTGTTGCTTCTTGATCAATGTACAGATTACGCAAGAGAACGATCAGGTGTTCTGGTATACCCATGCTTCTTAATGTGGCCCAGAGTTTCTCATGGTTTACACAGTCAAAAGCCTTGCTATAGTCGATAAAGCACAAATAGATATCCTTTTGGTATTCTTTAGTCTTTTCAAGGATCCATCTCACATCCGCAATGATGTCTCTCGTTCCTCGCCCTTTCCTGAACCCTGCTTGCACTTCAGGTAGTTCTTGTTCTAGGTATGGCTGTAGTCTCTTTTGAATAATCTTCAGTAAATCTTGCTGGCATGTGGGATCAGAGCGATTGTGCGATAATTTCCACAGTCAGTTGGATCACCTTTCTTTAGTATTGGTATAAACACAGATCTTTTCCAGTCAGTTGGCCATGATGTTGTCTTCCATATTTCTTGGCAGAGCCTTGTAAGTACGGTAACAGCTGCATCAGATTGCTGCAATACTTCTATGGGAATGCTATCAATGCCTGGTGCTTTGTTCTTTGATAAGGCTTTCAATGCTGCTTCAACTTCTTCTTTCATCACCAATGGTTCCTGATCATAAGGTATAGGTTGAAACGGCTGTTGGTCCACTTGATCTTTATCATATAAAAACTCTGTATATTCCTTCCACCTTTTCTTGATCTTTTCAGCATCATTCAACATAGAACCTTGAGCATCTTGTAACATTCCAATTCGAGGCTGGAACTTATTCTGCTGTCCACGAAAAACCCCTGTTACAGGTAAGTAATCTTGCTTTACTCATACACAGGGCAGGTAATATTCAAAAAGCCCTTTCACCTAGGGTAAAAGCCATTTCATGGGTAAATGTCTTTTGCAAATTGCTCTTCCTAGCTAAATTATTTTTATCTAAACTTCTACTGGAAGGTAATGATCAGAGCGGGGCCAGCCAACCATTAGGAAAATGATTAGGCAGTTAGCCTAGAGCAGCAGATTCTGAGGGAAACCAGAGAGAAGCCGGCAGTCAAACAATAAATCCTGGAAAGCCCCACTAAATCAAAGAGCCATCAGCACAGTCTTTTACCTTCAGGGAAAGCAGGCACACAATGCAATGTGATGTGTGCCTTTGAGTCAATGCTGACTCCTGGTGACCCAGAAGCTCCTGGGTTTTCTTGGCAGTGTGACCGGAAGTAGATTGCCAGGCCTTTCACATATTTACAAATCAGTTTAATACTTAAAAATTAAGGCTACCAGACATCCGACTGGGGAGTGTCCCCAGTTTTAGAGATGTGTCCCAGACTCCAAACTGCTTGGCAGTCTCATGTCCCTGATTCCAGCAGTGGGGTAGAGGGGGTAGAAAATATTTTCAAATTGGAATATGTCAGTTGTTAGAATTTACATCCATTTGGGTACTGTATGTCCAAAGGCATTTACATGGTTTGCAGATAGCATCAGGGTGTGACAGAGGTGTTCTGCGGGTGGCAGCCATCGCTAACTGGGCAGCAGCGATATCGGACCACTGCCCAGTTAGCAACACATGGCGAAAGTCAGGCGCAGGAAACACTGGCCTAACTTTTGCCGTAGCAATTAAATGGACAGCAGCTGAATATCACTTCATGGCAATGGGTTTAAAGTTCAGCACCGGCGGCTAGCCGCTTTAGCAGCCCTCGCCACTGGTACTGAATATTGGGCCCAATGTCTTCTATTTTGCACAGTACAGGGGAAATGCATCACTGTTTCTATTGTTCTGTCGACTTCTCTGCATTGCAGTGATATTGTTGCTGTCATGGGATGGAGGGGGGGGGGACAGGGTAATTACTCCTCTTCCCTTCTCCAGGCCTTGTTGCTCAAACCTAGAACTATGGTGTCCCTCCCCCTCCACTCCCCCCCCCACCTCCCCGGCTTCAGATGATGTGTCCCCAGATTTGTCTGCAATAAACCTGATAACCTTATTAAAAGTATGATGCCCAATTATGCATTTTCACAGGATTCTTCTTGGAAGTATGGTGTTCATATGATCATGATTTATTAATTTAGCAAAATTTCGGTGGGGGGTGGGGGAGCATATGGCTAAAGGTTTGTTTGTCTTGCATCGGCCCTCGGGCCAGACTTGGATCAAGGGTGTACGAGGGAATTATGTATCCTTAGTGAACTATGATATCATCAACAGTATATTTCTCTTCCATTGTGAACAGGTTGGATCCGTGGTGGGCTTCCATTTGACTGTGACCCATGCATATGCCTCAAAACTACATCGCTGTTCATCAATCCAAAGTGGTTTGCTCGCTTTCAAATTAGCCTGCCAAGGTTGTGCTGCCCAAGAACAGAAGTTATGTAAGTAGCACATTCTGCCAGTGTTTGAGAGATTTTTATAGTTCATCTCACTGAAGGTCCTTTTCTGCCTGACTGTGAGCACTGTTCTCTCACGGCCCTTGTTTATTATTCTGTTTTCTAAAGCAAAGGGGCCTAATTAGTAATCACCACTCACCGAAGATAGATATCTAAGTCATTGTCGACAATATATTGACAGGGCCAGCCCGTCCATTGAGCAAGAATGTTGCTCGCACAGGGCCTCACGCAAACTTCATTCCGCTGGGTTTTTAGAGCCGGCTTCAGAGGGAGCCAAGGACGTCAGAGGCCCTGGCTCACCTCTGCACAACGCTGGAGTGAAGAGCAACTTGCTCCTTCACTCGTGCTGTGTTCACATGAACCCACTTAGTGCCAGGAAACAGGAAATGACCTTTAACCTTTCCCGGCACTCAGCAGGCTTCACGTGTACACAGCGTGAGTGATGGAGCAGCCAGGGGCGGCCCAAGGGGGGTGCATAGCCATTTGTGGAGACTCATTGCGGGCCTCAATTGCATAAATATTTATATAATATTAACGTGTACTATCTTTTAGTAAACATGCCTCGTAATGAGTGTATGGATAAAGAAAGACTACCAGATTTCTACATTACTATACCCCAGTGCCAACCGCCAGACACATTAGGAAGTACTACAGACACTGCCGATTTATAACCCAGAGCAAACCCACCGTATCATAACAGCACTCACAAAGTACCAAACCCTACCTATCAAAAGGCAACACTGCAAATATTAAAAACAATACATCTCAGAGAATACCAAATACATTTCCTAGAGGGGAAAAAGAACAAATGGCACTGTCAAATAGAAACTACAGTACATAAACAGAACACCTCAGCTCGGTTACACATGCAGAACAGACTGTCAAACAAAGAACAAGGGATCACAATTTAGAAATAGGAATACAATCATTAAATTGGGAACCCCAAAAGCCAAACTTGGAATGTACGCTCGTACAACACTGGAAAAATAAAACTATAAACTAATTTCCTCTTCTACTAAACAAAATGCAAAGACGTTGACGATGCACATTTCCCAGAGCTGACATATTCCAGTTAATAAATTCAAAATAAAAAAGTATTTTTCTACCTTTTGTTGTTTGTGCATTTTATTTTTCAGTTGCAATTGCTCCAGTCACTTCCTTCTGGTTTCTTCGTGTCTTCGGCTAGCTCTCCAATGTCTGCTGTCCATTTGTCCTTTCTTCTCTCTTCTAGCTTTTTTCCCATTCTCTCTCTACATCTGCTTCAACATACTGATCTTTCCCCTTTTACTCTTTCCTCTATTTCTTTCTTTATTCCTTTTTCATCAACTCAAATTTCACCCTTCCATCCTCAATCCCCATTTACTCTCCCAATACCCGGCTAATTGTAGATTTTTCTTCTCTCCCACACAAAATATATCTTTTCCCCTCTCCATCCTCATTCTCACAGCCCCATCCCCTTATTGTCCCCCCCCCAACATCAGCTCCCTTCTAGTTCTAGCCCCACTCAGCATCCGCTCCCTTCTAGTCCCATTCTCCCATCCCCTCGCATTAGCCCATTTCCAGTCCTAGCTCCCCCATCAGCTATTTCCAGTCCTGTCCTAGCCCCATCAGTGCATTTGCAGTCCAAGCACCCCCGTCAGCCCATTTCCAATCCTAGCCTCCCCGTCAGCCCATTTCCACTCCCAGCCCCCCCATCAGCCCATTTCTAGTCCTAGCTCCCCCATCAGCTATTTCCAGTCCTATCCTAGCCCCTCCATCAGGCCTTTCCAATCCTTGGCCCTCCATCAGCCCATTTCCAGCCCTAGCCCCCCATCAACTATTTCTAGTCCTAGCCTCCCACCCTGAAGAGTCCTGCAGCTGTCTGACTGCTTTTAGAGAGCTCCCGGTAGGCCCTAGCTCACCTCTGACAGAGCCGAAGAGCGCCGTTTTCTTCACTTCGGCAGCTGTGTTGTACTATAGGTTGCTGAGTGCGCTGAGTGTCGGGAAACAGAAAGTTCCCTTTGACCTAGCGCATCAGCAACTTATAGTACAACTGATGATGTGAAGAAAAACAGCGCTCTTCACTTCGGTGCTGTCAGAGGTGAGCCAGGGCCTGCCCGGTTGCTCTTTAAAGCCAACCCTGCTGCTGCTGTTGCTACCCATGCCAAATATGAGATGGAGCCCTCTGAAGCACGGGACCCTGTGTGAACAATGTTCTCACACAATTGACGGGCTGGCCCTGGGAGCTGCACTGTACAGAGGCAAGCCGGGGCCTCTGGTGCCCTCATAAGCTGCTCAGATAGGTGCAGGGCTCTTTGGGATGGGAGGTGGGGAAAGGATAAGACTGTATATGGCCGATGGGGGGCTAGAAATGGAAATGCGCTGATGGGGGGCTGGGATAGGACTGAAAATGACTTATGGAGGAGGCTAGGATTGGAAATGGGCTGATGGGGAGAGCATGGACTGGAAATAGGCTGACGGGGGGGGGGCTTGGACTGTAAATGGACTGATTGTGGGCTGGGATAGGATTGCAAACAGCTTATGGGGGAGGCTAGGATTGGAAATGGACTGATGGGGGGCTATGATAGGACTGGAAATGGCTGATGGGGTCAAGGAATGGAAATGGACTGATGGAGCTAGGATAGGACTGAAATTGAGCTGATGCAGGAGGGATGGGAGAATGGGACTAGAAGGGAGCGGATATTGGGTGGGGCTGGAACTAGCAGGGAGCTGATGTTGGGAGGAGGACTAGAAGGGGATGGGGCTGGGGGAATGAGGATGGAAAGGGGAAAAGATATTTTGTGTGGGAGGGAAGAAAAATTTACGATTGGCCAGGTATTGGAGAGTAAGTGGGGACTGAGGATGGAAGGGTGACATTTGAGTAGATGAAAAAGGAATAAAGAAAGAAATGGGAGAAAATAGCAAAAGGGGAAGATCAGTATGTTAAAGCAAACGTGGAGAGAGAATGGAGAAAAACTAGATGAGAGAAGAAAGGACAAATGGACAGTAGACAATGGAGAGTTAGCCGAAGACACGAAGAAACCAGAAGAAAGTGACTGGAGCAATGGCAACTGAAAAATAAAATGCACAAACAACAAAAGGTAGAAAAATACTTTATTTTGAATTTATTAACTGGAATATGTCAGCTCTAGGAAATGTGCATTGTTAACGTCTTTGTGTTTTTGTTTAGTAGAAGAGAAAATTAATTTATAGTTATATTTCTCCAGTGTTGTACATTCCAAGTTTGGTTTTTAGCATTCCCAGTTAAATTATTGTCTTCCTATTTCTAAATTGTTATTCTTTGTTTGGAGACGGTCTATGTTCTGCATATGTAACCGAGCTGACATATTCTGTTTATGCAATTGCTATTGACAGTGCCACTTGTTCTCTTTCCCCAGTAGGAGATGTATTGGTATTCTCTGAGATATATTGGTTTAATATCTGCAGTGTTGCCTTTTGATAGGTAGGGTTTGGTGTCTTGTGAGTCCTGGTAGTGCTGTTATAATACGGTGGGTTTGCTATGGGTTCTAAATGGTCAGTGTTATAGTACTTCCTAGTGTGCCTGGTGGTTGGCACTGGAGTATAGTAATGTAGAAATCTAGTACTCTTTCTTTACCCAGACACTCATTAAGAGGCATTTTTAATAAACATCAGCACACGTTAAAATTATGCAAACATTTATGCAAATGATCCCTCTTATGCAAATAAGTCCTTGCAATGAGTCTCTGCACATGGCCCTGCTCCTCTCTTGGACCGCCCTTCTATATTGACAGCTGCAAATAGAATGTAGGGATCATCTGAAAACATTTGAGTATCATAGGCGCCGGTAATAGCCTCTCCTGTACTCCCCTGGTTTGGAGTGAGAGCTGCAGGAGGAGAGCTTATTTAGCAACTGCTCCCACCTCCTCCTGCAGACTATTGTTTGGTTAAGGAATGGCTGACCAATAAAGCAGCAAGACACGCAGAGAGCTGTGTAGGACAGACAGGCTTCCTGCCTTTGGTCTGCCATAGAGAGAGGTGGGAAGTGCTGGGGAAAGGAAGAAATGCTGAGGACCTATGAAAAGGTTGAGAGCTGCTATAAATGGGCTGGGAGGGAGGGAAGGATAGTTGTAAAAAGGGTAAAGATATAATCTGGGATGGTTTACGGCAATCTGCTGCCTGAGGTGAAGGATGAGAGGACGCCCCCTCTCCCCCATAGTGTGGGGGGTGGTGGGGCTTTCTCAAAACTCCAGTCAGAAACTGAACCAAACCAAAAAGCCGATTAGATTATATGGAGGAAATGCAAGATGTTTGCACACCAAAGAACTAAAAGAATGAGCGAGAACCACAGCACACTTTATAAAACTATATTATAACTCATTTTTATTTTGTTATAAACTGCGTTATGGTTCTTGCTTTTTCTTTTTGAACATATATTTTACATCCACAGAACCTCCCTCTCTCAACAGTGGGTGCCAAGCAAAACCAGGACATTTACCCTCAGAACTCAATATAAAAAAAAAATCTGATTCTGATCATCTCACTAACAAACATTCTCCAGTACCAGACATATTATGAGCTAAAACAAAACCCTACAACAAAGTCACTGAGTATCTATTGAGCAAATCTACCATACCATATCATATCAGCACCAACTTCCAAAACTCACATAAGGAGCCTATCCAAAAAAAGCATCACTGTAAATACTACAGTGGGCCCTGGAACATCCAAACAGCTATTTGAAAAGCTGAACAATTCAGATTACTACAGTACAGAGCCCTACATATAAACTCCATGATAACAGAACACCGGGTCTTGATCACACATTCAGAACACAGACCCTCACCAAGTACAGAATAAGTGACTATAACCTAAAAATAAACACAAAAAATGCAATGTGTGCCTTTGAGTCAGTCCTGGCTCCTGGTGACCCAGAAGCTCCTGGGTTTTCTTGGCAGTGTCACCGGAAGTAGATTGCCAGGCCTTTCTTCTGAGGCAATGGAGGGTTAAGTGATTTGCCCAAGGCCACAAGGAGTGCTAGTGGGAATTGAACCCTGGTTGCTTGGTTACCAAGCCAGTGTTCCAACCACTAGGCTATTCCTCCACTCCAGGTAGATAAAAAATAAACTGTAACCTCAAGAAGCCACATTCTGCATACAGTGCAATACCAGAGAAATAGAAAGAGATGCATTTCCATGTACTGTATAAAATATAAAGATAGCACATTGAAAATAAAATTCTCTTTGGACGTTGTCTGACCATTTTATTCCCTGATCATGTAGATCCCACTCTGAGGTTTCTGCTTTCCTCTATCTCCCAGTGATGCTGGGCCATGTGCAGAGACTCACTGTTACATCATGTGCATAAATTTAGTATACTTTATTTTTAAATGTATATGCCACCCATCTAAAATCCTAGGTAGCTTCTAAACATACACATGCAATTTAGTACAACAGATGTTACAAAAAACAAGCATAATAATAAAACATTAAATTTGATTAATGAAAAGCCACTTACACAACCCTCCCCATCTCCCATGAAACCATTATAAGTATCTGCACATCAGATTTATTTTGCTATGACCAGATTATTGATGAGGAGGAAAGATATAAAATGAGAAACTAATCCTGATAGCCATGAATTCAAATGTTGGATTGGATTGTGCTAGAGCTGGAAGAGTCCAGAATTCAGCAGCGGTGAAGCTATCAGGCTACTAAACAAAATTAAACTGAGACTTTCCTTTAAAATTTGAAATTTCCTTGAATCTGAACTGAAAGTATTTTAAATTTCAGTCTGGCAGCATAAAGAACACAAAACTGCAAATCTCAAGAATACATATTCCAGTACCCCCCCCCCTCCCCCCAACCAATACCCTACAGTTGACCTCACCAAGAACCCAGAGTACAGGACCCATAGAGCAAATCTACTATTCCATAAAAGCACTAACTTCCAAAACTCACGCAACATGGAGCATACCCAGAAAAGGGCAGCACCATAAATATTGCAGTGGGCCCTAAAACATCCAAATTCCTAATCAGAAAACTGAACAAGCCAGATTACTACAGTTCCCTACATAAAAACTCTATGCTAACAGAACATATAGGTGTATGTTTACTAAACTGCGGTAATCGTGAATAACGCGCGTTATGTAACATTAACGATCGTTAGTGATTGTTAGCGCATCATAGCGCGCGTTATGACGCGCTAACGATCATAATACCCCGTGGCGCGTTAAAACACTGCAGAAGGTGGAGAGAGGGCGGAGAGAAGGGGTCAATGGGCGGAGAGTGGGCGGGGAGAGGCTCCTTTCACACTAACGCGCTGATTTTCAGAGCTGAATTCCAACGCGAATGAAAACCTGCCGTTAAAGGCATATTAAAGGGGAGAGAAACCATTTAAATGTCAGCAATGTACAGCCCAGACAGGGAAACCAAAACAAAGTGATAAGTGTGATACATGTGCACAGAAGAAAAGGGCACAGAAACACTGAAAATGACCCCAACAAACTGGAAAAAAACAATAACCAAGCTGGCCAATAGTGGTATCAATGAGAAACATCAACCCCTCCCCCCCCCGAGTAAGCACCATAGAACAGATATAAATCGTGGAAGGGTCTCTACTCCGTCCCCATACAAAGTGAATGGGCCCACAGTGAAATAGCGCTGCTCAGGGTTTTCTCCACCATCAGACAGGGCTCCTATGGCGTGCACATGTCCCGCAACAGCAGGGCGGGCATGTCAGAACGGCAACTGGACAGATGCCGGAGAAGGGGATACAGAGGGCCGCAGGCGGCACATGCTGTGGTGGAGCTGGGCCACAGTGCGGACTAGGGTGATGCCTAGGTGGCCCATACGAATGCTGAAACAGCGGAGCAGCCAGACAGCAACTGCTGAAGGCCCAACATGGGCACGAGTGGGTTTCCCAAAGTGTCACAGGGGATAGTACCCAACAGCTACCCCCAAGAGCACGGAACATTTGCAGGCGGGGCTGGGGGGGAGCGTGGACAGCTATGCAGGCACCCCTACCCCAGAACCCACACCATAGGCAGCCACCTACCTGCACACTGGATGGCCTGAGACTGCGCATCACCAGCTCCACCAGCAGAAGGGCATGTCAGCATGGTGGCTGAGGGATACTGGTGGTGGAGGGGGCAGTGGCAGCTGCCAAGAGCAGACCGTGGCCTAGCCCTGTGTAGGTGGGTGCCATTCACTGCAACAGACAGGCCCTGTCTGACCAACAGTCATGGTATCACCAGGGAATGCACCATCTCTGTGATAACATGGTGGTGCAGTGCACAAAACCAGTGTATTCAGAAGCAGAAGTTCACAGGTTCAAGTCCCAGTTGTGGTTTCTGCCAACCCAGTCCTCATATTTTACCCACTACTATAACGTGCTAATACAGACAGAACCTTTCTTGCAGATGACATGAACATGCCCAAAACACCTACATTTTACCCTACAGAGCACAGACACCATAAACATGTGCATTACCTAGAGCAGAGTCTCCCAAATGCAGTCTTGGAGGGCCAAACACCATTCAGGTTCCATGCTGCCTCTGATAAAGATGCTGTGCTGCATTTCTATGCGCCACCCCCATGGTATGCAGATGTATCTCATGCATATTCATGAGGGACAGCATGAAAACCCGAACAGTGTTTTGCACCGCAGGACTGAAGTTGGGAACCTCTGCCGTAAAGCAGCAGCCAACAGGGGCAGACACACCCGCACCCACAGGCCCCATTATCAAAAGCCTCCTGGAGAGGCAGGACTTTGGGCTCTGCGTGCATCTCCCAATACTAGCACTTGCATACCTTAGTAATGCCACCCTAAACCTGGGAATATGGTACACAGCTATCAAAAGGTTGCTATGAGTACTGGCAGATAGCAATTCCTAGGTTAAGTACAATTTTCGGAGTGAGCTGCATCATAGCAACCTTTCTGATGTCTGTGGAGTGTGCTACAGGTCTTGTGTCTGACAGCGTTTACCAATCTGGGGAGTGACTCCTACAGTATTGCGTACCATAGCCATGCCTGCACTGTGCCCAGGACTGGTGTGGTGGCCTGGGCTGCCCAACACCTCTATAGTTGCACAATGCTGGCATAGGTGTGGGGAGTGTGTGTCTGTCTATCCAGTGTGTGGTGGCTGCCAACACACTCCACAGCCCACACTGCTAGCACTGTTGCCATTATTGGCCTGCCAATGTGCATAATGAGGAGCAAGGTACCGTGGGAATAGCCTGGATAGGGTGGCCTAGCCTGTCCGCATCTGCACAGGGCATAGGCCAATGGCCGGACATTGTAGTGCCCGGTACCACCTGCACGGACAGGGTGGCCATAGCATGTCCTGCTGGTAGGTCACTCTCACCCTGACTGAGCAGTGACCATGGCATGGCTAGGTTCCCCCCTAGTGCTATATAGTATTTCTCTTATGTGATATTTATGAGTTTCCTTTGGGGCCCAATCACTGACTTATCTGCTTGGTGTGTATGCTGATATCCCCGTTCTGGGTACATGCATCTCCTCCAGGACCATGCACTATGGACTAGCTGGTGGACTATCTGCAGCTAGTATGTGTCTTGCTGGAACACCGTGCAGGGTGCAGCGGCTGGAGGCTTGCTGCTGGAGAATGTCAGATAATGGTGGGGGGCAGCTGAGCATTTCCAGACCTTCAGTCTGTCTGCTATTGCGTTATGGATGTGTACTGCTCTGCATTGCCTGCCCTGTAGGGTGTTTGATCCCTAGCAGGACTGGGGTGATGGTCCCCTCTACTGCCACCATTGCAGGGGGTTGAAAGTGGATCTGTTGGCGGGAGATCCTGTCCCCCACCCTGAGCCCCAGAGGGTGTGTTGGATGGTGGTATGTAATCTCCCTGGTAACCACAGCAGAATGTGAGTGTGGTGCCGTGCAGTCCTCCTGTAGCCAGCCAGGTGTTTATTAGCAGCTCTAGCCCACTGGTTACTTCACTGCCCATGGAGCCAGAGGTCATAGGTTCACAACCCACAGTGGGGTTCATCGATAGGCATTGTCTATTTTTATTGTATATTAGTGCTGCCAGCAGAACCACCCTCAGGGTACTGTCACCTTAGGGTGGCTCATAAGGCGCCCTATAGGGTGCCTTATACGTCGCCCTATAGGGCGCGCCTTACAAGTCACCCTATAGGGCGCGCCTTACACTTTGCCCTATAGGGCGCTTTATACGTCACCCTATAGGGCACACCTTACAAGTCGCCCTATAGGGCGCGCCTTACACATCGCCCTATAGGTCGCCCTATAGGGCGCGCATTACAAGTCGCCCTATAGGGCGCGCCTTACAATTCGCCCTATAGGGCACGCCTAAATATTCCTATCAAATGGTATATAATACATGACCATGTCAGAGGGAGCATCACTATTGGAACATATTGCATAAGATGGGTACAATTTTCCTGACATATGCAAACTTTAACCCGGCTGCAGACTGTGGATTAAAATATTATAGTCGGCTTTCAAAGGGTTACACATGACGCCTCAGCCAGCCTTATTCATTAGGCACACTGGGGAATCGAACCCATGACCTTTGTACCATCAGTCTGTGTAGTAACCATTGTGCTACAGCTCTGTTTCTGTATTTGGGTGTCTGCGCGCCATCTTGCGCTTAATGCGCAGTAACACGCCCTGTAACGATCGTTGCTGTGCGGCGCATTATAGCGCGTGTTATCACTAACGATGTACCGCCCATGTCCTTTTTTGGCATTTCTTCCACTAACGCGGCTCCTAACGAGAATCACACTAACGCAGTTTAGTAAACATACCCCATAGTCTCAGTCACAAGATATATTCCCTACTTGGTGAAGATCTATTACTACAAACTAAAACAGACAAATGTAGTCAGAAAAATGCTTTTACCCATTACTCTTAGGTTTACAGGATTTCTTTCCCAAAATTATACTTTACTGCAGAGTGAGGTGACAGGCATCTGCATTGTCAGCAGAAACTAACATAATGGCTCAGTGCAAGTAGCATGAATGCAACTAATGCCACCCCAGTGTGTGGCCTTATTTGCACTGGTAACTGTTTTGCCACACTGAAATATGGTAACTGCAGGGGGATGTAACTGCCTCCCTGCAGTTAGCCTATGGCCCTGCGTAATCAAACTCTGGAATTAGTTACCAAAGGATGCAGTAAAAACTATTAGTGTAGTTGGGTTTCAAAAAGGTTTGGACAAGTTCCTGGAGGAAAGGTCCATAAACTATTATTAAAAAGGACCTGGGAAATCCACTGCTTGCCCTGGGATAAACATTGTGGAACTTGTGTGCCTTTTTGGGAATCTGCCAGGTACTTGTGACCTGGATTGGCTACAGTTGGAAACAGGATACTGGGCTTGATGGACCTTAGTCTGACCCAGTATAGCATTTCTTATGTTCATATGTGCAGAGTCTAGGAAACATGCTGCTAAATATGCCCAACAAGAGGGGCTCAACAGCATCCATGCAGCATCTCCCACTTCCACAAAAAAACAAGAATGACTTGGTACCCCAAAACAGCATTTCCCACCCTCTGAAAAACAAGAGGGACTTTTTGACCCCAACACAACACTTCCCACTCCAACATAACACCAAGAAAAGCTTAGCAACCTCACCATAACTCCTGAAACTGCCAACTGGACCAGCAGGGTGTTCATGTAAATATATTCCATAAAAAACAAAGGAAATGCAAGATGCTCTCACACAAAGGAACTAAAAGTAGTGAGAACCATAGCACAGTTTATAAGATCAAATTAGAACTCATTTTATTCTGTTATAAACTGAGTTATGGTTCTCGCTTTTTCTTTTTGAATATATATTCTGCATCCACAGAAACCTCTCCTTCGACAATGAGTGAAGAGCAGAAGTAGGACATTCACCCACAGAAACTAAATATATTTTTAAAAAATCGGATTCTGGTCATCTCACTAACAAACAAACAAACATTCTCCAGTACCAGGCATGCTGGGAACTAATATAAAAATCTATAGAAGTTACCTAAAATCTACAAGGCCAAATCTACCATTCCATATCAGCATAAACGTCCAAAACTCATACAAGGGACCTACCCAGAAAAAAAGCAGCACTATAAATACTGCAGCAGGCCCTAGAACATCCATACACCTATTTGAAAAGCTCAACAAGTCAAATTACTACAGTATAGTATAGATCCCTATGTACAGTACAAACTCCATGTTAACAGAATACCTGGCCTCAGTCACACACTCAGAACCCAGACCCTCACCAAGTACAGAATAAGTGACTACAACCTAAAATAACAATATATAGACAAAAATTAAACTGAAACCCCAAGAAGCCGGACTCCATATGCAGTGCAACATCAGATAAATAAGAGATGCAGTTCCCCATATTGTGTAAAATATAAAGATAGCACAAAGTCCAATCACTAAAATGAAAATAAAATTATTTTTTCTAACTTTGTTGTCTGACCATTTTATTCTCAGATCATGCTGGTCCTTATCTGAGGCTTCTGCTTTCCTGTCTTTTAGCTCTCTTTCTATGGTCTATGGTCCATCTGCCATTTCTTCTCTCCTTTTGTTTTCTTCACTTCCTTCCATCAGTCTATTTCCAGTCCCAGTAACCCTACCCAGTATCAGCCCCCTTTCCAGTCCTCCCCTTCCAGTACTTTCCAATGTCAACTGCCTTGCATTCCCAAGACTGACTCTGGTGTCCATTCCCTTTTAGTCCCCCTCCTTCCCCTCTGTCCAGCCCCTTCTAGTCCAAATACCATCGCAGGTATCAGTTCACTTCCACTCTCTGTCCACCCCCCTCTCCAGTCAGCTGCCTTCCAGTCACCCTACCCTCTGTCCATCTACCTTTCAGCCCCAGTACCCCCTCCCTTCCAGCCTCCTCTCCATTACCCAACCACTTACCAGCCATCTCCAAGTGTCAGCTCCCTTCCAGTCCCCTCCTTCCCCCCCCCCCCATATCAGCTCCCTTCCAGTCCCCTCTTCTCTGTGTCAGCTCCCTTCCTGCCCCACCTCCCCCCCCCCATGTCAGCTCCTTTCCTGCCCCCTCCTTCCCCTGGCAGACCCTCTCAGCATCCACTTCCTTCCAGTCCTATTCTCCCATCCCCAGCATCAGCCCATTTGTAGCCCTAGCCCCAGTCCCTAGTTTTCTTCCAGAGCCAGCAGTTCTCTCCTCCTTCCCATCAGCCTATTTCCAGTCCTAGCCTATTTCCTGTCCTAGCCCCCCCCAATCAGCCCATTACCAGTCCTAGCTCATTTCCATTGCTAGCCCCCCCCATTAGCCCATTACCAGTCCAACCCCCCCCCCTGATAAGCCCATTTCCAGTCCTAGCCCTCCTGATCAACCTATTTCCAGTTGTAGGCTATTTCCAGTCCTAACCTCCCTTAAGCACCCATTACCAGTCCTAGCCCCCCCCATCAGCCCATTTCCAGTCTTAGCCCCTTCCATCAACCCATCACAAGTCCTAACCCCTCTCAGACTATTTACAGTGCTAACAACCCCCTCCCCCCAGACCTCCTCAGCCGATTTCCTGTCCAAACTGCCCCCCCCCCCCTCCGGGGAAGAGCCCTGCCATTGTTTTACCAGCACCCGGCTCACCTTTGCAGAACCGTGAGAACAGTGTTCCTCTTCTTTCCCGCGGCTCTGTTAAAGTTGAGCCTGCTGATGCTGAGGGTGCAAAGGTGAACCGGGGTGCTGGTAAAAGAATGGCAGGACTTTTCCGGGGCAGGAGGGCTGCAGGACAATTGATTCTGTCGCTGTCCAGAAGCAGTGGCAGCAGCTTGTCCAACTCTTTTTTTTTTGTTTGTTTAAATTTTGAAGGCCGAGTGAGGCAGCCTTTTTGGGAGCATTTTTTGCCACCCCCAAAAAGTTGCCACCTGAGGCCACCACCTGACTCAGCCTCATTATAGAGCCACCCCTGGATATTACTACTACTACTACTATTTAGCACTTATATAGCGCCGAGCATGCAGCACTGTACAGGTATGACATGCATAAAAAAGATATACATATAATAAACAGTCCCTGCTCATCAGAGTCATGCTCATCCGAGCTTACAATCTAATACTCATCATAATATCATACTGAGGATGTGGGAGAGAAACTCCTCTTTCAAGAATACTTCAATTCGAGACCCACCATAAAACCCACAAACCCCCGAACTCATCCACAATGAACTTCTAACCCAAAGCTACCCTAACCTGTCTATGTCCAACGTTTGTCCTGTGTCCAAAGTCCTTCCTATGTCAAAATTATCAATGTTGCCTCCCCGGTGATGGCCCCACCCTTGTAGTTAATTCCCCCACCCCCATGTAACACCGCTTTGACCCAGTGAAAGGCGGTATATAAATACAGCTAAATAAATAAATAAATAAACTCCTGACTAGGAGAGGGGGGAAAGAACTGAAGGGAAGAGGATGGAGAAGGGGCTGGTAGGGGGGAGGGCAGGCTGAGAGAAGGGAGATGAACTCAGAGGGAGAATCGAGCTGAAAGAAGGGAAGCAAACTGGAAGAAAGGGGCATGGGCTGTGATTAGGGTGGACAACTTTTTGAAAGGAAAAAAATCCACCCTCTCTTCCACCTTTTGCTCCAGCCTTGCCCTACCCCTGCCCCACCTCCAACAAATAACTTCAGAGAGGGTAGCAGTGCAGACTTTAGTATCTGTAGGCCATATCAAAGTGGGGGAGGGAGTACAAGAGGTTGCATTCTTCCGCATCTGTTCAGTCACAGCCCCCCAATAATACCCATATGGTATTAAATCCAAATATATATTCTGCATCCACAGACTCCCCCATCCCCACCCCTTCCCAAACAATCTGTGTAGAGCAGAGATAATCCACACCCCCATACAGCTAACCATACAAAACAAAGATCTCATTAGCAGCAATACAAACCCTCTGAGTACCAGGCCTATTGGAAATTAATACAAAAATATCCTTCAGAGCCAAGAGCAAATCTACCACGCCAGCACTAACTTCCAAAACTCACCCAAGGATTCTATAAGGAAAAGGCAGCACTGTAAATATTGCAGAGGGTCCTCGGACATCAGTAAATCTATTAGGAAAGCTGAACAAGCCAGATTACTACAAACGCTGTAGAAGGGCAGTCTATCAAGTTTTTAGATAAATCAGAAACATTCTCAAATAGAAATTACATACTAACAGAATATCAGTTAACAGTTCCAGGAGTGAGAATTTAAGCCAGTCCTCAATTTCTGACTATCTGCAGCACTGATTTCAATGAGTAAAATCAAGAACTATACTGTAAATACCATACTGCATTGCAAGGCAAATTTAAAACCAGAACTGGCCAAAAATCTCACTCCTGGAACTGGGTAACCTGGCAACTCTGGAATCCCCTGCCTTAGTTTCACATGGATCTTCAAATAAAAAATAAGTTACCAAACAGTAAAAATAGAAATATGTAACTTCAAAACTCCAGACCTTGCATGCAATGCAACACAACAGCAGAGAAAAAGATGTATTCCCCCTGTACTGTACAAAAATAAAAAAAAAGGTGTCAGGAGGAATGTAAGTAGGGTAATTGCTCTGGACCCCAATGCTGAAGGAGGAACAGCTTGCTAGTAGGGTTTAGGATACTCTTCAAATCTTTGCCTGGGCTGGGCCCCAGCCATGTTTCACACCAGTCCTGGCAGATGTACATTCCAAAAACCGATATATTCCAATTACTAAATAGAAAATAGAATTCTTTTTTCTACCTTTGATATTGGGGCATTTTGTTTCCTTAATTGTTTTTGGACCCAGTCTCTGGTGTCTGTTCTCCTCAGTCTTCTGTTACTTCTCTTTTCATGATCTCCTATTCATTTGTCATATCTTCTCTCTCCTTCTGCCACCACTTCCTCCGTTAGGTCAGTCTGTAACACAGATTTCTTCTTTTCCGTTTTCCTGGGATTATTTTTCTGCTTCTCTATCCAGATTTCACTCTTCCTTACCAACCACTTCTCAATTTTACTTTTTTTTTTCACTGATTTAGCTGCAGCTTTCCATATTTTCCTTCACCACAATCCTTCTGTTCCATCTCTCTCTCCTTCCCCAGCCTCTTATTTCCCAGTCTTTAACTAACTCTCCTCCTCTCTCTCGCCTCATACCCAGCATCTCTCCTCTGTGTCCCTATCCCTATCCTCCCCATATCCATCCTCCCCCTTCTGTTTCCTGTCCCTATCCTTCTCACCCCCTGGTCCAGCACTTCCCTTCTATGGCCCTATGTGTCCTCTGTCCAAAATCTCCCCTGTGTCTGTATCCTATTCCGTTGTCTGACATCTCTCCTCAGTGCACCCCTTACCAGTACTACCATATCTAGCATTTGCCCTTTCTCCGCTATCCCCCCTGCCCAACATCTGCCCTTTCTCCCTATTTCCTCCATGCCCAACATCTGTCTGCCATTCCCCCATGTCCTACATCTGCCCTTTCTTGCATCTGCGCCACATCTTGCTAAGTGTCTGCTCTTTTACCCCTATTCTCCCATGCCCAGCATTGGCCCTCCCTTATGCCCCCATCATGCCCAGTACCTTGCCTTTACTCCCATGTCCCCCCACCATCTGCTCTTTCCACAATCCCCCCCCCCCCCATGCTTAGCATCTGTTTTCCATCTTTCCTCTAGCAATCTTCAGCCCACTGCCCTCTCCTCCCATGGCCGGCATCTGCCCTCTGCCTCCCCCCTGCAGCCATCACCTGCCCTTCTTCCCCCCTGGCCAGCATCTATCCCCCGTCCCACCCGCATGTCCAGCATCTTTCCTCTGGTCTTGGTATCCAGCATCTCTCCCCCTGTCCCACCTTTGTGCAGCATATACCCTCCCTCCTCTGGCCCAACGTGGCTGCTCTCCCATCTTACTCCCAAATTGTTGCCACAAGCAAAAGCGCATGGTCCTGATTCCAGCATGCTTGTCTCTGCAGGTCCCGCCCCTTCTGACACATACTTCTGCATCAGATGGGAGCGGGACCAGCAGAGACAAGTGCATTGGATTCAGGTCCCCCACGCATTTGCTTGTTTTTTTTTTAATTTCCTTTAAGCTGCCACTGCCACCAATGTTGAGAGAGGCAGCAGCAGCAGCTTAAAAAAGGAAATTTAAAAAAAAAATCCAAGCCAAAGAGCAGGGCGCCAATTCCAGCATGCATGTCTCTGCCAATCCCGCCACCTTCTGACACATACTTCACCTCAGAAGGGGGTGGAACCGGTGAGAGACAAGCATGCTAGAATCGGGGCCCCGTGCATTTACTTGGGTTTTTTTTAAGCTGCCGCTGCTGCTGCTGTCATAGGCTGAGGGGAGGCCAGAGAGTGATTGATGCTGCCGCACTGCAGAGCTGGGAAAAGCAGCGATAACAGCAGGTCCCCTCACAAAAAAATGGCTTTTGCATGGTCGGTTTTAGCTCTGCAGGCAGCTAGCCTGGCCATATAAAAAACGTCCAGGCCGACTGAAAACCGGCCAGTTGGCAACCCTAGCTGTGATAAGAATTGGGTGAGGGTTGACCAACAGGCAAGACTGGCCCAACTTCTAGGAAAATTAGGTGGTTGCCTGTGACAGTAGCTTCTGGGGAGGACGGCAGCAAAGAGCAGCTATGGTCAAAGCATAGAAACATAGAAACATGATGACAGAAAAAGACCACATGGCTTATCTAGTCTGTCCTTCCATAACAACAACTACAACAGTCCACTTTTTACCTTTAGAGATCCTCTGTGTTGGTCCCATGCTTTTTTGAATTCAGTTACTGTCCTCCTCTCAAGCAAAGCAATGGGGTCCTGCAATGACACAAAGTCAAATAGTCATAAGTGCAGAATTTTACCTACAGGAAGAATGGGCAATATGCAGATAGGCCATTTACCCTAGCCCTTTTGCCATTGTTTCTCTCTGCCTGTTTTATCTTCCTCCCCTACATCTCTAACATTGATCTTTCACTTTTAGCTTACTTCAACTAATTTTTCTGCTACTCTTTTACTCTCAGATTTCACCCATACATCTTACCATTCAGTCCTCAGTCTCCCTCCTTGCAATCGCATTTACCTACAGCTTTCCATCTCCAACACTCCAGCCTCCCCATTTCCCATCTCTCTCTCTCTCTCTCTCTCATTCCCCAACATCTCACTAATTTCCTCTTTTTTGCCATCTCCCCCATGCCCTGTATCTAGCATGTCACCTTTTATTCACTTCACCCACTCCATGTCCAGCATCTCCCCTTCCCTTCTCTTCCTTTTCTCCTCTTCTGGATCCAGCACGTACCCTTTTCTATCCTACCCATAGTCCATCTTCTTCCCTTCCATTCCTCATTCATTCCAGCATTTTTCCGCTTCCATTCCCATGTCTAGCGTCTCTCCCTTTTTCTTCCTTCCCCACACCCATAATCCAGCATATCCCCTCCTGTTTTCTACCCCACCCATATGCAGCATTTCCCTTTCCCTTCCCTACTCCATCCCATTCCAACATCTTCCTTTCCATACCCCCCCCCCCCCCCATTTTCAGCAACTAACAATAATTCCCAAAATGGTAGAGGGGATGGAAGGATATCCCTATGAGGAAAGGCTTAAAAGGTAAAGGTTCTTCAACTTGGAAAAGAGACGACTGAGGGGAGCTATGATAGAGATCTATAAAATAATGAATGGACTGAAATGGGTAAATGTAGAGCGGTGTTTTATTCCTTCAAAGAGTAGAAAGAATAGGGGACATGCAATGAAGCTATAATGTAGCACATTTAAGACTAATCAGACATTTTTTTTTTCACTCAGCGCTTAAACTCTGGAATTCATTTCCAGAGGATGTAGTAAATGCTGTTAGCATAGCTCGATTTAAGAGGTTTGGATAAGTTCCTGGAGGAAAGGTCATTAATCTTTATTAAAGAGGACTGGGGAAATAGACTGCTTACCCCAGGACAAGCAGCATGGAATCTGTCTACCTTTTGGGAACCTGCCGGTACTTGTGACCTGGATGGCCACTGTTGGAAAAGAATACTGGGCTTGATGAACCCTTGGTCTTTCCCAGTATGGCATTTCTTGTTCTTTGTACTCTTATAAGTGGATTTTTGAAATCTCCCTCATTATGTTTATACAGTATTTACAAAACAAAGTTTAATACTGAAAAGTGTGATGTCCAAATGCTATTTTATAAGCCTGCTGTTGTTAAGCTTTTCCTGTCCTTGCCTGCCTGAGTGACTCCTCCCCCTGTGTGTGTGGTAGCCATTTTGAATTAATCTCTCTCCCCAGAGCCTGCTGTTGTTAAGCTTTTTCCTGTCCTTGCCTGCCTGAGTGACTCCTCCCCCTGACCCCCTCCCCCGGAGGTATCCTGTAACCGTGTTCCTGTTTTCTCCACGTGTGCATAGGCTGTTTTAGTTTGCTTTTCTCTGATCAGAGAAAGGCTGAACTTTTACAGAGCTCTGCTAGTGAGTGGATTTTTGCCTCCTGGGACATCTTACTGTGAGTTCTAGCTGTTTATTTAATTATTTACTGTTTGTCTAACTGTTGTTTGTTTAATTATTTAGTGTTTGTCTTAGTGGTGTGCAAGTTTCAGCCTTCTCAGCTGTACTTACCTTGCCTCTCTCAATTAACTGGGCCTTGTGTGGTAGCCATTTTGAATTAATCTCTCTCCCCAGAGCCTGCTGTTGTTAAGCTTTTCCTGTCCTTGCCTGCCTGAGTGACTCCTCCCCCTGTGTGTGTGGTAGCCATTTTGAATTAATCTCTCTCCCCAGAGCCTGCTGTTGTTAAGCTTTTTCCTGTCCTTGCCTGCCTGAGTGACTCCTCCCCCTGACCCCCTCCCCCCGAGGTATCCTGTAACCTTGTTCCGGTTTTTCTCCACGTGTGCATAGGCTGTTTTAGTTTGCTTTTCTCTGATCAGAGAAAGGCTGAACTTTTACAGAGCTCTGCTAGTGAGTGGATTTTTGCCTCCTGGGACATCTTACTGTGAGTTCTAGCTGTTTATTTAATTATTTACTGTTTGTCTAACTGTTGTTTGTTTAATTATTTAGTGTTTGTCTTAGTGGTGTGCAAGTTTCAGCCTTCTCAGCTGTACTTACCTTGCCTCTCTCAATTAACTGGGCCTTGTGTGGTAGCCATTTTGAATTAATCTCTCTCCCCAGAGCCTGCTGTTGTTAAGCTTTTCCTGTCCTTGCCTGCCTGAGTGACTCCTCCCCCTGTGTGTGTGGTAGCCATTTTGAATTAATCTCTCTCCCCAGAGCCTGCTGTTGTTAAGCTTTTTCCTGTCCTTGCCTGCCTGAGTGACTCCTCCCCCTGACCCCCTCCCCCCGAGGTATCCTGTAACCTTGTTCCTGTTTTCTCCACGTGTGCATAGGCTGTTTTAGTTTGCTTTTCTCTGATCAGAGAAAGGCTGAACTTTTACAGAGCTCTGCTAGTGAGTGGATTTTTGCCTTCTGGGACATCTTACTGTGAGTTCTAGCTGTTTATTTAATTATTTACTGTTTGTCTAACTGTTGTTTGTTTAATTATTTAGTGTTTGTCTTAGTGGTGTGCAAGTTTCAGCCTTCTCAGCTGTACTTACCTTGCCTCTCTCAATTAACTGGGCCTTGTGTGGTAGCCATTTTGAATTAATCTCTCTCCCCAGAGCCTGCTGTTGTTAAGCTTTTCCTGTCCTTGCCTGCCTGAGTGACTCCTCCCCCTGTGTGTGTGGTAGCCATTTTGAATTAATCTCTCTCCCCAGAGCCTGCTGTTGTTAAGCTTTTTCCTGTCCTTGCCTGCCTGAGTGACTCCTCCCCCTGACCCCCTCCCCCCGAGGTATCCTGTAACCTTGTTCCTGTTTTCTCCACGTGTGCATAGGCTGTTTTAGTTTGCTTTTCTCTGATCAGAGAAAGGCTGAACTTTTACAGAGCTCTGCTAGTGAGTGGATTTTTGCCTCCTGGGACATCTTACTGTGAGTTCTAGCTGTTTATTTAATTATTTACTGTTTGTCTAACTGTTGTTTGCTTAATTATTTAGTGTTTGTCTTAGTGGTGTGCAAGTTTCAGCCTTCTCAGCTGTACTTACCTTGCCTCTCTCAATTAACTGGGCCTTGTGTGGTACCCCCATCCCCCTGCTGAGGGTTCAGGACAGGGTACCTTGTAACTGCCCTCTTTAATAGGACTTATCTCCCCCCCTGCCTCCCCAGCACCCACCCACCCCTGGGGAAATTGTAGTTTTATAGGTACTTGGACATCTTAGAGGAAAGGGGCTGCTCTCAGGTGCAGCTCTTAATCCAAATCAGTCATACACAGAGGACCTGTGATTAATTAGCTTCAGGTACACAGGGTGTATTAGGGGTATTAGATACACTTTTATTAGTATAAGCATCTACACCAATCCTTATTATATACCGATTTAAAAGACCTAAACACAAGCTTTAAACTAAGATGCAGTCAGAGGTCCAGCAACGAGATGGGGGTTCTCCAGTCTTTTGCATCGAGTGTCACATGTATGATTATCTCCCAGTTGGTGAGAGGTCCTACATATGCACTAAGTGCAGGGAGCTCTTTGCTCTCAGGGAACGAGTCCGTTCTCTAGAGGCTAGAGTAGCAGACCTGGAAGACATAAGAAAGACAGAGAAGTACATGGACGAGACCTACAGGGATATAGTCCTGAAGTCCCACCTCCAGTCTGGCAGCATCCCTGTTGCCATGGAGGAGAGAGGTCACGTGACAGGAGAGCATCACCCTGGTGTGGCAGGAAGTGATCCTGTAACTAGGACCTGTCCTCCAGGTGATGTAAAACCCTCTCGCACCGAGGACGTTTCTCCAGGGCCATGTCCCCATGAGGGGAGGGTCAGGACAGCTGTTATAGTTGGTGATTCAATCATTAGGAATGTAGATAGCTGGGTGGCTGGTGGACGTGAGGATCGCCTGGTAACATGCCTGCCTGGTGCGAAGGTAGCAGATCTCACGCACCGCCTAGATAGGATCATAGATAGTGCTGGGGGGGAGTCTGCTGTCTTGGTACATGTTGGTACCAATGACATAGGAAAATGTGGTAGGGAAGTTCTGGAGGCTAAATTTAAGCTTTTAGGTAGGAAGTTGAAATCCAGAACTTCCAGGATAGCGTTCTCCGAAATGCTTCCTGTTCCACGTGCAGGACCCAAAAGACAGGCAGAGCTCCGGAGTCTCAATGCGTGGATGAGACAATGGTGCAAGGATGAGGGTTTTGGATTTGTTAGGAACTGGGGAACATTCTGGGGAAAGGGGGGGCTCTTCCGAAGGGATGGGCTTCACCTTAATCAGGATGGGACCAGACTGCTGGCATTAACCTTTAAAAAAGAGATAGAGAAGCTTTTAAACTAGAAAATAGGGGAAAGCCGACAGTCACCCAGGAGCGCACGGTTCGGACAAAGGTATCCTTGAAGGATACTACCAAAAGCAGTGAGGTTCCAAAAGGGAGTATAGTAGCCCAAATGCCCTTGAGTAAGGAGCAGACAGAGCATAAAGATTCCCAATTACCCATGCCTACCAATAGCCAGATTAATATTAATAAAATGCAGTCTCTAAAATGCTTGTATGCCAATGCTAGAAGTCTAAACAATAAGATGGGAGAATTAGAATATATAGCATTAAATGAGAGGTTAGATATGATTGCACTCTCAGAGACATGGTGGAAGGAGGATAACCAGTGGGACACTGTGATACCTGGATACAAACTATATCGTAATGATAGAGCTGAACAAATTGGTGGAGGGGTTGCGCTCTATGTTAGAGAGGGCATTGAGTCAGAAAGGATTAAAGTTTTGCAGGGAACAAAATATGCTGTAGAATCTCTATGGATTGAAATTCCATTTATGAAGGGGAAGGTGATGGCAGTGGGAGTATACTATCGACCACCTGGCCAGAATGAACAAATGGATGATGAAATGCTCAAAGAAATCAAGGAAGCTAACAAAAGCCACAACAGAGTAGTAATAATGGGTGATTTCAATTACCCCGGTATCGACTGGGACAGTGTCACAGCAGGACAAGCTAAAGAGATAAAGTTTCTAGATGAAATAAATGACTGCTTCTTGGAGCAGCTGGTTCATGAACCGACCAGAGGGGAAGCCATACTGGACCTAGTCCTTAGTGGAACGCCAGATCTGGTGCAAGAAATAAGGGTGTTGGGACCACTTGGCAATAGTGATCATAGTATGATCATGTTTGATTTAATCAGTGGAGGACAGATAGTAAAGGAATCCACAGTACTACCTTTTAACTTTCAAAAGGGTGACTATGATAGAATGAGGAATATAGTTCGGAAAAAACTAAAAGGAGCGGTTCCAAAGGTTAAAGACTTACAGCAAGCTTGGGTGTTATTTAAAAATACTATCCTCGAAGCCCAGACCAGCTGTATTCCACGCATTAAGAAAAGTGGAAGAAAGTCCAAAAAACTGCCAGCATGGTTTAAAGGTGAGGTCAGAGAGGCTGTTGCTGCCAAAAGAGCAACCTTCAGAAAATGGAAAAAAGAGCCAAATGATGAAAACTGGAAACAGCACAAGCACTGGCAAGTTAAATGCAAAGCATTGATAAGGCAGGCAAAGCGGGAATTTGAGAAGAAACTTGCTACGGAAGCAAAAACACGAAATAAAGACTTTTTCAAGTACATTCGTAGCAAAAGGCCTGTGAGAGAGTCAATTGGACCATTAGATGATAGAGGGGTAAAAGGGGCAGTAAGAGGAGACAAGGCTATAGCAGAGAGACTGAATGAATTCTTTGCTTCGGTCTTTACTGAGGAAGATGTAGGGGTGTTACCCAAGACTGAAGTGGTATTTAAAGGTGATACTGCAGAGGAATTGAGAGAAATATCGCTACACCGGGAAGATATATTACAACTATTTGATAAACTGAATAGTAGCAAATCACCTGGACCGGATGGTATACATCCCAGAGTGTTGAAAGAACTGAAATATGAGATTGCAGACCTGTTATTGGTAATCTGTGAACTTTCATTAAAATCATCTGTAATACCTGAAGATTGGAGGGTCGCCAACGTAACACCAATTTTTAAAAAGGGTTCCAGGGGTGACCCGGGAAATTACAGACCGGTGAGCCTGACGTCAGTACCAGGGAAAATGGTAGAAGCCATCATAAAGAACAAAATTACACAGCATGTAGATAGTCATGGCCTAATGGGAGACAGCCAACATGGCTTTAGACAAGGCAGATCTTGTCTTACTAATCTGATCTGTTTTTTTGAAGGTGTGCATAAACAGGTAGACAAAGGTGAGTCGGTTGATATAGTGTATCTGGACTTTCAGAAAGCTTTTGACAAGGTCCCCCATCAGAGACTTTTGGCGAAGCTAAAAAGTCATGGGATAGGAGGCAGTGTACTATTGTGGATCGGGAACTGGTTAAAAGATAGAAAGCAGAGGGTAGGGCTAAATGGCCAATATTCCCAATGGAAAAAGGTGAATAGTGGAGTACCCCAGGGATCTGTACTGGGTCCGCTACTTTTTGACATATTCATAAATGACCTGGAAAAGGGAATAACTAGTGAGGTAATCAAATTTGCAGATGACACAAAACTGTTTAAAGTTGTTAAAACCCAAGAGGATTGTGGAAAACTGCAGGAGGATCTGGATAAATTGGAAGACTGGGCATCCAAATGGCAGATGAAATTTAATGTGGACAAGTGCAAAGTTATGCACCTAGGAAAGAACAACCCACACTATAGTTACAAGATGCAAGGCTCCACATTAGAAACCACCACCCAGGAAAAAGATTTAGGAGTCATCGTGGATAACATGTTAAAACCCTCCGCCCAGTGTGCAGCGGCGGCCAAGAAAGCAAATAGAATGCTAGGTATCCTAAGGAAAGGGATGGAGAATAAAACAAAGGATATTATAATGCCTCTGTATCGCTCCATGGTACGACCGCACCTTGAATATTGTGTGCAATTCTGGTCACCGTATCTTAAAAAGGACATAGAGTTATTAGAAAAAGTACAGAGAAGAGCCACCAAATTGGTGAAGGGGATGGAAGGCTACTCCTATGAAGAGAGGCTAAAAAGGTTAGGGCTCTTTAACCTAGAAAAGAGGCGGCTGAGGGGAGATATGATAGAGGTGTATAAATTAATGAATGGAGTGGAACGGATAAACGTGGATAAATTGTTTACGCTATCAGAATATAGAAGGACTAGGGGGCATGTAATGAAGCTACAGGGTAAACTATTTAAGACAAATAGGAGAAAATATTTCTTCTCTCAACGTGTAATCAAACTCTGGAATCTGTTACCGGAGGATGTAGTAAGGGCTGTTAGTATAGCTGGGTTTAAAAAAGGTTTGGACAAGTTCCTGGAGGAAAGGTCCATAAACCACTATTAAAAAGGGACCCAGGATATCAATGCTTGGCCTAGTACAAGCACTGCAGAACCTGTGTCTTTTGGGGAAACTGCTAGGTACGTATGACCTAGATTGGCCACTGTTGGAAACAGGATACTGGGCTTGATGGACCTCGGTCTGACCCAGTATGGCATTTCTTATGTTCTTATGTTCTTATGTTCTTAAGATTGTTCTAAGAGATATGATGTTGAGATGATTACAATTGAGTTTAATAATCAAAATCATGGGGGGGGGGGGCGGTGCTAGGAATATAAAAGCTAATTGTGAGGAAGCAGAAGGCTGAAATTTCACGGAGGGCGCTTAATACCCTTCCACCAGGAGATCTGAGAACTGCTTATCAGCTTCCTCTACTACTGACTTAGCCCAATTAATACTAGCTAGGAGCAGGGCCAGATTTAATATCATAGTGTGCATAGGCAAAGGACTGGTGGGGGGAGGGGAGTTCCCCAGAGATTGGAGATTCAGGGAGTCCAGTATTTGGCACCCTAGGCATGTGCATATGTTGCCTATGTCGAAATCCAACACCGGCTGGGAGATATAAAATTGGTCTGTTTGAGTCAGTTGTGGGGGGGAAGCTGGTGTCTGCTTTTCTCCAGGACCAAGCAGGAAGTCAGTCCTCACATATGGGTGACATCGACGTCGATGAAGCCCTTGCGGAGCGTTTCCCCAGCTTTCCAAGAAAGCCTTTGGGAATGCA
Source organism: Ichthyophis bannanicus (assembly GCA_033557465.1). Taxonomy (NCBI): domain Eukaryota; kingdom Metazoa; phylum Chordata; class Amphibia; order Gymnophiona; family Ichthyophiidae; genus Ichthyophis; species Ichthyophis bannanicus. The sequence goes on along the minus strand of CM066032.1, from coordinate 1,089,170,303 downwards.
GGCACGCATGCGCGGTTCCCTTCCCGCCTAAAGGTGCCATCTTGCTCAGTCTCTCGTTTTCCGTGAAGCCACCAGACGTGTGTCCTAGTCATCCTGGAAAATTGTTTGATTTTTTTGCGCTTCTTCGCTATATTTTCTTCTCCGGTTCGACGCCGGTTCCCCTCCCGCCGGGTTCAGTACACTGGTATCGAGCCCGATCTTCCTTTTTTGGTTTTTGCCCTTAGTGGCTGGCGTTCGCGCCCTTTTTTTCTTTTTCCTTGGAAGGCCGGTCCTTTGACCTCGCGGGGACTCTTTTTTCCCCGATGGCTTCCAGCAGTTTTAAGAAGTGTGATCAGTGCAAGAAGCTGATGTCTCTCACCGACACACACGACTGCTGCCTTCGGTGCCTCGGTCCTGATCATGACCCTATGACATGTGAACCACGTGGGAAAATGTCTTCCAAGGCACTGCGAAGTCGTCAGCACCAAAAGGAAAGGCTTTTTTCTGACTCGCCTCCGGCCGGGCCCAGACCTCGTCTGAGGCCTCAACATCTCGGGAATCGGATCCCGAGCACCGTCGTGGCTCCTCGGACAGGGGGTCCCCCGACCAGGAAAGCAAGAGGAAGAAGAGGCTCGTGAGGGAGTCGTCGGAGGAGGTCCCTGGCTCCTCGAGAGCTAGGTCTCAGACCCCCGACCATCGCCCCAGGCCCGTGGAACAGGAGAAGCCTTCCAAAGTCCCTTGACTGGAGCCGGAGTCTGCTGGACACGTAAGCCCTGTAGTCCTCGAGGACTCTCCTCCCAGAGAGCCGATGTTGGGCCTGGCACTGCTGGGGTCTGAGTCGGGAGTTGCTGAGTCTCCTGAGCTGGGTCTCAGGTTGACAGCCTTGGAGAGCAGACTGTCTGCCTTCATGGCACAGCAGCAGGCACTGATGGCCAGCTTGTCTGGTGCATCTGCCCCGACCACCGTGACATCTACATTGAAGTCGACCCCGGAGACCGAGCCGATACTCGAGGCCATGAAGGCTCGAGGTCGACCTCGGTTGCGGTCTCCCTCGACCTCCCATTCGGGACAGAGGGTGTCGACGCCGGTGCCTTCGGCGTCGGGGCGGGTGCTCGCAGGCCTCGCGAGGTCGGACCCCGATTCCTCATCGGACGAGTCCACATGGGAGACGGAGGACGAGGAGTCCCCCGACACCTTCAAGACACGGTGCGTCCCATCGGACTCACCGCAGTCTGAACCCCGGAGTAGATCCCCTCCGGAGGATACCCGGTTCTTGGAGTTTGTCCGGGATATGGCCACTGCGTTGGCTATCCCTGCGGACCCCGAGGAGGAGCCTCGAGCCGAGGAGCTCGAGGCCCTGCAATATGACTCTCCTCCGAAGGAGGCCTTTACTGTCCCGGTTCCTCCGATGCTGGAACGGCTCCTCTTCCGGATGTGGAAGGCACCGGCCTCGGCGCCGGTTTTAAGCAAGCAGGTCGATTCGATCTATCGACTCCGGAAGAGTCCTGGCTTTCAAAAGGCGCAGCTACCACACCATTCCATGGTGGTGGAATCAGCCATGCATCGCCTGAAAATTCAGAAGATGCACTCCGCGGTGCCCCCTGGCAGGAAGGCCCGAAACCTCGATGGTTTTGGTAGAAAGTGCTTCCAGGGCTCGATGCTTGCTTGCCGTGTCCAGTCTTACCAGCTGTACATGGGCATGTACTTGCGAGACCTGGCCAAGGAGCTGGCCGGGTTCTCTGCTGGTCTCTCCAGGGAACCTTTGCAGAGGTTCAAGTCCTTGTCCTCGGGGATGCAGGAATGCTCCAAGTTTATGTCCCACGCTGCCTACGATGGCTTCGAGGCTTCGGCCCGTGTTGCGGCAGCCGGCATCGCGGCTCGACGCCAGGCATGGCTGCAGTCATCGGACCTCGAGCCATGGGGTCAGGACAAGTTGGTCGATGTCCCTTGCCGAGGTGAGAACCTTTTTGGCAAGCCCATGACCGAGAAGGCCGCACAGCTCGAGACCGAGCACCTCACAAGGACAAGGCTGTCTAGAAAGACTTCTGCCCCTTCTCACAAGAAGAAGGGCTCGGGTAATAAGCCCTTTTACCCGAGGAAGGGCACTGCCTACAAACAGTACCCACAGTATCAGGCTGCCCAAGCTGCCCCTCAGGGTCAGCAAGCTAAGGGGCAGGGTAATGGGCCCCGTAGGCAGAGGACCCCCAAGCCTCCGGCCCCTGCTCCCACTCAGCAGGGTGGGGTTTTTTGACTCCTTAGGCATAGCCTCTATGTCCCTGCTCTCCCAACCCTGCACAGGAGGTCGCCTCGCTCTGTTTGCCCACCAGTGGCCACTCATCACCGGAGACAGTTGGGTGTTAAGCATAGTCCACAGGGTCTATGCACTCACTTCCAACAACTGCCTCCTCCATACTTTCCAGGGGAGCCTCCAAGGCCTCCCCTGCACACAGATCTTCTCCTTCAGGAGCTACAAGGTCTGTTGGTGGACAGGGCAGTGGAGCCTGTGCCTCCCCACTTGCAAGGTCAAGGGTTCTACTCGAGGTATTTCCTGGTACCCAAAAGAACCGGTGGCCTTCGACCTATTCTAGATCTCCGAAACCTCAACAAGTTCCTGGAGAAGGAAACGTTCAAGATGCTTACTCTTGGAACCCTTCTGCTCTACCTCCAGCAGGGAGATTGGCTATGCTCCTTAGATCTAAAGGATGCGTATACTCACATCCTCATTCATCCAGACCACAGAAAGTACCTCAGGTACCTTTTGGCCTCACCTCCGCTCCCAGGGTCTTTACCAAATGCCTGGCAGTGGTGGCGGCCTACCTGAGAAATCAGGGTATCTTTGTCTGGACGACTGGGTCATCAGGGGTCAGACGTTCCAGGAGGCCAGACAAGCCACCCTCAGAACTATTGCTCTTCTTCAAAGCCTGGGGTTTGTCATAAACTTCGCAAAGTCCACTTTGCTCCCATCCCAGAACTTGGAATTCATAGGGGCAAGGTTGGACTCTCTGCTGGCAAAGGCATTCTTGCCAGAGGACAGAGCCCAAAGACTGATAAACTTGGCAAGCCAGTTTCTCAGAAGGTCACTGGTCTGCGCCAGACTCTGCCTGAAGCTTCTTGGCCACATGGCTTCGACAGTACATGTGACCCCCAATGCCAGGCTCCATATGAGGCCGGCACAGTGGTGCCTTCAGACTCAGTGGTCTCAGGCCACAGGCAGCCTCAAAGACAGGATAAGGGTGTCCAGACAATTTCTGAACTCCCTCAGCTGGTGGCTGCACCCAGCCAATCTACTACAAGGGGTGCCTTTCCAGATTCCTGGGTTCACAGTGGTGTTGACCACGGACACCTCCCTGCAGGGCTGGGGAGCTCATTGTCTAGGCAAGTGCACCCAGGGCCTGTGGTCTCCCTGGGAAGCTACACAGCAAATCAATCTGTTGGAACTCCGGGCTATTCGGTTAGCCCTCAAAACTTTCTCTCCAACCCTGGCTCATCAGTCTGTCCTGGTTCAAACAGACAATCAGGTAGCCATGTTCTATGTGAACAAGCAGGGCGGAACTGGGTCCAGGCTCCTTTGTCAGGAAGCACAGTACCTTTGCTTGTTTGCTCTCAGGCACAACATGCTCCTCAAGGCTGTGTATCTCCCTGGCCAGGAAAACTACCTGGCCGACAGGTTGAGCAGGAATCTACAGCCCCACGAGTGGCAGCTCCATCCTTTGGTGATTCAGAAGATTTTCCTGAAATGGGGACTTCCATCCATAGATCTGTTTGCCAGTCCTCTGAACAAACAACTGCCAAAATTCTGCTCCAGGCAACCGCATCCTCTGCGGACAGCAGCAGATGCTTTTCTGATTCCCTGGTCTCAGGGCCTCCTGTATGCGTTTCCTCCCATGCCCTTGGTGGCCCGAACTCTCTTCAAGATTCTTCAGGACAAGGCCTCGGTCCTGCTGGTGGCTCCCAGGTGGCCGAGACAGCCTTGGTTTCCACTTCTGCTTCAGCTGGCAGTGGATCCCCCACTGTCTCTGGGGTTGCAACCCAACCTTCTCTCTCAGGATCAGGGTTCCCTTCTGCACCCCAATCTCAAAGCTCTCAATTTGATGGCATGGAGGCTGCAAGGGTAGTTTTGGCTCCCTGGGGCCTACCTCAGGAAGTTGAGGAGGTTGTCCTAGCCTCTAGGAAACAGTCCACTAGGAAAACCTATGCCCTAAAATGGAAAAGGTTTTCTGTGTGGTGTCAGCTACGTACAGAAGATCCCTTCTCCTGTGCTGTACCAGTAGTACTTCAGTACCTACTGCACTTATCAAATCAGGGACTTAAGTCCAATTCTGTTCGGGTCCACCTCTCAGCCCTAGCAGCTCACCACTCACTGGTGGAAGGACATTCTCTTTCGGTTCACCCCTTGGTGTCCCAGTTTCTCAGAGGCTTGCTCTTGCTCAAGCCTCCAATCCGTCCTCCTGCTCCTGAGTGGGAGTTGAATGTGGTCTTGCAGCAACTGACTCGCCCACCTTTTAAGCCGATGGCTACTTGTCCTCTACGCTTCCTATCCTGGAAGACACTCTTCTTGGTAGCCCTAACCTCGGCTAGGCGAGTGAGTGAGCTTCAGGCCCTGGTCTGTGACAGGCCCTACACCAGATTCTATAGGAACAGGGTAGTCCTCAGGACTCATCCAAAGTTCCTCCCAAAGGTTGTCTCCTCTTTCCACCTCAATCAGGAGGTGGTTCTTCCAACATTCTTCCCTAGACCTCATGCAAGCCAGGCTGAAGCAGTTCTGCATACCCTGGACTGTAGGTGGGCCTTATCCTTCTACCTTGACCGTACGCAGGGGCACAGAAGGGCTACTCAGCTCTTCATATCTTTTGACCCTAATAATTTGGGGTTTGCTGTGTCCAAGCGTACCTTGTCCATCTGGGTGGCTGACTGTATCACCTGGGCTTACAGGGTGGCTGACCTTCCTTTGCAGGGTCGGGTCACAGCCCATCGTGTCAGGGCAATGGCTGCCTCAGTGACTCATCTCCGCTCTGTACCATTGGTAGACATCTGCAGGGCTGCAACTTGGTCTTCAAGCCAGACGTTTACGACCCATTACTGTCTGGAAAGGGAGTCCCATAGGGACAGTGCTTTTGGCCAGGCAGTACTCCGGAATCTCTGAGGTTTAGGCAACTCCTGCCCTCCTGCCCTCTGTTGGGCTACCAGTGGAGGTTCTGTCAGTGAAAAGCCTTTCTTTGATGCTGAGACGAGAGGGAGTTCTCTTGTTCAGCCTGGGTTCCTTGGTAGCCCAGAGGTAGGGAGTCACCCATATGTGAGGACTGACTTCCTGCTTGGTCCTGGAGAAAGAGTAGTTACTCACCTGTAACAGGTGTTCTCCAGGAGCAGTAGGAATCAGTCCTCACAACCCTCCCTCCTCCCCTGGGAGTTGCAGTTGTACATAGTTTATTTTTACATTTTGTGTGCTGTCTTTAGCTATGTCATTTGACTGAGCAAGATGGCACCTTTAGGCGGGAAGGGAACCGCGCATGCGTGCCTGCATTCCCAAAGGCTTTCTTGGAAAGCTGGGGAAATGCTCCGCAAGGGCTTCATCGACGTCGATGTCACCCATATGTGAGGACTGATTCCTGCTGCTCCTGGAGAACACCTGTTACAGGTGAGTAACTACTCTTTTTCTTCAGTTCTGCAGTCACTAGGGTGAATAAGTAATTTGATTTATTAATTTAATATGGAGTAGAGGAGTAGCCAAATGGTTACAGGACTGGCTTGGTAATCAAGAAACAGGGTTTGATTCCCACTAGCACTCCTTGTGTCCTTGAACAAGTCACTTAACCCTCCATTGCCTTGAAAGAAAGGCCTGGCAATCTACTTCCGGTCACACTGCCAAGAAAACCCAGGAGCTGATGAGTCAGCATTGACTTGAAGGCATGCATTCCATTCCATGTATACAACTTAATATCAAGGAGAATTCATATACAAATAGGTTTTAAAAAAAAAAATCACAGCCCTTCTGATGTCTCCCTCGCTATCTCACTGGACCTTTCCTCCGTCTTTGACCTGGTCAATCACTCTACCCTCCTCTTCCGCTCTACGACTCTGGCATTCAGGAACTGTCCTACACTGGTTTCACCCCTTCCTCACGGCGTAGCCCTTCTCTGTTTGTTCTAGCTCTTCTACTTCCTCTGTTGTTCCTTCCCTGTGGTGTCCCCCAGGGCTCTGTTCTGTCACCTCTTCTCTTCAACATCTTTCTGGCCCCCCTCACTCTTATTGTCCAGCAATATTCTGTGTCAGCATATTACTACTCTGAGGATATAATCATCCTCTACCACACTAGTCCAACCGCCCCTGACTTGACCCCACTGAATTCCTGCCTTTCCCACTTCTCCTCCTAGCTGTCTAGAAATTATCTGCATCTTAACTCCAAGTCCGCCGCCATCTGGTTCACATTTGGTCTTTCTTGCCCCTCACTGGCGTGCACCCCTGTCCTACTAATTTTGTCTCTTCACTACCTGGGCATTATCCTTGATTCCTCTCTATCTTTCCACAAGCACCTTTTGTCCCTTGCTCCCTGCTCCATCTATTCCCTGCACCAGATCCATGCAGTTTGGCCTTTTTTGTCCCTTCCCTCCCTAACTACACTAACCCTAGTTATCTCATTCATCTCCACAACGCTGACCGCCCGCTTCGCTCTGTTCATGACAAAAGTCTGTTCCTCCCACTCCCTTCACAGGCCCATCTTGAACTAATCTAGAACTCCGCTTTCTTTTTTCTCAGTCCGGCACCCTGGAACTCTCTACCCTCCACACTTCGGCTTGAACCTTCTTTTCAAAAGTTTAAGGCAATGCTTAAAACCCACCTTTTCAATTTTGCTTTCGACCTCCCTCCCAGCATTAATCTCCCTTTACCCTCTCTTCTTCTCTAGTGTGATTGTCTGTCCTCTGTCCTGTCTGTGGATGGCATTCCTTTCACCTTTCTATTTCCTCAGTAAAATGTTGCTACTTTTGTAAACCACCCCAGTGCTGCTGCCTGGGCAGTATATCAAGTGTAGGAATAAAGAATAAACATAAAAATGGAATAATTCATTGTAATATATAAACAATTCATCATGTGATCCTTATAGTATAAGATAGATTCATTCCCTCTCAGAAATTTAATTGGAAGGATGAGAACAGGGCCAGCGAAAGGGTATCTGGTGACCTTTAGCTGTGCACCGCCCACCACAACTCTCACACCCACCCTCCTTTCCTGTATTGTTTACCCAGATGTGCTGCTGGATGATAGATAACTCACCCAATGGTGCTGATGCAGCTGGCAATTTGTACTCTGTCTCTGATTTAATCACTTCATTTTATTACATGGATTTGAATTCCTCCTTGTACGTTCAGTGCTTTGTGCCGCCTCAAATTCTACCTTCCTAGGTGGCTACCTATTTTGCCTGGTGCTAGGACCGGCCCTGGATGAGAAAAGGGTAGAAGGCCATGGTGGTATGCGGTACCATAAACTGAAAATCTCCCTCTTAAAAATTATTTTCCCTTGGTAGCTCTGATAGCGAGAGGGGCTATAATCCTGGATTCAACTGATGGGGAATGAAGAGTCACACTGTTCTCCTTCATAAAAATAATATAATTCCCCCATGATATCTCACAGAATGTAGACGTGGTGGGCCTAGTAGGGGCGCTGGGCCATGTGCAGAGTTGCCAAATTACCCAGTTCCAGGAGTGAGATTTTTTTGCCAGTTCTGGTTTTAAATTTGCATTTCAGTGCAGTATGGTATTTGTAGTCCCTGATTTTACCCACTGGAATCAGTGCTGCAGGTCCCATAATGCATAAGAACAAAATTGTCAGAATTCCAGGACTAGCTTAAAATCTCACCCCTGGAACTGGGTAACTTGGCAACTCTTTAACAGCGCAGTGTTGAGCCGGGAGCTGTATAGCTAGTTGTTGGCGTCATGATCCAGTTGGGTCTGGTTGCCCCCTGAAGAAGCGACTTGATCGACAAAACACTTTTGAGCGCTTGAATTGAGGCGTTGGGGTTGAAAAGTTTGTTTGAAGTGAAGGCTGTGCAAGCTAAATTTGTTGTGATTTTTATGGCTTTTTCTTGACAATGTATTTGGGGACTTGAAGAAAAAAAGGTCACTGATGCGAGATGGGCATTGCAATTTGGTGTTTGTGATTGAATATCACGGATTACACCTGCCCGATATTACTGAGACCTGTTCATGCTTGAAAATAATCCATTTTGTATGTTTGACAACTGGCGTTGAAAACTACTGATTTACTACTTGATACCAAGTGTTTTGTTATATTTGATTGTTCATCAAAATTTTTTGGTTTAGATTTTTTACACTCTGATAGAGACCTACTTTTTTTGGAGCCTCTATTCCAAGGCAATGGAGGACAAAGTGACTGCCCAAGGTCACAAGGAGTGCCAGTAGCAATCAAACCCTGCTTTCTTGGTCACTAAGCCACTGCTCTAACCACTAGGCGGCTCCTCCACTCACAAAAAAACAAGGAAAGCAAGCCAGGCACATGCGCACAGGGGTCTGCATTAGAAGCACCTACATCTTGCACACAAAAACAATTTGGCACTTGTGTGCATGTGCTGGAATGCTATCAGGTGCACACAAGCAATATTATTCTGCTCAGACTAGTATGGATATTTATGTGCCAGAAAGCATTCCAACACATGCACAGAACATTGTTCCGGCATGCCTCCTCTGCTGGGTTTTTTTCTCCATCGCATTTACTGCCTTCAACAAAGCCAGAATAAAGTTGCAGGTGTTGCATATTAAAATCCCATCCTTGTCTTCTGCAGGCTTCTCTGCATCTGTGATGCATATCTGATCGCTTCATTACCTTCCATCTAAAGAGATTTAAATGCACTGTGCACTGCTGTCTGCTCTAGGCTCTGTGCTCCATTAGCTTGTGCACAAAACTTGTTCTTGCATTGACAGCACACAAAAATGTGCACAAAACCCAAGCACTTTTCTACATCGGCCCATGAGAGATGAGTTAAGCCTGACAATGAAAAGAAGTCTCACCTGCAGAGGAGCGAGAGAAACGGGAGCAAGGAAGGGATGGGTGAGCCAAACCTGCCTGGAAGAGAAGCAGGCTAGGGAGGGGTGGTTGCAACCTGCTGGGGAGTGGAGGGAAACAGAAGACTGACTCAAAGGGAACTGAGGGTAATGCAAATTAAGGGGCTGTAGGTCGAGAAGCAAGCAGAGAGCTATTAAACCCCTAATAGCAAATATGGTCAAGTCAAACTGTGCTTCTGCAGAAGAGAAAGCATTAATAAGTGCAGAAGGAATAAGGAGGAGAAAAGATAAGGAGGAAAGAGATTAGGGGAATGTGAAAGAATGGAGGAAAAAAAAAAGAATAGTGTGGATGGTCTGATGTGAGAAACTAATAAGGCTGGACTGGGGGAGAGTATGCAGTGCACGGGCTGCAGGAGGTGGAGAGGAAGGAGAGACTGGCAGGGCTTTTAAGTAATCTGCTGACTTTTGATTTGGCCACATGAGTCTTCGCCAGGTCCATATGACCTGTCCTGTTCTTGACATTTAGAGGTGGACTGGTAAGTCACACTCACAACCAGCTGCACTTTATGCAGGGTCACACCAAGTCATAAATGCGCCCTGTGCGACTTGCACATCTGGCGCCCCTCCCCCAGTCACAGGTGTGTAATTTACCCCATGCACAGCACCTTCTCATCTTACCTCCATATTGAGCCGGCTTCCCCTCGCAGCGCCTGCCCCTTTCCAGCCGCTGCCACTTTCCCTGTTGCCTTGGTGATGGCAGCAGTAGAGCAAACATCTAAAGAAAAACATGGGTCTTTCCGACTTTGCGCATGCATGCAGGTCTGATCCATCCTTCCTCGTATGTATGCTCGCATCAGAGGAGGGACCAGAACAGCCATTCAAACGTGGGTCTTTGCAATTTCACACTTGAATGACTGGTCTGGTCCCTCCCTCCTCTGACACGAGCCTACGTCAGAGAAGGGAGGGATCAGGCCAACAGGCAAGCACGGGGTCAGAAAAACCCACGGGTCCTCTCTTCTACTACTACTATTAATCACTTCATATAGCGCTAAAAGGTGTACGCAACACTGTACAGACACATAAAAGACAGTCCCTGCTCAGAGCTTGCAATCTAATCAAGACAGACAGTACAATAGATGAGAACGAGGGCACAGTAGGGAGGTCTGTTCCGCTGCTGCCACTGCCGTCACCAAATAATAAACCAGAATCACTTAAAATATCACCTCTCTACTCAATAATTAGAATTACAAAACTTTTTGTCGGAGCTATGCCGTAGGAGGGGCCAGAGGGAGCCAGCCCCCCTCCAGACTGCTAGCTTCTTTTATCAATAGTTCCTCTACCATAACACTTATCTCAAAACTTTCGTTGAACTTCCCAGTAGCTGTGCTGGTGTCCTTTTGAAAGAGCGACGACTACTGGGAAGTTCAACGAAAGTTTTGAGATAAGTGTTATGGTAGAGGAACTATTGATTCAAATAAAATAAAAGAAGCTAGCAGTCTGGAGGGGGGCTGGCTCCCTCTGGCCCCTCCTATGGCATAGCTCCGACAAAAAGTTTTGTAATTCTAATTATTGAGTAGAGAGGTGATATTTTAAGTGATTCTGGTTTATTATTTCTTGAATTTGTTTCACTGGAGTGGGGGGGTGATATTTTGGACTGCCGTCACCAAGGCAACACGAAAGTGGCAGCGGCGGGGCAAGGGCAGACAGCGTGCAGGGGAGCCGAGGCTGGTAACCCCGACTGTGCCCCTTCTTTATTGCGCTCTCTGCAGCTGCACTGCTCACACAAGGCTAGGTATGACGCTGCTGGGTCAGAACAATGGTCCATCGTTTCAAACAGTGGCCAATCCACATAACAAATACCTGGCAAGATTCCAGAAGCTAGACAGATTCCACGCTGTTTATATTCCAGGAATATGCAGTGCAGGAACTCACCCAAAGCTTTGTTAAACCCCACTACACTAACAGCTTTACTACATCTTCTAGCAATGAATTCCAGAGCTTAATTACACATTTAGTGAAAAAATATTTTCTCCAATTAGCCTTAAATGTACTACTTTGTAGCTTCATTGCATGTCCCCTAGTCTTTGTACTTTTTGAAGTAAACAAGCGATTCAGGTTTACTCATTTCACTCTGCTCATTATTTTATAGACCTCTATCATATCTCCCTTCAGCCATCTCTTCTTCAAGCTGACGAACCCTAACCTTTTAAGCCTTTCCTCATAGGGGTATCCTTCCATCCCCTTTATCATTTTGGTCACCCTTCTCTCTACCTTTTCTGCTTCCACTATATCTTTTTCTAGATGTGGTGGCTGGAACTGCATGCAATGCTCAAGGTGAGGTCGCATGCATGCAATGCTCAAGTGCCACATGCTGGTTGCCGATTACCCCTCCTTGACCTCTTCCTCCTCCCATATTGGTTTCAGTGTATCTGAGCACATGTGCACCCACGATGAAAACAAAAATTCATGAATAAGAACATAAGAATCTTTGTCAGACCAAAGATCCATCAAGCCTAAAGTCCTGTTTCCAACAGTGGCCAATCCAGGTCACAAGTACCTGGCATATCTATCTTAATAATGGTTTACAGGCCCAGATTTAGGCAAAGGCAACTGCTTTGGTGCCACATTTTAAAAGTGACAAATAGCCAGACCAAAGAGGAGCCACCTCCTGCCTACTTTAGGGTCATGTGCATTTGCTGCTTTAAAGAGGCAGTGTGGTGGGATTATGAGCTTCCTCTACTGGCTCTCCAAACTTTGGGCTCTCTGTCACCCCACAGACCCCTGCTCTCTAGGATCTACTCTCTGGCTTTGCCTATGGGCACCAAAATCTTAAATCCAGCCATGACGTTTTATGACCTTTTCCACCAGGAAGTTGCCCAAACCTTTTTTAGACTCAGCTACACTACCTGATTTTACCACAGACTCCAACAATGAATTCCAAAGCTTAATTATATACATTGATAGAAAAAATATTTTCTCCTATCTGTTTAAAATATATAACTTTGTAGCTTCATGGCATGTCCCCTAGTCCTTGTACTTGTACTTTTGGAAACAGTAAATGCCTAGTTGGTAGCATTAAGGGTCTGTTGGCCAGTGAATGCAGAGGGGTGTGTCAGTAGGTTGAAGGACTCAGTAGAGTGAATTAGTGGCTGGTGAGAATTAGTGGGGTGCATTTGGACTGAGGACACTCTGGGTATGTTAGTGTGATAAGGATATTAGGGGTGTGTTAATGGCTTGAAGATTTAGTGGGGAGTGAATTAATGATTTGGAGGTTCAGTAGGGTGCATTAGTGGGTTATGTTAGCATGTTGGAGCATTAGATGATATATTAGTAGGTTGGGGACTTTAGTAGTGTGTTAGGGTATTGGAACATTTGTGGGATGTGTTAGTGGGTGGGTGTCCTAGTTTTAGGACTCCTAGGACAGGGCGTACTATATTCAGAAGTCTTGAGCTCATGGTTCCCAGTTCTTTGTCTTAGACCTTCAGCATAGACTTAGACTCCTTCAAAAAAACAAACAGAAAGACTAGGGGACACACAATGAAGCTATAATGTAGCACATTTAAGACTTATTGTAGAAAATATTTTTTCACTTAAAGTGTAATCAAACTCTGGAATTCATTACCAGAGAAGCTGTTAGTACAGCTGTCTTTAAAAAAAGGTCTAAAATGGTTCCAGGAGGGAAAATCCATAGACCATTATTAAAGTGGACTGGAGAAATCCCCTACTTACCTCTGGGGTAAGCAGCATGGAATCTGTTGTAAAGCCGTAGAGCGGGTTCCAGAGACAACTGAAGAACTCTGTCCACCAACCCAGATCCCAAGTTCAAATCCAGTTCGGGTACTGCAAGAAAACACCAAAGCAGGTTCCCTTAGGTTCACAGTAATTTCCAGCAAACAATCTGGTGGTCCACACCTCTAGATACCCAAGGCTTCGCTTAGCCTCCAGGGCCAGGCACAGCCTCTCTCTCTTTCTCAAAGCAAAACAGTTCAGGAGAGTAATGAAAACAAAGTTACAAGTAGTCCTTTTAAACAACCCAGGTTTAAACCCACAGTCTTTTCCAGGTCATATGGACTGGAGATATATGTTGAACAGAAGGGCGGAACCTTGGGGTAGGCCTTGTTCTTGGTTGTATGGTTCAGATGTATGTTGTCCAGTTTTGACCTGCTGAGTTCTATCGGAGAGGTATGAAATGAACCATTGGAGAACTGTATCTTTAATACCTATTTGCTGCAGTCTGGAAAGCATAATGGAGTGGTTAATGCTGTCAAATGCTGCGGTGATGTCTAAAAATAAGAGGAGGAATGCTTGTTTGGAGCTGTCAAATTCACTTATTAGTCGGTCAAACAGGACAGAAAGGAGTGTCTCAACTCCATGATGTGGGCGAAAGCCGTACTGGTATTCATCAAGGGGTGCATGGGTGCCAACATAATCTTGAAGCTGAATTTGAACTATCTTTTCTATCAGTTTGGCCATAAAGGGGAGGCTGGAAATGGGTCTGTATGACGTTGGACTGTTTTTGTCCAGGGAAGTGTTTTTCAGAATATATAAAAGTTTACATAAATAAATAAAATAATTAATTAATTAAGAGCCTCTGTGCATCTCTGTCTGCAAAATGGCCCAGACACAAGTGTAGTTGCTGACATTTAAACACAATAATCGTGAAGTGCTGACACGTACACGTGTATATTGCCAGGTTTCCCTCATCGATTCTTCCCACGTGAATCTTTCTGAAATCACTTCTCCCACAGCATATGGACATGTATTTTAGAAAGTTAAATAGAAATAGATAAAAAAAGGAAAATAAGTTGATATCTTTTTATTGGACTAATACAATAAAACAGTAGCACCTTATTTCCCCTTTTGTTTCACTTTTAATTTAACTCCCATTATAGTGGACTAACATGGCTTTCACACTTTATTCTAGAAGGGGCTTCAGGTTTAGCAGAGCCATTTCTAAAATACCATCACGATAGTAAATGTGGTGGTGACCTTAATGTCTCAGTTCTGATCCCCACGTCTTATCTAAAATGTACCTTGTTATTTTTAGCTTGATAGTTAAAGGATGTGCAGTAAAACAGGGTAGAATCTATATGTTGGTCTTCTTTCATCGACCCCCAAGGTTTGGTGCTCGAGGCTACTGGTTACTGTGTGTGCTTAGTTTTACTATACATTTTGCTCATTTATTCATTGAAGGACACTAGTTGGGGGGGGGGGGGTAAGGGAGCTATGATGTGCATTATTTATCAAATGTAATTATTTTCTTCTCTTTTAGTGTTACATTGAAGAATAAAACTATTGTGTGTATCGACCCAGATGCCAAGTGGATAAAAAAAGCCCTAGACAAGCTCTGAAGTGAGTTTATTTTGCCCTAGTTTCACTTAGAGTCAGACCTCTGTTATCGAAAATGTGATTTTAACGTGCGCAGAACTGTAACTTCATTTAGTTTAGTGAGTCGCATTTAATCTTTTCCCAGCATTCCTAGTAGCTTCAGTAAAGCACACCAGTCACATAAATACACCGAGGCGCTATTCAGAAGCATTTGTGTCACTGTCCGTGGCACTGACTGTAGAACTGTTTCTTTTGGTAAATCCAAGGCTAATTTCGGATGTATAAAGCTGTGTTTAACATAGAGCATCTAGAATGGAAATATAACATGCAAGTCAGGACACTCACAATCTCTAGCCTATTTTACAAAAGGCCCGCTGAACATGGGAGCCACAGGAAATACACAAACATGCAAGGGAGCAAGCGTTTTGCGAAATTACATGTTCAAAAAAAAAGCGCAGCATTGCTCAGCAGCTTGTATCTGCAGGTGGGTGCATAGAGGGTGCTGTGAATGAGTCAAATAAAACCCCAGAAAACAGAAGCCATAATCTGCTCCCGTGACAGTGATTCGCTGCCTCAATGTGCTCGATGTATTGGTGGTGAGCAGATTCATATGAAGGAATCAATCTAGATTCTAGGAGTTACTCTGGACAGTCACTTTTTGACCCTCTTATCTAAAGGTGTAGTTAAGCAGTTATCTTATGCTGTGAAACAGACACGTTCTGCCCAATCTGTACTGGACAAGAAGGCCGTGCATATCCTTAGTCGCACTCTTATTACAAATTGTTTAGATTATTGCAGTTCACTGTATCGGGACCTGACAGTCTCCCAAATTAGAAAACTGCAAATGACCCAGAATGCTGCAGTCAAGCTACTTACTGGAGCTAAAAGAGTTGACTATTGTTGCGCCCCGTGCCCAGGTGGTCGCCTATAGGCTGGGACATGCCTTTGTATTGTCCTTAAATAAGGAATCCAGAGCCGAGGCTTCTGGGAGTTGTAGTTGTGAGGTCTCAAACAATAAAGTTGTGACTCAAGGGTTTTAGGCAAACACAGGAATTTTTATTTTCCTTTCCAAAAGAGCATTCAAAACTCAACGCTTGGCAAAATAAATGGGATTCTTCTCCACACAAAAATTCTAACAAAGACCCTTTTTACCGGAACAGAACACTATGACTGCTTCTATCAGCTTTAAGCACAAATAGCTGTTTCCTTTTAAACTTTCAGGATTCAAAAATAAAGCTTTAACTGCTTCTGCCAGCTCCAAGCACATGCAGTTGTCTACTTCAAACTTTAAGCATTCAAAAATAAAGCTTTAAGTGCTTCTGTCAGTTTTACCAGAACAATTTGTTTCTAGGTTTTTCTCCTTCCAAAACCTAGCACTTTTACGTTGCTTTCTTGCAAAGAGAGCAATCCATTAATGATTCTACAGACTCCGGGTCAGAATCATAATCCTCTGTTTGCATTTCTTCATAACCAGTGTCTGTTATATCTGGGTTTAAATCAGCTTGCACATACTCAGGCTTAATCTCTTCTAACAGCTCTAGGACCTTTCCCCAGTGAGACTTCTCTTTATGCTCAGGGTTCTTAGCAGGCACATGGAGATTCTTTTCTTTCATTAACCGGCACACAGCCTCTAACTGGCTCACAGTACTTTTATTTACAGTTCTATTCACACACCTTTTGGGAGTTGGCAGTTTTCCAGCAGGTTCATGAGCTGCTGCTATCGTACCTTGCTCCTTGTCAGTAGCTCTCCCCGGCAAAACCCTCCTGCCTCCAGAAACAGCTGCAATACCCCTGCAGTACTGACTTCCTTCTGGACCGTGGGCTCCCTGTGTGCTGGTTTCCTTTGGAATCCTCTCTGGTGCTGACCCTGGTAACTCTTTGTCCTTCAGCTCCCCTGAAGTTTCTTTCTCCTTCTGCACCCCTGGTGGTCCTCTCTCCTTCCATTTCCCTGGTGGTCTCTCCTAGTCCCCTGGGCTTATATGAGTGTGCCTGAACTATCGGGCCGTGCTCCTCCCCCAGCTGCCTCTCATTAACTTCACAGCTTGCCTCAGAGCTTGGGCGTGGTCTGTACCCAGCAACTACGTGTGTTTTTTTCTGTTTGCCTACAGTCTGAAAACCACTGCTTTCTGGCCTGTCTCTTTCCTTAAAGGTAAAAGCCTGTTTTTCTTCCAGTTCCATAGGCTCAGATACACTTTTCCCATCACACATCCCCCCCTTAAGATATTACGGGCTGGCGTACGAAGTCCTGCACAGCTCGTAATTCTTGCTGGGATGTTAAGGCTTATCTGCCACTTATCCGCCTTACGCTCTCTTGCGGCCAAATGAGCCAATGCTATTCGCTCATGCCAAGGTCTTAATACGTTGATATGATAAACCTGCTGTCGCCCTCTCTTTCTTTCTACCGAGTAAGACAACGGCCCCACCTGTTTTACTACCCTATAGGGCCCCTTCCATTTATTTTCAAATTTAGGACTGGCCCCCGCCACCATTATTATTACCTTTTCTCCTATCTCTAGTTGGCGAGGCTTAGTGTGACAGTCGTAATAGCTCTTCTGGTGTGTCTGGCTAGCTTTTAAGTTCTCTTCTGCGGCCTGGGACGTTCGATGTAACCATCCTCTCAGATCCCTCAAGAATTGGGGTATCTTTCTTTATCTTTCTTTATTTAGCAAATTTGATATACCACCTTTTACAAAAAGTATTAAGGCGGTGCACAATATAAACAATCTTGGCTGCAAAGAGAGAAGAACAGAAAGGAACGCCATTTAATAGATAGGAAAAGTGGACAGAGAGAAAGGGGCAACATAGATAGGAGAAGGCAAGCTGTAGAAACCAACAGGATAGATGAGACAGGACGTGGTAAACGGACTAACATAACGAATAATGGACAGGGGTGACAAAGACAGGTAATGAAACAGATTGCAACTGACAATACCAGACGGACAGATTATGTAACAGGTGTACAACAAAC
Organism: Ichthyophis bannanicus; assembly: GCA_033557465.1. Lineage (NCBI taxonomy): Eukaryota > Metazoa > Chordata > Amphibia > Gymnophiona > Ichthyophiidae > Ichthyophis > Ichthyophis bannanicus. Next base: position 1,089,153,014 of record CM066032.1, on the reverse strand, counting down.
AATCTCTACCTCTTCCACGGTCGGCTCAACCCATTGCTCCCGCAATATGTCTAAGATGCCTCGTGGAGCCCGCCCATACATTAACTCATATGGTGAGGTGCCTAAATATGCCTGCTTCCGCTCCCTACAAGCGTACAGAACAAAAGGGAGCATCATATCCCACTCTGCCATGCTACCTTCCAAACTTCTCCTTACATTTTCTTCAGCGTTTGGTTTTGCCTCTCCACTAGTCCATTTGACTGCGGATAATAGGCAGCAGCTCTAACGTGATGGATCCCAAACGCATCCCAAACTTGGGCAAGGTAGCGGGACATAAAATTGCTGCCTCTATCAGTTAGGACTTCCCGTGGAAATCCCACCTCACAGAATAACTTCACCACTTCAGAGGCTATGGTTTTTGCTGATATAATGCATTCAGTTTATGTGTAAATATGTATATAATATATCCGGTGTGAAGTGTTTCTCATCAATCAAGTGTAATCTGTAACCCAATGTTTGATGTGTTGATATCTCTCCCTCCCAATCACAATGTATAACTTTCTAATTCCTGGCCTGTACAGCCACTCCTACCATGTATAGCAACCACTGCTGATCGCTGGAAGCAGCGGGATACAAATGTACACTAAATAAATAAATAAATAAATTATGAAGCGGAATAGCCCATGGAAACCTCGTAGCTTGGTCCACTATGACTAGCATATACTGGAACCCCCGGGGTGTCCTTATCAGCGGCCCCACTATTTCCATGGCCACTCTATGAATGGGCTCCGATATCACTGGCATGGGTAACAAAGGTACCTCTGGTGGGTGGATCGAGGTAACCCGTTGGCACGAAGGGCAGGCCTCACAAAATCTTGAGGTCTCTTTAAAAACTCCTGGCCAGTAGAAACGAGCTAGAATCTGGTCCAGTGTACCATGTATTCCTTTATGACCTCCTACCGGATGGTCGTGCGCTAATCTTAAAACTAGTGTTTTGAACATAGTGGGAACTACGAGTTGCTTCCGGATATTCCCTGTATGGGGATCTAAGCTTTCCCGGTATAACACATTGTCATTTAAAAGAAATCTAGGTGAAGACAGTTTTCTTGGGACTGCTCAGGGGAGTGGTTAATTCCAAGATGGCGTTCGAGAGGATCTTTGCTCAATGCCGAAACGCAAGGGTAAGCCTAAAGCTCCTCCTGTGGAGTCGACGGCTGCTGCTGTGGGCCCGATGGACAAATTTGTGCAGCTCAGTGCGGATCAGATAGGGGAGATCAGAGCGGGCTTGGTTTCGCCACTTGAGGAAAGTGCGGCGTCTTCCGCCCTTGAGCTGTCTCTCTCCCCAGATGGACGTTCACCTCCGGTGGCTCCAGGCTCTTCGGCGACCCCTCTAGCGCACGGCCCTTCTCCTCCCCCGGTGCTGGATGTGGTGAAGGACCAGAAGCGGGGCGTGCTGAGTGGAAATTCCGGAGTACAGCTGTCGGTCTCTAAGGTGGCTGTTTGTGTACCTGGAGCTTTAACTTCTATCGAGGTGAGCAATGAAGCCGGTCTGGTAAAGGATGTTGAATCATCGAAGGAAAGATCTTCTCCAATTGGGCCTCCGTTCTCTTTCTCACTTATTCGACCCACTGTGGTGACTTTAAATAATATCTGGGAAGCAATTAGCCAGCTTTCACAGGCTGTGACTCAGCAATTGACTCTTTCGTCTTCTACTGCTTCTAAACTTCAGGAGGATGTGCTTTCTTTAACTAATGATATTGTGGAAGTAAGAATAATGTTGCTGTTTCTGATCAGAAGCTCTTACAGGTTTCTAACTTAACCTTTTCCCTAATGAAGGATAATTCAATGTTGAAAACGAAGCTGGAGTCTTTGGAGAACGCTACCAGGCCTCAAATCTTAGGTTGCTTAATTTTCCCATGGTTCCGGATGTAGCACCGTTGGAATTATTTAAGAAATATCTTCAAGAATCCTTAATGGTTCCTGTGGACTTAATTCCTCCTGTACAGAGAGTTTTCTACTTACCTTCGGGTAAGAAAGAGGGTCGGATTGTACATGGAACTGTGGATTTTGATTTTCTTAATGTCTCCGCTATGCTTTGTTCTCCTGGGGAGGGTGAAATTAGAACTTCTACTTTGTTGGTATCCCTTGCCCTTTCGTCAGATAGGGATTGGCTCCTTAAATGGTTTTATAAAAAAAAGAGCCAATTTGTTCACGGGGAAGAAGATATCTGTTTTTCCAGATGTCTCAAAGGAAACCCAGAAATGTCAAAAAGCTTTCCTCTTATTAAAACCTGGTGTAGCTCAATTGGGGGCTTCCTTCACGTTAAGATTTCCATGTAAATGTATAATACTTTTTGAATCTCAGAAGTATGTTTTTTTTCAACCTGGAGACCTTTCGTCGTTTATCAGTATGCATACTATAACATCTTTGCCTTCTTAAAGGGCTTACCATCTGTTGTTAATATGATCCTAATCTCTTGTCACCATCTTTATTCTTGAAATGATTTCCTGTACACTGTAGGTTGTTTTCTGCCTTCAGTTAATTATGTAACCATTCCCCATTATGGGGACTAATGATGTTTCTTGTTATGTGTTTCTAGAGAAGGGATTTTCCTTTTTGTATTTGTTCACAAGAATTCGTCTTTTCTGTAAACATTATTGATTGATGTTTAAATTGTAAACTTGCATAAATAGAAAATAAAAATAAAAATAAATAAAAATAAAAGAAATCTAGGCAGGGTTTCTGACCCCTTTTGGGCATAGTCAAAAGCCCGTTCAAGAGCGGGATCCGCCTGCTGCTCCTTAGGAAAAGAGGGAAATTTCTCCACTAATTCAGCCGGAACCCAAGGCATCTCTTGTCCGGCTTCTAGTTCGGCTCTATTCTGAGACCTACTCTGCCTCTCCCGTCGTTTTTCCGCTCTTCCCTTCTTACGGTTGCTTACAGAGGGAGTTATCAGGTCCTCATGAGATGGCAACCCCTGTAATGGGTCATCTGGAGGATCATCTTCCCCCTCCAGGGCCCTGGACCACGCTCGGGTAGATACCATGCCTGCCTTTTGATGTAATTCCTCTTCCAGCCCTCGCCTGAATTGGGGCCAATCCCTTCCCAATACCAGGGTGTGTGGTAACTTAGGCAGGATGGCTACAGGTATTTTCCTCTTTATCCCTAGACCCTTTACTAGCACATTGTGAATAGGGTAAAGTGATGCTGCCCCATGAATGCACCTGATCTTCATGTTACCCTCAGGTTGCTTTGGGACCTGACTAGAATGAGATTCAATCTCTTGCCAGAGTTTTCTGGAGATCATGGATTGATCCGCTCCGGAATCTAGCAAGGCTTTTGTAGCGACCCCTTCTACCTCCACAGCTAAGAGAAAACCTTCCCTACTCTCCTTGGAATGGGCTGTTATCAATGCTGTCCTTGCTCTACAATTTCTTTTTAGATGTCCCTCACTACCACATGAAAAACATTTCTTTTGGGTATAGTAGCTTTTATCCATGGGCATACACAATTTCATTTCAGACATCATTGGCCTTACCTTCCTTTCTGATGATACTACCTCTGCCCTTTTGGAAACACCAGCCTTCTCCTGGCCTGCCAATTCCGCTTCCATAAAGCGTTCTGCCAGTGAGGTAGCATCATTGGTGTTCCGGCAGCTTTGTAAGATCAGAAAGGTTTGTACATCTTTCGGAACTGCGGCCATAAATTGTTCCAATATAATGCAATCTAGAATAGCATCTATAGTTCTAGCCTCTGGTGTCAACCATTTCAATGCTAAACCCTTAATTTGTTGGCATAGGGCTCTCGGTGTCTCACCAGGCTTTAACTTACAGCTTCTAAAGAGGTGGTGATAAACCATGGCTGTCAGACCAAGGCAGTCTCTTATAGCGCTTTTTAACTCATCATAATCGGAGGCTAAGGCCGCGGGCATGGCCCTGTACACTGCCAAGGCTTCCCCGGTAAGAGAAGTGGCTAAGCGCACGGCCCACTGGTCCTTAGGACATCCCTTTATGAGAGCCACCCTCTCGAAGGCTTCTAAAAAGTCATCAATATCATCATCTTTAGATAACTGACCAAATGAGAGTGTCCCATTGTAAGGTGTCCCCAGCCCATGCAAAGCTCCCATGGGACCTGGAACTGTCCATGCTGACTCCGCTGTTTGTTCCTGCGCTCCCAGCCATGCTCCCATCATATCAAGAAGCGGCTTCTGCTGCGCCTGCATCATCGCTGCAGTTTTCTCCTGCATTTGTGCAGACATCTCGCGCTGCTTTTCAAACTGTATGGCCATCCACTGGAGAAGCTCTTTCATACTCCATCTCTGGGTCTGTGCTGCAACAAGAAGAAAGAGAAGACCCCACCAAGTGCGGCACCAAAAATATAACAACTCCTTCTTAGGCTTTTATCAACCACTGCTGCACCCCTGTACCAGTATCCTTAATAACCCCCTTTATTCACAGGTTACCTGACACAGGTGTAGACTCAAGCTTGTCAGGAATGAAGGTCACGGCTTGTTCTCTCAACTCCAGCTCTGATCTCTGCTGCAATTCTGCTTTTAAATCCTCAGCAAGGTTTTGGTGTTTTTCCACCGGTCTTCTGTGAGAGTTCTTGCATGGTTGCAAATCATGCGCAAGCGTATGAAAAGGTAGAATCCGTAAAATTACGCCACCTGTCATGCCCCGTGCCCAGGCGGTCACCTATAGGCTGGGACGTGCCTTTGCATTGTCCTTAAATAAGGAATCCAGAGCCGAGGCTTCTGGGAGTTGTAGTTGTGAGGTCTCAAACAATAAAGTTGTGACTCGAGGGTTTTAGGCAAACACAGGAATTTTTATTTTCCTTTCCAAAAGAGCATTCAAAACTCAACGCATGGCAAAATAAATGGGATTCTTCTCCACACAAAAATTCTAACAAAAAAAGACCCTTTTTACCGGAACAGAACACTATGACTGCTTCTATCAGCTCTAAGCACAAATAGCTGTTTCCTTTTAAACTTTCAGGATTCAAAAATAAAGCTTTAACTGCTTCTGCCAGCTCCAAGCACATGCGGTTGTCTACTTCAAACTTTAAGCATTCAAAAATAAAGCTTTAAGTGCTTCTGTCAGTTTTACCAGAACAATTTGTTTCTAGGTTTTTCTACTTCCAAAACCTAGCACTTTTACGTTGCTTTCTTGCAAAGAGAGCAATCCATTAATGATTCTACAGACTCCTGGTCAGAATCATAATCCTCTGTTTGCATTTCTTCATAACCAGTGTCTGTTATATCTGGGTTTAAATCAGCTTGCACAAACTCAGGCTTAATCTCTTCTAACAGCTCTAGGACCTTTCCCCAGTGAGACTTCTCTTTATGCTCAGGGTTCTTAGCAGGCACATGGAGATTCTTTTCTTTCATTAACCGGCACACAGCCTCTAACTGGCTCACAGTACTTTTATTTACAGTTCTATTCACACACCTTTTGGGAGTTGGCAGTTTTCCAGCAGGTTCATGAGCTGCTGCTATCGTACCTTGCTCCTTGTCAGTAGCTCTCCCCGGCAAAACCCTCCTGCCTCCAGAATCAGCTGCAATACCCCTGCAGTACTGACTTCCTTCTGGACCGTGGCTCCCTGCGTGCTGGTTTCCTTTAGAATCCTCTCTGGTGCTGACCCTGGTAACTCTTTGTCCTTCAGCTCCCCTGAAGTTTCTTTCTCCTTCTGCACCCCTTGGTGGTCCTCTCTCCTTCCGTTTCCCTGGTGGTCTCTCCTGACTCTTCTAGTCCCCTGGGCTTATATGAGTGTGCCTGAACTATCGGGCCGTGCTCCTCCCCCAGGTGCCTCTCATTAACTTCACAGCTTGCCTCAGAGCTTGGGCGTGGTCTGTACCCAGCAACTACGTGTGTTTTTTTCTCTTTGCCTGCAGTCTGAAAACCACTGCTTTCTGGCCTGTCTCTTTCCTTAAAGGTAAAGCCTGTTTTTCTTCCAGTTCCATAGGCTCAGATACACTTTTCCCATCACACTATGTTACCCCTTTGTTGAGAGAGGAACATTAGCTACCAGTATCACTCAGAATTCCTTTTAATATCCTAACCATAACTCATCAGGAATTTTATTCAGGTTTGCCAGTTTTTATGGCCAGTATGCTCATTCTTTATACACCCTCACAAGCACTTCAGTCTTTGCAGCATAACGAATTTTGAATCCCCTATTTGCATAAAATGTGTTTAACGATTATAAGAAGCTGATGCTTTAGTGCCCTAGCCTTACCCTTTGGAACAGTGTGCCCTTCAATCTTAGGCTTCAAACCTTGTTTAAGGCATTTAAAACTAATCTAAAGACTAGCTGTTTTGGCCAGGCATTTCTCCACTGAATTTAACCTTGGTTCTGCCTCTTTACCAATCCTGGCCTAAACCTTCTGTCTTCCAGCTTTGGAGTTGCAAGTCCCAGGAGTTTGCATTGTCTTACCCCTCTCATCCTATTGTGTGCCCGTAGTTGATCTGATGCTTTAATTCTAACCTAGGTTCTCCCACTGCTGGACTTTCGACCTTTGTTTTCTTTCCTTGTTTTCGTATGTATGTTTTAATATTTATTGTAAAATGCTTAAATTCTGCTGGTGTATGCACACCTCCTTTTGCTGCAGGTCCTTCCCTTGCGACTACTCAGACAGGACTTGAGGCTCTGGAAGAAATAGTTTGGGCAGTTCCGGGGGGGGGGGGGGGAGAGGGCACAGATAACATTTACGTCTTTACAGGGACCCTGGACCATGGGAAGGATGGGGGTCCGTCCAGGATTTGGAGAAATAAAATCTTGACTGTGATCCGGCATCTACTGGATTTGTTGTACACATCAGATCATTATACCCCACTTACTCTGGAATATGGTTTAACATCCCCACTGAATATTGTAAATCTGCTACATGCCAAAGGAGAAGAGAGTCTGTTGGAAATTCAGGGAAGTCACATTCTAATCTCTTTGCACTGGGCATGGTGGAGTTTTTGAGGGAAGATCTGTCAGTTGACAGCAGCTACATGTTTCTTACGCAATCCCTTGCTGTTGCCGGGTAACAAGTCCCAAGTGTTTTCAGTGTGGAGTCAGAGGGGCATTAAGGTCTTAGCTGATGTTCTGCATGCAGATGGAAAATTGATGGTTTTTCAGAAACTACAACTACACTGGCAGGACTTATTTGCATTTTTCCAGCTTCATCATTATATCTTTTTTGGGGGCAAAGAGGAGGCCTGTCACCAGTTTGTTGTAGGCTGGCTCAGTTTTTAGAGTTGGATAGCTGGGATTGGGTATCTATGTCCTACTTACATAAGGTGTTTTCAGATTTAGAACAGAGCCTTTGATATGAGGGAGTGACTGTTTGATGAAATGAGGAATTGGGTACACAATGGATGGGTAAAGATACTGTGGCAGGAATGCTACGTATTCCTAGATTGGTTACAAGTGCATTATTGCGTGAAATCCAATGCAAAATCTTGCTGAGAGCCCATATGACACCCGCTAGAGCCTTTCATGTTGGACTGACAGTGCGGAGAGCGTAATAAATGTTAAGCAAGCAGAGGGATGTTAGGGCAATATATACAGATACAGGCATACTGAGAGAGGATTTGGATATATATGGGCAGGGATTGCAGCAGGATGTTCAGATAGATGCTGCTGGAGTGTTGTTGGGAGATCCCAAGAGCATTAACATTAAGGGTACGGGTGCGAAAGGGTTTGTATATAAGAGAAATACGTGATAGACCTGAAAAGGATCCTCCTGGTATGGAGAAGTCCTAAAGCTCCCTCTTTTTGTGGATGGTGTAACATGCTATATAATTTGATGCAGATGGAGAAACAACTTACCCAGAGCTCATTTGCCCACTACGCTAAGTTTCTGTGGGTATGGAAAGCCTGTCTCCAGTCATTGACATCTAGGAGTCAGAGTCTGGTGTTGAATCATACTTATATGTAAAGTACTCCTTGCCGAGGATGGCTGGAATCAAAAGTAGAAGGGGATAGGGGAGGAGGCAGGTGGGGAGGAAAAAATGTTGGTGTTGGTCAATTGATACTGAATATAGGCCGGTGGCGTATTGGCCATGCTAGTGAACTGGGTGTATTCTTTGTTATATTCTTAGTGAAGAGCTTTGACCATAAAAATGCAGGTTTATTGTTTGGGAGCACATTAGACATGGCTTTTTAATGGTTTTTAAAGGTAAGGTCAGAGAGGCTGTTGCGGCCAAAAAAGCTCCCCTCGATCCCTGCCAACACAGTTTTAGAGAGACACATGGTGTTGAAACACTCCTCACCATGCTCTTTAACAACATAATGGCTGGAATTGACAACATCCATCAAGGGTGCGTTCTCATGTTCATGGACATAGCAGCCACTTTCGATTCAGTAAGCCACGAGCTCCTCCTGCGACGTCTCAAGGAGAAGGGAATATGTGACACAGCACTTGAATGGTGTAAGTCGTATCTTTCGGATAGATGGCAGCACGTACGATCAGGGACCTCAACATCACAACCATTCCACCAGAATCAAGGCGTCCCACAAGGATCTTCCCTCTCTGCGCTGATGTTCAACATATACATGCAGCCAATATGTGACATCATACGGTCTTTCAAGGTGAACTGCTTAATATACGCTGATGATGTCCTCCTTTATATGCCATTCTCAACAGACAACCCAGACCTCTCCCCACTGACAGACTGTTTCAATGCCATATCCATCTGGCTCCAAAACCAAAATCTTTGAATTCAACATAAGAAAACAGAGGTCCTATTCATCACAAGAAATCCAAACTCCATCACACCACCATACCTGAAGGTCAAGGAAGCTGAACTTCTAACCAAACCCTCTATCAGATACCTCGGAGTCACCTTAGACCAGCAACTAGACATGAAGACGCACATAAGCAATATAGCAAGAGCAGTATACCATAAGATCCGATCTCTCCGGCATCTAAGCTTTCTGCTTGAATCGGATGACTTCCGGACAATCTATCAAGCACTGATCATACCGCATTTTGACTATGCAAATGCCATACTTCAGGGTCTCCCTCAGTCCACTCTGCACCTGCTACAGCTCGCAATGAACTCAGCAGCAAGAGTCCTTCAGGGAACATCCAGGAGGGACCACATAATACCGATCCTGAAACAGCTTCACTGGCTCCCCATTCAAGGCAGGCTCACATTCAAAACCTTACTGCTGACTTTCAAAGCCATCAATGGGCTCTCCTCCTCATCCCTAACAGAGCTCATAAAGAGCAACCTCCCTACCAGATCCAGAAGAGCAGCAGCGGTCAACACACTAATAATCCCGAAAGAGATAACCAAGTCCACCCAGGCAACAGTAAACAGAGCTTTCAAATTCTGTGCACCAAAATGCTGGAACACCCTCCCACCTAGCATCCGGGCAATCCCTGACTTAGCCCAGTTTAGGAAAGCGTTAAAACATTACCTCTTCCTCTTGCATTACCCAGAAGAATGAACCACCACAGCCCCAGCAACTAGCTAGTCGACACAGTACCATGAATCCTCTATATTAGTTTGTCAAGATGTAAATAGTTACCCAATATGTAAATAGTTACCCAGGTTTGACCCAAGTTCATGTACCGGTTCATTGTAAACACAGCTACAGAAATGTGTAAGTTTTGATGTTCTATGTAAACCGCACTGATGCGGAATAGCGCGGTATATAAGAGAATGTAAATAAATAAATAATAAATAAATAAAAAGCATCCTTCAAGAAATAGCAAAAGGAGCCAAATGACGAAAACAGGAAACAACATAGGCATTGCCCAGTTAGATGCAAGGCTTTGATAAGGCAGGCAAAGAGAATTTGAAGAAAAGCTTGCTGTGGAAGCAAAAATGCATAATAAAAATTTTTTCAAGTACATTTGTTGCAAAAAACCTATGAGACAGTCATTGGATGATACAGTAAAAGGGGCGCTAAGTAAAGACAAGGCCATAGAGGAGAGACTGAAAGAATTATTTGCTTTGGTCTTTACTGGAGAAGATATAGGGAAATTATCCATGCCTGAAATTGCATATAAAGGTGATGTATCAGAAGAATTTAAAGAAATATCAATAATCCAGGAAGATGTATTACAACTATTTGATAAACTGAAGAGTACCAAATCACCTGCCCCAGATGATATATATCCCAGGGTATTGAAAGAACTGAAATATGAGATTGCAGACCTATCATCAGTAATTTGTAAACTATCATTAAAACCATCTGTTGTACCCGAAGTGTGGAGAAAGGCCATTGAACACCAATATTTAAAAAGGGTTCCAGGGGTGATCCGGTAAACTACAGACCTTTGAGTCTGACATCAGTACCAGGCAAAATGGTAGAAACCATTATAAAGAATAACATTACTGATCATGTGTGTGTGTGTATATATATATATATATATATATATATATATATATAAGTCATGGTTTAATGGGAGAAAGCCAACATGGATTTAGCCAAGAAAAGTCTTGTCTTACTAATGTGTTATATTTTTTTGAAGGTGTGAATAAACAGGTAGACAAAGGTGAGCTGGTTGATATAGTGTATCTGGATTTTCAGAAAACCTTTGACAAGACCCCTCATGAGAGACTCTTGGTGAAATTAAAAAGTCATGGGATTGGAGACAGTGTAGTATTGTGGATCAGATACTGGTTAAAAGAAGGCAGAGAGTAAGGCTAAATGGCCAATTTTCTCAGTGGAGAAAAATAAATAGTGGAGTACCCCAGGGATCTGTGCTGGGTCTGCTGCTTTTTAATATATTCATAAATGACCTGGAAATGGGAATAACGAGCATGGTGATCAAATTTGCAGATGACACAAAATTATTCAAAATTTGTTAAAACCCAAGAGGATTGTGAAAAATTGCAAGAGGGCCTTGATAAATTGGAAGACTGTGCATGGCAGATGAAATTTAATGTGGACAAGTACAAAGTTATGCATCTAGGAAACAACAACGCAAACTTTGATTACAAGATACAAGGTTCCACATTAGGAACCACCACCCAGGAAAAGGGTTTAGGTGTCATCATGGATCATACATTGAAATCCTCCACCCAGTGTGCAGTGGCAGCCAAGAAAGCAAATAGAATGCTAGGTACCATAAGGAAAGGAATGGAGAATAAAACCAATGATATTATAATGCCTCTGTAGTGTTCCATGGTTCAACCACACCTTGAATATTGTGTGCAATTCTGGTCACCATATCTTAAAAAGGATATTGAGGAATTAGAAAAAGTACAGAGAAGAACCACCCAAATGTTAAAAAGGATGGAAGGATACCCCTATGAGGAAAGGCTTAAAAGGTTAGGGCTCTTCAACTTGGAAAAGAGAAGGCTGAGGGGAGCTTTGATAGAAGTCTATAATGTTAATGTAGAGCAGTTGTTTACCCCATCAAAAAGTAGAAAGACTAGAGGACACACATTGAAGCTGCAATGTAGCCCATTTAAGACTAATAAGAGAAAATATTTTTCTCCAGGACCAAGCAGGAAGTCAGTCCTCACATATGGGTGACGTCGGCGCCGACGGAGCCCTCGCGGAGAAATTTTCCACAGCTTTCAAAGAAAGCCTTTGGGAATTGCAGCGCGCATGCGCGGTCCCCTTCCCGCCCAAAGGTGCCATCTTGGCCAGTCTTCTTTTATCCGCGGAGCCCTACAGACGTTGTCTAATAGTCACCGCCGAAAAGTTGTTTTTTTCCTTATTTTTTTCAGTAATTCTTCGGTTTGACGCCGGTCCTTTTTCCGCCCGGCCTCGCGACGCCGGTTGCGAGGCCTCCCCTTCTTTTTTGTTTTTTTCTGTCCTTCGCGACATCTTCGCGCCTTTTTTCATTTTTCCCTGGCGGCCCGTTCGTTCGACCTCGCAGGGGCCCTTTTTTTTCCCCCGATGGCCGCCAGTGGCTTTAAAAAGTGTGTTAAGTGTAAGAAACGTATGTCTCTTACCGACACACATGATTGCTGCCTCCGTTGCCTGGGCCCCGATCATGAAGAAATGATCTGTGGGCCCTGTAGCAAAATGTCCGCGAAGTCTTTGCGGAGTCGGCAGCATCAGCGGGAGAGAATCTTCTCTGACCCCAGCCGTACCCGGACCTCGTCAGAAGCTTCGGTGTCCAGAGAATCTGGCTCTGAGCACCGCCGGAGTTCTTCTGAGCGGGGATCCCCTAACCGGGAACATCAGCGGAAGAAGAAACCCGCGAGGGCGGCGTCGGTGGACGCTCCTGGCTCCTCGAGGGCCAGGTCGCATAGCCCCGACAGCCGTCCCGGGTCTTTGGAGCTGGAGCGGCCGTCCAAACAGCCTCGTCTGGAACTGGACTCCTCTGCTCACGTAAGTGCTGTTGTCTTCGTTGACTCGCCTCCGACTGGTCTGACGTCGGGGGCTGCTGGGTCTCCTGAGTTCGGACTCAGGTTGACGGCCTTGGAGCGCAGCTTGACTGCCTTCATGGACCAGCAGCGGGCATTGATCGCTGGCCTCGCTGGCGCGTCTGCCCTGACCGCTGGGACGTCGACGTCTAAGTCGACCCCGGAGACCGAGCCGATCCTCGAGTCCATGCGGGCTCGAGTCGATCCTCGGTCGAGGTCACCTTCGGCCTCCCGTTCGGGGCCGAGGTCGTCGACGCCGACTCCCTTGGCGTCGGGGCGGACGGCGTCTGTGCCCGCCCGACCGGAGCCGCTCGACTCCTCCTCCGAGGAGTCGGCCTGGGAATCCGAGGTGGATGAGTCACCTGGTTCCTTCCGGACTCGGTGTGTCCCTTCTGACTCCCCCGAGTCTGAGCCTCGGAGGCAGTCCCCCCCGGAGGATGCCCGGTTCTCGGACTTCGTAAGGGATATGGCCAAGGCCTTGGCCTTCCCTGCGGATCCCGAGGAGGAGCCTCGAGCCGAGGAGCTCGATGCCCTCCAGTATGACTCTCCTGCGAAGGAGCACTTTACTGTACCGATTCCTCCGATGCTGGAACGACTTCTCTTCCGCATGTGGGAGAGCCCGGCGTCGTCGCCGGTATTAAGCAAGCGGGTCGATGCCATATATCGAGTCCGCAAGAGCCCTGGCTTCCAGAAAGCACAGCTGCCGCTCCATTCCATGGTGGTGGAATCGGCCATGCATCGGCTCAAGAGCCAGAAGATGCACTCCTCGGTGCCTCCCGGCAGGGAAGCCCGCAGCTTGGATGGCATCGGTAAGAAGTGTTTTCAGGGCTCTATGCTTGCTTGTCGGGTCCAGACTTACCAGCTCTACATGGGCATGTATCTCCGGGACCTGGCTAAAGAACTAGCCGGATTCTCTGCTGGTCTCTCCGAGGAACCTTTGCGGAGGTTCCTGGCCCTGTCCACTGGTATTCGAGAGTGCTCCAAGTTCATTTCTCGAGCAGCCTATGATGGCTTCGAGGCATCGGCTCGAGTGGCCGCAGCCGGCATCGGAGCCCGCCGCCAGGCTTGGCTCCAGTCTTCCGACCTCGAGCCCTGGGTGCAGGACAAGTTGGTCGATGTCCCCTGCAGAGGTGATAACCTCTTTGGTAAACCTATGGACGAGAAGGCTGCCCAGCTCGAGACAGAGACTCTCACCAGGACTCGGCTCTCCAGGAAAACCTCCTGCCCCTTCCCAGAAGAAGAAGGGCTCGGGGAAGAAGCCCTTTTACCCGAGGAAGGCGGCTGCCTATAAACACTACCCCCATTATCAGGCCTCCGCAGCTCCCCATCAGGGTCAGCAGGCCAAGGGACGGGGTAACGGATCCCGTAGGCAGCAAGCCCCCAAGCCTGCGCCACCGGCCCCTGCTCCGCAGGGTGGGGGTTTTTGACTCGTTCAGCATAGCCTCTCCCCCTCCGCTGGTTTCTCTCAGCACGGGAGGCCGGCTGGTCCACTTTGCCCACAGGTGGTCCAACATCACGTCAGACGTCTGGGTGCTCCACATAGTCCGAGAGGGCTATCTGCTGCACTTCCACCAGGTACCTCCCCCCTACTTTCCGGGGGAGCCTCTGCGAACCCCTCTCCACTGGGACTTATTCCTTCAGGAGTTGGCAAGTCTTATTCGGGAACAGGCAGTGGAGCCGGTGCCCCACCACCTGCGGGGTCACGGTTTTTATTCCCGGTACTTCCTGGTACCGAAGCGGACTGGAGGCCTCAGACCCATCCTAGACTTGCGGAACCTCAACAAGTTCCTGGAGAGGGAAAAGTTCAAGATGCTTACCCTTGGAATCCTGCTGCCCTACCTCCAGCAGGGAGATTGGCTATGCTCCTTGGATCTAAAGGATGCCTATACTCACATCCTCATCCACCCCAGCCACCGACAATACCTAAGGTTTGTGGTGGCGGGCAATCATTACCAATACAGAGTACTGCCCTTTGGCCTATCCTCCGCACCACGAGTCTTCACAAAATGTCTCGCAGTGGTAGCGGCTTATCTCCGGCTTCAAGGCCTCTTCGTCTTTCCGTACCTGGACGACTGGCTCATCAGGGCCCCGTCCGCCACGGAGGCCACTCACGCCACGCAGCATACTGTGGCTCTGCTCCAGTACTTGGGCTTTATCATAAACTTCGAAAAGTCCACTCTGCTCCCCTCTCAGGACCTCGAGTTCATCGGCGCCAGGTTGGACACGCTTCAGGCGCGGGCTTTTCTGCCGCTCGACAGGGCTCATCGGCTCATGGCTCTCGCCAGCCGTTTTCACAGCCATTCCCGGGTCTCGGCCCGGCTCTTCCTGAAGCTGCTCGGCCATATGGCGTCCACAGTGACCCCCAATGCCCGCCTGAACATGCGGCCGGCTCAGTGGTGCCTTCGCTCTCAATGGCGTCAGGCCTCGGGGAGACTGGCGGACTTGGTACGCATCTCCAGCCCACTAGTCTCTTCTCTGCGATGGTGGCTTCACCTACCCAACCTAGTGCTCGGAATGCTTTTCCAGTCTCCTCCGCCGGTTCAGGTTCTGACGACCGACGCTTCTCTCCTGGGTTGGGGAGCACATTGCCAGGGGTCATGTACTCAGGGTCTCTGGACCCCGTGGGAATCTGCCCAGCAGATCAACTTCCTGGAGCTCAAGGCCATTCGCCTGGCTCTAAGGGCCTTCTCCCACCTCACGTCTCACCAGTCAGTGCTGGTCCAGACGGACAATCAAGTTGCTATGTTCTACGTGAACAAGCAGGGGGGCACGGGCTCCTTCCTTCTCTGCCGGGAAGCACAAAAGCTCTGCGCTTGGGCCGTCGGCCGGGGAATCCTCCTCAAAGCTGTCTATCTCCCAGGTCAAGAAAATCACCTGGCAGACAAACTGAGCAGAATCTTCCAACCGCACGAGTGGCGATTGGACCCGTTGGTGGTTCAAAGGATCTTTCTCCAGTGGGGCCTCCCCACTCTGGATCTCTTTGCCAGTCCTCTGAACAGGCAACTTCCTCGATTCTGCTCTCGGGAACCGCATCCCCTCTGAGTGGCGGCGGATGCTTTTCTGATCTCATGGTCCACGGGCCTTCTGTATGCCTTTCCTCCCATGCCGCTGGTGTCTCGAACTCTTTTCAAGGTTCTCCAGGACAAGGCCTCCGTGATCCTGATCGCTCCACGGTGGCCCCGGCAACCGTGGTTCCCGCTTCTGATGCAGCTGGCGGTGGATACCCCGTTGCCCCTGGGGTTTCAACCCGACCTCCTGACCCAGGATCAGGGGTCTCTCCTACACCCCAACCTCAGATCTCTCCATCTGATGGCCTGGCTGATGAAAGGGTAGTACTTGCTCCCCTCCTGTTGCCTCCGGAGGTGGAGGAAGTCATGCTGGCTTCCAGGCGACCCTCTACCCGGAAATCCTACGCCCTTAAATGGCGTCGCTTTTCCAACTGGAGTGCTCAACGCTCTCAAGATCCCTTCTCCTGCCCGGTGTCGGTGGTCTTGCAGTACTTGCTTTCCCTCTCCAATCTTGGGCTCAAGTCCAACTCGGTCAAGGTTCACCTCAGTGCTATTTCGGCACATCATGTGCCGGTGGAAGGCAGGCCTCTTTCCGGCCACCCCCTCGTGGCTCGGTTCTCCCGGGGCCTCCTTCTTCTCAAACCACCATTGCGCCCCCCAGCCCCTGACTGGGACCTGAACGTGGTTTTACAGCGGATCACCTGCCCGCCTTTTGAACCCATGGCTACCTGTCCTCTCCGTTTTCTCTCTTGGAAAACCTTATTTCTGGTAGCCCTCACCTCCGCTAGACACGTTAGTGAGCTGCAGGCCCTGGTGTCTGATCCTCCCTACACTCGGTTCTACAAGAATAGGGTAGTCCTGCGGACTCACCCTAAGTTTCTTCCAAAAGTGGTCTCCCCTTTTCACATCAATCAGGAGGTGGTGCTTCCGACCTTCTTTCCCAGGCCTCACTCCAGCCGAGCTGAGAGGGTCTTGCATACCCTGGACTGTAGAAGAGCGCTGAACTTCTACCTTGATCGTACGCGGAAGCACCGTAAGACGGTTCAGCTCTTCCTGTCTTACGACCCTAATAAATTGGGGCTCCCTGTCTCCAAGCGCACTCTGTCCATCTGGGTAGCTGACTGTATCGCTTGGACTTATGCGGCGGCAGGTCTCTCGTTGGAGAGTCGAGTCACCGCTCATCGGGTTCGGGCGAAGGCTGCGTCAGTGGCTTACCTCCGCTCTGTTCCATTGGCAGACATCTGCCGGGCCGCTACTTGGTCTTCGAGCCAGACTTTCGCGGCCCATTACTGCCTCGAGAGGGAGTCCCGCAGGGACAGTGCTTTCGGACAGGCAGTCCTCCGTAATCTCTTCGAGGTTTAGGCAACTCCTACCCTCCATCCCGGATGTTGGGCTACCGGTTGGAGATTACTCAGAGAAGATTCCTTCCTTCTGTTCTGCTGAGCTAGAGGGAGCTCATTTTTGTGCTTAGGGTCTCCGGTAGCCTTAAGCTGGGGAGTCCCATATGTGAGGACTGACTTCCTGCTTGGTCCTGGAGAAAGCGTAGTTACTCACCTGTAACAGGTGTTCTCCAGGAGCAGCAGGAATCAGTCCTCACAACCCTCCCTCCTCCCCTTGGAGTTGCAATCTTCTGATTTAGTTTTTGCAATTTTTTTGCTGTCTTTTCGCTATGTCATCAGACTGGCCAAGATGGCACCTTTGGGCGGGAAGGGGACCGCGCATGCGCGCTGAAATTCCCAAAGGCTTTCTTTGAAAGCTGGGGAAAATTGCTCCGCGAGGGCTCCGTCGGCGCCGACGTCACCCATATGTGAGGACTGATTCCTGCTGCTCCTGGAGAACACCTGTTACAGGTGAGTAACTACGCTTTTTCACTCATCGTGTAATCAAACTCTGGAATTTGTTACCGGAGGATATAGTAAAAACTGTTAGTGTAGCTGGATTTTAAAGAGTTTTGGATAAGTTCCTAGAGGAAAGGTCCATAAACCATTATTAAAAGGGACCCAGGATATCACTGCTTGACCCAATACAAGCATTGAGGAACCTGTGCCTTTTGGGGAGACTGCTAGGTACTTATGACCTAGATTGGCCACTGTTGGAAACAGGATATTGAGCTTGATGGACCTTGATCTGACCCAGTATGGCATTTCTTATATTATGTTCTTATAATAAGCAATTTCACTGAGAAATTTGATGTCTCAGATATTTTTGATTGGAACAGTTCCTGGGGTTTTATGATTTTGTTTTTAATTTATCTGTTTATCTTGGTGGTGGGAGCCTTTTGTGTTGTTAGGGATATGATTTGATCTGAGGACTATGTAAACATTGTTAGTCACTTTAATTTTGATTAGAAAGATAGCATATAAAAGATTCTAAATAAATAAAGCAATATTTGATGTGCAGTCAATGGTTGTAGACATGTCATTGCATACTGTGCATTTCAAAGCATGATTTGTTGTGTCACATGTGTTATAGCTGTCATGCCCTGCCTCACTTTTCAATTTAATTAAATGGTCTTTTCTTGTCATTCACAGGAAACCACGAGTCCATCAGCAGATTCATCATAGTCCCACCATGCAAAATGAAGAGGAATTTGACGATTCCGTGAGGAAAGTTCTAAATATACAGACCTCAAGCCAAACATACTGCAGTTTCTTTTTGACTTAATCTTTTGTTTTCTTTTCTGCTTTATTATACTCTTTAATTGTGAAACCAATAGCTTGCCATGGAAATTATGCTGAAATAAGATGTAATCAGCAATATGAAGAAATATCCTATGAAAAGAAATAAACACACACGTCAGCTTGTACTCAGGACACCCGGCTAACCAAAATGATTAAGGGCTAATGGGAATTGTCCAATCAGTTTAATGCAGCCTCCTTTCCATGTCCATGCTGTATAAGAGTCATAGATTGACAAGTCTGATATTGTCTGAAATAGTCATACTTTAATGCTATCAGTGCCTAAGCTATAAATTCTGAAATCTAAGGTCTACTGGAGGTATATAGCTCTGCATGGTAGGACTGTTTCATGTTGAGTTTGGGATGTAATAAAATTTGTGCACCTGCTATAGCCAACTTTAATTTTTCACAAATCAAATTGCAGTACCCTGCAGGGTAGCAGATACATCTTAAGGGGCGGGTGTTTAAGAAGTAAAAATATTTCGTAAGGGGGTAACTTTATCACGTGCTAACAATAGGCGTAAATGTCGACATTTTGGCTATTTATGCCCTTAAATGACCTCTTATAAAATATCAGCCAGTGTAAAAGTGCACATGTTGTTTGCATGGTGTGTACTTTTATTATGGGCATGCACGTGGGCAGAATTTGGGTGGAATGGGGGTAGTGCAAGCAATCACACACGTTCATTATGGAATATGATAATTTATGCACATATCTCCAACTGTAGGCACATTCATTTACCCCAGCTCTAGGGCTGGTAATTAACACGCCTTAATTAATGTAGTTAATTTAACATTAACATTTTATTAGTAATACATGTTAAGATTAGCAAAAACTAACCCCCTAAGGGGGGTTATTTGAAAAGCAATTCCACTTGTAAAATCAGGTATTTACATATGGAAATATCATCCACTTGTTAAAGGCAATTTTAGAAAGGGACAGATGTACACATGGATGTCCTTACTATGCAGAAATTGCAGAGGAACATGGCAAGGGTGTGGTTAGGGAATGGCCTGGATAGTCAAAAATCTACATATGTATTCCTCATTTCATATAAGAAATATGAGGTATGATCAAAAAGTATCGAGACTTGTTGTGTAGCTATATAACAATACGTTGCAATATGATGCTATTAAGCATGCAGGGACCTAGTTATGTGCTCTGCATGTGCAAAGTGCAGCATGGCTGCTACACAGCTGTACTTTTTTAAATCATGTGATGTTTGGTATCATGCAAAAGCAGTTTGTCAGATTTACAATGAGTAAAAAAATTGAACAGTGAATTTGCATTAAATTGGAGATTCGTGCAAAGACTTATGACAAGTTACAAGTGTATGGCGATGAATGCATGAGTCGTGCTTGAGTTTATGACTGGTACAAATGTTTTCAAGAAGGCCGCCAAAGTGTTGACAGTGACAAATGTTCTAGAAGGCCATCCACAAGTAGGAATGAAGACAAAGTTGAAGCAATGCATGCCACAATATGCTCAAATCGCCGAATGACTATCAGGGAGCTTGCTAATGGACATCAGTTTCGGGTCAGTACAGTCCATTCTTACTGTCAATTTGAGGGCGAGACGTGTGTCTGCAAAATTTGTGCCAAAACTACTGTCCCCTGACCAAAAAGAAGATAGACTGTCTGCAGCCAGGGAGTTGCTTGAATGCGTTGAAAATGTCTCAGATTTCATCAAAAATATTATTACTGGTGATGAATCATGAGTTTATGGTTATGACCCAGAAACTAATGCTCAGTCCTGACAACGGAAGACTCTAAACTCTCCCAGACGCAAGAAAGCCCATCAGGTGAGGAGCATGTGATGGTCATGCTCACAGTTTTCTTTGCTTACCAAGATATTGTTCATCATGTATATGCTCCAAAAGGCCAAACCATCAATAAGGAGTACTACTTCCAAGTTCTGACTCGTTTGAGAGATGCATTTCATCATAAGAGGCCAGAGTTGCACAGGAATGGTGAATGGTTTCATCATCACAATAATGCCCCAGCGTCATGTCTAGCAGTTCTTGGCCAAACACCACATCGAGAAAGTCCATCAGCCTCCATATGCACCTGACCTCATATCTTGTGACTTTTTCTTGTTTTCAAAACTGAAATTACCACTGAAAGGAAGGAAATTTGATGACTTAGAGACCATGAAGCAAAATTCAAACACAAGAGATTCACAGCATAACGAAAGAGGTATTTTGAAATGGTTTCCAGCAGTAGCAGGAACGCTGGAGGAAGTGTGTTTCATCATAAGGGGACTACTTTGAAGGAGACTGAGTGCAATAACTGTCAGTGTTATACTTTTTGATCGCAACTCATATGACTGGAATTGTCCACTTGGCATTTAAAGCTGCTCCTTGACAAGTTTAGGGGCATGTTTAAAGTATTAAGCTGGGCTAACAGTTAACACACACTAATTGTAACTAGGTCCCATGTTATTCAATGGGACCTAGTTACAATAGTGTGTGCTAACCATTAGCCCAGTTTAGTAAACATGCCCCTAAGGTTTTTAAAAAGTGCTTTTTCGACCACCCTTTACAGGAGGGACTAAGGGGGTTATCCCTCCTTAATTCCCTGTTTATTTCCCTCTCCAAATTGGAATTAGATAAGGAAATCAAACCTAAGCTTTCTTTAGAAGCTCAGATGATAAGATGTCGACTTTCATATTTTGGACACTTCATGCGAAGAGAGAGACATCATGCTTGGCATGATAGAAGGTCAACGCAAAAGAGGAAGGCCAGCAATGATATGGATCGATACAATGACAGCAGCTTTGGGTGCCACTCTATCAACAATGAGCCATCTGACTGAAGACCGAACACATTTTAAGACAACTATCCAGAGGGTCGCCATGAGTCAATACCGACTCGATGGAACTTAACAACAAAGATAGTGGCATCAGTAGTTAATTGGTGGTATTTATACATGTAGGTTTGCAAAATGGCCAACATACTCAGATAACAGAAATTGCTACATTTTCCTTACTGATGTTTCCCATGGGTAGATATGCAAAATGGCTGCTCCTGCTGCATGTATTATCAAATCATGTCCTATTTTAGAAGGGTTCTACATTTAGCACAGCCTTGTTTTAAATACTATTGGAATTGTATATGTCACATTCTAAAAATGTGCATTCCCTTCGTTGAAGACTTTAAAGATGCATCTGCTGGGCTTTAAATCAGAAGCTGATATAAATACAGTAGACTATATAGAAAAGGCTACTTATCTCCCTCTTTTACATTTAAAGACACATTTTAGATAGGATGTGGAGACTGGAATTGAGACAAAGGTCGGGACGTACGCAATTACAACAGTATTATGGAAACAGCTCTGCTAAAGGTGGAGAAGTTCCTCAAATACATAGAAGGACGTGCAGGCACGCACAGGGATTTATATGCACGTGCAGTGGGAGGAGCCATTTCACAAATATACTTGTGGAAAAAATTGTCGAAGAAAACCAAGCAACTTGCACATGTAAGTGATGGCATTTCACAACATGCATATGTAAATGTGAGCATCTATATGTGTAACAGACATTTTGCAAACCTAGATGCGTCAATACTGCTAATTAACTACAGAGCACTCTATCTTTACCTCATTTCAGTTTGGAGGGGGAAATAAATATTGGGGGATTAAGGGGGTAGCACCCTTAGTCCCTCTTGTAAATGGACGGCCAAATACTAAACACAGTCAGGGTCATTCTGTCCCATAAATAGTGGGGATGGACAGCCCATTGGGACATCCATCCCCACTAATCGGCCCTCCTACTGTTTCTGACTAACCTCCCTGTATGAGCAGGGAATTTGTATGGGGAAGCTAGATGGGGGCAGGAAAGGGGCGGTGCGGAGGCAGAGACAGGGTGGACTGTGGGCAGTCTGCGGCCCCGGACATACAGGGCCAATTCAACTGTCAGCCCTGTACATTCAGGGCCAGCAGACGGAATGGGAAGCTTATTCCACCCTCTGAGGTGGAATAAGTTCCCCTAGACGGGGGGGGAGACGGCAGCCCTGGGTGCATAGAAGGGTGGCAGGGATGCAGGAGATTCCCAGTAGCCATCCCTGGCCATAGAAGGCTGGATTGGGGGTCAGGCTGTGGGGAAAGCACCAAGTCATCGGCGGCTGGGGATCATGGCTCCATTCAGGAACCCTGACTGAGTTAGCTGGGTGGAGGCCTGTATGTGCAGGCCGACCAGGGTCAGGTCCCAAGTCTGAAAAAGTACAGGCCTAGTCGCAATTCTGATCCCGCAGGGCTAGACATGGCCTGCGAGATCAGAATCGCATCTGCCCCTGTGTGTCCTGGATGGAATGCCACTCAGTGTGTATATAAATTCCTATAAATACTGCTCCGAGAGGCAAAAAGGATTGTCGGACCAAAAAATATGAGGTAGCTATTAAAAAGTCTCTTTTAATCTTTTTTTTTTTTTTTTTGTGATTTGACTATGCTCAAAATGAAATGTGACTATAAAGAACCCAACACGTTTCGAGCTGCATTAATAAGTTCTGCTTCAGGGGTTTCAAACATACTTAAGCAGCTAAAAATTTAAACATCACTTATCTGAATGATACTTTTCCAAAATTCCTGCTTTCCCATTCAGTCATCAATCTCGGAGCTCTGCGGGCTCAAAACATCTCGGAACTCTGTCAGTCCTCTCATTCAGTTCTGGATTTTTTTGGCTCAATACCCTCTTTCCCAAAGGATTGAATGAGAGGATTCAAAGGCATTTACATGGTTAACATGTGCTGTTAACCGTGTAAATGCCTTCGAAAATCAGGCCCATGGTCCCTTTCCACACAGCAGTCTAATTTCAGTGAAATCGGAAAACTTGCACAGGAGATACTTTTCACACAGGAGGACTGTGGCACTGACCATGCACAAAGCATTAGTCGGCCAACACTGTGCACATCTACTTTTGCTAAGATAAAAAAGAGACAATTTAAAACACACGTTCAGTATAATGGCAACGAGCCTTCATTTAAAAGAGCTTATGTCTAAATAGGTACCTGAGGTAGTGGGTGATAAGCGACTTATCCAAGGTCACAAAGAATGTTGTGAGGAGTGGAGGAATAGCCGTATCTTAAAAAGGACAGGTCCTAGCAGCACATCCCATCATCATCACAGCCCTGGATGTCCTATGACATGATTCTGTCCTGTAGATGTCAGCTGCAGGAGGTCTGAGCCTGGCAGCATTTCCCAGGTGCCTGATGCAGTAGCTGAGCCTAGTACCAAGAGCTCTAGGTTCGATTCTTACTGGCGCTCTTTGTGACCTTGGGCAAGTCACTTAACCCTCTATTGCCTTAGGTACAAATTTAGATTATAAGCCCTCTGGGGACAAGGAAAAGTACTTATGTACCTGAATGTAACTTGCCTTGAACTACCATTGGAAAGGCGTGAGCTAAATTAAAATAAACATTAGTAGGGGAAGTGGATTTGAAATCTGGTTTCCCATTTCAGAGTTCTAACCACTAGGTTACTGCTTCTCAATATTTTAAAATAATTGATTTTGAATCTAAAATTTAATTTCAATAAATGGTCATTTATTGCCAAAGTATTTTGTCATTAACAAATGTTTAAGTTTGCATGGTGTCTCTGTCAGAATAATAACTTGCTGGGATCTTATTCTTGCCATTGTTAGAAATGTTTCGGAGAATGCACAGAGGGAGAAGAAAAAACAGCAGATCTCTCTGGTAGCATGCACTTGACACCGGTTGGGATTTCTCAAGTGTCTGGGCATTTTTCGGTTGCTCATTGTTTGGGCGAGTTTAGCTCTGTGAGCCTTTTGCCACAGAAAACACGATTTGCTACATTTTTTTAAAATGATGCCCTCAGGTCTGATTAATAGACAGAAACCTTGCAAATATGAATATTTGCACTAGAATGTAAGAAATAATCCAGTGTAATGTGTGTATCCTTCTCTGATGTAAGCTGCTATACAAAACTCTATAGACAGACTCTCGTTTCTGAAAGAACCTAATGTGAAAGAGGTGTGTTTTATTGTGAACACATCAATCTGCTCAAACCTCTGAATCAATATACTCATTTTACTAACCACTCCCTTCTCCCTAACTACCGCTCCCGAACTCCATCAGCTCATCTCTTCATCCAATAAGACATTCTGCTCTCTCGACCCCATCCCTTCCTCCTGGTTGCTCATTCCCTCCCTAGCACTCCTTCCCCCTCTCCTCACTATGCTCAACACAAGCCTCACCGCGGGGACCTTTCCCCACTCCTGGAAGCACGCCCTAATCCGCCCCATCCTCAAAAAACCCTCTCTTGACCCTCTGATTCCATCCCACTACCGCCCAGTCTCCAATCTCCCCTTCCTCTCTAAACTTCTAGAAAAAATTGTTTTTGCACAACTTTCTCACCACCTAGACTCTACTAACTTCCTCCACTCTCGTCAGTCTGGATTCCGCCAAGGTCACAGCGTTGAAACCGTTCTGCTTGCTTTCACCAATTCACTGCATGTGGCTCACGATCGCGGTGACATCTCGGTGGCGGTAGCTTTGGATCTATCTGCTGCCTTCGACCTAGTTGATCACTCCCTCCTTCTTCTTCGCCTGCGCGAAGCGGGCCTTTGTAGCACTGTCTATCGCTGGATTCACTCTTTCCTCTCTTCCCGGTCCTGTGCTGTTCTCTCCTCCTCCGCCTCTGTCCCTTCTTCAGACCCGTTTCCTCTATCCTGTGGGGTTCCCAAAGGTTTTGTTCTTGCTCCTCTCCTATTCAATCTTTTTCTTGCCCCTCTCGCCTTACTGATACAACAAACTGGGATTTCTGCTTTCTACTATGCAGACAACATAGTTCTCCTTCATCACACCTCCCCCTCTCACCCGGATCTTTCCTCACTCAATTCTTGTCTTTCCATTGTTGCTAACTGGTTAACTGGTTAAGGTACTTCAGGCCGGAAGGTCGGGGGTTCAAATCCCACTAGAGGACAGCAACCTTGGGCCGGAAGGACTGGGGTTTCTAGTCCCACAGGTGCTCCTTGTGGTCTTGGGCAAGCCACTTAACCCTCTATAGCCCATGTTCCCTGTAAAGTAGTTATCTCCAAGTTATAATGCCCTGTTCAATGTAATTTCAGTTTGTTCAATGTAAACCGCACTGATGCAGAATAGCGCGGTATATAAGAGAATGTAAATAAATAACTCAGAACTGTCTTCACCTCAACCTCACCAAAACCATCGCAATCTGGTTCTCCCACGGTAGCCCACCCCCTTTGCTCGCTCCATCTTTCTCAGACTCTCCCATACCCTTGGTTTCCACTTTTCGCTATCTAGGTCTGCTCTTTGACTCTGACCTCTCTTTTCAAGCTCACATTTCCCATATCACTAAGACTTCCTTCTTTTTCCTTTGCCAAATCTGTGCGATTCGCCCTTTTCTCACCCCGCCTGCCCTTACCACACTGCTTTTGTCCTTAGTCATGTCACGCGTTGATTTCTCTAATTCTGTCTTCACCGGTCTCCCCAAATCCCAACGTAACAGATTACAATGAATCCAAAATACTGCTGCCCGCATTATCACCCACTCTTCTCAACGAGATCATGTGTCACCTTTACTTCTTCAGCTCCACTGGCTACCGGTACTCTTCCACTCCCGGTTTAAGCGCTCACTCTCGTCCACCGGGCTTCCACACCAGCACCCCACAATACTTGGCAGATCTTATCACCTTCCACACTCCCAGACACACACCCCAGTCATTCCATCTCAACCGCCTCAATCTCCCTTCCCCCTCCCTTGCTCACCTTCAGTCTACCCGCTCCTCAGCCTTCTTCTTCGCAGGCCCCGCCCTCTGGAACTCACTTCCCACCTCCCTCAGACTCGAGCCCCATCACCCTACCTTTAAGCGCGACTTGAAGACCTACCTCTTCTCCCTGGCCTTTGACCTTCCCTCCCCCTTCTGTGTGAACCCTGACCCCTAAGTTCTGTATTGTCTCCTTCTTTTCTCTTGCTTTCCTATCATTAATTGTAACTTCCTTTTCCTCCTTTCTGGCCCCGTGCCTTCTTTGAATTGTTTTTGTATATTGTAAACCGCTCTGTCTCCCCTGAAGGGCGGCATATCAAATGAAATAAAGCGTAGTTACTCACCTGTAACAGGTGTTCTCCAGGAGCAGCAGGAATCAGTCCTCACTTATGGGTGACGTCGGCGCCGACGGAGCCCTCGCGGATCAATTTTCCCCAGCTTTCAAAGAAAGCCTTTGGGAATTGCAGCGCGCATGCGCGGTCCCCTTCCCGCCCAAGGGTGCCATCTTAGCCAGTCAGATGACATAGCTAAAAAAGACAGCATAAAAATTTGCAAAAGAACTAAAGCAGGTGATTGCAACTCCACGGGGAGGAGGGAGGGTTGTGAGGACTGATTCCTGCTGATCCTGGAGAACACCTGTTACAGGTGAGTAACTACGCTTTCTCCAGGACCAAGCAGGAAGTCAGTCCTCACTTATGGGACTCCCAAGCTCAAGGCTACCGGAGACCCTAAGCACAAAAATGAGCTCCCTCTAGCTCAGCAGCACAGCAGGAAAGAATCTTCGCTGAATTATTACCCACCGGTAGCCCACATCCGGGATGGAGGGTAGGAGTTGCTCAGACCTCAAAGAGATTACGGAGGACTGCCTGTCCGAAAGCACTGTCCCTGCGGGACTCCCTCTCGAGACAGTAATGGACCGCAAAAGTCTGGCTCGAAGACCAAGTAGCAGCCCGGCAGATGTCTGCCAGCGGAACAGAGCGGAGGTAAGCCACTGACGTAGCCTTTGCCCGAACGCAATGAGCCGTGACTCGACCTTCCAAGGAGAGTCCGGCCGCCCCATAAGCCCAAGAGATACAGTCCGCAACCCAGATGGACAGAGTACGCTTGGAGACCGGGAGCCCCAATTTATTGGGGTCAAAAGACACAAAAAGCTGAGCAGCTTTACGGTGCTCCCGCGTACGGTCAAGGTAGAAGTTCAATGCCCTTCTACAGTCCAGGGTATGGAGGACCGTTTCAGCTCGGCTGGAGTGTGGTCTGGGAAAGAAGGTTGGAAGTACCACCTCCTGATTGATGTGAAAAGGGGAGACCACTTTTGGAAGAAATTTTGGGTGAGTCCATAGGACTACCCTATTTTTGTAGAACCGAGTGTAAGGGGGATCAGACACGAGGGCCTGCAATTCACTTATGCGTCTAGCGGAAGTGAGGGCTATCAAGAACAGAGTTTTCCAAGAAAGAAAACGGAGAGAACAGGTAGCCATAGGTTCGAAAGGCGGACAGGTGATCCGCTGTAAAACCACATTCAGGTCCCAGTCAGGCGCTGGCGGGCGCAGAGGTGGTTTAAGTAGAAGGAGACCTCGGAGAAACCTCGCTACGAGAGGGTCGCTGGAGAGAGGTCTGCCGTCCACCGGCACATGATGTGCTGAAAGAGCACTGAGGTGAACTTTGACGGAGTTGGACTTAAGTCCCAGATTAGAGAGGTATAGCAAGTACTGCAAGATCACCGACACCGGGCAGGAGAAGGGATCCTGAGACTGTTGGGTACACCAAACGGAAAAACGACGCCATTTAAGGGCGTAGCATTTGCGGGTAGAAGGTCGTCGCGAAGCTAAGACGACCTCCTCCACCTCTGCCGGCAGGAGAAGGGGAGCAAGGACTACCCGCTCAGCAGCCAGGCCATTAGGTTGAGAGACCTGAGGTTGGGGTGTAGCAGAGACCCCTGATCCTGAGTGAGGAGATCCGGTTGTAACCCCAGAGGGAATGGATCCTCCACCGCTAATTGCAGCAGGAGCGGAAACCACGGCTGTCTGGGCCAGCGAGGGGCCACCAGGATCATGAAGGCTTTGTCTCGGAGAACCTTGAAAAGAGTCCGAGAGGCTAGCGGGATGGGAGGGAAAGCGTACAACAGGCTCCCCGACCATGAGAGTAGAAAAGCGTCCGCCGCAACCCGAAGGGGGTGTGGCTGACGAGAGCAGAAGCGAGGAAGTTGCCGGTTGTGAGGACTGGCAAAGAGATCCACCGTGGGGAGGCCCCACTTTAGAAAGAGCTTCTGAGCTACCAAGGGATCCAGGCGCCACTCGTGCGGCTGGAGGATCCTGCTGAGTTTGTCCGCCAGGCAATTCTCTTGGCCTGGGAGATAAACTGCCTTGAGGAGAACGCCGTGACTGACGGCCCAAGAGCAGAGCTTCTGTGCTTCCCGGCAGAGAAGGAAGGAGCCCGTGCCCCCCTGCTTGTTCACGTAGAACATGGCAACTTGATTGTCCGTCTGGACAAGGACGGACTGGTGAGAGGTCAGGTGGGAGAAGGCCTTGAGAGCCAGGCGGATCGCTCTGAGCTCCAGGAAGTTGATCTGCTGAGCAGACTCCCACGTGGTCCAGAGGCCCTGAGTACGTGCCCCTTGGCAATGTGCTCCCCAGCCCAGGAGGGATGCATCTGTTGTCAGCACCCGGGCCGGCTGAGGTGACTGGAAAGGCATGCCGAGTAGCAGGTTCGGCCGATGAAGCCACCACCGGAGAGATGAGATCAGCGGCTCGGAGACACGCACTAGGTCTGCTAGGCCGCCTGTGGCTTGTTGCCACTGCTGGCGGAGACACCATTGAGCAGGCCGTATATTCAGGCGGGCATTGGGGGTCACATGGACGGTGGAAGCCATATGGCCGAGTAGTCTCAGGAAGCGCCTGGCGGAGACCAGGGGCTGGCTGCGAAAACGGTCGGCTAGGTCCATGAGCCGTTGAGCTCTGTCGAGCGGTAGGAACGCTCGTGCCTGAGGAGTGTGCAGCCTTGCGCCGATGAACTCGAGATCCTGTGAGGGGAGCAAAGTGGACTTTGCAAAGTTTATAACAAAGCCCAAGTACTGCAGAAGAGTCACCGTGCGGCATGTGGCGTTGGTGACCTCCGGAGCGGACGCTGCTCTGATGAGCCAGTCGTCGAGGTACGGAAAGACATAGAGGCCGTGAAGC
This sequence comes from Ichthyophis bannanicus, assembly GCA_033557465.1. Classification (NCBI taxonomy): domain Eukaryota; kingdom Metazoa; phylum Chordata; class Amphibia; order Gymnophiona; family Ichthyophiidae; genus Ichthyophis; species Ichthyophis bannanicus. The sequence goes on along the minus strand of CM066032.1, from coordinate 1,089,124,109 downwards.
CGGAGATGGGCCGCCACCACCGCGAGACATTTTGTGAAGACTCGCGGTGCGGAGGACATGTAGGCATCCTTTAGATCCAAGGAGCATAGCCAATCTCCCTGCTGGAGGTAGGGCAGAAGGATTCCAAGGGTAAGCATCTTGAACTTTTCCCGCACGAGGAATTTGTTGAGGTTGCGCAAGTCCAGGATGGGTCTGAGGCCTCCTGTCCGTTTTGGTACCAGAAAATACCTGGAATAAAAGCCTTGACCTCTCAGGTGGTGGGGCACCGGTTCCACCGCCTGTTCCTGTAGAAGACCTGCTAACTCCTGAAGGAGTAATTCCCTGTGCAGAGGGGGTCGTGGAGGTTCTCCCGGAAAATAGGAGGGAGGGACCTGATGGAAGTGGAGAAGATAGCCTTCTCGCACGACTTGAAGCACCCAGGCATCTGAGGTGATGCTGGACCACCTGTGGGCGAAGTGAATCAGCCGGCCTCCGGTGCTGGGAGGAACCAGCGGGGGGGGAGAGGCTATGCTTAAGGAGTCAAAAAACCCCACCCTGCGGAGCAGGGGCTGGTGGTGCAGGCTTGGGGGCTTGCTGCCTACGGGACCCGTTACCCCGTCCCTTGGCCTGCTGGCCCTGTTGGGGAGCTGCAGGGGCCTGATATTGGGGGTATTGTTTGTAGGCAGCCGCCTTCCTCGGGTAAAAGGACTTCTTTCCCGAGCCCTTCTTTTTCTGGGAAGGGGCGGAGGTCTTCCTAGAAAGCCTAGTCCTGGTGAGAGTCTCCGTCTCAATTTGTGCAGCCCTTTCAGCCATGGGCTTGCCAAAGAGGTTTTCGCCTCGGCAGGGGACATCGACCAACTTGTCCTGCACCCAGGGCTCAAGGTCAGACAACTGAAGCCAAGCCTGTCGGCGGGCACCGATGCCGGCTGCGGCCACTCGGGCCGATGCTTCAAAGCCATCATAGGCTGCTCGGGACATAAATTTTGAGCATTCCCGAATGCCAGTGGACAAGGCCAGGAACCTCCGCAAGGGTTCCTCGGACAAACCAGCGGAGAATCCGGCTAGCTCTTTAGCCAGGTCTCGGAGATACATGCCCATGTATAGCTGGTAGGTCTGGACACGACACGCAAGCATAGAGCCCTGGAAACACTTCTTACCAAGGCCATCCAGGTTACGGGCCTCCCTGCCAGGAGGCACCGAGGAGTGCATCTTCTGGCTCTTAAGACGATGCATGGCCGATTCCACTACCATGGAATGGTGTGGTAGCTGTGCTTTTTGGAAGCCAGGGCTCTTGCGGACTCGATAGATAGAATCGACCCGCTTGCTCAGGACCGGCGAGGTGGCCGGACTCTCCCACATGCGGAAGAGTAGTCGTTCCAGCATGGGAGGAACCGGTACAGTAAAGTGTTCCCTGGCGGGAGAGTCATACTGGAGGGCGTCGAGCTCTTCGGCTCGAGGCTCCTCCTCGGGGTCCGCAGGGAAGGCCAAAGCCTTGGCCATATCCCTGACGAAGTCCGAGAACCGGGCATCCTCCGGGGGGGACTGCTTCCGAGGTTCGGACTCAGTTGAGTCCGAGGGGACACACCGAGTCCGAAAAGAATCAGGCGACTCTTCCTCTTCAGACTCCCAGACCGACTCAGACGAGGACTCGGTGGGGTCGGCCCGGGCAGGGCGCGGCGCCTGCCGCCCCGACGCCGAGGGAGTCAGCGTCGGCGACCTCGGTCCCGAACGGGAGGCCGAGGGTGACCTCGACCGAGGATCGACTCGAGTTCGCATCGACTCGAGGATCGGCTCGGTCTCTCCGGGGTCGACTTAGACGTCGACGTCCCGGCGGTCGGGGCAGCGGCGCCAGCGAAGCCAGCGAGCAGTGCCCGCTGCTGGTCCATGAAGGCAGACAGTCTGCTCTCCAAGGCCGTCAACCTGAGTCCGAGCTCAGGTGACCCAGCAGCCCCCGACTCGGGCCCCGACGGCGTCGGGCCCGACGTCGGCTGTCGTGGAGGCGAGTCCAGAAGGACCACAGGACTTACCCGTGCAGGCAGCTCCGACTCCAGGCGAGGTCGCTTCGTGAGGTGCTCCTTCTCCAAGGAACCGGGGCGGCTATCGGGGCTATGCGACCTGGCCCTCGCGGAGCCAGGAGCGTCCATCGACGCCGCCCTCGCGGGTTTCACCTTCCGTCGATGGTCCCCGGAGGGAGAACCCCTGTCGGAGGAACTCCGGCGACGGTCCGAGCTGGAACCCCTGGACGCGGAGGCCTCCGACGAGGTCCGGGTACGGCTGGGGTCAGCGAAGATTCTATCTCGCTGATGCCGCCGACTTCTCAACGCTTTGGAGGAGAGTTTGCCACAAGGCCCACAGATCATTTCTTCATGATCCGGGCCCAGGCAGCGGAGGCAATGGTCGTGTGTGTCAGTCAGTGACATATTTCGGTCACACTGACCACACCGCTTGAAACCACTGGCAGCCATCGGGGGAAAAAGGGCCCCGGCGAGGTCAAAGGACCGGGCTGCCAGGGAAAAACCGAAAACGAAAACTGACTAAGTCAGAAAAACCGAAAAAGAAGAAGAGGACTCGTGACCGGCGTCGCGAGTCCGGGCGGGAAAAAAAGACCGGCGTCGAACCGAAGGAAAAAAAGAGTAAATTATGAAGAAAAATCAACTTTTTCGCGGGGACACGACGGGTACGTCTGTAGGGCTCCGCGGAAAAAAGAAGACTGGCTAAGATGGCACCCTTGGGCGGGAAGGGGACCGCGCATGCGCGCTGCAATTCCCAAAGGCTTTCTTTGAAAGCTGGGGAAAATTGCTCCGCGAGGGCTCCGTCGGCGCCGACGTCACCCATAAGTGAGGACTGACTTCCTGCTTGGTCCTGGAGAAACATAAACATACTATGTGAATGTGTTTTATCTGACATGTAAATATGGAAGGGAACCAGCTTCTTTCCAGACCCTGCGCCCTGCTAGATCCAAACAAATCCTGCTTAAAAAATTGCAAAGATCACTGCCCTAGGTTAGGGACCATGGAGTGAAGTTTCTGACTGTATCAGATTTGGCTTTGGTGGTGAATTGTAAACAAAAAATAACAATCATCTTTCCACTGAGGCATTTTCTCCAAGTTATCTCTGTGAATTTGGGACTATCTGCAGGACATCCGCATAGTGCCACAAAATATCCATGGATAATGTGCAGCAGCAGCCAAGAAAGCAAATAGAATGCTAGGACTCATAAGGAAAGGAATAGAGAATAAAACAAAGGATATTTGAATGCTTCTGTATCATTCCATGGTGCAAGTGCACCTTGAATATTGTGTGCAATTCTAGTCGCCATATCTTAAAAAGGACAGACCCTGCCAGCACATCCCATCGTCACCACAGCTCTGGCTGTCCTATGACATGGTTCTGTCCTGTAGGTGTTGTCAGCTGCAGGAGGTCTGAGGCTGGCAGCATTTCCCAGGTGCCTGATGCAGTAGCTAAGTGCCATTGAGGGGCTACAGTGATGCTCTGCATGACCATACCTAGCCCTGTGCGAGCAGTATGGCCGCACAGGGCACAACGGCTTAAGGGGCGCATTTCAGCTGTCTGCTGTTGCCTGCCGCCACCACGTTTTCTTCTCTCAGCGGCGGCAGGCAACGGCAGACAGCTGAAATGCTCCCCTTATGCCTTCTTGCGACACGCTAAGCAGGTCTGGCCCCTCCCTCCTCTGACACTGCGTCAGAGCAGGGACAGATCTGCTTAACGTGCCAGCAACTTGCACATCAGGCGTGCCTCTTCTCTCCCTCCGCCATCCAGAAAGTGGCTGGATGGAGGTGCGGGAGGGGGGTGCGCGCCCGATGTGCAAGTCACACAGGGCACAATTCATGCTCAGTATGGCCCTGATGCTGTGTCCTATGATGGTGAAACATGCGCTCACATAATAGAGGAATCTCCTGAGATGTATAATCACTGCAAGTCTCTGTCATAGGTAGATGAGAGCTGTCATCACTATTGAGTGTGTGTCTCTTTGGTAAATGTGTATACAGTTGGATGTATGGCAGCCCATCTTTGTGCCCTACTGATCCAGCAAGGCCTGTGAGGTTTGGCATGGTATGTGTCACCATGAGTAAAATCAGAGTGGTAGTGTGGTATGTTACCAATTCAAGCTTTCCCTCACAACATCATTTCACACATTCCCCCTCACAGTGTTACCCACAGACAGGGCATGCCCAACCACAGGATTAACTAGGCCATCGCCTAGGGCATCAGCCTCAAATGGCCAGCAGATGCAAGGCCGTCAGAGCTCTATATTAGCCCTTGCCTGCAAGAGGGGATGAGAAGCATGAGGTTCACCTAGGGCTACAACATGTAGAGTCAGGTCTGGGGCCAGACCTGTCCACATCCAAATCTACATCTTTTGGCACACCCACCCAGCATCCACTACTCATAGGGGTTAGGGTGCATGTCGATGCATGCATGCACATCATTGACAAATACACAGGACAGACGAGAGGAGAGGCAGGTTATCTGAAACAAATGTTTAATATAACTATCCACACATCTGCACAGACCATACAAAGCACAATGTATCAAATATGATATGAACAATGAACATGTACAGTGCATTCAGACTGTCTTACTGCAATAAGTGCAAGATTTTTTTGGCTGGCACAGTGCTGATGGAGCCCTAAGGCAGAAGCCTCTCAGGCCTATGCTCCCAGGCTGCCAATCAGGTGAGTGCATCTCCCCTCAAGTGCCTGGGTACATGGAAGGTATACAAGGGGGTCCGATTCTGATGAGGAATGTGTTCCTTTGCATACTGGGGAGGGTTGCAGGGCTCCCCATGTAGTTGTGATAGCAGCCCTCCTTGTCAACTCACAGACACATTTCTAACCATCACAGCAGGGCTGCCTTGCCATACAGAGCTACCCAAGTGTCTGGACAGTGGCTCCGCCTCACTCACTAGGCATCCTGCTCCCAGCTGGAGGGTCTGGAGGGGAGGTGTGTGGCTGGGTGAGGCAATGCAACTCCTCCCTCAAACCATGCACCTCCCGTCACAGGCCCTGTAGGTGCAGCATGACAAAGTCCATTAACCAGTACAGGTCTGTGAGACCCTGCAGAACTCACTGCTCTATGGCAGCTAGACACTGCAGAGTCTCGTTGTGTGAGCTAGACAATGGTGCCTCCTTGTGCTGCACCACAGCTGGATGGCAGGTGTCCATCAGCAGCTGCTGTCCAGTCTTGCAGCTCTTCACCCCTCCCAATACCCAGAGCCATCTCTGCCTCCTCATCCTCCCCCTACCCCATCTGACAGCACTGTCACATATTCCTCTACTTCCCCACCACCAGCACCCAAAACCCACAGCCTCCTCCCCCTCTCCACTCCCACCCATTATGCACCATTCAAGCCATCACAACCTCCTCCTCCCCTCACTCTGCCCAGACTGTGCCTCCTCACTCTGCCCAGACTGTGCCTCCTCACTCTCCCCACTCCCAGCACCCTGCCATGACTAAGCCCCCCTCCCCCTCACCACCCTGCACTGACTGGGTCTCCACTCCCAGCACACTGCCCCAAACAAGCATCCTTCCCCTCCCTATTGCCCTGGCCCCACTGAGCACCCTCCCCCTTCCCATCACTCCAGCCAAATTGGGCCTCCCCCACGTCCCCACCAGCATCACTAGGCCCGTCCCCCAGCAGCCACACCATCCCCCTCCCCCAGGGGCTCAAGGAACATGGTCCACATACCCTCCCTTATTTGCCTCACCCCCCTCCCTGCCTGTACCCAGCTCAAGCCCCACCTTCTCCATCTCCAGCTCCTCCATCACCTCCAAGGGACCTGATCCCTCCTCCCTGCAACTCCCTAGCCCCTCCTCCTCAGATGAGCTGGACGCATCAGAGAGTGTGACCACTCCCTTTTCCTCATCACCCCTCTCTGAAGGGGAGGGGCTGGACAGCACACTGGGGCTGGCCTCCATATCCATGCTGCTGTTGCTGGCACCTGTGGAGCTCTGGGGCACAGTGTTGTCCACTGCGTAATCATCACACTCCTCTGGCACAGGTGGCAGGGAGTCCTCCTAGGGCAAAGCTATGAATTGGATTCACAAAATTAGCAAATTTCTACTGCTACTAGTCTGCGTTCTTGACATATGGCAAGTCAACAATAAGGTAAGGGTGGAAGGGAGAGGAGGGGTAAACTAATGGTTGGAGCACTAGCATTGTAACCCAGAGGCCAGGGTCTGATTCCCACATGCACCCCTGTTGGCCTTGGCAGGTCACTACAACCTCCACTGACTCAAAGGAGGGCAATTTAGTATGGTTCTCAATTTATTTTTATTTATTTATTTAGACAGTTTTGTATCCCACCTTATCCTTCAATCAAAGCGGTCACAACACAATTGGGGGATACATTTAACACGTGGGGATATGAGACACAAACACACTAATACTGACAGGGAACATGGGCAATGGAGGGTTAAGTGGCTTGCCCAAGACCACAAGGAGCACCTATGGGACTAGAAACCCCAGTCCTTCCGGCCCAAGGTTGCTGTCCTCTAGTGGGATTTGAACCCCCGACCTTCCAGTCTGAAGTACCTTGCCCCAACCACTAGGCTACTCTTCCCTGCAGTCTTGCAGCTCTTCCCCCTTGGATTTATGTTCACTTCCAAGCAGAAGGTACACATTCCTTTATGTTCTTACAACTCTATGCACAACCAGTTCTACACATTATCTATAGGACCATAGGGGCAAGCTGGCCACTCATTCCCACATACATACACAGTCACATTCCCAGATAGTTGAGTCGAGGAAACCTGATATAATGGTTAAGGAGAAAAACACCAGAGGCATTGATAATAGAGGTGTCAGTTCCAAGCGACTACTCTGAGTCACGTGAAAAGGCAGATCCTGAAATACCAGGAAATGCTATCAGAGACCAGGAAAATGTGACAGAAAGATACAGAAATATTTCCCATCATGTTGGCTGCCACAGGCTTAATAAAGAAAGATTTCCAAGCCCATCTTGACAAACTACCCATACATGTTACATCTTATGAACTCCAGCAGGAGGCTCTCTTTGGCACAATGCAAGTACTACACCAAGCCTTAGCAGTAAATTTGAGAGACTGAGATCATACTCCCCATGCCCTAGTTTAAAAGTGAGGTTCGCAACTGTCATGGTATGTGCAAAACTAACCCATTTAGAGAAACTGCTCCTTGAGTTGTGCCTGTATCTGCCCAGCCTATACAATTCCCAGCTATGAGTGTGTTGGGTAATGTATTGGTGCCCAGGGGATGTGACTGCTCATGACTCTATTACAGCTGGCTTCAGGAGCTGCCAGGTCAACCAGGGGACATGCATCTATGATGTGGCTATTCATATATGTCAGCTGTTTAGCACCTGCCTTATGGCCATGTACATTCAGGTCAAGGATGCTGTACAAAGGGCTGTTGATGGACTTTAGGACCTGTTCCATGAGTCCCTTGCTTGGTCCAGCAGTGGGCTATGCCTCCCAGATATGCACCAGTGATAGACGGGTGTATGTGCATGGATCATCTGAACATGCTTGCTGGGGAGGCATTAGATGGTGCCAGTTATGACCTGAATGGCTGCTCACATCAGGTGATTGCTCAGTTTCCCCTCCTCTGACCTCAGGGAATGCCTTAGCCAGGGGGATCATATTGTGCTGAACTATGTGCCCTAAAAGAGATTATAGGGACCCTATCATTCCCATGTCTACACACCCCCTGTCAGCAATGAGGTGCCTGTTTGTGACTTATGCCTATGGCACCTATGGCACTTACGCCTATGGCACCTTCTGTGATGGACATATCTGACTGCTTTGTGGATCATGTTATTACAAAGATGTGTGTTCCTCATATGTGCGCCTCCATTTCGTGTACCGTATTCACCTGTTTCTGCCATTCAGTGGTCTGTTATGGTCAATTATTCTCTACCTGGGAATGTACACAGGCTCTAACAGGTTGTGGAGGATTCGGGGGGGGGGGGGGGACATGTGTTTGGAGACATGTTCGGGGGACAACAGCACATCTGTCACTAACACATGCCCATGGCCCAGATGTGGATGTTACAGAATTGTGCTCACAGGCACATCTGTTGTGAGGGACCAGCCTAATCCACTACACCATTCCCTTCACAGACACCTGTCTCTGCAAGGTACAGGTCAATGATCATGCGACCTTCCCCCCCCCCCTCCCTAAACAGGCAGAGCTGATGTTCACAGCTGTTGTGGTGTGTCAGACTTGGCCAGTGGCAAGAGGGTCACTGTGAGGAAACACTGACCCATGCATATAGTCCCCAACACCTCATGCAGCAGTGGCTTGCTCATATTGATGGAACATGGGACAATGTCCATCTGCTAACACAGTACAGGTACTGTGGACTCAACCTGTACATTCCCGACCAGCAGGACAGACAGGCATCTGCATTCCTGAGAAATGAAATCCCCACATTCCCTGGCCAGAGCTACTGATCAAACTGTGGCCCTAACCATCCGATGTCAGCTATGCCCAAGTGTAAAACACATTACCATACGTGTACCACAGTGTACCCTGCTTCTAGCACATATCCCAGATGGTATCCTCAAACCTGTTGTAAACATAACTACAGGGAAACATGTCCTCACAACAATTGGATAGGACTGCACCTATGGGACGTGACTGTAGAACCAGGGCTGCTGGTGGAAGGGGAACAGGGTATATGCACAACTATTAAATCATTTCAATTCAATTGACAGGTGTAGTATACTGTTGTATCATGTCAGTCAAAGCAGTTTACACTGTCAAATAAATACAGTGATGTACAATAACCAGGGACATGGATAACCCAGACCATTCCAGAGGCAATGGAGGGTATGTGATGTACCCATAGTCACAAGGGGTGCTAGTGGGAGCTGAACTCTGGTCTCCTGGTTCCCAAGCCAGTGCTCTGACCATTAGGCTACCCTGAGGCACCCACTCACCTATTTGGTACATAATGACATATAGAATGTCTCTCATCTGCCTTAAAATAAAAGTTAAATTATATAATCACAAGTCAAGCAACAGAGTCCTCTTTCCTTACATGATTTCATTAACATTTTCAGTGGTAGTCCCAGCTTCTTATGCTCCAAATATATTTACTCACTAATATATTAAATTTCGGAAGGTCTATATTAGAAAGACATCATGCTTGGCAAGGTAGAAGGTCAATGCAAAAGAGGAAAGCCAGCAACGAGATGGATCAATACAGCAGCAGTTATGAGTGCCACTCTGTCAACAATGACTGAAGATCAAACAGTTTAGGACAACTATCCAGAGGGTCACATAGACTCGACAGCACTTCACAGCAACATATTGATTACCATAGGCAATTGTTGTTGGTGATTCTGTCTTAAATAGTTGAATCTTGCCACTGAATAATAGTGCGCGCCAAGCATGCCGCCAACAGTGAGATCAAAGGGCAATCAGCCCTTTAAAAGCAGCATGCTCCATCGGAGACCCGAGCACACCGCCAACAGCGAGATCAAAGGGCAATCGGCCCTTTAAAAGTGGTGTGCTCCATCGGGCGGGCCCGCGCCTGAGGGCCTCGCCAGAGGGCCCTTTGGCATGGCCCTTAGGCGCGGGCCCAGGAGTGCTCTGGAGTGAGCCGTGAACCCTGCTCCTCCTAATCACCGCAGCTGCCTGGAGCCGGCCCTGGAACTGAATAGGCATGATCGCTCCTCCACACTTTGCCTCCTGACCTCAACCATCTCGCCATCACCACTTTACATTCAAGTAACTTTCCTTGACTTGCTGCCCACTGCTGACATTGATCTTCCCCCCCCCCCCCAAACTTGCTACCCACTGTCTGCTTAGTAGTTACCTACTGCCTGCATAGAGCTGCTAACCATTGTTTGCATTGAACTGCTACCCATTGTCTACCTAGAACTCTTACCCACTGTCTGCATAGAACTGCTACCCAGTATTTGCACAGAACTGCTGCTCACTGCCTGCATCCCACCCTCGTCCTGTCTCCTCCGAGCTTCTTAGAACGGCTACCCATTGTTGCTTAGAACGGCTATCCATTGCTGCTTAGAACTGCTATCCATTGCTGTGTAGAACTGCTACCCACTGCCTGCACATAACCATTACTCATTGCCTGCTTAGACCTTGCTGCCCACTACCATGGCCCCACATCTCATTGTCCTTCTCTTCCTCATCCTCCCCAACTGCCTCCCCTCCTATCAACACCCTCCCTCCTCTCCCCCTACCTTCCTCGCTTCCCCTTCCACTTTCCCCCCCTAGCCTAACATCTGCTCTTGAGCCTCTCCACACCATCCCCCGCACTCATCCAGCCCCCCTCTCTACCTTCCTCACTTCTCCCTCCATTCTACCCCCTAGCCTAGCACCCACTCTTGAGCTTCTTCACACCATCCCCCGCATTCAACCTGCCCCCCTCTCTTTAAGGCAACCCCACCCTTGCTTCCGCCGTACTATCTCCACTTTACCCCGCTCTCTAATACGCATTCTCCTACTCTCATCAGGTAATATCAAACCCAACCCTGCCCCCCCCCCAATTTCTCTCCCACTCTAAAGAAAGTTCCTCATGTACCCTATCTAATCTCATCCACATCCCTCTCCTCCCTCCTTCCGCCCTCTCCCAGTCATCCCACAATCACTCACCCAAAGATATCAACTCCAACCCTACCCCTAGAAATAATCCCTCACATAACCTACCTGATACCATCACTTTATCCCTCATTCCCCCCCCCCCTCATATCCCTCTTGGGGAGCACATACACCTAAACACACCCACCCACACCCTACTCCCTCTAAATCTCGGTACTACCCTAGAAATAGACCCCCATGCTATTCTGTTAAGAAATCCACACGTAACTTATCCAACCTTATCCTTATCCCTCTCCTCCCCCCCTCCGCTCTCCCGTTTACTTGCACCCTATGGAACGCATGCTCAGTTATTTAAAAAAACCTCTTTTATTCACGATCTTTTAATCTCTAATGCCCTACACCTTCTTGCCCTGACTGAAACCTGGCTCCCCCCAGACGACACCGCATTCATTGCCTCTCTCTGCTTTGGGGGCTACCAATTCTCCCATACACCTCGATCTACTGGTCGTGGTGGCAGCGTTGGCCTCCTGCTCTCTCCCTCTTGCCAATTCCAACCCCTCCTGCCACTCCAATCACACTCCCCCCTCTCCTTCGAAGTCCACTCCATTCGCCTCCTCACACCACTTCCCCTCCGAGTAGCTGTTATTTATTGCCCACCCAATAATTCCAAATCAACCTTCCTCACCGACTTAGACTCCTGGCTCTCTGCCTTTATGGATCCCTCCTCCCCCACACTTATTCTTGGCGATTTCAACATTCACATCGACAACCCCTCTGACCCCCATGCCTCAAAGTTCCTCGCTCTTACCTCCTCGTTTGACCTCCAACTTTGCTCCACTGCCCCCACACGGCCACTGCCTTGACCTAATACTCTTCTCCAATTCCTATCCCTCAAACTTCTGCAAATATATCCTTCCCTTATCTGACCATCACCTCTTAACATTTACTCTTCAGCTCCCCCCGTCCCAACCTCGTCCTGTCTCCTCCGACCTATTTAGAAATCTTCATAATATTGATCCTCTGACTCTCTCCTCCACCATCTCTCCATCTCTTTCCTCCATTTTTTCCTCCGAGTCTGTCGACGAGGCATTATCCTCATACAATACTACACTATCCTCAGCCCTTAACACTCTTGCCCCTCCCACCCCACGTCCTGTTAAACGATCTACTCCCCAAACCTGGCTTTCACCCACAATCCGTTACTTACGCATCTGCGCCCGTTCTGCCGAATGAGCCTGGTCCAAATCCCACTCCCCAGAAAACCACCTACACTTCAAATTCATGCTTGGCTCCTTCCAGTCAGCCTTAGCACTTGCCAAACAAAACTACTACATTCATCTAATTCCCTTGCCTCTGATCCTCGCCGTCTCTTTAACACCCTCAATTCTCTCCTCAAGGTCCCCCCGCCCCCAATCCCGCCCTCCCTTTCTGCCCAATCCTAGCCGACTACTTCCATGACAAAATCCTCAAAATTACCCTCCAATTCCCTACCTCCTCATCTATCTCTCCTCCTCCCCATCATACTCCCCCTGCCACCCTCTCCTCCTTCCCTCTGATCTCTGAAGAAGAATCCTCACTACTTCTCTCCTCCTCCAAACCCACCACCTGTTCTTCAGACCCTATCCCCACCCATCTCCTACATCCCATCTCCCTCACCATTGTCCCCTCCATCACTCATATCCTCAACCTTTCACTCTCCACTGCAACTGTCCCCGCTGACTTCAAACATGCTGTTGTCACACCCCTCCTCAAGAAACCCTCACTTGATCTCACATGTCCTTCTATCGACCCATCTCCCTCCTGCCCTTCATATGCAAACTATTAGAATGAGCAGTCCACCATCACTGCCTCGACTTCCTCACCTCCCAGGCCCTCCTGGACCCACTACAATCTGGCTTCCGTCCCCTACAATCCACTGAAATGGCACTCACAAAAGTCACAAACGATCTGTTCCTGGCTAAATCCAAGGGCCTCTACTCTATCCTCATTCTTCTTGACCTTTCTGCTGCCTTTGACACCGTTGACCACGACCTTCTCCTCATCACCCTCTCCTCTCCTCTCCTTCAAGGTTTCCGCACTATCCTGGTTCTCCTCCTACCTCTCCCATCGATCATTCAGTGTATGCTCTTGTGACTCCTCCTCCTCCCCTACCCCGCTCCATGTAGTTGTACCCCAGGGATCTGTCTTGGGCCCCCTCCTCTTCTCTCTCTATACCCAAGGCCTTGGCGCGCTTATCTCCTTTCATGGCTTTCAGTACCATCTCTATGCCGATGACTCCCAAATCTACCTCTCTACACCTAATATTTCTCCAGCAACCCAGTCTAAGATCTCTGCCTGTCTTTCGGACATTGCTGCCTAGATGTCTCATCGCCGATTAAAATCGAACATGGCCTAAACTGAACTCCTTGTCTTTCCACCTAATGAAAGGCGGTATATCAAATAAATGAATATGAATAATTCCTCCCCCCACTTCCCCCTCTCTCAATCCATGTGGATGGATCCACTATCCTTCCTGTTCCCTCGGCCCGCAATCTAGGGGTTATCTTTGACACCTCTCTCTCCTTCTCTGCTCATATCCAGCTTGTAGCTAAGACCTGCCGCTTCTTTCTCTAAAACATCAGCAAAATCCACCCCTTCCTCTCTGAACACACTACCAAAACGCTTATCCACTCCTTAATCTCCTCTCGCCTTGATTACTGCAACCTACTCCTCGCTGGTCTTCCCGTGAGCCACCTCCTTCCCCTCCAATCTATACAAAACCACGCTGCTCGACTAATCTTCTGCCAACCTCGCCGTGCCATTACTCCTCTTCTCAAGTCGCTTCATTGGCTCCCTGTCCAGTTCTGCATCCAATTCAAGCTTCTCCTGCTTACCTATAAATGCATTCATTCTATGGCCCCTCAATACCTCTTATCTTTCCCCATGTCCCCTCTTGAAATCTCCACTCCGCTAACAAATTACTTCTATCAATGCCTTTCACCCGCACCGCGAACTCACGACTGCGCTCCTTTCACCTTGCTGCACCTTATGCCTGGAACAGCCTACCTGCGTCTGTGCGCCAGGCATCCTCCTTGGCCCTCTTCAAATCCAGGCTGAAGACCCACCTCTTCACCGTTGCATTCAGATCCTGACTCCGTCCTCATCTCACCCTAACCCCCGTTATCGTTTATGACCAAACTATACCACACCGTACCTTGCGCAGAACTGACTAATGCCCTCTACTGTTCTAACTAGATTGTAAGCTCTGAAGAACATGACTCTGACGGGCAGGGACTGTTCTTGTTTATTGGCTACCTCTTGTAGGTTAGCTGTGCAGCGCTACGTGTGTGGCGCTTTATAAATGCTGAATAGTAGTAGTAGTAGTGGTAGGTTTTTCCACCCTTCCCATCTATCTCCCATTTTCTGCATCAGTAGTTTATTAGTTTCAGAGTTTTGATGTGTCCTTAAAATAAGTTTGTAACCATGGCAAGAGAAAATGAACAATGCACAAGTTATTCAGCTAACCTCCCATGTCTAAGGCTACAGACTTCTGCATGTTAATCTTTAAACTTGAAAATTTACCAACCCTTAAACACTTCCTCCTAGGTGAGGTAATATTCAGCAACAAGTTGTCTGCAAACACACATTTTAGTTGACTTGTCATCTATTTTAACTGCAGCTAGTTCAGCATTTGATTTGCTGTTAACAAGTAAACGTTCTAGAGCAGGGGTTCTCAACCCAGCCCTTGGGACACACCTCGTCAGTCAGGTTTCCAGGATAACCATAATGAATATGCATGAGAGAGATTTCCACGCATTGTGTCCCAAGGACTGGGTGGGGAGCCCCTGCTTTAGAGCAAGTAGAAAGAGCAGAGGAGATCATGGAAAACCCCTTTGGGTTCCCCTAAGAAAACAACTTCTCGGAGATCATCTTATTGACCAACACTGTAGGCAATTTTATAAAAGACAGTTATCCCAGTCCATATTGCTTTGAATCCCAAATTTTTCTGACATATTATACATGAGACTATGGCATTCTATAGAAAGATTTTTTGGTGTCAAAGCCTACAAACATTGATGGGATGTAACGTTCCCACAAAGCTGTCCGGGAATCCTCCACCCACACTGCCACCAGTAGGGGAAGGTACTGCCTGCTCCTCAAGGTTAAAAATGTGATATCGCAACACTTCCCCTTCCCACCAACAGGGTGGGCAGAGAATTTCTGCACAGCTTTGCAGGAGTGTTGATGGGACGTCTTCATGTACGGTATTCTATTGCAATCAATAATTTGTAGGTATTTGCTGTTACAACCCTCTGTTTTAGAAACCCCATTTGCTCAGGAGAGATGAGATTTGGCATTCTCTCTCACTCTGACAGCTAATATACTAGAAAACAACTTATTATTTAATAATGAAATTGGGTGGTATGACGCAGATTCTGAGAAATGTTTTGCTGTATGGGGATTACAGTTATAAGTTTTCATAGGGACGCTTGCTTTCAACATTGCATTATGCATGTCACCCACGTGATCTGTGAGGATTTTTATAGTACTCTAAACCAGTGGTGTAAATTCTGCCCAAGCAGCCCCTGCAGTCAGAGCAGGGGGGCCCAAAGAAAGAAGGGGGAACACTTGGAGCTGCTCCATCTTTGAAAGTGGACTTACCCCGCTTTAGAGGCCCTTTAAAAACTGTTGCTTGGGGGCCTATAATTTGAATTTCTGCCACTGCTCTGAACTAAACCCATCAGCTCTTGGAGACTTAACCGGATTTGCTATTCTTAGTATGAAATGCAAAGCTTGATTTTTCATAGGGCATCCAGGTAGAAAAAGGGACATCCAAGTTGGAATATTCACAATTATTGTTCTATGTAAACCACCTTGACACACAAAGGTGATATAGAAATAAATGAATAAATAAGGAGCACAAAGTCCATCAAAGCGATTTACAATTGAATAAAAGCAGAAGGGGAGAGGGAAGAAAGAAATGAGAGGATTTACAATTTAGGGACGATAGTAAGGGTGGGGGTGAAAGCAGGAAAGAGAAAGCAGGATTGATCACAGGGAAACAGGACTAGGTCAGGGAAGGCACAAAGGAACAACTCAGTCTTGATTTCTTTTTTGAATTCTGGTAAAGATGGTTGACGTCTAAAATGCAACGGAAGAGAATTCCAGAGATGAGGGCCTTGGTATGAGAAGGAATAGTGATGCAAGACGTCAAGAGAAAGGGGAGGGGGAGGAGAGGAGAGCAGCCTGTGAGGAACAGAATGGACATGAAGGTGTATAAGGACACAAAAGAAGCTAACTAGAGTGGAGAGGAGGCAAAGTATGCTCGATGAACTAAAACCAAAATCTTGTATTGCAAACCAAAGGGAACAGGCAACCAGTAGGAGGAGATAAGGGGGAGACATGTTTGAAGCAACGAGTACCAGAAATCAACTTGGCGGCTGTGGATTAAACTAACTGAAGATGATGTATGGTGCAGATGGAGACCATTATAGAGAGCATTATAGTAGTCCAAATAAGAACCAACCCCAAGAGTGAGCTGTACACTGACAGCTGAGCACACAGCACAGATATGTTCAAGGACAAAAGAAAGATTTGGCTACTGTGACTTTAATCTGTACATGTCCAGAATGATGCCAAGGGTCTTGATAGAATCCTAGTATTGTAATGGGACTGAGGAAAGAACTAGGAGAGGAAATAGACAGACAACCTGGAGAAGGAATAAAATCGATTCACATTTAGAGACCTTTCTTCCAAGGCAATGTAGGGTAAAGTGACTTGCCCAAGGCCACAAGGAGTGCTAGTGGGAATCAAACCCTGGTCTCTTGGTCACCAGAGTCCACTGCTCTAATGATGACTAAGCTACTCCTCCACTTCAAAAGGAAAATATGCACAATTAGAAAGGTAGAAAAAAAAAACACACTCAGTGATAAAAGCATCATAATGCACAGAAAGGATTGTAATGATGTGATAAAAGTGAAGACATTGTGATGGTGTGAAGTTGTGAGTCAAGTTTCAGCAGAGTTGAAAGGAGGAAGTTCTTCATTGCTTATTCGCATGCAACAAACAAAAAATTTCCAGTCTTCTTCCAAGGCATCTCTAAACAGGGAAATAGCGGCTTACAGGTCAGCCCTGAACAGATACTGGAACTCCCCCTTTCTATTGGAAACAAGCCACTCACTGTATGATGTCATGTATAAATCACGCCCATAAATCTATTTTCTAAGTTATCACATTTTAAAAACAAATTCTTGTTCCTCTACCTAAAACAATTAACAAGCCATTTAAGTATTGCACTGATAAAACACAGGCACTCTCTAGGTTTCCTCTTCCTCTCTGTTCTGGTAGCCTCTCTCCAACCAAGCCACATACCCCTTCCAATTTCCTTGCTTGAAAGAATGAGCAGGCTGGAGGTAGGTATAATGGCAGAAACAATGGCCACAGATTTATCAGATTTATTAAGAATTAAAAAAAGCAGCAAATCATCATAACTTAACCCAACATCCCGAGTTCAACTTTTCAGCATACTCAAAAGCAACCCAACTTCCCATGCAACACACTGAACCAACAAGGCTGCCACCGACCCTCCTGTCTGAGCCAGCCATATCAATGAATATGCAGCCTGTCAGCCAGACCAAGTCACACGAGCTGTTGATATTCAAAATGACTCATCCAGTTATATTCAGGTGTTAACCATCTAACATTTTGGGCCCATTGACCAGTTAAATTTGGACTGGGGAGCTTGATGCATATGCATTGCTCATATCCCCTCATAACAGTCACATTTGAGGATTAACACAGCATGCTCTGACGAGAGTGCCTGCATGAACCCAGCCAAGGAGTCACCACAACAGACCGTTTTAAAGGAAAGGAGAGGGATGTGCGTATTGCTTTTTATCTAGGTGCTTAACATTTGAAATTTTAGGGGTTTATTTCTGAGACAATTAGGTGCTTACCCAGGGTAAAAAAACCCAGGGGTTTATCGATGTATTCGAGTTGCAAAAAAATAACACTTTGTAGCTTTTTAGCTGGATGCCAAAACACAATTTTTCAGCATCAACCCCTTTTCCTAGCCCTAGCCCCAGTTCTCTTTTATATATATATTTATTCAAACCACAGCAAATTTGCAAATACATTAATATTAAGAGAACACGGGTGCCTAAATAACATTCCACAACCATACAAGTATTGATCTCAAACTCTGCTAACAATTACAGACCAAGGCCAAATTCAACTAGAACAAAAATCTTGAATATCTTGATTAAATCCTATTTCCCGGTTATGGTTTCTGCTCTGAGGAATAGATCTAAAAAGGACTGCTATGGAATTTTTTACCAGCCAATTTTACTCCTGGGAATCATGTTCAAGCATATCCTAATACTTTGGAGGGATACATTTGGGAAATTAAATGTTCATAGAAGGAAAGAAGGGAGGGCAGATGAGAGTAGCAGTGGCACAAATGTACAAAAAGTCATTCCCCAAAGTATGCTTATGGGCTTCTTTTGTCCACTGACAAAGCTAGAGAGATGTCTATACGAGGGAAATAGCAGGTGCCCGGTATCATTTATTTAACAGGTTTTGTATGCCACCTTATCATATAGTAACATACTAAATGACAGCAGATAAAGACCAGTATGGTCCATCTAGTCTGCCCAGTAAGATGGCAAGAGTAGGTGCACCTGCCGCTCTGTGCAGGCCACCCCTCCCCATGTCTCTGTTTAGGGGTGAACCCACCACTCCATGTAGGACACCCCTATTTGTTGAGAAATTAGATAGTTACGTTTATTTTGATTTTAACCTGTTGCTATAAAGGGATCCACTGTGTGTGTCCCATGCCATTTTGAATTCTGTCACTGTATTTGCCCCCATCACTTCCATCGGGAGGGCATTCCAAGCATCCACCACCCTTTCAGTGAAAAAGTATTCCCTGACATTGCCTTTCAATTTACTCCCTTGCAGCTTCATGTTATGCCCTCTAGTTTTACAGCTTCCCCATCTTTGGAAGAGGTTTGTTTGTTCATCATTCCTCTTTAAGTATTTAAAGGTCTGAATCATATCTCCCCTATCCCTCCTCTCCTCCAAAGTGTACATATTTAGGTATTCAAGTCTCTTCTCATAAGGCTTCTGACGCAGGCTCCAAATCATTTTGGTTGCCTTCCTCTGAACCGTTTCCAGTCTTTTTACATCCTTTGCGAGATATGGTCTCCAAAATTGAACACAGTATTCCAAGTGAGGCCTCACCAATGACTTATACACTGGCATTAGTACCTCTTCCTTTCTGCTGGTAATTCCTCTTTGTATGCAATCCAACATCCACCTGGCTTTTGCCACCACCTTGTTGCACTGTTTTGCCACCTTGAGATCCTCAGAAATAATCATACCAAGGTCCTTCTCCTGCTCCATGCACACCAACCTCTCGCCCCCTATCGTATACATTTCCCTTGGAGTTCTGCTTCTTAAGTGCATGACACTGCACTTCTTCACATTAAATCTTAATTGCCAAGCATTAGACCATTCTTCCTGCTTTTTTAGATCTTTTCTCATGTTATCCACTCCCTCACTCTTATAATCTTATAATCAAAGCGGTTTACATGCTAAACATGGTACATGGCAGTTATATATTACAGAGTCATGTGAGGGTGAGGGGAAATGTGAAAGGCTCTTGGTAGTAACTTATTTACAAGTAGGTATATATACAATATTTGCAAGACAGTGTCATGAGTTGGAGCAGCTGATTTTGTGTGTGTGTGTGGGGGGGGGGGGGGGGTTGCATCTCCACAGAGAGCCAAAAGAAGGTTAATACAGGACGGGGGGGGGGGGGGATAAGCACGAGAGAAACAACAAGTGAAGACAGGTCAGCCTAGCAGCAGGTGATTCCCTGATGCAAAGTGTGTGGAGATGGTTTTTTGCAGATGCAGAATCTGAGTGATCCACATGGGTTGGTTTGACATCCAAGTCATTAGATACTGAAGGTGTACTGTCTGAAAAGGGTGTTGAAGGGGTTGATATTGGCATGCTGTATCACATCATGTCTGCAGAACACTGGCTAGTATGTGCCAGAGGACACAAATATGGATCCTGTGCCTGGGGTTGGCCATACCTGATCATGGCTCTCTCTGGCCTTAGTTGGGTTCAACAATGTTTACATAAGTGTCACCATTTGTGCATATCACTTTTGCCCTCACATCCATCCTCTGCAGTGACCTGCCACATCTATCAGCCTCTGGTTCACCATCATGTGTACAGGGAGTCACCTTCGCATCATGGCAGTGGGATGTCTACTCACTAGTCTCCTCATATGCACAAATGAAGCGAGGTTGGCTCCCAGTTATCAGTGTAGGAAATATGTTTATTAATGGTATGGTCGTAGTAAAATCACACCATACAGACATCTATGGGTACATGACAATGATAGATATAAATGCACAGCATACATGGTAATGTCCAGACAGTCATCCAGAGGCTCTGGCCCCCCTGCCCTTATGTATATGTTAACACCACACAGCTAAAAAATGCACAGACAAGTGCTGGCCTTTGCCCCTTTGAACGTTAAGATGGGCTGCAGGGGCCCTAGTGAGCACATCTATCTACATTGATAAAAGCACATAAAAACCTTTTCCCATCCTTCCCTAGAGGCCTGCTCCACATTCAGTTCACAGCATCTGTAGAAGAAACAGAGAAACCATGGTTAGCATGTACCTTCCAATATTAGGCTTATCTCAAACACATCTCCTTCCTTTCCCAACACATAGGCACCCAATGTGAAGGAGACAGCTTCCTGTGGATACATGTAGACGATGACCCAGTCCATACCAAACAGAGTGTACCATTTATACATATGAGCTCTTGCCAGAGCCTAACTGCTACAGCTAATTGGGGACAGTTCAGGCAGTACAGCATAATTGCCATCTATGAGCTAGCAATTTTGCAATTAGGAATATGTAGGCAGCCCACAAGTCCTTTCCCATTTCTAAAATGTTCATTGCACACATTTATATCCTGTATATGCGCCCACAGGGCTTTTTTCAGAAGAAAACACATAAAATGGTAGTATGCAGATCCCACCCCTATACACTTAAGGCAGCCCATTTTAGAAATCCTTTCATTTGTGCTGATTCTGACCTGCTCATGGCACCAAAATGAAAGGAGTTCACCAGAAAAGACAACTTCTGCCAGGATGAGATGGAACACATGTTACAGAAGATCCTCAAGCACCAGAGAGTTCTCCTGGGCCATGCTGGTGTCCATCACAAACAAAAATTCTGGCTGGGCATATGCCAATGTGAATGTCATCTACCACAGAAATGGATGCAGAGAAACTGAAATGTAACTGGAGGGAAATGCAGTGGAAGACCAAGCAGAAGTCCATGGAGATAGGTCCAAATGGACAGTTGCAGTCCCTCAGCAACCTGGAGAGACAGGTACTACAAATGATAGATGAAGAAACAGTGAGGAGAGTTGGACTCCTCAAGAGCCTACTATTACTATTGACCATTTGTATAGCACTACAAGGTATACATAGCGCTGTACAGATGCATGTAAAAGATGGTCCCTGCTCAGAGCTTACAATTTAGTCAAAATAGACAACACAACAGCTGGGGACAAGGATATGTCTAGGGCAGGGGTTCCCAAACCTGTCTCCCATCCAGCATATCCACAATGAATATGCATGAGAGAGATTTGCATACACTGACTCAATTGTATGCAAATCTCTCTCATGCATATTCATTGTGGATATCCTTAAAACCCAACTGGATGGGGAGGTCCCAGGACAGGTTTGGGAACCTCTGGTCTAGGGGAATAGTAAGGAACACATAGTTGTAGAGCACTAGACTACATGATTCAGGAGCACAGTAGGTGTGTCTAGCATACATTCCGACCCTTCTCTACATGCTCTGCCACCTATTATTGCTGCCTCCCCTCTACCTGGGACTAATGTTGGGGGCATGCAATCACCTCTCACTCTCCTCTCACATTTACCCATCATGGGACTATATGCTTTATGCCTTCACAGAAATGTGTGCAGCAGGAGGCAGCTGGGCCTCTGTTCCCAATGATGTCTTACTGGCATGCTGTAATGTCCCATCTCCCTATAGCCAGAATGCTGAGATAGGCAAGCTGCTGTTCTGTGAATATCTCATCCATTTCATACTGTGTGAACAAGATGCCATGACCCACACTGCCTTGATTCAGCGATCAAGCATTTCACAGGACAGCACCTTGCAGCCATTAATGGTGTAACAGCTGATTTGGAAGTGTTATTCACTTTTGTTATACCATTTGGACCCTGTTCCTGGGCTCTGCACCAGGCCCATTACCACCCTCTTGGGCAACAACATTTTCCACATTTGCTCGTTCCTCTACAGAATGAATCATCAGCCCAACATTAGGGCCATCAGACATCTATGGCCTGTTCAGCTTTTGCTGCATGTGCTTGGGATGTGTGTGATAATGGGATGTGTGTATGGAACACCTTATGATCCAGTGCCCCACAAGCACCACTCCCAGTAAGCACTGAGGAACAGGTGGCTTGCTGTGGACATGCAGTGTGTGTGGTCTTATCGCTTGTATGGTGCCAGTGATCATGAACAGTGCTGATGGTATAGGAGACGTGGGCACCATGGAGAATGCCATCCTCTGTCACACCCTATGCACACCTGCACCAGAAGGGATATCTCATCCCCGCCCCCCCCCCATACAAAATTCTGCTTCCAAGTGTTCCATCTTTTCCCTCAATTCCTCTCTTTTACCACATGAAGCATCCCTCCATCTTTTCCATCAGGCCCTTCTTGACCCCTCAATTTCTCCTTTCTACTCTTCCCCACCCTCATTCTCTCTCATTCCACTTATTTCCCTCTTTTCAACCTCACCATAGTTACCTTGTCTTTTCCCTGGCACTTGCAGCACAGACATCTTCCAAGCCCACTGCAGTAGAAGCTTGAGAAGACAAGGGCTTCTCCTAATTCCGGGCTTGATACTATGGCTTCCCCAAAGATAAAAACTGGCTTGAGAAACTACAGTGAACCCTCTCTTGCCTGCCAGCAGAACTAAATGAAGCTGCTAGTGCCCCTGTTAGCCCTTAGCAAGAGCAGTTTCAAATGTTATGGCCTGTCAGTGTTATTCTTACAAGATTAAATGTTGGGCTGCGAGGTTAGAAGCTGCTCTTGGTAGGGCTGGCAGAAATAGCAGCTTCATTTAATTCAGCTGGCAGGTGAGAGGGGGCTCACTGTAGTCTCTCAAGCCAGTTGGTAAACTTCCTCTGTGCAGTTGTACTGTGCCTGGATTATGTAGCAAGGAAGTGGAAAGCAAGACCTGCTGGAAGGAGGCCAGAAGAACATTTAACAAGTACAGCTGCTATTGCTGCACATTGAGGATTTTAATTCTGGCATGCGGGCTGCAGGCTTTGCGCAACCATTACATGACTGGTGTGAATGGATTAATGGGATCTGTCCAAATGCCCCATAGGGAAAAGATTGCTACTCTATTCAGAAGCAATTTCAAACAAACATTGCTTATTCAACTCACTTTGGTAACTTAACCACTGACTTTCCCATTTTCACTTATATGCGTGAAGTGTGCTCTCATAAACGCACGGTCTGTCCGCAAAAAATGGCCAATCACTGACCTTATGACATATCATAAACTAGACATCCTGCTAGTGACAGAATCATGGCTCACCACCTCAGACGCAGTCCTCATCAACCAATTCATCCCCCCCCCCGCCCGACTTCTCAATCCATACATGCCACAGAGCAGACCATAGGGGAGGTGGTGCATTCATTATGGCAAAAACGGACCTCCAGTATCAAACAATCAGCTCTACCTACTCAACACACCTTGATGTGATCACCATATCCAACAACTATAATACCATCAACCTCATCTACAGATCCCCATCCTCACCCCCTGAAGACCTCGCAACCATAACTGACCTAGCCTCCAACCCCAAGAACACACGCAAGCCAAACTGGGTACTAGGAGATTTTAACCTACCAGCCCTGCAGGATAACCATTCCAAAGCCTTCCTTGAGGCACTCAATAACCTGGACTATGAACAAATAGTTGATGCCCCTATGCACCAAAAAGATAATATACTAGACCTTATCTTCACCCCTCAACCAGACGTGCGCTCAAACTACAACCTCAACGTAACCCCGGTCCCATGGTCTGACCACAATCTAATTAGATTCCAAATACCCATGAACCAGGACAGCGAACGGACAACGAATGCAACTGAACAATCAACAGCACCTTCAGGACGTTTCAGACCCTTTGACAAAGAGGCGATTATCAAAGATGTCCTCCCCAATATCATGACTACATCACGGAACCTTGAAGAGGCGATTGCCTCATGGAACAACAGCCTGAGCTCCTTTGCATGCATATCTAACCAAGCAAAGCCTCAGACCTCAGACAAGCAACCAAGAAGGAGAAAATCTGTATGCTGGTACACCAACGAGCTGCAAACATCACTACAAATGCTGAGGAAAATCGAGAGAAAATGGCGCCGTACACAGGCCCCAACAGACCAGACAGCCTACAACTCCCACCTGCAGGCACACCGGGACCTATTATCAACAAAAATCAAAGAACATCACTCCGAGCTCTTAAGCCGATCCCTGAACAAACCCCACGAACTGTTCAATATAGTGAGGACTCTAACAAAGGAACCCTCATCCTCACAACCAACCATGATACATCCTCAGGACTATGCAGACTACATGCTGGCCAAAACCAAAAATGCTAGCAAAGCCACGCTGTCCAGCCCCACTAACAACCCACCAAAGCCACTTACCTCTCTCATGACACCAGCAGATACAAGTATTGAGGATATCATCGCTGTCATCAATACCACTACTGCCCCTAACGACCCTTGTCCAGCATTCGGGATAAGATCTTTACATAAGGAAATCAGCCCTATAATAGCCAAAATCATTGACCTATCCTTCTCTACAGGACAATTCCCACTATGCCTCAAACAGACTTCAATCCGACCCCTCCTGAAGAACACCAAACTAAATCCCCAGAAAGTGGAATCTTACTGACCAATATTGAGCATCCCGCTGCTAGCAAAGATAGTTGAGAAGGTCGTTCAACGGCAAATACAGGACCACATTGATGCTACAGCTCCCCTTGACCCATGCCAACATGGATTTAGGGAAGCACATTTTATTTATTTATTTAACAGTATTTCTATACCACCTTATCCTACAATCAAGGCGGTATCACAGCAAAACAATCAAAAGTAGTGAACGTGTATTTCATGCAGTGAAGGATATATCATGATTTGTGTGTAAGATGTTATAGTGTGTTTGATTAGGTTGAACTATGTACATTGTGCGCTATGATAAAGCATGCGCTATAATACATTCTTCTATACATTGAGTGTTAAGATACATCGTGTGCTGTTATACATTTTCTTATCAGGGGGTCAGAGGGGGGTATGTTGGTAGTTCCTGGTAGTTAGATCAAGTGACGTGTCCATAGTGTTCTATGAACAGCGTTGTCTTCAGCTGTTTGCAAATGTCTTTGAGGTCCGTCGTCGATTTCAGCTCGTCTGGGAGGGAGTTCCAGATTGTTGGGGCAGCCAGGGAGAGTGCTCTTTCTGTGGTGTCTTTGCGTGTTTTTCTGAAGTCTCTAGGGGTTGAAACTCTCCTTACCACACTTAACACACTGATCACAGGGATTGACAACGTCAAACAAGGATATGCATTAATCTTCCTAGACATTGCCGCCGCATTTGATTCCGTAAACCTTTGAGCAACTCCTGATACGGCTTCACGACAAGGGAATTACTGGCTCAGCATGGAGTTGGTGCAAATCCTACCTAACAGACAGATGGCAGCAGGTACGGACAGGATCCACAACCTCTGAGCCTTTCCAACAAAAACACGGTGTACCTCAGGGCTCTTCACTCTCCGCCCTCTTATTCAACATATACATGCAACCCATATGCGAAATAATTCGCTTATTTAACATATCATGCCTGATCTACGTGGATGAGGTACTACTCTTCACCCCGTTTATGATCGATCACCCAGACTTCTCCCCACTAGTAAAGTGCTTTGAGGCCGTAACTGACTGGCTCCACTCAGAGCCTGAAAATAAACTTCAGCAAGACGGACGTTCTGTTCATAACTAGAAACCAATCCTTCTTACCACCGCCAACCTTAAAGACAAGAGACGCCGAACTCCCAAGTAAACCCAGCATCCGCTACTTAGGCGTTATGTTAGACCAACAGCTTGATTTCAAAATGCATATCAGCAACACCACCAAGCAAATTTACCATAAACTATGGACATTGCGATACCTCCGACCCCTGCTGCAACCAGATGACTTCAGATCAGTTTTCCAGGCAATGGAGACCCCCCATTTTGACTAAGCCAACGTGATCCTACATGGCCTACCCAAAAACACGATAAATCCACTACAGATGGCAATGAACGCAGCTGCACGTTTCCTACACGGAGCCTCCAGAAGGGAGCACATCACTCCAATCCTGAAGGACTTACTCTGGCTACCAATTTACTGCCGGCTCACCTATAAGGTAGTCCTGATGACCTTCAAGGCCATCAACAAAATATCCGCCACCTCCCTAATGGACCTTCTCCACCCCACTCCAGCAAACAGAGCAAGGAGAGCATTCGCCACCAATACTCTACAGATCCCCAATGAAATAATAAAATGCACCCAGGCAACAAAGAACCGAGCCTTCAAGTTCTATACCCCCAGCTGCTAGAATGCACTCCCAACAGACATTCGAGCGGTCACAGATCTTGCCCAATTCAGAAAAGCACTAAACCACCACCTCTTTCTACTACACTACTCTGAACTCAATAACTCAATCCCACCCACCATGCACCCGGTCAGGAAGCTGTAAGTCACAAATGACTCATGTTAATATTGTAGATAACTGTAGATAGTTCCCCCAGCTGTAACCCAAGTTGCATCCTCCCGTTTCATTGTAAGTGCACAACAGCATGCCTGTTATGCATAAATCTGTTGTATGTAAACTGCACTGATTTTAAAAAGCGCGGTATATAAAAGCAATAAATAAAATAAAATAAAATAAATAAATATGCAAATCCTCTGCGTACCGTGGAGAGTTACTATGCTGCTACACACTTGGTCCTTTCTAGAACCAGTCTATTATATACTAGCTCACTCCTGGTTCCAGCAATCTAGCTTTGTGTCCAAGGTAGCAGAATTAAACAATGCCTTTCATAAAGTGACCTCATTATGTAACTGAACCATATCTATGCCCCTTTTAAACATAAAAACATGACGGCAGAAAAAGACCACATGGCCTATCTAGTCTGCTCTTCCATATCAACTACAATAGCCTCCTTTTCACCTTTAGAGATCCTCTGTCTGTCCCATGCTTTTTTTTAATCCAGATACTGTCCTCATCTCTACCACCTCCACTGGGAGACCATTCCACGCATCTACCACTCTTTCCGTAAAGAAACATTTCCACATATTACTCCTATGTCCCCTCATAGCAGAATTTGCTTTCAATCAAAAGACTCTCCTCCTGTACATTTATGCAACAGAGGTATTTAAACATCTCTATCATATTTCCTCTATCCCGCCTTTCCTCTAAAGTATACATGGTAAGATCTTTAAGTCTGTCCTCATATGCTTTATAACGAATACCACTAACCATTTTAGTAGCCAACCTTTGCACTGATTCCAACCTGTTTATATCCTTTTGAAGGTGCAATCTCCAGAACTGCACACAACTGAGTGGAGGAGTGGCCTAGTGGTTGGGGCAAGGTACTTCAGGCCGGAAGGTCAGGGGTTCAAATCCCACTAAAGGACAGCAAACTTGGGCCGGAAGGACTGGGGTTTCTAATCCCACAGGTGTTCCTTGTGGTCTTGGGCAAGCCACTTAACCCTCCATAGCCCATGTTCCCTGTAAAATAGTTATCTCCAAGTTATAATGCCCTGTTCAATGTAATTTCAGTTTGTTCAATGTAAACCGCACTGATGCAGAATAGCGCAGTATATAAGAGAATAAAAATAAATACTCCAAATGAGGTCGCACCAGAGACTTATACAGAGGCACTAACTCCATTCTTCTGCTTGCCATTCCTCTCCCTATGCACCCAAGCATCCTTCTGGCTTTCACAGTCGCTTTTTCGACCTGTTTAACTACTTTATTGTAAGATTGTCAGACACAATTGCCCAGGTCCAGCTCTTCTTCTGTGGACAGAAGTACTTCACCCCCTACACTGTACTGATTCCTTGGATTTTTGCAGCCTCAAATGCATGATCCTGCATTTTTTAGCATTAAATCTCAGCTGCCAAATTCTAAACCATTCTTCAAGCTTAGCTAGATC
Source organism: Ichthyophis bannanicus (assembly GCA_033557465.1). Taxonomy (NCBI): domain Eukaryota; kingdom Metazoa; phylum Chordata; class Amphibia; order Gymnophiona; family Ichthyophiidae; genus Ichthyophis; species Ichthyophis bannanicus. The sequence continues at coordinate 1,089,096,238 of CM066032.1, read as the reverse complement.
CCTCTTTATCTTATCTACTTCTTCGTGGGTTTCTATTGCAGATTTTGGTATCATCCGCAAACAGGCAAACCGTACCAGACAGCCCTTCTGCAATATCTTCAGCCACAGGACTCTCCTCTCCGAGCACGATCCAGCATCGGGGGTATTAGTGGGGAGCTGCAAGCCTTTCCCACTCCCCCCTCCAAGGCAGGATCACACCACAGCAAACATTTAAAAGCAGCACGCCTCCAGGCATGCCCGTGCCTGGCAGGCCCACACCTGATGGCCTCACCAGAGGGCCCTTTGGCGTGGCACTTAGGCAAAAACATTCCTTAAGCGATACTTCTCAGGAAAACGGATCTTCTAACACAGATAGCCCAGGGACTCCTGCACATTTGGATGAGATCACAACCATTCATACCAAAATTGCTGCCTATTCTTATATACTCCCACAGCCCTTAAACCTCACTGATCGCTATAACTCAGTAAGTTACTGCAAGCTTGCCATTCTCACTGTCTGCTCTACTGAACTCTAACATACTTTTCAATCTGTTAATTGATTACATTTATCCTTGCAATAATGCATAATAGCCATATTGTCTTGATGCTACTTCATTACTTTTAATGCTATACATCACTCTCGATATCTTGAATCAATTATTGTCTTATATTTGTCATCACTGCATAAGTGCTCCAGTTAAAGATTCTGTATTCTCTCATCAAATTTGAATCATACCAGAATTGAAGTTACAAAATTGTTTATGCTCTCTCTGAACGTATTATTCTATACACTTGGCCTTCTACTCACATCCACTCCACTCCTCCACATCCTTACTCCTCCAATCAACATCCTCTAACCCTCCCACATTCCTATCATACACTACCACCCTAGACAAGACCACCATGGTCATTTTAACAGACATACATTCCTTGATAGCACACTCCTAAACCAGAGAAGACAGAACTATAGACTAATTCACATAAACCTTGCACCAAAATATAGCCTTCTAAAAAACAATTCCCCACACCGCCCTAAAATTCATTCTTATTAATGCCAAGTCCATTAGAAATAAAATCCCACTGCTCGTTGACCTCATTACAGACGAAAAAACAGATTTGCTCTGCATTACTGAAACCTGGTTATCAGATGCTGACTCGGGTCTACTAAATCAGCTAAAGGTTCAAGGCTATTCTATCTTCAACTGCCCTAAGACCATAAAAGAGGAGGTGGAGTACTCACAATATCGAGATCTGACCTTAACATTTCCCCCACCATCTGCAATAATCATGAGGGGATGGATATCCTTAAAATAGAAAATAAAACCATAGCCATTTGCCTTATTTACAAGACCTCCCACTTCCAACAAACAAAATATAACCAATATCCTTGAATTTGCCTGCAACTCCCCATTAAGAAAACCCCATATCATTCTCAGGGATTTTAACCTAGCATCTCTCACCATCAACCAATCAACAGCCTTCCTGCACTCAATGGAAGAGATGGGTTTCAAGCAAACAATAGAATATCCTACTCACATTAAAGGTAACACCCTAGATCTTGTGTTCCTCCCAGAACACAACTGAACTTCCTCAATATAGTCCCCCATGTATAACCCTAGTCCCCTGGTCCGACCATTTCACCATACGTTTCTCCTTACTCCTTCCGCAAGCTGCCACCTTACATACCTCCACCCCACACCAAGGGCGGAGATTCAGATCCTTGACAAGAAAACATTTCTAGAAAGCATAGTTACTCACCTGTAACAGGTGATCTCCGGGAACAGCAGGAATTTAGTCCTCACATATGGGTATCGTCGGTACCGACGGAGCCTGCACAGGAACGCTCCCCAGCGTCCAATTAGAAAGCTTTTGGGAGCATCCCACAGCGCCTGCATACTGCCTTCCCCAACTGCCTCTCTCCAGTTGAGTTTTAAAGCTGAGACAAAGAGAGAGAGAGGGAAAGGAAAAGAGATAGATAGAGAGATACAGCTCCTAGGGGAGGTGGGTGGGTTGTGAGGACTAAATTCCTGCTGTTCCCAGAGATCACCTGTTACAGGTGAGTAACTATGCTATCTCCAGGAACAAGCAGGAATGTAGTCATCACATATGGGGACTCCCTAGCTTTAGATGCCAGGGAGAGACCCCAGAAGTTGTGTGTCCCTGAGAAGGGCTCCACTTCTTCCCATGGATCTCTTGCATCCTACCAGGGATGGTGGGTAGGAGTTGATTAGGTATGGAACAGGTGTTGGAGAACAGCCTGACCAAATAAGGCATCCTGGCAGGAGTCCTTGTCCAAGCAGTAATGGGCTGTGAAGGTATGAACAGAGGCCCAGGTGGCTGCTCGACAGATGTCGTCGATAGACACAGAGTGCAGATGAGCCATTGAAGTTGCCATGGCTCTCACATTGTGAGCTGTGACATGGCCCTCCAGAGGAAGATTCTTACTCTGATAGGCAAAGGCTATACACTGAGAAATCAAATTAGATAGTGTTCTCTTGGAGACTGGAAGTCCCAAATGAGAAGGATCAAAAGCAACAAAGAGTTGAAAGGACTTTCTATGTTGCTGTGTTCTTTGTAAGTAAAAGGCTAAAGCTCTTTTACAGTCCAAAGTATGAAGGTTCCTTTCTGCATTTGATGCATGAGGCCTTGGAAAGAACACAGGCAGGTAGACCGCTTGGTTTAGATGAAAAGGCGAGACCACCTTTGGCATAAAGCGTGGATGAGTCCTAAGGACTACCTTGTCATGATGGAACCTTGTATAAGGTGGATCAGTTACTAGTGCTTGCAACTCACTGATGCAAAGTGCTGATGTGATTGCAATGAGAAAGATAACCTTCCAAGAAAGGAATTTCAAGGAGGTAGTAGCTAAGGGTTCGAAAGGTGGCTTCATGAGCTGACCAAGAACCAAATTTAAGTCCTATGCCACAGGTGGTGGCTTTATGGGAGGCTTAGTTAGCAGGCGGCCTCTCATAAATCTTGCTATAGGAGGATGGGAGGAGATAGGTTGCCCATTTAGGGGCTTAAAGGAAGCTGCAATAGCACTCAAATGGACCCTCACTGAGTTAGTCTTAAGTCCTGCATTGGATAAATGAAGGAGATACTCCAGTAATGATTCCAGAGGTATGGCACTGGGGTTAAGACCCTTCTGTGAACACCATACGGTGAACCTTTTCCACTTGAAAGCATAAGAGCGTCTTGTGGAAGGCTTCCTGGAAGCATAAAGGATATCCTTTATTTGCTGAGGGAGGTTAAGATCATGGAGATCTAGGCCTTCAGCAACCAAGCCCTGAGATGCAGAGACTGGGGAATGGGATGCCATAACATTCTATCCTCCTGAGATAGGAGATCTGGAGCAGACCCTAACTCCAGGGAGGGAGCTTGAGAGAGATGTAGAAGCAGAAGGTACCACACTTGCCGTGGCCAATGTGGAGCTATGAGAATCATACGGCCTCTGTCTCTCTGAAGCTTTTGGGAATCAGGGGAATGGGTGGAAAGGCATACAGGAAGTCTTGACCCAAATGAAGGAGGAAAGCATCCCTGGCCTGAGCCCCCTGAGCCGGGGTCCTGGAACAGAACCAGGGAAGTTTGGCATTCCACGGACTTCCAAAGAGATCTATGTCCGGGGTTCCCCAAATTTGAAAAATCTTGGCTACCTTGTCTGTATGCAGAGACCACTCGTGTGGAAGCAGAACTCGACTAAGTCCGTCTGCCCAAGAGTTTTGTATGCCTGGAAGATACACCGCCAGGAGATTTATTTATTTTTTATTTATGAATCTGATGCTCTCTGGCGAGGGCCCATAGTCGCAAAGCTTCGTTGCAAAGCGACAGAGAGACTGTTCCCCCCTGCTTGTTCACGTAGAACATGGCTACTTGATTGTCCGTATGAATGAGGACTGTCTTGTAGCTGAGCAGGGTATGGAACACTCGAAGAGCAAGGAAGATTGATATGTAGATGAGTCTCCTGTGGAGACCAGGTGCCTTGGGTGGAGAGGTCTTGTAGATGAGCTCCCCAACCCATTGGAGAAGCATCTGTTGTGAGAGTTGCCTGGGGTAAGGGTTGATGGAAAGAGGACCCCAGCAACAGGTTTTGAGTGGACCTCCACCACTGGACGGACAAAACAAGCCGACTTGTGTTTGCTATTTTGTCTGACAGGCATCCTGATGCCTGTGTCCATTGAGTGGATAAAGTCCACTGGGCTGCCCTCATATGGAGGCGAGCATAGGGAACCACATGCACGGTAGATGCCATGTGACCTAGTAGTTGTAGCATTTCTCAGGTCAGTGAGATGAGACTTTAGCACTGCTTGAGAAGCTAACTGCACCATGTGAAGGCAACGGGTCTGGGGGAGATAGGCCCTTGCCTTTCTGGTATCCAGCAAAGCTCCTATGAACTCTAAAGACTGAGTGGGAGTTAGACTGGATTTGGGGATGTTTATTACCATACCCAGAAGACGAATATCCCTAGAGTGCGGAGAAATGCTGCTACCACAGCCATGCATTTCGTGAACACCCTTGGTGCTGAGGCCAGGCCAAAAGGAAGCACCCTGTATTGGTAGTGCTTTCCCTGAAAAAGGAACCGAAGGAACTTTCTGTGAGTTGGATGGATGAGAACATGGGTGTACGCATCCTTGAGATCTACAGAACAAAGCCAATCCTGACTCTGAAGGTATGGCAGCAGAGTTCCGAGAGAAATCATCTTGAATTTCTTTTTGACAAGGAATTTGTTAGATTCTCTGAGGTCTAAGATAGGTCTGTATCCCCCTGTTTTCTTTGGGATAAGGAAATAGGGGGAGTAAAACCCTGTACCCTGTTGATGGATGGGTACTTCTTCTATTGCCCCTTGGGCAAGAAGCATAGTGACCTCTTGACCTAACAGGTTGATGAGAGAGGTCGGAGAATTGAACTGCCTTATCATTGTGGGAGGGGGCACGCTCGAAAAATGAAGCTTGTACCCCTCTTTTATGATGGAGAGTGTCCAATGCTCTGCTGTTATCTGTCCCCATCTGGGGGCAAAATTGCCCAACCTTCCTGGAATGGGGAAAGGCTCTGGTCCATTGAGAGCCAGGAAGGCTAAGTTCTCTAGCTGAAAGTCAAAGGCCTTGTGGAGGCTGAGACTGCTGAGACGGTTGAGGCTTAGCAGTCTTTGCTTTCCTTTGTTTGGGTGGTTGCTGACTTTTCCGGACAGGTTGACCTGCAGAACGTCCCTACTGAGAATAAGCAGGATAAAATCTTCTCTTTTTAGAAAAGAATGGTTTCTTAAAAGATTTCTTTCTTGCAGGATCAGCTGTAGACTTGGATCTATCCAAGGTGGCGTTTTCAGCATCCATCTCATTGGCTTTCTCCTGCCAATCTTTACCAAACAGGTTCTCACCAGTACAAGGAATATTTCCCAGTTTGTCTTGTACCCAGAGCTCCAGATCAGATGCCTGGAGCCAAGCAATTCTACGTGCACCTATGGCAATGGCAGAGGTTCTGCTTATGTACTCAAAACAGTCAAAAGCTGCACGGTTGACAAATTTTGAAACATCCTGGGGATGTTTGACCAATGTGAGAAAATCCTGTCTTCTATCCTCAGGAAGAAGAGGGCCCAAAGCCTCTAAATCTCCTGTGACTTCCTTCAGGAACATTCCCATATATAGACTATAGGAACTGATCCTGGCAGAAAGCATGGAAGCTTGAAAGACACGACGTCCAAAAGCATCCAAAGTTCTGCACTCACGTCCTGGGGGATTAGAGGCATGTCTCTTTGCACTCTTGATCCTTCTCATAGCTGACTCCACTACAATAGAGTGGTGGGGAAGCTGAGTTTTCTGGAAACCAGGACAAGGAGAGACTCGATACAGAGTATCCAGTCTACGAGAGTGAGGAGAGGTAGTAAGAGGTGTCTCCCACATCCTTAGCATGAGATCATGCAAGATCTCATGGATGGGCAAGGTAGCTGCCTCCTTAGGAGTTTTAGGATATTGTAAAATTTCCAACTCCTTTGCTCTGAGCTCTGTTTCAGGGGCCACAGAAATGGACAGACCCCGAGCCACCTCCCTGATGAAATCCTGAAAGGAAATGTCCTCTGGATGAGACATCCTGCGTTTAGGGGAGGAAGGCTCCTCCGGGAGAAGTATTCCTGCATCGACAGAACTGTCAGAATCCTCAGACTCCTCTGAGGACTCAAAGTACCTTCTGTCGGGATGCTCTTGAAGAGCCGGATACCCGTACCGACCAAAGTCAGTACCGAGGGGAACCAGTACCGGAGTAACGGTACCGGAAGGTATCGCATGACTGGGTGCCAGGAATGCCGATGCCGATGCTATCAGTACCGGTACCGGTTGAACTGTCTGACGCGGTTCCGAGGGCATCGATGCCGCAAAAAGAGCCGCCAGACTGCGCTCAATAGCCAGAACCCTCTGGTCTATCGACACTGCTGATGCCTGGATGTCGGTACTGGAGAAAACCACCGGTACCCCAGAGCATGGCACCAGTAGTTCTGCCGAAGTCGAGGCCTCGAGAACATCCTGGAGCCCCGATAATGCTTTGGAAGCCGAAGCCTCCCACCAGGGCAGTTTTGCCGGTGCAGAATCCTCAAGGGCAACGCCAGAAGCATCTCGATGCTTAAAAGGAGATATACCCTTTGAGGACCGGCTAGACTTATGTTTAGTTACCTGAGATCCACGAGAGGAAGACGAAACCCTGGAAGACGTCGATGCCACCGAAGCTGCATCCGAGGGAAACAGGGTACTGAGCTTGGCAGCTCGGTTCTGTCGACCTCTCTTGGACATCATGGCACAGGTTCCATAATGCTTGTACTGGGTCAAGCATTGATATCCTGGGTCCCTTCTTAGTAATGGTTTATGGACCTTGTAAACGGGGGCGCTGGTCGTGAATGTCCAGTCTTGGCAAAGGCAAAATATTATTATGACTTGCAAAGGATTGTGGGGGATGTAGTTCACTTATACCAGAATCAGCCGTTCACAAAATAATGAGTTGTGATGCTCGAGTGTAAGCAAAGAAAAACAGATTTTATTCATGGGGTTAATTCTCCCACACAGATTTACTTGGTAACACAAAAGGACACTTGCTTCCAGTATTGTACTCAGGAAAAAACAAAACATGTTATAAGGTAACTGAACTTCTTAAGCAATAAATCAATAAAGACCTTGATGGGAAACAGAAAAGGTCTTTTTGATGGCTCCTGCTAATGACATTCTTAGCAGTGCTTCAAAAGGCAAAAACAAAACCCAAAAGTAACAAAAAAAACCTGGTTCTTTATCAAGGATAACTTTCTTCTATTCACACACACAAAAAAAAAGAAAAGTTTCCTTCCAGAGCTCACGTGCACTTGTGCTTGGCTCAATCACCAATTAGCCAGCTGCAAACCCCTTTGCTGGTTCACTCTCTCTACGTGGCTCAATCCTACCCTAAAGCTTTCTTGCAGAGACTTTTCTGGGTAGATAAAAAAACAAGTTATAGTTCCTTTTGGTGGTTGTATTAGTGAGAAAGTACTTTAAAACAGCAGCCTAGACAGAGAGCAATCCATGTATTCATTCTGATCATTTGATATATCTCCTTCTTCCTCAAATATCATGGAATCAATATCATGGTCTGGCTCAGAGGAATTCCTTAATTTATCACTCTCAGGATAATATTTGTTTCCCTGCTGTCTTCCTGGAGAAGAGCTAGGGCATAGATCAAAGTTCATACCTGAGCTTCCTTTGCTGTTAGGTTTCCTCTCCAGGTATCCTGGCCAGTAAGTAGTCCAGCTTTTATGTCCAGCCTTCCAATCAAGATCCCTGGACACTGGGTCTCTCTTCACATACCTTCTTGCACCGGTCTTAGGGCCCCTTCCAAATGCAGCCGTCTCCTTCAATGGTGCCGTTTGGGAGTTCCTGGCTCTATAACCCCACTCCTCTGGCTTCCTCCAGTCCAATGGAGTATTGCTTGCCTCTGGAATCACTCCTAACACACGTACTGCTGTGGGCTCCTTCTTTAGACCTCCAAGATGTCTTTCTCTTCTTCCTTCCACGTTGCTTCTGCTGTTGTAGTCCTCTCTCCTCTTTCTGTCTGCTCTCCTGGTTCTCTCTGTTCTTTCTGTTCTGCCTGTTCTGTCTCTGTGTAGAATATCCTTTACTTTTAACTTGCTTAGAGGGACACTCCACCCTAGCACAGCCCAGGTGTGCTGAATCAAGCCCTGCCCTTGGAGATCAGTGATTGGGGATTACCTCATAGCTCTCCTGATTGAACACACGTTTCCCCACTTCAGCTCTTCTAGAGGCTGTTTGAAACCTGGTGCATTCTGGGACTGGTAGTCTTCTATGAAAACATTCTGTTTTAGAATTTCTACCAGCAAAGATAGGTTGCTTGTTCAGAGCCAATTCACCTCTTTTATAGCTCCCTCCTGAACTATGATAAGCTTCCTTATCACAACCTTTCCTCCAGGAACTTGTCCAAACCTTTTTTAAACCCAGCTACACTAACAGCCTTTACTACATCCTCCGGTAACAAATTCCAGAGTTTGATTACACGTTGAGTGAAAAAATATTTTCTCTTATTAGTCTTAAATAGTTTACCCTGTAGCTTCATTGCATGTCCCCTAGTCTTTCTATATTCTGATAAGGTAAACAATCGATCTACGTTTACCCGTTCCACTCCGCTCATTAATTTATAGACTTCTATCATATCTCCCCTCAGCCGTCTCTTTTCCAGGTTAAAGAGCCCTAACCTTTTTAGCCTTTCTTCATAGGAGTATCCTTCCATCCCCTTTACCATTTTGGTGGCTCTTCTCTGAACCTTTTCTAATAACTCTATATCCTTTTTAAGATACGGCGACCAGAATTGCACACAATATTCAAGGTGCGGTCTCACCATGGAACGATATAGAGGCATTATAATTTCCTTTGTTTTATTTTCCATTCCTTTCCTTATCATACCTAGCATTCTATTTGCTCTCTTGGCCGCCGCTGCACACTGGGCCGAGGGTTTTAACATGGTATCCACAATGACGCCTAAATCCTTTTCCTGGGTGGTGGTTCCTAATGTGGAGCCTTGCATCGTGTAACCATAGTTTGGGTTGTTCTTCCCTAGGTGCATAACCTTGCACTTGTCCACATTAAATTTCATCTGCCATTTTGATGCCCAGTCTTCCAATTTATCAAGATCCTCTTGCAATTTTCCACAATCCTCTTGGGTTTTAACAACTTTAAATAGTTTTGTGTCATCTGCAAATTTGATAACCTCACTCGTTATTCCACTTTCCAGGTCATTTATGAATATGTCAAAAAGCAGCGGACCCAGCACAGATCCCTGGGGTACACCACTATTCACCTTTCTCCATTGGGAAAATTGGCCATTTAGCCCTACCCTCTGCTTTCTATCTTTTAACCAGTTCCTGATCCACAATAGTACACTGCCTCCTATCCCATGACTCTTTAGTTTTGCCAAAAGTCTCTCATGAGGGACCTTGTCAAAGGCTTTCTGAAAGTCCAGATACACAATATCAACCGACTCACCTTTGTCCACCTGATTATTCACTCCTTCAAAAAAACATAACAGATTAGCAAGACAAGATCTTCCTTGTCTAAAGCCAAAGCCAAAGCCAAAGTCTGAACCTTTTCTAATAACGCTATATCCTTTTTAAGATACGGCGACCAGAATTGCACACAATATTCAAGGTGCGGTCTCACCATGGAACGATATAGAGGCATTATAATATCTTTTGTTTTATTTTCCATTCCTTTCCTTATGATACCTAGCATTCTATTTGCTCTCTTGGCACCACTGCACACTGGGCGGAGGGTTTTAATATGTTATCCACAATGATGCCTAAATCTTTTTCCTGGGTGGTGGTTCCTAATGTGGAACCTTGCATCTTGTAATCATAGTTTTGGTTGTTCTTCCCATAACTTTGCACTTGTCCACATTAAATTTCATCTTGGGTTAGACTTGAGACCTCAGTTGGAAAGGTGGAGGAGATACGTCAGCAATTCCTCCACAGTGCAAGAGAAAGGGGTCCAATGCCCTGTCAGTGCACCATATAGAAAATTTATACCATTGGCAAGTGTAGGAGCGGTATGTAGAGTCTGAGAAGTGAGAACATTTTCCACGTCCGTAGGGAGGTGAAGCTCCTCGAGACCTAACCCCTCAACATCCACGCCATCAGGGCCAGTGAGCAGAGGATCGATCCTTCTGGGGGTCTTATCAAAGGACAACCTCTGGTCTATGGCACTATAGCCCCTCGGCTTCAAATGAGCACAAGCACTGCACAATGCTGAAGCCTCAGCCGAGCCCCTCGAGGGTGTCAAAGCAGAGGTCAAGGATGCTGACTCAGACAACCCGAAAAGAGAGACTTGTGCTGCTTCTCACTATTCTTGAGGCCTTTTCTTGTCACCTGCAAACAGTGTACAAGAATAGGGCTTGTGGTCGGGCCCAAGGCATTGAATACACCAATTATGGTGGCCAGTCATCAAAATTGTACAGCTGCACTGGGTACAATTCTTGAAGCCATTGGCTGGCTTAGACATGTTGGGGAAGTGGACTTCTGCCAAATCAAAGGACGACAATGTCCCGGCCAACCAGGGAACACAGAGAAAAAAAAAAGACCCACACAGCAAAAAAAAAAACCTGCAGCAGCGAAGGGCAGGACGGAGATGACCGAAAAACAATACTCGATCACTCAGAAAACAAGAAAACCACAATGGGTAGAGACAAGCATGCTTTTCTGAAGACAGATGAGCATCTGATGGGCTCAGCGGAAAAAAGACTGAGGTAAGATGGCTCTGGTGGGCGGGAAGTCAGGTGGACATGTGCGATGGAGCTCCCAAAAGCTTCCTATACAAGCTAAGGAGCATTCCCTTGCAGGTTCCATTGGTGATGTCACCCATGGGAATTTTATTCCTGATTGTTCATGGAAAATATATGATCTGCAACTTTTAGCATTAATTCTTAATGGCCAAAGACACAATTTACCTTAGCTGGATATCTTTGCATGACAGTACCGCCCTCTGGTGTACATACTATATACCTCCACATGGTTAAAAATGGTTTCTGCATGCTCCTTTACTATGGCTACTGATCATTTCCATAGTGTTACAAGGCATATGCAGTGCCGTACAGGGACATGTAAGAGACGGTTCCCGCTAATTAGAGCTTACAGTCTAGTCAAGACAGTTAACAACAGCTGGGGATCAGCTGGGAGCTAGGGAAATGGTAAGAAAACAGATAGTGGAGAGCAGGAGACTAAGCAGATCAAGATCCAAAAGCAGCATGGATCCTAAAAGGGCCAGAGGTGAAGCATGACGTACCAACTCAGATAGTTTGTTCCAGGCATAAGGAGCAGCAAGGTAGAAAGATCAAAGTCTGGAGCTGGCAGTGGAAGAGAGGGGCCCAAACAGACTGGTAATGGGCTATGGGGGGGGGGGGGGCGCTTGGACTGGTAACGGGCTGAGTGGAAGGGGGGGGGGCTTGAACTGCAAATAGCTGATGGGGAGGGGGGCTTGGAATGGAAATGAGCTGTGAGGGGAGGGAGCTAGGACTGGAAATGGGCTGAGTGGGGAGGAGCTAGGACAGGAAATGGGTTGATGGAGGGGCTAGGATAGGACTGGAAATGGGCTGTTGTGGGGTGCTAAGATTGGAAATGGGCTGTGGTGGGGGCTTGGATTGAAATGGACTCATGGAGGGGCTAGAACTGGAAGTAGGCTCATGTGGGACTTGGATTGGAAATGGGCTGAGTGGAGGGGAGCTAGGATTTGACATGGGCTGATGGTGGGGCTAGGAAAGGACTAGAAATGGGCTGATGGGGGGCTGGGATTGGAAATGAGCTGATGGAGGGACTTGGATAGGATTGGAAATGGGCTGATGCGGGGACTAGAAGAGAGCAGATGCTGGGTGGGGCTGGAACTAGAAGGGAGCTGATGTTGGGGGAGGATTAGAATGGGATGGAGCTGGGAGAGTGAAATGGAGAGGGGAAATATATTGTGTGTGGGAGGGAAGAAAAATCTACAATTGGCCAGGTATTGGGAGAGTAAGTGGGGATTGAGGATGGAGGGGTAAAATTTGAGTGGATGAAATAGGAATTAGGAAAGTGCAAAAGGAGGAAGATTAGTATGTTAAAGCAGATGTAGAGAGAATGGAAAAAAACTAGAAGAGAGAAGGAAGGACAAATGAACAGTAGACGATGGAGAGTTAGCAGAAGACACAAAGAAACCAGAAAAAAGTGGCTGGAGCAATTGCAACTGAAAAAAATGCACAAAAGGTGGAAAAATCTCTTTATTTTGAATTTATTAACTAGAATATGTCAGCTCTGGCGAATGTGCATCATTACTGTCTGCGCTTTGTTTAGTACAAGAGGAAATTAATTTATAGTTTTATTTCTACAGTGTTATACATTCCAAGCTTGGCTTTTGGGGTTCCCAGTTTAATTATTGTCTTCCTGTTTCTAAATTGTGATTCCTTGTTTGGTGATGGTCTATGTTCTGCATGTGCAACTGAGCTGAGGTATTCTGTTTATGTAGTTTCTATTTGACATTGCCACTTGTTCCCTTCCCCCAGTAGGTCATGCATTGTTTTTCTCTGAAATGCATTGGTTTAATATTTGCAGTGCTGCCTTTTGATAGGTAGAGTATGGTGCTTTGTGAGTCCTGGTAGTGCTGTTACGATACGGCGGGTTTGCTATGGGTTCTAAATGGGCAGTGTTTGTAGTAGTTCCTAATGTGCCTGGCGGTTGGCACTGGGTTATAATAATGTAGAAATCTTTTAGTCTTTCTTTATCCAAACACTCATTAAGAGACATGTTTACTAAAGGTTAGTGTATGGCAGAGGTACTCAAATCCAGTCCTGGAGGGCCACAAACCAGTCAGGTTTTCGGGATATCCCTAATGAATATGCATGAGATAGATTCAAATACAATGGAGGCAGTGCATGCAAATAGATCTCATGCATATTCATTAGGGATATCTCAAAAACCTGACTGGTTTGCAGCCCTCCAGGACTGGATTTGAGTACCTCTGGTGTATGGTAACATTATGGAAATATTTATGCAAATGAGGCCCCACACCGAGTCTCCACACATGGCCCTGCACCCCACCTTGGGCCGCCCCTGGGTGGACGATTAATTGTGCCTCTGAATTTTGAACAGTTGAAGGGGAGAGTGAGGATTCAGAGGGAGACCAGCAAGGAGGAGGTTGCAATAGTCTAGATGGGAGGTGACTAGAGAGTGGATAAGGATCTTAATAGTGTCTTCAGAAAGGAAGGGGTGAATTTTGCTTATGTTATAGAGAAAGAAACAACAGGTTTCAGCTATCAATTGGATATGGGTAGAGGAGGAGGAGTCAAAGATGACTCCAGGGTTGCAAGCTGAGGAAACAGGGAGGAGTAGAGAGTTATCCATAGAAATACAGAAAGGAGTAAGGGGACAGGTGGGTTTAGGGGAAAGATAAGAAGCTCCGTTTTGGCCATGTTCAATTTCAAACAGCATTGAGACATCCAGGCAGCAATGTCTGATAAGCAGACAGAGATTCCATTTGAAATTGAACATGGCTCCTTTACACGGTTGTGTTCACTGAATGGATTAGTAATTTATTCCAGTATATTTTTCCCCAGTCCTATCTTTAGCTCTAAAGTCTTGACAGCCATTTTTCATGATACGTAGAATCTGCTGTCATGGCATCTGCGGCAACTGGTCTGTCCGTTTACTTGTGCTGTTTTTCTACTATGAGTACTGGAAAGAAGAGTGGTGGGGGAGGGAGCAAGGAAGAAAAGCACACACATAAGGAAAGTCAAAATAAATAAAAACAAGGAAAATAATTCCAGAGAAGACAGACAAGAGGAAAAATTACAAACATGATAGAAACAGTCAAAGGCAGAGCCGACCCAACCATTAGGCAAGACTAGGCAGTCGGCTACGGCAGGAGCTTCGGGGGGGGGGGGGGAAACTACCAGCAAACAGCAGCAGCAGCAGCAAAGCAAAGCAATTGAATATGATAGCCTGACAAACACAAGGAGCCATCAGCACACACCTTACCTGCAGAAAGAGCAGGCCCACACAGACATACAAAGCAAAGGCTAATATTTAAAAGTATGATTTTCAATTATGCATTTTTACAGGATGGTTATTGGAAGGGTGGTATTCAGATCATGATTGTTGAATTTAATCATCAAAATCTCAGGGTGAGGGTAGTGGTAAGGCTGAAGGTATGCCTAGGGCACCCGATACCTTAGGATGGCAGTGGGGCTGTAGCTTCTCAAAGATTCCAAATCTTTTTTTGTCTTATTGAAATGCAATTGCTCTGCACCCAGAGTTTGTACATCTTTACATTCGGTTTGTATTGTACTGATAGTGTGTGTAAATTGGAGCAATCATCTTCCTGCAAAAGTTATGGCATTGTGTTTTTTATAAGTTAGATGTTGTAGGTGACCCATTTCCTCCAGTCTCCTTGAGCTCTGCCTGGCTTCAATGCCTCAGCCCAAGGTGTAACCTTTGACCCTATTTGTCAATTGTAGAACCCCTAAGCTGGGTAATCTTCTGCACCATCCCTTGAAAGAAAAAAATCTCCATCAAAAGCAAAACAGTCCACAGCCCCTCTTCTCTCCCTGGCATTACATCATCTTTTCACTGTTCAGTCACTTGATCAACATCTTCTCATCCTCAGCCTTAGTATGTCAACAGCCACCCTAGCCACACTCATTCAGCATCCAGTTATTTAATTCAACATGCTATCCAGTCAGCAATGGTGCAGCTGAGGCAGTTTCAGGCTTCTTGCTTGCACAGAACCAGAATCGGTGCAGCCCTCTTGCTTTCAGCTTTTACAGCAAGTCCCTTGGAAATTAAGAGAATGAGACTTACCTGCCAGTTATAACCCCTGTAAGTGCATTCAATTTCAACAGATGCACCAAATGAATGAAGGTGGCAGCAATTTCTATCACTAATAGCATCGCTCATCTCATCTGCTCATCTACCTGGGAAGGTAGAGAACTAAAGAGGAAGAGAACATAACTTGACATGGATAAGGAGAGAGATCCTACAAGCAGTGGCATAAATTGCCTCGGGGGCCCAGGGAAGAACAAAGCCCACTTACTGTCATTCCCATAGCTTCTGAGGAGGATGCCCCCCTGCTCTGGGAGCCTTGTCCCTCATTTTGCTTCGGAGCCTTAATGTGGGCTTCTGCCACTGTCTACAAGTGATCAAGCTTCTATTGCTGACAGCTGGTCAGATATCCCTAGGAATATAAACCAGAAAAATTGAACGAGACAATTTGTTTCATTTATACTATTTATATTTACAGCACTACTAGATGTATGCAGCACTGAACCACTGGTGATAAGCATGCAGGAACAAAACACCCCTGCCAAAAAGAGTTTATAGTCTAAGTGGGTACCTGAGGCAATGGGATATAAAAGGACTTGTTGCCCAAGGTCACAGTAGGTTAGTGATAGAAACAGAATTTGCACCCTGGCTTCCCCAATTCTCAGTCACTGCACTAAGCCCTAGGCCTCTTGCTTTCTGCCATTATCTATGGAGATAGAACAGAAGGGGTTTGCATCTGTGCCTCTGCCCAGGTGGAATGTGCATGAATGAATCAGCACACGCCTATGCCAACAAGCTCAGGTTCACAGAAAGATACTGGTCAGTCTGAGAAGCAGAGCGGCAGTGGCAGGACTGCTGCTGAAGCCAAGTAGGGATGCTAGCCGCTATGACAGAGAGCTCAGGTCTTCCATGGGGTGCTTGCTCATGCTCAGAAGTCTGAATCTTGGCACCGCCACTGCCAGCCAAAGCTGGGAGATGTACACGAAGCAAGGAAGAGAAATCCACAGTGGAAAGCTTAAGAGGCATGCCCACTCCTGCTAGATAAACCAGGGCAATAAATTTGAGCAGCAGCGGTAGTCCCAAAAACAGTGCACTGCCAAGGAAGGGAAGGTTGCAATAAGAGGACTGGATCCACACCAACATCAGCATAAGAGGCACTGCTCCTTATGTCTGGAATAAACTACCCGAGTCTGTCCATCAGGATTTATCTCTGGCCTTTTTCAAATCCAGGCTGAAAATTCACCTCTTCAAGGCCATTTTTGGATCCAGATCCACTTAGTCTCTAATGTGTTTTCTTACCTTTCCCCTAGATATACCCTTGTCCTCAGCTGTTGTGCTGTCTTGGCTAGATTGTAAGCTCTGATGAGCAGGGTCTGTCTCTTACATGTGTCTGTACAGCGCTGCATATGCCTTGTAGTGCTATATAAATGATCAGTAGCAGTAGTCTTGAACAGTAGGGGGGAGAAAACCAGAAAGTGACCATGCTGGAGACAGGGCCAGAGCAACCACTAGGCAAAACTAGGTGGTTACCTAGGGCAGCAACTTCTGGAGGACAGCAAAGAGCAGGGCACTCAAAACTAAACAATAGATTTAGACAGCCAAGGGCATTGTAAGGCTTGACTGCCTATGGCATCAAAACCTTTAATTGCCAGGGGATAGAGGGGGGAATTTATTGAATGATGGTGATAAGGAAGGTGGTTAGGGTGAGTTCCCAATGTCAAGATCAATAAATAAGGAGAAATTAGGCCTTACCTGCTAATTGTCTTTCCTTGAGTTTTCTCCGGGCCAGTCCAGGGAACGATAGGGTTGTCAATCCCCTTCAGCAGCTGAGGACTGTAAATCAAAAGTTTTGCTAACAGGTTAAGCCACTCCCCCTTGCTGCACTGCTCCAGTCTCCTATTGCCAAAGCAGCTAATAACTTAACTGTGAAACTAGAAAATAAAAAAACCAAATACTGAGAACTATGCATATTTCCCAGGGCAAAAAGCGCACTGATGCACTAAGAAACCGACCGCAAAATTTTAATTTTTTTTTTATAAACCCCCCTCGTGGCCAACTCGAGGGAGCCCCAAAATCCACGCCAACCAGAAGCCCCGCTCTTAAAAGTCATGTAGGATTCTGGGACATGTAGCGTGCTTTACCCGAAAACATCTTAGCTGAGTATAGGTAAAAAGAAACCTGGGTGGGCCCTGGATTGGACCGGGGAAAACTCAAGGAAAGACAATTAGCAGGTAAGGCCTAATTTCTCCTCGTTTCTCCAGGCCAGTCCTGGGAACGATATGGCAGTACCAAAGCAGTACCTAAAGTTGGGAGGGACCGGCGAGCCCTGCGATAATAGCAGCCGCTCCAACCTTCGCATCCTCCCTGGCCTGAACATCCAACCTGTAGTGTCTCGTAAAAGTATGCAACAAAGACCAGGTGGCGGCTCTACAAATATCCACAGGAGGAACTGCGGCATATTCTGCCCAGGACGCTGCCTGACCCCGTGTAAAATGTGCTTTGAGACCCTCGGGGGGCGACCTACCCCTGGCCTCATAAGCCGATACTATGGCCTGCTTTATCCATCTGGAAATGGTCACTTTCGATGCTGCCATTCCTTTATGTGGCCCTCTGAAAAGAACAATCTATCTGATTTACGAAAACTCTTAGAGGCCTTGAGGTATTTCTTCAACTCTCTGCCGAGATCCAAGCTTTTGAGTGCACCATCCATCGGAGAGCCCGAGAGGTTAGAAAACACCGGCAACAATACCGACTGATTTACATGAAAAGCAGAAACTACTTTAGGAAGAAAAGAGGGTACCGGACGCAGAATCACCTTTTCCGCCAAAAACTGCAGGTAAGGCTCTCTACACGACAGTGCTTGCAAATCTGAAATTCTTCTTGCTGAACATAGAGCGACCAGAAACGCCGTTTTCCAGGATAATTCCTGCAACCCCCCTGACAACGTCGACGTAAACGGAGGCTGTGTTAAAGCCTCTAGAACGATGTTCAAATCCCAAGCCGGTACTACCTGGCGCAACGGAGGCTTGAGAATTCCAGCCGCCCGGAAAAAACATCGGATATCTCCATGCGCAGTCAATCGACGACCACGCACTGATCCTCTATAGCAGGCTAAGGCCGCTAAATGAACTTTGAGCGTGTTCAGCGCCAACCCCTTATCCAGACCGTTCTGCAGAAATGATAAGATGTGGGAGACCGCCGCCGAAAATGGACGAATGCTATGCTTTGAACACCAAGATTCGAACACGCACCAGATGCGGACATAGGCCAACGAAGTAGACCACCTTCTCGAACTCAGCATGATGGCTTTCACTGAAGCCGAGTGCCCTTTGCGCCTCAGCCTTTCCCTTTCAAGAGCCAAGCCGTAAGCAAGAAGCGATCCACCTGAGGCATTAAAATCGGACCTTGATTCAACAGGTTGCAACAAACCGGTAGGCGCCACGGCGAATCCACCAGAAGCCAAACCAGATCCGCATACCATGGCCTCCTGGGCCAATCCGGCGTGATGAGAATTACTCTCCCCCTGTGGTCCACAATGCGTTGGACTACACGACCGATCATAGGCCACGGAGGGAACACAAACAGCAGGAGATCCTCTGGCCAGACCTGAACGAGAGCATCAAGACCCTCCGACATGTGTTCCCTGCGTCTGCTGTAAAAACGAGACGCCTTGGCATTGGAAAGAGTAGCCATGAGATCCATCGCCAGCTGCCCCCCAGCGCTGGGTCAGGCCATGAAATACCGCTGCATTCAGTTCCCACTCTCCCAGATCTAGAAGATGTCGACTGAGAAAATCCGCTTGTACATTGTCTTTCCCTGCCACATGAGCCGCCGACAAAGCCAGGAGATGACTTTCCGCCCAACTCATTAGCTGTTGACTCTCCTCCAGCAAGACGGCACTGCCTGTCCCGCCCTGCCGATTGATATATGAGACCATAGCCGCATTGTCGGAGAAAACTCAGACCGCTCTGCCCTCGATCGAGGGCTGGAAGTGCTCTAGCGCGAAACGTACCGCTCTGAGCTCCAACTGATTGATCGACCAAGAGCTTTCCGTCAGAGACCATAGCCCCTGCGCCACTTGAGCCTGACAATGAGCTCCGCAGCCTGCTAAGCTGGCGTCTGTGGTGAGCAACACCCAACTTGGCTCTTCCAACGGAACCCCTGCTCGTAGATGATTGGCATCTAACCACCACTGCAGGCTGAGCCGGACCATCTCTGGACAAACCAACCTTTGAGAGAGAGGCTGAAGCTGAGGAGACCACCTGGACAACAAGGCTTGTTGCAGAGCTCGCATATGCGCTCTGGCCCAAGGAACCAGCTCCAGAGTCGCCGTCATGGACCCTAAGAGCTGCAGGTATCGCCATGCCGACGGAGCCGTCTGTTTCAAGAAGGCCTGCACCTGAAGCAAGATCTTCAACATCCTCTTCTCGGGTAGACGCACCGACCCCACTTTCGTGTCGAACAATGCTCCTAGGTAAGTAAGCTGACCACCCGGATGCAGCTGACACTTCGAACGGTTGACCACCCAACCGAGCTGCTCGAGGATCTGTACCACTTGAGCAGTTGCTGCTACCGCATCTGGATGAGACACTGCTCTGATCAACCAATTGTCTAGATAAGGGTGCACGCGAATGCCTTCCTTGCGCAATGACGCTGCTACTACTACCATAACCTTTGTGAACGTCCGAGGAGCCGTTGATAAGCCGAACGGCAATGCTTGAAACTGAAAATGGCCTTTGGGCACTGCAAATCTCAAAAAACGCTGATGATCTGGTCTGATTGGAATGTGCAGATAAGCTTCTGTGAGATCTATGGACGAGAGGAGTTCCCCTTGTCGCACTGCCCGAATAACGGATCTGAGCGTTTCCATCCGAAAATGCGTTATCTTTAATGAGCGGTTTAAATGCTTGAGATTGAGAACAGTACGAAAAAACCCCTCTTTCTTGGGAACTACGAAATAAATCGAGTATCGACCTAGTCCGCACTGGTCTTGGGGCACCGGTACCACCGCCTGCAGCTGTAATAACCGCTGAAGCGTATCGTCTATAGCCTGCCTTTTCTGTCCTGTTACCCCGGGAGACACCATGAAGGCTTCTCGTAACGGGTGTGCAAACTCCAACGCATACCCCTCTCGAATGATTTCTAGCACCCATTGGTCTGACGTAATTGCGGCCCAGGCAGAGAGAAAACCCTGCAAGCGACCCCCCACAGGTCTCTCCACCTGGACCAGCGGACCTTCATTGAGGTTTCTTTGCTGCACCCTGCTGAGCATTGAAATAACCTCTGCCAAAGCCCCTAGCCCCTCGAAAGGATCGATTGCGAGGGCCGAAACGAGACTTCGGATAGGGAGCAAAGCATGCCCCCCTGAACCGGCGAGAATCTCGACCTTGCCCCTTAGGCACCATGCTCAGTCTAGGCGTCTTAGGACGGTCCTCCGGCAAACGACCCCCTTTGGAGTCCCCGAGATCTTTTACTATCTTCTCCAAGGCTTCCCCAAAAAGCAGCTTGCCTTTGTAGGGGAGCTTGCTGAGCCTTGACTTTGAAGAAGCGTCAGCTGCCCAGTTCCTTAGCCAAAGGAAACGCTTGGCCGCAATCACCGAAGCCATGGATTTTGCGGAGATTCTAACCAAGTCATAGAAAGCATCCGCGAGGTAAGCTGCAGCCGACTCCAACTTAGCTCCATCAGTGGACGAACCTTCCGGCGACTCCGCAGCCGACTCCCCTTGGAGCCAACGGATCAAAGCTCTGGACACATATGCTCCACAAATGGATGTCTGCAAAGCTAGTGCACTGGAATCAAAGGCCTGCTTCAAGAGCACTTCAAGCTTACGATCCTGCAGGTCCTTAAGCACCGTTCCCCCTTCTACGGGTATCGTCGTCTTCTTTGTCACCGCTGAGACTAAGGCATCCACTTTAGGCATTTTTAATAAGTCTCTCTCCTCCAGTGGAATCGGGTATAGACGACCCAGAGTGCGAGCCCCCCTAAGCGTAGCCTCTGGGAACTCCCACTCAGACTCCACCATCTGCTTTATCACGCGGTGAACTGGAAAACAGCACTGCTCTGTTTTAAATCCCTGTAACAAGGGATCCTCCAATGGCTCTTGTGGCACCGAGGGCACAACAATATTCAGAGCGGCTAAGGACTGCGCAATAAGAGCCCCCAGCTCCTCTTTACGGAACACCCGAAAGACATTAGGGTCCTCGCCCGGAGTCAGTTCACCTTCCTCAAGCTCTATGGGCCAAGAGTCAATACCTGCCTCTGAAATGATTTCCCCATCCTCCAATCCCGGAGGTATCGAGATCTGCGGCTCTGCGCTGTCTAATCCAGCACCTACTGAGGCCACCTTCTGGGAAGGACCCTCCCCTGGATCCACTGCAGCCCCTTCAGGTTTCAAACTGTCCCCAGCAGAAGCAGCTAGTGAGGGACTAAGTACCTGTGATGCCTTCAGCAAATAGGCCTTATGCAAAGCCAAAATAAAGTCGGGCGAAAATAACGAAGAAACCTCTCCCTGAGCCTCAGGAAAGGTTGGTGCAGCATTTACCAGTGCAGGGGAATCCTTATGCGCTTTGGATTTCCTTTTGACATATTTATTCTGAGCCGTGGGAGAAACGGCCGGCTCCACCATAATGGCCGTCGTTCCCACCTTTTCTGAGGCAACCTGTGGCTTGTCCCCCCTCTTTAAGCCCCGACTTGCCTTCCATATCTAGCAGTGAAACTGCCTAAACAGGACAGGAACCGCTAGCCACTAAACGAAACCGCCGCTGACAAGAATCGCGAACTGCCGACCAGCCGTCCACCCCCGAATACGCTGCCGCTGAGCCTATGCCCTACAATGACACCCCAGGCGCAATAAACAAGGTTTACCTAATTGTTGTCAGTCCAGGCTCCGCTCCTTTTGTTCCTACAATGACACCCCGTCACGAAAAACTAAGCCGGCAACGCAATCTGCTGTACTCCGAAGCCCTGTACCTGAGGGTAGTGCTCCTTGTCGTGCCTCCGCTGCCCCGCAGCTAGCGGGAGACGGAGAACACGATTCACTGCAAGGACGGGTGGATCCTGGGGCTTCCAGGCCAAACCTCCTTAACGTCACAGAGCCCGGCTAATGCGAGGCAGGCTCTGCCTTTCACACTGCTTCTATCCGCAGCTCCGGCTCTCCTGGTTGCATGTAATCAGATCAGAGTAGCCTTGTTAGGGAAATATAGCATAGTCTTAGCTCAGCCAGAGCCAATCTGCTAATAAATTATTCTCATCCACCAAACTATCCAGTCTTTTAGTAGGGAGAGGCACAGAACCTACATCCAGTTCAGCTGCTGAGGACTGTAAGACTGGAGCAGTGCAGCAAGGGGGAGTGGCTTAAGCTGTTAGCAAAACTTTTGATTTACAGTCCTCAGCTGCTGAAGGGGATTGACAACCCTATCGTTCCCTGGACTGACCCAGAGAAACGAGAAGGAAGTCTAGTTTCTGCATCTCAGCTGGTTTACACTAGCCTGCTGTATTACTAAGCTCTCCTGATTTAAGGTTATTTTGACCATCATTCAGACCAGGTTCTCTCATAACTGGGCCAAAATTAAGAGGACCATTTAGCACAGGGACTTTCACATCTCGCCTCCTCCCATCAAAGTATAAGCCTCTGATCATCACCTTCGCCTCCATAGGTATCCTCATAATCCAGCCACTGACCACCTCATATCTCAAAACTTCTGCTGCTGGGCTCTTTCCTATAACCTCTTGAGGGACCGGAGTGCTAGTGTCTGAGGATCTCAAGGTGGTCAAACAATGCAACAAGGTGGTGACCAAAGCCAGAAAGATACTGGGCTGCATACAGAGAGGCACTACTAGCAAAAAGGAGGCAATATTAATGTCCCTGTACAAGTCATTGGTGAGGCCTCACTTGGAGTATTGTGTTCAGCTTTGGAGACCTTATTTCACAAGGGATACAAAAAGACTTGAAATGGTTCAGAGGAAGGCAACCAAAATGATTTGGGGCGTGTGCCAGAAGACGTATGAAAAGAAACGAAGATCTAAATATGTATACCCTGGAGGAAAGGAGGGATATGGGAGATGTGATGCAGACCTTTATAGAAAATCATTTTTTTAATTATTATTATCATTGTTTCATTTACAAGAGAGACATTGTCGCTTGTCATGGGGTAGACAGCATAAAAGGTGAAGTGCTAAAGGCTAGTGCAGAGAATGAGCCTATTGGCCAGGAGATAGAGAGCACTAAGCCTGAAACACTAAGAAACAATATACAGGAAAAGCTCACTTGTCAGAAGCCAGATAGCATTGAGCCTGAGATAGTAAAGGACAGTGTGGGGGAAGGGCTTGCCTGGCAAGAGTTACAAAACACAGACCAGGAAACATTAGGAAATAAAATAGAAGAACAGCTTACCTGGCAGCCTCAGGGGCAGTTGCTGCAGGCCCGGAGCAGTGAGGCAGGAAAGGGGAAAGCAAACATTCCACAGAGTCTGTGTGATGTAGTGAGAATTGGAAATGCCAATCAGGCCCACCTGAACTCAGAGTCACGTTCCACGTTGAGTGAGTGGGGAGATAAAAGCAGCTGTGAAATCTCACACAGGCAGACTGAGGCCGAGCTGGGAGATGAAGCATTGCATGCTGAGCTGGTAGTTGGAGCATTGGAGCCTGAGCAGGAGTTTGCAACTGAGACAGAGAATGGGAAACAGCAGGAGGAACACTGGCAGAGTAAGCTGGAGCCTGAGTTAGAGGTGAGACCAGAGCTTAAGTGCCAGGTGGAGAGCAGAGCTCAAGGGACCTCTGATTGCTGTTCCAGGCAATCTGGGAGAAAAGCTGAGAGTGAAAATCCCAAGCCATTACCACAAGATACGATACGTGAGGGAACCACTGCTGGTGGGAGGCAGGCTGACCAATCCAAGAGACTTAAGCAAAGCTGCAGCCAGGTCTCCCCAGCCAGAGAGGTCCTCATAACAAAGCAAACTGCTCAGCTAACAGGAAGCAGAGATCCCATACAGAGGAGCACCCAGGGAAGAGGGAGTGAGAGGCCATCAGCCAGGCCTCACAAACAGCTTTCCCTCACAGAGAAGTACAGGGCAGAGAGAAAGCCTTGGTTGGAGGCAGACGGATTGGAACTTATCTTTGGCAGAATAGAAGATAATTACTCTGTTTATGCAAAGGGGAGGAAAAGGAATCCCAGGGATAAAGGCCATGCAGACAACCAACAAAGGGTCTCTCATATAGCCCAGCCAAGGGGAGAAATCCCCAGAGCAGCTCCTAACACCAGGGACTCTCAAAAACAGCTCTCAAGGGTAATTACTGAGGGTTACCCAGGGCAAGATACAGAGTACAGTTTAATAAAGACTCCCAGTCCTTACACAGGAATAAGTGATAGCCCCAGGCATAGGGAGAACTGTAGCACAGTGGATATTCCTGTAACAACAGAAGGTGAGAAGGAGGTACCTGATGATTGGGAGAGTCTTTATTGAAGTCAAGCAAGAAGTAGTATTTTATGCACAGTGAAATACAGGACTGTATTGCTGAGATATTGTGCACCGTGTAAATACTGGACTGTATTGCTGAGAGAAAGCAGTATTATCCTTTCTGGTTTTAAAAAACCCTTTTTACCTGGTGAATTCAACCGTTTCATTTGTGTTGTCCCGCATGCTGTAACATCCTAAAGGGAAGGGGAATAAAACCCATCTTTTCATTTGGACCACAACTACAGAGTCCTTATTTTCTTCCACAACACAATGCTACCCGGCTCTAGGCATCCGCCTAGGACCGGCAAGTAGTCACACGCTACATCAACAAATGTTTACAGCAGGTAATCAAATCTGACATTTCGTCATTCTCCCATTGCTCTACGAGCTTAGCACCATGGGTACTAATAGGTCCACCCTCCATAAGCCCATCGTACCCATATCTTCTTAATGCATCTATTGCCCTTTATAACATCAACATTAATATTAACAATAATAACCCTGTTGCACATAAACCCTGATAGTGACATTATTACCTAACAATAGTTACAATAATCTCTCTTAAATCCTTGAAAGGCTACATTCCCAAAGAATCAACGAATATATAAACCCTTACAACCTTAATCCCCAACAGCTCTCTCCATCGTCTTTTAGTATTCCATGATAGCCACATTGGTCATATCATATTGGTGCCCCTAGCTCCTTTTTATTATTCTTACTATTATTTTTATCAGTATCATTGTTTCGTTTACAATAGAGATATTGTCACTACATCAATAACTGTTTACAGCAAATAATAAAAATCTAACAATCTACTAGCTCTACTAGCTTAACACCATTAGTACTGATAGATCCACCCTCCATAGGCCTATAGTTACCAAAGCGTCTTAATGCTTATATTGTCCTTTATAATATTAACATTAATAACACACACAATGAGGGCCAAGGACTGGACACTGGGATGCAATGCAGCATCCTCCCATCCTCCTACAATATAAGATCTGGGGAAGAGCCCAACCACAGAAGAGAAAACCACGGCTATCTGGGCCAATATAGTGGCGATGAGGATCATCATACCCATCTGTCTGGAGTATCAGCAGGGTCTTCACTAAGAGAGGATACACATATAGCAGGCCTTTCCCCCATTGCAGGAGGAAAGAATCCGGAGCCAGCCTGCTCCGCGAGGTGACTCGGAAGCAGAACTGATCCACTTGGGCATTATGCTGAGTGAAGAACAGGATCAAGGAGTTATCTCACTTCAGAAAGATCCGGGTTATGACATCCCTGTCCACAGTCCACTCATGTAGCTAGAGAATGTGGTTCAGCTGGTCCGCCATGGTATTCTGCTCCCCTGGCAGATATAGAGTAGTTACTCACCTGTAACAGGTGTTCTCCAGGAGCAGCAGGAATCAGTCCTCACTTACGGGTGACGTCAGCCGACGGAGCCCTCGCAGAGCAATTTTCCCCAGCTTTCACAGAAAGCCTTTGGGAATTGCAGCGCGCATGCACGGTCCCCTTCCCGCCCAGGGATGCCATCTTGCTCAGTCTGATGACATAGCGGAAAGACAGCAAAAGTTAGCAAATATGCAATAAGAATGACTGCAACTCCAGGGGAGGAGGGAGGGTAGTGAGGACTGATTCCTGCTGCTCCTGGAGAACACCTGTTACAGGTGAGTAACTACTCTTTCTCCAGGACCAAGCAGGAAGTCAGTCCTCACTTATGGGACTCCCAAGCTTCAGGCTACCGGAGACCTCAAGTCTAAAAGAGCTCCCTCAAGCTCAACAGTACAGAGGGAAAGAGTCTTCTCTGAATACGAATCCGGCCGGTAACCCAACACTAGGGCCGGAGGGAGGAGTTGCCTAAACCTCAAAGAGATTGTGGAGAACTGCCTGGCCGAAAGCACTGTCCCTGCGGGACTCCCTTTCAAGGCAGTAATGAGCCGCAAAGGTCTGGCCTGAAGACCAAGTAGCAGCCCGGCAGATGTCTGCCAATGGAACAGAGCGGAGATGAGCCACCGACGCGGCCTTCGCCCTGACCCGATGAGCCGTGACACGACTTTCCAAGGAGAGACCGGCTGCCCCGTAAGACCAGGCGATACAGTCGGCTATCCAGGAGGACAGAGTAGGCTTAGAGACAGGTACCCCCAACCGATTGGGGTCAAAAGATACGAAAAGCTGGACGGCTTTCCTATGCTCTCGCGTACGGTCAAGGTAGAAGGATAAGGCTCTTCTACAGTCCAGGGTGTGCAGCACAGTTTCCGCTCGGCTGGCGTGCGGCCTGGGAAAAAAGGTCGGAAGAACCACCTCCTGGTTGATGTGGAAGTGGGAGACCACCTTCGGAAGGAACTTAGGGTGGGTCCGCAGTACAACCCTATTCTTGTAGAACCTAGTGTACGGAGGCTCCGACACTAGGGCTTGTAGCTCACTCATGCGCCTCGCGGAAGTGAGGGCCACCAAGAAGAGAGTTTTCCAGGAGAGAAAACGGGGAGGGCAGGTAGCCATGGGCTCAAAAGGCAGACAGGTAAGCCTTTGCAGAACCACGTTGAGGTCCCAGTCGGGGGCTGGGGGGCGCAACGGAGGTTTAAGCAGAAGGAGGCCTCTGAGAAAGCGCGCCACCAAAGGGTGCGAGGAGAGAGGCCTGCCCTCAACCGGTGAATGATGCGCAGAGAGAGCACTGAGGTGGACTCTGACAGAGTTGGATTTGAGACCTAGGTCGGAGAGGTGAAGCAAGTATTGCAGCACCACCGATACTAAACAGGTGAAGGGGTCCTCAGACCGCTGAGAACACCAGACCAAGAAGCGACGCCATTTGAGGGCGTACGAGAAGCTAGGACGACGGCTTCCATCTCCGGGGCTAGCCGTAGCGGAGCTAGGATTACCCTTTCAGCAGCCAGGCCGTCAGGTGTAGGGCCCGGAGGTTGGGGTGTAGAAGAGTGCCCCGATCCTGGGTTAGGAGGTCGGGGTGGAACCCCAGAGGAAGAGGGGTGTCCACCACTAGATGTAGTAGTAGGGGGAACCACGGTTGTCTCGGCCACCGAGGCGCCACCAGGATCATGGAGGCCCTGTCCTGGACAACTTTGAACAATGTCCGGGCCACCAGTGGCATAGGAGGGAATGCATACTGCAGACCCGTGGACCACGGGATGAGGAAAGCATCCGGCGCCTCCCGAGAAGGATGGGGGTGCCGGGAGCAGAATCTTGGGAGCTGCCTGTTCAGGGGACTGGCAAAAAGATCCACAGTGGGAGAGCCCCACCGGCGGAAGATCTGCTGGACCACCTCGGGGTTCAGTTTCCACTCGTGCGGTAGCAGCATCCGGCTCAGCTTGTCTGCCAGGCAGTTGTCCTGCCCTGGCAGGTAAACCGCTTTGAGGAGGATGTCGTGATCGACAGCCCAAGAGCACAGCCTCCGGGCTTCCCGACATAGAAGGAGGGAGCCCGTGCCCCCCTGTTTGTTCACGTAGAACATTGCAACCTGATTGTCCGTCTGCACCAGTACGGACTGGCCGAACGTCAGGTGAGAGAAGGCCCGCAGAGCTAGGCGGATCGCCCGGAGCTCCAGGAAGTTTATCTGCTGGGCAGCCTCCCAAGGCGTCCAAAGGCCCTGAGTGCATGTCCCTCGACAATGCACCCCCCATCCCAGGAGAGAGGCATCTGTCGTGAGCACCCGGGACGGTGGGTGAGACTGAAATGGCATGCCGAGCACTAGGTTGGGCAGGTGAAGCCACCATTGCAGGGAGGAGACCAGGCGGTCGGAAATTTGTATCAGGTCCGACAGCTTTCCGGAGGCAAGAAGGCACGTGCCTGCCGAGTGTCCAGCCGCGCCCCTATGAACTCGAGGTCCTGAGAGGGGAGCAAAGCGGACTTTTCGAAGTTTATGACGAAGCCCAAGTGCTGAAGCAGGGCCACCGTACGTTGGGTGGCCTGGGCGACCTCCGGAGCAGACGATGCCCGGATGAGCCAGTCGTCCAGGTACGGGAAGACGAAGAGGCCTTGAAGCCTTAGGAAGGCGGCCAGCACTGCCAGGCACTTCGTGAACACCCTGGGGGCGGAGGACAGGCCAAAGGGCAGTACTCGGTACTGATAATGCTTCCCCGCCACCAAAAACCTTAGGTATTGCCGGTGGTTCGGATGAATAAGGATGTGGGTATAAGCATCCTTTAGATCCAAGGAGCATAGGTTCCAAGGCAGCAGGGTTCCAAGGGTAAGCATCGTGAACCTTTCCCGCTGCAGGAACTTGTTGAGGTTGCGTAGGTCTAGAATGGGCCTGAGGCCTCCTGTTCTCTTTGGAACCAGGAAGTACCTCGAGTAAAAACCGTGACCCCAGCAGTGTTGGGGCACGGGCTCCACCGCCCATTCTTGAAGCAGACTTCGCAGCTCCCGAAGGAGCAAGTCCCTGTGCAGAGGGGGTCTGGGAGGCTCCCCTGGGAAGTAGGGGGGAGGCACCTGGTGAAAATGGAGGAGGTAGCCTTCTTGAACCACCTGCAATACCCAGGCCTCGGATGTTATGGCGGACCACCTGTGAGCGAAGTGGGTCAGCCGACCCCCCGTGCCGACCAAAAGCCCCTGAGGGAGAGGGGCTATGCTGGCATAGTCAAAAACCCCCGCCCTGCTGGGCCGGGGCCTGCGTGGCGGGTTTGGGGGTTTTCTGCTTCCGGGATCCGTTACCCTGTCCCCTAGGCCGCTGCCCTTGAAGGGGGGTTGTGGCCGGGTATTGTGTTTGGTGATGCGTATAAACAAACACTTTCCTTGGGTAAAAAGGCCTTTTCCCCGAGCCCTTCTTCTTCTGTGAAGGGGCAGAGGACTTTCTAGAAAGGCGAGTCCTGGTGAGAGTCTCCGACTCGAGCTCCGCTGCCTTTTCGGCCATGGGTTTGCCGAAGAGGTTTTCCCCTCTGCAAGGGACATCGACCAACTTGTCCTGCACCCAGGGCTCGAGGTCGGATGACTGAAGCCAAGCCTGGCGGCGAGCCCCGATGCCGGCTCCAGCTACTCGGGCCGAGGCCTCGAAGCCATCATAGGCCGCTCGAGAAATGAACTTCGAACACTCTCGAATCCCGGAGGACAAGGCTTGGAACCACTGCAAGGGTTCCTCGGAGAGACCGGCCGAGAAACCCTGAAGTTCTTTCGCCAGGTCTCGGAGGTACATACCCATGTACAGCTGATATGTCTGGACCCGACAAGCAAGCATAGAGCCTTGGAAGCACTTCCTACCGAGGGCATCCAGGCTCTGGGCCTCCTTCCCCGGGGGCACCGAGGAGTGCATCTTTTGACTCTTAAGTCGATGCATGGCCGACTCCACCACCATGGAGTGGTGCGAAAGTTGCGCCTTCTGGAACCCGGGGCTCTTGCGGACTCGATATATGGAATCAATCCGCTTGCTCAACACTGGCGTCAAGGCGGGGCTCTCCCACATGCGGAGAAGCCGCTCCAGCATCGGGGGAACCGGTACAGTGAAGGCCTCCCTCGGGGGGGAGTCGTATTGAAGGGCCTCGAGCTCTTCGGCTCGGGGTTCCTCCTCCGTATCCACGGGGAAGGCCAACGCTTTGGCCATATCCCTCACGAAATCGGAGAACCGGGTATCCTCCGGAGGGGACCGCCTCCGAGGCTCCGACTCGGGCGAATCGGAGGGGACGCACAGAGTCTGAAAAGAACCGGGTGACTCGTCCTCCTCCGTGTCCCAGCCCGACTCCTCCGAGGAGGAATCGAGAGGTTCCGCGGGGGCGGGACCCGGGGACCTCCGCCCCGACGCCGAGGCCGGCGTCGAGGACCTCGGTCCCAAACGGGAAGCCGAGGGAGACCTAGGCCGAAGATCAAATCGAGCACGTATGGACTCGAGGATCGGCTCGGCCTCCGGGGTCGACTTGAGCGTCGACGTCCCGGTGGTCGGGGCAGATGCACTGGCGAGGCCGGTGATCCATGCCCGCTGCTGGTCCATGAAGGCAGATATACTGCGCTCCAAGGTTGTCAATCTGAGATGAAGCTCAGAAGACCCAGCAGCCGTCGACTTGGGCCCCGACGGCGGCTCATCTGTGGGGGAGTCCAGGAGGACTATATCACTCACGTGCCTAGGCGACTCCACTTCGAGACGAGGGATCTTCGAAGGCTTCTCCTCCTTTGAGGGCCCGGGGAGCTGGACCGGGCTAAGCAACCTGGCCCTCGAAGGACCAGTTTCGCCGCCCGGATCCACCCTTGTGGGCCGCTTCTCCCACCAGCGTTCCCGGCTGGGGGAGCCCCGTTCAGAAGAACTCCTACGATGATCCGAACCGGAGCCGCGAGGCGTAGAGGCCTTTGACGAGGTCCGCGTGGAGTCAGAGAAGATCCGGTCCCTCTGCGACTGCCGACTCCTCAGCGCCTTCGAGGACATCTTGCTGCACGGGCCACAGCTTATAGGGTCATGCTCGGCCCCAAGGCAGCAGAGGCAGCAGTCATGCGTGTCAGTAAGAGACATGAGCCTGACACAGCGATCACACTTTTTAAAACCGCTGGCAGCCATCGGGGGAAAAAGGGCCCCTGCAAGGTCGAATGACCGCGCTGCCAGGGATGAAGAGAAAAGTGGCGGGACCACCAGTTGGAAAAAAATTAAAACGTAAACGGGCCCGATAGGGGATATCGAGACCCGGCGGGAAGAGGAACACACGAACTGAGAATTTTTTATTTTTTTTTTTAACGAAAAGAAATCAAAGAAATCAACTTTTCAGCGGCGTTAACAGATACGTCTGTAGGGCTCCGCGGAAAAAAGAAGACTGAGCAAGATGGCATCCCTGGGCGGGAAGGGGACCGCGCATGCGTGCTGCAATTCCCAAAGGCTTTCTGCGAAAGCTGGGGAAAATTGCTCCGTGAGGGCTCCGTCGGCTGACGTCACCCGTAAGTGAGGACTGACTTCCTGCTTGGTCCTGGAGAAGTGGCCCTTAACTCCATACCATGAGCGATGGCAAGCTTCCATAACCAGACTGCCTCCCAGCACGGGAGATATGAACCTGCTTGTTTATGTAGTACATCACGACCTGATTGTCTGTCTGAATCAGTACAATCTGGTTGGCAACGCATTTGCTATGACTCAATTCCAAGAAATTAATCTGGTGCAATTTCTCCTGTTCGGACCAGACGCCTTGAGTGTGGAGGCCACTGTTCCCTCTAAGCTGTGCGCGTGTGCGCGCGCACACACCTCGCCGAGTGAGCGCACATACTTTACAACAGAGCGCACAAAAATTACGGCTCTGATTCTGATAGAAACAACACAGACGTCTTAAAATTTAAAAGTTATGATTATAATTACTAGAAATTTCCCGCTTCATTTAGTAATCGTCTGTTTTCATTTAATTTGATTAAAATCAATGTGGTGTACATACTGTATTCTGACATGTAGTCAAATTTTAAAGTATATAACTCCGAGTGTCGTTATGTGGCGCACAAAAATTTAACCTTCCTTCAAAAGCTGCACACAGCTGATATTTTATGCGCACACAGCCTACAGAAAATTAGAGGGAACATTGGTGGAGGCCATCCCGATGTGCTCCCTAACCCTGCTTGGATGTGTCTGTTGTCAGTGTCTTCTGGGGTGGCACCTTCTGAAAAGGGAGACCCCTGAGCAGATTCTTGTCTAGTCCCTGCATCAAAAGTGCAGGGACAGGACAAGAGGTGCAGTGACCACTACCCAGTCCCGAAGGCAGCCAGAGGCCTGTTTCTACCAAGTATTCAGTGTACATTGAGCTCATCTCATCAACAGACAAGCCATGGGAGTGATGCGCATTGTAGAGGCCATGTGGCCGAGCATGGTCAGCATCGTGCAAGTCATTGTCTGCAGACTCCATTAAGTATCACAGACCAAAGCCATCAATCTCTGGAGTTGGTAAAACACGAGACAGGCCTTTGCTTGAGTCATGTCGAGGAGAGCCCTTATGAACTCCAGTTGTTGGGTGGGCTGAGGGTGGGACTTTGGGTTATTGACTACAAAAGTCAAAGTTAACATATGAACATAAAATATGCCATACTGGGTCAGACCAAGGCCCATCAAGCCCAATATCCCATTTCCAACAGTGGACAATCTAGGTCATAAGTACCTAGCAGTTTCCCCAAAAGACACAGGTTCCACAATGCTTGTATTGGGTCAAGCAGTGATATCTCGGGTTCCTTTTAATAATGGTTTATGGACCTTTCCTTCAGGAACTTGCCCAAACCTTTTTTAAACCCAGCTACACTTGCACCCCTTCTTTTCAATGTTTTTCTGGCCCCTCTCACTCTGTTAATCCAACAGCACGGTGTCTCTGCTTATTATTATGCTGATGATATCTTTCTTCTTCATCACACCGATTCTTCTGCTCTGGACATCACCCCTCTCAATGATTGTCTTTCCTGTGTTGCCTTTTGGATTTCTTTTAATTTTCTCCACATCATTCTCACCAAAACCTCAGCAATTTGGTTCACTTTCGGTTATCCCGCCTCCCCTTATACCTTTGCTTTCCTCCACACCTATCCCTATGGTTTCTTCTGTCAGATATCTGGGTGTCACCCTTGATTCTGCTCTCTCCTTTAAAAGGTCACATTTCTACTGTTGTTCAACATTCTTTCCTCGCTCTACAACAACTTCGTGCTGTTCGTCCTTTTCTCTCTTCCTCCTCGATGACTACACTGCTTCTCTCTCTGGTTATTTCACATCACGATTACTGTAATGTCTCTCTGGCCGGTCTCCAACACATTCAAAACACCGCCATCCATATCCTCACTCACGCATCCCGCTTCGATCATGTCACACCCCTTCTTCTGCACCACCACTGGCTCCCCATCACCTATCGAATACAGTTTAAAATCCTGATCTTTGTACACAGAGCCATCCACACAG
Organism: Ichthyophis bannanicus; assembly: GCA_033557465.1. Classification (NCBI taxonomy): domain Eukaryota; kingdom Metazoa; phylum Chordata; class Amphibia; order Gymnophiona; family Ichthyophiidae; genus Ichthyophis; species Ichthyophis bannanicus. Next base: position 1,089,063,176 of record CM066032.1, on the reverse strand, counting down.
GTATTCCCCTTTATCTTGCTGATCAGGTCCACCTCCACACCCCCCACCATTCCCTTTGTTCAATCCACATTAACCATATGTTCCTCCCCTCCCCATCCCAGGCTCACCTAGAATCCACTCAGTCCTCAGCTTTTTTCTTCCTTGGCCCAAGACTCTGGAACTCGCTCCCCTCCACCTTTCGACTGGATCCCTCTTTTAAATCTTTCAAAACACAACTGAAAACTTATCTTTTCTGAGCAGCTTTCGATCTCCCTCCCCTACCAGTCTCCTCTCCCAAGTTGTAAAATAAAATATAATTGTTTCCCAGCTTCCACCTCATCCCCTTTCCTATTGTTCCTCCTTATTCTCCCTATTGTTGATCCTCACCTATTGTAACAGTTACCTATTGTTCCTTCTTTTCTCTTCTATCCACTGTTTCTACTTCTTTCCTTCCGTTAGAGGTTTAGTTGGCGTTCATTTATCTTTTCTGCAGCACCCTTTTTAAACTCCCAAATTTTATTGTTGATTGTAAACCGCCTAGGTACTTTTTGTAAGGGCGGTATATAAAACATTTTAAATAAACATACTAACAACTTTTACTACATCCTCCGGTAACCAATTCCAGAGTTTGATTACACAATGAGTGAAAAAATATTCTCTTTAGTCTTAAATAGGTTACCCTGTAGCTTCATTGCATGTCCCTTTTCTATATTCTGATGACGTAAACAATCAATCTCCGTTTACCTGTTCCACTCCATTCATTAAATTTTTAGACCTCTACATCTCCCCTCAGCCGTCTCTTTTCCAGGTTGAAGAGCCCTAACCTTTTTAGCTTCTCTTCATAGGGGTATCCTTCCATCCCCTTTACCATTTTGGTGGCTCTTCTCTGAACCTTTTCTAATAACACTATATCCTTTTTAAAATACAGCAACCAGAATTGCACACAATATTCAAGGTACGGTCGCACCATGGAATGATACAGAGGCATTATAATATCCTTTATTTTATTTTCCATTCCTTTCCTTACGATACCTAGCATTCCATTTGCTCTTTTGGCCGCCGTTGCACACTGGGCAAAGGGTTTTAACATGTTATCCACGATGATGCCTAAATCTTTTTCCTGGGTAGTGGTTCCTAATGTGGCACCTTGCACCGTGTAACCATAGTTTGGGTTGTTCTTTCCTAGGTGCATAACTTTGCACTTGTCCACATTAAATTTCACCTGCTATTTGGATGCCCCGTCTTCCAATTTATCAAGATCCTCTTGCAATTTTCCACAATCCTCATGGGTTTTAACAACTTTAAATAGTTTTGTGTCAGCTGCAAATTTGATAGCCTCACTCGTTATTCCCATTTCCAGGTCATTTATGAATATGTCAAAAAGCAGCGGTCCCAGCACAGATCCCTGCGGTACTCCACTATTCACCTTTTTCCATTGGGAAAATTGGCCATTTATCCCTACCCTCTGATTTCTATCTTTTAACCTGTTCCTGATCCACAATAGTACACTGCCTCCTATCCCATGACTTTTTAGTTTTGCCAAAAGTCTCTGATGAGGGACCTTGTTAAAGGTTTTCTGAAAGTCCAGATACACTATGTCAACTGACTCACCTTTGTCTACCTCTTTATTCACACCTTCATAAAAACATAACAGATTAGTAAAACAAGATCTTCCTTGTCTAAAGCCATGTTGGCTGTCTCCCAGTAAGCCACGACTATCTACATGTTCAGTAATTTTGTTCTTTATGATGGTTTCTACCATTTTTCCCCCGTACAGACATCAGGTTCACTGGTCTGTAGTTTCCCAGATCACCCCTGGAACCCTTTTTAAAAATTGGTGTTACATTGGACGAGTGGAATGTAGTATAAGTACCCCTACCAACCCTTAGTAGGTAAAGAACTTAAATACCTAAACACAACCTTAAAACTAAGATGCAGACAGCAGTCCCGCAGCGAGAGGGGGGTTTTCCAGTCTTTAGCATTTGAGTGTCACATGTATGATTTTCTCCCAGTTGGTGAGGGGTCTTAGGTGTGCACTAGGAGCAAGGAGGTCTTTGCTCTCAGGGAATGAGTCTGATCACTGGAAGCTAGAGTAGTAGACTTGGAGGACATAAGGAAGACAGAGAGGTACATAGATGATACCTACAGGGATATAGTACTGAAGTCCCACTTCCAGTCTGGCAGCATCCCTATTGCCATGGAGGAGAGAGGTCATATGACAGGAGAGCATCACTCTAGTGTGGCAAGAAGTGTAGCTAGGACCTGTCCTCCAGGTGATGTAAAACCCTCTCGTGCAGAGGAAGTTTCTCCAGGGCTATGTGCCTATGAGGGAAGGGTTAGGATAGCCGTTATAGTTGGTGATTCCATCATTTGGCATGTAGACAGCTGCATGGCTGGTGAATGTGAGGACCGCCTGGTAACATGCCTGCCTGGTGTGAAGGTAGCAGACCTCACGTTCCACCTAGACAAGGTCTTAGTGCAGGGGAGGAGTCTGCTGTCTTGGTACATGTTGGAATCAATGACATAAGAAAATGTTGTAGGGAAGTTCTGGAGGCTAAATTTAGGCTTTTGGATAGTTAGTTGAAATCCAGAACTTCCAGGGTAGCATTCTCCAAAATGCTTGCCGTTCCACGCTCAGGACCCAAAAGGCAGGCAGAGCTTCGGAGTCTCAATGCGTGCATGAGACAATGGTGCAAGGATGAGGGTTTTGGATTTGTTAGGAACTGGGGAATATTCTAGGGAAGGGAGGGGCTCTTCCGAAGAGATGGGCTTCACCTTAACCGGGATGGAACTAGACTACTTGCATTAACCTTTAAAAAGGAGATAGAGCAGCTTTTAAACTAGATAATAGGGGAGAGCTGACAGTTGCCCAAGATTGCATGGTTCGGAACAATGTATCCTTAAAGGATACTACCAAAAAAATGAAGTCTGAGCATATCAGCAGAGAGATTCCAATAAAGACAAAAGTAGCCCAAATGCCCTTGAGTACGGAGCATACAGAGCTTGCAGATTCCAAATTACCTCTGCCTACTGATAGCCAGATTAATATGAATAAAATAGTCTCCAAAATGCTTGTATGCAAATGCTAGAAGTCTAAAAAATAAGATGGGAGAGTTAGAATATATAGCACTAAATAAGAGGTTAGATATGATTGGTATCTCAGACACATGGTGGAAGGAGGACAACCAGTGGGACACTGATACCTGGGTACAAACTATATCGTAATGATAGAGCTGATCAAATTGGTGGAGGGGTTGTGCTCTGTTAGAGAGGGCATTAAGTCAAAGGATTAAAATTTTGCAGGAAACTAAATTTGCTGTGGAATCTCGATGGATTGAAATTCCATATAAAAAGGGTAAGACGGCAGTGGGGGGTGTACTATCAACCACCTGGCCAGAATGAACAAATGGATGATGAAATGCTCAAAGAAATCAGGGAAGCTAACAAAAGTTACAGAACAGTAATAATGGGTGATTTCAATTACCCCAGTATTGACTGGGTCAGTGTCATGGCAAGACATGCTAGGGAGATAAAGCTTCTAGATGAAATAAACGACTGCTTCTTAGAGCAGTTGGTTCATGAACCAACCAGAGGGGAAGCCATTTTGGACCTAGTCCTTAGTGGAACACCATATCTAGTGCAAGAGATAAGGGTGTTGGGGCCACTTGGCAATAGTGATCATAGCATAATCGAGTTTTGATTTAATTAATGGAGGAGGGATGGTAAAGAAATCCACAGTACTACCTTTTAACTTTTGAAAATAGTTAAGAAAAAACTAAAAGGAGCAGTTGCAAAGGATAAAGACTTACATCAAGCTTTGGTGTTTAAAAATATTAGCTTGGAAGACCAGACCAGCTGTATTCCATGCCTTAAGAAAAGTAGAAGGAAGTCCAAAAAACTGCCAGCATGGTTTAAAGGTGAGGTCAGAGAGGCTGTTGCCAAAAAAAAGCATCTTTCAGGAAATGGGGAAAAAAAGCCAAATGATGAAACTGGAAACAGCACAAGCACTGGCAAGTTAGATGCAAGGCATTGATAAGGCAGGCAAAGAGAGAATTTGAGAAGAAGCTTGCTGTGTAAGCAAAAACGCAAAATAAAGACCTTTTCAAGTATATTCGTAGCAAAAAACCTGACAGTCAGTTGGTCCATTAGATGATAGAGGGGCTAAAGGGGCACTAAGAGGAGAAAGGTCATAGCGGAGAGACAATCAATTCTTTGCTTCGGTCTTTACTGAGTAAGATGTAGGGATTTTGCCTATGACTGAAGTGGTATTTAAATGTGATACTGCGGAAGAATTGAAAAAAAATATCGATACACCGGGAAGATGTATTACAACTATTTGATAAACTGAAGAGTAGAAAATCACCTGGACCGGATGGTATACATACAAGGGTGTTGAAAGAACTGAAATATGAGATTGCAGACCTGCTTTTAGTAATCTGTGATAAAACACTGTCTAAATGGGCTATTTCTTAGAGTGTAGTATACTGTCTCAAATAATGCCTAATTCACTCCATAAATATCAAACCCCTATCTGTAATACCAAACAACTACAATTAAAAAATTAAAAAGATGGACCAACTTCACTTCTAAGGATTTGGAAATGGTTTCAGACTTCATGGTACTATTTTTGCTGACATCCAATAAGTCAGAACTAGCAGTGCCTGTTTGCATCAATGACCAATCCACTCATGCATAATCAATCCTTACTTACCAATACAATATAGTCCTGTGTAAGAAAATGCTTCTCTCGTAATAGATTATGTCCTCTTCCCATCTCTTGATAAATTCTGTCCTCTTCCCAATGCTGTCATTTGGCGCCTCATCGCGTTTCACTTAAGTTTCGTCAGGGGATAATTCTTCTAAGATGTTTATTTGAATATCTTCCGAGATTCAACTCTTCTAAGATGTTTATTTAAATATCCTCCAGGATTCATTCCTAGAAGAATTCCAACAAAGTGAAGTAATATATCGAAGGATCTCCCATAAATCAAACACAAACTAACAATTCTTCTCATGGGAAAATGTTCTTTAAAAATCCAATCTTGCATAAGCTTAATCCTATTTGTAATACTATAATGTTCCTCACTAAATACAAAGCACAGAAATTGCCGTACCTTGATGCTGCCCACGTCTAGCTCACAAACTACTGATTACCATCCAAGTTGAAACAACGCCACGCATGCGGACCAGTTTCTACTATCCATTTTTATGTAGTATAACTCCTCCTCTTTCAATGACTTAGTTATTACACCAAACGACCTCCTCTAGTGACCCAGGCATGCATGAGAAGAATTGTTAGTTTGTGTTTGATTTATGGGAGATCCTTCGATATATTACTTCACTTTGCTGGAATTCTTCTAGGAATGAATACTGGAGGATATTTAAATAAACATCTTAGAAGAGTTGAAGCTCGGAAGATATTCAAATAAACATCTTAGAAGTATTATCCCCTGACAAAACTTAAGAAAGTGAAATGCGATGAGGCACCAATTGACGGCGTTGGGAAGAGGACATAATTTATCAAGAGATGGGAAGAGGACATAATCTAATACGAGAGAAGCATTTTCTTACATGGGACTATATTGTATTGGGAAGTAAGGATTGATTTTGCATGAGTGGATTGGTCATTGATGCAAACAGGCACTGCTAGTTCTGACTTATTGGATGTCAGCAAAAATAGTGCCGTGAAGTCTGAGACCATTTTCAAATCCTTAGAAGTGAAGTTGGTCCATCTTTTTAATTTTTTAATTGTAGTTGTTTGGTATTAGTAATCTGTGAACTATCATTAAAATCATCTGTAATACCTGAAGATTCGAGGATGACCAATGTTTATTTATTTATTTACATTCTCTTATATACCGCGCTATTCTGCATCAGTGTGGTTTACATTGAACAAACTGAAATTACATTGAACAGGGCATTATAACTTGGAGATAACTATTTTACAGGGAACATGGGCTATGGAGGGTTAAGTGGCTTGCCCAAGACCACAAGGAGCACCTGTGGGACTAGAAACCCCAGTCCTTCCGGCCCAAGGTTGCTGTCCTCTAGTGGGATTTGAACCCCCGACCTTCCGGCCTGAAGTACCTTGCCCCAACCACTAGGCCACTCCTCCACTGTAGAAAATCATACATGTGACACTCAAATGCTAAAGCCTGGAAACCCCCATCTCGCTGCTGGACTGCCGTCTGCATCTTAGTTTTAAGGTTGTGTTTAGGTATTTAAGTTCTTTACCTACTAAGGGTTGGTAGGGATACTTATACTAATAAAACTATACCTAATATGTTTAATGTACTTTGTTCACTTGAAGCTTAATTACTCTCAGGTCCTTAATGTATGCCTGATGAGGACAAACAGTTGCACTCGAGAGTGAATATAGCACCTCCTTTCCTTTGAGAGATTTATGCACCTATAAAGCTACAATTATCCCAGAGGTGGGTGGGTGTTGAGGAGGGAGGGAGGGAAAAATACTTATTCAAAGCTGGCTGCTACACAGTACCGTCCTTTGCTGCTAAGGTAATCTGTGACCAATTTCCAGGGGGAGTCCCACTGTCCTTGCTTGGATAGAGGGAGTCTTGGGTTCTAAATTTAACCAGAAAGCTCTTTTCTGTGTTTTACATTTAAATTTAAAGCTCTTTGCTGCTCCTAGGCCCTGACTGATTTAATGAATACAATGGGTTCACAGATTAATCAGCTTTAATCTAAAGAATTCCTTTTTCCCCAAGATTTAGAAAAATTCCCAGAAATACTTACAATTGCAGATCTCTCTCTCCAGAAGTAGCAGTTCCCTTCTGTAGTCCTTCTGGAGTGGTACTTTTTATAAGCTAGTTGTCCAAATAAGGGAAGACAAAAACCCCCTAGTAGCCTCAGATAGGCCACTACAACTGCAAGGCACTTGTGAAGACTCAGGGCACCGAGGCTAGTCCGAAGGGTAACACTCTGTACTGATAGTACTGTTCTCCCAGGATGAATCTGACAGGATGGCTTGATATGTGGGTGTACGCTTCCTTTAGATCCAGGGACCATAGCCCATCCTTTAGATCCAGGGACCATTGCTTCCCACAATCAACATAACACAACACAACCAAAGCAGATTCACAATTGTAAATAGTTCTTTATAACATTTAGTATATTCTGTTAACAAAATGTTGAACTGTTTCAAATGTTAACTGTTACACTGTTACTTGTAGAACATATGTTACTATAAAATATTCTGTTCTCTGGAAACTGCTTTGACCCAGTGAAAAGCGGTATATAAACCTAGCTAAAAAAAATAATAAAATAGCCAATTGTCTTTCTGAAGATAAGGGAGCAGAGACACCATCTTGAACTTTTCTTGCACCAGAAAGGTGTTGAGGTTTCTGAGCTCCAGGATGGGTCAACCCCCCCCCCCCCAATCTTTTTGGGGACCAGAAAGTATCTAGAGTAAAGCCCCTGCCTGATATGCTCCCAGGGTATGAGCTTGATGACAAGATCGGCCAGAAGGATGGAGATTTCCTTCTGAAGGTCCAAAATGCAGAAGGGATCGGGAGGATACGCCCTCAGGGGATAATGAGGCGGTAGCTCTGCCAGGTGTAATATGTAACTATTTTGGACTAACTGTAGCACCCACAAGGCCGAAGTTATAAGAGGCCACCTGTGGGCAAAAAGTGAGCTGATCCCCACCAGAGAATTCCCCTTTGTGGTCACTGGCAGATTGGTTATGCTCTGGAGAAACCAGTTAAAGCCCTGCTCCCAGTTTGGGATGCAGGGCAGGCTGAGCCTTTTGAGGCTTCTCCCAATGCTACGAGCAAGGTGCTTGTGCCTTTTTCTGGGAAATTTAAGGACCAGAAAAGTACCTGTGTTTACGTGGGTAGCAAGCCACCTTCTGGCCTATACCTGGAAACCTCCTGCACTAAGCAGTGGGATCGGATGTGCATCTCAAGAACCTGGTGAGGGTAACGTGCTGCTTCTCTATGATGCCAGCTTTTTCCTCCACTTGCTCTCTGAAGAGGTTTTCTAACAGGCATGGCATGTCCGCAAGTTTATTTTGTGCTGACTGTTCCAGATTGGAAGAATGAAACCAGACAAGCCTGCGGGCTCCAATGCTCATTGCACTACTTTGGGAACAGTCTCAAAGGCATCATATGTTGCCCTAACCAGGAACTTCAAGCAGTCCTTGCCATGGCCCATCAGGATACAATAATGCTCCATTTTCTTCGAAGGAAGGAACGGGCCCAAGTTGGTGAGATCATGTATGTTGTCCTTCAGGAACATGCTCATATAGAGCTGTTAAGAGGGTACTCTAGCCATGACCATAAAGCTTTGGAGGCATCTCCTTCCTTAGGAGTCCAACGTCTGAGCCTCCCTACTGGGGGCATCAAGGAATGAGTCTTAGTGCTCTTAATCCTTTTTAGGGTAGACTCCACCACTAAGGAGTGGTGTGGAAGCTGAGACTCCTCAAAACTAGGGGCTTTCTGAATCCTGTACATCAAATCCAGCCTCCTACTGACCGATGGCACAGTGAGGGGGGGGGGGGTTCTCCCACATTCTCATCTGCAGCCTTTGTAGGATTTGGTGCACTGGCACCGCTTCCTTAGGAGCCAAGGAGTACTGGAGAATCTACAACTCCTCTGCCCTGGGCTCATCTTCTGTCTCTGGTGAAAATTGGATAGCCTTTGCCATATCCCTCACAAAATCCTGGAAGGACATGTCCTCCAGAGGGGATTTTCGCCTTTCATTCAGAGGAAATGGGGGTCTGAAGAAAGCTCAGGAGACTTGCCCTCCAACAAGATAGGATTCCACATCGGTCACTCAGCCAGAGTCAGACTCTGAAAGGAAGTTTAAGTACCTTTGAGACTCTGACTGGAGCTCCCTTCAGCCTTAAGGGGAGTGGGAGTATCATTGGGTTCAATGATGCATTGAGGACTTTCAAGGTTTTGTCAGGACATCGGAACCACATACACTTGAGAAACCAGCATCGGATCTCTTTGATGTCCAAATGTTGATGCCTCCATAGGCAGAGGGTGTCTCTCAAGAATCAGCTGCACAATGTTCTATGATGATACCTTGGGCACCATAGCAACAGCCAGCTGTTTCTCCAGCATCGATGCTCTACAGGCCTCAAGCGCCTGAAGGTGTTCCTCCATGGCCGCCGAAGGCCTTGGGGCCTAAGCAGCTTCAACCAATGCCTCCGATATCCCTGTAGGAGTATTGGCATGGCCTCGGTTGTTGAGAGATGGTTGGTGCCCCTCCAAAACTCTGGAGGTTGATTCCTCTCTCCAGGGCACCTTGACAGCCATCATTCTTGACATTGTGTCGGGAAGGGCTCCAATGCAGATGCACATGGGACTTCGCTCAGTTCACGGAAGGGTCCTCCTTTGACACCAGTGGAGTCTAGGTTGAGGTCAAGTCCTTCTTCAATTCGAGCTGGAGAAAGACCAATTGCCGATGCTCCAGGGCACCATGGGTGCTCTGCTCCAATTGAGCCCAGAAACATCTAGATGCCGATGCACCTTAGATGGATCCTTGGGCAGCCATTGAAACTGGTGCTGAAGATGCTGAATCAGACCTTTGGCCAAAGAGGGATTCTCTCTGCTTCTCTCAACCCCTCAGGCCTCTTCTTGTCACCTTCAAGCACAAATTGCAAGAGGACTGGTGATCGGGACCCAGACATAGAGGCACTAATTATGCTTCTCAGTGACCAAGATGGTCCTGGCACATTTGGTGCATTTCTGGGCCGATTTCTGAGACATGTCTGGGAAGATGGCCATGGCTAAATCAAACTGCTCGATGGTAACCTGAAGCCAGACTTGGGCACCATAGCAGAAAGAGACAATAAAAATTATCAAAAAAGCACCAGAACTGAAGGCAGAACCACGAATCGACCAGATGCTACCGATGGCAGGCAGAAAAAGCACAGTTACTTACCTGTAACAGGTGATCTCCGGAACAGCAGGAATTAGTCTTCACACGTGGGAGACGTCGCCGACGGAGCCCGCACAGGAATGCTCCCCAGCATCCAATCAGAAGGCCTTTGGAAGCATACCCCACGCCTGCGCGGTGGCTTCCCGCCCTTCCTACTGCCTCTCCCCAGTTGAGTTTCATAGCTGAGCCAGAAGGAGAGGAGAGGAAGGAATAGAGACAAAAAAGAGATACAACTCCTAGGGGAGGTGGGCGGGTTGTGAAGACTAATTCCTGCTGTTCCGGAGATCACCTGTTACAGGTAGGTAAATGTGCTATCTCCAAGAACAAGCAGGAATGAGTCTTCACACGTGGGGACTCCCTAGCTTAGGATGCCCGGGGAGGTCCCATAAGCGCAGCCCAGGACGGGATGGCATTCGCCCAGCCTAAATCCCCGGCATCCCCTGAGGGATGGAGGGCAGGGGTTGAATAGAGGAACAGCGAATCTACAGACTACAGAGGGAGTCTTTAGAGTGCAGAACAGGTAACATCAAGATACAGCAAAAAAAATACCCCAGGCTACGGGAAGAGTAGCCAGAGGGATGCACAAATAGTATCAGTAAGCATTTAATGAGTAAATGCCCTAGTACCATGTAGAGCTTACCGGCCACTAAGTTTTAATGAAGTAATGGTGTGGAACCCCGTAGGGCTTACCTACCGGGTTGCCGGAAGCAGACCTGTGGTGAAGGCACCGTAGACGCAGTAGCGAAGTCGTCCAGGAAACTTCACCGCAGCGAGGAGGAAGCTCCAAATCCGGAAGGCTAGGAGATCCAGGCATCAGCTGGGTCAGGAGAAAGACGGCAGGTCTTCCAGGAGGCTTAGTGCAAGCTGAGCACTCCCTTAGGAGTAGAGTCCAGAACTCAGAGGACTAACAGTAGAAGACTGGCCGAACCAGAGAGCCCATTCCGGAGAAGAGTAGGGGTGCACCCCGGAGCAGAAGGAGTACACAGGCTACCCTAGCGAGAGATAGGGAGACAAGGGTCCGAACCCCCGGGAGGAGGCCCTAACTGAAAAGGAGCTGTAGACTCCACAGCGGTAAAGTACCACCAGTCCGCGGCCCGATCGAGGAATAGGCAGGCGGACTGGCCGGACCCCGGGGGGAGGGGGGGGGCGTGAGTACCGGCCATAGGGAAAAAGGCGGTATAGCACAGGTACTGCGGGCATCCCCCCAATATGCGCCTATCGCGCAGGAGATATCTAGTATATCTAAGCCGGTGGGCATGAGGGCGCCCACTCCGGTACTAATGCAGGTATGTCGAGGGGCCTACCTCCCTGCACATCACCCTGGTAAGGCGGATCTGCCATCGATCCACAGAGCGTCCACCTGGAAGGTGGCAGCAAGATCCGTCAGTAGAGGGATCTATTCCAGAGGACAAGGGCAGATCGGCGAACCAACAGCGTGGTAGCGTGGGGGACAGGGGATAGCATCAATCTGGTAGAACGCCACAGGGGCTGGAGGCCCTATATGTGTCCCCAGGACCTGCACGCAGAAACTCGCCCCCCCCCCCACACAGACGGGGGACAGGAAGGTAATTCCGGTACGGAAGCAATCAGCAGGGGGATACCGGCTGAGAAGGGTTCGGAGACGTACCGAAGGGTAATAAGTTGGCCGTTGGCCATAGCTATCACGGAATAGAGGTGGTCTCCCTACCAATGGAAGGAGAATACCCGAACCCCTAGATAAGCCTCCGAACCATTTGCAACGAAACGAGCCCCCGAGCAGAGCTCAATTTTTAAACGTCCGATAAGAGGGTTAAGTGCAGGCAACCGCCTGCCTGAGCCTAAAAATGCTTAGAAGGAGAGTCCTGGCATGGGCCTGGGGGCATCAACCCAGGGTGAGAGGCCCCTTGCCTGGGCGCGCCTGGAGGGTGGGCAGAGGTCTGATATTTCCTCTTCCTAGAGAGGCGTTTACCGCCGCAGTGGAGCCGGGCCCTAGGCTGGCTGCTAACCCTGGGAAGGTTAGCGAAGCACTGTGTGACCTGACGCAAGGCTTCGCTGTTGAAGAGGTGATCTCCGTCGCAGGGAGAATTACCCAGGTTGTGCTGTGCCCGTCTACACAACTCAGACGCCCGCAGTCATGCTGTATGGCGTGCTCTAATGGCAACAGCCGAGGCTCTGCTGACCGAATGGAAGGAGTCCAGCGAAGCACGAGAAAGGAACCCGGAGATATTCCTGCAGTGATAAAGGAGCAGGGAATATTCAAAGGCCTTGGTCGCAGATACGAAGAGGGATAACCGAGACAACCTCTCGGTGACCTCCCGGAGCGACAGGCTCATATAAAATATATATGAGATAATTCTGGCCGTCAGCATAGACGTCTGGAAAGCTTGACGTCCTAGAGTATCTAGCGTCTTTGAGGCGCGGCCTGGGGGGCGAGAAGCATGCTTCTCCTTGCTTCCGGCCTTCCTCAGTGCCGATTCCATCACAATGGACCGATGTGGAAGCTGGTGCTGCCGAAAATCCGGGGACGGAGGCACCCGGTAAAGAGCCTGCATCGCAGTCGACGGTGCTGGAACCCTCAAAGGCGACCGTCAAGCCCCCAGCAGGAGATCCTGCAGGGAGGGATGCAGAGGAAGCATCACGGCTGCCTGTTCCTCAGGGCCCAGGTTCGGGCCCGGGGTAGGGATGGCCAGCAAGTCCGCCATGTCAAGGAGGAAATCCTGAAAAGGTGGCTCTGCCGGAGGAGTTATGGCGGGGGAGGCTGCCAGGGAACAGAGGCCGCTCGGGCCGATGGCCGCTAGGCATAGGAGGGGACCAACCGCCCCGGATCGGGGCAGTCCCCATGGCGTCGTCGGCTCCTGGGATTGATTCCAAACTAGGCATCGAAGGGGTCGATGGCACCGACAGCGCTGCAGGAATCAGCCTCGGCCCCGAACCCGAACCCGGGGGTGGCGCTGCTCCCTGCGATCGAAGTGGTTCCGCGGTCGCCGGAGGGCAGGGGCCAGCGGTCTCCACTCTGCGTCGCGGGAGGGGACAGGGACCGATCCCGAGACGTGTAGTGTCCAAGCTTTCAAGGCTGGATACCGACTCCAGGCTGGGCATCGAACCGAGCGAGATCGACTCCCTTCCAGAGGGCCCCGGCGGGGGCGACCGTGCCGATGGTGGAAACCCAGAGCGCGGATCGGAACCGCGCCGAACGGTGCTGCGAGCATCACGGGTCCCCGAGGGCAGAGCTCGGTGGAGAGGGGGTCATCCAACGCCGGCGCCGATCGGCGGGCACTGCCCGAAGCCGGGCTCCCTCTCCCACCCGTTCGACCTGGAGAGAAACCCTCCCGGGGCATACGGCCCGTCCCCGAGGGGACCCCGGTCACCCGACGACGAGTCCCTGCGGGGGTGCAAAGCCCCTGCACCGACGTCGGTGTACCGTTGCGGGGCGGCGCAGATCCAGATCGGATCGAAGCGGTCGAAGGCCCCGAGGCCCCTTCTCTAGGAAAAAACGGGGCCCTCGACGGCCGCGTCGATGCCGGGGAGTCGTCCGAGCGCTGGCCGACACACCCCGAGGTCCCCGGGGAAGGTCGATGGCGGCCCCTCGTGCTCGACGCCCCTGCCGTCGCCGGCGGAGCGGCGCCGCCCGAACCCAGTACAACCCTTGCGCAGGGCTGGGAAAACGGTGACCTGGCGCGGGTCGAAGTGAGCGGCCCCGAGGGGAGGGAGGTCCGACGACCATCCCCGGCGTGGGGCAGAACCACCGACGCCCACGCGCTCGAAGCGGGTACTACCCCCGCGCATGACCTGAACGTAGGGCCGTCAGACCGTGTCGAGTCGATCGGCCCCCGAGGTAGGGAGGACAGCGGCCGGCGATCCCCGTTGGGGAGCGGGTCACTCGACGCCGACGGGTCGGCACCGCCCAAGGCGGATACCGGCCCCCTAGAAAGGCCATACCGGCGCGAGTCGGACGGCCCCGGAGGCGCCGAGGACCTCAGCCGCCAATCCCCAGTGAGGAGCGGAACGCTCGACACCGACGCCGAGGGGTCGGTACTGCCCGAAGCGGGCACCGCCCACACGCATGGCAGGGATGGAGGAATGCCAGACTGGACCGAGTCGATTGGCCCCAGAGGCGCCGAGGACAGCAGCAGACGATCCTCGGTGAGGAGCGGAGCGCTCGACACCGATGCCGGGGGCTCAGTACCGCCCGAAGCAGCTACCACGCCCGAGCATGGCTTGGATGTAGGGATGTCAGACCCGGTCGAGCCAGTCGGCCCCGAAGGCGCTGAGGACACCGGCTGACGATCCCTGGCGAAGAGTGGAACACTCGACGCCGACGCCGATGCATCGGCACCGCTCGAGGCGGGTACCTCCCTCGGGCATGGCTCGGGAATGTTCTGTGAGGAACGAACCTCAGGAACATCCCGAAACCCCGTAAATGCTTAGGAGCCCGAGGACTCCCGCCGGGGTATATCAGCCAAGGAGGACTTGAGGGGTTGGCCGGAGCCGTCGCCATGCCTCGCATGAGACTTGCCCCTCAAGACTCGGCTAGTCTTAACAGACTGTTGTGTGGTTACCTGATCCTGGAGAGAAGAACAATCCGACGACCGCGCCCTGGGCGCGAATACGTCGTCGAGGGATACCCGAAAGAGGGAGGGTCTTCTGCCGACACTGCAGCCCAGGGAATCCGGGAAAGAGGGGTCAGGCCCCACACAGGAGAGGCACCAGGCATTGGAGTCCATGTGGAAAATGGAGTCCCCGCCATGAGGCTGGGGGGGAAGAAGGCTCCATGCCCTGGTCCTCAGCGCCCGGAGGGGGCGACGAAAATTAAATGAAAATAAAGAAAAAAAGGGGGGGCACGGAGGTGCCACCGTCGGCAGGAAAGCCGCGACTACAGAAAAACAGAAAAAAAATTCTGCGGTGGCAGGAGGGACGTCCTGCCTGCTCCGCGGAAAATGAAAAACTGGGGAGAGGCAGTAGGAAGGGCGGGAAGCCACCGCGCAGGCGCGGGGTATGCTCCCAAAGGCCTTCTGATTGGATGCTGGGGAGCATTCCCGTGCGGGCTCCGTCGGCGAAGTCTCCCACGTGTGAAGACTCATTCCTGCTTGTTCCTGGAGATACAAAATTATCATAAAGGCAGCCCTAGAAGCGGGAAAAATTAAACATTTAGCAATGGAAGATCGATTCACATCTATGAGGCTCTGCAGAAAATGAAGACTGGGGAAGATGGCGCCTTGGTACGTGGGAAGACAGGCAAGCAGGCGCAGTGGAGCCTCCCAAAAGCTTCCAATAGAAGCTGGGGAGTGTTCCCAGCCAGGGCTCCCATCTGCAATGTTACCCATACATGAGAACATCATTCTTCTTTGTCCACGGAGAAGACATTTTATGAAGACTCTTGGCATGGATGAGAAATCAAAATAGAAGATGTGAATCATAAGAACCTTCAGAGAAATATGGGAATGTGGGTGCAGGCATCCTTTAGGTCTAGGAAAACCTAATTAATTTTTCCCGCATACAAGTAGAAGGTTGAATTTGTATTTTCAATACTTACATTTGAGTCACTTACATACAAGATAAGTTAGAATCCTCCAAACATTTTAGGGATTAGGAAGTATTTTTAGTAGAACTTGTGGCCCCTAATGGGGACTGGTACTTGCTGTATTGAACATATTCTTATTAGTGCTTCTCTCTCTTCCTCTAATATGGCCCTTGATTGTGAGTGTGGTCTTTGACAGTGACTGGAAGTTTACATGGAGGTTGTTGATTAAATTGATCTTGTATCTCTGATAGATGATTCCATTGACCCAAATATCCAAAGTTATTCTGTGCCATGTTTCCCACAAAAATAATTCAAAGAACAAAAAAAAATTATAAAAGTCTGGAAAGATGTCAATCACCTCAAAACAAAATAAACAGACCATACAAATTTTAGACATATATATCTGGAGGATCTCAAATAAAAACAAACAATCTTATATAGGCCAGAAAGACTCTAGTATAATGGCCTCACAAGGCCCTCACTAGTATGCTCTTAATTCATCACAGGTCCATAATGAATATATACTAAAATATTGTGATAGTGACAATAACGTCCCAAACATAAATAAATTCAATAACCCGACAATATTGTTTTGATAAGGAAAAAACACTTATCTACATCAGAGGAAATGAACTAAAATTTGAAATTCCTTGGAGTCACACTCCAGCCGACTGAATGTTCCTACTCACAATCCTCACTCAAAAATATTTATATTGCAATCAAATAGTCTCCAGGACAGAAACCATGTAACAAACTTCACAACTGCATTTCAAAAACATACATGGGGGGGGGGGGGGGGCGTATTCAAAAGGATTAACATGTTTAGCAGATTTCCTAGTTGTGTTAATCCTAGTGAGCGGGATATTCTGCAGCAGTTTTGTGCCACTGAATATCCCCTCCTAACTCCACTACATGCCTCAATGCTAACCGCATAGCATCAGGCCATTCCATCAGTAGAGGGTGACTATTTGATTGCCATATATTTTTGAATGAGGATCATGAGTCGGAGCATTCAGCCTGCATCAATTTTTATTTTTTTTTACTAAAGAAGTTGACACTTAGACATAATACATCAGCAAGGCACTTGTGTAAATCTTCAGAAGACCAAGGCTCTGGAGCCACACAATTCTAAGAGCTCCTCTGGCAACTTCAGCAATTCTAAAGACATTTCATAGAAGTCGCAAGTGTATCATAGAAGGTGAAAAGTACATGCCTCTAAACCTGTGAGAAACTAAGTGAGGTGTGAGTCAGGTCCCAATCTGTAGTTGATGTGCCACTATTCAGGATGTCCCCTTTGTCATCTTTCTCTCCATGGTATCGGGAGTTTTTGATTCCTTACCTGGTGGGGTATTAGTATGAGGTATTGTATTTTTGGTTCTTTTAAGTGCAGTTTCTACCAAAAATAACTGGTGACGAAGTTGATTTTGCCCATGGCCAGATGTTGATTGTATTTTGTACTTGATGTCCAGACTTTTGAATATCACGCATGTAGATAAAACATTTAGCCAGATTTTAGGTCTGCAGGATCTTATGCATCAGAAGAGCAGCTAGGTATATTGATGTATCATAGCATGCCCTTGAAAACCTGTCTCTCATCTGAGATCTCTGGAACACCAAGGAAAAGAGCTTCTGGAGAACATAGGGTAGATGATATCTTTTATTGCAAGCTCTCTTTTAGCATCTGGAAGCATAAAGGAGGGAGGAAAGGAGAAGAGTTCAAAAGGTAGTTCCAACAAATTAAAGTCACGAGTTGCGTCATCTGGTTCCTCAGATTGCTCATTCTAATCCTGAGTCATTCTTGCTGTCACAAAATCCAAGAATGGTGAACTGTGAGGAAGCTCCACACAGGTAGTAGTAGAGTGAACAACACTATACTCTTCCATTTCTTTGACTCACAATCTGTCATATTCAATGCCTCCCTCTCCTTACACATCCAACTTATAGCTAAAATCTGTCATTTTTCGCTCTATATCAGCAAAATCCACCCTTTCCTTTCTGAAAACATTAAGACCCTTAGCTACTCTTTAGTCACATCTCATTTATACTACTGCAACCTTCTCCTTGGCTGGCCTCCTGCTCTGAATCATCTCTCTCCCCTTCAATCTGTTCAAATTCAGTTTCACTATGCTCACGTAATCCCCCCTTTTCAAGTTGCTTCATTGGCTACCTATCCATTTCTGTATCATCCAAAATTTTTGCTACTGACCTATAAAAGTGCATTCATTCTGCTGCTCCTACCTTTTCTCTTGTATCTCTCCCTACACCCCCCTCTGCAGGAACTCCACTCTTCTGACAGATCACTTTTATCTGTCCTTCTCTTCCCCTGCCAACTCCACACTTTGACCTTTCCACCTTACTGCTCCTTATGCCAGGAACAAGCTACTTGAGTTGGTATGTCAGGCTCCAGCTCTGGCTCTTTTCCAAACTCACCTCTTCCAAGGCTGCTTCTGGAATCTGATCCGTTTCGTCTCATGCTCTCAAACTGTTTTTCCTTACAAATCCCCTTGACAGTCTACTCCCTAGTTGTCTTGTCTAGATTGTAAGCTCTGATGAGCAGGGACTCTCTTACACATCTCTGTACAACACTGCATATGCCTTGTACCCAGGACCGGCCCAAGGGTTTCTACCACTCCAGGCAGAAACCTCACCCCCATCGGTGGGGGGGGAGGGGGGGCAGGGAAAAGGCAGCAGCAGTATTTTAAAAGCATGGCTTTGTGCCACCTTTGTTGCCCATGTGCTTCAGCACACATGGCCTGCTGCTTCTGACCCTCCCCTGACAGTAAGTTATGTCAGAGGGGGATCAGAAGCTGCAGGTCATGTGCCCCAAAGCACATGGCCTGCTGCAAGTAACAAAGCACTAGCACAAAGCCACCCACCTGGGTTGGCTGCCTAGTTGATGGGTTGGCCCTGCTTGTAGCATTAATCAAATTATTAGTAATAAGCTTACCAGTCTTCTCCCTGATGATTGGTCCTGGATATGATTCACTTGTAGGACAGATGCCATCGTGGATGGCTTATAGTGTCCAAGAAGGTGGGTAGGTGGTCTGTCGAATCAATGTTGGCCTAGGTGTTGCAGCAGCAGAGTTTCCCTCCTAGCTTTGCAGAGGAGTGCATGCAGGCTATATTGGGTGCAAAGCAGACATAAGTTCCCTGACAGGAACTCATGTGAAAGTCCCCAAAATCAGATAGGAGAGGGGAGGGGCATGAAGATGTTCCATTTTCTTGACAGCAGGAAGAAAAATCACCCCTAAGCACTTGCCTAAACTGTGCTTTTGTTTTCTGTGTGCTTCCCCCTTTAAAAGTGAAGTACAAAGTACGAGTACTTAGTGGGGCCATTTGGGTTACCATGCAGTTGCATTCACATTTGAGGGTAAATTGCTAACCCTACACAATTCCTCTAGGGATTTGCCCATCTGATAAACTGTAGGTAATTAGCTGCTCTCAGCTGTGAACTGTGCATTGGGTAAGAGGAGGAGGGTAACATTGTTTCCATAAGGGACTGGAGCAGTTGAAAAGGACTTGGCCTGTCTGAATAACAGAATATCTCCACTGCTGGCCCCCAGCTGCAGAGTGTTTCTCCCTCGATCTCCTGCTGCATTTCCTGCTATCATAGCATGGCCTGTGGGGTCAACACACCTATTTTTATTTTTAATTTAGATTTTTATTTGGTACAGCACAAGTTAGTACATCATTTTTCTTCTCCTTTACAGTCAATGGCATAGCATGCATCCGGCTGTATCCATCAGCCCGTCATTTACCTAATTTCCATTTTATCCTTTCCTTACATTATATACTTTTCTCCATGTACCTGTACAATTTTTATTTTATTTTAATATTCCCTTCTTCTCCCCTCCCCCCCAGATCCTGTGATGCACCCTCCTCCTTTTACTATTTCCTTCTTTGAGCTTGCATAATTTCATCCCGTTAATTCGTTGTCCACCCTTTTTAACCACTCAGTATACTTTTCCCATCTCCTCTGAACGATCTCAATCCTGTGCATTTTGTATGCATTAATCTCACTCATCCTGTAAATATAGGATAGTCTACTTAACTTCTCAGGGACTGGTGCTCTCTCAGACCTCCATCCTTTTGCTATTTCCATCTGCACTCCAATTGCAAGCATCTTCAACATATACACCAGGTTGCTTTTTGGATCTCTTCCTCCCCCCCCCCCCCCATTCATTCAATAACACTCCAGCTGGTGTGATAGCCCAGCCCAGCCCAGCCCAGCCATCTCCCGTGTAAGGTCCGACGTACACTGCCATGTTTCCTGTAGCAATGGGCAGCTCCACCACATGTGCACGCTCCTTCCACACATCAAGTCTTTATATCTCCCCATGTTACACAATCGGACTGGGGTTAAATACATTCGGAACAGCATCTTGTAACTGTGTTCTTGGATTGCTGCCGAGAGCACAGGTATTTTTGCCCCTTCATATATTTTTTTCCCATCTCTGAGAATCCCATTGACTCCCCATGTGTTCCTTTGGGCATGGGTCCACTCAATGCTTTGTAGAGCCTAGAAATTACACCTCTTGATAGATCTCCCAACCTAAACATCTTTTCAAAATGTGTTTCTTTGCTACTCAGGCTATATTTTATTTGTTTCCCCTCCCAGAAAATGTGCCAATTGGAAATACCCATACCAATCACTCACTCTTCTCTATTTGTAACTCTCACTGAAGCTCCTCAAACGGCCTTAAATGGCCCTCCGCAGATACCTGTCCCATACACTGTAACCCTTTCTCATGCCATTTTTGAAATATCCCAGAACTTTCTCACACCAAAAACCCCTCACATTGTGTGATCCACTGTGCTCTAATATTTCCTCCTGCATGTGGTAGTAACTTATGTTTCCTGTCCCAGGCTCAGTGTACTTATGTATGGGTTCTTATCTGACCCTCTTCCTCTCTCCTCCCCTCTCTTCCACATCAAATCCGTAATATAATTTAGTCTTACCATCTCCTGTTCTATTCTACTCCATTGAGGCCCATCCTTCTCCAACCTCCACCCCATTAACACTCTCAACTGTGCCACCTCATACCTTGCAATCTCAGGGACCTCCAGCCCTCCTTCCTTTTTCTCACTATACATTATTTTCCTTTGCACCCTAGGGGGCCTGCGTCTGCAAATAAAGGAGAAGATTCTTCTCTGTACCAAATTTAACATTGCAGTGGGAATCTCTATAGGCAAGGTCATAAACAGAAAAAGTAGTCTGGGTAATATATTCATCTTCACTATGGCAATCCTTTCCATCCAACAGAAAATGGGTTTATCCCATCTTATTAAATCTGTTAGCACTTTCTTTATAGTTGGCTCATAATTCAAATTGTATAGCTCAGACCCCTCTGCACTAATATGGATCCCCAGGTATCTCACACTTTTGTTAGCCCACTTAAATAGGAATGTGTTTCGCACCATACCCCCTCTTCCTGTGAGTCCAACCTTACTTTTAGCACTTCTGTTTTCCCCATATTCATTTTATATCCTGATACTGCACTATATTTCATAATCTCCATAATAGCACTGGTATGGACTCCTTCGGTTGTCCTAATGTATATATCACATCATCCGCAAATAGTGAGATTTGATACTCCTCACCTATCCTTATTCCATGTATTTCCTTATTCTGATACTTTCAGCCAATGGTCCTATCACCACTGCAAACAGCAAAGGCGATATCAGGCACCCCTGCTTTGTGCCTCTGCCTAGCTTAAATTGCTCTGAATATGCCCAATTTATCCATATACATGCCTTAGGCTCTCTGTAAAGAGCCTCTATCCATTTCTGGTAGTTCTCTCCCAGACCCATCTTCTTCATAACTGCAAACATGAAAGCCCATTCGACTCTGTCAAAGTCTATCTCCAGGAACAAACAAATGAGTCTTCACATATGGGTAACGTCGGTACTGATGGAGCATGCGCGGGAACGCTCCCCAATGTCCAATAAGAAAGCTTTTGGGAGCATCCCACAACGCCTGAGCACTGCCTTCCCGCCTTTCCCAACCGCCTCTCTCCAGTTCTTCTTTTCCACAGAGCCAGCAGGTCATGTTCCTGTCACCACAGAAGAAGTTCTTTATTTTTTTCTTTATTTTTCTGTGTCGCGTCTGCCTTCTTCGACGTCAGACCGGTACTGCCGGTCTTTTCTTTCTTAGAAAAGTTTTTTTTTTTTTTTTTTCCTTCAACTGTGCATTTTCAGTTTGGGCCTTAGACTTGAATATTTTTCTCATGGAGAAGCCCGCTTCCGGGTTCAAAAAGTGCACAAAATGTGGCGGTACTATCTCTGTCACCGACACCCATGATTGGTGTCTAAAATGTTGGGATCCAGACCATTCCATCACGGATTGTGTGTCCTGTACCATGATATCTAAAAGAGGTCGGCAGAACCAAACAGCCAAGCTCAGTACCCTGTTTCCCTCTGATGCAGCCTCGGTGGCATCGACGTCTTGCAGGGCTTCTTCCTCCCATGGATCTCAGGTAACCAAACATAAATCTAGCTGGTCCTCGAAGGGCAAATCTTCCTCTAAGCATCGAGATGCCTCCGGGCTTGTCCTCAAGGATTCCGCACCGGCAAAATTACCCCGGCGGGAAGTTCCGGCTTGCAAAGCATTGCCTATGGGGTCACAGTTGACATCGATGGCTCGGCCTCGACTGATCACCTGTTGCCATGTAAGGGTACCGGTGGCCTCCACTGGTACCGACATCCAGACTCTGGTGGCGTCAATGGATCAGAAGATTCTGTCCATGCAGCGCACCCTAACGGCGTTTATGCAGGCTTCGACGCCTCTGGTACCGCAACAATCTCCGTTGCCGGTACCGACTCCGGCACCATTCCCGGTGCCAGTACCGATTGCATAGACATCAGCTTCGGTGTCAACTGCAACAGTACCCTGTCCTATGATGCTCATCGGTACCAAACCGGTACCGCTTACTCCCGATGTCGATCCCACTCGGTACGCGTATAGGGCTTTACAGGAGCATCCAGACAGGCGATACTTCGATTCCTCCAAAGACTCTAATGAGTCGGAGGCTTCTGTCGAGGCACCGGTACTTCTTCCTCAGGAGTCTGCTTCTCCAAAACGAAGAATGTCTCCTCCAGAAGACTTGTCTTTTCAAGACTTCATTAGGGAAGTAGCTAGGGGCCTCTCCATGACAGTGGCCCCTGAGTCAGACCCTAGAGTCAAGCAATTAGATATTTTGCAATATCCTAAGGCTCCTAAAGAAGCAGCTACCTTACCTATTCATGAGATTCTCTATGATCTCATGTTGAGCATGTGGGGAAACTCCTCTTACCACCTCTCCTCATTCTCGTAGGTTAGACACCATGTTCCTTGTCCTGGCTTTCATAAGTCTCAGCTTCCTCACCACTCTATTGTGGTAGAGTCTGCCATAAGGAAAATAAAGAGTGCAAAGAGACACTCATCTAATCCTCCAGGACGTGAATGCAGGACCCTTGAGGCTTTTGGCCAAAGGGTTTTCCAAGCTAATATGCTTGCTGCCAGAATCAACTCCTATAGTCTCTATATGGGGATGTTTCTAAAAGAAGTCACAGATCTGCAGACTTTAGCCTCTTTTATTTCAGAAGATAAAAGGCAGGAATTTCTCACTTGGCTCAAACATGCCCAAGATGTTTCCAAATTTTCCAACCATGCAGCCTTTGACTCTTGAGTGTGTAAGCAGAGCCTCGGCTATTGCCATAGGTGCACACAGAATTGCTTGGTTACAAGCCTCTGATTTGGAACTCTGGGTCCAAGACGTACTGGGAAATCTTCCTTGTACAGGTGAAAACCTTTTTGGCAGGGATTGGCAAGCAAAGGCCACTCAGATGGATGCTGAGAACTCTGCTTTGAATCGACTTTCAAAGTCTACCTCTGCTCCTGTTAAGAAAAGACTGTTCAAAAAGACACCTTTTTCTAAAAAGGGAAGATATTATCCTGCTTATGGTCCGCAGGCATCTTCTGCAGGTCGTTTTTCTGCAAAGCGTCAGCAACCACCTAAACAGGCCAAGTCAAAGGCTGCTAGGCCTCCCACAGCCCAGCAGCCTCAGCCTCCTCAGGGCCTTTGACTTGCAACTAGAGAACTTAGCCTTTCTAGCTCTGGAAAAACCAGAGCCCCTCACCATTCCAGGAAGGTTGGCTTACTTTGCTCCCAGATGGGAGCAAATCACAGCAGAGCAATGGACCCTCTCCATTATAAGGGAAGGGTACAAGCTTCATTTCTTAAACCTTCCTCCCCACACCATGGTGCAACAGTTCAATTCTCCAACATCTCTCCTCAACCTTCTGGGTCAGGAGATTGCTACCCTTCTTGCCCAAGGGGCAAAAGAAGAAGTACCTCTTCTTCAACAGGGCTCAGGGTTCTACTCCCCTTATTTTCTTATTCCAAAGAAAACAGTGGGCTACAGACCCATATTAGATCTCAGAGAATTGAACAAGTTTCTATTCAAAGAGAAATTCAAGATGATTTCTCTCGGTACTCTGCTGCCATACCTTCAGAGTCAGGACTGGCTTTGTTCTCTACACCCATGTCCTCATCCATCCAACACACAGAAGGTTCCTTCGGTTCCTTTTTCAGGGAAAGCACTACCAATACAGGGTGCTTCCTTTCGGTCTGGCCTCTGCACCAAGGGTGTTCACGAAATGCATGGCAGTAGTAGCTGCATTTCTACGCACTCTAGGAATATTCGTTTTCCCATATCTGGACGACTGGCTCATTCAAGCTCCATCCCAGTCAGAGGCCCAGACTTGTCTAACCTGCACAATGTGTGTCCTTCAGTATTTGGGACTGGTAATAAATATCCCAAAATCCTATCTCACCCCTACTCAGTCTCTGGAGTTTATAGGGGCCTTGCTGGATACCACAACTGCAAGGGCCTATCTTCCTCAGGCCCATGGCCTACGCTTGGTGCAGTTAGCCTCCCAGATACAGTTAAAGTCCCATTTAACTGCTCGAGAAATGTTACAACTATTAGGCCACATGGCTTCCACTGTGCATGTGGTTCCATATGCTCACCTTCACATGAGGGCAGCTCAATGGACTTTGTCCACCCAATGGACTCAGGCATCAGGTTGCCTGTCAGACAAAATAGCAAACTCCAGTCGCCTATTTTGGTCTCTCCAGTGGTGGAAGTCCCCTCCAAATCTGTTGCTGGGGTCCCCTTTTCAGCAGTCGTTACCCCAAGCAACTCTGACAACAGATGCTTCTCCAATGGGTTGGAGAGCTCATCTGCAGGATCTCTCCACCCAGGGCATCTGGTCTCCACAGGAGACTTCTCTGCATATCAATCTCTTGGAACGCAGAGCAATATTCTTAGCTCTCAGAGTGTTCCATTCCCTGCTCGGCTACAGGACAGTCCTCATCCATACGGACAACCAAGTAGCCATGTTCCATGTAAACAAGCAGGGCGGGACTGGCTCTCTGTCGCTTTGCAACGAAGCTTTGTGACTGTGGGCCTTCGCCAGAGAGCATCACATCCATCTTCTGGCAGTATATCTTCCAGGCATTCAAAACTCTTGGGTGGACAGACTCAGTCGAGTTCTGCTTCCACACGAGTGGTCCCTCCACATGGACCAGGTAGCCAGGATTTTTCGAATTTGGGGAACCCCAGACATAGACATCTTTGCAAGTCTGTGGAATGCCAAACTTCCCCGGTTCTGTTCCAGAATTCCGTGTCAGGGATGCCTTCCTCCTTCACTGGGGTCAAGACTTCCTTTTATGCCTTTTCCGCCAATTCCCCTAATTCCCAACACACTATTCAAGCTTCAGAGAGATCAAGGGACCATGATCCTCAAAGCACCACATTGGCCATGCCAAGTGTGGTACCCTCTACTTCTGCATCTCTCTCAAGCTCCTTCCCTGGACTTGGGCTCTGCACCAGACCTTCTATCCCAGGAAGAAGGAACGTTGTGGCACTCAAACCCCCAGTCTTTCCATCTCAGGGCTTGGTTGCTGAGGGGCCTAGACCTTCAAGATTTTCATCTCTCTCAGCAAGTCAGAGATGTTATTCATGCCTCTAGAAAGCCTTCTACTAGATGTTCCTATGCTTTCAAATGGAAAAGATTTACCATTTGGTGTTCAGGGAAGGGTCTAAACCCTCTTGTAATACCTCTGAATTCTCTTCTAGAGTATCTCCTGCATCTATCCCATGCAGGTCTGAAAACAAATTCAGTAAGAGTCCATTTGAGTGCTATTGCAGCGTCCCTCAAGCCTCTCAATGGACAACCTATTTCCTCTCATCCTCTTATAGCAAGATTCATGAGAGGCCTTCTTTTAACTAAACCTCCCATTAGACCACCTCCAGTGGCATGGGACTTAAACCTGGTTCTTGGCCAGCTTATGAAGCCACCCTTTGAACCTTTAGCCACCACCTCCTTGAAATTTCTTTCTTGGAAAGTTGTTTTTCTCAATGCAGTCACTTCAGCACGCCGCATCAGTGAGTTGCAAGCTTTGGTGGCTAATCCACCTTATACAAGGTTCCATCATGATAAGGTAGTCCTCAGGACCAATCCGCACTTTATGCCTAAAGTGGTCTCGCCTTTTCATCTGAACCAAGAGGTATATTTACCTGTCTTTTTTCCAGGACCTCATGCATCAAGTGCAGAGAGGAATCTTCATACCTTGGATTGTAAGAGAGCTCTCGCTTTTTACTTACAAAGAACACAGCAACATAGAAAGTCTTCTCAACTCTTTGTTGCTTTTGATCCTTCTCATTTAGGACTTCCAGTCTCTAAGAGAACACTGTCCAACTGGATTGCTCAGTGTATTTCTTTCGCCTACCAGAGTAGGAACATTTCTCTGGAGGGCCATGTCACAGCTTACAATGTGAGAACCATGGCAGCCTCAATGGCTCATCTAAACTCTGTGTCCATCGACCAAATCTGTCGAGCGGCCACCTGGGCCTCAGTTCATACCTTCACAGCCCATTACTGTTTGGACAAGGACTCCCGCCAGGATGCCTCATTTGGTCAGGCTGTTCTCAAACACCTGTTCCATTCCTAATCAACTCCAACCCACCTACCCTGGTCGGATGCCAGAGATCCATGGGAGGAGGTAGAGTCCTTTTTCAAGGACACACAACCTGGGGTTTCTCCCTGGCATCTACAGTTAGGGAGTCCCCATATGTGAAGACTCATTCCTGCTTGTTCCTGGAGATAGCACACTTACTGGAGATAGCACACTTACTTGTAACAGGTGATCTCTGGGAACAGCAGGAATAAGTCTTCACAACCCACCCACCTCCCCTAGGAGTTTTATCTCTCTCTCTTTGTCTCTGCTTTAAAATTCAAACTGGAGAGAGGCGGTTGGGAAAGGTGGGAAGGCAGCATGCAGGCGCTGTGGGATGCTCCCAAAAGCTTTCTTACTGGACGCTGGGGAGCGTTCCCACGCAGGCTCCGTCGGTACCGACGATACTCATATGTGAAGACTTATTCCTACTGTTCCCAGAGATCACCTGTTACAGGTAAGTAACTGTGCTTTCTCCGCATCCACTACCATCATTATAGACGCTGTCTGATCCCTACGTACTTGCCATATTAAATTCAGCAATTTACATACATTATCACTCGCTTGTCTACCCGGAATAAACCCCACTTGATCCTCTATCAGCCATAGGATATATTTCTGCAACCTGGCCACCAATATTTTAGCTAATATCTTAACATCCAGATTTATAAGTGAGATGAGTCTATATGACTCACACTTCCCAAGATCCTTACTGGGTTTGGGTATTACTACCACACCAGCTACCTCCTTAGAGCTTGGTAACTTTTCCCCTTTTAGTACTTCAGTAAAGACGTCTCTCAATATTGGACTAACATCCTCACAAAAGCTTTTTATAAAACCTGGCTGTAAATTCATCCAATCCTGGCGCCTTACCCTCCTTTAAACTCTTTATAGCCTCTACTACTACTTCTCTGGCAATCTCTATTCATCCACTTCTGTTGCTCTAAGTCCAATTGCTTCAATGTGATCTCTGCCAGGTATTGTTCCATATCCACTCCCTTTCCTCCTTGTTCCGATTCATAAAGCTTACAATAGCATTCCTGAAATACTTTTTGTATTTGTTCAGTACCACTAACCCACCTTCCCTGCTCATCTTTTTATTCTCAGGATCTGCTGTTGCATCCTTTTTTCCCTAAGTTTTCGTGCAAGATACCTGCCTGGTCTATTCCCCTGTACATAAAATTCATGTTTAAGTTGGTTTAACTTAAAGGCCTCTTCCGCTTCATTTAATCCTCCTAATTCTTCCTGTAATTTTCTAATCCGCTGCAGCCTCTTCCTTCCACCTCTCTGCTTATGCAGGGTTTCTTCTGTTCTCAACTTTATCAACTCACACTGTTCTTTTCCTCGCTTCCGTCTCACCACCAGCGCTATACATTGCCCCCTTACCACTGCTTTCAGCCCATCCCATACACCGGCTTGCTTCACTTCACTCCCCCCCCCCCCCTTGTGATGCTTGTATTTACTTATAGTGCTCTGAATACGTTTTTGCCCTTCCACCTCATCTATAAGAGACTCATTCAACCTCCAAAAACACAGACCTCCTCCTCCTCTTTGTAACCTCAGAGAAGCCTCCACCGGTGCATGGTCTGACCAACTTATGGGTCCTATATCCACACTCTTAACCTGTTCTATTAGCCTTCCATCCACCCAGATCATGTCCAATCTACTGTAACTCTTATGTGGGTGTGAATGTGTATATTCTCTCGTTCCCCTGTATGTATCTCCAAACATCTACTGTGCCCAATTAATATAGCAATTTCCCCAACTTCTTGCTTACCCCCTAATACCTTGTTTATTTCCCCACCCTTCCCCCCATCTATTCTGGGGTTCAGGGTTGCATTGAAATCTCCTCCTAATATCACTGGGCTTTATATATATATATCTGGCTCCACCACTTCAGAGCTTCCCATAAAACCACCCTTGCTGTGTGTTTGGCACATATATACTCCTGACTACCACGGGCCTCCCTACTATATTCCCTTTCCAAAAAATAAACCGCCCTCCCGGGTCTCTCTCCATATGCTCTTCTTCCACACTCAACCACTTTGCAAATAAAATTCCCACTCCCCCCCCCTCTCTTTGGCAAATTCACTTATGGGCCAGATAAACTTTGTCATATTCTTTACTCATCAACCATCTTTCTTGTACTTTTTTAAGTGCATTTCTTGTATAAGCACAACATCCGCTCTCGCTCTGCTGCCCTCTTTTAGTAGGGCCTGCCTCTTATACCAGGAATTGAGGCCTTTCACATTTATGGTTACAGTCTTACATTCATCAAGCTGCTTTTGCTTACTACCCATAACTTCAAATCGCTGTACCTCCTCTTCTTACATACACAGGGATCCAGGTACCCCCCTTAGTTCCCTCCCTTCCAACCTCCCCCCCTCCTCCTCCTTACTACCCTTTAGTAGCTTCCACTTCCTCCGTGGCATCAGTTTCCCCCTCCCATGCATGATGCATAGCTCACATCATACTCTCTTATCTTAATCTACCCCCCCATTCTTATCCATGCTCATTTTACCTTACCCCCCCCCCCCCTCTGCCCCTTCATCTCATACACTCAGTCCATCGTTGCGGCTTCTTTATCCTTGCTGTTGTCTTCCGTTCTTTTTTTTCATTTCTCTCACCTCTGCTTATTTACTCAGTCCCATGTCCTTTCTCTTTTGCATTACACATTTACTTTTCCTCTCCACTTTCTGCCATCTTGTTGTCTGTCCATTCACTGGTTTTCTCATTTCTCCATGGACTAGCAGGATTGTGTCAGACACACCTGGTGACGTCCTTCGGGCAGCGCCATGCAGAAGTACTCTCCAGAGCTCAGGTTTCTGAGCATGCCCAGGTAGCCCACCTCATCAGTCCGCCCCTAGCCCGGCCAGTCTTCTTCCTTCCGCCTTGCCAACAAGACGGACCTTACTCTCCTCACCAGTTAAACCTAAGACAATTCCTGAATCATCAACATGACGAAACGGGGTTTTAAAAAATACCCACGCTGCAGCAAGATGATGAGCAACTCTGACACCCATGACCTCTGCGTCCACTGCTTGGGCCCCAGCCACAGCATGGAGGACTGCCCCCGCTGCAGCCACATGTCCCCAAGGGCCCGCAAATCCAGAGGGCATGCCCTAAAAGATTACCTCGCCTCCTCAGGTAAATCTGCCTCCTCCTCCTGTGTTCCGGCTCAGGATGCGCCTGACGGGGCCCCCATCCTCAGCCAGGCTGCTACCAGCGCTCCGGCGACTCCAGTGTCACCCTCGACCTCGGCCTGATCCCCGGGACATCGCTATCCCTACCTCCGACGGAGGCTTCTCCCTGGCAAACAGACCCAGCCATGCTGCTCTCAAAGATGGCGCCGCCTGGCAGTCCTCCAGCTCCACCCACCACCTCTGGATTGGCCAGGAAGCAGAAAACCCAGGAAACACTGCTGCCACTCACCATGGTTCCGCCCACCACCCGGCCCCAGCTCTCTCCTCCGGCGCTGACCGGCAAAATTTAAAACCCCACAGTGCGGACCAAGTCTCATATCAGCGCCGATCACATGAGGAGCACCACGGTGGCAGGAACTGTGCCGATCGCCGGCATGAGGAACACCATGGGGGCAGCCACGGCACCAATCGCCAGCATGGCGATCAGCGCAGACATCGCAGCAGAAAGCACAGACGCTACAGGGACTCCCCCAGCAGCCTGAGCTCCAGCCCCGGACAACCTCAACACAAGAGGCACCGCGCTAAGCGCCGACATGCCTCCTGGAGCCACAAAAGACACAGCAGACGCTCCACTTCCGTCAGCACTAGCAGGGATTCCAACGGAAACAGGCAGGACAGATCCTGCAGCCACAGCTCCTCTGCCATCCTTAGACTGCTCACCCAGCTGCTACAGGGCGCACCCCCGCCACGGCTCCTACACCCCAACCTGTCTCCACGGCCAGATCACGCTCCGGATCCCCCCAAGAGACTCTCTGGCCACGGAACAAGCTTCACTGCCACAGAAGGACACTTCAGGCAACCCATCACTGGATAGCACGGCAGAACATCATGACATTGAAGCTGTGATCGGCTCTGCATCCAAAGACCATACGAAATCCCCAGAACCAGAAGGCGCTCAACCCCCTCCGGAAGACCTCAGCTATCCAAAGTTCCTAAAGAGGGTTTATTTATTTATTTATTTATATTTAGCTGTATTTATATCCCGCTTTTCACCAGGTCAAAGCGGTCAATTGGGGTATACATTTAACATGAGGGGATATGAGACACATATGCTAATACTTACAGGGAACATGGGCAATGGAGTGTTAAGTGGCTTACCCAAGACCACAAGGAGTGCCTACAGGACTAGAAATCCCAGTCCCTCCGGCCTGAAATTGCTGTCCCCAGGTGGGACTTGAACCTCCGGCCTGAAGTACCTTGTCCTAACCACTAGACCACTCCTCCCTCGAGGAGGAGTGGTTTAGGAGGGTTGCGAGCACTCTAGCCCTGTCGGATGCAAACATAGCGGATGAGCCTTAACCTGAGGTCCTTAAGTACCTCACTGCTCCCAAACCAACCTTCGCACTGCCAATACATCGTAAACTGCGAGACGACTATCTGGAGGTGTGGCGGACCCCAGCCTCTGGCCGCCCCTTCCCCAGAAGACTGGACTCCAAATATCAAGTCCAACCTATACCAGGCTTCGCCAAACCAATCCATCATGGTCTCCTCGGCCTTGAAGAGAAACAAGTCATCCCGCACCCACGCCAACAACCCACCAGGTCGGGACCAGAAACTCCTCGACGACATAGGCAAGAAAGTTTTCCAAGGAGCCATGCTCAATGCCAGAATTGCAGCGCACCAGTTCCAGCACGTCCTTTTCCAGGATGTCTGCATGGCAAACATTAAAAATGCTATCTCGTCCCTTCCAAAGGAGACCCAGGCATCCATTTCCGACTCCCTCACAGACATGACAGAATGCAGCAAACACCTAGCCAGCACAGCCTTCGACATGGCCGTGAGGACCGCAGGCACGGCTATCTCCGCCAGAAGGTGGGCATGGCTAAGAGCGTTCGGCCTGTGCGACGACACCCATGATGGAATCGCTGACGGCCCTTGC
Source organism: Ichthyophis bannanicus (assembly GCA_033557465.1). Lineage (NCBI taxonomy): Eukaryota > Metazoa > Chordata > Amphibia > Gymnophiona > Ichthyophiidae > Ichthyophis > Ichthyophis bannanicus. The sequence goes on along the minus strand of CM066032.1, from coordinate 1,089,031,709 downwards.
TCAGGCGAATCACTCTTCGGGAAAAAAGTCACTGATACCGTCAACGACATGAGGGAACACTGCACTACCCTACAGACCCTGGCGAGGAGGGCTTTGAGCACCGTAGTGGACCTCATAAGGGCAATTACCAGCGGAGACCTTACTTCAACTCCAACAACTTCAGCTCCAACAGGAAATACCCCTCCAGTTGGAAATGGCAAGGGCCCAAATACAAAGCCAACTCCTTCCATGGATCTTCCTACCAGCGCCAGCCACAGAGGGATCGCAAACAGAAGAAGAGCGCCAACACCAGCTGGCAAAGGAGGCTCTTCCTTTTGACAAGCCCAGATGGGTGCCCACCCGCATAGGGGGCCGCCCGTCACGATTCCTGCAGGAGTGGGAGAAGATCTCCTCCAACTCCTGGGTCCTACGCGTCATCCACAAGGGATACCACATACGTTTTCTTGCTACACCTTGCCCATGCAACAAACCATCCAGCAACACCCCTCCACACCTACGAACTCCCCTGGCAGCAGAGCTGATTCACCTCCTAGCGTCCCACGCCATAGAGGAGGTTCCGCCGGCTGAGATCAACTCTGGCTTTTACTCCAGATATTTCCTCATTCCGAAGAAATCGGGAAGGATGCGCCCCATCCTAGACCTACGCAGTCTAAACAAATTCATCACCAGGGAGAAGTTCAGGATGTACTCCCTCAACTCCATCCTTCCCCTGGTTCAAGCCGGCGACTGGTTGGCATCCTTGGATCTGCAAGAAGCCTACACTCACATCCTCATCCACAAGTCGCTCAGGAAATACTTCCGCTTCCACGTACTGGGACACCATTACCAATACAGAGTCCTTCCCTTCAGCCTGTCATCGGCACCGAGAGTCTTCACAAAATGCGTAGCCGCTGCAGCAGCGCACCTCCGCAAACAAAACATCTCTGTCTTCCCCTACCTCGACGACTGGCTCTTCATGGCTCCCTCCGCCCAAGAACTGCAGGACTCCCTGGGAAGGGCGGTGGCCATCCTCTCCTCCCTGGGCTTTGTCATCAACTACAACAATTCCCAGCTGCAACCCTCCCAGCGACTCGAATTCATAAGAGCAGTAATCGACACCCGGGAGTCAAAGGCCTACCTCCCAGAATGCAGACTACTCACCATCACCTCCCTTGCAACCAGCGCAGCTACAGCAGAGAACTCCACACAGTCCCTCCTATGCCTTTGGGGCACATGGCAGCAACGACTTCAGTCCTGCCAATCGCGAGGATGAAGATACGTCTGCTCCAGTGGCACTTGCACTCCCACTGGAACCAACACTCCCAACCCCTCTACACCTGCGTACCGATGTCCCCCTACACCAGGACTCATCTACGCTGGTGGACCATTCCTTCAAACCTTTCAAAACGAAAGGACATTCACCCACCTGCGCACCAGATGATCCTCACCACGGATGCCTCCAACACCGGTTGGGGGGCACACCTCCTCCAATTCAGTACCCAGGGAGCATGGTCCCAGAGGGATCGTCAGTTTCACATCAATCTCCTCGAACTGAGGGCCATCAGGTACGCTCTCCTAGCTTTCCTCCCTCACCTATGAGGCAAGTCCGTCCTCATACAGATGGACAACCATAAGAACATAAGATATGCCATACTGGGTCAGACCAAGGTCCATCAAGCCCAGTATCCTGTTTCCAACAGTGGCCAATCTAGGTCATACGTACCTAGCAGTTTCCCCAAAAGACACAGGTTCCGCAATGCTTGTACTGGGTCATGCATCGATATCCTGGGTCCCTCCTTAATAATGGTTTATGGACCTTTCCTCCAGGAACTTGTCCAAACCTTTTTTAAACCCAGCTACACTAACAGCCTTTACTACATCCTCCGGTAACAAATTCCAGAGTTTGATTACACGTTGAGTGAAAAAATATTTCTTTTATTAGTCTTAAATAGTTTACCCTGTAGCTTCATTGTATGTCCCCTAGTCTTTCTATATTCTGATAACGTAAACAATCGATCTACGTTTACCCGTTCCACTCCGTTCATTAATTTATAGACTTCTATCATATCTCCCCTCAGCCGTCTCATTTCCAGGTTCCAAGTGGCCATGTTCTACATCAACAAACAGGGAGGAACCGGTTCTCGCCCACTCTGCAGAGAAGCTCTGACAATATGGTCCATAGCCTTGGAGAACCACTGCACACTACGTGCCTCCTACCTGCCGGGAGATATGAACACCCTTGCGGACAAACTCAGCAGGCAGCTACAACCTCACGAATGGACCCTGTCCAGAAAGATTACCAACAGCCTCTTCCGCCTATGGGGAATTCCGGACATAGACCTCTTTGCCACAGAACAGAATGCCAAGTGTCCCCTATTCTGTTCAAGACATCCGTCAGCCAAGAGGCTAGCAGCGGATGCATTCGACGTGTGCTGGGGGGGCATGGTCTCTGGTGTATGCCTTCCCACCAACCCCGCTCATCCCAGTGACCCTACAACGCATCGTCCAAGACAAGGCATGCGTCATTCTAGTTGTCCCTTACTGGCCTCGTCAGAGGTGGTTCACCCTACTGCTACGCCTGGCCGACAGGAGCCCCACACGCCTGCCCCTCAGAACGGACCTGCTGACACAGAACACAGGCAACATGAGACACCCCAACCTCAAAGCCCTCGCTCTCACTACCTGGAGGTTGAAAGGTTGAGCCTCTCAGACCTCCATCTGCCAGTCAAGGTTCAGGACGTGGTCCTGGAAGCCAGGAGGCCATCCACCAGGAAATCTTATGGCCTCAAGTGGAAGAGATTCAGCATTTGGTGTGTAGCGCGTGGCCTCAATCCTACCACATGCCCAGTCGCACAAGTCCTACAATACCTCAGCTCTCTGTTCAACCTCGGCCTCAAGACCCAATCCATCCGGGTCCACCTCTCCGCAATAGCAGCCTTCCATGCCCCAGAAGACGGCGTAAACTCCATCGCGACACTACCCCTCACCTCACATTTCATGAAAGGACTTACCAATCTCAAGCCCCCGGTCCCGCCCTGGGACCTCAACTCTGTCCTGCAGCGCTTAACATGAGAGCCCTTCGAGCCACTCGAGTCTGCAGACATGAAATTCACATCCTGGAAAACCCTATTCCTAGTTGCCACAACATCTGCCAGGAGGATCAGCGAGCTACAAGCACTGGTGGCACACCCGCCATATACACAACTGCTCCAGGACCGCGCCTCCCTGAGGACCAACCCCCGGTTTGTTCCCAAGGTTCCCTCTGCTTTCCACGTCAATCAATCCATTGAACTCCCTTCTTTCTTTCCGGAACCTCACTCAGTCGAGGAACGACGCTTACACACCTTGGACTGTCTCCGGGCCCTCAAGATCTACCTCCGCAGGACACTCCCTGTCCGAACGGGTGACCAGCTTTTCGTTTCCGTTGACCCGAACAGGCTGGGGAAACCCGTCACGAAGAGAACTCTCTCCCACTGGGTGGCTGCCTGTGTCTCCTTCTGCCTTGACACGCCAGATGTCCAGACCGCACCGAAAGTTGGACCGCACAAACTCAGAGCGTTGGCCACCTCCTTAGACAACCTCTGCACAGTTCCACTCACCGACATCTGCAGAGCAGCTACGTGGTCGTCTCCACACACCTTCCAGAAACACTACTGTCTGGACCTCAGAGCAGTGGAAGGAGCCAAGGCCACTCCATGAACATGTTACCGCATTAGAATTAACCAAGCACGTGGACAAAACGGATTACGCTGTTTCACCTATTGTTGCACGTCGTCACGTTTGCACTATGTCGTGCTTAAGATACTGTTTACAACCAGACACTGGTTGGGGGGGGGGTGGAATCTGGTATCTGAAGGATCCTTGTAACAAAATAAAGGGCATTTTGGGACCCATTCAACTTGTTCCACAGGAAGTTTAAGAGTTAGAGCATGTGGAATCCCTTTATACATGCTCAAAAAAGCTTAAAAGCGTACTAGCTACAGTTCGATGTACTGTCCTTGCCTCATCTAGCATGTGAGGCTGATGTTCCTGCTTGTCCATAGAGAAAATGAGCTCAAAATGTGCACATAGATGCAGAATTGATGTAGGGATGGTGTGGTTGATTTGCTTGCCCAGATTGTTGTGGCAACTTTGCAAGTAGCAAAGCTGTTGGTGAGAGAAAAAAAAAAGTACAGCACCACAGATGCAGTTTAAAAATGACCATTTATTGCCTATGGTAGGGGGTGGAGGTGGGATAAGTACACAGATGCAAAGAACAAGCAGAAATTTAGCCCCGTATGCCACTTGTGAGCAGTACCCATCTTCCATAATAGAAAAAGGACTGCCATTTGACACAGTAGTTTAGGTTCTACAGCACCACCTTTTTGAGCTGCCAGTGAAATAAAAAGGCAGGACACACACTCAAGTGCAGTTGCTGTCTTAGCTTTGCATTTGTTCACATTTTTTTAAAAATTAACTCTGGATCTCTTGCACACATGCTTATTGTACAGTGTTATACATTGTGCGAAATATCTCCATTAAGCTATGTGGTCAAGAGTTCTTACCTAGTTTCAATAAATAAAAGAAAAATAAAATAGCTGGTGATTCATTCTAGTAGAAATGCACTGGAAGAACAGAAGTCATCTTCCAGTGTGAATGGCACAAAATTGCATAGCCAAAAGGCAATGGGTTGAATCAGTGGTGGGAGGACAGTCAAAACTGTTTAGCACTGACAGCTAGGAGGCTGAAAACTACGACATGGCACTTCATTAAAATATTGTAACAAAAACAAAGCTTATTTCAAACAAAATAAAGAGGACATTCCTGCATGAATTAAATTCACTGTTCAACCTACAATAGGCTTGACAGAAAAAAAACACACAGAATTTGTCAATTGTTTCAAGACCAATTTGCAAGCTATATAGCAGAAACCAAATGCTACCCTCTGACTGCTAAGCTCAGGTATGTGGTGATAATGTATAAACATTGCTGGAGGTCAAATGTCAGAACACTGTAGGAGACAAAAAGGAGGCAAGGAAAAAAGATAACACCAAAAAAAAAACAGGGTGTAATTCCTTTCCAGTTAGGGGGAAAACACACATCAGATTTGTTATTTCAATCATGTTACCATATAGCCACAAAAAGGGTCAAGGAGAAATGCAGCATAAAATTCACTAGCTATGGATGATGAACTGTTGCGCTTTTCCTAGGGGGTGAGATTATAGTTCCCTCTCCAAGTCTTGCTGGGTACTCCATGTGGTAATCCCATTGTACAAAATCTATACAGCAAGGTGACACTATGCTTGAAGTATGGTAAGAACGAAAAAGAAATACTGGCCGCACGTCACCCAGGATAAAAAGGTGCTTGCCCTTAGCTTACACACTAGGGAAAACGATGGTGGTTGTGATAGTGCAAGTACTGCAGATGTAAACATCCCTGCCACAGATAAAGGCCATGGTGAGCATGTTCGTGGACCCACTGTGACAGGAGATAATTTTTTCATTAATTTCTGTGGTTTAAGAGGATTAACTACATTTAAGTGGACTTCTGCAGATGAGGAGATAACATACTGCTACTTTTATGCTACAAACCCTATATTTAAATCAAGAGGGCATACAAAGAATCCGCCAAAAACTGGAAGAAAGAGGAAAATTGCCTCAAGAAAAACTGCAAAAAAGCAACAGATGCAAATTTAAGATCTTTAATTTTGCAGATCAAAGCAAAGTAGTATGTGAATGATAACATCTTGAAGCAACTAAGGGCTTCCATGGAAAAATAAATACAGGGAGGAGGAGATCTGGGTGAGAGTACCAGAAGAAAGGAATACACAAACAGAAAGAGCAGCTGAGGGGGAAATGGAGCTTGGAGATCTGGAACTGCAGGAGAGCGAGGTAACTAGGACCGGTCAACCAATGAACTGAAGAGGAGGAAAAAGACCCAGAGGTGGAGGAATTCAAGAATGAACTCCTAATTCACATGGAAAAAGATGAACATGCTGGGTTTCAGGCAAGGAAAAGATTATCCATTCAAATTAACATCTAAGGTTAAAAGTATGATTATAAAGACGAAAAGGCCATATCCAGTATAAAGGGACCATTTATTGACATCACTGAAATCAAATACAATATTGTGCAGCTAAAATTATTACTGCAAGAATGCTATCAGCTGGATGGCGATTGTGTGAAGTGTGTGGTTCGGTGCGGTGCTTTTCCTATGGGTAGGAAACGGAAGTCTAGGGGGGCTAAACAGCCTTCTATAGCCCCTCAGGCTGCGTCGGTATTACCTCCAGCTCTCGTGGGTCCTTTGGACTCTTACTTGGTTTCGGCACGAAGACGGTTGAGTGAAGTTGGGGAGAGTAGCCCGGCTGTGCAACAGTCGGAGGTGGAGTCCTCATCTGTTGCTTCGGGTGGTGATCTTTCCTCCCCAGGCTCTGTTCGGGCCTCTAAAATCCCTCGCCAGGATATCGGCGGTGTGGAGCAGCTGGAAGTGGGTATTGAGTCATCGGACCCCCCTGTTGAGCAACGACAGCCCGCGGAGAGTCGGGTGGACGCTGCTCTTCCTTTAGTACAGCAGCAGAGGCCCGAGGTTATCGGAGTCATGGCAGAAGGTGGAGTTGGGCTGGAGTTTGGCCTGACTACGTCCACCCCGGTGCCGGGCGGTTTACCATCTAATCGAGGGGGCGAAGTTTTCCCCACGTCGCTCCTGGAGGTCCCTGAAGTGGTAACTTTGGAAACGATATGGGCGGCCATTAGGCAACTTCGCGAAGAAATGCTTCCACGGATGTTGAGTCTGGTGTCTCAAGTTACTAACAATGATCTGGTTATTCAGGAAAATGTGGTTAAAATAACGAATTTGCAGAGGGCTGTTGATCTACAAACCTCTTCCGTGGTTTTTGAGAAAGAGGTGGAAGTATTGAAGAAGAATATATTGCCTATGACATTTAAATTGGAGGTGTTGGAAAATATGTCTAGAGTTGCTAATATACGTTTAATTTTCCTCGCTCATCTGTAATATCTCTGAGAGATATGTTTAAAATGTATTTAGTAGAGGTTTTGGGTATCCCCCCGAATCCCACCCTCCTGTGGTCAAAATGTATTTGCCCTCGGGGAAAAAGGTTTTTGGGGGGGGGGGGGGGGGTGAAGGGATTTCCTAATGGGGATGTATTAAATTTGACTGCAATGTTGGAATCATCTCAGGAAGATCAGGTTGTGCCTTCCACTTTATTGATTACATTAGCGCTGCTTTCTGATAAAGAATGGCGTATGAAGTTATTCTTTAAGAAACGCAATGTATTGTTCAAGGGGTTGTCTGTTCGTATGTTTCCGGACCTCTCTAGGGAAACCCAGAGGCGGTGGCGGGATTTTCTCCTTCTTCAACCTGGTGTTCAGCAATTGGGAGGGCTCTTTTTCCTAAAATTTCTGTGGAAATGTCTGATCAAGTATCAGTCTGAATCCTTTATTTTTTTTGAGCCTTCCCAATTGCTGGACTTTATAAATGCCCGCCATCATATGGTGATGGATGGTTCCCCATCTGCCTCTGTATGAGTAAAATGATTCAACTGTTTTACACACTTCCTGTTTCCTGTCAAAAGTTTGGTATTATATTGTTCTTTGGTATTCTCCCTCTGTTGTGGGCTAGATGGGATGGGCATTTTGAATTATTTACTTTTGTATTGCTAGGACTCTTTGGTCCGTTATGTTTTTTTCCTTGCCCGTTTCAGTTTCAAGATGTATTCTTGATATGTATTAAATATATTCATAAATTAAAAAAAAAAAAAAAAAAAAAAAAAGGAATGCTATCAGCTAAAGTGCAGGACCAGAAGAAAAACAAAAACAAAAAAAACAGTTCCTCCTTGGAAAAAGCTTATCGAGGGACAAATACAATCATTGCGTGCGGAGGTATCCCTGATAGACGGGTATCTAAAAGGATTAAGGTCCAAGATATTAAAGAAGATCCAAGGCATCAAGCTGAAGCTGCATTAATAGAAGACAACCTGAAATTTATGTTCCAACAATAAACTGAAAGTAGCGGCAGAAGAGCAAAAACCACAAAGATATGAAGAAAACCGAAAAGAAAGATACCAAAATAAGCTATTTAGAAAACCCAAAACAATTCTACAGGGAATTGGGAAAGAGCATTAAGATAAAAAGCACCACCAACCAAAGCCGAAACAGAAAGCTTCTGGAGAAAACTAGACAAGGACCCTAATAAAGCACAATCAAGCAGCAAAATGGTTACCCTGCATACAGGAGCATTTAAAAAATAAGCAAGCAAACCTATGGAATGGCCTGCAGTATCAAGAGAACTGGAAAGCAGGTTAAGAGTGAGCTTCAAACTGGAAGAGAGCTGGCCCAGATGGCGTAATCAACTTTTGGCTCAAACAGTTATCATTCCACTCTGACCTGGTGAATTACAAAAATCAATTGTTTAAGCAGCCAGGCTTAACACAACGGCTTACTACAGGAAGAACATTTCTCCCTCCAAAAGGGGACCCAAGTAACACTCCCAAAAATTATAGACCAATAACTTATCTACAATTTATAAGCTGTTCACTGCAATAGATGCAGACAGAATATATTATCATATTGAGTCAAATATCAACATGGCAAAAGAGCAACAAGAAATCAGCATATGGCACCAAAGACCAGTTAATGTTGAATAAGGCCATCATGCTCAGTGCTAAGAAAAGCAGAAGTCTCACTATAGCATGGACTGATTATAAGAAAGCTTTTGATAGAGTCCCACACTCTTGGACTATAAATTACCTTGAAAGGTATAAAATAAACCCTGGTTTGATAGAGTACACGAAGTTCACCATGATAATGTGAACTTTTGAGATATAAAGATGGTCAGTATATCATTCCTAATATCAGGATCCAGTGAAGAATATTTCAGGGGATTTCCTGTCGCCCCTTCTGTTTTGTGTGGCACTTAATCCAATGAGTACTCATCAAGTCTTTGCGATTCGGATTTAGCCTGAATCCTGAAGAAGCTAACAAACCAGAAACATCTCTATTTGTAGACGGTCTGAAGCTCTATAGTTCCAGTGACCAGCAATTAGCAGAGCAACTCTATGTAGTGAAAAGCTTTTATGATGACATCAGGATGACCTTTGGCCTTGACAAATGTGCTAAGACAATTTTTTTTTTTTTAAAGAGGAAAATTGAGCAAAACAAACAGAAAATATCACAGCCTTCAGACACTGGCTGAAGGCTGTGATATTGAGGACCTTGAACAGGAAGGTGTATATAAGTGTCTCGGAGTAGAGGAAGGAACGACACTGAAGCAGAAATTACTGAGAGAAAAGATTAGTAAAGAATACTACAGGAGATTAAAATAGTTATTGAAAAGTGTTTTAGCATCACAAAATAAGGTACAAGCCCTCAATCAGCTGGCAATTCCCATACTTCCATACAGCTTTGGGATTGTGGATTGGCCTCTTAAAGATATTGAAAAACTGGATGTGTGAACACGAAAATTCCTCCATGCCCATGAATCAGTGTATGCCAAGACTGTACATCCCTAGAGCTGAAGGATGGCTAAGACTCATTAAGATTGATTACACATACCGAGCTACCATCATAAGCCTCCAAGCCTACTTATCTGCATCCTTGGATCCAAATACACAAAAAGTGCTGAAATACGAGAGTAAACGTCCAGAATCTGTCTCCATCATCAAATTTGCACAAGCATTCTAACGACTAGAAGGAATGAGTGAAAATCCACAAGCTTGCACAGGGAAGTAAATGTGCAAAACAAGAGAAAAAAGCTCTTCAAAGAATTAGACAAAACAAGGCAGAACAAGTGGCAAATGCACAAATACAGTGTTACTCCAGGAACCCTTTGTCGATCAAGAACGGAGGGGTGAACTGAAACTGAAGGATGAGAGGTTGATAGTTAACAGCCCAGGACAGTAGCTTACGGGTGAGATGGTTTACAGCGAGCACTGAAAAAACTGGCAACACATACCTATGTTGATTCTGTAAGACAGACCTGGAAACGGTGACTCACCTCATGGATGGCTGTAAAGTTCTGATGGCTGAAAATTTCTATACAGAAAGTAACGTGTCTCATCCATTGGAAGCTCTAAGCGCTACATCACTGTGCCCCAAAAGCATTGGGATCATGACCGTAAGAGAATTAGAGAATGAGGAGACTATGATCACCTGGGATACTCCCATTCTGACCTATAAAAAGCTGGATGCAAAAAAGCTGGATATAGTGGTTAAGGAGAAAAACACCAGAATGGCATTGATAGAGGTGTCAGTTCCAAGTGATTGTGAATCGCATGGAGACGCAGAAGATCCTGAAATATCAAGAAATGCAGTCAGAGATCAAGAAAACATGGCAGAAAGATACAGAAATATTTCCCATCGTGTTGGGTGCCACAGGCTTGATAAAGAAGAATTTCCAAGCACATCTTGACAAACTACCCATATGTTACATCTTATGAACTCCAGCAGGAGGCTCTCTTTAGCACGATGTTAACTACTACGTCAAGCATTAGCAGTAAATTTGAGAGACTGAGATCATACGCCATATACCCTGGCTTTGAAAGTGAGGTTCATGACTGTCATGGTATGCGCAAAACTAATCCATATGAAGAAATTGCCCCCAAAACATTACTTGTTTGGCAGTCATTTTTCGGAACACTGCAAAATTTAAAAAAAATCCCATAAAATACACAAACTATAGGCAAATTTGAATTTCTTGGCCCTTTGGAAGGAGCATTAGGGAAACGCTATTTGGCTCTCTAAGAGCAAAACAGGCGAGACAACCTTGTGAATGCTGCCAAAATGGCAAATCCTGGACAGACATTTGCACTGTACAGTGTCCTATTTAGAACACAATCATAAAATAACTGGTCCTATAACACTGGTCAACAAATTTTTACAAAAGTCATGTTACTGAAATAAAAATAGTCATTTCTTATCAATATTTATATGCTGAACACAAATATGACAGTGAAATTGCAAAGTTGGCTCTAGTTTTTATGTAATTACAAGAATTAATGTTTACATTACAAAATGCATGTCAATAGTAAATATAATAGGCCTTCGGTTAATACCTGTAAAAAACCAAGTCAGACTACTACTTAGATTTTTTTTCGCCTGTTTCTTGTACAGCTGTTTGGGAGCTTCTCTGGGGAGTAGTCAGCCAGCATTGTAGTGGACCATTTTCCCTGGTATCTTTGCGATATCCTGGTGAAAACGTTCGCCCTGTTCATCACTAACCATACCACAGTTGTCAGGAAAGAAATCGAGATGGGAATCAAGAAAATGGATCTTTAGAGACATATTGCAGCCAAGTTTCTGATACTGCATCAGCATGTCTTCTACTAGTTCCTTGTAGTTTTCTGCCATAACATTCACGAGAAAGTTTGTTGACACTAGGCGAAAAGCATTCCATGCTTGTTTCGCATAACCCTGCAGCAAGTTGCTGAACCGGTCATCTTTGAAGAGCTCTCGAATCTGAGGACCCACAAAAACTCCCTCTTTAATCTTTGCTTTGCTGAGGGAATTTTTCATGCAGGTATCGGAAAGCTGGCGAAGTACGGTCCATGGCTTTCATGAAGTTTTTCATCAAACCTAATTTGATGTGAAGGGGTGGTAGCAGGATTTTGTGAGCCTCAACCAGAGCTGGGTGCTGGATATTCCTCTCTCCCAACTGTTACATTTTGTCTGCAATTCCATTCCTTCTGCAAGTAGTGCCAATCCCTTGCTCGGCTATCCCACTCACATAAGAAACACATGTATTTTATATATGCCTGCTGCAGTCCCATTAAAAGGGCAACTACCTTCAAGTCACCACAGAGGTGCCAGCTGTACTTGTTATAGTTAATGGAAGTGCTTTAAGTTATCGTATGTCTCTTTCATGTGGACGGCATGCGCTACTGGAATAGATGGAAGACGGTTTCCATTGTTCAAAAGCAGAGTCTTCAGACTCAGTTTCGAAGAGTCTATAAATAGTCTCCAGCCTTGTGGGTCATGAGTGATGGCTTTCAATATCGGAACAGAATACCAGATTACTTTCCTTTCCGACTGCGTATAGTACACTGCTGACGTCAGATGGCTTCAGCAGCCGTCTGGCAGTAGTATTGCATTGCATCAGAAAATGATGCAATCAACTTTGGATGATGTGTGCATGCTGGTATTATGCAATGTGATGTAATATTACATCATTCAAGGCTTATTTGGAATGTTGTTGATGTCCTACTGGATAAATGTACATGGTGAAATGTCAAAAATGAACATCATACAATATCTTCAAAACGAGAGCCAATACATTTTTTTTAATGTTATATTCGTGTTCAGCTCACCAAGATACTACAGATTAGGGCCTTTTAAAGTTAGTAACGATTTCAATGTTGACCAGTGTAATGAACAGAATAGTTTTACTCATGCACAATGCAACTGCTGAAGTTGATAGCTTGCTTTCAGTTGTGTCTAAATTAAATTCCAGCCAGTTTTTACATTGACTAATGCATAGAGCTTACAGCTGGCAGGAGTTAATGACCTACCCGGAAACTGCACTCTGATGACTGCATTGCTGTGTAGCAAAAGGTCTAGTGTCTATAAAGGCTGCAGTGCAGATAAAGCTACAAACTTCTGACACATCCCAGTCATCTAAAAACCATTTATCTGCTTTATCTGTACAAAGGTTGTGGAGCTCTGGCTTCAAATTTCAACAATCTAGGCTCCAAAACTGTAGCTTGCTGAGTGAAAGGATTACAACGTCCCAAAATCATATTTCTGTGTACCACTGCTAGATAACCTCAAAGTGGGAGGAAGGGGGTTCCATATTGGTGACTTCCAGTTTGCATCTGCTTGGCACCATTTTTCAGGGCTGCTCAATTAATGCTTAGTGAAACTGGACTGGTCAGCAAAATATTATCAGCTGAAACGAAATGATTCATTTTTGCAGTGCTTCAAGGAAAGGGATTCCAAAAAACTCCAAATGGACATGAGATGAGAAATCACTGTGGGCTCACACAAACGGATCATGTTAATTTTTTTTTTTTAACAAAGTGACTTTTAGATTATTGTGAAGGGGAGAGAGAAAAGCAGAACAGGCAGACTTAACAGAGCAGACGTAACAGAGCAACTTATTTGTTAGATATTTACCCATAAATATCTAATTTTCCACCTACTTTTAAACTGCGTCTAATTGAAAAGTTAAGGATTCACATTGAGGGGTCACCATGCTATTAGAAACAGCTCTTCACTGCCACCATGTAACCCCCTGCAATTTGCCGCCTCTCTCTCTGCTCAGCCAATAGATCTTAACAAGCCAACCAAAGGGACATTTAAAAAAAAATGACAAGAGTGGTATTATTGCCATGAACTTTCACCAGGTCAACTGAAGAACAAAAAGAGCATATTCGTCCCAAGTTAAAAATTAAGCAACCAATTTTTGGCTGATACTTTCAAACCGAGAGTACTATATGGTAATTAAAGGCTCCTTGCTCTATCCATTTTAAGAAAATAAGAAATCAAGAAGCATTTAATTAATGAAGGGCAAAAGGAAGCATCTCAACATAATCTAGCATACAAGGAAAGACAGCAAGGACAAAGAATTAGCTTTATAAGGGTCATTAGCACCAAGAACATTTTGCTTTGTCAATTCCATTTCTGATAATGGAATTTTTGCAGCATATCCAACAGCTGAAAAAGAGAGGAGAGGACAAGCACTATACTGAGGTGCATGATACGTTTGTTTGGAGTCTGTCTGAAATGGCCTGTGAGGTTCACGCACACCAAAAAGGCGATATACTTCAGTATAAGAAGAGGGGGGAGGCTACTTCTATTACTTTGAGTCTTTTCAGGTCATTCAGCAGTACTGAGAGACAACCATAAAGAGCCTTCTACTGGGACCTTTGGGGCTGTTCAGGGTGCCTGTGCGATCCTGGCAAGTGTCCATGATAGAGTTTAAATAGTAAGGGAAAGCCCCTAGCCCTAGGGAGATCATACTGATCACAAAACCAATTAGCTTACAGGACTAGGGCTGTCGAGTAGTTTCCATACAATACATCAGCTTACCAGAAGCTGTTAAAGGGTACATCATACCATCTAAGTTAGAAGTTGGAACACAGACCTAAGATTTAGCTTGACTGAAGATGATTGGCAAAGAATGCAGAAAGTGCTTATAAGGTTTCAATATCATAAAAGCATTGAGATTCTCATGAAGCTATTACACAACATACCAATTACCAGTTTTCTTTACCAAAATAGATCTTGGTGCTAACCCACTATGTTGGAGAAAATGTGGATAGCAAGGCACACATTACATATGCATTTGATATTCCCACATTTACAAAAATTCTTGGAAGTGAAAAATTAAAATGACAAGCATGATTTAGACTGGCAAAGCCATTGCCGCCTGATAAAGGTCTATTAAACATCTGTGACCGTCTCACAATTTGATACTTCTAAAGAGCTGGTTTTACAAATGATACATGAGCAACATTTGTAATAGTGCCATAATGGGTATGGAGACCTGATATAGCTATAAAGTGAAGCCAGATTCATTTGGTAGCTGTTATAGAACAAAATTACAGTTTCTCAGGAAGAGAGGAAAATATCAAGAGATATAAAATATGCATTGGAGACATTACAGAGATCAGAACCAAGATTATTTGCAATTATAGAATGCAAATATTTGAAATCACCGAATATCAAATGCACTTTACTGGACTGTACATCAGTATCATAACACATAAGAACATAAGATATGCCATACTGGGTCAGACCAAGGTCCATCAAGCCCAGTATCCTGTTTCCAACAGTGGCCAATCTAGGTCAAACGTACCTAGCAGTTTCCCCAAAAGACATAGGTTCCACAATGCTTGTAACTGGGTCAAGCATTGATATCCTGGGTCCCTATCTAGATATGGCTAGTGGGTTAGCTGGCTACAAAATAGTGAAGGAAAAATCTGTTCTAGGACATGGAGAGTGGGAAAAAATGATTTTATATACTCGGCAGGCTAAGGGGACCCCCTCCCCCCCCCGAGCTTAGCACTCAAACATTGCTCGTCAGTTAAACTGCATTAAGTTCAAGAAATTATAAGTAAGTCTACTAAATCATAGCACAAACACCGAGGTAAATATAATGGACATAAACGGAGAATGCTAAAGCTGTATTAACTGTGTCACCTGCAAAGGCTAGATTGAGAACCGCCCTCCCTTTGCCCAACATGCACATGTATGTACCATAGAAGCATGTTTACTTAAGCTTAGTGCACACTAAGCGCTAAGTGCCATATGGCCCATTTTATTCCTATGGGTGGCATGACCATTATTGTACGCAAAGCTTTTGTAAACATTGCCCTAAGGATTTGATGAAATAAAATCTAAACAAATAGGTTCCAGATATTGCTACATCTCGTCGTGAAAAAAATGGATTTTGTAAAGATGTATGCCAGGTTCTACACAAAAAATTAAATCACTTGGTATGTTCGACAGCAAAATGACCTTAAGATATTTTTCACGTTCTCATTCACCACAGTTCTGTTTAAATTCACCCTATGTACAGCCATCTACCCACTCGGCCTTCAACCAGTTCCTTACTACTGTTTAAAATGGAAAATAAATAAGAATCCAGCCCGCTTTTCCATATCTTGGCCTGGGACTCAAGGTTTAAATTTGATTTTCTAGAATGTTAGGGTGTGTTCTTTTGGTTTCACATTATGAAATTCCAGCAAATTTCCATTCAGAAACCACTAGTGCAAAAATATAATCTTTTAACATAATATTCTGTGGTCTGCCAATTGGGGGGGGGGGGGGGGAATCTACTCCTTAAAGAACACACTATAAATTGCCAGTGTTGACATTTCCCCCACACCCCATTAATGAATTACTACATCAGTGTGATAGAACATGGTGAAATTTCACTTACCGTTAATTTCCTTTCCTGGAATTCTGCTAGACCAGTCCAAACTAGTGGGTTATCTCCCCAAGCCAGCAGATGCTGGAGACAGAGAATGAGCCAAAAGCTTTGTGACATCACTGGTACATCAACACATCTTCTAGGGGACAGCTTCAGTATTACATTGGCAAAGCATAAAAAGGACTCTGAAAAAGATAACAGCTCAGTGAAACAGATCCACCATTCAGAGTTAACCTGCATAAAATGTCAGCTGAACAAAAGCTATAAAACAAACTATGGCAACTATAGACAGGGCAGCAGAGCAGCCTAACTATATACAGGAACCAACTGAAGCAAGATTATCAACCTCTCCAAACATAGTAACTCTTCTTAGATAGGCTGGATCCCAAAAAAAAAAAAAAAACCAGACAGAGGATGGGTCCTGGACTGGTATAGCAGGATTCCAGGAAAGGAAATTAATGGCAACTGAAATTTCACCTTCCAATACATCCTACTAGACCAGTCCAGACTAGTAGGAAGTACCAGAGCTACATCACCTCAGGGCGGGAAGATGCAGCTGGTGCCAAAATGGTGGCTCCAAAGTGAGTTGCATCCCAAGCTTTGAGTCCAAGCGATGAGCAGACGTGGAGGACCACCAGGTTGCCACCTGGCAAATATCTGTCGGAGCTACACTGGATCGCTCCGCCCTAGACACTACTTGCGCCCAAATGGAGTGAGCCTTCAAACTCACCGGGACAGGCTTGCCATGCAGAATATATGCACATTTAATGGTGTGCTTGATCCACCATGCTACGATGGCTTTAGAAGCCATGCAGCCCTTGTGTGGTCCTGAGGTAAGAACAAAAAGATGGTAATTAAGCCGAAACAGATTTGTCACTTTCAAGTAGTAACCTAAAACCCAGCTGACATCCAGGGTACGGAGATTCTGACAGGACCTTGCATCCAGGTTAGTTGAGAGGGAAGGAAGAGTGACCGCTTGATTCAGGTGAAACTCTGAGAGCACCTAGGGGAGAAAAGAAGGAACAGTACAAAGGGTCACTTCTTCCGCCGAGAAGGATAAGAAGGGATCCCAGCAAGAAAGCGCCTGAAGCTCAGACAGTCTGAGAGGAAAATAATGGCCAGCAGAAAAAACAAACAGTCTTGAGGATAACGTCCTTCAAAGTAGCTCACTTGAGAGGCTTGAAAGGAGGACCCATCAGGACCCGGAGCACAAGAGAAAGGTTCCAAGGCAGCACAACAGGCTGTAATTGGGGACGTAAGGTCTGCACTCCATGCAGAAAACGACTCATGTCGACATGGGAGGCAAGAAAGCGGCCACCAAGAGGTTCTCAAAACAAGTGAGGGCCGCTACCTGCACCTTCAAGGAATTCAATGCTAAACCATGCTCAAACTAGTCTTGCAGGAAGGCCAAAATATTTGGTACCTGGGCTCGCCATGGAGAGAGGGATTGCTTAAGAGCACCCAGGCTATAAAACACCTCCAAACACAGGCATAAGCCATAGAGGTAGGAGCACAATATGCTCTCAACAAGGTTGCCACCACAAAAACAAATAACCTTTATGTGCTAGATGTCACCTTTCAAGAGCCAAACCATAAGGAACAGGGTCGTCCAATAGTATTGGGCCCTGACAAAGAAGCCCCTTGTGAGCTCTGAGATGCAGCAAGTCCACTGCCAGTAAACTCATCAGGTCTACGTACCAGGACAGACACGACCAGTTCGGCACCACTAGAATCATCCGACCCAGATGGGATTCGATACATTTAAGCACCCGAGCTATCACGGCCCACAGGGGAAATAGTAGCTGCGAGTGGGACCACAGTTAAAGCAAGGCATCCAAGCCATGAGATCCGGGTTCCTTCCAGTGACTGAAAAAGTCGTGGGACTTGGTATTGTGGGATGTGGCCATCAGATTCAGGGAGGGCAGACCCCTATGGACCACAATGCACTGGGACGCCCAGGGAGCGAGCAAGCGCCCAGATCGATGGTACTGCGACTCAGGAAGTCTGGCTATACATTTTCCACTTCCACAATATGTTGTGCCGACATGACCTGGAGAAAGCACTCTGTCCAGGAGAATAGGAGGGCCTTCTCCAAGGCCACCCCCAGACATCTGGTGCCTCCTTGTCTGTTGAGGTAGGACACAGTCATGGAGTTGTCTGAGAGGACCCGGACAGGACAGGCATGAACCAAGGGTAGGAAGGAACACAGTACCAGGCACACTACCCAAGCTTCGAGGTGATTGACAGCCCACTTGGCTTCTTGACCAAGTCCCCTGTGCAGTTTGGCCAAGACAATGTGTCCCCCAGCCGAACAGGCTGGCATCAGTTGTCAGAGCTACCCAGTGACGGGTTTCCAGGGGCATCCCATGCAACAAGTGATCCTTTGAGAGCCACCACAGGAGACTGTGGTGGGGAGGGGAAGCCATACCCAGTGATCCTGGAAGCAAGGATTCCAGTGGGACAAGAGGGAGAGCTGAAGGGGAAGTATGTGTGCCTGAGTCCAGAGAATGAGTGTGGACATCATGGCTCCCAGCACCCGTTGGTAGTCCCAAGGAGCTGAAAGCAGTTGAAAACGACCTATCGTTGTGTAGAGAAGGATAGATATCTGTCTTGAGTGAGGAAAAGCCGTGTGTCGAACTGGGCCCAGAGGAACTTGAGGTACTGAGATGGGTGGAGGCAGCTCTTGGTATGGTTCACCATCCAGCCGAGATCTTGGTGAAAGGTTATGACTAAATTGCCTCCTGAGCTACAGCGAAAGACTTCGCTCAAATGAGCCGACTGTCCAGATAAGGGTGAACCTGAATTCCCTTGCTGCATAAGGCAGCCACAACCACTACCATGACCTTGGAGAAAGTCTGAGGAGCAGTGGTGAGACAAAAGGGCAGAGCCCTGAACTGTTATTGATGACAGAATGGCAAAACTGAGGAAAAATGGTTGATCCTTGCAAATAGGGATATGACAGTAAGATTCCACAAGATGGAGGGAGGTGAAAAACTCTCCAAGATGAATCGCCTGAATGACCAATTTGAGAGTTTCCATCTGAAAGCGGGGCATGCTGAGGCAGCGGTTCACACCCTTGATGTCTAGAATAGGGTAGAAGCAGCTGTCCTTTTTGGGAATAACAAAGTAGATGGAATAGTGCCCAGAAGTGGTCTGGCATGGGGAACCTGACAAATCACCTGGAGGAGCAAAAGCCTCTGGAGAGCTGCCAACACAGCCACCTTTTTGTGGTCAGATCCACAAGGAGAAAAAGTAGGAAGACATCAGGGATAGGTCTGACATAGTCAAGCATGCCACTTCTGCACCATAGTCATGGCTGCTACCAAGCGGAGCTGCCAAAGAGAATCATAAAGAGCGTCAGCCAGGAAAGCCATCACAGACTTCAAACTTGCCAAGGCAGGAACCTAGGGCAGGAGCTGAAACCACCGTAAGAGGGCACGGGTTGCTAGACCCCACAAATGGAGGCCTGTAGGGTGAAGGAAGGGGAAGAAAAGGCAGTCTTCAACAATCCCTCTACTTGTGATCCTGTAGGTCTCTCTGCATAGTTCCACCTTCTATGGGGATAGTAGTATGCTTTCTAACTGCCACGATGAGTGTATCTACCTTCGGAAAACTGAGCTATTTGTCCAAGTCAGCAGTCGACCAGAGGTAGATGCAACCAAAGCATCGGGCCGAGCAGAAGGAAGTTTCTGGAGAATCCCACTCCAAAGAGACCATCTGCTGAAGCTGCAGGGGAAAAGGGAAAGCCATAAAAGGGATTCCCACAATAATGGGATCTGCCCGAGATTTAGAGAGCATGGAATCTGGTTGTTCCAAAGGATTAGCAAAACGCACAGTCTCCATGATCTGAGCAATCAAGGTAGGGAAGCTCATCTTTGCAGAACAAGTGAACGTCCAGTTCATCCTCCTAAGCCTCTGGATAGTCTTCTGGCAGGAACAATTCTCTGTTCTCACGGTTTGTAGTAGAGGAAAAGCTGTGGGCGCCTGAGCGACCATCTTTGGCACTAGGAAGCCAGTCTCCAGAGACCCAGGACACCCCCTTGGAAGGAGGTTCCCCCACTGGCACTGATGAGGCCTGCTTCCTGGAAGAAGGGACGGAAGAGACTTGAGCTGGAGGTAGTGGATCCAAGGAGGCAGACTGCCAGAGGTCCTAGGCTTGACGAAACAAGGCCATGAACTGGGTAGAGTCTGAGTCTTGTGCCTGTTCCAGTATGCTGAGGAAGCAGAACTGGGGGGGTGGGTCATCAAATGCCTCAGAAGTCAAAACCGTTATGGATGGATCCGAGGAGGACTCTAAAGGTGGTCTTACGCCGTCACTGGCCCCTGCTACGGAAGATGTGCCTGAAACAGAGGTCTCCCCAGGATGATCAGCACAGCTTAAACAGAGTATGTTAACCAGAACCCAGCATTTCCAGCCACAGCCCAAACAATGGTGTAAGGGTGAGGGCATTGTAAAAAGTACCATAGTACCAACAATCCACACCACCTCTGGAGGCCCGTAGAATTCAGAAATAGAGGAGTGCTGGACAAAATGGCCACCGGGTGTTTTCACAGTGCACAAAAAAATGGCAGGAAGAGAGCCATGTGAGAAAAAATGGCTCCAGACAAGAGACGCAGCTGCGGGCTGTTGCCAGAAAGAAAATGAAAGGAAAAATTTAAAAAATCTGTGCGATGCAAGGGAACAGGAACTGCTGAAAAAGAACACATACAGCCAAGGGATAGAGAGTAAAGCTTTGGGATCTCGAAGAAAGAAATTTGAGAGAAGAAGCAGCACAGAAAAGGTGGAAAGAACTCAGACGACCACCTGCAAGCCCAAAAAAGATATTGCAGCAGCCACTGATGTGCCAGAGGGCCCCCCTCCCTCCCACCCCACACAAAAGAGAGGAAACCTAGACAGGCACAATGAGGGAAGGGGGTGGAGGATTAAAGGCCACTCACTGCGACCTGGGTCCTGACTGTTGCTCTGCTGCTGAGCCCGATGCCAGGATTGTATTATGAAGATAAAGTGCTCTCTTCCTTTTCTTTTTAAAATATACTTTAAGGAGAAACAAAAAAGCCTAAGCAATTTGAATAGATCTGCTGCAGAGCTAACAAGCTGGGCCACCCCACAGGGCTGAACTGATCCTCCTGAGCAGCACTCTCCCCTAAGGGTGGATCAGCTGGTCCTCCTGACCAGAAACTAAACCCCTCAAACTAGTAGGAAACCCCAAGGGGGGCAAACCTTTTGTGCACCCTGGAGACTTCCTCCATAGGAACTGTCTACACACCCTTAGAGTGGCTGACAGGAGCAGAAACACAGATGTCCAACATCTGCTGGAGACAGAAATACTAAGTTGTCCTCTAGGGGATGTGTTTATATTCCAGTGATGTGAAAGAGCTTCTGGTTCTGTTTGTCTCTGGCAGGGGGAGATAACCCACTAGTCCGGACTGATCTAGCAGGATGCATTGGAAACTAATTTTACAACCAATTGCAAATTTTTTTTTTTAAAGACAAAACTCATGATGGTAGTGATTCAAGAATCACTACAAACAAAAGAAATTAACATTGTGCTTAGCATACAGTTGTACATCTCAAGAGTGGAAAAGAAATTTTTGGGTAAAACAAAAGTGTAATCTTTAGTTTGCAAGTGAAAAAAGAATGATGTGGTTTGTTTCTCCCCCAAAGGCCTGCTTCACCTAGAATGCCACCTCAGTAAGAGGAAACCGGAGTGCAGACAAACAATGCGTGGGAACATGGATCCCTACACCAACAAAGTAAATGAAACAGCAGAACTGCATTCACTATCATCGGCACTCTTTCTCATGCTTTTAGCACATCATGACCAAAATGAAATTGTGTTTCTTTAATAAAGTGACACATGGGCATGAAGTTTATTCTCGGCTAGAGTTTTACAGGTCTTCATAATCTTCTTTCCATGACCACTCACCCAACCCAACCATGAGAAATCAAGTGATATGAGTCTTCCATGCATTCCTTGTTCTTCAGACCCAGGGGTGTGCAAATGAAGATGAAGGAAAGGTTGGAGATGAAGCCTACTAGAAATGCATTTCTGTACATCTTTGATTAAAAAGGTGTTTTCAACTGGCTTCCAGGGAAAAACATGGGGGGGGGGGGAGGCTAGGACTAAGTTAAAAGGTTGGAAAAACTGTTCTTAGAACACCATTATGTCAAATCTGACAGTGTGCAATGCTCAAGTGGCCACGTTCCTTACACCAAAGGCATTAACAAAACATTCAGCTAGAGAGTACAAAAATCAGCTTTTTTCCCCCCTTTTTTACATAAAAGTTCACAAACCTTTACAGATTTACATCAGATTTAGTTTCACAAAACAATGGTTGCTCCCCCATAAAATATTTGGAAACATTTTATTTTCTCTGCTTGCTCAGGCAGTGCTGCTGTCAACCAGGCACTTTTTTTTTTTAATAAAAAGAATACAACTCATTCAAGTCAAGGAACACCATGAGAATCTGAGCCTCTTCTAGTCACCAGTGCAGATGGCTCTGCAAGAATGCTAAACCTAAAACACGTACCAATAGCCGGAAGGGTGAACTGCCATATTCACCTCTTCCTCGAAGGATGCTCATGTTCTAGGAATATGAAAGTGAAGTCCCTTCAGAACAAAGTACTCCAAATTATCAAAGGGGACCAAAGTTAAGCACCTAAAAAGGCAGACAAATATTTTGCACTAAGTGCACTTGGCAAAATGGGGCAAATGCTCTTGGCAACTTTTTGAGCATTTTTGTTTCCCCACACACATTACACAAGATTTTGCCTCCCCGTCCAGATACATCAGTTAGCAGCATGCAAAAATACCTGTGGGATGTGCTGTTTAATTCCCCCTTTAGGCTACTGACTGAGCATTATTTTGAAGAGGCAGACTGGAAGAACCCCTGCGTGTTCCTCACGCTAATTCTTGGGAGGAGTTGTACATCCGCTCATTTAAGTGCGGGATCAAAGCAAAATATTGCTCCTTGCACACAAGTTGAAGGGGAGACGGGGAACAAAGCACCATATATGAAATCTGGGTTACTGTCTTGGCCCCACACTGTATGGTGCAATTGAAAAAAAAAAGTATTCAAAAAAGAGCTGAAGGGTGCATTGTAAGTTTAAAACAAAGTTTTAAAATACACAGGAAAACAGACACTCCTAAGTGCATATTTAAGAAACAGAGAAAGCCCAACTGAACACCTTCTCGTACCAGAGTGCATTCACTAATCAGTCTTAACTATCCTCTCCCCCACTCAAAAACAAGAAAGTGTTCATAACATTCCACTCCACCCCTACTAGTTTGGGGGTAGGAAGGTGAGGCAATTTAATCTTCCAACATGAAGTATTATAAAAAGATTTTTTTTCATTAACAAACAGGCTCTGTGTAGTTCATATACAATCATGAGACACAAACTAAATTCCATTTTATACAAACAGATCTCGCAGAGAAAAATACTTGGGAGTGAAGTATGGTAGAACTGCTGCTTATGGCTACTCATTTGGAACAGATGCAGGTGAGAGTAGGAAGGAAAAAAATCTGTGTGTTTTGCGAGTACATATACATGCCTCTGGGGCAAGAAACACCAACAAAGGGAAAATGTGGGTCTGGGAAGGGACAAAATTGAGCCCCTCATTATCAAAGTCAATGTCCACAAACTAAGTTTTTGCATGCTATTCTACTTTCCAGTACTATTACTCAAGTTACTTTTGGTTTGGGGATGTGCATGACATGGTCGTCACTCTACGTATATCACAGGGACAATGGCCTCAAAGAAAATGTAGGTCATGTTTTACATTTCTTCATCAATTCCAATTCATTGGTCAATGGGCAATTCTGAAAGGGAAATTCTACTTTCTAAAAGCATTCCATGCACTTTCTTCCTGTGTCCTCATTTTTTACTTATCACTTGAAACACCATCTCAACCTCTCCGTCCCCTTTCCACAAAATAAAATGTACCTAGGGGATCTCATCTGGACAGCCCAATTTCACGAGAAGTTGGTGTCAAACAGTGTATTTAATCCTGTATGATTTATTAAATAGCCCATCATATTATACATATCAAAATTTAAATTATGCTTCTTACAAACTTTACCCTTCTCTTCCTTCTCCCCCCTCCAATTTAAGCATGAAGTAATGCTTGATTTGCTTGGTTGCATGCAATGCAATTTTAAGACCAGGTCATCTAAGTATGGATTAAAATTTAATTTCCACAATGAGAAAATTCTAATTTTTTTTTTTTTAAAACTGATCACTTGTTGAACCCAGGAACGATAAAGTGCATTAAAGTTTAAAATCTAAAATCTTATAGCAGCCAGAAAAGCAGAACAAAGAAAATCTTAAAAAGTTAGACATGACCTTTGGTATTCTTCTAAACTGATTTTTTTTCTTTAAACGCGCAACCCAACCCAAATTTTTCCAGAGTGGCCTTAATTGCTTCTTGATCCAAATAATATACTTCTGGTCAACCGGGGCATGAAAAAAAAGGGAATATTTGGTACATCTAATCAATATAAACAGAGAATGAACCAGCAGCTTATAACGGGCCCTTTGGCAATTAGGGACTAGAAGTAAGAAAGCTATCTGTATTCATGTAGCTTATCAAAAAAAAAAAAAAAAGACACACATACAGGTACAAGCGGCTGTCCAGGTGTATCTTGGACACAAACTCAGGAGATTTCTATCGTTTTCCCATTTGCCTGCCAGATTTTTTTTTCCAGTGCAAAGTTTGTCAGGTACAGCAGCTTAATGACTCAAAATGAGATTTAGTACTTCTAAATGGTATTTAATGATCTAAAAGGTAGTCTTATGTGCACATGTACTAGGCATTTGAGGGCTGGAAAGAGAAGCACAAAACACTTTTAAAAACAGTTAAGTTCATCTTGCAGCAACCCCCCACCTCCTTAAAATAATCAAGTGCTATTAACACCAGAAAATTTTAGCTTTAGCATCATGGTCAAAATTATAGAATAGTCAGCCATTTCTCATTTGTCTCATTCTATTGCACATTAAATGCTAATACACAGTGCTTAGCAGCTGTTTGGCTGAAAGGGCCACAGAATGAAGTTATCACATACTATAGAGATGAGAAAATGCTGCTTTAGGACAGCATGAATATTCTTTCGATCACAGTCATATCACATAGTAAAGAATTTTCTGTCAACACAAGATCTGCTGAAGACTGATACAATTAAGATATCCAAGCAGCAGCAGCATCAAGAGTATAACGGTATCTGATATTATCTAAGCAAATGTGCCCAACTGGCTGAAATTTGTGTTAGATGCATGGCTCAGCCTTGCTTAATAAACATGAAATTTGTGCTCTGGGAACAGCTAAAGTCTGCCGGGAGCAAAGTGCTATAAGCTTCATGCGTTTCTACCCTAGCTGTTCCCAGAAATTTGGAAATTAAACTTTCCCATCCTTGGCCCTTATCACAGGATGCAGTCCTATGTAATAAGATATATGCCATTTTTGGACCTGCCATGGACTGAATGTATGTATTTCATTTGACCTCGTTAGAATGCAGTCCTGAGCTGAGGGAGGGGGAAACGATGCAAGAGAACAAAAACTAGAAGCAAAGGATCAATGAGAAGCACCAAATTGAGCAAACAAATTCCCCTCTTAGTCATCCAGGCAGATGATCTCCATAAATACTACCAAGTTGGACTTGCGCCTAGTGCAAAGGAAATGTTTCTTTTTTTTCTTTAAGTACTAAATAAGGCTTTGATTAGTAATTTCCTTTCTGGTGTCTGTAAAGATACAGCAATGGTGTAGAACGGTCATTTCCTTCTTGCTCTCACCTTACCTTTCTCCATAGCAAGTGCTGAGCAGAGGTGAGCACAGCTCTACCCTCCACATAAAGATTGTATTGGCCCAGTTTGATAGCAGTTGGAAGACAGCATTAGATATGGGTATTCCAAATGCAGGCTTCCAAATGAAACACAACCCCGAAACAAAAGAACACACAAGTTTAAAAAAGAAAAAGGCCAAAAATTAAAAAAAAAAAAACCTGGATAGTGAATAATACTTTGGTTCCAGCCCTAGTGCCAAAAGATACCAGTATGCACCAAAATGTGCAAATTCTCACAGCAAACATAATAGGAGCCTTGAAGAAGCAGCATACAGCTGGCCATACTTCACTCCTACATACTTTGATTTTACAAGTGTACAGGTCCATAAGAATGTGTTCCCAGCCTCTGTGGGGCAGGGGCTGCACTACCTCCTGCTAGGTAGGTGCACGCCATTGACAAGAGGCAAGAGTGGAGGGTGGAGTTCGAGCTGCGCTAACAGTGAGAAGTGGTCAGAAGGGACGTGAGGGTGAGGGCAGCCAGTGATGTTGTTCTCCATCACCCACTGAGGATCTAAAGGCCCCAGGACACCAAGCACGTTCATGTGAGTCTTGGAAAAGAAAATGTAGTCAATCACACCCTAGAAATAAGAATAAAAAAAAGCTTGTTAAAAGGGCAGAGGTGGTGTTAGGCACCTAATTTACCAAAAACAAGTTTGCTGCTGTATGAGGCATAAGGACAACATGGATTTACAAACCACATTAAAATTACATGTAAAGTAGTACTTGATGGGTCCATATGTACATACCAAGGAGACTTGCAATCAGCTCTATGCAACATAGCCAGTTATGTGGCAGGTAATGACGGGGGGGTCG
This sequence comes from Ichthyophis bannanicus, assembly GCA_033557465.1. Classification (NCBI taxonomy): domain Eukaryota; kingdom Metazoa; phylum Chordata; class Amphibia; order Gymnophiona; family Ichthyophiidae; genus Ichthyophis; species Ichthyophis bannanicus. Next base: position 1,089,005,213 of record CM066032.1, on the reverse strand, counting down.
TCATGCAAGACTACATAACTGATGTACAAAGAATATATATTTTTTTGTGCTGTGAAGTCAATGCTGACTCCTGGCAACCCAGCTGCCTCTGGGTTTTCTTGGCAATGTATCACTGAAAGTAGATTGCCAGGCCTTTTCTTCTGAGGCAATGAAGGGTAAAGTGACTTGCCCAAGGTCACAAGGAGTGCCAGTGGCAATCTGGGTAACTAGGCAGTTGCTCCAACCACTAGATGACTCCTCCACTCCTCTTTTTAAATTAGAAATCCCTTACTTTACTTGTAAGACACATGCCAAGCACATTTGCATTTACTTTAGCAACTCTCCTCCCCATGAAAAATAAAAGAAATCCAGGATAACCTAGTAAACATAGCTGCAATTGACTTTCAGTTTTAATGCTCTTACATTAAAAGATAAAAGGGTGATTCTCACTGACAAAAGTGTTTTCCATCCATCCTACTTAATTCAAAAATCACTTCAGCTCTCGGGAAGGAGGGAGGGGTGCGATTTGTACCTCTGGATTATTTGGATTTTATATTTAATAATTTGCCTTTTTCAAATCCAAGCTCAAGGCGAATTAAACGGGTACAGAAGTTACAATGCAGTACAGTTTAATCATCATAGACCTCATAGGGACAGAGGGGAAATGACTCATCCATAAAAACAGTCAACACTAGACAATGTTATTTATGCCTTCCCTCCCCCCAATTCTCTAACTTATAAGTAAACCCCATTTCTTGGCAAGAACAGTCCATTTTCCCAGGAACCTGGTGCAGTACACTTGAATTACATATGCTTGGACTACAAAATTCTTTCCCAGCAGCACTACTGGGATAAGCAGGATCCAAAGATTTGAAGTTTCCATGGAAAATATGCCTGGTTTAAGCCATCTGTTGGCACAGACCAGCTCCTATGAACAGGTATGAATGCTAGTGTGAAGTCATGCAGAAATTAACACTGGCACAAGCATAATGTAAGACTTCACTGCTTTGCAGTTCTGCAGAGCAGAGACAGTATCTCCAACCAACTACCTACTTTGAAATCAAAAGTGTAGTTGGTATAAGGCATCAAGTTGTTTTCATAGGCGCTCTTGAGCTGGAAGCCATGTGTTATTCGCCCATCAGACCCATTCTTTCCATTGCAGCTGAAGTTCACAAGACACTCATTATAGCGTAGCTCCTTGAAATCCTTGTGATTCTCAGTCACTCCTCCATTACTTAGGTATTCTACAACACCTGTGCACAGCAAAAGAAAAGCACGTGACCAATAATGCACAAAAAGAAAACAAAAACACAAATGGTCATGATTTATGGAATTCTCACACCTGTGTGTGTGTGTGTGTACGTGCACGTGCATGCATGGGTGGGTGGTTTGAGAACAGTGGTACCCGTAACTTTCTGGTCTTGTGATATATGAAACCATTAGCTGTCACTGTCATATGTCAAAGGATGGATTCTATAGTTAAGCAGGGCCACAAGCAAGTGCTGTACGAGCAGAGTGGCTGCGCAGGGCACAAGTACAGAAGGGGCACCGACGTCACTGAAGCTTCCAGGAAGCTTGATAAGAGTGATTCCTGTACACAGCTTGGGGGGGGGGCGGGGGTACCAGGTTCACGGGTTGTACAAGGCGCATTTCTAGCTTGCTACAACCCCGACTACAGGTTCTCACCGTCCCACAGCAACCATTAAGAAAACTGTATGGTTCAGTCAGATTTCAGAGTAGAATTTACAACAAAGTCAAATACACATCTGAATCAATAAGAGGCAGCCCGTTAGGGATAGGGATGGGGATGAGGCAGTAAAATAAGTGTTGCATCCTCATGGAGTTATTTTAAATCTTGCTGTGTGCCACTGCACTTGTGCCTGGTTGTGTGCACGACCAGGAGTAGAGAAGAAGGGGCAAGGCAGTCTGAAAGGTGCCTAACTGCAATGGTTCAATATATCAAAGTTGCTATGCTACAGAAACTGAACTCCTTCTCCCATAGAAATGTATTGGCCCATTTTTTTTTTTTTGGGGGGGGGGGGGGGGGGGGGTTCTTCTCTGGAATGTCCTAGTCCTTCTGGCCCATTTTCAAACTGCTTTTTACCCATGCTAAATTTGGTGCTAATTCGCTTATGGAGAGTTATTTTAGTCCTATGACTGTCTCAAACCCTTCTGTATGATTTCTTTCCAACATCTGTCAAGTTGGAAAGAATAAAAGCTACACTCTTGATTTTATGATTTTTGTGCTGGAACTCTGTAGAAACCATAGTGACCAGTACTAACCCATAAAAAGTGGTTCAGATACCTTAAATTCCTGGGAATATTTCTCTTCTGAATGGCCTGCAGACCTAATATGTTCTTAACTCGCATTTAAGATCATAAGATGTGCCATGCTGGGTCAGACCAAAGGTCCTCTGATAGTGGCCAATCCAGATCACAAATCTGAAAAAGAGTCCCAAAACTAGATCCGTTCCTTATTGTCCATTCCCAGGGATACGTTATAGCTTTCCCAAGTCCACCTGACTAATAATGGTTTTATAAAACTTCTCATCCAAGAACTTGTCTAAAACACCTTAAAATCCACTTATGCTAACTTCCTTGACCCACATCTGCTGGCAACAAATTCCACAACTTGACTTTGTTTGGATTGGAAAAGAAAAATTCACCCCCACTCCCAGCTTTTGCTGATTTGTTCTAAATGTGCTACCTATTAGTTTCATAGAGAACCCCCTAGCCTTGCTATCTGAGAGTGAAGAAACATTTCTTATTGCCACAGTGTCCAAAGTAAGGTATCACAGACATCAGGGACATCTACAGGAAGAGTTAAGCTCTTCATGTTTACCACTTTCCCAAACCGAGCCCATGCAAGCACAATCACAAAGACATGCACATCATGTAGCACCTGAGCAGCTAGGTTCAGTCTTGCTCAGTGGTTAGTTGTTAGCATCCTCCCATCTGGCCCATAATGGAGACCAGACTGTTTCCAACCAGTGTAGATCTGCGTTAGGCAATTGCAGCCTCTCTTCTAATGCCAAGCTACTCAAGTCTCTATGATCCCAAAAAATACAGGTGGTGTGTTTTTTTTTTTTTTTTTTTTTTTTTTTTAGAATGGACCCATGCGAGGATAAAATTTGAAGCATGGCAGGAGTTTGGACATTTACAGACCTTAGACTCCTACCTAAACGGAGGATTAAAGGTCAAAAACAGCTTTACATAGTAATATACATACATAGTATATGAAGGCAGATAAAGACCAGTATGGTCCATCTAGTCTGCCCAGCAAGGCGGCAAGAGTAGGTGCAACTGCCACTCCGTATAGCTCACCCCTCCACATGCCTTTGTTTAGGGGTGTACCCACCGCTCCATATAGGTCACTCCTACTTACTAAGATATAAGATATAGTTATGTTTGTTTTGATTTTATACTGTTGCTATAAAAGGGATCCACCATCTCTCCCATGCCATTTTGAATTCTGTTACTGTGTTTGCCCCCACCACTTCCATTGGGAGGGCATTCCAAGCATCCACCACCCTTTCCGTGAAAAAGTATTTCCTGACATTGCCTTTCAGTTTACCCCCTTGCAGCTTCATGTTATGCCGTCTAGTTTACAGCTTCCCTATCTTTGGAAGAGGTTTGTTTGTCCATTTCTACTCTAAGTATTTAAAGGTCTGAATCATATCTCCCCTGTCCCTCCTCTCCTCCAGAGTGTACATATTTAAGTCTTCAAATCTCTTCTCGTAAGTCTTCTGACGTAGGCTCCAAATCGTTTTAGTAGCCTTCCTCTGAACCGCTTCCAGCATTTTTATATCCTTTGCGAGATACGGTCTCCAAAATGGAACACAATATTGCAAGTGAGGCCTCACCAGTGACTTGTACAGTGGCATTAGTACCTCTTCCTTTCTGCTGGTAATTCCTCTCTGTATGCAACCCAGCATCCTTCTGGCTTTTGCCACCGCATTGTCACCTTTGTTTCGCCACCTTGAGATCATCAGAAACAATCACACCGAGGTCTTTCTCCTGGTCCGTGCACATCAATCTCTCGCCCCCAGTCGCATACAATTCCCTTGGATTTCTGCTTCTCAAGGGCATTACACTGCACTTCTTTGCATTAAATCTTAACTGCCAAGCATTAGACCATTCTTCCAGCTTTTGTAGATCTTTCCTCATGTTCCCCGAATGTTATACTTAATGGGGCATATGTTTCATGGCATGCTGTGTGAAAGACTAACTGGAAGATTTTTTTCCAGTGGAACTTTACATTCTGGAAGCCACAGGAAATTAAATCTTTGTACAAAAAGCATAGTTACGCACCTATAACAGGCGTTCTCTGGTGATTGCAGGAATCAGTCCTCACATATGGGTGAGGTCAGCAGACAGAGCCTTCATGGAAGCATCCCCCAGCTTTCAAAGAAAGCCTTTGGGAGATGCCACTACATGCGTGGTCCCCTTACCACCCAAGGGTGCCATCTTGCTTAGAAAGATGACATAACTAAAAGACAGCAAAAATAAAGATGGTAAAGGAGCAACTCCAAGGGGAGGAGGAAGAGTTGTGAGGACTGATTCCTGGTGTCCCTGGAGAACATCCTTTACAGGTCAGAAACTATGCTTTCTCCAGGAACAAGCAGGAAGTCTGTCCTCACACATGAGACTCCCTAGCTACAGGCCACCAAAAGCCCATAGCAAAGAACAGGGCCCCCTCATGGGGAACCCCAAGCAACAGCAATAGAGTCCGTGTCCACAGACCACAGTAAGACCCCCTGTGTACGAAGAAAACTAGCACTCCAGTAGCCTGAACACAGAAGGGTCAGAGGGTAGGAGTTGCCTAAACCCTGAAAAGGTTACGGAGCACAGCCTGGTCAAAGGCACTGTCCTGTCAGGATTCTCTTTCCAGGCAGTATGGGCTGCAAAGGTATGAACTGAAGACCAGGTGGTGGCCCGGCAGATGTCCATCATTCGGACAGAGCACAAGTTTTGTACCGAGGCAGCCATGGCCCTGACATGGTGTGCCATGAAACGGTCTTCCAGCGGGAGCCCTGCCTGCTCATAGGCAAGGGTGATACAGTCTGCCACCCAGGTGGACAGGGTACACTTGGTCACCAACAAAAAGCTAAGTAGTTTTGCAGCGGCCCTGAGTGCGTTGGATAGAGAAGGATAAAGCCCTCTTACAGTCCAAGGTGTGAAGGACTGTCTCCACCCGACTGGAGTGAGGTCTGATAAAGAAGGTAGGGAGTACCACTTCCTGGTTGAGATGGAAGGGTGATACTACCTTCGGAAGGAATTTGGGATGCGTGTGAAGCACCACTTGTTCTTGTAGAACCTGGTATAAGGTGTCTCCGCCACAAGGGCCTGAGGCTCGCTAACTCTGCAAGCGGAGGTGAGTGCAACCAGGAATGCCACCTTCCAAGAGAGGTAGCGAAGGTGGCAGGTAGCTAGAGGCTCAAAGGGTGGGCGAGTGAGCTGTCCCAACACCATGTTGAGGTCCCATTCGGTTGCCAGAGGGTGAACGAGGGGCTTTGATAAGAGCAGGCCCCTAAGAAAGCGAGTCACCAGAAGCTGGACAGAGGGGCTTGCTATCCACCAGGAGGTGGTGCGTCGCCAGGGCACTAAGGTGCACCCGGACAGAGTTAGACTTGAGCCCGGATTGCGAGAGGTGGAAAAGGTACTGTAACCAGTCCCACTGGGCAGCAGAACGGGTCAGCACCATGCTCGGTATAGCAGACTGAAAACCTGCACCATTTGAGGGCATAAGCCTTCCTAGTAGAGGCATTGTGAGAGGCAAGCAGAATTTCTTCCACCTCAGAGAGGTTGAAAAGAGCTAGAGTCACCCTTTCAGCAGCCACACTGTCAGCAACAGGGACCCCAGGTTGGGTTGCAGAAGAAAGCCCCCCCCCCCCGAGACAGGAGTCCCAGAGAGGTCCCCAAGGAGATGGGGTTCTCCACCGTAAACTGGAGGAGCAACCGGAACCACGGTTGCCTGGGCAACCGAGGGGCTATCAGGATGAGCAAGGCCCTGTCACGGAGGGTCCTGAACAAGGTTTTGGCAATCAGCACAGTGGGAGAGAAGGCGTACATGAGGCCCTCTGACCATGAGATGAGGAACGTGTCCGCTACCACCCTGGAGGGGTGGGCCTGCTGGGAACAGAAGCGGGGCAACAGGAAGTTATCCAGGCTTGCAAACATGTCTATCATGGGTTCCCCCTAGATCTGAAAAAACCGGTCAGCCACCCTGGAATCCAGCTGCCACTCGTGCGGCTGGAGGACTCTGCTCAGCCTGTCGGCCAAAAGGTTGTTCTGGCCTGGTAGGTAGACTGCCCACAGGAGGATTCTCTGTTGGATTTCACAGAGCAGAGGACCATTGCCTCCCGAAAGAGGGCATGAAACCCTGTGCCCCTTTTGTTCACATAGAACACTGCCAACTAGTTGTCCATCTGGACCAGCACTAGCTGGTGACGCAGGTGGTGGCAGAAAGCTGGCAGGACTAAGTATATGGCCCTCAGCTCCAGGAGGTTGATTTTCTGGGTGCTCTCGCCTGGTAACCAGTTGCCCTGGGTGCAGAGCTCCCTGCAGTGGGCTCCCCAACTGAGGAGGGACCCTGGAGAGGCTCGGGGCCTTAAAAGGCATGCCCGCTTTGAGATGCTGCAGAGACCTAGAGGATTGGCTCGGCCTCTGGGGACAACTTGGATGTCAAGGGCCCGGCCCGGTGGTTGGGGCAGATGAACCAGTCGTGCCGGACAACAGCACCTGCTGCTGGTCCATGAAGGCAGACAAACTGTGCTCCAGGGTCGCCATTCTGGACTCCAGGCCAGAAGGCTCTACAGGCTTCAGGGCAGCACCGAGGGGCTCGGGCCCGATGCTGGCTTCCCCGAGGGGAAATCCTTGAGGATGGTGTCTGGGGACCGTGGCCGGTCCAAGGTTGAGCCCTTCCAGGGGGACCTTTGCAGGCCACGCCTTCTCTGAAGCCTTGGATGAGCATCTCCCAGGGGGGCTGCACCCACTGGTCAGAACCGCCCAAGGATGCCGCCTTCAAGGGTTTCTTCTTCCTGGGCTCTCGAGGGAGACCCCTTTCCAGAGGACCCACGACAGGGCTCAGGCTCGGAAGGTTCCACCCAGAGGCGACGAGGTCCTGGCCTTCGGAGGCACCGGGGAGTTGGGGAAAAACGTATTGTGCTGCTGCTGGCAGCTCTTGAAGGCCTTGCTGGACATCCTTTTGCAGAGACTACAGTCATGTGTGTCAGTGAAAGAATTTTTGAGCACCGATCACACTTCTTAAAACCACTGGTAGCCATGGGGGGGGGAGTACACCTGCGAGGTCGAAGACTCACTGGGCTGCCAGTTGGAAAAGAAAAAAGGCGCGAAGACACCAGAGAATGAAAGAATGGGAGAACTATTAAAATAGACCCAAACTCGACGCCAAGGCAGCAAGGTCGGGTGGCGGGAAGAGTACCGGTGCGATACTGGAGGAGAGTATGAAACTCGAAGAAAAAAAAAATCAACTTTTTCTGGGGACAAACGAGACAACATCTGAAGAGCTCCACGGAAAAAAGGAGACTGAGCAAGATGGCACCCTTGGGTGGGAAGGGGTCCACGCATGCATGGTAGCATCTCCCAAAGGCTTTCTTTGAAAGCTGGGAGGATGCTTCCGCGAGGGCTCTGTTAGTGCCGATGTCACCCATATCTAAGTACTGACTTTGTGTTTGTTCCCGGAGAACATACACTATTTCTAAACAGTGCAAGCAACGTGATTCATGCACACAGTTTTGAAACATACACCTCTTCCTAAATCTCTTTAGGACATATTTTTTCCATACTGTATCACGTGCAAGTCATGTATTTATGTTAGCTAAGATTTTCTTGTTCTGTGTATGTGTGTGGGGGGTGTTTATCTAGGAAACCATGTCCTGAATCTTAAATCTATGATGCAGATGTCCCTCAGAGTGGATACCACTTCTCAGTTATCACTACCTCTTGTAATATGAAGAGGTTATAATTACAAAACCAGGAAAAAGAGCAAAATGTGTTTTTTTCTCCCATGTTCACCATTTGGAAAACGGAGGTATGCACTACTCATCAAGGCAGTTCTTAGTTTAGTAAAACAAAGAGGAGGAAGATGATAGAAAATTTTCAGATAAATAGATTTTGATGAATTAAGGGAGCAATTTTTTTTTATTTTTAAAAAGGTGCAGGCAGGTGCAAAAAACACAGCTGTTTTTGCACACATTTTGCACCAAACTTCATCAATTTGAAAATTACCCAAAAAATAAAGTATCCACAGACGTTATTCTAAAGCTACTTTTTCTGGCCGAAATACTGCACTTAGTTTTGAAAATACAAACTTGTGTGGTGTTGCTTTTCACAGATGACCCTCCACCCTGGGAAGGACTCTGCGACAACATTAATTTTCATTCACGTATAAGATGGACAATTTTCAAAAAGCACTTTTACTATCATTGCTATTAACTATTTTTTAAAGTGCTACAAAGTGGAAACAGCGCTTTTTAGAAACACAGAAGAGATCCTTCTCAGCAGAGCTTACAGTTGACAGGATACCAAGTACTACCCAGATAAGTAACCATTTAAAAGGGGAAAAGGCTTTTGAAAATTACCCTCAATGTTTTAAGGGTACTGTAAAGGGCGGGGTCTTAATGAAGTAGGCCAAGAATGCAATTGTAACAGCAACCTTAGATAAGGCGAAATAGCGTAGTTACTCACCTGTAACAGGTGTTCTCCAGGAGCAGCAGGAATCAGTCCTCACTTATGGGTGACGTCGGCGCCGACGGAGCCCTCGCGGAGCAATTTTCCCCAGCTTTCAAAGAAAGCCTTTGGGAATTGCAGCGCGCATGCGCGGTCGTCTTCCCGCCCGAGGGTGCCATCTTAGCCAGTCAGATGACATAGCTAAAAAAGACAGCATAAAAATTTGCAAAAAGAACATAAGCAGACGATTGCAACTCCAAGGGGAGGAGGGAGGGTAGTGAGGACTGATTCCTGCTGCTCCTGGAGAACACCTGTTACAGGTGAGTAACTACGCTTTCTCCAGGACCAAGCAGGAAGTCAGTCCTCACTTATGGGACTCCCAAGCTCAAGGCTACCGGAGACCCTAAGCACAAAAATGAGCTCCCTCTAGCTCAGCAGCACAGAAGGATAGAATCTTCGCTGAATTATCACCCACCGGTAGCCCACATCCGGGATGGAGGGTAGGAGTTGCTCAGACCTCAAAGAGATTACGGAGGACTGCCTGTCCGAAAGCACTGTCCCTACGGGACTCCCTCTCGAGACAGTAATGGACCGCAAAAGTCTGGCTCGAAGACCAAGTAGCGGCCCGGCAGATGTCTGCCAGCGGAACAGAGCGGAGGTAAGCCACTGACGTAGCCTTTGCCCGAACGCAATGAGCCGTGACTCGACTTTCTAAGGAGAGTCCGGCTGCCCCATAAGCCCAAGGGATACAGTCCGCAACCCAGATGGACAGAGTACGCTTGGAGACCGGGAGCCCCAATTTATTGGGGTCAAAAGACACAAAAAGCTGAGCAGCTTTACGGTGCTCCCGCGTACGGTCAAGGTAGAAGTTCAATGCCCTTCTACAGTCCAGGGTATGGAGGACCGTTTCAGCTCGGCTGGAGTGTGGTCTGGGAAAGAAGGTTGGAAGTACCACCTCCTGATTGATGTGAAAAGGGGAGACCACTTTAGGCAGAAATTTTGGGTGAGTCCGTAGGACTACCCTATTCTTGTAGAACCTAGTGTAAGGGGGATCAGACAAGAGGGCCTGCAATTCACTCACGCGTCTAGCGGAAGTGAGGGCTATCAAGAACAGTGTTTTCCAAGACAGAAAACGGAGAGAACAGGTAGCCATAGGTTCAAAAGGCGGACAGGTGATCCGCTGCAAAACCACATTCAGGTCCCAGTCAGGCGCTGGCGGGCGCAGAGGTGGTTTAAGTAGAAGGAGACCTCGGAGAAACCTCGCTACGAGAGGGTCATTGGAGAGAGGTCTGCCGTCCACCGGCACATGATGTGCTGAAAGAGCACTGAGGTGAACTTTGACGGAGTTGGACTTAAGTCCCAGATTAGAGAGGTGGAGCAAGTACTGCAAGATCACCGACACCGGGCAGGAGAAGGGATCCTGAGACTGTTGGGTACACCAGACTGCAAAGCGACGCCATTTAAGGGCGTAGCATTTGCGGGTAGAAGGCCGTCGCGAAGCCAAGACGACCTCCTCCACCTCCGCCGGCAGGAGAAGGGGAGCAAGGACTACCCTCTCAGCAGCCAGGCCATGAGGTTGAGAGACCTGAGGTTGGGGTGCAGGAGGGACCCCTGATCCTGAGTGAGGAGATCCGGTTGTACCCCCAGAGGGATTGGATCCTCCACCGCCAGTTGCAGCAGGAGCGGAAACCACGGCTGCCTGGGCCAGCGAGGGGCCACCAGGATCATGAAGGCTTTGTCTCGGAGAACCTTGAAAAGAGTCCGAGAGACCAGCGGGATGGGAGGGAAAGCGTACAGAAGGCTCCCCGACCACGAGATCAGAAAGGCGTCCGCCGCCACCCGAAGGGGGTGTGGCCGACGAGAGCAGAAGCGAGGAAGCTGCCGGTTGTGAGGACTGGCAAAGAGATCCACCGTGGGGAGACCCCACTTGAGGAAGAGCTTCTGAACTACCAAGGGATCCAGACGCCACTCGTGCGGCTGGAGGACCCTGCTGAGTTTGTCTGCAAGGCAATTTTCTTGGCCCGGGAGATAAACTGCCTTGAGGAGAATGCCGTGACTGACGGCCCAAGAGCAGAGCTTCTGTGCCTCCCGGCAGAGGAGGAAGGAGCCCGTGCCCCCCTGCTTGTTCACGTAGAACATGGCAACTTGATTGTCCGTCTGGACAAGGACGGACTGTTGGGAAGTCAGGTGGGAGAAGGCCTTGAGAGCCAGGCGGATCGCCCTGAGCTCCAGGAAGTTGATCTGCTGAGCAGACTCCCACGTGGTCCAGAGGCCCTGAGTACGTGCCTCTTGGCAATGTGCTCCCCAGCCCAGGAGGGATGCATCGGTGGTCAGCACCCGGGTTGGCTGAGGTGACTGGAAAGGCATTCCGAATATCAGGTTCGGCTGCCGGAGCCACCACCGGAGAGACGAGACCAGCGGCTCGGAAACGCGCACTAGGTCTGCTAGGCCGCCCGTGGCTTGTCGCCACTGCTGGCGGAGACACCATTGCGCAGACCGCATATTCAGGCGGGCATTGGGGGTCACATGGACGGTGGAAGCCATATGGCCGAGCAGTCTCAGGAAGCGCCTGGCGGAGACCAGGGGCTGGCTGCGAAAGCGGTCGGCTAGGTCCATGAGCCGTTGAGCCCTGTCGAGCGGTAGGAATGCTCGCGCCTGAGGAGTGTGCAGCCTTGCGCCGATGAACTCGAGATCCTGTGAGGGGAGCAAAGTGGACTTTGCGAAGTTTATGACAAAGCCCAAGTGCTGCAGCAGAGTCACCGTGCGGCACGTGTCGTTGGTGACCTCCTGAGCGGACGCTGCTCTGATGAGCCAGTCGTCGAGGTACGGAAAGACATAGAGGCCGTGAAGCCGGAGATGGGCCGCCACGACCGCGAGACATTTTGTGAAGACTCGCGGTGCGGAGGACAGGCCAAAGGGCAGTACTCTGTACTGGTAATGATTTCCTGCCACCACAAACCTTAGGTATTGGCGGTGGCTTGGGTGGATGAGGATGTGCGTGTAGGCATCCTTTAGATCCAAGGAGCATAGCCAATCTCCCTGCTGGAGGTAGGGCAGAAGGATTCCAAGGGTAAGCATTTTGAACTTCTCCCGCACAAGGAACTTGTTGAGGTTGCGCAAGTCCAGGATGGGTCTGAGGCCCCCTGTTCTCTTTGGTATCAGAAAATACCTTGAATAAAAGCCTTGACCTCTCAGGTGGTGTGGCACCGGTTCCACCGCCTGTTCCTGCAGAAGACCTGCTAACTCCTGAAGGAGCAACTCCCTGTGCAGAGGGGGGCGCGGAGGTTCTCCCGGAAAATAGGAGGGAGGGACCTGATGGAAGTGGAGAAGATAGCCTTCTCGCACGACCCGAAGCACCCAGGCATCTGCGGTGATGCTGGACCACCTGTGGGCGAAGTGAACCAGCCGGCCTCCGGTGCTGGAGGGAACCAGCGGGGGGGGAGAGGCTATGCTTAGCGAGTCAAAAGCCCCCACCCTGCTGAGCAGGGGCTGGTGGTGCAGGCTTGGGGGCTTGCTGCCTACGGGACCCGTTACCCCGTCCCTTGGCCTGCTGGCCCTGTTGGGGAGCTGCAGGGGCCTGATAATGGGGGTATTGTTTGTAGGCAGCCGCCTTCCTCGGGTAAAAGGACTTTTTCCCCGAGCCCTTCTTTTTCTGGGAAGGGGCGGAGGTCTTCCTAGAAAGCCTGGTCCTGGTGAGAGTCTCAGTCTCAATTTGCGCAGCCTTTTCCGCCATGGGCTTGCCAAAGAGGTTTTCGCCTCGGCAGGGGACATCGACCAACTTGTCCTGCACCCAGGGCTCAAGGTCTGACGACTGAAGCCAAGCCTGTCGGCGGGCACCGATGCCGGCTGCGGCCACTCGAGCCGAGGCTTCAAAGCCATCATAGGCTGCTCGGGACATGAACTTTGAGCATTCCCGAATGCCAGTGGACAAGGCTAGGAACCTCCGCAAGGGCTCCTCGGAGAGACCAGCGGAGAATCCGGCTAGCTCTTTAGCCAGATCCCGGAGATACATGCCCATGTATAGCTGGTAAGTCTGGACACGACATGCGAGCATAGAGCCCTGGAAGCACTTCTTGCAAGGCCATCCAGGTTACGGGCCTCCCTGCCAGGAGGCACCGAGGAGTGCATCTTCTGGCTCTTAAGACGGTGCATGGCCGATTCCACTACCATGGAATGGTGTGGCAGCTGTGCCTTTTGAAAGCCAGGGCTCTTGCGGACCCGATAGATAGAATCGACCCGCTTGCTCAGGACCGGCGAGGAGGCCGGACTCTCCCACATGCGGAAGAGTAGTCGTTCCAGCATAGGAGGAACCGGCACAGTAAAGTGTTCCCTCGCGGGAGAGTCATACTGGAGGGCGTCGAGCTCTTCGGCTCGAGGCTCCTCCTCGGGATCCGCAGGGAAGGCCAAAGCCTTGGCCATATCCCTAACGAAGTCCGAGAACCGGGCATCCTCCGGGGGGGACTGCTTCCGAGGCTCGGACTCCGGTGAGTCCGATGGGACACACCGAGTCCGGAAAGAATCAGGTGACTCTTCCTCCTCAGACTCCCAGACCGACTCCGACGAGGACTCGGTGGGGTCGGCCTGGGCAGGGTGCGGCGCCAGCCGCCCCGACGCCGAGGGAGTCGGCGTTGGCGACCTCGGTCCCGAACGGGAGGCCGAGGGCGACCTCGACCGAGGATCGACTCGAGTTCTCATCGACTCGAGGATCGGCTCGGTCTCCGGGGTCGACTTGGACGTCGACGTCCCGGCGGTCGGGGCAGCGACGCCAGCGAAGCCAGCGAGCAGTGCCCTCTGCTGGTCCATGAAGGCAGACAGTCTGCTCTCCAAGGCCGTCAACCTGAGTCCGAGCTCAGGTGACCCAGCAGCCCCCGACTCGGGCCCCGACGGCGTCGGGCCCGACGTCGGCTGTCGCGGAGGCGAGTCCAGAAGGACCACAGGACTTACCCGGGCAGGCATCTCCGACTCCAGGCAAGGTCGCTTCGGGACGTGTTCCTTCTCCAAGGACCCGGGGCGGCTGTCGGGGCTATGCGACCTGGCCCTCGCGGAACCAGGAGCGTCCACCGACGCCGCCCTCGCGGGTTTTTCCTTCCGACGATGGTCCCCGGAGGGAGAACCCCGGTCGGAGGAGCTCCGGCGACGGTCCGAGCTGGAGCCTTTCGACACGGAGGCCTCCGACGAGGTCCGGGTACGGCTGGGGTCAGCGAAGATTCTCTCACGCTGATGCCGCCGACTCCTCAACGCCTTTGAGGACAGTTTGCTGCAGGGCCCACAGATCAGTTCCTCATGATCCGGGCCCAGGCAGCGGAGGCAAAAGTCGTGTGTGTCGGTTAGTGACATATTTCGGTCACACCGACCACACCGCTTAAACCCACTGGCAGCAATCGGGGGAAAAAGGGCCCCTGCGAGGTCAAAGGACCGGGCTGCCAGGGAAAACGAAAACGAAAGCTGACTAAGTCAGAAAAACCGAAAAAAGTAAGAGGACTCGAGACCGGCGTCGCGAGTCCGGGCGGGAAAACGATCGGCGTCGAACCGAAAGAAAAAAGGATAAAACAAAGAAGAAAATCAACTTTTTCGCGGGGACAAGACGGGGACGTCTGTAGGGCTCCGCGGAAAAAAGAAGACTGGCTAAGATGGCACCCTCGGGCGGGAAGACGACCGCGCATGCGCGCTGCAATTCCCAAAGGCTTTCTTTGAAAGCTGGGGAAAATTGCTCCGCGAGGGCTCCGTCGGCGCCGACGTCACCCATAAGTGAGGACTGACTTCCTGCTTGGTCCTGGAGAATAGATATTACCTGCTAATGGCCTTTCCTTGAGTTCCTTCCAGGCCCAGTTATGAATGGGTTGCCAGCCCCCTCCAGCAGCTGAGGACTGATCACGACAATTGATGATCCAGTATAAAAGCTCCCCCTACAGCTCTAGACTCCAGTCTCCTCTTGACAAAGCAGATGGCTACATTACCAAACTTACCAATCCATCTATACACCCCCCTTCCACAAGCATCAACTCCAGCGAGGGAGCAAGGCAGCCTAAACAACACTTAAGGGCTTGTTTACAAAGACGCGGTAGCGGTTCGCGGTCGTTATCGGAGCCGCGGCCCCATTGAAATCAATGGGGTCGCGGCTCCGATAACGATCGCGAACCGCTACCGCAGCTTTGTAAACAAGCCCCTTATTCTTCCTTTCTCATATAATGGGCCTAAAACCATGTGGGCCCTAAGTACTGAAAGAGTTGGGAAGTGTCAAATTCTTACTGAAATAATTGAATATCTTCCCCGGACCAGACACGCAGTCATAACCAGGAGGGCCCTGGACTGGCTTGGAGGGAACTCAAGGAAAGTCAGACAGAAGGTAAGGTCTAATTCTGCCTTCCTTATCATTCCTGCAGGTCAGGCCAGTCCAGTTATGAATGGGATGTACCAGAGCCGTATTCACCCATGGGAGGGACTCATTGAGTCTGGCCTGAAGTACCGAGCTCCCATTACTGCATCCCCTGCAGCATGCACATCCAGACAATACTGCCTTGAGAAAGTATGGAGCAACGACCAGGTTGCTGCCTTGCAAATGTCTGCTGGGTGAACCAGTGTACCACCCAAGACATCGCCTGGCCTCAAGTCAAAGGAGCACAGAGCCCCAAAGGCGGCGTTTTTCCACTTGCTATGTACATTGTACAGATAACTTGTTTCATCCAATGGGCAATGGATGCTTTGGAGGCCATTTCCCCCTTGCGAAGTCCGCCAAAGAGGAGAAAAAAATGGTCTCTTTTCCAAAATGCCTCCGTCCCTTTGATGTACCTCCATAGTATCCTATAGAAATCCAGCCTGTGACGTTGCCAATCTGCCTCGGACTTCCGAGGCAAGGAGATAGACTGATTCAAGTGAAAATGTGACACCACCTTAGGCAAAAATTATGGCATGGGCCTCAAAATCACTTTCTTCTTGGTAAACTACAGAAAAGGCTCTCTACACAAGAGCGCCTGAAGATCAAAGACCCTCCAAGTGGAACAAAGCGCCACTAAGAAAACTGTCTTCAAGGTGGGCCAATACCTCAGGGAGTCGTTAGTGGGAAGGGAACAGCTGGGGGATGTAGAAAAACAGTGAGCAAAACTGAAAGGAGATATTTTAAGGGCAACCAACCTTTTTGTTAAAATGGTAAATAAAGGTAAAAGGAAAAGGAGACCGCTATGGCTTTTGAAAGAAGTAGCTGAAAAGGTAAAGAAAAGAGGGAGGCCTTCATGAAATACAAGAGATCACAGAGAGAGGAAGACAGGCATCTATATTTGGAAAAACAGAGAAGCTAGCAAAGTAGTCAGGGAAGCAAAGATTTAAAAAGAGGAGGAAACAGCCAATGCAACAAAATGGGGGGATAAGACATTTTTCAGATATGTTAGTGAGAAGAGAAAGGGCAAAAGTGGTATTGTCAAACTCAAGGGTGAAGGGGAGGAATATGTAGAAGCTGATGAGGATAAAGCAGAATTGCTTAACAAATATTTCTGTTCTGTGTTCACAAATGAAGAACCAGGAACAGGACCTCAAAAAACACCCGCAAACAGGAACAGAAGCGAGGGGCATCTTGAACAATTTTCAGAAGACTATTCGTGAGAAACTAGCTGAACTTAAAGTAGACAAAGCGATGGGACCAGATGGGATACACCCTAAAATACTGAGGGAACTTGGGGACATTCTAGCAGCTCCACTGATTGACCTTTTCAATGCCTCGGAGTCAGGAGTGGTGCCAAAGGACTGGAGAGAGGCTCATGTGGTGCAAAAGCAGAAGTAAGGATGTGGTTGAAAACTACAGGCCTGTTAGTTTAACTTCGGTGGTGAGTAAATTATTGGAAACGCTGCTGAAAGAGAAAATAGTGAGGTTTCTGGAGTCCAGCAGATTACAGGATCCGAGGCAGCATGGATTCACCAGAGGCAGATCTTGTCAGACAAATCTGATTGATTTCTTTGACTGGGTGACCAGGGAGTTAGACTGAGGGAGAGCCCTAGATCTGGTGTATTTAGATTTCAGTATAGCCTTTGACACCATTCCTCACAGGCGACTTATAAACAAACTGAGCACCCTAGGGATGGACCCTAAAGTTACTGCTTGGGTTAGAAATTGGTTGAGTGGGAGGCGACAAAGTACAGGTAAATGGAGCTCACTCTGAGAAGGAAGTTACCAGTGGTGTGCCCCAGGGATCTGCCCTTGGTCTGATTCTTTTTAACATCTTTGTTAGTGATATAGTGGAAGGGCTGTCGGGTAAGGTTTGCCTCTTTGCAGATGATACCAAAATCTGCAATAGAGTAGACACCCAGGAAGGTGTAGATAACATGAGGGGGGATCTAGCTAAGCTTGAAGAATGGCCTAGAATTTGGCAGCTGGGATTTAATGTTAAAAAATGAAATGCACTGCTCTATGGGCAAAAAGCGTAAGGGGAAAGGTGAGCTGGTACCCTCCCAGCCCTCCTCGACCTCTACACCGGTTTCTACTGGTCCTATAGATTCCTTAGTGGTTCGTGCTGCCTGGGACCCGATTAAGGAGGACAAACGCCGAGCTGTATCCGTGTCAGAGTTGTGTGACTCGGCAGGAACTTCGGATATATCTATCTCCTCTTTGAGCCCCGCTCCGAAGGTCTCCCGACAGCTCCTACCTGAAGATTTCCTGGAGTTGGATGTCCCTGTTTCCATGGGAGACGTGTCCGGCTCGAGAGGGTCAGGCGTGGTGGAGGGCCAACAGCGGGAGAGAGCGTTGCCATTGAGCAGCATAGCCCAGTTTTGGGCTCGGAGCCGTTGAGGGTGGTCTGCGCAGGTGGAGTGCAGCCTGTGCCGGTTGGAGGCCGAACGCCAACACATATGGACATTTCTTCGGTTCCTGCGCTTCCGGGTATGTTCTCTTTGCAGCGTCCGGAGAATTTTACCTTAGAATCTATATGGCAGGCGATATTATCGTTGGGAGAAGCTTTGATGCCAAAGATTTCAGTGCTGGAAACTAAGGTGGCTAATTCAGCTGTGATGGTGGAGCAGTTGGAGCAGCGGGTGGGGGAAGTTCGTTCTGAGGAAGGGGAGAACCGGAGAAAAATTTCTGAATTGACAGATCAATCTGAGACCTTTCGGAAGAACTTTACCTCTGTGCAAGTGAAATTGGAACATTTAGAGAATGCCTCTAGGGTTAATAACTTAAGAGTGATTAATTTTCCTAAATTATCTACTGTTTCTCCTAGAGATATGTTTCGGCAGTATTTGGTGGAGGTGTTGGGTGTCTCTTCAGAATTGATACCACTTTTGGTAAAAGTCTATTATCTGCCTAAAGCTAAATTAATGCCTAATTTGTCTCGGGAACAGGGGGATTTATTAAATGTATCTGAATTATTAGAACAGTCTGATTCAGAGATCCCTGTTCCCTCTACATTGTTAGTCACCTTCGCATTGTACTCTGATAGAGAATGGTTATTGAAGCTTTTCTTTAGAAAACGTAATTTATTGTTTAAGGGTTTGATGATTCGTATCTATCCGGACCTAGCAAGAGAAACCCAGAAACGCCGAAGAGATTTTCTTCTTTTGCGTCCTGGAGTTGTTCAGTTAGGGGGGCTTTTCTTTTTGAAGCATCCTTGCAAATGTTTGGTTAAATACCAGTCTGTTTCTTATATATTTTTATGACCCCCCTCAGCTGACTGCTTTTATTAGTGCTAGACGTTCTGAGGTCCCAATTGTGGATCCATCTGGGCTCATTTGAAATTTCAGTCGGGTTGTATGTTTACCGATTAATTTCTATTTCTTTGTTAATACAGTTAATAGTTTCTCCCCCCTGCTTTGTGGGCTAGGGTGAGCAGACACTTTGTATAATGTGAATTGCTGTGTTAATGTTTCTCTTTATTTTATTTTTCTGGTGTTTCTGCTCTATTTCTGACAAGAATAGTTTAACTTTCTTGGTTTAATTTTGAAATTTCATAAACAAAAAAAAATAAAAAATGCAAGGTCATGCATTTGGGCTGCAGCAATCCAAGGGAGCAATATAGTATTGGGCAGAAGTACTCAAATCCAGTCCTGGAGGGCCGCAAACCAGTCAGGTTTTCAGGATATCCCTAATGAATATGCATGAGATATATTTGCATGCACTGCCTCCATTGTATTTGAATCTATCTCATGTATATTCATTAGGGACATCCTGAAAACCTGACTGGTTTGCAGCCCTCCAAGACTGGATTTGAGTACCTCTGGTATAGGGGGTGAAGTACTTTTGTCCACTAAAGAAAAGCGGGACCTAGGCGTGGTTGTTTCTGATGATCTTAAAGTAGCTAAAAAGGTAGAAAAGGCGACAGCAAAAGCTAGAAGGATGCTTGGGTGCATACGGAGAGGAATGGCTAGCAGAAAAAAAGGAGGTGATAGTGCCTCTGTATAAGTCTTTGGTGCGACCTCATTTGGAGTAGTGTGCAATTCTGGAGACTGCACCTTCAAAAGAATATAAACAGGATGGAATCAGTACAGAGGGTGGCTACTAAAATGGTTAGTGGCCTTCATTATAAAGCATATGAGGACAGACTTAAGGATCTTAATATGTACACCTTAGAGGAAAGGCGGGATAGAGGTGATATGATTGAGATGTTTAAATACCTCCATGGCATAAGTGCACAGGGGAAGAACCTCTTTCGATTGAAAAGGTTCTGCTACGAGGGGACATGGGATGAGGGTGAAAGGGGATAGATTCAGGAGTGATATGCGGAAATATTTCTTTACAGAAAAGGTAGTGGATCCGTGGAATAGCCTTCCCAGTGGAGGTGGTAGAGAAAAGGACAATATCTGAATTCAAAAAAGCATGGGACAAACACAGATGATCTCTAAAGGAAAAAAGGGGACTGTTGTAGTTGTTGATATGGAAGGACAGACTAGATAGGCCATGTGGTCTTTTTCTGTCGTCATTTTTCTATGTCTCTATGGTGAGGTCCTGCACGGACGCCCAAGAGATAGGTTCAAAAGGTGCCCCCCGCCAGGATGTCCAGCACCAAATTCAGGACCCATGATGGAATCACTGATTGCAAAGGCGGACACACTAGCTTCACGGCCCAAAGTAATTGGAGGACATCAGGATGCGCCATCAGCGAGTGCCCCTGTACTCTGCCTCGATAACAGGCTCAAAGCTCAGCATAGTAACAATGACTTCCGCCAAGTATCTCCAGCGATGCAGCCTTGCCCTCTCAAGAGCCAGGCCATAAGCGAGAATCAATCCACTTGCAGCATCAGAACTGGCCCTTGAGCTAACAGATTGCTCCTGTTGAACAACCGCCAAGGGCAATCGATCAGGAGACAAACAAAATCCACATATGATAGTCTCCGTGGCCAATCTGGCGCTATGAGAATCACTGGACCATCATGCACCTCTGTTGAATAAGCCACACGATGAATGCCGATGGCAGAACATACAGAAACCCCTCTACCGGCCAAGTCTGAGCCACAGCATCAAACTTTTCAGACATTGTTCCCTGTGCCTGCTGAAGAAGTGGAGTGGAGTAGCCGCCTAATGGTTAAGAACTTTGGCTTGGAAACCCAGAGACCAGGGTTCAATTCCCACTAGC
This sequence comes from Ichthyophis bannanicus, assembly GCA_033557465.1. Classification (NCBI taxonomy): domain Eukaryota; kingdom Metazoa; phylum Chordata; class Amphibia; order Gymnophiona; family Ichthyophiidae; genus Ichthyophis; species Ichthyophis bannanicus. Next base: position 1,088,984,991 of record CM066032.1, on the reverse strand, counting down.
ACTTCTTGTGGCCTTGGGCAAGTCATTTAACCCTCCATTGCCTCAGAAAAATCCAAGTTAGCAATGTTTCTGTTTAATGTACATTACCAAGTTTAAGTTTCAATGTAAACCACTTTGATTGAAATGATAAAGCGGTATATAAAATCTGTTAAGTAAATAAATAAGAACCGGACTGCTTTACCATTTGTCAGGGAGGCCATAAGGTCCATGACTGGCTTCCCCCAATGCCTCATGATGTCATGAACAGTGCTGCGTTGTTCCCTTTCTCCGGGATCCAATGTGTGTCATCTTAGGAACTCTGCCTGAACATTGTCCTTCCCAGCGACATGAGCCACCGATAAGGCTAGCAGACGGGCCTCCGTCCACTGCAGAAACCTCTGACTCTCCTCCAACAAGATCACACTGCCCATGCCCCCCCTGCTGATTGATAGGCTGACGTCGCAATGGCGGAGATGACAAGCTGCTTTTCCTTCAATCAGGGAATGGAAACTGTAGCACCAAGACTGCTCACATTTCGAGATGATCGACCAAGAGGCTTCCTCCTCAGACAAGCACCACTGCGTCACGAGAGAGAGAGTGCGAGAGCGCTACCCAGCCCATGAGACTGGCATCTGTGGTCATTAAGATCTATTGTTGCTGTTCCAGTGGCATGCCTGCCCTTACGTGAGCAGGCTCCAGCCACCAATTCAAACTGGTTCTCACCGCTTCCAGACACACCGACTTCCGGGATAAAAGAGGGCTCTGCAGAGACCACCACGACAACAGTGCTTGCTGCAGTGGGCACATATGGGCACAGGCGCACTGCACCTGGTCCAGTGCTGCCGCCATCAAGCCCAGCAGTTGCATGTAGTACCATGCTGACGGTACCTTCTGACGCAGAAACTGGCAGATCTGTGTTCCAATTTTCCACACCCTGTCATCAGGCAGATACACGCTCCTTGCGGCCGTATTGAACAGGGCCCTGAGATACACTAGACGCTGGACCTGCTGAAGCCAACCTTTGGCGAGATTGACCACCCAAGTCCAGCTGTTACAGAAACTCCAGCAAATGTTGCGTTGCGGCAGATACCTCTGCCTCTAATTTTGCCCGAATAAGCCAGTTGTCCAGATATGGATGACTGAGAATCACCTCCTGTCGCAATGCCACTGCCGCCGCCACCACCACCACCATGACCTTTGTGAAGGTGCACAGTGCAGCGGCCAGACCAAACAACAACGCCCGGAACTGGAAATGTTGCATGGGCAAGGCCAACCGCAGGAAACACTGGTGCTCTGGTCTGATGGGAATTGGAAGATAAGTCTCCATAAGATCCAATAAGCATAGGAACTCGCCCTGTCTCACAGCCAAAATGACAGAAAGCAGGGTCTCCATGCAGAAGTGAGGCATCCTCAATGACCAGTTTACGTGCTTGAGATAGAAAATGGACTGAAAAGCCCCCTCTTTCTTGGATACCACAAAATAAATGGCGTATCGACCGGATCCGTACTGGCCTTTGGGTACCAGTATCACTGCCTCCAGTTGTACCAATCTCCAAAGAGTGGAGCATATCGCTTCCCGTTTCTCAAGCGCTCTGTAGGGCGAGGCTACAAAGGCATCAGCAAAAGGCCTTGCAAACTCCAGCATATATCCTTCGCAGATAATCTCCAAAATCCACTGAAAGGTTGTAATGGAAGCCCAGATGCCTGGGTCTGCCTAACTTCATTGGGGCTTCTTAGTCGGATCTACTGGGAAGTGTAATAGCCCTGACAGAAGCTTCCTACAGTCTATAGCGACCCCTCTGATAAGGGGAAAACCGCGATGCCCAGAATCTGAAACTCTCTGGCCTGTGCTCTGTGGGCATCCCGGTTTTGGACACTTAGAGAGATCTCCCGGCAAGTGTTCCCTTTTGGAATTGCCCAAGTCCTTCACAATCTTGTCCCAAGCCTCCCCAAAGAGGAGCTTGCCCTTGTAGGGGAGTTTACCGAGCCTGGATTTGGACGAGGAGTCTTCTGCCCAGTACCAGGGCCAAAGAAACATTTGTGCCGCAATCACTAAGACCATGGTGTTAGATGACACCTAAACTAAATCATAGGTGTCTGCCATGTAAGCCGCGGCTGCCTCCAGCTTAGCCCCCTCCGACTCAGTTTGTCCTTCCAGGTCAAGCAGTGAGAACCCCTGGAGCCAGCGAATCGAGGCCCTGGACCCAGGCCCTGCAGATGGAGGCCTGCAGTGCTTAAGTGCTAGAGTCAAAAGCCTGCCTAAGGAATGATTCCAACTTCCAATCTTGCAGATCCTTAAGAGCCGCCCCCACCTTCCATGGGGATAGTGGTCTTTTTGGTCACCACCAAGACCACAGCATCCACCTTTGGCATCCGCAGAAGCTCCCACTCCTCCTGCAGTATAGGATAAAGGCGCCCCATGGGCTGCTGCCTCTCAAGGTAGCCTCTGGGTACTCCTATTCCAATTCAATCATCCGCTTGATCACTCTGGACCAGAAAGCACATCTGTGCCCGAAGAGGGTCCTCCAGCAGCTCCTCCACCTGAGCTGACTGCACAATATTCAACACCAATAGGGAATGTGCAATGAACGCCCCTAGTTCCTCTCTGTGAAAGACACAGAACACATTTGGATCCTCCCCCAGGGAGGAGATCTCACCTTCTTCCAGCTCCAGGGTCCACAGACCCCCCCCCCCCAGAGATCAGAAGTGTCTTCCCCAAGGTCTTTCAAAGTACAGGTGCATGGGGAATCATGATCCATCCACTCACCATTGTACCTTTCTCCCCCCTGGGAAGCACCCTACCCGGGGTCTCCTTCCAGTAGAACATCCTTAGTTAGGAAAACAGGGAGCTTACTGTAAGTTCGTCAGGATCTGCCTGCTTCCTTTTCACGCAGAAGGCTTTTTGCATTGAAAGAATGAAATCAGGGGAAAAAATGGGTTCAAGCACCTCCCTGCAGTTCTGGAACTACTGGTTGAGGTGCTGAACTCGCCCTGCCAGCTTTTTGCCTTTGCCTCCTCCAGTTTTCCCCTGCTTCAACTTCTGAGCATAGGAAATGACTGCCACAGCCGAGATGGCTGCAGTTCCCGCCAAAACTGTGGGAACCGTAGGCCCTGATGACTCTCCTCCTACATGCCCACGGCTGCAATCCCCTTCAGCAAGAAACTGCTCTGACACACACAGGAATTGAAAAATCCTGCTGCTGACAAGCTGAGGCTTCCCCGGCACAGCGAACAAGAAACCGAAACCGGGAGCATGCACACGCATTGCCAGAAGGACACGCCTAGATCAGACTGAATGGAGAGGAAGAAGAGAGAGAAAGCTTTCCACTACAGTGATGTCCACAAATACCACCCCCCCCCCCCCCCCCCATATGGCCCCTTCCGAAGGAAAGTGAGCCCTTCAGGCTGCCGGAGAGAACTGTCTCTCACACGGAGAGAACTGTCTCTCACACTGCCAGGACTGTTCAGGTGGGTTTTTTTGTTTAAGTCAAACAGGGTACACCGGCCTGGGGAGAGTGTCACTGCAGCTAGCAAGCTCTGCCTAAACCACTGGGAAGAGATTGGGGGGAGGGACCTGGGGCTCCCAGGTATACACCACTGGGCAGTTTGTGGTCCTCTGAAGTCCCTGGTATGGAGCAGCTCCTGCTCACTCTGCTCCCCTATCCTGGAGTGGGTGCTCCCAGCCCTCTTTACTACTTGTTCCTGGAACAGACACACTGCTAGAACAATGCCAGGCTTTTTAAGGAAAACTCCAACCTTATATTTTTCAATCCCTACATCTTCTACATTCCAAACCTTCCCTTCAGGTAGTCCAGCGGATAGGAGCTCTTCTCCAGCTACTGAGACTGGAGCTGTAGGGGGAGCTCTTATACTGGATCAGCAAGACTATCATGATCAGTCCTCAATTGCTGGAGGGGGACTGACAAGCCATTTGCAACTGAACTGGCCTGGACGGATAATAAGGAAGAATACAGTAAACACAGTCTATTAATGGAGAGATGAAGGGTTCAGCGAACAGCATACCAGAACTCCAGATTGTTCGATAGGCCTGCATGGGGAATCCACTGTTTCACCAGAAGCTCATACTAAAACCCCATAAAGGCTTCAATCACAGTAGAGGAAATGTTTCTTCCTTACCTGAATCTGGCAGGGAATTGAGATCTGCACACAGCACCAGGGGAATAGAATTAGGGTCCATTGTGGGGCTCCCTGGTCTGCCAGTACATTTACCAATAATGCTTTTCAGTTCCGACACAAACATCATGGTCTGGATGAGTTTTACATCTGAATACTCAGGATCCCAATGCATGTGGGCATTTGCTACTAGGAGAAGCTGTCTGTCAAGAACCTGAAGTGTCTTCATACCTATGTTTCAAAATGGGGGGTGAGGTGGGGGAGGGGGATTAAAAAAAAAGCAAAAAAAGGTCTCAGCACACTGGGATTTTTAAGTAACAGAATTTTAAAAATTTTTAAAAAAGTGAATGATTAAGATCCAACCTTTTACTTTTAATTAAATACCAGACTTTCAATGCAGATATATGGGATGCAAAGACCCCCTCCCCCACTCCAGATCCTAAGAATAAGAACACACACGTGTTCTCTTCACATTAAGTAAAGAAATTTTGCTGCAGATCGTATTATAGCACAGAAAGGATGAAGATAGTAACACTCATAACCTCGGTAAGCTTAGGCCAAATACACCCCTAGGAAAGAAGGGGAGGGAGGTGAAGGCACAGTATTTGGGCTATCAAGTTTCAGAAGGAAACATGTAAAATTGTAAATACCTTACTTACTCAAGATGTTAATAATAAATGCTATTTGTTGTATATAGGTTCATAACGAATATGTACAAAGTTTCCCAAAGTTATAATCCAAGTTGAATTCTCCTGTTATATGTAAACTCACAACAGCCTGTTGCTTGTAATGAGTATTCTTGTTTAATGTGAACCGCGCTGATGAAAAAGAGTGCGGTATAGAAGAAAGCGTAGTTACTCACCTGTAACAGGTTTTCTCCAGGAGCAGCGGGAATCAGTCCTCACATATGGGTGACGTCGGTGCCGACGGAGCCCTCGCGGAGCAATTTTCCCCAGCTTTCAAAGAAAGCCTTTGGGAATTGCAGCGCGCATGCGCGGTCCCCTTCCCGCCCAAGGGTGCCATCTTAGCCAGTCAGATGACATAGCTAAAAGACAGCATAAAAATTTGCAAAAAAACTAAAGCAGATGATTGCAACTCCAAGGGGAGGAGGGAGGGTTGTGAGGACTGATTCCTGCTGCTCCTGGAGAACACCTGTTACAGTTGAGTAACTACGCTTTCTCCAGGACCAAGCAGGAAGTCAGTCCTCACATATGGGACTCCCAAGCTTAAGGCTACCGGAGACCCTAAGCACAAAAATGAGCTCCCTCTAGCTCAGCAGTACAGGAGGAAGGAATCTTCACTGAATTATTACCCACCGGTAGCCCCCATCCGGGATGGAGGGTAGGAGTTGCTCAAACCTCGAAGAGATTTCGGAGGACTGCCTGTCCGAAAGCACTGTCCCTGCGGGACTCCCTCTCGAGGCAGTAATGGACCGCAAAAGTCTGGCTCGAAGACCAAGTAGCGGCCCGGCAGATGTCTGCCAATGGAACAGAGCAGAGGTAAGCCACTGACGTAGCCTTCGCCCGAACACAATGAGCCGTGACTCGACTTTCTAACGAGAGTCCGGCTGCCCCATAAACCCAAGCAATACAGTCAGCAACCCAGGTGGACAGAGTACGCTTGGAGACAGGGAGCCCCAATTTATTGGGGTCAAAAGACACAAAAAGCTGAGCAGCTTTACGGTGCTCCCGCGTACGGTCAAGGTAGAAGTTCAATGCCCTTCTACAGTCCAGGGTATGCAGGACCATTTCAGCTCGGCTGGAGTGTGGCCTGGGAAAGAAGGTCGGAAGTACCACCTCCTGATTGATGTGAAAAGGGGAGAGCACTTTTGGAAGAAATTTAGGGTGAGTCCGTAGGACTACCCTATTTTTGTAGAACCGAGTGTAAGGGGGATCAGACACGAGGGCCTGCAATTCACTTACGCGTCTAGCGGAAGTGAGGGCTATCAGGAATAAGGTTTTCCAAGAAAGAAAATGGAGAGAACAGGTAGCCATAGGTTCAAAAGGCGGACAGGTGATCCGCTGCAAAACCACATTCAGATCCCAGTCAGGTGCTGGCGGGCGCAGAGGTGGTTTAAGTAGAAGGAGACCTCGGAGAAACCTTGCCACGAGAGGGTCGCTGGAAAGAGGTCTGCCGTCCACCGGCACATGATGTGCTGAAAGAGCACTGAGGTGAACTTTGACGGAGTTGGACTTAAGTCCCAGATTAGAGAGGTAGAGCAAGTACTGCAAGATCACCGACACCGAGCAGGAGAAGGGATCCTGAGACTGCTGGGCACACCAAGCGGAAAAGCGACGCCATTTAAGGGCGTAGCATTTGCGGGTAGAAGGTCGCCGGGAAGCTAGGACGACCTCTTCTACCTCTGCCGGCAGTAGAAGGGGAGCAAGGACTACCCTTTCAGCAGCCAGGCCATCAGATGTAGAGATCTGAGGTTGGGGTGTAGTAGGGACCCCTGATCCTGTGTTAGGAGATCTGGTTGAAACCCCAGAGGGAACGGATCCTCCACCGCTAGTTGCAGCAGGAGTGGAAACCACGGCTGTCTTGGCCACCGAGGAGCTATCAGGATCATGGAAGCTTTGTCTCGGAGAACCTTGAAAAGAGTTCGAGAGACTAGCGGTATGGGAGGAAAGGCATAGAGAAGGCTTTTCGAGCATGAGAGCAGAAAAGCATCCGCCGCTACTCGAAGGGGATGCGGCTGCCGAGAGCAGAAGCGAGGAAGTTGCCGGTTGAGAGGACTGGCAAAGAGATCCATCGTGGGGAGGCCCCACTTCAGAAAAAGTTTCTGAACTACCAAGGGATCCAGTCGCCATTCGTGGGGCTGGAGGATTCTGCTGAGTTTGTCCGCCAGGCAATTTTCTTGGCCTGGGAGATAAACTGCCTTGAGAAGAATGCCGTGGCTGACGGCCCAAGAGCAGAGCCTCTGTGCTTCGCGACAGAGAAGGAAGGAGCCCGTGCCCCCCTGTTTGTTCACGTAGAACATGGCAACTTGATTGTCCGTCTGGACAAGGACGGACCGGTGAGAAGTCAGGTGGTAGAAAGCCTTGAGAGCCAGACGGATCGCTCTGAGCTCCAGGAAGTTGATCTGCTGCGCAGACTCCCACGTGGTCCAGAGACCTTGAGTACATGCCCCTTGGCAATGCGCTCCCCATCCTAGGAGAGAAGCATCGGTCGTCAGCACTTGAGCCGGCGGAGGAGACTGAAAAGGCATTCAGAGTACCAGGTTCGGGCGATGAAGCCACCACTGTAGAGAAGAGGCCAGCGGGCCGGAGATCCGCACTAAGTCGGCTAGACCGCCCGTGGCCTGTTGCCACTGCTTGCGAAGGCACCACTGAGCAGGCCACATATTCAGGCGGGCATTGGGGGTCACGTGGACGGTGGAAGCCATATGCCGAGTAATCTCAGGAAGCGCCTGGCCGAGACCAGGGACTGGCTGCGAAAACGGCCGGCTAGGTCCATGAGCCGATGAGCCCTGTCGAGAGGCAGGAAAGCTCGCGCCTGAAGAGTGTGCAATTTTGCGCCGATGAATTTGAGATCTTGCGAGGGGAGCAAAGCGGACTTTGCGAAGTTTATGACAAAGCCCAAGTACTGAAGAAGAGTCACAGTGCGGTGTGTGGCTTTTGTGACTTCTGGAGAGGACGATGCTCTGATGAGCCAGTCGTCTAGGTATGGAAAGACATAGAGGCCGTGAAGCCGGAGATAAGCCGCCCCCACCGCGAGACATTTTGTGAAGACTCGTGGTGCGGAGGATAGGCCAAAGGGCAGTACTCTGTACTGGTAATGATTTCCTGCCACCACAAACCGTAGGTATTGGCGGTGGCTTGGGTGGATGAGGATGTGCGTGTAGGCATCCTTTAGATCCAAAGGATTCCAAGGGTAAGCATCCTGAACTTCTCCCTCACGAGGAACATGTTGAGGTTGCGCAAGTCCAGGATGGGTCTGAGGCCTCCCGTTCTTTTTGGTATTAGGAAATACCTGGAATAGAAGCCTTGACCCCTCAGGTGGTGGGGCACCGGTTCCACAGCCTGTTCCTGAAGAAGACTTGCTAACTCCTGAAGGAATAAGTCCCTGTGCAGAGGGAGTCGTGGAGGCTCTCCCGGGAAATAGGAGGGAGGGACCTGGTGGAAGTGGAGAAGATAGCCTTCTCTCACAACATGAAGCACCCAGGCATCTGATGTGATGTTGGACCACCTGTGGGCAAAGTGGACCAGCCGGCCTCCTGTACTGGGAGGAACCAGCTGAGGGGGAGAGGCTATGCCGATGAAGTCAAAAACCCCCACCCTGCTGAGCAGGGGCCGGTGGTGCAGGCTTGGGGGCTTGCTGCCTACGGGACCCGTTACCCCGTCCATTGGCCTGCTGACCCTGTTGGGGAGCTGCGGAGGCCTGATATTGAGGGTAGTGTTTATAGGCAGCCGCCTTTCTCGGGTAAAAGGACTTCTTTCCCGAGCCCTTCTTCTACTGGGAAGGGGCAGAGGTCTTCCTAGAGAGCCTAGTTCTGGTGAGAGTCTCCGTCTCGATTTGTGCAGCCTTCTCAGCCATGGGCTTGCCAAAGAGGTTCTCACCTCGGCAGGGGACATCGACCAACTTGTCCTGCACCCAGGGTTCAAGGTCAGACGCCTGAAGCCAAGCCTGTCGGCGGGCACCGATGCCGGCTGCGGCCACTCGAGCCGATGCTTCAAAGCCATCATAGGCTGCTCGAGAAATGAATTTGGAGCATTCCCGAATACCAGTGGACAAGGCTAGGAACCTCCGCAAAGGTTCCTCGGACAGCGCAGCAGAGAATCCGGCTATCTCTTTAGCCAGGTCTCTAAGGTACATGCCCATGTAGAGCTGGTAGGTCTGGACCCGACAAGCAAGCATAGAGCCCTGGAAACACTTCTTACCGAGGCCATCCAGGTTGCGGGCCTCCCTGCCAGGAGGCACCGAGGAGTGCATCTTCTGGCTCTTAAGCCTATGCATGGCCGATTCCACCACCATGGAATGGTGCGGTAGCTGTGCTTTTTGGAAGCCAGGGCTCTTGCGGACTCGATAGATGGAATCGACCCGCTTGCTTAATACCGGCGACGATGCCGGACTCTCCCACATGCGGAAGAGTAGTCGTTCCAGCATGGGAGGAACCGGTACAGTAAAGTGCTCCCTGGCGGGAGAGTCGTACTGAAGGGCGTCGAGCTCTTCGGCTCGAGGCTCCTCCTCGGGATCCGCAGGGAAGGCCAAAGCCTTGGCCATATTCCTGACGAAGTCCGAGAACCGGGCATCCTCCGGGGGGGACTGTTTCCGAGGTTCGGACTCAGGGGAGTCCGAGGGGACACACCGAGTCCGAAAAGAATCAGGTGACTCTTCCACTTCAGACTCCCAGGCCGACTCTGAGGAGGAATCGGTGGGGTCGGTCCGGGCAGGCGGAGGCGTCGGCCGCCCCGACGCCGAGGGAGTCGGCGTCGACGGCCTCGGTCCCGAACGGGAGGCCGAGGGTGACCTCGACCGAGGATCGACTCGAGCCCGCATGGACTCGAGGATCGGCTCGGTCTCCGGGGTCGACTTAGACGTCGACGTCCCGGCGGTCGGGGCAGAGGCGCCAGCGAGGCTAGCGATCAGTGCCCGCTGCTGGTCCATAAAGGCAGATAGTCTGCTCTCCAAGGCCGTCAACCTGAGTCCGACCTCAGGTGACCCAGCAGCCCCCGACTCGGGCCCCGACGGCGTCGGGCCCGACGTCGGACCCCTCGGAGGCGAGTCCAGGAGGACTACAGGACTTACCCGAGCAGGCAACTCAGACTCCAAACGAGGTCGCTTCGGGAGACGTTCCTTCTCCAAAGACCCGGGACGGCTATCGGGGCTATGCGACCTGGCCCTCGCGGAACCAGGAGCGTCCACCGACGCCGCCCTCGCGGGTTTCGCCTTCCGATGATGATCCCTGGAGGGAGAAGCTCTGTCGGAGGAACTCCGGCGATGCTCAGAGCTGGAGCCTCTGGACGCCGAGGCCTCCGACGAGGTCCGGGTACGGGTGGGATCTGCGAAGATTCTTTCCCGCTGATGCCGCCGACTCCGTAAAGCTTTGGAGGACATTTTGCTGCAGGCCCCACAGATCAGTTCCTCGTGATCTGGGCCAAGGCAGCGGAGGCAATTATCGTGTGTGTCAGTGAGTGACATATTTCTGTCACACTGAACACACCTATTGAAACCACTGGCAGCCATCGGGGGAAAAAGGGCCCCGGCAAGGTCAAAGGACCGGGCTGCCAGCGAAAAACCGAAAAACGAAACTGACAAGAAAAATCAGAAAAACCGAAAAATAAGAGAAGGACTCGCAACGGCGTCGCGAGTCCGGGCAGGAAAGAGACCGGCGTCGAACCGAAGAAAAAAGAGAAATAAACGACGAAAAATCAACCTTTTCTGCGGGGACAAGAAGACCACGTCTGTAGGGCTCCGCGGAAAAAGGAAGACTGGCTAAGATGGCACCCTTGGGCGGGAAGGGGACCGCGCATGCGCACTGCAATTCCCAAAGGCTTTCTTTGAAAGCTGGGGAAAATTGCTCCGCGAGGGCTCCGTCGGCGCCGACGTCATCCATATGTGAGGACTGATTCCTGCTTGGTCCTGGAGAATTTATATACCACCTTTTCCTTAAATCAATATGGTTTACATTGAACTCAGTGGTTTACATTGTAACAATATAATTTCCAATCAATTCTAACTTGTATACACTGTAACAGTCTGGGAAGGGATATACAGGGAGGAAACAATCTAACAGTTTTACTCTAAGCACATTCTGGGATTCTGTGACTAATACAGCCAGAACTGCTCTCCCAAAGCTAGAGCACCTTTCGAGAGAGAAAAATCTAGCAGTCAAGTATGTTCTTATTAGGGAAAATAAAAAGAAGGTTGTACTTTGGAGTGTTTGTATTTACTTATATTGAGAACAGCCAATGATGAGCCCTTTATCCCCATGAACTTTATTACTTTACAAAATATTAAAGATGAGTGTAATAAGAGCGGATGACTGACAAGGGGAGCGGAGGGTAAAGCGTAGTTACTCACCGGTAAAAGGTGATCTCCGGGAACAGCAGGAATTTAGCCTTCACATATGGGTATTGTCGGTACCGACGGAGCCTGCGCAGGAACGCTCCCCAGTGTCCAATAGGAAAGCTTTTGGGAGCATCCCACAGTGCCTGCGTGCTGCCTTCCCACCTTTCCAACTGTCCCTCTCCAGTTGAGTTTATAGCTGAGACAAAAGAGAGAGGGAGAGAGAAAGATACAACTCCTAGGGGAGGTGGGCGGGTTGTGAAGACTAAATTCCTGCTGTTCCCGGAGATCACCTGTTACAGGTGAGTAACTACGCTATCTCCAGGAACAAGCAGGAATGTAGTCTTCATATATGGGGACTCCCTAGCTGCAGATGCCAGGGAGATGGCCCCAGGAAGTTGTTAGGCCTTGTGAAAGGGCCATACTTCCCCCCATGGATCTCTGGCATCCTACCAGGGATGGTGGGTAGGAGTTGATTAAGTCTGAAAAAGGTGTTGAAGAACAGCCTGGCCAAACAAGGCATCCCGGCGGGAATCCTTGACCAAGCAGTAGTGGGCTGTGAAGGTATGTACCGAAGCCCAAGTAGCTGCTCGACAGATGTCGTCAATAGACACAGAGTGAAGATGAGCCATTGAGGCTGCCATGGCTCTCACATTGTGAGCTGTGACATGGCCTTCAAGAGGAAGGTTCCTACTCTCATAGGCAAAGGATATACAATGAGCAATCCAGTTAGATAAGTGTTCTTTTGGAAACTGCAAGTCCAAAATGACTAGGATCAAAAGCAACAAAGAGTTGAGAAGATTTTCTATGTTGCTGTGTCCTTTGCAAGTAAAAGGCCAAAGCTCTTTTACAGTCCAAGGTATGAAGGTTCCTTTCTGCACGGGAGGCATGAGGCCTCGGAAAGAATACAGGAAGACGTGCAGATGTGATTGCAATGAGGAAGATGACTTTCCAAGAAAGGAATTTCAGAGATGTAGTGGCTAATGGTTCAAAGGGCGGTTTCATGAGCTGCCCGAGCACCAGATTTAAGTCCCATGCCACCGGTGGTGGCTTAATGGGAGGCTTTGTTAAAAGAAGGCCTCTCATAAATCTCGCTAAGAGGATGATAGGAAATAGGGTGTCCATTTAGAGGCTTGTAAGAAGCTGTAATAGCACTAAGATGGACTCTTACTGAGTTTGTCTTGAGACTCGCATTTGACAAATGAAGGGGATACTCCAGTATCGATTCTAGAGGTATTGCAAGAGGGTTAAGACCCGTCTGCGAGCACCATATGGTAAACCTTTTCCACTTAAAGGCATACAAGCATCTTGTGGAGGGTTCCCTAGAAGCATGAAAGATATCCTTTACCTATTGAAGTTCTAGGCTTTCAGCAACCAGACCCTGAGATGCAGAGACTGGGGATTTGGATGCCAGAGCATCCCATCCTCTTAGGAGAGATGATCTGGAGCAGATCCCAACTCCAGAAGCGGAGCTTGAGAGAGATGTAGGAGCAGAGGGTACCATGTTTGCCGTGGCCAACGTGGAGCTATGAGGATCATATCACTTCTGTCTCTCTGAAGCTTGAATAGAGTTTTGGGGATGAGAGGAATGGGTGGGAAGGCATATAGGAAGTCCTGACCCCAGTGGAGGAGCAAGGCGTCCCTTGCCTGACAACATGGAGCCAGAATTCTGGAACAGAACCGGGGAAGTTTGGCATTCAGCGGACTTGCAAAGAGGTCTATATCCGGGGTTCCCCAAATCTGAAATATTTGGGCAACCTGGTCTGGGTGGAGAGTCCATTCGTGTGGAAGCCAAACTCGACTGAGTTTGTCTGCCCAAGAGTTTTGGATGCCTGGAAGATACACCGCAAGGAGATGAATCTGATGCTCTCTGGCAAGGGCCCATATTCACAAAGCTTCGTTGCGTAGCGACAGAGAGCCTGTTCCGCCCTGCTTGTTCACATAGAACATAGCTACCTGATTGTCCATTTGAACTAGGACTGTCTTGTAGCTGAGCTGGGTGTGAAATACTCCAAGAGCAAAGAAGATTGCTCTGAGCTCCAGGAGGTTGATGTGAAGACAGGCTTCCTGTGGAGTCCAGGAACCTGGGTAGAGAGATCGTGCAGGTGGGCTCCCCATCCCACCTGTGATGCATCTGTTAGGGTGGCTTGGGATAGGGGTTGCTGGAAAGGAGACCCCACCAGAAGGTTTCTGGGTGATTGCCACCATTGGAGGGACAAAATAAGATGATTTGAGTTTGTTATTTTGTCCGACAGGCAGCCTGAGGCCTGTGTCCACTGAGTGGATAAAGTCCACTGGCCTGCTCGCATATGGAAGCGAGCATAAGGAACCACATGCACGGTGGATGCCACGTGGCCTAGCAATTATAGCATTTCCCGAGCAGTGAGACAAGGTTTGAGCACTGCTTGGGAAGCTAGTTGTACTATGCGAAGACAGCGGGGCTGCGGAAGGAAAGCCCTTGTCTGCCTGGTATCCAGATGAGCTCCTATGAACTCTAGGGACTGAGTGGGAGCAAGATTGGATTTTGGGAGGTTTATGACCAGTCCCAAATACCGAAGGATTTGCATTGTGCGAAACAGAGCTGGCTTCTGGCACTGTAGGGGCTCGAATGAGCCAGTCTAAATAAGGGAAGACAAATATTCCCAGAGTGCGGAAAAATGCTGCTACCACAGAAAATGCATTTTGTGAACACTCTTTTCGCAGAAGCCAGGCCAAAGGGAAGAACCTTGTATTGGTAGTGCTTTCCTTGAAACAGGAATCTGAGGAATCTCCTGTGATTTGGATGGATGAGAATATGCGTATACGCATTCTTGAGATCTAGAGAACAAAGTCAATCCTGACTTTGAAAGTATGGCAGCAGAGTTCCTAGAGAGACCATTTTGAACTTCTCTCGGAACAAATATTTGTTCAATTCTCTGAGGTCTAAAATGGGTCTGTGTCCCCCTGTTTTCTTTGTAATAAGGAAATAGGGGGAGTAGAACACTGTACCCTGATGGAGAATGGGTACTTCCTCTATTGCTCCTTGAGCAAGGAGCATTGTGACTTCTTGACCTAAGAGACTGTCGAGAGAGGTCTGAGAATTGAATTGTCTTACAATTGTAGGAGGGGCATACTGTGAAAATGAAGCTTGTACCCCTCTCGTACAATAGACAGAGTCCAATTTTCTGCTGTTATTTGGTACCATCTGTGGGCAAAATGACATAACCTGCCTGGGATGGTCGAGGGTTCTGGACCGTTCAGAGGCAGGAAGGCAAAGTTCTCTAGGGAGGAGTCAAAGCCCCTGAGGAGGCTGAGCCTGCTGAGGTGGCTGAGATTTTGCAGCTTTGGCTTCTTTTTTTGTCTAGGTTGTTGCTGTTGTCCCTTTTGGGCAGTCTGACCTGGACGGTGTCCCTGTTGGGTATAGGAAGGATAAAGCTTCTTTTTCTTATAGAAAAATGGTTTCTTAGAGGATTTTTTCCTTGCAGGATCGGCTGTAGATTTGGACAATCTATCCAAGGTGATATTGTCAGCATCTATCTCATTAGCCTTCTCCTGCCAATTCTTGCTAAAGAGATTTTCTCCTGTGCAAGGAATGTTTCCTAATTTATCATGTACCCAAATTTCCAAGTCAGATGCCTGAAGTCAGGCTATCCAACATGCACCAATAGCCGAGGTTCTGCTTATGCACTCAAAAAAGTCAAAGGCTGCACGATTTACAAACTTCGAAACATCCTGAGTATGTTTGACTAGAGTAAGATAGTCTTGCCTTTTGTCATCAGGAAGGAGGGGGGCTCATAAGCTCCAAGTCTCCTGTGAACTCTTTAAGGAACATTCCCATATACAAGATATAGGAACTGATCCTAGCTGAGAGCATGGAAGCATCGACACCCAAAGGCATTGAGAGTCCTACATTCACAACCTGGAGGATTGAATGCATGTCTCTTGCACTTTTCATCCTTCTCATGGCTGATTCCACCACCATTGAATGGTGTGGTAATTGAGTTTTTTGAAAGCCAGGACAAGGTGGAACTCGATACATGGTATCGAGTCTTCGAGAATGAGGAGATGTGTTTAAAGGTGTTTCCCACATCCTTAGCATAAGATCATGTAAAATCTCATGAATAGGCAGAGTAGCTGCCTCTTTGGGAGTCTTAGGGTATTGGAGAATTTCCAATTCCTTTGCCCTAGGCTCATTTTCAGGAGCTACTGTGATGGGAAGGCCTCGGGCCACATAACGGATAAAGTCCTGAAAGGACATATCCTCTGGCGGAGACATTCTGCGCTGAGGAGAAGAGGAATCCTCGAGGAGAAGTGCTCTTGTATTGGCAGAGTCTTCGGAGTCTTCAGAATCAGAGGATTCAAAATACCTCCGATCCCAGTGATCGTGCAAAGCACGGTACTGGTATTGATCGAAGTCGGTATCGGGTTGTTCTGATACCGATCTGTCGATGCTGGAGACATACGCATGACTCGGTATGGGTGGCATACCTGCCGATACTAATGCAGTTGGTACCGGTATTGATTGAGGTGTTTAACATGGTTTCAAAGGTACCGAAGCCGTGAGAAGAGCCGTTAGACTGCATTAGATAGCAAGGAATCTCTGGTCTATCGATACTGCCGATGTTTGGGTGTTGGTACCGGTAGAAGCGGCCGGAACCCCAGAGCATGGCACCAGTAGTTCTGCCAAGGTTGAGACCTTGAGAACATCCTGGAGCCCGTTAGTGCTTTGGAAGCCGAAGTCTCCCGCCGGGGCAGTTTTGCCAGTGAAAATTCCTCAAGGGCAATGCCAGGGGCATCTCGATACTTAGGAGATCTACCCTTTGAGGATCGGCTAGATTTATGTTTAGTTACCTGAGATCCATGGGAGGAAGATGAGGCCCTGGAGTATGTCGATGCAACAGACGCCACGTCTGAGGGAAAAAGGGTGCTAAGTTTAGCAGGTCGGTTCTGCCGGCCCCTTTTTGACATCATTCCACAGGCGTGGCACTCTGAAATAGAGTGGTCAGGACCTAAACATTTGAGACACCAATATGGGTGTCGGTGACGGAAATATTACCGCCACATTTAGATCATTTCTTAAAACCTGAAGTAGGTTTTTCCATTTTTAAGGAAAAAATTGGGCCTAGTGCCCAAAATAGCACCTATCACCAAGAAAAAAAAGTTTCTAAAGTAAAACACCTCAGAACTTTTTTTTTTTTTTTTTTAAAGAAAGAAGAAAGAACCGGCGGTACCAGTATGGCATCGAAGGAAGGCAGACGCGACCACAAAAACAAAGATTAAAGACAACATTTTTCTGCGGTGACAGGGTATGTGACCTGTCGGCTCCGCGGAAAAAAAAGAACTGGAGAGGAACAGTTGGAAAGGCAGGAAGGCAGCACGCAGGCGCTGTGGGATGCTCCCAAAAGCTTACCTATTGGACGCTGGGGAGTGTTCCCACGCAGGCTCCGTCGGTACCGACGATACCCATATGTGAAGACTACATTCCTGTTTGTTCCTGGAGATACACATTAAACTGTGGTGAATAACCCTCTAAAGCTCCATTTCCGATGACTCTTTAGAAGTGGTCAAGTTTATAGGGATAACGGGGTCATCATTGGCTGCTCTCCTCAATATATGTAAAAGAAAAAGAAAGTTCTACTTTAAAGAATATGCTGTACTTGGCCACTAATGTTTACAGGCTCACCAGTACAAATTTAGCTCATTTGCTGGCTAATAAGGACAATCATTTCTTGTAGCCTGAAAAGAATGCAAAATCTTAGAAGTGTGCCAAGGCTTGGTGTTCAGGAACATTTTTACCTCCAGTATCATGGGCAGAGGAATAGGGCAGGCCACTAGGACAATGGCTCAACTAGTATTTTGCCCAATACAGTGTTAATTACTAGGGCGCTTAAAGGCAGAGCAGCAGATTGCTTTGTTCAGCACCTCTTCAAAAAAATAAGGTGTTCTACTGACCCTGTCCAGGATTGCTCTCCCAGCCCCCTGCCAACAAAAATTTGGCAATGCTACTTAATAGGCCAATGCAAGACACCTTATTTTGATTCATAATTCACACCTTTCCAATAGTAATTCATGACAGCTGAATTGCAACTACTAGGAAGAGAAGCAGATATCGAACAAAGGAAGCACACACATACAGAAACACAGATTTGCACATACAAAATGAAAAGCAGGACAAGAAATGGGACACAAAAGCACAGAGCTGGAAAAAACACCTATAGCACATCAAATTGTAAGGCAAGCCAGTTGTGAATCACAGCATTTAAGGATATGACAAAGACAATACCTGGAATTAAAATTTTAATACCTCAATCTGTATGTCCACATTATATTTAAAATAAAACTAGAAATGATAAGTCAATGAAGTGGAGAAGTAGCCTAATGGTTAGAGCACTGGCTTGGGAACCAAGAGACCATGGTTCTATCCCTGCTAGCACGCCTTGTGACCTTGGGCAAGTCACTTAACCCTCCATTGCCTTAGAAAATATCTAAATTGTAATGTTCATTAAACAGACATTGATAAAATTTAAAGTTACAATGTAAATCACTGACTGAAATAATTAAGCAGTATAAAAAAAATGGTTAAATAAAAAAAATGAAGAATTTATAGCATGGACCCTTTTCCTTCTGAAGTAGGCAGCGTGTACTGTTATTTATCTAGACCTCTTTACCCCACCGGCACTATCTAGATTATATTAAACATTCCAGAGCTTTATTAGAAAAAAAATCTAGAAAAATGACATGCCTTGATAGATGTATTCCAGTAAAGATCACGACAGCTGTAAACAAGCCTCGAGAGCTCTTCCAAATTGCCAAAAAACTGACAAAAGCACCGACCACCTCCGATCAACTCCCAGATATCCCCTCGGATCTCTTGGCCCGACAATACAAACAATTTCAGCAACCTCAACAACCTTACCGCAGCGCTACAGTCACAAAGACATACCCCAGTACCACCATAAACGCTGACTGGAATACATTCAATGAAACCTCAAAGGAAGAGATATCCTCCACTATCTCCTGTCTGAACACCACTACCTCCCCTGCCCTACGGAATGGATAAAGAAAACCAAGGAAGACCTGAGTGCCCCACTAACTCACATCCTAAACGAATCCTTTGAACAAGGATACATACCGGATGCCCTCAAAACATCAATCATTCGACCAACCATAAAAAACAACAACCTGGGCCCCCTGGACCCCACCTCCTACAGACCAGTTGCAAGCCTCCCCCTCGCCACTAAGATAATAGAAAAGATAGTCCAACGCCAGCTTCAAGACCACCTGGACACCAATGACATACTTGACCCGCAGCAACACGGTTTCCGACCACTACATGGAGTCGAGACCCTCATGACCATTCTAATGAACACCCTCATCATTGGAACCCAAGAGAAGAAATCAGGATACATCCTGATCTTCCTAGATATATCAGCGGCATTTGACACAATCTCCCACGAAATCCTCATACGCAGACTACAAAACAATTGGAATCAAAGACACTGTACTCCAATGGTTCAGATCCTATTTAACCAACAGACAGCAACGGATCCGCACCCTCTCCACAACATCGCCCCCCTACCAACAACTACAAGGAGTACCCCAAGGATCCACCCTATCAGCCATGTTGTTTAACATATATCTCCGTCCACTATGCTCAATCATACGCAACCACAACATCAACTTCCACATCTACGCAGACGACATAATGCTCTACGCACCAATTACGACCACCAACCCAAACAACGACCAGCTATCAGCCTGCTTCAACGACGTAGCCAACTGGCTACAGGAAAACAACCTGTCCATCAACATAAAGAAAACCGAAGCCCTAATAGTAACAAAAGATCCCGACTTCAAACCACCTTCCCACCTCAACATGGGAACCACGCAAATCCAAATCCAAATAGTATAGCTCACAATATATATATTGCACCTTTTCACAAGACATTTAATCATATATTTACAAACTATGTATATATTATCACAAATTGTTTCACTATTACTTATTTTCTCTTTTGTTAAACCGCTTTGATTGTATGATAAGGCGGTATAAAAATCCAATTAAATAAAATAAATAAATAAATCCAGCCTCAAATAAGATATCTAGGCGTCATCATTGACCAAGCGCTCACCTTCAAACAACAAATCAACAAAACCGCTGGGACGATATTCCACAAAGCCAAAACTGTTCAACGCCTCCGACCCCTCCTAGAACCTCACGACTCCAGGACAGTAATGCAAGCTGTGACACTCCCTCATCTAGATTTCTGCAACATAATCTATCATGGACTTCCTGCCTCACACACCAACCCCCTCCGTACTGCCTTAAATACTACAGCGAGGATTATTCAGAATGCAAAAAAACGCGAGCACATCACCCCAATCCTAAGAGACCTTCACCTCCTTCCACTACAAGCAAGAATCAAGTACAAAGCTATCCTGCTCATCCACAAAACTATCCATCAAACACGGAACACCTCACTCCACTCCTTACTGCCTCGCCCATCCCACAACAGATCAACCAGACATTCCTCCAATAACTCTATCGTTGTCCCCCACAAAAGAACCAAATCCACACAACGGACCTGCAACAGAGCATTCGAACTCTATGCTCCATCCCTCTGGAACTCTCTACCAAACCACATCAGGAACAACGCTGACATCCACATCATTTAAGAAACAGCTGAAGACAATCCTATTCCGTGAACATCTCTGAACAGAAGCACCACCATGACCTAAGACATAGATTCAGCAGAAATATACATGTCCATGTCTACCCAAATCGTTAATTGTTGCCCCCTGGTGATGGCCCCCACCCTAAAGAAAAATTACCCCCTCCCCTATGTTATATGTTACACCGCTTTGACCCGGTGAAAAGCGGGATATAAATGCAGTTAAATAAATAAATAAATAAAAATAAAGAGTAGTTACTCACCTGTAACAGGTGTTCTCCAGGAGCAGCAGGAATCAGTCCTCACATTTGGGTGACATCGGCGCCAATGGAGCCCCCGTGAGGAGCATTTCCCCAGCTTTCAAGGAAAGACTTTGGGAATGCAGCGCGCATGCGTGGTCCCCTTCCCGCCCAAGGGTGCCCTCTTGCTCAGTCTGATGACAAAGCTAAAAGACAGCAAAAAACCCAAAATGAAGTATATGACTGCAACTCCAGGGGAGGAGGGAGGGTCGTGAGGACCGATTCCTGCTGCTCCTGGAGAACATCTGTTACAGGTGAGTAACTACTCTTTCTCCAGGACCAAGCAGGAAGACAGTCCTCACATATGGGACTCCCCAGCTCTAGGCTACAGGGAACCCACAGCTGAAAAATGGCTCCCTCTCAAGAGCCTCAGCATCCGTGATAAGAATATCCTCTGAGAACGCCCCCGTACGGTAGCCCAACACAAGGGCCAGAGGGTAGGAGTTGCCTAAACCTCACAGAGATTACGGAGTACTGCCCGTCCGAAAGCACTGTCACTTTGGGACTCTCTCTCGAGGCAGTAGTGGGCTGCAAAAGTCTGGCTTGAAGACCAAGTACCGGCCCGGCAGATGTCTGCCAACGGAACAAAGCGGAGATGAGCTACTGACGCGGCTTTTGCCCTGACACGGTGGGATGTGACTCAACCCTGCAAGGGGAGGTCGGCTGCCTTATATGCCCAGGCGATACAATCTGCTACCCAAGTGGACAATGTACGTTTGGAGACAGGTAACCCCAGATTATTAGGGTCAAAGGAAACAAAGAGCTGAGTGGCCCTTCGATGCCCCCGAGTACGTTCTATGTAAAAGGACAACACCCTCTTACAGTCCAGGGTATGCAAGACAGTTTCAGCCCGACTGGCAAGTGGCCTGGGAAAGAATGTCGGAAGAACCACCTCCTGGTTGAGGTGGAAAGAGGAGACCACTTTTGGAAGGAACTTCGGATGGGTCCGTAGGACCACCCTGTTCCTACAGAACCGTGTGTACGGTCTTTCAGAAACCAGAGCTTGCAGTTCACTCACACATCTGGCTGAGGTAAGAGCTAACAGGAAGAGCGCCTTCCAAGAAAGGCAACGTAAATGGCAAGTAGCCATCGGCTCAAACGGTGGGCGAGTAAGTTGCTGCAAGACCACGTTCAAATCCTATTCAGTGGCCTGTGGATGAACCGGAGGTTTGAGCAGAAGCAGACCTCTGAGGAAGCAGGACACCAAGGGGTGAACTGACAGACTGTCCCTCCACTGGTGAGTGGTGTGCTGATAGAACACTGAGGTGGACCTGAACAGAGTTGGACTTAAGGCCTAGGTCTTACAGGTGAAGAAGATAGTGCAGTACTACTGGCACAAGGCAGGAGAAAGGATCTTCATTGCGCTGAGCACACCATATTAAGAACATAAGAACATAAGATATGCCATACTGGGTCAGACCAAGGTCCATCAAGCCCAGTATCCTGTTTCCAACAGTGGCCAATCTAGGTCATACATACCTAGCAGTTTCCCCAAAAGACAAATGTTCCACAACGCTTGTACTGGATCAAGCATTGATATCCTGGGTCCCTTCTTAATAATGGTTTATGCACTTTTCCTCCAGGAACTTGTCCAAACCTTTTTTAAACCCAGCTACACTAACAGTCTTTACTACATCCTCCGGTAACAAATTCCAGAGTTTGATTACACGTTGAGTGAAAAAATATTTTCTTTTATTAGTCTTAATTAGTTTACCCTGTAGCTTCATTGCATGTCCCCTAGTCTTTCTATATTCTGATAACGTAAACAATCGATCTACGTTTACCTGTTCCACTCCGTTCATTAATTTATAGACTTCTATCATATCTCCCCTCAGCCGTCTCTTTTCCAGGTTAAGAGACCTAACCTTTTTAGCCTTTCTTCATAGGAGTATCCTTCCATCCCCTTTACCATTTTGGTGGCTCTTCTCTGAACCTTTTCTAATAACGCTATATCCTTTTTAAGATACGGCGACCAGAATTGCACACAATATTCAAGGTGCGGTCTCACCATGGAACGATATAGAGGCATTATAATATCTTTTGTTTTATTTTCCATTCCTTTTCGTATGATACCTAGCATTCTATTTGCTCTCTCGGCCGCCGCTGCACATTGGGCCGAGGGTTTTAACATGTTATCCACAATGACGCCTAAATCTTTTTCCTGGGTGGTGGTTTCTAAAGTGGAACCTTGCATCGTGTAACCATAGTTTGGGTTGTTTTTCCCTAGGTGCATAACTTTGCACTTGTCCACATTAAATTTCATCTGCCATTTTGATGCCCAGTCTTCCAATTTATCAAGATCCTCTTGCAATTTTCCACAATCCTCTTGGGTTTTAACAACTTTAAATAGTTTTGTGTCATCTGCAAATTTGATAACCTCACTCGTTATTCCACTTTCCATGTCATTTATGAATATCTCAAAAAGCAGTAGACCCAGCACAGATCCCTGCGGTACACCACTATTCACCTTTCTCCATTGGGAAAACTGGCCATTTAGCCCAACCCTCTGCTTTCTATCTTTTAACCAGTTCCTGATCCACAGTAGTACACTGCCTCCTATCCCATGACTCTTTAGGTTTGCCATACGTCTCTGATGAGGGACCTTGTCAAAGGCTTTCTGAAAGTCCAGATACACTATATCAACCGACTAACCTTTGTCCACCTGTTTATTCACACCTTCAAAAAAACATATAAGATTAGTAAGACAAGATCTTCCTTGTCTAAAGCCATGTTGGCTGTCTCCCATTAGGCCATGACTATCTAAATGCTGAGTAATTTTTTTCTTTATGATGGTTTCTACCATTTTTCCCGGTACTGACGTCAGGCTCACCGGTCTGTAGTTTCCCGGATCACCCCTGGAACCCTTTTTAAAAATTGGTGTTACATTGGCGATCCTCCAATCTTCAGGTATTAGAGATGATTTTAATGATAGTTCACAGATTACTAATAGCAGGTCTGCAATCTCATATTTCAGTTCTTTCAACACCCTTGGATGTATACCATCCAGCCCAGGTGATTTGCTACTCTTCAGTTTATCTAATAGTTGTCATACATCTTCCTGATGTATCAATATTTCCTTCAATTCTTCCGCACCTTTAAATACCACTTCAGTCATGGGTAACATCCCTATATCTTCCTCAGTAAAGACCGAAGCAAAGAATTCATTCAGTCTCTCTGATATCGCCTTATCGCCTCTTAGTGCCCCTTTAACTCCTCTATCATCTAATGGACCAACTGACTCTCTCACAGGTTTTTTGCTGCGAATGTACTTGAAAAAAATCTTTATTTCGCGTTTTTGCTTCCGCAGCAAGCTTCTTCTCAAATTCTCCCTTTGCCTGCTTTATCAATGCCTTGCATTTGACTTGCCAGTGCTTGTGCTGTTTCCAGGTTTCGTCGTTTGGCTCATTTTTCCATTTCCTGAAAGATGCTTTTTTGGCAACAGCCGCCTCTCTGACCTCACCTTTAAACCATGCTGGCAGTTTTTTGGATTTTCTTCCACTTTTCATAAAGCGTGGAATAAAGCTGGCTTGGGCTTCCAAGATATTATTTTTCAACACCACCCAAGCTTGATGTAAGTCTTTAACCTTTGCAACTGCTCCTTTTAGTTTTGTCTTAACTGTTTTCCTCATTTTATCATAGTCTCCCTTTCGAAAGTTAAAAGGTAGTACTGTGGATTTCCTTACTATCCCCCCTCCACTAATTAAATCAAAGGCGATCATGCTATGATCACTATTGCTAAGAGGCCCCAACACCCTTATCTCTTGCACTACATCTGGTGTTCCACTAAGGACTAGGTCTAATAATGCTTCCCTTCTGGTCAGTTCATGAACCAACTGCTCCAAGAAGCAGTCATTTATTTCATCTAGGAACTTTATCTCCCTAGCATGTCCTGCCGTGACACTGACCCAGTCGATACCGGGGTAATTGAAATCACCCATTATTATTACTTTGCTGTAATTTTGGTTAGCTTCCTTGATTTCTTTGAGCATTTCATCATCCATTTGTTCATTCTGGCCAGGTGGTCGATAGTACACCCCACTGCCATCGCCTTTCCCTTTTTAAATGGAATTTCAATCCATAGAGATTCTACAGCAAATTTTGTTTCCTGCAAAACTTTAATCCTTTCTGACTCAATGCCCTCTCTAACAGAGTGCAACCCCTCCACCAATTTGATCAGCTCTATCATTGGAATATAGTTTGTACCCAGGTATCACAGTGTCCCACTGGTTGTCCTCCTTCCACCATGTCTCTGATATTCCAATCATATCTAACCTCTCGTTTAGTGCTATATATTCTAACTCTCCCATCTTGTGTTTTAGACTTCTAGCATTTGCATACAAGCATTTTAGAGACTGTATTTTATTCATATTAATTTGGCTATTGGTAGACATGGGTAATTTGTGATCTTTAAGCTCTGTCTGCTCCATAATCGAGGGCATTTGGGCTACTTTACTCTTTTTTGGAACCTCTCTGCTTTTGGTAATATCCTTCAAGGATACATTCTTCCGAACCATCCGCTCTTGGGCGACTGTCGGCTTTCCCCTATTATCTAGTTTAAAAGCTGCTCTATCTACTTTTTAAAGGTTAATGCCAGCAGCCTGGTTCCATCCCGGTTAAGGTGAAGCCCATCCCTTCGGAAGAGCCCCTCCTTGCCCCAGAATGTTCCCCAGTTCCTAACAAATCCAAAACCCTCATCTTTGCACCACTGTCTCATCCACGCATTGAGACTCCGGAGTTCTGCCTGCCTTTTGGGTCCTGCACGTGGAACAGGAAGCATTTCGGAGAACGCTACCCTGGAAGTTCTGGATTTCAACTTCCTACCTAAAAGCCTAAATTTAGCCTCCAGAACCTCCCTACCACATTTTCCTATGTCATTGGTACCGACATGTACCAAGACAGCAGACTCCTCCCCAGCACTATCTAAGACCTTATCTAGGTGGCGCGTGAGATCTGCTACCTTCGCACCTGGCAGGCATGTTACCAGGCGATCCTCACGTCCACCAGCCACCCAGCTATCTACATGCCTAATGATCGAATCACCAACTATAACGGCTGTCCTAAACCTTCCCTCTTGGGCACATGGCCCTGGAGAAACTTCCTCGGTGCGAGAGGGTTTTACATCACCTGGAGGACAGGTCCTAGTTACAGGATCGCTTCCTGTCATACCAGGGTGATGCTCTCCTGTCACATGACCTCTCTCCTCCATGGCAACAGGGATGCTGCCAGACTGGAGGTGGGACATCAGGACTATATCCCTGTAGGTCTCGTTTATGTACCTCTCTGTCTGTCTTATGTTTTCCAAGTCTGCTACTCTAGCCTCTAGAGAACGGACTCGTTCCCTGAGAGCAAAGAGCTCCTTGCACCTAGTGCACACGTAAGACCTCTCACCAACAGGGAGAAAATCATACATGTGACACTCAATGCAAAAGACTGGAAAGCCCCCATCTTGCTGCTGGACTGCTGTCTGCATCTTAGTTTTAAGTTTGTGTTTAGATCTTTAAGTTCTTTACGTACTAAGGGTTGCTATGGATATTTATACCAATAAAACTGTACCATAATACGTTTAATATACCTTGTTCACCTGAAGCTTAATTAATCTCAGGTCCTTACTGTATGACTGATTTGAGTAATGAGCTTCACCTGAGAGCACCTCCCGTCTTTTAAGATGTATAAGTACCCATAAAGCTACGATTATTCCAGGGGTGGGTGGGCGTGGGGAGGGAGGGAGGGAAATAACACTTATTAAAAGAGGGCTGCTACACAGTACCCTGTCCTGTGCTGCTGAGGTAAGCTATATTCTGATTTGATTTAAATTATAGCTCTTTGCTGCTGCTAGGCTCTAACCTCTTATGAAATTTAAACTACAAGCTCTCTGCTGGGTTCTAAATTTAACCAGAAAGCTCTCTTCTGTGTTTTAAATTGAAACTAAAAGTACTTTGCTGATGCTAGGCCCTGAGTGACTATGAAATTTAAACTACAGCTCTCTGCTGGGTATGAAATGTAACCAGAAAGTTCTCTTCTGTGTTTGAAATTTAAACTTAAACTGCTGCTACTAGGCCCTGACTGATTTAACAAAAAATAGTGGGTTCACAGATTAATTAGCTTTAATAGAAAAAATGCCTTTTAGAAAATTCCCAAAAGTATATACTCACAATTGCAGATCTCTCTCCAGAAGTAACAGCCCCCTTTTCTAGTCCTTCAAGATTGAGGATCACAGAGCTCTGGTTGAGCTATTTATGCTTGTGCTGCTGAGGTAAGCTGTGACCAACTTACTGGGTAATTTAACAGTCCTTGCTTGGATAGAAGGAGTCTTTCAAAATGGCCTTTTGAAGTGCCACCTGGTGTTAACACCTATTGAAAACGTTTCACAGGTTTCTTGCCCCCTAGGTAGAAGGCCTCTTTGTAAAGGTCTCTAGAAGACTTTATTTGCTGCTTAAAGAGTACTGACCCTGTTTTGCCTTTTGTGCTAAGCTATATTCTGATTTGATTTACGTTATAGCTCTTTGCTGCTGCTAGGCTCTAACCTATTATGAAATTTAATCTACAAGCTCTCTGCTGGGATTATTGTGAACCTACGCCACTTGAGGGCATAGGACATTCTGGTGGACTGCCTCCTAGAGGCCAAGACCACCTTCTCAACTTCCCTAGGTAGAAGGGAGCTAGCACTATCCTTTCAGCAGCCAGGCCATCAGATCGAGGGATCTGAGATTGGGGTGCAGAAGGCAACCCTGATCCTGAGACAGGAGATCGGGTTGCAACCACAGAGCGAATGGAGTGTCCACTGCCAACTGCAGCAGAAGTGGAAACCACGGTTGCCTCGGCCATCTGTGGGCTACCAGAATCACCGAGGCCTTGTCCCAGAGAATCTTGAACAGAGTTCGGGCCACCAGGGGCGTGGGAGGAAACGCATACAAGAAAGCCTGTAGACCAAGAAATCAGAAAAGCATCTGCTGCCATTCTCAGGGGATGTGGCTGTCTGGAGCAAAACCTGGGCAGCTGACGGTCAGCGGACTTGCAAAGAGATCGATGGATGGAAGTCCCCATCGTAGAAAGATCTGCTGGACCACCAATGGATTCAACTGCCATTCGTGGGGCTGGAGAATCCTGCTTAGTTTGTCTGCTAACCAGATAGATAAACTGCATTCAAACAAGGCATGTTTCTCAAAGCAAAGGCGCAAAGGGCCTGCGCCTCCTGACATAGGAGTCTGGACCCTGTGTCCCCTTGCTTGTTCACATAGAATATTGTTACCTGATTGTCTGTCTGAACTAAGACAGACTGGTGAGAGAGAGCATGAGAAAAAGTCTGTAGTGCCAAGCAGACTGCTCGCAGCTCCAAAAGATTGATCTGCTGTGTGGCCTCCCGAGAAGACCAGAGGCCTTGAATGCACATGCCCTGGCAATGTGCACCCCAGCCCTTTAAGGAAGCATCGGTCGTCAGCACCCTTGTGTGTGCTGGGGCCTGAAAAGGTACTCCCCTGAGAAGGTTTGGGAGATGTAGCCATCAATGCAAGGAGTCCAAAAGTGGTTTGGACACCTTTACTCTGTCTCGGAGGTCGCCTGTGGCCTGCGCCCACTGAGCTCGGAGGCACCACGGAGCAGCCCACATCTGCAGACGGGCATTCGGGGTCACATGTACCAAGGATGCCATACGGCCCAGGAGCCGCAGGAAGTGCCTGGTGGAGACCTGAGAATTGCTTTGGAATTGGACGGCCAAGTCCATTTGTCTGTGGGCCCTGTACTTGGGCAAGTAAGCCCTTGCTTGCAGAGTGTCTAATCTTGCCCTATAAACTCTAGGTTCTGTGAGGGGAGCAAAGTGGACTTTGCATAGTTTATGACAAAGCCCAGATGCTGAAGAAGAGAGACAGTGCGAAGAGTGGCTTGTCTGGCCTCCTGGAGAGACTGGCCCCTGATGAGCCAGTCGTCCAGGTATGGGAAGACAAAAATTCCCTGATTCCTGAGATAGGCCACCACCACCTCCAGGCATTTGGTGAAGACCCTGGGGGCGGAGGTTAGGCCAAAGGGAAGTACTATGTACTGGAAATGGTTTCCTCCCACCACAAATCTGAGATATTGTCTGTGGTCTGGATGAGGATGTGAGTATAAGCATCCTTTAGGTCTAAGGATCATAGTCAATCTCCCTGCTGGAGGTAGGGTAGCAGTACCCCAAGTGTAAGCATCTTGAACTTTTCCCTCTCCAGAAACTTGTTTAAGTTTCACAAATCTAGGATAGGCCGGAGGCCTCCTGCCCTTTTTGGTACCAAGAAGTACCTGGAGTAGAAGCCTTGCCCTTTCAGGTGGTGAGGCAACGGTTCCACTGCCTGTTCCTTTAGAAGACTTGCTAATTCCTGAAGGAGGAGATTTCTGTGCAGAGGGAGTCTTGGAGGCTCCCCTGGAAAGTAGGAGGGGGGTAGCTGGAGGAAGTGGAGCATGTAGCCCTTCTGGATTATGCTCAGTACCCAGGTATCCCCTGTGATAGCTGGCCACCTGTAGGCGTACAGGGTCAGCCGACCTCCTGTGCCGAGTGGAGCCAGCTGTGGAGAAGAGGTTATGCTGTGGGAGTCAAAACCCCGTTCCCTGCTGTGCGGGAGTCGGAGCTGGCGGCTTGGGGGTCTTCTGCCTACGGGGCCCATGCCCCTGCCCCTTGGCCTGCTGGCCCTGGTGGGAAGCTGGAGAGGCCTAATATTGAGGGTAGGCTTTGTAGGCAGCACCCTTCCTCGGGAAAAAGGGCTTCTTTCCAGAGCCCTTCTTTTTCGGAGAAGGGGCAGAAGTCTTCCTGGACAGCCTTGCCCTGGTGAGAGTCTCAGTCTCGATTTCCGCAGCCTTTTCAGTCATGGGCTTACCAAAAAGGTTTTCACCTCGGCAAGGGACATCGACTAATTTGTCCTGCACCCATGACTCCAGGTCTGATGACTGCAGCCAGGCCTGACGGCGTGCACCGATGCCGGCCGTGGCTACCCGGGCAGAAGTCTCTAAGCCATCATAGGCTGCTTGAGAGATAAACTTCAAGCACTCTCGAATCCCTGTTGACAAAGCCTTGAACCTCTGCAAAGGTTCCTCGGAGAGGCCAGCTGAGAACCCGGCAATCTCCTTTGCCAGGTCTCGTAGGTACATGCCCATGTACAGCTGGTAGGTCTGGACACGGCAAGATAGCATAAAGCCCTGGAAGCACTTTCTACTGAGGGCATCCAGGTTTCGGACCTCCGAGCCGGGGGGCACCGAGGAGTGCATCTTCTGACTCTTCAGACGGTGCATGGCCGATTCCACAACCATGGAGTTGTGCGGTAGCTGCGCCTTTTGGAACCCAGAGCTCTTTACCTACTCGATAAATGGAATCGACCCGTTTGCTAAGAACCGGCATTGAGGCCGGTGCCTCCCACATGCAGAAGAGCAGCCGATCCAGCATCGGAGGAACCGGTACAGTAAAGGCTTTCTTCGGAGGAAAGTCATACTGGAGGGCATCGAGCTCCTCGGCTTGAGGATCCTCCTTGGCGTCCGCAGGGAAGGCCAAGGCTTTGGCCATGTCCCTCACGAAGTCCGAGAACCGGGTATTCTCTGGGGGGGGGGGGGGGGGGGGGCATCTCCAAGGCTCGGACTCCAGTGAGTCCGAAGGGACGCACCGGATCTGGAAGGTGTCCGGGGACTCCTCGTCCTCTGTCTCCCACGCCGATTCCTCCAAGGAGGAATCGGGCGACTTCGGCCGTGTGGGCCTTGGTGCCACCCTCGTCGACAACCTCGGCCCCGCATGGGAGGTCGAGGGGGACCTTGACTGAGGATCGGCTTGGTCTCCGTGGTCGACTTAGACGTCAAGGTCCCGGTGGTTGGGACAGATGCACCGGTCAGACCGGCGATCAGCATCCGCTGCTGTTCCATGAAGGCAGCCAAGCTGCTCTCCAAGGCCGTCATCCTGAGTCCTAGCTCAGGAGACTCAGTAACCCCCGACTTGGGCCACGACAGCGTCGGGCCAGACGTCGGCTCCCCCGGAGGAGAGTCCATGAGGACACCGGTTCCATACGAGGTAACTTGGACAGCCTCTCTGACTCCGAGAGCCCGGGGCGGCAGTCAGGGCTAAGTGATCTGGCCCTCGAGGAACCAGGAGCCTCCACTGATGCCGCCCTTGCGAGCTTCTTCTTCCTTTTGTGCTCCCGGGTGGGAGACTCCCTCTCAGAGGAACCCCGACGATGCTCGGGGTCAGACTCCCGAGATGTTGAGGCCTCTGACGAAGTCCGGGCCTGGCCGGACACGGAGTCAGAGAAAATTCGCTCACGTTGATGCTGACGGCTCCGAAGCGCCTTTGACGACATCTTGTCGCATGGACCACAGGCCAGCGGGTCATGGTCGTTCCCGAGGCAACGGAGGCAGCAGTCATTGTGTCGGTGAGAGACATAGGTTTCTTGCACCGATCACATTTTTGAACCCACTGGCAGCCATCGGGGGAAAAAGGGCCCCTGCAAGGTCAAAAGACTGGGCTGCTAGTGAAAACACAAAAAGAGCACGAACGCTAGTCATGAAGGACAAAAAAATGAAAATCAAAACGCCGGACTCGATACCGGTGTACCGGGCCCAGACGGGAAGGGGAACCGGCGTCAAACCGGATAAGAGAGCGAAAATCGCAGAAAAAAATCAACTTTTCCTGGGTGACACAAACTCACATCCATTGGGCTCCGCAGAAAAAAAGAGACTGAGCAAGATGGCACCCTTGGGCGGGAAGGGGACCGCGCATTCGCGCTGCATTCCCAAAGGCTTTCCTTGAAAGCTGGGGAAATGCTCTGCACGGGGGCTGCGTCGACACTGACGTCACCCATATGTGAGGACTGACGTCCTGCTTGGTCCTGAAGAAAAGATGATTCTCCTCAGTCTGCTTTAATCTTTGTATGATATCTTTAGTTACCGCTCTGTTTAACATGGCATTGTACGTTTAGAAATTGCCACCTGGTTGAATTCCACCATAAAGCGTAGTTACTCACCTGTTCTCTGGGGACAGCAGGAATCGGTCCTCACATATGGGTGACGTTGACGGCGCCCACGCGGATCAAATCCCCAGCTTTCAAAGAAAACCTTTGGGAGTTGCTACCATGCATGCGTGGTCCCCTTCCCACCCAAAGGTGCTATCTTGCTCAGTCAAATGACATAGCTAAAAAGAAGGCAAAACAAATGAGACAAAATAAAAATAATTGGACTGCAACTAAGGGGAGGAGGGAGGGCTGTGAGGACTGATTCCTGCTGTCCCTGGAGAACACCTGCTACAGGTGAGTAACTACACTTTCTCCGGGAACAAGCAGGAAGTCAGTCCTCACATATGGGACTCCCCAGCTACAGGCTACCTGAAACCTATAGCCCAAAAAAGGCTCCCTCATCGAGAGCAGCAAACAGCCGCAATGAAACCCTAACCAGGGAAGTAACACTCCGGTAGCCTAAACACAGAGGGGTCGGAGGGCAGGAGTAGCCTAGACCTCAAATAGGTTATGGAGCACAGCCTGGCCGAATGCACTGTCCCATCGGGACTCCCTATCCAGACAGTAATGAACCATGAAGCTCTGACCCTAAGACCAGGTGGTGGCCCGGCAGATGTCTGCCAACGGAACAGAGGGCAGGTGAGCTACTGATGCCGCCATGGCCGACCCTATGAGCCGTAACACAGCCCTCCAGTGGAAGCCCTGCTGACTCATAAGCCCGGGCAATACAGTCCGCCACCCAAGTGGACAATGTACGCTTTGTCACCACCTTCCCCAGTTTACTGGGGTCATAGGAAACGAAAAGCTGGGAGGCTTTGCAGCGAGTCTGCGTACGCTGGATGTAGAAGGACAGAGACCTCCTACAGTACCAGGGTATGGAGGACTGTCTCTGCCCAACTGGCATGCGGCCTGGGAAAAAAAGTAGGAAGAACCACCTCCTGGTTGAGGTGAAACGAAGAGACCACCTTCGGAAGGAACTTGGGATGTGTGCAAAGCACCACCCTATTCTTGTAAACCTGGTATAAGGCCTC
The DNA here is from genome assembly GCA_033557465.1 of Ichthyophis bannanicus. NCBI lineage: Eukaryota > Metazoa > Chordata > Amphibia > Gymnophiona > Ichthyophiidae > Ichthyophis > Ichthyophis bannanicus. The sequence continues at coordinate 1,088,952,937 of CM066032.1, read as the reverse complement.
TCCACCATGAGAGCCTGGAGCTCACTCACTCTCCGGGCAGAATTGAGCACAACCAAGAATACCACTTTCCAGGAGAGATACCTGAGGTGACACGTAGCCATAGGCTCAAAGGGCAGCCGAGTAAGCTGCCCCAACACGACATTAAGGTCCTATTCGGTCACTGGAGGACGGACTGTGGGTTTCAACAGGAGCAGGCCCTTTAGAAACCGTGATGCCATTGGGTGAGCAGAGAGAGGCTTCTCATCCATGGGAAAGTGGTTCGCCGCTAGGGCACTGAGGTGCACTCTAACAGAAGTGGACTTAAGGCCCAACTCGGAGAGGTGGAGAAGGTATTTCACAACCACAGGGCAAGAAAAGGGGTCCACCTTTTTCCCAGCACACCAGACAGCAAATCTGCGCCACTTAAAGGTGTCCGTCCTTCTAATAGATGGTCTACGTGAAGCCAGTAAGACCTCCTCCGGAAAAAGGAGTGGGGTGAGAGTTACCCTCTCAGCAGCCAAGCCGTCAGCGAAAGGGAGCTGAAGTTGGGATGCAAGAGAGCCCCCCTCCTGGGAGAGGAGACGTGGAGATGAACCCAGGGAAATGGGGATTTCCACCGCTAACTGCAGGAGAAAAAGGAACCACGGCTGCCGGGGCCACTGTGGGGCTATGAGCATGACAAAAGCTTTCCCGAAGGATCGTGAACAGAGTCTGGGTGAACAGAGCCTGGGTGAACAGAGGCCTCAGAGGAAAAGCATACAGGAGGCCTCAGGGGAAAAGCATACAGAAGACCCACCGACCATGAGCGGCCACCCTGGAAGGATGTGGCTGCCTCGAGCAGAAACTTGGAAGCTGGTGATTGTCTGGACTCGCAAACAAGTCCATCCCCAGTTCCCCCCAGGTCTGGAAAAGCCTATTGGCGGCGGCCGCCACCACCTGGTCCAGCTGCCACTTGCGCGGCTGGAGGATCCTGCTGAGTCTGTCGGCCAGCCGGTTGTCTTGGCCCGGCAGGTATACTGCCTTGAGGAGAATCCCCTGCCGGGTTGCAAAAGAGCATAGGTCCAGGGCCTCCTGACAGAGGGTGCGTGATCCCGTACCCCCCTGTTTGTTCATGTAGAATATAGCCACTTGGTTGTCCATTTGGACCAGGACTGACCTGTGGTCTAGATCCTGCCTGAAAATCCTCAGGGCGAGACGGATGGCCCGGAGCTCCAACAAATTGATCTGTTGGGCACTTTCCTCCGGGGACCAGACCCCCTGTGTGCGGCACCCCTGGCAATGGGCCCCCCAGCCTAGTAAGGAGACATCTGTGGTGAGGAACCTTGAATGGGGAAGGGCCTGAAAAGGCATACCTGCCTTCAAGTGCTGGGGCTAGAGCCACCAGGCCAGGGACTGTACCAGGTGCCTGGTCACTTTGATCCTGTCCTGGAGGTGCCCAGTGGCCTGGGACCATTGGTCTCTCAGGCACCACTGTGCAGTTCGCATGTGGAGGCAGGCATCTGGAGTGACATGGACTGTGGAGGCCATGTGCCCGAGGAGGCGCAACAGCTGCCTCGCTGGCACTGAGGAGCTGTGGCGCACTCTCCCTGCGATGGCTAAATGCCTGCCTGCCCTGTCTGCAGGCAGGAAAGCCTTCGACTGCAGGGTATTAGGCCTTGCCCCAATGAAGTCTAACTCCTGAGACGGACAGAGACTAGACTTGGGGTAGTTGATTACAAACCCCAAGTCCTGCAGGACCTGGATGGTGCAGGCTGTGGCCTGCTGCACCTCTGCGGCCGACGTGCCCCTGATGAGCCAGTTGTCAAGATTTGGGAAGACAAAGATCCCTTGAAGCCTGAGGAAGGGGGAGATCATCACCAGGCACTTTGTGAACACCCTGGGGGCCGAAGAAAGGCCAAAGGGGAGCACTCTGTACTGGCAGTGGTTGTACCCCACCACAAAGCATAGGTATTGCCCGTGGCTTGGGTGGATTAGGTTGTGTGTGTCGGCATCCTTTAGGTCTAAGGAGCATAGCCAATCTCCCTGCGGAGGTAGGGCAGCAATATTCCAAGGGAGAACATCTTGAACTTCTCCCTCACCAGGAATTTGTTGAGATTGCGCAGGTCGAGTATGGGTCTTAGATCCCCTGTCCTTTTTGGGACGAGGAAGTACCTGGAGTATAACCCCTTGCCCTTGAGGTGGTGGGGCACCAGTTCCACCGCACGGTCCTTGAGAAGACCTGCCAACTCCTTCAGAAGGTGGTCCCGGTGAAGGGGAGACCTTGGAGGCTCTCCTGGGAAGTAGTGTGGAAGCACTTGGGCTAGATGGAGAAGGTATCCCTCCCTGACAACTTGGAATGCCCAGGAATCTGTGGTGATGGTTGTCATCTGTGGGCATACAAGACTAGCTGACCCCCTGCGGGCTGTCCCGTCCCTGCTGAGAGAGGGACCATGCTGATGGAGTCAAAACCCCAGGCTGGGCCGGAGCCTGAGGTTCGGGGGCCTTCTGCTTATGTGGGCCACACCCCTGTCCCTTGGCCTGTGGGGGAGCCGGGGAGGCTTGGTAAGGGGGGTAGTTTCAGTAAGCAGCTCCCTTCCTCAGGTAAAAAAGCTTTTTACCCAAGCCCTTCTTACGAGGAGGGACAGAGGTCTTCTTAGAGAGCCGTGTCCTCATCATGAACTCAGTCTCCAGCTCTGCAGCCTTGTCGGTCATGGGTTTACCGAAGAGATTCTCCCCTTGGCATGGGACATCGACCAATTTGTCCTGAATCCACTGCTTGAGGTCGGACAATTGCAGTCAAGCCTGGTGGCGCACACCAATGCTCGCCACGGCTACTCGAGCCGCTGACTCAAACCCGTCATAGGCCACCCGAGACAAACTTGGAGCATTCACAGACAGCTTTGGACTGGCCCTTGAAGCGCTGCAAGGGTTCCTCGGAGAGACCAGCCGAGAACCCGTCGAGTTCCTTCACCAGGTCCCTCAGGTACATGCTCATGTACAACTAGTACGCCTGGATTTGACAATTCAGTATCGCGCCCTAGAAACACTTTCTGCCGTGGGCATCCAAGTTACGGGCCTTCCTGCTGGGGGCACAGAGGAATGCGTCTTCTGGCTCTTAAGCCGACACATGGCCGATTCCACAACCATGGAATTGTGTGGCAGCTGTGAGCCCTGGATTCCAGAAATTCGATGGACTCAATACATCGAGTCCAGCCATTTGCTGATCACCATGCGGAGCATGAGTCGTTCCAGGATCGGAGGAACAGGTACTGTGAGGGTCTCCCAATGAGGAGCCTCATACTGGAGGATCTCGAGCTGGTCGGCTCTAGGCTCCTCCTCGGAGTCCGTGTGGAAAGCCAACGCCTTGGACATATCCCGTACGAAGTCTGGGAAATCCATATTCTCCGGTGGGGACCTTCTCCGCAGTTCAGACATGGGGGAATCTGAGGGAACGTCCCGATGCCTCTGGGTATCCAGAGACTCTTCATCCTGCATCTCCCAGGCCGAGGTCTCCGAGGAGGACTCGGGGGGGGGGGGGGGCTTCTCAGGCATCGAGGACCCGAGCACCATCCACCCCGACGAATCAACTCAGCAGCGATGACCTCGGCTGAGGATCGGCTTGGCCTCCGGGGTCGACTGATGTCGAGGGCCCGGTGGTCGGGGCGGAGGAGCCGGACATGCCAGACATCAGCATCTGCTGCTGCTTGATGAAGGCAGTAAAACTGTGCTCCAAAGCCGCCATCCTGGACACAAGTTCCGGAGGCTCGGAAGCTATCGGCTTGGGCGCTGACACAGTCAGACCAGATGCCGGTTCCCCAGGAGGGGAGTCTATGACTAGAACAGTCGGTACTTGCCTCGGCTGGTCCGGTTCTCGTCGAGGGACTTTGGCCGGGCGCACCTTTTCCAACGATCCTGACTGAGGTTCGGGGCTCCGCGACAGGTCCCACGAGGAACCTGGTCGTTTTGGGCCATCCAGAGACGCTGCCTTTGAGGACTACTTCTTCCTCTTGTGCTCCCGTGAGGAAGGGGGATTCTGGAAAAAACTTGTCGTGGTGCTGCTGGCAGCTCTGCAGAGCCTTGGACGACATTTTCTCACATAGAGGACAGACTGCCGGGGCATGGTCCGGATCAAGGCACCAGAGACAGCAGTCGTGAATATCAGTGAGGGACAATTTTCCCGCACCGATCGCATTTCTTAAACCCGCTGGTGGCCATCGGGGGAAAAAGGACCCCGGCAAGGTCGAAGACCTTATCTGCCAGTGAGGAAAAGTGAAAAAAAGGGCGCGAAGACGCGCAAGGTAAAAACTAGACAAAAAAAACAGGACCGACCCCGATATCGGAGGCGGGAAGAACACCGGTGTCAACCGGCTGACAAAAGGCACAGAAAATCAACTTTTTCCGGGACACGAGGGACAATCATCCGATGGGCTCAGTGGAAAAAAGGAGACTGAGCAAGATGGCACCTTTTGAAAGCTGGCGATTTGCTCCCCGCAGGCTCCATCGGCGTCGATGTCACCCATATATGAGGACTGACTTCCTGCTTGTTCCCAGAGAAAGCATAGTTACTCACATGTAATAGGTGTTCTCCATGGACAGCAGGAATCAATCCTCACTTATGGATGACATCGGCACCGACTGAGCCCGCGCAGAACAATTCCCCAGCTTTCAAAAGAAAGCCTTTGGGATTGCTGTCACGCATGTGTAGTCCTCTTCCCACCCAAAAGTGCCATCTTGCTCAGTCAGGTTCCCTAGCTAAAGCCCTACTAAGCAGATGGCAAGGGAAGGATAAAAAGTTTGTAACTCTTCAGGGGAGGTGGAAGGGTAGTGAGGACTGATTCCTGCTGTCCCTGGAGAACACCTGTTACAGGTGAGTAACCCAGGAACAAGCAGGAAGTCAGTCCTCACTTATGGGACTCCCCAGCTACAGGTTACCAAACCTGTAAGCCAAAAAAGAACACCTCTGCGAGGCAGTGAGCAGAAACCGATGTCCGAAAGAAGCCAGAGTCCTCGGGTTCTCGGGGCAAGCTCTCGGTAGCCGCAGAGGAAGGGTCGGAGGGCAGGAGTTGCTTATACCCCGAACAGACTACAGAGTAATGCCTGGCCGAAGGCGCTGTCCCGGCAGGACTCCCTCTCCAGGAAATAATGCAAAGTAAAAGTATTTGCTGAAGACCAGTTCGTAGCCCGGCATATGTCCGTCAGAGGCACTGAGTGCATCGAAGCCACCGATGCCACCTTGGTGTGGACGCTGTGCACGGTGACCCAACGATCCGACGATCCAGCGGGACGCCTGCCTTCGCCTGGGCAAAAGCAATGCAGTCCACCACCCAGATGGAGACGTTGCAATTGGTGACTGCCAGCCCCAAGCGGTTGGGATCGTAGGCGATGAAGAGCCGGTCGGGTACCCTGGGTGCGCTGCAGGTAGAAGGTGACGAGTGTATGCAGGACCTCCGATGCCTGGTCAGGTGAGGTATCGGGGAAAAAAGTCAGCAAAACCACCTCCTGATTTGAGGTGAAAATCTGAGACAACCTTAGGTAGGAACTTGGGGTGGGTGCGAAGGACCACCCTGTTCCTGTAAAGCCTGGTGTAGGGGGCCCTCGGCCATGAGGGCTTGAAGTTCGCTGACTCGCCACACCAAGATCAGTGCCACCAGGAAGACCACCTTCCAGGAGAGGTGCCGGAGCAAGCATGTTGCCATTGGCTTGAAGGGCGTCAGCTGCATGAACACGATGTTCAGGTCCCATTCCGCCAGGGGAGGTTGGATGGGGGGTTTGGACAGCAGGAGGCCCCGCATGAAGCGGGAGACAAGAGGCTGGCCCGAGGGGTCTGCCCTTGACGGGCAAGTGGTTGGCTAAAATGGCACTCAGGTGAACCCTGACCGAGTTGGACTTCAGACCCACCTGGGAGAGGTGGAGAAGGTAATGGAGGACCCAATGGATGGAGCAGGAGAATCTCGGAGTACCAGATCTAAAACCGCTGCCACTTCAGGGCGCAAGCCCACCTCGTTGAATCCTTCCTCAATGCAAGGATGATGTTCTCGATCTCTGCTGGGAGGTACAGCAAGGCTAGAGAGACTCATTCAGCCTCCAGGGACAGCGAGACCAAGTTTGGGTGAAGCGCCTGTCCCTCCTCCTGCATCAGCAGACCAGGGGCATTGACCAGGGAAACCGGAGGTTCCGATGAGAGCCGGAGCAGAAATGGGAACCAAGGCTGTTAAGGCCACGAAGGTGCCATGAGAATCGCTGAAGTCTGGTCACGCTGGATCTTGAGGAGGGTCCTCACAATGAGGGGGGGGGGGGGAGTGGGGAATGCATAGAGAAGCCCGGAGGTCCAGTTCAGGAGAAATGCATCCAGGGCCACCCTGCTCGGGTGTGGAATCGGCCCGCAGAAGCGGGAGAGCTGCGTGTTCGTTGGGCTGGCGTACCTCAGAGGCAGAACAGGTGGAGAGCCACCTCTGGACTCAAATGCCACTCGTGCGGGCGGAGAAGCCTGCTGAGCCTGTCCGCGAGGACAATGTCTTGGCCTGGGAGGTAGATAGCCTGTAGGGTCATGCCCCAACGCACTGTGAAGGGACAGAGGCGGCGGGAGCCCATGCACCCCCTCCTTGTTTATGCAGAACATCGCGACTCGGTTGTACGTCTGCACAAGCACCGACCTGCCCTTCAAGGTGGTATTCGAAGACCTTCAAGGCCAACTGGACAGCTTGAGGAGGTTGATCTGCTGTTGAGACTCCTTAGGTGACTACCGCCACTGTGTGCAGAGGTGGTTGCAGTGGGCTCCCCAGCCCAACAGCGAGGCAACCGTCGTCAAGATGAGTTTGTATGGACGAGCCTGGAAAGGCATGCCCTGAAGGTTCTGGGGGTACTGCCACCAGACTAGGGACTCGACTAGGCTGCAAGAAACCCGTACGGGGTCCCGGAGACAGCCCGAGGCTTGGGCCCATTGAGCTCTGAGGCACCACTGGGCCACACGCAAGTGCATGCGAGCATGGGGAACGAAGTGGACAGTCGAGGCCATGTGCCCTAGGAGGTGAAACATGGTCTACGCCAAGACCCTGGCCTGGCCTTGGACTTCAGGAGCCAGAGCCGATCTGCGCAAGCTCGAGGCAGGAAGGTGGTCGCACGTTCTGTGTCGAGAAGGGTGCCAATGAACTCCAGGGTCTGCACCGGTGTGAGGTGGGATTTGGAGTAGTTGATCAGGAAACAGAGGCGTTCGAGGAGGACCACCGTGCGCAATGCCGAGAGGTGAGCTTCCTCTGCTGAGGTGCCTGAGACAAGCCAATCATCTAGGTAAGGGTAGATGGATATGCCCTGCAGTTGGAGGTATGCCGCGGCTACTGACAGGCACTTGGTGAAGACTTGCAGGGCAGACGCGAGGCCGAAGGGAAGCACCTTGTACTGGAAGTGCTCTCCCTGAAATGCAGGTACTTCCTGTGCTGGCGGGGGGGGGGGGGAGGGGGGAAATCAGAATGTGGGCGTAAGCGTCTCTGAGATCCAAGGAGCACAGCCAATCGCCCTGCCAGAGGTAGGGCAGCAGGACTCCAAAGGATAGCATTTTGAACTTCTCCTGCACCAAAAAATTGTTCAGATTCCGGAGGTCAAGGATGGGGCGCAGGTCCCTTGTCCTCTTCGGCATGGGGAAGTACTGGAAATAAAACCCTTGACCCCAGAGGTGCAGCGGAACTCTTTCGACCGCTTGCTGACCAAGGAGGTTGTTCAGCTCTTGCCTGGTGCAAGGGAAGCAGAGTGGGTTCCGCCGGGGAGAAGGGAGTCTGTCTAGACGAAGACTATACCCGTCCCGGACCACCTGCAGGACCTAGGTGTCCAATATCACAGCCGCTCATTCGGGGACAAAGAGGGACAGGAGTCCTCCCACTGGTGAAAGCATCCCCAGGGGGCAAGAGGCTATACTTTCAGCGTCAAAACCCCGGGGCTGGCTAGGGTGGCGCTGGCGGCTGGGTCTTGGGCCCCTTGGGTTTCTGACGACTCTGGGCACCCCCCTTTCCCTGAGCGCTGGTTGTCGGCGCAGGAGTAGGCGGGTATGCTGGGTATCCCCAGTAGGGGAGCCCTTTCCTTTGGAAGAAAGGCTTTTTAGTGTGCTGTTTCTTCCGTGGGAGAGACGGGTGCAAGTCACGAATTCAGTCTCCATCTCAGCTGCCATGTCCTCCATGGGCTTGCCGAACAATTGTTCGCCGAGGCAGGGGACATCTAGTAGTTTCTCCTGGACCCACTGCTCCAGGTCCGAAGAATGGAACCATGCCTGAGGTCGGGCTCTGATGCCAGCTGCTGCTACACGGGTGGAAGACTCGAACCAGTAATATGCAACATGGGAAAGGTATTTCGAGCAGTCTGCGACTGACCTCAGGAGAAAGTCTGGAACCTGAGAAGGTGCTCCCCACCAAGGCCCGCAGGGAATCCGCCAAGCTCTTTAGCGAAGGAACATTTCCATAGTTGGTACGCTTGGATGCGGCATGCCAGCATGGATCCCTGGTAAGCCTTGTGCCCAAGGGCGTTGAGGGCATGGAATTCCTTGCCAGTGGGACCGAAGAGTGCGACTTCGGGCTCTTCTGTTTCCGCATCGCAGACCCGACTCCCATGGAGGTGTGAGGAAGCTGGGTCTTCCGAAACCCTGGGCCACGCTGGACCCTGTATATGGCAACGAGTCTCTGACAACAGGGACAGAGGCGGGTACTTCCCACATGCATCCAGGAAAGGATGGATGGTACCGGAACAGTAAGACTCCCTGGACAGAGACTCATACTGCAAAATGTCAAGTTCCTCTGCTCTCAGCTCCTCCTCGGTCTGCGTAGGCAGGTTGAGGGCCCGAGCCGTATCCCACACAAATGTCAGGAAAGAGGTGCCCTCGGGAGGTGACCACCTTTGCGAGGCGGGCAGGGACAGGTCAGAGGGGAGATCCCTGTAGGCGCGGATCTCAGGGGAAGTGTTTCCATCCGATTTCCAGTCCGAGAGGGACTCTGAGTCAGGCTGATCCCTGCGTCCTCTGGCTGAGACCCGCTTGGAGACAGTGGCACTGGCTCTGGAAAACCTCAACCCCGAGGAACGGGATGGCGAGCGAGACCGGTGCTGAGGACCCTCATGAGGCCCGCGGCTCTCGGGGGTTTCCAAGGCAGTTTTCGGAACCCCCGTCGGGTGACCCTCGGTCTTGGGGCACGAGCCAGCCGTGCTGGGCAAAAGCGCCTGATAGGCAGCAAGAAAGGCAGAAACGCTGGGCTCCAGTGCCAGCATACAGGACTCCCACTGGGGAGTGGGTCCCTGCAACGCTGACGCTGGGGTTACCGGGTCTGATGTAGAGGAGGAGAGGGTGTCCTTGCCGGGACGACCCTCGAGACTGGGCACCATCGCCAGAGGTCTCCGTGTCCGTACAAAATGGTAAAGGGGATGGAAGGATACTCCTATGAGGAAAGGCTAAAAAGGTTAGGGCTCTTTAACCTGGAAAAGAGACGGCTCAGGGGAGATATGATAGAAGTCTATAAATTAATGAACGGAGTGGAACGGGTAAACGTAGATCGATTGTTTACGTTATCAGAATATAGAAAGACTAGGGGACATGCAATGAAGCTACAGGGTAAACTATTTAAGACTAATAAAAGAAAATATTTTTTCACTCAACGTGTAATCAAACTCTGGAATTTGTTACCGGAGGATGTAGTTAAGGCTGTTAGTGTAGCTGGGTTTAAAAAAGGTTTGGACAAGTTCCTGGAGGAAAGGTCCATAAACCATTATTAAGAAGTGACCGAAGATATCAATGCTTGACCCAGTACAAGCATTGTGGAACTTGTGTCTCTTGGGGAAACTGCTAGGTACATATGACCTAGATTGGCCACTGTTGGAAACAGAATACTGGGCTTGATGGACCTTGGTCTGACCCAGTATGGCATATCTTATGTTCTTATGTACCTTTCGAGGCTGCTCCTTATCCGACTCTCGGGAATGCCAAGGGGGGCTAAGGGAGTGAGCACGAGACCGCTCACGCTTGTCTGGAGACTCCGACAGCGACTTTGAGGTAGTCTTTCTCTGTTCCACCTCGGGCAAAACCTAATCAGAGTGACTCCTGGGGTACGGGAACACTACGGGGGACCCCGCGAACGGTGGATGGGCAGGGCGAGGTGCCACCGGGGATCACAGGGCTGCCTTGCAGAAAATGTCATTGGATTTCTGCTTGCAGCTGAACAGGGTCTTAGCAGACATTTTCTTATGAAGTGAGCAGAGCTCTGGATTGTGGTCAGCCCCCAGACAGCGTAAACAGCAGTTGTGGGTGTCTGTGAGCAAAATATTTTTGGAGCATTTGTCACATTTCTTGAAGCCGGTGGCCATGAGGGCAAAAAGGACCCCGGCAAGGTCGAAAACCCTCGAGACCAGCAGTTGGAGAAAAAAAGAGCACGAAAAGAGTCCGAAAGAAAAACGCTAAGACAAAAAAAGGGGGTCCCGTAGCCCACAGCTGGAGCGAAGAGGACGACGGGAGAGGACCGGTGCTACCGTAAAAAAAAAAAACGGCCAAATGGCCGAAGACAAAACCTTTTTCCGAGGGACGAGGACGTGCGTCCGAAGGGCTCCACGGAAAAAGGGAGACTGAGCAAGATGGCACCTTTGGGCAGGAAGACCATGCATGCGTGGCAGCAATCCCAAAGGCTTTCTTTGAAAGCTGGGGAATTGCTCCATGTGGGCTCTGTTGGTGCAGATGTCACCCATAAGTGAGGACTGACTTCCTGCTTGTTCCTGGAGAAAGCATAGTTACTCACTTGTAACAGGTGTTCTCCAGGGACAGCAGGAATCAGTCCTTATTTATTGGTGACATCGGCACCGACAGAGCCAGCATGGAGCAATTCCCCAGCTTTTAAAGAAAGCCTTTGGGATTGTTACCACGCATGCATTGTCCTCTTCCCGCTCAAGGGTGCCATCTTGCTCAGTCAGGTCCCTTAGCTCGAGCCCTACCCAGCAGATGGCAAGGGAAGAACAAAAATTCAGCAACTCATCAGGGGAGGCGGGAGGGAAGTGAAGACTGATTCCTGCTATCCATGGAGAACACCCGTTACAGGTGAGTAACTACACTTTCTCCAGGAACAAGCAGGAAGTCAGTCCTCGCTTATGGGACTCCCAAACTACAGGCTACCGAACCTGTAACCAAAAATGCCTCGCAGGGCCATAAGCAGAAGCCCGAAGGAACCAAAGTCCCCAGGGCAAAACCCTCGGTAGTCATGAAGAAGAGTTGGAGGGCAGGAGTTGCTTATACCCCGAACAGATTACGGAATACAGCTAGGCTGAAGGCGCTGTCCCAGCAGGACTCCCTCTCCAGGCAGTAGTGAGTGGCAAAGGTTTTCTTAGAAGGCCAAGTTGCCGCCCAGCAGATGTCCATCATGGGCACGGAGTGCAGCGAGGCCACTTTGGCTTGGACCCCATGAGCAGTGACGACAATCTAGAGAGATCACTGCCCTCGCATGAGCAAATGCGATGCAGTCCACCACCCAAATAGAGAGTATGCGCTTGGTGACTGCCTGCCCCTGCCTATTGGGATTGTAGGTCATGAAAAGTCTGTCAGACTTGCGGTGAGTCTGGGTGCACTGCAAGTAGAAGGAGAGGGCCCGCTTGCAGATGAGGGTGTGGAGAGCTGCCGACGCCTGATCAGTGTGGGGCCTTGGGAAGAAGGTAGGCAGCACTGTCTCTTGGTTGAGATGAAAAGCCAACACGACCTTGGGTAAGAATTTGAGATGGGTCTGGAGGACCACCCTGTTCTGATAAAACCTGGTGTAAGGGGCGCCAGCCATGAGCGCCTGAAGCTCACTGACTCAACGAGCCGAGGTCAGAGCCACCAGGAAGGCCACCTTCCAGGACAAATGCCGGAGTGAACAGGTCGCCATCAGTTCGAAAGGTGGGCGAGTGAGTTGTGTGAGCACCACATTCAAGTCCCATTCCGCTGGGTAGGACAGATGGGCAGCTTGGATAGCAAAAGACTCTGCATGAAGCAGGCGACTAGAGACTGCCACGAGAGGGGGTTTCCCTTGATAGGATGATTAGCCGATATGGCACTCAAATGAACTCTGACGGAGTTTGACTTCAGCCCTTCCCTCGAGAGGTGAAGGAGGTACTGGAAAACCCACCCAACCGAGCACGGGAAAGGGTCGATCTGGTGTTCTGAGCACCAGACGGAGAAACGCTTCCACTTGAAGGTGTAAGCCCGCCTAGTGGAGTCCTTTCTTGAAGCAAGGAAGATTTCCTTGACCTCCTCCGGAAGGGCCAGAGAGGCTAGAGGGACCCGTTCAGCCGCTAGGGCGTGAGTGATAGGGAGGTTAAATTCGGGTGCAGTATCCGACCCTCCTCCTGCGTTAGCAAGTCCATGGCAGAGCCCAGGGAAACCAGAGGCTCTGACGACAACCAGAGCAGGAGTGGGAACCAAGGCTGCTGAGGCCACAAGGGGACCACGAGAATCAGCGATGCTCCATCCCGTTGAGCCTTGAACAGAGCCCTCACAATGAGGGGGTACGGAGGGAATGCATATAGAAGACTGGAGGACCAGTCCAGGAGGAATGCATCGGGGCCCTCCCTGCTCGGGTGCGGCACTGGTCCGCAGAAGGGGGGGGGGGGGAGCTGTGTGTTCTGAGGGCTGGCGAAGAGGTCCATTGCTGGAGTGCCCCAGCATATAAACAGCCAGCCTGCCACTCTGGGATCCAGGCACCACTCGGGGGGGCGAAGGATTATGCTGAGCCTGTCAGCTAGGCCATTCTCTTGACCCGGGAGGTACGTCGCCCTGAGGGACATTCTCCGACAGGTGGCAAAGGAGCAAATGAGGACTGCTTCCCTGCAGAGGGAACGCGACCCCGCACCCCCTTCCTTGTTGATGTAGAACATCGCTACCCAGTTGTCGGTCTGCACCAGAACAGACTTCCCGCTGAGGAGGTCTTTGAAGGCCTTCAGGGCCCACCTGTTGGCCCAGAGCTTGAGCAGGTTTATCTGCTGCCGAGACTCCTCGGGCGACCACTGCCCCTGCGTGCAGAGAGACCTACAATGGGCTCCCCACCCAAACAGGGAAGCATTTGTGGTCAGCACCACCTCGTGCTGCGGGGTCTGGAAGGGCGATCCCCGCAAGAGGTTGTGGGGATTTTGCCACCAGTTCAGGGACAAGCGAAGGTCGGGGAGAACCCTGATGGGGTCCCTAAGGTGCCCAAGGGACTGAGTTCATTGGGTGCGGAGGCACCATTGAGCCATCCACATGTGCAGGCGGGAGTGAGGAACCACATGCATGGTTGAGGCCATGTGGCCCAGCAGACGTAGCAATGACCGAGCAGTGACCTGGCGGGCGCTCTGGATGCAAGCCGCCAGGGCTCGGAAGTGGGTGGAGCGATCCACCAGCAAAAAGGCAATGGCCTGCCAAGTATCGAGGCGCCCGGATGAACTCGAGGACTTGTGTTGGCACGAGGTGAGACTTTGGGTAGTTGACCAAGAAGCCCAAGCTCTCCAAGAGGACAGTGCGTGACATCGCTTGCCAGGCCTCCTCGATAGAGAGACCCGTAACGAGCCAGTCATCGAGGTAGGGAAACACAGGCACGCCCTGGTGCCGAAGGTGAGCAGCGACCACGATGAGGCACTTCGTGAAGACCCCAGGGGCGGATGCAAGGCCGAAAGGGAGCACCCTGTACTGGAAATGCTCTCCCTGTACCCTGAAATGTAGGTACTGCCTCTGTTGGGGGTGGATCAAGATATGGGCGTAGGTATCCTTCAGATCCAAGGAGCATAGCCAGCCGCTCTACCGAAGGAAGGACAGCAGCACACCAAGAGATAGCATCTTGAATTTCTCCCGCAACAGAAACTTGTTTAGCTTGCGGAGCTCGAGGATGGGCCAAAGACACCCCATCTTCTTTGGGATGAGGAAGTATCGGGAATAAAAGCCCTGACCTTGAAGGTGGGGAGGGACCTCCTCGACTGCCCGTTGGGCAAGAAGGGAGTGCAGTTCCCGGTGCAACAAAAGCTGGTGCTGGGGGAGTCGAGGGGGCTCCGCCGGGGAGAAAGGGGTGGAAGCCTGTCGAAGTGAAGGTGATATCACCTTGGACACCTGGATCCTTCAGATCATCCAGGGCGAAGTAGGACAGGCGTCCCCCACTGGCTCCTGTGCCGCTGGAGGGCGAGAGGCCATGTCGCTGGCGTCAAAACCCCTGAGGGGGTTGAGGAGGAGTGGGTGTCTGGGCCTTTGGTGGCCCTGGTAGGGCTTTCCCTGCACCAGAGTGGCTGGCGCAGGTGAAGCTAGATATGGCGGGTAGCCGCGGTATTGGAAGCCTTTCCTGGGGAAGAAAGGCTTCTTGGTTGGCTGCTTCTTCCGAGGCAGTGAAGAGGTCTTGCAGGAGAGACGGCTCCTAGTGATATACTCCGTCTTGATCTCTGCAACCTTCTTCTCCATTGGCTTACTGAAGATTTGCTCACCGAGGCAGGGCACGTCCAGGAGCTTCTCCTGTACCCACTGCTCCAAATCCAAAGATTGGAGCCAGGCCTGGCGGCGGGCCCTGATGCCCGCAGCTGCCACCCAAGCCGATGTCTTGAAACCATCATAGGAGGCTCGAGAGAGATACTTGGAGCAGTCGGCCTCCGACTTCAGCAGGGTGCGGAATCTGTTCCTTCGCAAATTCACAGAGAAACATACCGATGTATAATTGGTATGCCTGGATGCGGCAGGAGAGCATGGAACCTTGATGGGCCTTGCGGCCCAGGGCATCAAGGGCTCTCTATTTTCGGCCCGGTGGTACTGAGTGAGACTTTGGGCTTTTCTCAGATTCTACCACCATCGAGGTGTGCAGAAGCTGAGTCTTCCGGAAGCCTGGGCCACGCTGCACCTTGTACACTGTGTCAAAGCATATGCTGACAATAGGGACCGAGGACAGGGCCTCCCACATGCGGAGCAATAGCTGAGATAGAATTGGCGGTACTGGCACTGTGAGGGATTCCCAGGGCGGAGCCTCATACTGAAGAATATCCAGTTCTTCAGCATGAGGGCCTGAGCCATATCCCGGACAAACACCAGAAAGGTGGTGTCCTCGGGTAGTGAATGCTGCTGGAGACCAGGCGGCGAAGGGTCTGATGGGAGATCCCGGTGAGCATGGGACTCCAGGGAGGTGTCCCCATCAGAATCCCAGTCCAAGAAGTTGGTGGAGGAATCCGAGCCGGGTGGTTCACCCTGTCTGACAGCTGACGGTCTGGAGCCGGAGGCCCTGGACAATCTCACCTCCAAGGAACGGGAGGGTGAGCGAGATAGACGTCGAGGATTCGCACAAGGCCCGTGGCTCTTGGGGGTTTCCTGGACGGATTTTGGTGTGCCATGCGATGGACCCGCGGTCTCTGGGTGCAAGTCAGCAAAGCTGACTGAGCGCCTGCTGGAAAGCAATGAATGCAGAAATGCTGCGGTCTAGCGCCAGCATACAGGACTCCCACGTGGGCGTGGGGCCCTGGGATGCCAATACTGGGGGTCACCGGATCAGGTGTCGAGGAGAAGGGGTCCTCACCGGGACGACCCTCGGGAGACTGGGTGCCTTCGCCGGAGGACTACATTTCTCTGCGGAATACCTTGCGGGGCCGCTCCTTGTCCGACTATTTGTAACGTGGAGGAGGGTTAAGCGACCAGACACAAGAGCGCTCACGCTTGTTGGGAGCCCCAGACAGCGACTTCAAGGCCACCTTTTTTTGCGCCGTTCCACCTTGGGGGACCCCTGGTCAGAATGCCACCTGGCATGCGGTGCCACAGGGGGAGAACCCACCGGAGGGGAGACGGAGAGTGCCACGGGGGACTCCGAAGCAGCCTTTTGAAAAATGTCTTCAGACTACTGCTTACGGCTCATGAGGCCCTTGGAGGACATTTTCTTACAGAGCGAACAGAGCTCTGGGTCATGGTCGGCTCCCAGACACCGTAGACAGCAGTCATGAGTGTCCGTAAGTGACATTTTCCTAGAGCATCTATCGTATTTCTTGAACCCGGTGGAATGGGGGCAAAATCGGCCCCTGCGAGGTCGAAAACCCACACGGCCAGCGGTTAGGAACGAAAAAAGGGTGAAGCCCGAAGAGAAAAAAGTTTGGAAAAATTATCCTGGTACACTCCGGAGAGAGTAAGGGGAGGACGGGTAGAGGACCGGTGCAACCGGAAAAAAGAAAATAAGCCTGTAAAGGCGAGGAATGAAAAACCTTTTCGGAGGAACAAGGATGTGTGTCCGAAGGGCTCCACGGAAAAAGGGAGACTGAGCAAGATAGCACCCTTGGGCGGGAAGAGGACCACGCATGCGTGGTAGCTAATCCCAAAGGCTTTCTTTGAAAGCTAGGGAATTGTTCCGCACGGGCTCTGTCGGTGCCGACGTCACCTATAAGTGAGGACTGACTTCCTGCTTGTTCCTGGAGAATGTTCCATACCAAAAATAAATCCACAACAGGTAGTAGAGTAGTAAGGACTTATTCCTTCTAAATTATGACATCTGGTAAATTTTATGTAAAGAATAGGATCATATACATGAAAGCAGCAGACTCAAAATACACAAGTGGCATGTGGTCAGATGTTTTTAGCATGTCATGTTTTTTAAAATTGCTTTTAATTATCTTTTTGGAATATTACTGCATGTCATACTTTGATTGTTCTCCGTTTTGAACATCTCTTATGGAAAGCTGAATTAGAAATTCAAGAAAATAAAAGTAAACATGGATAAAAATATAGGATGTCTTGTCAGATGATACGTGTAGCTGACCATGGGTGGAAAGGCAGAGAGTGCCACTGTATTCTCCCCAAGCCTTTAGGTATATGCCCAATGGAAAAAAACCCCCCACTTCATCACTAGATTAGGTTTGTGCACCTGGCTACTGGTAGGCTGTATATTCAGGGCTTTCCATAAACTAAGGCTGTCCTCTGCCCTTAATAGAACACTAAATTTTAGTGTAGTACTTTGATGACTAAACTCACTATTTAGTCAAAGCTTTGACCGATTCATTCTGAAGTGACCAAACTGGGCAGTCGTCACCGACTGACAAACCATCCATCATTCACAGCTTTTTATTGTTGTGTAACAGAATGTGTGCAGTGTCTGAAGCAACACCTTTGTCTTTCCCCTGCCCCCCCGTGTGGCTTTTAATGGGGGAAGGGAGGTAATGAGAAGGGCCACTTTAAACACTGGTGGCACAGACCTCCTCCAAACAGTTCCTTGTGGGCCTCTAACAAGACAGCTACACCGATATTATCCTTGGTCATCACCCTGTTTAACATGGCTTCTGATCCTTCCGAGTTTGCCATTGCCACCTGATTGAATTCCACAGTATGCTTCTGCACCAAAGTAAATCTGCAATAGGAAGAAAAAGAGAAGGATAAACTAAATATAACATGCAGTGTGAGTGTGAATAAGGAACAGTGGTTCTCTTATCTGTCCTGGTGACCCCAAAAAGAGTCAGTCCCAAGAACCACAACTGATACAAATATATACACACACACACACATTGATCCCCAACATATATTACTTGTAAGTGCACATTCACTTTGAATATCCTGAAAACTCGACTGGATGTGAGATCTACAAGGCAAGTTGGAAATCTAGAGATGTAGGTGGGGGGAGGGGGATCATGGTCAAAAACAGTACAACCAAATCCATGAAGTCACAATGATAGAAGAGTAAACTCAACATCCATCTCTATTTGGAATTCTTTTTACTAGATTTATAATGTTCTTCATAATTAAAAAGTGGAGGGGAGGAGCTATAAACACACCACCTTTGCTGCACCGTCACTATCACATTATGTTATGCCTTCACGCGGATGTCCAAAGAGCTAGAGTAGGTGTCCTTAAGGGCATACCCATAAAATCTATACACAAAATAGGCCATTGCTAAAACCACCACCTTATTCAAATCACCACCTGTAAGTTTGTAAGAATATATAACCTGTGAGGTAAGTTCAGTTTGCACTGTTAACAGATGTATACTTGAATATCTATTTAGAGATTTTGTGTATGCAGTTATTTTTGAGCACTTTGAGGTCATATATGGTCATGTGGCCAAGATTAGAGGAATTTTTAACTGCCACACTGACTCCAATAAAGAGTTTATACTAATCTACCCACTTACCACATCATTTTATCAGAAGAGCATGAGAAAGAAATAAGTACTTTCAAATTTTACCTATGGTCTTCGCAAGAAATACACATTAATGTATATGTCAACTGGCATTTTAAAAACGGACATTGGGGATAAAATGTGCAAAAATCCAGGGGAGTGGCAGCAGTGAAGAATGCACATATAGGTGCTGTCTGAAACAGCTCAGTCCTTGCTGTGAAAGATGAACATCCCCACAAAAGGGTCTGGGTGATAGGCTTATGTATATGCCATAGCTGGTATGGGCCTGTTTGCAGAATGTCACAAATATAGACGTTCCTGAAAAGCACGCCTGTGGAAATGGGCAGACATCACCGGTATTGGATTTCAGAATGGGGCATCTATGTAGGAGATATGCACATCCTAGGCCCTGATATTATATATGTAAATGTGCAGAGACAGGACAGTAAAACTGAAAGGACTGTCAAATCTGCAGATGTGTGTCCTGGTAAAAATTACTCTGGCAGCGAGTGCACATTTTGCTCTACCCCTGGTAAGCATTGCTGCCACGAAATTAGCACTTTCGGAACCTTGTTATGGCAGGAGCAGGTACTGTATATGCATGGATGTGTCAGTAGCCAGGGTCAGACATGCATGCTGCATTCTGAAGTTGCACAATGATGTGCAGCTTTGTTGTACTGCCAGGCCGTGCCCCCATTATACCAGGAGGGGCTTGCACTGAGGACATTTCCAGACTACTTTCCAAAATGGGCCCTGAGAAGTCTCTGTGCTTTGGACGTCTGATTAGTCCTACTACTGAACATTTGCATAGCACTAAAAGATGTACGCAGCGCTGCACAGACACATGTAAAAAGACAGTCCCTGCTCAGAGCTTACAACCTAGTCAAGAGAGAACACAGTAGCTGTAGACATGGGATACATCTAGGAGGAATGGTAAGGAAACAAAGGAGATCAGGTGAGTCTACATTAAAAAGCAGCAGTGAAGAGGTGAGTTTTCAACCTGGACTTGAAAAGGATCAAAGGCAGCGCCTGACGTACAGACTCTGGTACTTGTTCCAGGCCTAAGGAGCAGCAAGGTGAAAGAAGCGAAGTCTGGAGTTAGCTACAGAAGGGAAGAGCACAGACAGAATTGATTTGCCAGAAAGAGTAGTTACTCACCTGTAACAGGTGTTCTCCAGGAGCAGCAGGAATCAGTCCTCACTTAGGGGTATCATCGACGCCGATGAAGCCCCAGCGGAGCATTTCCCCAGCTTTCCATGAAAGCCTTTGGGAATGCTGGCACGCATGCGCGGTTCCCTTCCCACCTAAAGGTGCCATCTTACCTCAGTCAAATGACATAGCTAAGAATAGCACACAAAAATGTAAAAATTAAACTATGTACAACTGCAACTCCAAGGGGAGGAGGGAGGGTAGTGAGGACCGATTCCTGCTGCTCCTGGAGAACACCTGTTACAGGTGAGTAACTACTCTTTCTCCAGGACCAAGCAGGAAGTCAGTCCTCACTTATGGGTGACTCCCCAGCTCTGGGCTACCAAGAACCCAGGCTGAACAAGAGAACTCCCTCTAGTCTCAGCAACACAGTAAAGGCTTTGCAAGGACACACCCCCCCCCACAGGTAGCCCAACCAGAGGGCAGGAGTTGCCTAGACCTCAAAGAGATTTCGGAGTACTGCTTGGCCAAAAGCACTGTCCCTACGGGACTCCCTCTCCAGACAGTAGTGGGCTGCAAATGTCTGGCTTGAAGACCAAGTAGCAGCCCTGCAGATGTCTTGCAATGGGACAGAGCGGAGGTGAGCCACTGATGCAGCCATTGCCCTCACACGGTGGGCCGTGACCCTACCCTGCAAAGGAAGGTCAGCTGCCTTGTAAGCCCAGGTGATACAGTCAGCCACCCAGATGGACAAGGTACGCTTGGACACAGGCCTCCCCAAGCTATTGGGGTCAAAAGAAAGGAAGAGCTGAGAAACTTTCCTGTGACCTTGCGTACATTCAAGGTAGAAGGATAAGGCCCTCCTACAGTCCAAGGTATGGAGAACTGTTTCAGCCTGACTTGCATGAGGCCTAGAGAAGAAAGTAGAAAGAACCACCTCCTGGTTGAGGTGGAAAGAGGAGACAACCTTAGGAAGGAACTTAGGGTGAGTCCTGAGGTGTAAGGTCTATCACAGACCAAGGCCTGAAGCTCACTCACTCTCCTAGCCGAAGTAAGGGCTATCAGAAAGAGAGTCTTCCAGGAAAGGAAGCGTAGAGGGCAAGTAGCCATAGGCTCAAAAGTTGGGCGAGTCAGCTGCTGCAAGACCACATTCAGCTCCCACTCAGGAGCAGGAGGACGTATAGGAGGTTTGAGCAGAAGCAGGCCTCTGAGAAACCTAGACACCAAAGGGTGCACAGACAAGGAATGGCCCTCAACTAGGGAGTGGTGAGCTGCCAAAGCAGAGAGGTGGACCCGAACAGAGTTGGACTTCAGACCCTGATTGGACAAGTGCAGCAGGTACTGAAGCACTACTGACACAGTACAGGAGAAAGGATCCTCAGCACGTAGCCGACACCACACAGAGAACCTTTTCCACTTGAGAGCATAGGTTTTTCTAGTGGATTGTTTTCTGGAGGCTAGGAGAACTTACTCAACCTCGGGAGGCAGGCGCCAGGGAGCCAACACTACCCTTGCAGCCTCCATGCCATCAGATTGAGAGCTCTGAGATTGGGATGCAGGAAGGAGCCCTGATTCTGAGAGAGAAGGTCGGGTTGCAATCCCAGAGGCCAAGGCAGATCCACTGCCAGTTGAAGCAGGAGGGGGAACCAAGGCTGCCTTGGCCACCTGGGAGCTACCAGGAGGACTGAGGCCCTGTCTCGGAGAATCTTGAATAGTGTTCGGGCCACCAGAGGGGTGGGAGGAAACGCACAGAGTAGGCCCTGAGTCCAGGGAATCAGAAAAGCATCTGCTGCTACTCTCAGAGGATGCGCTTGCCTGGAGCAGAACCTTGGTAGCTGGTTGTTCAGTGGACTGGCAAACAGGTCTATGGAGGGAAGCCCCCATCTCAAGAAAAGCTTTTGAACCACTAAAGGATGTAGCTGTCACTCGTGTGGT
Organism: Ichthyophis bannanicus; assembly: GCA_033557465.1. Lineage (NCBI taxonomy): Eukaryota > Metazoa > Chordata > Amphibia > Gymnophiona > Ichthyophiidae > Ichthyophis > Ichthyophis bannanicus. Next base: position 1,088,931,821 of record CM066032.1, on the reverse strand, counting down.
TGCAGAATCCTGCTCAATCTGTCGGCCAGGGAATTCTCCTGGCCTGGAAGATAGACTGCTTTGAGGAGCATGTTGTGCTGCAGGGCAAAGGAACAGAGGTTCTGAGCCTCCTGGCAAAGGGGCTGGGAACCAGTTCCGCCCTGTTTGTTTACATAGAACATGGCTACCTGGTTGTCTGTCTGGATCAAGACAGACTGATGTGCCAGGGAAGCAGTAAAGGCCTTGAGGGCCAAGCGGATAGCTGTGAGTTCCAGCAGATTGATCTGCTGGGACGCCTCCCAATGAGACCACAGGCCCTGGGTGCACTTGTCTAGGCAGTGTGCTCCCCAACCCTGCAGAGAGGAATCGGTGGTCAGTACCACTGTAAGAGGTGGGATCTGAAAGGGCACCCCTACCAGCAGATTGGGGGGGTGTAACCACCAGTTGAGGGAGGCCAGGAAACGGTGGGACACTCTGATCCTGTCTCTGAGACTGCCTGAGGCTTGTGACCACTGAGTCCGAAGGCACCACTGGGCAGGCCTCATATTGAGCCTGGCATTGGGGGTCACCTGTACTGTCGATGCCATGTGGCCCAGAAGCCTGAGACAGAGTCTGGCGGAGACCAGGGACCTGTGCAGAAACTTGCTGGCGAGGTCCATGAGCCTTTTCTGCTCGGTCCACTGGTAAGAATGCTCTTGCCAGCTGAGAATCCAACCTTGCTCCTATGAACTCCAAGTTCTGGGAGGGGAGCAAAGTGGACTTTGCGAAGTTGATTACAAAGCCCACCTTTTGGAGCAGTTCTATGGTCCTGTTGGTGGCCTGCTGAACTTCTAGGGAAGTCTGGCCTCTGATGAGCCAGTCGTCTAGGTAAGGAAACACAAAGATGCCTTGATTTCTCAGGTGGGCTGCCACCACTGCCAGGCACTTGGTAAAGACCCTGGGAGCAGAGGTCAGACCAAAAGGCAGTACCCTGTACTGATAATGGTTTCCTCCCACAATGAACCTGAGGTACTTTCTGTGGTCTGGATGAATGAGGATGTGAGTGTAAGCATCCTTTAGATCTAAAGAGCATAGCCAATCTCCCTGCTGGAGGTAGGGCAGAAGAGTTCCAAGAGTAAGCATCTTGAACTTTTCTTTTACCAGAAACTTGTTGAGGTTTCTGAGATCCAAAATGGGTCGAAGACCACCGGTTCTTTTTGGCACCAGGAAATATTTGGAGTAAAACCCGTGACCTTGGAAGTGGGGAGGCAGGCTCCACCGCCTTGTCCAGCAACAGACCTTTTAGCTCCTGGAGGAGAAGGGCTGTATGCAGGGGAGGCTGGAAAGGTTCCCCTGGGAAGTGTGGCGGAGGTAGTTGGTGAAAATGCAGGGCATAGCCTCGACGGACTATGTCCAGCACCCAACTGTCCTGGGTTATCAAGGGCCACTGGTGGGCGAACAAGGCTAGGCAGCCTCCTGTGCAGGGCTGGGTCTGCAAGGGAGCTATGGCTACACTCAAGGAGACAAAACCCCCCACCCTGCTGAGTGGGAGCAGGGACCTGAGGCTTGGGGGCCCTCAGCCTACGGGGCCCATTACCCTGGCCCTTGGCTTGCTGACCCTGGGGGGCAGCTTGGGCAGCCTGATACTGAGGGTACTGTTTGTAGGCAGTGCCCTTCCTCGGGTAAAAGGACTTTTTACCCGAGCCCTTCTTCTTATGAGAAGGGGCAGAGGTCTTCCTCGATAGCCTAGTCCTCGTGAGGTGCTCTGTCTCGAGCTGGGCGGCCTTCTCGGCCACAGGCTTGCCAAAAAGGTTTTCACCTCGGCAAGGGACATCGACCAACTTGTCCTGAACCCATGGCTCAAGGTCCGAAGACTGCAGCCATGCCTGGCGTCGAGCCGCGATGCCGGCTGCCGCTACTCGGGCCGAAGCCTCGAAGGTGGCGCGGGACATGAACTTAGAACATTCCCGGATCCTCGAAGACAAGGACTTAAAACTCTGCAAGGGTTCCCCGGAGAGACCAGCAGAGAATCCGGCCAACTCCTTGGTCAGGTCTCGTAAATACATGCCCATGTACAGCTGGTAAGTCTGGACACGGCAAGCATCGAGCCCTGAAAGCACTTTCTACCGACGCCATCAAGGCTTCGGGCTTCCCTACCAGGAGGCACCGCGGAGTGCATCTTCTGACTCTTCAGACGATGCATGGCCGATTCCACAACCATGGAATGGTGTGGTAGCTGTGCTTTCTGGAAGCCAGGACTCTTCCGGAGCCGATAGATGGAATCTACTCGCTTGCTCAAAACCGGCACCGAGGCCTGTGCCTCCCACATCCGGAAGAGGAGACGTTCCAGCATCGGAGGAACCGGGACAGTAAAGGCCTCCTTCGGAGGAGAGTCATACTGCAGAGCATCGAGCTCTTCGGCTCGAGGCTCTTCCTCGGGGTCAGCCGAGATAGATAAGGCAGCGGCCATATCCCGGACAAATTCCGAGAACCTAGTATCTTCCGGAAGGGACCTACTCCGGGGCTCAGACTCAGGTGAGTCCGAAGGAACACACCGAGTCTTAAAGGTGTCAGGAGACTCCTCGTCTTCGGTCTCCCAAGCAGACTCGTCCGATGTCGAGTCGAGGTCTGACCCCGCGGGGCCTCTAGGCACACGCCCCGACGCCGGTGGCACCGGCGTCGAGACCCTCGGTCCCGAACGGGAGGTCGAGGGAGACCTCGACCGAGGACGACCTCGAGCCGCAAGGGACTCGAGTATCGGCTCGGTCTCCGGGGTCGACTTCGAAGTCGATGTCCCGGTGGTCGGGGCAGATGCGCCAGACAGGCTGGCCATCAGTGCCCACTGCTGATCCATGAAGGCAGACATTCTGCTCTCCAAGGCTGTCAACCTGAGACTCAGCTCGGGTGACGCAGCAGCCCCCGACTCGGGCCCCGGCGGCGCCGGGCCCGACGTCGGTACTTGGGGAGGCGAGTCCACGAGGACAACAGAATTTACGTGTCCAGCAGACTCCGGCTCCATGCGAGGAACTTTAGTTGGCTTCTCCTGGTCCACGGGCCCGGGACGACGGTCGGGGGTCTTAGACCTGGCCCTCGAGGGCTCAGGGACCTCCTCCGACGCCACCATCGTGAGCCACTTCTTCCTCTTACGTTCCCGGTCGGGGGACCCCCTGTCCGAAGAGCTCCGACGCTTCTCGGGATCGGAATCCCGAGAAGTCGAAGCCTCAGACGAGGTCCGGGCCCGGGCAGAGGCCGAGTCCGAGAAAAGCCTTTCACTTTGTTGCTGACGACTTCAGAGGGCCTTGGAAGACATCTTTCCACATGGCCCGCACATTTTAGAATCGTGATCCGGGCCAAGGCACCGAAGGCAGCAGTCGTGTGTGTCGGTGAGAGACATTATCTTCTCACACCGATCACACTTTTTGAAACCGCTGGAAGACATCGGGGAGAAAAGGGTCCCCGCGAGGTCAAAGGACCGGCCTTCCAGGGAAAAAGAAAAAGATTAGGTGCGAGCGCCTAGCCACTAAGGGCAAAAACCGAAAAGGAAAAAAGGGGATTCAATACCGGTGTACCGAACCCAGCGGGAGGGGAACAGACGTCGAATCCGAGGAAAAAAGCGAATTAACGCCAAGAAAAAAACTTCTCTTTTCCGGGAAAAAAAGGACACACGTCCGATGAGGTAAGATGGCACCTTTAGGCGGGAAGGGAACCGCGCATGCGTGCCAGCATTCCCAAAGGCTTTCATGGAAAGCTGGGGAAATGCTCCGCTGGGGCTTCATCGGCGTCGATGACACCCAATAAGTGAGGACTGACTTCCTGCTTGGTCCTGGAGAAGAGCAGAGTTCCTGAGGAGGGGTGAGGAAAGAGAAGAGAAGAAAGGTAGGGAGGAGCTGCAGAGTGAATGCACTTAAAGGTCAGCAAGAGAAGTTTGAACTGGATGTAGAAACGGATAGGGAGCCAATGAAGTGACTTGAGAAGAGGGTACTATGAGCATGATGAGGCTGGCAGAAGATTAGCCTCACAGCAGTGTTGAACAGATTACAGGAGAGAGAGATTATTCAGAGAGAGACCAGCAAGAAGTAGATTACAATAGTCCAGACGGGAATGACTATGGAGTGGATAAGTATCTTAGTAACGTGTTCAGAATGGAATGGGCAAATTTTGCTGATGTTCTACAGAAAGATAGGCAGGTTTTAGCTATCAGTTGAATGTGTGTGGAGAAAGAGTCGTCAAAGACGACCCCCAAAGTTGCGAGCTGAGGAGACAGGGAGGAATAGAGAGTTATCCACAGACACTGAGAAAGGAGGAAGGGGTGAGGAGGGTTTAGGGGAAAAAATAAGCAGTTCAGTTTTGGCCATGTTCAGTTTCAAGCAGCAGTGAGACATCCAGGCAGAAAGGCAGGCAGAGATCTTGGCCCGGATTACCGGCGAGAGAGTAGTTACGCACCTGTAACAGATGTTCTCCAGGAGCAGCAGGAATCAGTCCTCACATATGGGTGATGTCGGCGCTGACTGAGCCCCCGTGCGGAGCATTTCCCCAGCTTTCAAGGAAAGCCTTTGGGAATGCAGCGTGCATGCGCGGTCCCCTTCCCGCCCAAGGGTGCCATCTTGCTCAGTCTGATGACATAGCTAAAAAGACAGCAAAAAACAAAATGAAATACATGACTGCAACTCCAGGTGAGGAGGGAGGGTCGTGAGGACTGATTCCTGCTGCTCCTGGAGAACATCTGTTACAGGTGAGTAACTACTCTTCCTCCAGGACCAAGAAGGAAGTCAGTCCTCACATATGGGACTCCCCAGCTCTAGGCTACCGGGAACCCAAAGCTGAAAAAATGGTTCCCTCTGAAGAGCCTCAGCATCCGTGATAAGAATATCTTCTGCGAATGCCCCCGTACGGTAGCCCAACACAAGGGCCGGAGGGTAGGAGTTGCCTAAACCTCAGAGATTATGGAGTACCACCTGTCCTAAAGCACTGTCCCTTCGGGACTCTCTCTCGAAGCAGTAGTGGGCTTCAAAAGTCTGGCTTGAAGACCAAGTAGTGGCCCGGCAGATGTCTGCCAACGGAACAGAGCAGAGATGAGCTACTGACGTGGCTTTCGCCCTGACACGGTGGGCCGTGACTCAACCCTGCTAGGGGAGGTCGGCTGCCTTATACGCCCAGGCGATACAATCTGCTACCCAAGTGGACAATGTATGCTTGGAGACAGGTAACCCCAGCTTATTAGGGTCAAGGGAGACGAAGAGCTGAGTCGCCCTTCAATGCCCCCGCGTACGTTCTATGTAAAAGGACAACGCCCTCTTACAGTCCAGGGTATGCAAGACTGTTTCAGCCCGGCTGGTATGCGGCCTGGGAAAGAATGTCGGAAGAACCACCTCCTGGCTGAGGTGGAAAGAGGAGACAACTTTTGGAAGGGAAGTCGGATGGGTCCGTAGGACCACCCTGTTCCTATAGAACCGTGTGTACGGTCTATCAGAAACCAGAGCTTGTAGTTCACTCACACCTCTGGCCGAGGTAAGAGCTACCAGGAAGAGCGACTTCCAAGAAAGGAAGCGTAAGTAGCCATCAGCTCAAACGGTGGGCGAGTAAGTTGCTGCAAGACCACGTTCAAATCCCACTCAGTGGCCGGTGGACGAACCGGAGGCTTGAGCAGCAGCAGACCTCTGAGGAAGCAGGACACCAAGGGGTGAACCGACAGACTATCCCTCCACCGGTGAGTGGTGTGCTGATAGAGCACTGAGGTGGATCTGAACATAGTTGGACTTAAGGCCTAGGTCTTACAGGTGAAGTAGATACTGCAGTACTACTGGCACAAGGCAGGAGAAAGGATCTTCATTGTGCTGAGCACACCATATTGTGAACCTACGCCACTTGAGGGCATAGGACTTTCTGATGGACTGCCTCCTAGAGGCCAAGACCACCACCTCAACTTCCCTAGGTAGAAGTAAGGGAGCTAGCACTATCCTATCAGCAGCCACACCATCAGATTGAGGGATCTGAGATTGGGGTCAGAAGGGAACCCTGATCCTGAGACAGGAGATCAGGTTGCAACCACAGAGAGAATGGAGTTTCCACCGCCAACTGCAGCAGAAGTGGAAACCACAGTTGCCTCGGCCATTTGGGGGCTACCAGAATCACCGAGGCCTTGTCCTGGAGAATCTTGAACAGAGTTCAGGCCACCAGGGGCATGGGAGGAAACGCATACGGGAGGCCCATAGACCAAAATATCAGAAAAGCATCTGCTGCCATTCTCAGGGGATGCGGCTGTCTGGAGCAAAATTTGGGCAGCTGACGGTTCAGCAGACTTGCAAAGAGATCGATGGATGAAGTCCCCATCGTAGAAAAATCTGCTGGACCACCAGTGGATTCAACTGCCATTTGTGAGGCTGGAGAATCCTGCTTAGTTTGTCTGCCAAGAAGTTGTCCCTGACCAGGTAGATAAACTACTTTGAGAAACATGCCTTGTTTGACAGCAAAGGAGCAAAGGGCCTGCGCCTCCTGACATAGGAGTCTGGACCCTGTGCCCCCTTGCTTGTTCACATAAAACATTGCTACCTGATTGTTTGTCTGAACTAAGACAGACTGGTGAGAGAGGGCATGAGAAATGTCTGTAGAGTCAAGCGGATTGCTTGCAGCTCCAAAAGTTTGATCTGCTGTGTGGCCTCCCGAGGAGACCAGAGGCCTTGAGTGCACGTGCCCTGGCAATGTGCACCCAAGCCCTTTAAGGAAGCATCGGTCGTCAGCACCCTTGTGTGTGCTGGGGCCTGAAAAGATACCCCCCTGAGAAGGTTTGGGAGATGTAGCCACCACTGCAAGGAGTCCAAAAGTGGTTTGGACACCTTTACTCTGTCTCGGAGGTTGCCTGTGGCCTGCACCCACTGAGCTCTGAGGCACCACTGAGCAGCCCGCATCTGCAGACAGGCATTCAGGGTCACATGTACCGTGGATGCCATATGGCCTAGGAACCGCAGGAAATGCCTGGCGGAGACCTGAGAATTGCTTTGGAATTGGATGGCGAAGTCTATCAGTCTGTGGGCCCTGTCCTTGGGCAAGTAAGCTCTTGCCTGCAGAGTGTCTAATCTTGCCCCTATAAACTCTAGGTTCTGTGAGGGGAGTAAAGTGGACTTTGCGTAGTTTATGACAAAGTCCAGATGCTGAAGAAGAGAGACAGTGCGAAGAGTGGCTTGTCTGGCCTCCTGGAGAGACTGGCCCCGATGAGCCAGTCGTCCAGGTATGGGAAGACAAAAATTCCCTGATTCCTGAGATAGGCCACCACCACCGCCAGGCATTTGGTGAAAACCCTGGGGGCGGACGTTAGGCCAAAGGGAAGTACTCCGTACTGGAAATGGTTTCCTCCCACCACAAATCTGTGATATTGTCTGTGGTCTGGATGGATGAGGATGTGAGTATATGCATCCTTTAGGTCTAAGGAGCATAGCCAATCTCCCTGCTGGAGGTAGGGCAGCAGTATCCCAAGGGTAAGCATCTTGAACTTTTCCCTCTCCAGAAACGTGTTTATGTTTTGCAAAACTAGGATAGGTCGGAGGCCTCCTGTCCTTTTTGGTACCCATGAAGTACCTGGAGTAGAAGCCTTGCCCTTTCAGGTGGTGAAGCACCGGTTCCACCGCCTATTCCTTTAGAAGACTTGCCAACACCTGAAGGAGGAGGTTTCTGTGCAGAGGGAGTCTTGGAGGCTCCCCTGGAAAGTAGGAGGGGGGGGGGTAGCTGGTGGAAGTGGTGCATGTAGCCCTTCTGGACTATGCTCAGTACCCATGTATCCACTGTGATGGCTGGCCACCTGTAGGCGTACAGGGTCAGCCGACCTCCTGTGCTGAGTGGAGCCAGCTGTGGAGAAGAGGCTATGCTGTGGGAGTCAAAACCCTGCTCCCTGCTGTGCAGGAGCCGGAGCTGGCGGCTTGGGGGTCTTCTGCCTACGGGGCCCATGCCCCTGCCACTTGGCCTGCTGGCCCTGTGGGGGAGCTGGAGAGGCCTGATATTGAGGGTAGGATTTGTAGGCAGCACCCTTCCTCAGGAAAAAGGAATTCTTTCCCAAGCCCTTCTTTTTCTGAGAAGGGGCAGAAGTCTTCCTGGACAGCCTTGTCCTGGTGAGAGTCTCAGTCTCGATTTCCGCAGCCTTTTCAGTCATGGGCTTACCGAAAAGGTTTTCACCTCGGCAAGGGACATCGACCAACTTGTCCTGCACCCATGACTCCAAGTCTGATGACTGCAGCCAGGCCTGACGGCGTGCACCAATGCCGGCCGTGGCTACCCGGGCCGAAGCCTCAAAGCCATCATAAGCTGCTCGAGAGAGAAACTTCGAGCACTCTTGAATCCCTGCTGACAAAGCCTTGAACCTCTGCAAAGGTTCCTTGGACAGGCCAGCTGAGAACCCGGCAATCTCCTTTGCCAGGTCTCGTAGGTACATGCCCATGTACAGCTGGTAGGTCTGGACACGGCAAGATAGCATAGAGCCCTGGAAGCACTTTCTACTGAGGGCATCCAGGTTCCGGGCCTCCCGGCCGGGGGGCACCAAGGAGTGCAGCTTCTGACTCTTCAGACGGTGCATGGCCGATTCCACAACCATGGGGTTGTGCGGTAGCTGCGCCTTTTGGAACCCAGGGCTCTTACAGACTCGATAAACGGAATCGACCTGTTTGCTAAGAACCGGCATCGAAGCCGGTGCCTCCCACATACGGAAGAGCAGCCGTTCCAGCATCGGAGGAACCGGTACAGTAAAGGCTTCCTTTGGAGACAAGTCATACTGGAGGGCATTGAGCTCCTCGGCTCGAGGCTCCTCCTCAGCATCTGCAGGGAAGGCCAAGGCTTTGGCCATGTCCCTCACGAGGTTCGAGAACCAGGTATCCTCGGGGGGGGGGGGGGGGGGGGGGGGGGGGGGGGGGGGGGGGGGGGGGGGGGAAACGGGGACGGACCGTCTCCGAGGCTTGGACTACAGTGAGTCTGAAGGGATGCACCGGGTCCGGAAGGTGTCCGGGGACTCCTCGTCCTCTGTCTCCCACGCCGACTCCTCCGAGGAAGAATCAGGCGACTGGCCGTGTGGGCCTTGGGGCCACCCGCCCCGACGCTGAGGGTATCGGCATCGACGACCTCGGCCCCGCACGGGAGATCGAGGGAGACGTTGACCGAGGATAGACTCGAGGCTCGGTCTCCAGGGTCGACTTAGATGTTGAGGTCCCGGAGGTCGGGGCAGATGCACCGGTCAGACCAGCGATCAGCATCCACTGCTGTTCCATGAAGCCAGCCAAGCTGCTCTCCAAGGCCATCAACCTGAGTCCAAGCTCAGGAGACTCAGCAGCCCTCGACTCGGGCCCCGACATTGGCTCCCCCGGAGGAGAGTCCATAAGGACAACTGCACTTACATGACTCGGGGACTCCGGCTCCATACGAGGTAACTTGGATAGCCTCTCTGAATCTGAGAGCCAGGGGCGGCGGTCAGGGCTACGCGACCTGGCCCTCGAGGAACCAGGAGCCTCCACTGACGCTGCCCTCGCGAGCTTCTTCCTTCTGTGCTCCTGGGTGGGAGACTCCCTCTCAGAGGAACCCCGACGGCGCTCGGGGTCAGACTCCTGAGATGTTGAGGCCTCTGACGAAGTCTGGGCCCGGCCGGACGCGGAGTCAGAGAAAATTCACTCACGTTGATGCTGACGGCTCCGAAGTGCCTTCGACGACATCTTGCTGCATGGGCCACAGGCCAGCGGGTCATGGTCGGGCCTGAGGCAACGGAGGCAGCAGTCATGTGTGTCCATGAGAGAGAGACAAGTTTCTTGCACCGATCACACTTTTTGAACCCGCTGGCAGCCATCAGGGGGAAAAAGGGCCCTTGCAAGATCAAAAGACCGGGCTGCCAGTGAAAACACAAAAAGAGCGCGAACGCTAGTCACGAAGGACAAAAAAACGAAAATCAAAACTCCAGACTCAATATCAGTGTATTGAGCCCAGGCGGGAAGGGGAACCGGCGTTGAACCGGATAAGAGACAGCGAAAATCGCAGAAAAAAACAACTTTTCCTGGGTGACACGAACTCACGTCCGTTGGGCTCCGCGGAAAAAGAAAGACTGAGCAAGATGGCACCCTTGGGCGGGAAGGGGACCGCGCATGCGTGCTACATTCCCAAAGGCTTTCCTTGAAAGCTGGGGAAATGCTCCGCACGGGGGCTCCGTCAGCAGCGACGTCACCCATATGTGAGGGCTGTCTTCCTGCTTTGTCCTGGAGAATTCAAGTGTAGAGAGGTAGATCAGAGTCATCACATAAAGATTGTACTGAAAGTCATGGGAAGAGATGAATGCACCAAGGGACTGGGTATAGAGAGAGAAAAAGACTGGACCCAAGACAGATGTTTTAAGACATCTAAATCATGACAAGCACTTCTAAAATAAGCCTCATAGCATGAAGTTGACCTGCAAGTAATATGCTGCATAGTCTGAGTTAACTTGAGCACTGAAAGGCTATGTCATTAAAAGAAGCATAAGTTCTGAATCTACTGTGGCTGTCTTTTTTTGCTTTCATTTTTGTAGAGTAAACGCACAGGCTGGGGAAGAAGTGGAGCTACAAAGATGTGCATGACTGTTCTGGATGAACATTAAAATCTATAGCACTCTACATGACAAACTGCATCATCATAGCTGAAACACCTTTAAGAGTTGAGAGATCTGTGTTAGCAATGCAGTGCATTACGGTTTACAAAACCCTAAACTAGAGAGCTGTCCTGCATTTTTTTCATCTCCAAATCTCATTTCTCACTATGCTGCAGCCTTTTATTGCAATGCTGAAAAACACTTTGCCACTCTATACCTGCCAAAATACCAGACGTGCTGAAAAAAAAAATGCAACCTTTACATTCTCTCTAGTTTAAAAGATAAAAAAAAAGTTACACAGATTTGAAGTAAATGGTCGTAAACGTGTGAGAAAAAGACAGCCAAGTTGCCAGTCCGCAGCTTTTCATGAAACCCATACAATCAATAGAAGCTAAACAGGGCTAAGGTGACATTTTACTTACCAGATAATATTCTTTCCTCGAGTCCTACTAGACCAGTCCAGACAAGCGGTTGTGTTCCCCCTACCAGCAGCTGGGGGAGACAGAGAAACATTTCAGAGCCTTCTTATGGCATCTTTCTGCCATTAACAGTCTGTGCCCCTAGGGACATACTCCAGTATTCATAACGAAGCATATAGTTCAGAATTTCCTCTTCCCGCCCAAGGGTGCCATCTTGCTCAGTCAGGTCCCTTAGCTCGAGCCCTACCAAGCGGATGGCAAGGGCAGGACAAAAATACTGCAACTCATCAGGGGAGGCGGGAGGGTAGTGAGGACTGATTCCTGCTGTCCCTGGAGAACACCTGTTACAGGTGAGTAACTACACTTTCTCCAGGAACAAGCAGGAAGTCAGTCCTCACTTATGGGACTCCCCAGCTACAGGCTACTGACCTGTAACCAAAAACGCCTCAATGAAGTTGTGAGCAGAAGCCGATGCCCAAAGGAGCCCGAGTCCTCGGGTCTCCGGGCGAAGCCCTCGGTAGCTGTGAAAAAGGGTCGGAGGGCAGGAGTTGCTTATACCCCGGACAGGTTACGGAGCACAGCCTGGCCAAAGGTGCTGTCCCGGCCGGACTCCCTCTCCAGGCAGTAGTGAGCAGCGACGGTATTCGTGGAAGACCAGGTCACCACCTGACAGATGTGCATCAGGGGCACGGAGCGCAGCGAGGCCACCGAGGCAGCCTTGGCTCGAACTCCGTGTGTGGTGACTCAATCTAGTGGGGCACCCGCCTTCGTATGAGCAAAAGCGATACAGTCACTACCCAAACCGAGAGGATGTATTTGGTAACTGCCTGTCCCGGTCTATTGGGATCGTAGGTCACAAAGAGTTAGCCAGACTTGCGATGAGTCTGGGTGCACTGCAAGTAGAAGGTTGCAGTCGAGAGTGTGGAGAGCGACGCCTGGTCGGCGTGGGGCCTCGGGAAGAAAGTCGGCAGGACTATTTCCTGATTAAGATGGAAACCAGAGACAAATTTAGGCAGGAATTTAGGGTGGGTACAGAGGACCACCCTATTCTGATAGAACCTGGTGCAAGGGGCATCAGCCATTAGAGCCTGGAGCTCACTGACTCGGAGGGCCGAGGTCAGGGCCACCAGGAATGCCACCTTCCAGGACAGGTGCCAGAGCAAGCACGTTGCCATTGGTTCCAAGGGTGGATGGGTGAGCTGCATGAGCACCACATTCAGGTCCCATTCCGCTGGAGGACAATGGATGGGCAGCTTGGAAAGCAGAAGACTCTGCATAAAGCGGGAGACTAACGGCTGCTCCGAGAGGGGCTTTCCCTCAATGGGGAGGTGGTTCGCTGAAATGGCACTCAAGAGTACCCTGACAGAGTTCGACTTCAGCCCTTACCTTTGAGAGATGGAGGAGGAACTGGAGGATCCATCGAATGGGGCACGAGAACGGGTTGATCTGCAGCCCCGAGCACCAGACCAAGAAGTACCTCCACTTGAAGGTATAGGCTCCTCTAGTGGAGTCCTTTCTCGAGGCGAGGACGTAGACTTCCTCCAGAAGAGCCAGTGAGGCTAGGGAAACCTGTTCAGCCACCAGGCCGTGAGGGATAAAGAGGCTGGTTTCGGATGCTGCACCCACCCCTCCTCCTGTGTTAGCAGACCTGGGGCAGAGCCCAGGGTGATAGGAGGCTCCGTCGACAGCCGGAGCAGAAGCGGGAACCAAGGCTGCCGGGGAAGCTATGAGAATCAACGATGCCCGATCCCGCTGAGCTTTGAAAAGGGTTCTCGCAATGAGAAGGGAGGGACTGCATAACCAGTCCAGAAGGAATGCATCTGGACTTTCCCTGCTTGGGTGCGGTACCGGGCCACAAAAGCAGAGAAGCTGTGCGTTCTGGGGACTGGTGAAGAGGTCTATCGCCGGTGTCCCCCAGAGAAGAAACAGCCAGCCCGCTACCCCTAGATCCAGCTGCCATTCATTGGGGCGTAGGATTCTGCTGAGCCTGTCCATCAGGACATTCTCCTGACCCAGAAGGTAGGTCGCCTTGAGAGACATCTTCCGGACAGCAAAGGAGCAGATGAGGACTGCTTCCCGGCAGAGGGAGTGCGATCTTGTGCCTCACTCCTTGTTGACGTAGAACATCGCAGAAAGGCCACCTGATTTATATGGAAGGACGACACCATCTATGGCAAGAAGGGACGGGCCAAATGTACATGGACGCCTCCAACAATAAGTAAGGATCCCTGCATGACAATGCCTGTAGCTCAGAGATATGTCTCACAAGAGCAGATTGCAACCAGGAAGATAGTCTTATGGATCAGATCTAAGCATGGCCCATTTCAAGGGTTCAAAGGGCCCCAATATCAATGCCCATAACACCAGGCAGAGATCCAACAAGGGAACAACTGAAAGCAGAAGATGCAGGTGTCATATCCTCTGAAGGAAAATGCACACATCCAGGTGTAAGGCAATGGACCACTCCCACCACCAATCCTCTGGAGCAGGATAAGGCTGCAACCTGAAGCATCAGGAAGCTAAGGGAAAGACCTTTGTCCAGCCCATCCTTAAGAAAGGCAAAGACAGCAAGTTCACAATATTAGGTCTAATCCAACTCTCACAGCATCAATGCTCTAAGGGGTATGTTTACTAAACCGGGCTAACGGTTAACCCGGGCTATCTGCCACTAGGCCCCATATTATTCAATGGGACCTAGCTGCAGATAGCCCGGGTTAACTGTTAGCCCGGTTTAGTAAACATACCCCTAAGACACTGAAAGCACATGTAGGCCACGTTGGTAGAGCCTCTCCTTGCCTTAAGAAGCCTAGAAACCAAAGGAGGAGAATAGCCCTTACATGCTAAATGATACCTCTCAAATGTCAAGCCATCAAGAGAAGGCAGCCAGGTCATCCAGGACTGGCCCTTGACGTAACAGCTACCAGGCTGTGAGCAACCACAGAGGAGGTTCCTGCAGGAGCCACATTGGGTCCCCAAACCACAGCCTTTGTTGTCCATCCGGCACTACCAGGACAACCAAGTCCAGATGTCGCTCTATGCAACGAAGCACATAGCCCATGAGTGGCCATGGAAGAAACATAACAGGCACGACTTTGACCAGAACTGAATTAGGGCGTTGATGTCCTCTAAGCCTACCTCCTGGCAACAACTGAAGAACTTGCATGCTTTGGCATTGGACCAGGTCGCTGTTAGATATATCTCGAGACAACTCAAGAGGCACAGAATCTACCGACATGCCAGCCAACTCGGTTCCCATTCCCCAGGATTAAGTGAGTGGTGACTGAGGAAGTCCACTTCTATGCTTTTGACTCTGGAGATGTGCAGTGCTAACAGAGCTAGGAGGTTCCTTTCCAACCAGGAGGGTGATCTCTAGGTCCACTCTGGCAGTCTTCATGACCCCTTGCCAACTGACATACACCACTGTCACGGCATTGTCAGAGTACACCCAGAATGCTCTGCCCTTGACTAGGATTCAGAAGTGAAAAAATGGCCAGATGAATCGCCCTCACCTCAAGACGGTTGATTGGCCATTCCGATTCCCAGCTCCAATGGCCCTTAGCTGTTTGGTTCTCGCAATGGGCTCCCCCCAGCCAAAGAGGCTAGCATCAGTCAAGAGGAAGTCTCAAGTAATCATTCAGTGGCATACCAATCCTCATATACTGGGGTTGCTTCCACCACTGCAGGCCAGACACCACCTCCAGCTGTATGGGAAGCCTGACCTTGAAATCCTGAGAGCTTAGTGACCAACAAGGTTGCAAGGACCTCTGTAGCAGCCTCATATGAGTTCACGCCCAAGACAACATTTCGACTGATGCCACCTTTGAGCAGAGAAGCTGCAGATAATCCTAAATTCTCAGAGCCTGCTGAGACCTGAAGGTTGTCGACTGGGCCAGTATTGCACTCCTAGATATTCCAGCGATTGAGAAGGCTTCAAATGACTCTTTTCTTGATTGATCACCCAGCCGAGATTCTCAAAGAACTGCACCACATGGGCCTAAATCAGACACAACTGGGTGTACACAGATCCCTTGGTGCCTCAGCACAGCGGCTGCCAGAACTATGACTCTCCAGAATGTCCTTGGGGAGAAAGAAGAGCCACAGAGGAGAGCAGCAAATTGAAAAATAAAGACAGCAATGGCAAAACAGAAAAAGCACTATTGAGCCTCACAAATAAGAATGTGTAAATAAGCTTTGTCTAGATCCAGTGGCAAAAGGAACTCATAGCGGTGCACCACATGGATCACAGATTACATTTCCAGACAGAGATTCTGCAAAGTGCTCAAATGAGTGTTGACTTCCTTGACTGGCAGAAAGGAACAGTCTTCTTTTTGCACCACAAAGTAAATGGAGCAGTGGGATCCTTACCTTTTCTCAGCAGGAGGAACTGGGACCACTTCCCACATAGAGTAGTTACTCACCTGTAACAGGTGTTCTCCAGAAGCAGCAGGAATCAGTCCTCACATATAGGTGACGACGGCGCCGATGGAGCCCCCATGCGGAGCATTTCCCCAAGCTTTCCAGGAAAGCCTTTGGGAATGCAGGCACGCATGCGCGGTCCCCTTCCTGCCCAAAGGTGCTATCTTGCTCAGTCTGATGACATAGCTAAAAGACAGCACAAAAACAAAATGAACTATATACAACTACAACTCCAAGGGGAGGAGGGAGGGTTGTGAGGACTGATTCCTGCTGCTCCTGGAGAACACCTGTTACAGGTGAGTAACTACTCTTTCTCCAGGACCAAGCAGGAAGTCAGTCTTCACATATGGGTGACTCCCTAGCTCTGGGCTACCAGGAACCCAGGCTGAAAAATAGAGCTCCCTCTAGAGCCTCAGCAACAGTGAGAGAATCTTCTCCGAGACCACATCTGAACAGTAGCCCAACACCAGGGCCGGAGGGTAGGAGTTGCCTAAACCTCAAAGAGATTACAGAGTACCGCTTGCCCGAAAGCACTGTCCCTACGGGACTCCCTCTCGAGGCAGTAGTGGTCCGCAAAAGTCTGGCTTGAAGACCAAGTAGCGGCCCAACAGATGTCTGCCAACGGAACAGAGCGGAGGGTGAGCTACTGATGCGGCCATAGCCCTGACACGGTGGGCCGTGACTCAACCCTCCAGGGAGAGGCGGGCTGCCCTGTATGCCCAGGCGATAGTCCACCACCCAGATGGACAACGTACGCTTAGTGACACGCAACCCCAATTTATTAGGGTCAAAGGAAATAAAGAGCTGAGAAGCCCTTCTATGCCCCTGCGTATGTTCTAGGTAAAAGGACAGCACCCTTCTACAATCCAGGGTATGGCAAGACAGTTTCGGCCCTACTGGCGTGCGGCCTGGGAAAGAACGTCGGAAGTACCACCTAGTGAGGTGGAAGGAGGAAACTACCTTTGGAAGGAACTTAGGATGAGTCCTCAAGACTACCCTGTTCTTATAGAACCTGGTATATGGCCTATCTGAGACCAGGGCCTGAAGCTCACTCACACGCCTAGCCGAGGTGAGTGTCATGAGAAACAACGCCTTCCAGGATAGGAAATTTAAGTGGCAGATAGCCATCGGCTCAAATGGTGGGCGAGTCAGTTGCTGCAAAACCACATTGAGATCCCACTCAGTGGCTGGTGGACGAATAGGAGGCTTTAGCAGGAGCAGGCCTCTGAGGAAGCAAGACACCAGGGGGTGGCCCGAGAGGGATTGTCCATCCACCGGCGAGTGGTGAGCTGAGAGGGCACTGAGGTGGACCCGGACAGAGTTGGACTTACGTCCCAGGTTTGATAGGTGAAGCAAGTATTGTAGCACCACCGGGACCGAGCAGGAGAAGGGATCCTCCTGCTGCTGAGAACACCAAGTCGAAAACCTACGCCACTTCAGGGCATAGCCCTTCTGAGTGGAATGCTTCCTGGAGGCCAACACCACCTCCTCAACCTCCTTTGTTAGGAGCAAGGGGGCAAGGACTACCCTTTCAGCAGCCAGGCCATCAAATTGAGGGATTTGAGGTTGGGGTGTAAAAGGATCCTGATCCTGAGTCAGGTGGTCAGGTTGCAGCCCCAGAGGAAGTGGGGCATCCACTGCCACCTGCAGAAGAAAGGGGAACCACGGTTGCCTGGGCCACCTGGGAGCTATCAGGATCACCGTGGCCCTGTCCTGCTGGGTTTTGAAGAGAGTCCGGGCCACCAGAGATGTAGGAGGAAACGCATACAGCAGGCCCTCCGACCAAGGGATCAGGAATGCATCTGCTGCTGACCTAAGGGGATGCGGTTGTCTGGAACAGAACTGAGGTAGTTGCCTGTTCAGTGGACTGGCAAAAAGGTCCATGGTTGGAAGTCCCCACTTCAGAAAGATCTGTTGGATTACCAGAGGATCCAACTGCCACTCGTGAGGCTGCAGGAGTCTGCTTAGCCTGTCTGCCAGGCAGTTTTCCTGGCCTGGGAGGTAGACCGCCTTGAGGGTCATGCCCCGATTGATAGCCCAGGAACAGAGAGCTTGCGCTTCCAGGCACAGGAGTCGGGATCCTGTGCCTCCTTGTTTGTTCACGTAGAACATAGCCACTTGGTTGTGCGTCTGAATCAGGACAGATTGGTGGGAGAGGACCTGAGAGAAAGTCCGTAAGGCTAGTCGAATGGCTCTCAACTCCAACAGGTTGATCTGCTGGGTGGCCTTCCACGGAGATCACAGGCCTTGGGTACAGGCTCCCTGGCAGTGTGCCCCCCAGCCTTGTAGGGAAGCATCGGTTGTCAGTACATGAGTGTGTGGGGAGGCCTGAAAAGGAACTCCCTCGACTAGGTTTGGGAGATGCCTCCACCAGCGTAAGGAGTCCATCAAGAGCTTGGACACCTTTATCCTGTCTGACAACTTCCCTGTGGCTTGTACCCACTGTGCCCTGAGGCACCACTGAGCCGGCCTCATGTGCAGACGGGCATTTGGGGTGACATGCACTGTGGAAACCATGTGACCTAAGAGCCGGAGGAAAGCATCTGGCAGAGACCAGAGACTTCGCCTGAAACTGGCTGGCCAACTTCATCAGCCTGTGAGCTCTGTCCACAGGCAAATAGGCCTTTGCATGGATGGTATCCAACCTTGCCCCTATGAACTCCACGTCCTGTGAGAGGACTAAAGTGGACTTTTGGAAGTTTATGACGAACCCCAGGTGCTGAAGCAGGGATATTGTTCGGAAGGTGGCCTGCCTGGCCTCCTGTGGAGACTGGCCCCTGACAAGCCAGTTGTCTAGGTAAGGGAACACAAAGATCCCCTGGGTTCCTGAGGAAGGCCGCAACCACCGCCAGGCATTTTCTAAAAACCCTGGGGGTGGAAGTGAGGCCAAAGGGAAGCACTCTGTACTGAAAGTGGTTCCCTCCCCCTGTGATTTGGATGGATGAGAATGTGAGTATAAGCATCCTTCAGGTCTAAGGAGCATAGCCAATCTCCCTGCTGGAGGTAGGGTGGTAAGATTCCAAGGGTTAGCATCTCGAACTTTTCCCTCTCCAGAAACTTGGTCGGATTTCTTAGGTCTAGGATGGGTCTGAGGCCTCCTGTTCTCTTTGGTACCAGAAAGTGCCTGGAGTAGAAGCCTTGCCCTTCCAGGTGGTGAGGTACCGGTTCCACCGCCTGGTCCTGCAGAAGACCTTTCAACTCCTGGAGGAGTACGTTTCTGTGCAGAGGGGGTCTTGGAGGCTCCCCTGGAAAGTAGTAGGGGGGTATCTGGGTGAAGTGGAGCAGATAGCCCCTCTCTATGATGCTTAACACCTAAGTATCCCCTGTGATGGCTGGCCACCTGTCTGCATACAGGGTCAGCCGACCACCTGTGCCCTGGAGAGGAGGGGAGGCTATGCTGGCATAGTCAAAAAACCCCTCCCTGCTGAGCAGGAGCCGGAGTAGGAGGCTTGGGGGCCTTCTGCCTACGGGGCCCATGACCCTGCCCCTTGGCCTGCTGACCCTGTTGGGGAGCTGCAGAGGCCTGGTAGTGAGGGTAGGTTTTGTAGGCAGTGGTCTTCCTCGGGTAAAAGGTCTTTTTCCCCAAGCCCTTCTTCTGAGAAGGGGCAGAGGTTTTCCTGGACAGCCTGGTCCTGGTGAGAGTCTCTGACTCGAGTTAGGCAGCCTTGTCAGCCATGGGCTTGCCAAAGAGGTTTTCACCTCGACAAGAGACATCGACCATCTTGTCCTGTACCCATGGCTCGAGGTCCGAGGATTGTAGCCAGGCCTAGCGGCATGCACCGATGCCGGCCCCTGCTACCCGGGCTGAAGCCTCAAATCCATCGTAGGCTGC
This sequence comes from Ichthyophis bannanicus, assembly GCA_033557465.1. NCBI lineage: Eukaryota > Metazoa > Chordata > Amphibia > Gymnophiona > Ichthyophiidae > Ichthyophis > Ichthyophis bannanicus. The sequence goes on along the minus strand of CM066032.1, from coordinate 1,088,912,611 downwards.
TTGAGAGATAAACTTCCAGCACTCTTGAATCCCAGAAGACAAGGCCTTGAACCTCTGCAAGGGTTCCTCGGACAACCCAGCTGAGAACCCGGCAATCTTCTTTGCCAGGTCTCGAAGGTACATGCCCATGTACAGCTGGTAGATCTGGACGCGGCAAGCAAGCATAGAGCCCTGGAAGCACTTTCTACAGAGGGCATCCAGGTTCCGTGCTTCCCTGCCGGGAGGCACCGAGGAGTGCATCTTCAGACGATGCATGGCCGATTCCACAACCATGGAGTGGTGCGGTAGCTGTGCCTTTTGGAACCCGGGGCTCTTGCGGACTCGATAGATGGAATCAACCCGCTTGCTTAGAACCGGCATCAAGGCCGGCGCCTCCCACATGTGGAAAAGCAACCGCTCCGGCATCGGAGGAACCAGTACAGTAAAGGCCTCTTTGGGAGGAGAGTCATACTGCAGGGCCTCGGAGCTCCTCAGCTTGAGGCTCCTCATCGGGGTCCGCCGGGAAGGCCAAGGCTTTGGCCATGTCCCGCACGAAGTCTGAGAACCGGGTATCCTCCAGGGGGGGACCTTGTCCGAGGCTCGGAACCCGGTGTGTCCGAAGGGACGCACCGAGTCTGGAAGGTGTCCGGGGACTCCTCTTCCTCAGTTTCCCATGCCGATTCCGCGGCTCCGAGCGGGCGGGCACCGACGCCATCCGCCCCGATGCTGAGGGTACCGGAGTCGACGACCTCGGTCCCGAACGGGAGGCCGAGGGTGACCTCGGCCGAGAATCGACTTGAGTTCGCATGGTCTCGAGGATCGGCTCGGACGTTGAGGTCCCGGTGGTCAGGGCTGACGCGCCAGTGAGACCGGCGATCAGCACCCGGCTGCTGCTCCATGAAGGCTGACAGTCTGCTCTCCAAGGCCGTCAACCTGAGTCCGAGCTCAGGAGACCCAGCAGCCTCCGACTCAGGCCCCGACTGTGTCGGGCCTGACGTCGGCTCCCCCGGAGGAGAGTCCACGAGGACTACAGTACGCACGTGGCTCGGGGCCTCCGACTCCACATGAGGATGCTTAGCAGGTCTCTCAGACTCCGAAGACCCGGGACGGCGGTCGGGGCTATGCGACCTGGCCCTCGAGGGACCAAGAGCGTCCACTGACGCCGCCCTCACGGGTTTCTTCTTCCTTCGGTGCTCCATCGAGGGGGACTCCCTCTCAGAGGAGCCTCAACGATGCTCGGGGTCATACTGCCGAGACGTCGAGGCCTCTGACGAAGTACGGACCCGTCCAGACGCAGAGTCGGAGAAGATCCTCTCACGCTGGTGTTGACGGCTCCTCAATGCCTTCGAGGACATTTTGCCACAGGGGCTACAGACCTTAGGATCATGGTCTGGCCCCAGGCATCAGAGGCAGCAGTCATGTGTGTCGGTGAGAGACATCAGTTTCTTGCACCGATCACACTTTTTAAAGCCACTGGCAGTCATTGGGGGAAAAAGGGCCCCTGCAAGATCAAAAAATTGGGCTGCCAGGGAAAAAATTGGCACAAACGCAGTCTCTAAGGACAAAAACTGAAAAAAAGAGATCCTGGCTCGGCACCGGTGTACCGAGTCCAGGCGGGAAAGGGAACCGACATCGAGCCGAAGAAAAAAAACACGACTCAACGCAGGAAAAATCAACCTTTTTCATGGGTGACAAGGACACACGTCCGAAGGGCTCTGCGGAAAAAAGAAGACTGAGCAAGATGGCACCTTTGGGCGGGAAGGCGACCGCGCATGCTTGCCTGCATTCCCAAAGGCTTTCCTTGAAAGTTGGGGAAATGCTCCGCATGGGGGCTCCGTCGGCACCAACGTCAGCCATATGTGAGGACTGACTTCCTGCTTGGTCCTGGAGAAATAGAGCAACCTTTCCAGCATGACCTGAATGTATGCTCTCTCGGCTGCAAAACCACATGGGGAGATAATGAAGGCACACAGGATAGGTTCCCTGCATTTGAGAACATTGCCTTGCTGAATGGTATCTAGAACTCAATGATCCTCAGTGATCAAGGTCCACTCCTTGTAGAAAGGCAGGCACCAGTCTACCACCTGCTGGAGGAATCCCGGAATGGGCCTCTAACTCATTATTGCATCGGATCGGAGGTGGCACTTCTGGAGGTGGTAGCATCCCTGGGCCCACAAGCCCTATGAAAGGACGGAGTCCAGGACTGAAAGCCAGAAAAGGTGGTAGGCTTTCCAGGGCGGTACCTATGGGAGATCCTGGGAACTCTGGGAGTCTAGGTAGTGCAAACTATGAAAATGGGCATTTGACATGGAGGAAGACACCTGTAAGCCTCCCAGGCCTCTTCGGCCTATCTTCTGGGCGGCAATGAGGTTTGGAACTCACCCACATCCTTCACCAACTTCTCCAAGTCCTTTCCAAATAGCTTCCCTTTAAAGGTAAACAGAGACAACTGGGACTAGGAGGATAAATCTGCCATACAGTGGTGAAGCGAAAGCAGACGTTGTGTTACTGTAGAAAAAGAAATGTGTTTAGTCACCAAGCAGACAAGATCATACATGGTATCTGACAGAAGAGCTGCTGCCAACTCCAAGAGAGGATTAGCATCCTCTGGGGTGACAGACTGGATCCAATGGAAACAAGCTTGTGTTGTCAGGCCTGCACACAGCCAACTGGACGATAACAACAGTAGTTGAGAATAGATTCCTCAGGAGAGTCCGTCTTATGATCCAGAGGGGTCCTTTGGGGCTGTACCACCCTCCACCGGGAAGGTGGTTCGCTTTGTGACCACTGTAACATGCATGTCCACGCGAGGTATGCTGAACCAGGCAGCGCAGTCCTCCTATGGCAGGATGTAAAGCTTCCTACAAACTTACAGCTCCTCTATTGGGGAGTCAGGCAATTCCCACTCCAAGCAAATCATGCTTAGATGACCTCAGGGGGGAAAAAAAAGGGCAGTCAGACTTCCAAACCCTTTGCAGGATGGAATGGATATGTGGCCTTTGTTCTGCCATTGGAGGATCAAAGACAGCACAAACACTTGAGCAATCAGAGTTGCTTGCTCGTTCTTCCTGACTAGGTAGATAATAGCAGATTCACCATGATCTTCCGAAGGGGAAGACATCGCGTCCAAGTTGGAATCATTGCCCGAGGCGTTAGGGCTGGACTCCAGGCCTTGGCCAAACGATAGTTGATCTGAATCTCCACAATCCAATCTTTGCTGAGAGCGCTTAGAGAGCAGTGCCCAGGCTGGGCCTTTGACGCTACTGGACCCTCTATCATTAGAGTGGAAAAAGATTGACAGGATCAGGAAACTCCAGGGTCTGAGATGCCAGACCAGAAAGACCAAGCTTGCTACAGAAAGGAGAGGTATTTTAGGGAGAACAACCTGGAGACTGGGAGCCCCCTGTCAGGAATAGAGCTCCCATCCTCAGGGGAAACACTGACCATCAGACCCTTAAGAGAAGGGAAGCAGCCAGAAGAGCGTACGCTTGAACTCAAGGCCTGGCTATCATTCCTTTTAACAGTGTCTGCTGACTCCTACAATGAAGACGTTAAGGCCAGGGTATCCATGTCCCCCAGCAGGAGAGGTGAGACAGGCCCTCCAAAAGGCATACCAGAAGCTTCCATGCAAGAATCGCAGACACCAGAATCCAGAGATGAATTTCTTCACTTTCTGCAGACCAGGTAGCAATCAGAGGTGGGCATATGAATCTCCAGTGCCACTGATGGTCTGGCAACAGGCTCAGAGTGCACCAAAAAAAAGCACAACAGCACACACTAGGGCCATAGAGGCAGAAATTTTGTAAGCGAGGGGCACGTGGGCAACACACCCTGGCTACAGACAGAGAGGTAGTGCATAAGATGCAAAAAAAGCACAGGAAGCGCAACCAACATGCATTTGGACACGACATGAAAAAACAGTATCTTAACCTCAAGCAACACAAACCAGACGAGGTTGGGAAGCTCTCGCAAAACAAGTCAGATTGTTTTGTGACTCACCTCGAGAGCACAAAGCAGGTAAAGCATAGTTACTCACCTGTAACAGGTGATCTCCGGGAACAGCAGGAATTTAGTCTTCACATATGGGGTATCGTCGGTACCGACGGAGCCTGCGCGGGAACGCTCCCCAGCGTCCAATAGGAAAGCTTTTGGGAGCATCCCACAGCACCTGCGTGCTGCCTTCCTGCCTTTCCCAACTGTCCCTCTCCAGTTGAGTTTAAAGCTGAGACAAAAGAGAGAGGGAAAGACAGAAAGAGATAGAGAGATACAATTCCTAGGGGAGGTGGGTGGGTTGTGAAGACTAAATTCCTGCTGTTCCCGGAGATCACCTGCTACAGGTGAGTAACTATGCTATCTCCAGGAACAAGCAGGAATGTAGTCTTCACATATGGGAACTCCCTAGCTGCAGATGCCAGGGAGAAATCCCAGAAGTTGTGTGCCCTTGTGAAAGAGCTCCACTTCCCCCCATGGATCTCTGGCATCCTATCAGGGATGGGGGGTTAGGAGTTGATTAAGTATGGAACAGGTGCTGAACAGCCTGTCCAAACAAGGCATCCCGGTGGGAGTCCTTGTCTAAGCAGTAATGGGCTGTGAAGGTATGAACCGAAGCCCAAGTAGCTGCTTGGCAGATGTCGTCAATAGAGACAGAGTGAAGATGAGCCATAGAGGCTGCCATGGCTCTCACATTGTGAGCTGTGACATGGCCTTCCAGAGGAAGGTTTTTACTCTCATAGGCAAAAGATATACACTGTGCAATCCATTTGGACAGTGTTCTTTTGGAGACTGGAAGTCCCAAATGACTAGGATCAAAAGCAACAAAAAGTTGAGAGGACTTCCTATATTGCTGTGTCCTTTGTAAGTAAAAGGCCAGAGCCCTTTTACAATCCAAAGCATGAAGATTCCTTTCTGCATTTGAGGCATGAGGCCTTGGGAAGAATACAGGAAGGTAAACCGCTTGGTTTAAATGAAAAGGTGACACCACCTTTGGCATAAAGTGACTAAGTGTGGATGAGTCCTAAGGACCAACTTATGATGAAACCTTGTATAAGGAGGATCAACCACCAATGCTTGCAATTCACTGATGCGACGTGCTGATGTGATTGCAATAAGAAAGATGACCTTTCAGGAAAGGAATTTCAAGGCGGTAGTGGCTAATGGCTCAAAAGGCGGTTTCATAAGCTGCCGAAGAACCAAATTTAAGTCCCATGCCAACGGTGGTGGCTTAATGGGAGGCTTAGTCAAAAGGAGGCCTCTCAAATCTCGCTAAGAGAGGAAAAGAGAATGAGAGGATATAGGTTGCCCATTTAGAGGCTTGAAAGAAGCTGCAATAGCACTCAAATGAACTCGCAGTGAATTGGTCTTAAGCCCTGCATTAGATAAATGAAGGAGATACTCCAGTAATGATTCCAGAGGTATCGCAAGAGGGTTAAGACCCTTCTGCGAGCACCATATGGTAAACCTTTTCCACTTGAAAGCATAAGAGCGTCTTGTGGAAGGCTTCCTGGAAGCATAAAGGATATCATTTACCTGCTGAGAAAGGTTAAGACTGTGAAGTTCTAGGCTTTCAGCAACCAGGCCCTGAGATGCAGAGACTGGGGATTGGGATGCCACAGCATCCCGTCCTCCTGAGAAAAGAGATCTGGAGCAGATCCTAACTCCCGAGGCGGAGCTTGAGAGAGATGTAGGAGCAGAGGGTACCACATTGGCCGTGGCCAATGTGGAGCTATGAGAATCATATGACCTCTGTCTCTCTGAAGCTTGAACAGGGTTTTGGGAATTAGGAGAATGAGTGGAAAGGCATACAGGAACTCCTGGCCCCAATGGAGGATGAAAGCATCCCTGGCCTGACAACCCTGAGCCGGAATTCTGGAACAGAACCGGGGAAGTTTGGCATTCAGCGGACTTGCGAAGAGGTCTATGTCCGGAGTTCCCCAAATTTGGAAAATTTTGGCCACCTGGTCTGCATGGAGACCCCATTCGTGTGGAAGCAGAACTTGACTGAGTCTGTCTGCCCAAGAGTTTTGAATGCCTGGAAGACACACCGCAAGGAGATGAATCTGATGCTCTCTGGCGAGGGCCCATAGTCGCAAAGCTTCGTTGCAGAGCGACAGAGAGCCTGTTCCGCCCTGCTTGTTCACATAGAACATGGCTACTTGATTGTCCGTTTGAACTAGGACTGTCTTGTAGCTGAGCTGGGTGTGGAATACTCGAAGAGCAAGGAAGATTGCTCTGAGTTCCAGGAGACTGATATGTAGATAGGTCTCCTGTGGAGTCCAGGTACCCTGGATAGAGAGGCCTTGCAGGTGGGCTCCCCAACCCACCTGTGAGGCATCTGTTAGAATGGCTTGGGGTGGCGGTTGCTGAAAAGGGGACCCCACCAAAAGGTTTTGGGGTGATTGCCACCATTGGAGGGACAAAATAAGGCGATCTGAGTTTGCTATTTTCTCTGACAGGCAACCTGACGCCTGAGTCCAATGAGTGGATAAAGTCCACTGGGCTGCCCTCATATGGAGGCGAGCATAAGGAACCACATGGATGGTGGATGCCATGTGGCCTAGCAATTGTAACATTTCCCGAGCGGTGAGGTGAGGTTTTAGCACTGCTTGGGAAGCTAACTGCACAATGCGAAGGCAGCAGGGCTGTGGAAGGTAGGTCCTTGTCTGGTATCCAGCAGAGCTCCTATAAACTCTAGGGACTGAGTGGGAACAAGGTTGGATTTTGGGAAGTTTATGACAAGTCCCAAATACTGAAGGATGCGCATTGTGCGAGAGAGAGAAACCCTGGCCTCTGGCTCTGAAGGGGCTCGAATGAGCCAGTTGTCTAAGTAAGGGAAGACGAATATTGCTAGGGTGCGAAGAAATGCTGCCACAACAGTCATACATTTTGTGAACACCCTTGGTGCTGAGGCCAGGCCAAAAGGAAGAACCCTGTATTGGTAGTGCTTCCCTTGAAATAGAAAGTGAAGGAACTTTCGGTGAGTTGGATGGATGAGAACATGAGTGTACGCATCCTTGAGATCTAAAGAACAAAGCCAATCCTGACTCTCATTTTGAACTTCTCTTTGAACATGAATTTGTTCAATTCTTTGAGGTCTAAAATGGGTCTGTGTCCTCCTGTTTTCTTTGGAATAAGGAAATAGGGGGAGGAGAACCCTGTACCCTGTTGGAGAATGGGTACCTCTTCTATTGTCCCTTGGGCAAGAAGCATAGTGACCTCTTGACCTAACTGGTCTTTGAGAGAGATCTGAGAATTGAACTGTCTTACCATTGTAGGAGGGGGCATGCTGAGGAAATGAAGCTTGCACCCCTCTCTTACAATAGACAGAGTCCAATTTTCTGCTGTTATCTACCCCATCTGGAGGCAAAATGACATAACCTTCCTGGAATGGTGGAAGGCTCTGGGCTGTTCAGGGCCAGGAAGGCAAGGTTCTCTAGATAGGAGTCAAAGCCCCTGTGGAGGCCGAGTCTACTGAGCCGGTTGAGGCTTAGTAGCTTTTGTTTTTCTTTGCCTAGGTTGTTGCTGCTGTCCCTTTTGGGCAGACTGACCTAAACGATGCCCCTGCTGGGTATAGGAGGGATAAAACGTCTTCTTCTTACTGAAGAATGGTTTCTTGTAGGATTTTTTCCTTGCAGGATCAGCTGTAGATTTAGACAATCTATTCAAAGTGATATTGTCAGCATCTATCTCATTAGCTTTTTCCTGCCAATTCTTGCCAAAGAGATTCTCTCCTGTGCAAGGAATATTCCCTAGTTCATCCTGTACCCAAAGTTCCAAGTCAGATGCCTGCGGCCAGGCAATCCTACGTGCACCTATGGCAAAAGCAGAGGTTCTGCTTATGCACTCAAAGCAGTCAAAGGCTGCACGATTCACAAACTTGGAAACATCCTGAGCATGTTTGACAAGGGCGAGGTAATCCTGCCTCTTATCAGGAAGGAGAGGGCTCATAAGCTCTAAATCTCCCGTGACCTCCTTAAGGAACATTCCCATATATAATATATAGGAACTGATCCTAACAGAAAGCATGGAAGTCTGGAAGGTTCGACGTCCAAAGGCGTCAAGAGTCCTACACTTACGTCCTGGAGGATAGCGTAGTTACTCACCTGTAACAGGTGATCTCCGGGAACAGCAGGAATAAGTCTTCACATATGGGTATAGTCGGCACTGACGAAGCCCGCGCGGGAACGCTCCCCAGCGTCCAATAGGAACGCTTTTGGGAGCGTGCATCCACGCATGCGCGCTGCCTTCCCGCCTATCTACCTCCCTCACTTCAGTTGAGTTTAAAGCTGAGACCGAAGGAGAGAAGTAGATAAAAATAAAGAAAGAGAGAGAGAGAGTAAACAGCTCCTAGGGGAGGTGGGTGGGTTGTGAAGACTTAATCCTGCTGTTCCCGGAGATCACCTGTTACAGGTGAGTAACTACGCTATCTCCAGGAACAAGCAGGAATGAGTCTTCACATATGGTGACTCCCAAGCTGAAAGATGCCTAGGGAAGACCCAGCATGTTGCAAATCTATGTAGATGGGCCATGCTTCCCCCAGGGACCTCAGGCATCCAAGTGGATGGTGGGGAGGAGTTGAATTAAGAATGGAAAGATGCTGGAGAACAGCTTGACCAAACAAGGCATCCCGACGGGAGTCCTTGTCTAGACAATAATGGGCAGTGAAAGTATGAACTGAAGCCCAAGTTGCTGCTCTGCAGATTTCATCAATAGCTACTAAACGAAGGTTAGTTGTTGAAGCTGCCATGGCTCTGACATTTGAGCTGTGACATGGCCTTCAAGAGGTATTCCTTTACTGTGATATGTATAGGAAATACAATCTGCAATCCATTTAGAGAGGGTTCTTTTAGTGACAGGAAGTCCTAAATGGCTAGAGTCAAAAGCCACAAAAAGCCGAGAAGACTTTCTGTGAGGTTGGGTCCTTTGGAGATAAAAAGCTAGAGCTCTTTTACAGTCCAAAGTATGAAGCTTTCTTTCCGCAGAAGAGGAATGAGGTTTAGGAAAGGAAACTGGAAGATAAACTGACTGGCTCAGATGAAAAGGGGAAACCACCTTTGGAAGAAAATGAGGATGGGTCCTAAGGACCACCTTATCATGATGAAACCTTGTATAAGGCAGATCAGCCACCAAAGCTTGAAGTTCACTAATGCGTCTTGCAGAAGTGATGGAAATTAGGAAAATGACTTTCCATTAAAGAAATTTCAGAGCCGCAGTAGCCAAAGGCTCAAAAGGTGGTTCCATAAGTCCACCTAGAACAAGGTTAAGATCCCATGCCACTGGAGGTGGTTTTAATGGGAGGTTTCGTTAGTAGAAGTCCTCTCATAAATTTAGAAATAAGTGGATGAGAGGAAATTGGTTGGCCATCTATGGGCTTATGAAATGCAGCAATAGCACTAAGATGGACTCTTGACAGAATTTGTCTGAAGACCAGACATTGATAAATGAAGGAGATACTCTAAAAGAGATTCTACTAGCACCAAGGAGGGACTAAGCCCTCTCAGAGAACACCAGGATGAGAACCTTTTCCACTTGAAAGCGTAAGAGCGTCTTGTGGAAGGTTTCCTGGAGGCCAGAAGAATGTCCTTTACTTGTTGGGATAGGTCTAGATGGTGAAAGTCTAGGCCTTGAGTAACCAGGCATTGAGATGCAGGGACTGGGGACTGGGGTGCAGCAGAGATCCGCTGTCTTGAGACAGGAGATCTGGAGCATTCCCTAACTCCAGAGGAGTGGCTTGAGAGAGACGCAAGAGAAGGGGATACCGTGGTTGCCTCGGCCATGAAGGCACTATGAGTATCATGCGTCCCTCTGTCCCTCTGGAGCTTGAATAAGGTTTTGGGAATCAGAGGAATTGGTGGGAATGCATAAAGGTAATCCTGACCCCAGTGGAGCAGGAATGCATCCCTGGTTTGACAGTTCTGTGCCGGAAGTCTGGAACAAACCGGGGAAGTTTGGCATTCTGTGGACTTGCAAAGAAGTCTATGTCTGGTGTTCCCCAGACTTGAAAAACTCGAGTAAGATGGTAAGAGTGGAGTGACCACTCATGTGGCAACATGACTCTGCTGAGCCTGTCTGCCCAAACGTTTTGAATGCCTGGAAGGTAAACTGCCAGCAGATGAATCTGATACTCTCTGGCAAAGGCCCATAGTTGCAGAGCTTCATTGCACAATTGCAGAGAGCCTGTTCCGCCTTGTTTGTTTAGGTAAAACATGGCTACTTGATTGTCTGTTTGCACCAACACTGTTTTGTTTGTGAGCTGGATGCAAAAGACTTGAATAGCATTGAAGATGGCTCTGAGTTCTAGGAGGTTTATATGAAGAAGAGCCTCCTTTGAGGACCACAGACCTTGCGTTGATAGATTGCCTAAATGGGCTCCCCAACCCATCATGGAGGCATCTGTTAGGATAGCCTGAGGTGGGGGTTGTTGGAAGAAAGAGCCTATTGAAAGGTTCTCCAGAGATTTCCACCAGTGGAGAAACACAATCAGGCGTGTGGTAACTCTGATTTTGTCTGACAGGCTTCCTGAGGCCTGGGACCATTGGGAAGCTAAGGTCCACTGGGCCGCTCTCATGTGAAGACGAGCGTAAGGTACTACATGGACAGTAGATGCTATGTGTCCTAGCAGATGAAGCATCTGCCGAGCAGTGAGGAAGGTTTGGAGAGCTGCTCGAGATGCTAGCTCGATGATACGTAGACAGCGTGGTTGGGGCAGGAAAGCTCTTGCAAGCTGTGTGTCCAAGCGAGCCCCTATGAACGAGGGATTGAGATGGGGTGAGTTGGGACTTTGGAAATTTATGACCCATCCCAAATACTGGAGTATTTGTTTTGCACGAAAAAGGGCCTGATGAGCTTCTTGAGCTGACTGTGCTCAGATGAGCCAGTCGTCCAAGTAAGGGAAGACAAAATTTCCCAGGGTCCTCATGAAGGCTGCTACCACTGCCATGCATTTTGTGAAGACCCGTGGAGCTGAGGCCAGCCCAAAGGGAAGGACTCTGTATTGGAAATGTCGTCTCTGGATTAGGAACCGAAGGAATTTCCTGTGATCTACATGAATAAGGATATGCATGTAGGCATCTCTTAAATCTAGAGAACATAGCCAATCTTGCCTGTGAAGGTATGGCAGAAAAGAGCCGAGGGAAATCATTTTGAATTTCTCTCGGACTAGATATTTGTACAGCTCTCTGAGATCTAGGATCGGTCTTAAACCCTCTGTCTTTTTTGGAATGAGAAAATAGGGGGAATAAAACCCTGTCCCTTGTTGGCACAGTGGAACTTCTTCTATTGCTCCTTGAGCTAGAAGAGTGGAGACCTCTTGTAGCAAGAGGTCTACGCCTAGAGGTTGAGCTGAACTGCTTTACTAGTGTGGGTGGGGGCAAACTGTGAAAACAAAGCTTGTACCCCAGACTCACTATGGACAAAGTGCAGGCCTCCGATGTAATTTGTTGCCATCTTTTGGCAAAGAGGCAGAGACGGCCTGGAATATTTACAGGTTCCGACACAGGAAGAATGATTAAGTTCTCTAGACAAAAGTCAAAAACCCTGAGGAGGCTGGGTCTGCTGAGCCTGCTGAGATTTGGGTTTTCTTTGTGTAGGTTGCTGTTGCCCTTTTTGGGGAACATATGCCTGTTGGGTGGAAGATGGATAGAACTTCTTCTTTTTGGAGAAAAAAGGTTTCTTAAAGGACTTCTTCTTAGCTGGGTTATTAGAAAGTTTTGACAATCTATTTAAAGTGGCATTATCAGTGTCAAGCTGATTAGCTTTAGATTGCCAATCCTTGCCAAAGAGATTTTCTCCAGTGCAAGGAATATTTCCCAGCTTTTCTTGCACCCATTCTTCCAAGTCTGAAGCTTAGAGCCAGGCAATACGTCGTGCTCCTATACCTATAGCAGAAGTTCTGCTAATACATTCAAAACAGTCAAAAGTAGCACGATTCATGAACTTAGAAACATTCTGAGCATGTTTGACTAGTGATAGTCTGCTCTTTTATCCTCTGGAAGGAAGAGGTTCAAAAGCTCTAAGTTTTTTATAACCTCCTCAAGAAATATTCCCATGTATAAAATATAGGAACTAATTATTGCTGAAAGCATGGAGGCTTGAAAACATTGACGCCCAAAGGCATCCAGTGTTCTAGACTCACGACCTGGTGGATTAGAAGAGTGTCTCTTTGTACTCTTAATCCGCCTCATGGCAGATTCCACTACCATAGAATGGTGTGGCAGCTGAGTCTTTTTAAAACCGGGACAAGGTGGCACTCTATACATAGTATCAAGACGTTTAGAACGTGGGGATACTGTTAAAGGAGTTTCCCACATCCTTAACATTAGATCATGTAAGATCTGATGTCTAGGGAGCATAGCCGCCTCCTTTGGAGCCAAGGGGTATTGTAAAATTCTCAATTCTTCTGCCCTAGGCTCCTTTTCAGGTACCACTGTGATGGCAAGTCCCTTTGCCATATCACGTACAAAGTCATGAAAAGACATGTCCTCTGGAGGGGACATTCTGCGTTAAGGAGGAGGAGTTGAATCTTGTAAAAGTTAAGCTCTCGTACCGGTAGAGTCATCAGAATCGGAAGACTCAAAAGGATGAAGCACTGGATTCTCCTTTAGCAGATGCCTTCAGTACTGCTCGAGGTCGGTACCGAAGCGTGTCGGTACCTGATCCCCCATAAGCCTGCAGAAGCAGGTACTGAGGGTACGGGCGCTGGTACCGATAACGATACCGGTGCCCGTGGAACGGTCTGCAGTGACTTTAACGGTACCGAAGTAGCCAAAAGATTTGCTAGACTGTGTTCGACGGCAAGGAGTCTTTTATCCATCACCATAGCCGATGCCAGGGTGCCGGTACCGATCGAAGCGGCCACAACCCCCGAGCATGGCACAGGCATGTCCATCGAGGACGAAGCCTCGGGAACATCCTGAAGCCCCGCTAATGCTTTGGAGCCCGAAGACTCCCGCTGGGGCTGTTTTGCCGGTGCAGTATCTCGAGGGCAACGCCATAGGCATCGCGATGCTTAGAGGTAGATCTACCTCTCGAGGACCGGCTAGTCTTAGAAGAATTATGTTTAGTTACCTGAAATCCCTGGGAAGAAGTGGAGACCCTGGAGGACATAGATGCTACTGACATCTTGTCCGATGCAAATAGGGCACCGAGTTGATTTGCTCGATTCTGAAGAATTCTCTTAGTCAGCTTCCTGCAGGAGAGACACACTGCTGGGCAATGATCAGGACCTAAACATTTAAGACACCAGTCATGGGTGTCTGTGACAGAAATGGTACCGCCACACTTTGAACATTTCTTAAAACCAGTGGTTGGTTTTTCCATGTTGAAAAACAGTAAGGCCTAGTGGCCAAAATGGCGCCAAGCACCAAACAGGGGAGAAAAAAAGCCCCCTAAGTATATATATATATATATATATATATTTTTTTTTTTTTTTTGAAAAGAAAGAAAGAAAAACACCGGCGGTACCGGTGGCGTCGAACGAAGGCAGGCGCGACCACAAAAAATAAGAAATAAAAGTAGAATTTTCTACGGTGACAGGGTTCACGTCCTGTCGGCTTCGCGGAAAACTAAGAACTGAAGTGAGGGAGGTAGATAGGCAGGAAGGCAGCGCGCATGCATGGATGCACGCTCCCAAAAGCGTTCCTACTGGATGCTGGGGAGCGTTCCCGCGCGGGCTCCGTCGGTGCCGACAATACCTATATGTGAAGACTCATTCCTGCTTGTTCCTGGAGATTATATGCATGCCTTTTTGCATGCTTGATCCTTCTCATAGCTGATTCCACCACCATGGAATGGTGTGGTAGCTGAGTCTTCTGAAATCCAGGACAAGGAGGAACTCGATACATGGTGTCGAGTCTTTGAGAGTGAGGAGATGTGGTTAGAGGTGTTTCCCACATCCTTAACATGAGATCATGCAAGTTCTCATGAATAGGCAAGGTTGCTGCCTCCTTGGGAGCTTTAGGGTATTGTAGGATTTCTAATTCCTTTGCCCTAGGCTCTTTTTCAGGAGCCACTGTGATGGAAAGACCTTGAGCCACATCTCGGATAAAATCCTGAAAGGACATATCCTCTGGTGGAGATATCCTACACCGAGGAGAAGAATCCTCAGGAAGAAGTACTCTGGTATCGGCAGAGCTTTCAGAGTCTTCAGACTCATCCGAGGATTCAAAGTATCTCCGATCCGGGTGTTCGTGCAAGGCACGGTACCGATCGAAGTCGGCATCGGAAGGGTCCGGTACCGACTGCATCGACATCGGCGGTGCCGGTACCAGATGAATTGTCTGAAGCGGTTTCAGGGGCATCGAGGCCATGAGAAGAGCCACCAGACTGCGTTCAATAGCCAAGAATCTCTGGTCTATCGACGCTGCCGATGCTTGGGTATCGGTACCGGATGAAGCAGCCGGTACCCCAGAGCATGGCACCAGTAGATCTGCCGAGGTTGAGGCCTCAAGAACATCCTGGAGCCCCATTAGTGCTTTGGAAGCCGAAGCCTCCCGCCGAGGCAATTTTGCCAGTGAAAGTCCCTCAAGGGCAACGCCAGAGGCATCTCGATGCTTAGAGGGAGATCTACCCTTTGAGGACCGGCTAGATTTATGTTTAGTTACCTGAGATCCATGGGAGGAAGACGAAGCCCTGGAAGACGTCGATGCCACAGAGGCTGCATCGAAGGGAAAAAGGTTGCTAAGTTTAGCATCTCAGTTCTGCCGGCCCCTTTTCGACATCATCCCACAGACAACACACTCCGAAATAGAGTGGTCAAGACCTAAACATTTGAGGCACCACTCATGGGTGTCAGTGACAGAGATGGTACCGCCATACTTGGAACACTTTTTAAAACCCAAAGCGGATTTTTCCATTTTAAAGGAAAAAGTTGGGCCTAGTGCCCAAAATGGCGCGTGGCACCTGAGGAGAAAATAACTGGAAAAGACTCCAGAAGTAAGGGGGTTTTTTGGAAAAAAAAAGAACGAACCACCGGTGGTACCAGCATAGCGTAGAAGGAAGGCAGACGCGACCACAAAAAAAGAAGAATAGAAGGGAATTATTTTCTGCGGTGACAGGATGTGCGACCTGTCGGCTCCGCGGAAAATGAACTGGAAAGAGACAGTTGGGGAAGGCAGCACGCAGGCGTTGTGGGATGCTCCCAAAAGCTTTCCTATTGGACGCTGGGGAGCATTCCTGCGCAGGCTCCGTCGGTACCGACAATACCCCATATGTGAAGACTACATTCCTGCTTGTTCCTGGAGATAAACCATGCCAAGTTCAGTGCTACTCCCCTGCTGCCAGGCCTGCAATCACATACCTCTAAAGAGCTGCCTTTGAATCTCTGAGGAAAGGCAGGGGGGAAGAGCACCAGTCTTGAAGGAGCTGAACCAATCCTCCTCCTCCTTATGGCAATACCCAAAGGGTCACCAGTTTAAGGGTGACTCTAGTAGAGCCTCCAGTGAAAAAGTCATCTCATGAGTGGTCGCTTGTAAGCAAAAATCACACTCATTCCTCAATCTTTGTTTTTCCAGATTTCATCAGCGTTAAAAACGTGCACCCACCATCTGCTGGAGACAGATATCCCTAGGGGCACAGGCTGTTAATGACACGAGATGCAGTCATAAGAAACCTCTGGAATGCTTCTCTATCTCCACATCTGCACGTAGGGAAACACACCCCACTTGTCTGGACTGAACTAGCAGGACGATATGGAAATGTAGCTTTACATTTTATAAAAGGTGTAGTATTTGAGGGTGGACCTACGATGGCACCACAAAGGCAGCACCTTTGCGCAGCTGTTAGTCTCTGCCAGAACTCCTATCCATCAAGTGGAACTGCAAGGATAAAGTGAAACTTACCTAGAGGCTGGGCAGCAGGCTGAGTTGATGGGGCCTATGGGTCATTTTGAGACTTTCCAAAGGGAAGAGAAAGGGCCCGTGAGCATAGACACACTGCATCAGAGGCATCCCTGTGAGGTTGTGAACTTGTTGCTGTGTTTACCATGGGCTCCGGAGAAAGGAGCTGGAACCACTAGTCAGTCTTAATGCAAAATGATAATTGCATTACACCCAGAGTTAGCTCTAAGCAATGCTGATCGCTTAAGATTTTCTTCAGAATAATATATCAGGAGGTCTAGTGTCCAGGGACTGAGTGAGTGACTACTATAGGGGTTGTAACTTAAAAACAGACACCTATTGCTTTTATTTTTGTAATATTTCTTGGATTATGAAGGTATTATAGATCCACTCCCTTAGGTGTTGAATTAGGTTTTCATTCAGCCTGGTTTGAGTTGTTTCCTCTTTATTTGATATTATCATGTTTTAATTGCTGCGTACTCAAAGCTGTGTGAATGTGTATTCTTTTTGTGAAATAAAACTTGTAAATAAAAAAGCACAGTGATTCTATAGCTCCATGCCCAGTGGGACAAAATGACCCACTCCTGCTTTTACCCCCTCAATACAGGGAGATGGAGTAAAAAATTTCCTAATTTCTCTAAAGCAGGATACATTCCTGCATGGAAAAGGGTAAAACCAGATCGGTTTGGTTTCTCCCTCCTTAACATGTAACCATATAAATCAAACTATGTATAAAAGATATGCATGTTCTGGGGAGGAAAGACATTCAGGAGAAAAAAAAAGAATTAGGCAAATGTCTGCCTCAGGGCAAAAAACGTACTCCAGATTTACCAATGGGAAAATCTAAAAGTATCCCACTCTTTCCAAATAGAAAAGGACTTAAGAGCTAAAGTCTGCTTGCTCTGTGCCAATTGCAAAGTATCACCACTTACTTTTCAGTCTTGAAAAATATTGCACATCCATCCACGTGTTTTTTCTCCTGGTCAGACATAATTTTGGCACGTGACTTTGGTGAGAAAAACCCATCATAGCCCCGTTCCTTCAATGCAGGGAAAAAGAGGGTAAAGTATTGCTCTGTTTCCACTTCCTGGATTAAGGGGAAAGAAAAAAAAAGGGAGGGGAAAATCAATACATAAGAAAAACTTCTGAAAATTGTAGTCACTCACCTGTAACAGGTGTTCCCTGTGATTAGCAGGAATAAGTCCTCATGTATGGGTGACGTCACCAACAGAACCCTGCATGGAATGCTCCCTAGCATCCACAGGAAGCTTGTGGGAGGTATACTGTGCATGCACATCTGCCTTCTCCGCCTGCCAAGGTGCCATATTCTCCAGTACGAGAACATAGCAGGAGCCTAAAGGCAATTTCACAGGGAGGTGGGTGTGTTGTGAGGACTTATTCCAACTAGTCACGGTGAACACCTGCTACAGTTGAGTAACTACATTTTCTCCGTGAACAAGCAGGAAATAAGTCCTCACATATGGAACTCCCAAGCTCCAGGCTACTGGAACTTGAGGAGAATATCAGTCCAACCAGGCGTCGAGAACTGGAGAAGTCAGGAAGACCAGAGAGACAGTCGTGTTGAGGGATCATCTGATGCAGTATCCAGTCGACACTGACCAAGGGAATTTTGAGCAGGTAATCTGGACAGCCAAAATAGCCGGTAGGCAGATGACGACCCTCAAAACCCATAGAGATGCCAGTGTACGGTCTGGCCAAAATTGCTGTCCTGTTGGGAATCCCCATCCAGACAACAATGGGCTGTGACTATATGGACAGAAGACCATGTCGCAGCCAGGAAGATCTCTTCTGCAGAGAGAGAATGGAGGTTGGCCACCAATGTAGCCATCGCACGGACATAAGAACATAAGATATGCCATACCGAGTCAGACCAAGGTCCATCAAGCCCAGCATCCTGTTTCCAACAGTGGCCAATCTAGGTCATATGTACCTAGCAGTTTCCCCAAAAGACACAGGTTCCACAATGCTTGTACTGGGTCAAGCATTGATATCCTGGGTCCCTTCTTAATAATGGTTTATGGACTTTTCCTCCAGGAACTTGTCCAAACATTTTTTAAACCCAGCTACACTAACAGCCTTTACTACATCCTCCGGTAACAAATTCCAGAGTTTGATTACATGTTGAGTGAAAAAATATTTTCTTTTATTAGTCTTAAACAGTTTACCCTGTAGCTTCAATGCATGTCCCCTAGTCTTTCTATATTCTGGTAACGTAAACAATCGATCTACGTTTACCCGTTCCACTCCGTTCATTAATTTATAGACTTCTATCATATCTCCCCTCAGTCATCTCTTTTCCAGGTTAAAGAGCCCTAACTTTTTTAGCCTTTCTTCATAGGAGTATCCTTTAACCCCTCTATCATCTAATGGACCAACTGACTCTCTCACTGTTTTTTTGCTGCAAATGTACTTGAAAAAAATCTTTATTTCGCGTTTTTGCTTCCGCAGCAAGCTTCTTCTCAAATTCTCCCTTTGCCTGCTTTATCAATGCCTTGCATTTGACTTGCCAGCGCTTGTGCTGTTTCCAGGTTTCGCCGTTTGGCTCTTTTTTCCATTTCCTGAAAGATGCTTTTTTGGCAACAGCCTCTCTGACCTCACCTTTAAACCATGCTGACAGTTTTTTTGACTTCCTTCCACTTTTCTTAAAGCGTGGAATAAAGCTGGCTTGGGCTTCCAAGATAGTATTTTTAAACACCACCCAAGCTTGATGTAAGTCTTTAACCTTTGCAACTGCTTTTAGTTTTTTCTTAACTGTTTTCCTCATTTTATCATAGTCTCCCTTTCGAAAGTTAAAAGGTAGTACTGTGGATTTCCTTACTATCCCTCCTCCACTAATTAAATCAAAGGCGATCATGCTATAATCACTATTGCCAAGTGGCCCCAACACCCTTATCTCTTGCAGTACACATCTGGTATTCCACTAAGGACTAGGTCTAATATTGCTTCCCCTCTGGTCGGTTCACGAACCAGCTGCTCCAAGAAGCAGTCATTTATTTCATCTAGGAACTTTATCTCCCTAGCATGTCCTGCTGTGACACTGACCCAGTCGATACCAGGGTAATTGAAATCACCCATTATTATTACTGCGCTGTAACCTTTGTTAGCTTCCTTGATTTCTTTGAGCATTTCATCATCCATTTGTTCATTCTGGCCAGGCGGTCGATAGTACACCCCCACTGCCATCACCTTTCCCTTTTTACATGGAATCTCAATCCATTGAGATTCTACAGCAAATTTTGTTTCCTGCAAAACTTTAATCCTTTCTGACTCAATGCCCTCTCTAACAGAGCGCAACTTCTCCACCAATTTGATCAGCTCTATCATTACGATATAGTTTGTACCCAGGTATCACAGTGTCCCACTGGTTGTCCTCCTTCCACCATGTCTCAGATATTCCAATCATATCTAACCTCTCGTTCAGTGCTATATATTTTAACTCTCCCATCTTGCTTTTTAGACTTCTAGCATTTGCATACAAGCATTTTAGAGACTGTATTTTATTCATATTAATTTGGCTATTGGTAGACATGGGTAATTTGGGATCTTTAAGCTCTGTCTGCTCCATACTCGAGGGCATTTGGGCTACTTTACTCTTTTTTGGAACCTCTCTGCTTTTGGTAGTATCCTTCAAGGATACATTCTTCCGAATCATGCGCTCTTGGGCGACTGTCGGCTTTCCCCTATTATCTAGTTTAAAAGCTGCTCTATCTCCTTTTTAAAGGTTAATGCCAGCAGCCTGGTTCCATCCCGGTTAAGGTGAAGCCCATCCCTTCGGAAGAGTCCCTCCTTTCCCCAGAATGTTCCCCAGTTCCTAACAAATCCAAAACCTTCATCTCTGCACCATCGTCTCATCCACGCATTGAGACTCCGGAGCTCTGCCTGCCTTTTGGGTCCTGAGCGTGGAACGGGAAGCATTTTGGAGAACGCTACCCTGGAAGTTCTGGATTTCAACTTCCTACCTAAAAGCCTAAATTTAGCCTCCAGAACCTCCCTACCACATTTTCCTATGCCACTGGTACAGACATGTACCAAGACAGCAGACTCCTCCCCAGCACTAAGACCTTATCTAGGTGGCGCGTGAGGTCCGCTACCTTTGCACCAGGCAGGCATGTTACCAGGCGATTCTCACATCCACCAGCCACCCAGCTATCTACATGCCTAATGATCGAAGCACCAACTATAACGGCTGTCCTAACCCTTCCCTCATGGGCACATGGCCCTGGAGAAACATCCTCGGTGCGAGAGGGTTTTACATCACCTGGAGGACAGGTCCTAGTTACAGGATCGCTTCCTGCCACACCAGGGTGATGCTCTCCTGTCACGTGACCTCTCTCCTCCATGGCAACAGGGATGCTGCCAGATTGGAGGTGGGACTTCAGGACTATATCCCTGTAGGTCTCGTCTATGTACCTCTCTGTCTGTCTTATGTTTTCCAAGTCTGCTACTCTAGAGAATGGACTCGTTCCCTGAGAGCAAAGAGCTCCTTGCACCTAGTGCACACGTAAGACCTCTCACCAACTGGGAGAAAATCATAAATGTGACATGGACATTTTGAGTTGTGACATGCCCCTCAAAGGCTCAGACCATCCAAGAGATACGCTTGGGCGATGCAATCAGCAGGTCAGAGGGATAGCGTACGCTTCGAAACAGCAACCCCCAGCCTACTTGGATTGAAGGAGACTAACAACTGAGGATTGACAGTGTGCCTTTGTGTGCTCCAAGTAGAAGGCCAACACATGCTTGCAATCCAGTATGTGCAATGCTGCCTCAAGGCATGACGTCACGTAAAAAATGTTGGTTGAGATGGAAAGCTAAGACCACCTTTGGCAGAAAACATGGGTACATGCAGAGCACTACCCAATTCTGGTGGAACCTGTTGTATGGAGGGTGTGCGATGGAGTTCACTCACTTGCTGGGCTAATGCGACAGTCACCAGAAAGAGAATCTTTGTGGTCAAGAACTTCAGCAGACATGCATTCAGCAACTCAAAAGGAGCCCGCATGAGCTGGCTGATGACCACGTAGGGGGCTTAACTGGAGGCTTCAGAAGAAGCAAGGCCTGCATGAATCTGCGTACTAGAGGCTGAGCCGAGATAGGGTTCCCATCGCAGCCACAATGAAATGCTCCTATTGCGCTGAGATGAACACGCACAGAGTTGGACTTGAGCCCAGAATTGTAGAGGTTCAAGAGGTACTCCAGCAGCTGGTCCATGGGGCAGACAAAAAGGGTCCAACCCCCGACCAGTGCACCAGATGGCAAATTGCTGCCATTTGAACATGTAGGCTTTATGCGTTGACTCCTTGTGGGATGCTAGCAGTATCTCGGACACTCTTGGGAAGGGCAAGCTCTGCAAGGACTACCCACGCAGCATCCATGCTGTGAGTGATAGGGAGAGAATGTTTGGATGCAACAAGGAGCCGTCCCTCCTGCGAGATGAGGTCTGGATCAAAGCCCAAGCGAAGAGATTCCTTCTGCAACAGCTGCAGCAGTAACAGGAACCAAGGCTGTCGAGGTCAGTAAGGAGCGATGAGAATCATTGATTCACTTTCGGCTTGGAGCTTCAGGAGCGTTTCCGCAATGAGTAGAATCAGGGGGTAGGCATAGAGCAGGCCTCTCCCTCCCAGTGAATAAGGAAGGCGCCTGGAGCCAGGTGATCGCTGGCCAGCCTCTGGGAGCAGAACTGAGCTACCTGGGCACTCTATGCCTTGGCAAAGAGGTCCACATTGGGTGTTCCCCATTCCCAAAAGATCTAGTCCATCACCTCCCTCTTGAGGGACAACTCATGTGGCTGAAGAATCCAGCTGAGGTGATTCGCCAGGTAAGCTATTGCTCTCACCAAGCAAATAAGGTACACTGAGATCCATACCATGGACAAAGCAAACCTTCAGAAGCAATCTCCCAACACAGGAAGTACGAGCCCGTGCCCCCCTACTTGTTCACAAAGAACATGGTGACCTGTTTGTCCAACCGGATCAGGACCACCTGATTTGCCAGATGTGTCCAAAAGGCATGGGAAAGCATTCATGATGAACAGGAGTTTGAGGAAATTGATCCGATGGAGCTCTTGGACCACAGGCCCTGGGTGCGGAGACCACCAAGCTGCGTGCCCCAGCAGTGTGTGGAGGCATCCATCATGAGCAGCCTGCAGGGTATGCTGGTTGGAATGGGAGACCCCAATGCAAATTTGCAGGCATGAGCCACCACAACAGGGACTGTGTGAGTGGTGCAGTGACCACAACCCTGTCCCACAGGTAGCCCAAAGCTTGCTGCCATTGCGTTTGCAAGGTCCATTGAGCCTACCGCATGCAACGGCTGGCCTGAAGGATGACATGCACCATAGCCGCCATGTGTTCAAGGGCTCTCAGCAGTTCAAGGGCCGTGATGTGGCACAGCACTGGCACTGCAACACGCCCACCATTTCGATGAGATGCTACAGGTGGTCTGCTGACAGGAAAACTCTACCCAGAGTGATATCGAGGAGGGTCCCGATGAACTCCAATTGTATCGGCTAGAGGTGAGATTTTGGATAGTTGATCATGAATCCGAGGCCTTCGAGCATCTGAATGGTGAGCTCGGTGGACTGCCGTAGGCTGGTCAGCGTGGGCCCTTTTACGAGTCAGTCGTCCAGGTACAGGAAGACAAAGACCGTCCAGGTACAAAGGAAAGCAGCCACGACTGCCAGGCACTTCGTGAAGACCCTGAAAGCTTCAGCCAACCTGAAGCTAGTACCTGGTACTGATAGTGCTGACCGCACAGCATGAACCGAAGGTACTGTTTGTGATGGACGTGGATTGGAATATGAATGTACGCATTCTTCAGATCCAAGGAGCAAAGCCAGTTGTCTTGTAGAAGGAGCGGGAGCAGCACACCCAATGAGATCCTTTTTAACTTTTCGTGCACCAAGAACCGGTTGAGGTTTTGCAGATCCAGAATGGGGCAGAACCCACTGGTCTTTTTAGGGACCAGGAAGTATCTGAAGTAAAAGTCCTCCCTGATCTGGGCCGAGGGAACTGCCTCCGTGGCTATCAGAGCCACGACCTTGGCCTGTAGAAGGCTCTGGTGCATGGGGTCCATGTGGTACTCCCTGGGATTTTAAGGAGGCGGCAACTGGGTGAAATACAGCTGATAGCTGCTTTGCGCAATCTGCAGCACCTGGGCATCTGAGGTGACAAGAAGCCACTGGTGGGCAAAGTAGGCGAGCTGCCCCCCCCCACCTGTGGAGGGACCACCGTGGATGATGGTCAGCTGGCTATGCTCCTGAACACCCCGTCAAAAATTTCCACCTGGTTTTGGCTGGGGGGCAGGTTGTGCCTTTGGGGTTTTCTCCCTCAGTTTGAGCAGGGAGCTCGGGCCTTAGGCTGCACCTGCAGATGAGATGGAAAGGACCTCTGCAGGTAAAGGAGAAAAGCCTTCCTGCCACAAAGGATCCATAGTCTCTGGGAAGCCTGGCAAGGGTCACCTGCTCCTTTTCCAGCTCTTCGGTCTTTTCCTCCATGAACTTGCTGAAGAGGTTTTCACCCCAACAGGGGATGTTGGCAATCTTCTCCTGGACTCACTGTTCTAGGTCAGTGGACTACAATGAGGCCATCTGCTGCATAGTGATCTCCATGGCCACCACCCTACCCAGCAGATTCAAAAGTGTTGGAAGTGCCTCAGACCATAAACTTCGAGCAATCCCTGCCATGAGCTACAAGACCTCAAAAAAAAGACTCATGTGGTCTTTGGGGACAAGGGAAGCGAAATCCTTGATGTTCAGCATGACATCCTTGAGGAACATGGTCATCTAAGTTTGGTAGGCCAGGATCTGGGCTATCAGCATGCAACCCTGGAAGCACCTCCTCCTAAAGTAGTCCAGGGTCCACGCTTCCCACGTGGACAGCACTGAGGAATACATTTTAGCACTCTTTACCCACTTCAAGGCGACTCAACCATAATGGAATTGTGGGGCAATTGAGACTTCTCGAATCCCAGTATAGGGAATCGAGCCAGTGGCTGATGGCTGGAAGCGTGTGCGGTGCCTCCCATGGGGCCGAGGGATATTGAAGTTCCATTTCCTCGGTTTTTGGTTCCTCTTCTGATTCCAGAGAAAAAGGGATGGCCTTGGCCAGGCCCCAAACAAAATCCTGGAACGACATGTCTTCCAAGGGAGACTTCTACCAATCCGGAGGGGACGATGAGTCAGACAGGATATCCTGGGCCCAAAGATCAGACACTGTCAATTCTGCTTCGATTTCCCATTCTGATTCCAAGGGGAAGTCGAAGTAATGCCGAGTCTCTGACGAGCGCAACCGTGCAGCTCAGAAGAGGGTGGACGGTGATAGTCCCCTTTGCACCCGGCATACCAAAGGTGATGCCCTGGGGCCTCTGACTCCAACACGCTGGAGAGGGAGATGGCTCCGGTC
This sequence comes from Ichthyophis bannanicus, assembly GCA_033557465.1. Taxonomy (NCBI): domain Eukaryota; kingdom Metazoa; phylum Chordata; class Amphibia; order Gymnophiona; family Ichthyophiidae; genus Ichthyophis; species Ichthyophis bannanicus. Next base: position 1,088,888,379 of record CM066032.1, on the reverse strand, counting down.
ACTGGTGTTGATACCAGTCTCCCACCCAATGTCCCAGCTACGGGAGGGGCAGGGCAAGTGTCTCTAGGATCGGTTGGGAAGGAGTGCAATGATTACATGCTCCGTGCTGCGAAGCCTGCATTCTGCAGGGCTTCCACTGCTGCCAGGTGAGTATCTAAGGCTCGAAGGCATTCCTCCAGAACAACCACCGATGAGGAAATAGACGCCGCAGCCATCGCCAGTGAACCCTCGGAGCATCGGGAGACATCTGGCAGTCCTCATGGGCACTGGGAATGAACTCTGGTGGGAGGACCCGACTCGCATAACGGAGAAGCTTGCTCGGCCATTTCCGGCCCTTGTTTTCTGTCTTGCGGCGAGAGGGGCTGAGATGGTGCTGCACACCGATTTTCTCCTTGTGCTTCCCTTTCGATATGGATAGGGTCTCTGTAGAGGAATACCTCTCTCCACTCGAGCCCTTCTGCTTTGACTGAACCCACTGTCTTTTCCCTTAGCCACCTCAGGCATGGACAAGGGAGTCAGTGCTGAAGATGCTGAATCAGACGAGCCAAAGAGGGGAGACTCTTGCTTTTCCTGACCCTTCAGCCCTTGACATGTCATTTGCAAGCAGAGTTCACAGGACACCTGCTGGTGGTTGGGTCCAAGGCATTGCAAGCTCCAGTTATGGCTGTCAGTGGTAGAAATGGTCATGCCACATTTGGTACATTTTTTTAAAGTTGCTAACCGGCTTAGACATGCTGAAAGACTGCCTCGGCAAAATCAATTTGAAAAATGGCGGTGAGCAGGAAAACCGCCTTCAGGGGGAAAAGAACGTCAAAAGGCACAAAAGAAAACTAAAGGATAAATATCCAGAGAACGAAAAAGGCTAATGACAGGCGGGTGAAAAAAAAAACCGAGCAAAAGCTCAGCCACAAGGGCAAGAAAAGTAAAATTAGGCCTTATCTGCTAACTGTCTTTCCTCGAGTCCCCCCAGTCCAGTCCATAAAACAATCTGGCAATTGAGGACTGAGCATGTCCTCCACCAGCAATTGAGGACTGAGCATGTCAGAAGTTTGATGTCACAGAATAAGAACTCCCTCCTTTGGCTCAGGCTTCAGTATTCTGATAAAAGCAGAGGATGAGAGAGCATACAGTAGACAAAAAATAACAAGCCTCACCGGACCTCAAAGGCCCCTCGAGGCCATAGAATGAGCATATCTTAAAACCAGGAATCATGATCAAGGCCCCTAGAAGTACTTATAAGACAATGCTTAACATAGAAACAGAAATATGACAGAAAAAGACCACATGGCCTATCTAGTCTGTCCTTCCGTATCAACAACTACAACAGCTACAGCATTAGCAAACTCCCCCTCTAGACTCCAAGTAAGGAACAATAGAATAGATCACCTGCTGATACTTCAGATGATCCATACGTTTCCACCACAGCTGGACTCGCTGCACTCTGCAATGAAAGGCTGGACTTGCTGCACTCTGCAATGAAAGGCAGGCCTGAACATCTCACTGGGCAGGGTCTGGACTGGACAGACTTAAGGAAAGAATTAGCAAGTAAGGCCTAATTTCATCTTCCATTTCGTCCCTCCAGTCCAATCCAGGAAACAATGGGACGTATCAGGGCAGTACTAATGATGGGAGACCCCCGTGAGTCTGGCCTGGAACATCGAAGCCCCAAAACATGCATCTGCCGTTGACTGAATATCCAGGCAGTAATGGCGAGTAAAGGTATGCAATGAAGACCACGTTGCTGCCCTGCAAATATCCACCAGCAGAATCCAGCTGCATTCCATCCAGATGTCGACTGCAGAATGCACCTTCAGCCCTAGCGCTACCTGTCTGCCCTTGGTGACAAATAGAAACAACCACATCTCTCAACTACCGATGCTACCGAGGCTTTGGAGGATGCCTCCCCTTTCTATGGACCTCCGAACAAGAACAAGCGATCTGATCTCTGAAGAGATTCCATTCTCTTCAGATAACTACGCAACACCCTGCACAAATCCAGTTTATGTAGCTGCTTCTCCTCCACCGAGTCGCCCCGGCCCAAAAAGGTCTGCAGAGAAACCGATTGATTCACATGTTAACTGGAAACCACCTTGGGAAGGAAAGATGGCCCTGGACAGAGAATGACCTTTTCCTTAGAGAAAATTAGAAAAGGCTCTCTTGCAAGACAGTACCTGTAGCTTCGAAACCCTGCATGCTGAACAAATCGTTACGAGAAACAGTCTTCAGCATTAGGTACTTATGGAATTCTCCGACAGAGGCTCAAAGGGAGAAGTCAAAATGGACACTACATTGAGGTCCCACTGGTCTGACTGGTGGCCACAGCTGCTTCACTGCCCTGAGGAAAAACTCACCACATCCAGATGAGTCACAATAGAGCATCCCTGATTCCATCCCCAACAACAAGAGTGTGCTGCCACCTGCACTCACAAGGAGCTGAGGGCCAGACCCTTTTCCAAACCTTCTTGTAGGAACAGCAAAATTTCAGAGATGGCAGCCATGAAGGCATGGATCTGTTTGGGAATGCACCAGACCTGGATGTAAGCTAAAGATGCAGACCGCTTCCTGGCCTGCAACAGAGTGGCAACAGAAGGTGCATAGCCCCTCCGCGTCAGCCATGCCCTTTCAAGAGCCAGGCCATAAGAGAATCGAGCCACCTGAGGCATCAGGATGGGCCCTTGAGCCAACAGATTGACCCTGCAGGAAAATTCCACAGAATGGAAATCAGGAGGCAGATGAGATCTGCATACCATGGCCTACAGGGCCAGTCCGGTACAATCAAAATCACTGTTCTCCGGTGCGCTTTGATGTGTTGTAGTAGATACCCAATTAGGGCCCACAGCAGAAACATGTAGAGAAACCAGTTTGTTGGCCATGGCTGTGCAAGGGCGTCCAATCCTTCAGACATGTGCCCTCTGCACCTGCTGAAAAAATGCACCACTTTGGCATTAACCAGGGTTGCCATCAGATCCATGATCTAAGTTCCACCTCAACAGGTGATGTCATAGGAAACAGTTGAATTCAGTTCCCATTTTCCGGATCCAGGTAGTGTCTACTGAGGAAATCTGCCTGCACATTTTCCTTGCCTGCCACGTGCAGCACGGATAGCACGCTGAACCACTGCTCTGCCCAGAGCAGCAACAGCTGAGTCTCTTCCGCCATGGCTTATTTCATGTGCCTCCCTTGTGGATGATATGCGCCACTGTGGCTGCATTGTCCGAAAACACTGACTACTTTCCCTATAAGGGATCGGAAGGCCTGAAGAGCCATAAAAACTGCTGCAGCTCTAGACGACTGATGGACCACGTTCTTTCCTCAGAGATCCACTGCCCATGCGTGACCTGCGAATGACAATGCGCTCCCCAGCCTGAGAGGGTGGCATCCATCGTCAGCAGCACGCAATCCAGGAGCTCCAAGGGCATGCCCATCTCCAGATGTCCATCTTGCAGCCACCAATCCAAGTTTTCCCGTGCCGCATCCGGACACACCAACCTCGACAGGGGATGGTCTTGCAGTGACCACAGAGAAAGCAATGCCCACGAAACCACATGCTGCCATGGAGCCTAGGAGCTGCAGGTAATTCTAAGCCGATGGGGCTTTCATGGCCAGGAACTCACAAACTTGACCCTGGAGCTTCTGAATCCTAGCCGCTGAAAATGAGACATGCCCCGCCTGTGTGTCGAACAGTGCTCCCAAATAGACCAACTGCTGGACTTGCTGCAACTGACTCTTGGCTGAGTTGACTACTCAGCCCAGGCACTAAAGGAATTGCACCACTTTTTAGGTTGTGGCCTGGGACTCCTCTGTCTTTGCTAGGATAAGCCAATCGTCAGATACGGGTGCACCAGCACCCCCGTCTCTGTAAGGCCACCGACACCACCACCACCATTAACTTTGTGAAGGAGCGGGGCGCTATAACCAGGCCAAAAGACACAGCACAAAACTGATAATGACCCATTGGCAGCACAAACCACAGGAACTGCTGATGTTCCAGACGAATGGTAATATAGAGGTAAGCTTCTATGAGGTCCAAGGCCAAGGCCGTCAGGAACTCCCCCTGCCTCACTCAGAATGACTGACCGCAAAGTCTCCATGTGAAAATGCAGCACTCGGACGGCCCCATTGACACGTTTTGAGATCCAGCATAGGCCAAAAGGATCCCTCCTTCTTGGGCACCATGAAGTAAATGGAATAGCGCCCTGCACCACACTGATCCGGAAGCACTGGCGCAACTGCCTCCAATTCCAACAGACGCTGAAGCATTCCCTGCTCCTGCCTTTGCCCCCAAGCAGACTGCACACAGGCATCGGAAAGAGGGCACAAATTCCAGGCGTACTCCTCCTGAACAATCTCTGACATTCACTGGTCGGCCGTTATTTCGGCCCAAATGGAGAAAAATTGCTGTAAATGACCCCCAATTCTAAATCTGCTTGGACCGGGATGGCTTCATTGTTGCTTTTTGGGAGGAGTCGGAGCGGCTGAGTAGAAGCATCTACCCAACCCCAGAAAGTCCCAAAAAGGACTGGCCCCTAGGGTTATAAATATCCTCTGAAAGGGAGAAAAACGACTGGACCTAAACCTGTAGCAATCTCTGGGCTGACCTTGGTGCACAATGCCTTACTTAGTCCCCTTTGGCCAATCCTTGGGCAAGTGAATCCCTTTAGAATCACTTAAGTTATTCTCAAGCTTGTCCAGGGCTTCCCTGAAGAGCAACTTACCCTTAAAGGGGAGCTTACTGAGCTTAGTCTTCAACGAAACATTTGCTAACCAGTTTCGCAACCACAAAAACCTTTGAACTGCCACGATAGAAGCAATCGTCTTGGAGGAAAAGCATACCAGGTCATACAAAGCATCTGCCAGATAGGCTGCCGCTGACTCTAGCTTGGCATCTTCTTGTGCCACAGGCTGAGCTGCCAGCTCTGACGCCATCAGCACCTGCAGCCAGCGAATGGAAGCCTGGACCACATAGGCTCCACAGATGAAGGCCTGCAAGGTCAGAGTATTGGTATCAAAGGCTTGCTTTAGGAGGGACTAACTTACGGTCCTACACATCCTTCAGTATGCCTGCCCCCTCCACCAGAATCACGATCTTCTTAGTGATGGCTGAGACCACTGCATCCATTTTAGGCACCCGAAGGAGCTCCTTCTCATCTGGCGGAATGGGGTAAAGGCAACTCATCACCCTGCCCTCCTTGAGGCCTGTCCCCAGGACCTCCCAACTCAGTTTCTATCATCCTTTTGATCACTTGATGCACTAAAAAGCAAGTTTTGGACCCCTGGAATCCCAACAGAAGGGGATCCTCCAGTGGCTCTTCCATCACCGGTGGGGGCGAAAGAACATTTAGGGTAGCAACAGTGCCTAATTAGAGCCACTATATCCTCCCTAGGAAAGGCTCTAAACACATTAGGATCCTCATCTGGAGGATTTCACCCTCCTAAGTCTGGAGCCACTAAGCCACCCCAGAGGTCTGAGGGGCCCTTCCCCAGATCCTTGGAGGCTTCTGACTGTGGGGAATCTTAATCCTCCCCCCCCCCCCGAGATCCTTCCCTGCTTAATATCTTAGCAGGAGGTTCCCCACAGCCCCCAGGACTCTCCCTGGGGGCCTGTGGCTGAGAAAGGAGCCAGTAGGGAGGTTTGGCTGGGTGACTCAGACTGAGCTCTTCTCAACAGATAGCCCTTATGCAAAGAAAGAATGAACTCCACCGAAAAAAAATGGTTCATCCTGCTCCTAATGAGTTGGGAGTTGTTCACGGTGCTGGGCATTGAGAACCACGTGATTTTACTGACTATTTTGCAGGCTAGCTCCCGTTGCTGAGATGGATGCCTGTTCCAAAATGGTCATGGTTCCTACCAAAATCGCGGGAACTGCCAGCCCAGCCACGTTCGAATCTGAGGCCTCTAACTGATATTCCATTTTCTTGTCGTCAAAACAGCATGCCCCGATGACTACACACCTGACAGAGGCTGAGTCACTCTAATCTGCAGCTTTCCCCCCACAGCCTATACACCCCAAGGAAACACGTCTGCAAGGGAGAAAAAGAAAAACTCTGCCAAAACAGAGGGAAAGTCTTTGCACAATTACCACGGGTGCAGAGTCACTCACCGATCACACAGCACTGCACTTCTCTGACTGACAGATGCTCTCCAGACGTCTCTAATCACAAGAGCACACAGACTGCACACTTACTTTTTTTCCCCCCACAAGTTGCAGACCCTTTCAGCAAGGGGAGAGCTGAAGCTAATTAAGCAACCAATCTGCGATCTGGTTGAAGTACAAACCCAGCGGTCCTTCAGCAGAGACTTGGGTTGCCTAGCTGGGAGGGGGAAGGGGAGGAGGAAGGAGGGGGGGGACCTGGACCGCCAAATATTTTGCCACTGAAGAACCCCAGTAGTACAGAACTGTAGGCCCCTGCAGTACTTCAGCCCTGTCCCAAGCACTAAATTGGGAGAGAGGTTACCCCAGCTTTAAAATATACTCCTTCCAAGACCTAAACCCTAGCAGAAATACAGTAGACCTGTACTATCTTCTCAGTACAGCCCTATGGAAAAGATGCTCCCTCAGCTGCTGAGGGCTAAGAATACGGCAGCCTGAGCCAAAGGAGGGAGCTCTTATCCTATGAAACTTCAGACATGCTCAGTCCTCAACTGCTGGTGGAGGGGGAAAACCAGACTATGTCCTGGACTGGAGGGACGAAATGAAATTCAAACTTTTTCCGGACTGCAGGAATATGTCCTAGGGGCTCTGCGAAAAAAAGACAGGAGAAATAAGGTGCCGTGGCAGGCGGGGAAGTCAGGCTGCATGTGCGGCATACCTCCCAAGTTTAATTTGGAACCTAGGGAGCGCTCTGTGCGAGGCTCTGTCAATGATGTCACCATACGAGAGGACTCATTTCCTGCTTGTTCATGGAGAATGACCAAATCCTCAAGAGCTGAGGACTTCTGATCCCAAACCTGAGTCAATGAAAATAGCAACATTGGCTAGGTAGTCACTGATGAATAAGTAAAAACTGCTATATCATAATAGTGTACACAGCCAAAAAATGTTTGATTCGTACTGTTTTAGAACAAGTTGTTTCTGATTTTTGAGCTTTTGTGTGTCACACACTCATTCTTCATACACACACTGCATGTGCCCTTTAACTATAGGTACACAAATTGATCATACATGCGTTATTTTGCAGATATCCACACGTACAGTGATTTGCATGTACTTAAGTTTTAGATATCAAAAAGAATCAAATACATGCTCACAAATGCACATCTATACTATATAAAAAACAGCACCAGAGTACAGATTTTTTTAAACTCTAAAGTTAAAATGAAACCATGCTGGAAGAGAGGCTAAATTTACAACCAGGAATACTACTATACAAGTTTTTCTTTACCCATTAAGGTGCCCACTGACCCACCCTTTAAGGAAATGCACTCAACATCCTTCTGGGGAACAGGGGAGATGAAGGCGGGGATGCTCTCTTCTTTGATTTCATGAGCTTGACAAAGGGGAAAACATATCCTGCATAGGGATTGATGCAAAGATGTCACTGCTCAGCACCTCAATCAACTTATTTATGGCTCACTTTTACACAATCACAGTGCCAACAGAAATTAATAAAATAGGAATAAAACAAATCAATTAAGAATGAAAATAGCTAAATATCAGGAACACTGATGACCATAGTGAGGTAATATATTAAACAGGAAAAGTTAGGAAGCTGGACAGTGACTAACCTGCAAGGAAAGGAGAAGAGGAAAGAATCAGGAAAAGGATAGACATCAATGTGCAAGACTGAAGAGGATCACACCTTGGGGTGTGAAAAAGGACTTGCCATATAGCCAGGAAATAAAGGCTAAGGGGGAAAATTACGAAAAAAGGATACAGTAAAATCAGAGACAGGATGCTGTGGAAGGGATTTAGGTAGATGAGAAAATGAAGTTGAAGAGAGAAAAAAAAAAAGAAAGATTACAAAAAGAGCAAATGGGGGAAAAAATAAAGGCAAGAACCGGGGGGGGGGGGGGGGGGGGGGGGGGGGGGCATTTGTAATCGAAGCAGTGGAAAAATATGAAAGAAAAGATTCAGATAAATTGGAACACAATGAACAAACATACATTTATAGCAAACACATTATTTTAGATTATGGATAGAATTGTAGAAATTTCGATTTAGATGAATTGAGTACACTTTTTGCGTCACTATTTGACGGATCAGGAAGCTTATTATTGCTCCTCCTCCCCAACGTTTGCTCCAAGTTGCACATGATTTGGAAAGAGAAAGTATAGTTACTCACCTATAGCAGGTGTTCTCTAGAGATAACAAGAATCAGTCCTCTCATAGGGGTGACGTCAGCACAGACGGAGCCCTCGCAGAAGCATCTCCCCAGCTTTCAAAGAAAGCCTTTGGGAGATACCACCATGCATGCGTGGTCCCCTTCCCACCCAAAAGTGCCATCTTACTCAGTCAGATGACATAGCTAGAGCAGACAAAAGAAGGCAAAAACTGTACACAACTCCAAGGGGAGAAGGGAGGATCGTTGAGGACCGATTCCTACTGTCTCTAGAGAACATCCTCTACAGGCGAGTAACTACACTTTCTCTGGGAACAAGCAGGAAGGAAGTCAGTCCTCACATATGGGACTCACTAGCTACAGGCTACCAAAAGTCGGTAGAGGAAAAACACTGTTGCCCTCAAGGGGAGCCGTAAGCAGCAGCAATTGAGTTTATAGATACAAACTACAGTAGCACCCATGTGTCCGATGGAAACCAATGCTTCGGCAGCCTGAACACAGAAGAGTCAGAGGGTAGGGAGTTGCCTAGACCCCAAAAAGATTACAGAGTATGGCCTGGCTGAAGGCGCTGTCCCACTGGGACTCCCTTTCCAGGCAGTAATGAGCTGCAAAGGTATGGACTGAAGACCAAGTGGCGGCCCGGCAGATATCTGACTTAGGGACAGAGCGCAGGTTAGCTACAGAGGCCACCATGGCCCTGACATTGTGCGCCATGACCTGGCTGTTCCAGGAAGTGCCCAGCCTTCTCATAGGTGAGGGCGATGCAGTCCTCCCCCAGACAACTGGGGTCGTAGGAAACTAAGAGCTGGGTACGTTGAATGTAGAAGGACAGGGCCCTCTTGTAGTCCAAGATGTGAAGGACGGTCTCCGCCCTGGAGGAGTGAGGTCTCGGGAAGAAGGTGGGTAGCACCACTTCCTGGCTGGGGTAAAAAGCTGACACCACCTTCGGGAGGAATTTTGGGTGCATGTGTAGCACGACCCTGTTCTTGCAGAACCTGGTATATAGCACCTCCGCTTTTAGGGCTTGAGCTCGCTGATCCTGTGAGCAGAGGTGAGCACCACCAGGAACACAACTTTCCACAAGAAATACCTCAGGTGGCAGATAGCCAGGGGCTCGAAGGGCGGGCGGGTGAGCTGCACCAGCACTACATTGAGGTCCCACTCTGTCAACGGAGGGCAGATGAGGGGTCTTGACAGCAGGAGCCCTCCTCAAGAAGCGGGTTAAGAGGCTGGGCTGAGAGAGGCTTGCCTTCAACAGAGTGGTGGTGTGCTGCCAGGGTACTGAGGTACATCCTGATGGAATTCGATTTGAGCCCGGATTGCGAGAGATGAAGGTGGTACTGCAGCACCAGCTGCACCAGGCAGAACAGGTTCACCTGTTGCTCCATGCACTGCACCAAGAACCTGCGCCATTTGAATGCATAAGCTCTCCTGGTGGAGATCTTACGGGAGGGCCAGCAGGATATCTTCCACTTCTTCTGAAGTTGAAAGGGGCTAATGTCACCCTTTCAGAGGACATGCTGTCAGTGATAGAGACCCCAGATTGAGGTGCAAGAGAGGGCCCTCTTCCTGAAACAAGAGCCCCAGGGAACTCCCCAGGGGGATTGATGCTTCCACTGACAGAGGAGCAGCAGGAACCATGGCTGCCCGGGCCACCGAGGAGCCACCAGGATCAGCAACGCTCTGTTGCGAAGAGCCTTGAAGAGGGTCTTGGCAATCAACGTCATAGGTGGGAAGGCATACATGAGGCCTTCTGACCACAGGATGAGGAACGCATCTGCTGCTACCCGGCCCAGGTGGGGCTGACAGAACCGAAGCAGGGCAACTGGTAGTTGTCCAGGCTGGAGAAAAGGTCCACCCGTGGGGTCCCCAATAGTCGGAAGAGCCATGTGGCCACTCTGGGGTCCAGCCGTCACTTGTGTGGTTGAAAAACCCTGCTCAGTTTGTCTGCCAGGGCTTCGTCCTGGCCTGGTAGGTATACTGCCCATAGGAGCATTCCTTGACGACCTGCATAGCAACAGTGTCATTGCCTTGCAGCAAAGGGTGCGGGACCCTGTTCCCCCTTGCTCGTTCATATAGAACATCGCCACTTGGTTATACGTTTGGAACACCACTGGCTGGTGCCTCAGACGGTGGCAAAAAAGCACAAAAGGGCTAGATATATTGCCCAAAGCTCCAGAAGGTTGATCTGCTGGTTGCCCTCGGCCTACGACCAGCTGCTCTGGGTGTGAAGTTCCTTGCAGTGGCTCCCTATCCCAGTAGAGAGGCATCCATTGCGAGGACCCTTAGATGGATTGGGGCTTGGAGGGCATCCCTGCCTGAAGGTGTTGTGGATGTTGCCACTAAATCAGGGAGTCCACTACTGGTAGGTCACTGAGATTGTCTTGGAGGCAGCCCATAGCCTGTATATGCTGGTCTCTAAGGCACCACTGGGCAACCCTCATGTGCAAACAGGCATCCGGGGCGACTGACCATGGATGCCATGCGGCCGAGGAGGTGCAGCAGAAACAGAGCCAACACAGCGGGACAGTGTTGCACGTTTGTGACTATTTCCCTGGGAGGAAGGCCTTTGCTTGAACAGCATCCAGCTTTGCCCCTATGAACTCCAGACATTGGGTCAGGAGGAGGTAGGACTAGGAGGTGGTTTATCACAAACCCCATATGTTGGACGACGTGGATAGTGCATGCGGTAGCTTGCTGCACCTCTGCGGTCGTGCCTCCTTTTATAAGCCAGTCGTCCAGATAGGGGAAGATAACTACCCCTTGGAGATGGAGGTAGGCAGCCATTACTGCCAGGCTGAAGACCCTGGGGGCAGATGCCAGGCCGAAGGGTAGTACCCTGTACTGGTAGTGGCCTCCACCCACCATGAAGCGAAGATACTGCCTGTGGCTGGGGTGAATGAGAATGTGGGTATAAGCATCCTTCAGACCGAAGAAGCATAGCCAATCTCCCTGCTGGAGGTAAGGCAGCAATATTCCAAGGGAGAGCATCTTGAACTTCTCCCTCACCAGGGGCTTGTTCAGGTTCTGCAGGTCTAGGATGGGCAATAGGCCCCGTGTCTTTTTCTGGCACGAGGAAATACCTGGAGTAGACCCTTTACCCCTGAAATGGGGTACTGGTTCCACTGCCTTTTCCTCAAGGTGGCCTAAGAATTCCCAGTGAAGGGGAGAACTGGTGGGAGGGGGGGGGGGGGCTCTCCTGGGAAGAAAAGAGGTGTCGGTGCCAAGTGGAGGAGGTATCCCTCCCTGACTACCAGGAGTGCCCAGTAATCGGTGGTGATGGCTAGCCAACTGTGGGCATAGTGGATGACATGTCCCCCCCCTGTGGGCTGCTGTCCTCCTTGGGGTAGAAAGGCTATGCGCCCAAGGAGTCAAAAGCTTCCCTCAGGCTGGGCTGGAGCCGATGCCCGGGGCTTGGGAGATTTCTGCTTACTAGGGCCAAGCCCCTGTCCCTTAGCCTGCTGACTCTGCTGGGGACTGTAGCCAGCTTGGCACTGGGCACAGATGCATGCCGCAGCTACTCTAGCCACAGACTATAAGCAGTCGTAGGCTGCTCAAGTCATGAACTGTTCTGGACAGGTTCATGACCCACTGCAGGGGTTCCTCAGAGAGACCAGCTGAGAACCCAGCAAGCTCCTTTGCCAGGTCTCTCAGTACATGCCCATGTAACAGCTAGGTAGGCCTGGATCCAGCCTATGAGCATCGAGCCCTGGTAGCACTTTCTGCTGAGGGCATCCAAGATGCAGGCCTCCCTACTCGAGGGGGGAGGGGAGGGGGCACCAAAGAGTGCACCTTCTGGCTCTTCAGCCAACACATGGCTGACTCTGCCACCATGGAGTTAGGCGACAGTTGTGCCTTTTAGAGGCCTGGGCTCCGGTGGACCCGATACATTGAGTCGAGCCGCTTGCTCACCATGTGCACAGATGCCGGTGTTTCCCACATGTGGTGCCTATCCCATCCATTCTTGGATGGAACGATTCCCTTGGTGGGGGGTCTTGTATTGGAGAATTTCTAGTAACTCTGTCCAAGGGTGCTCCTCCGATTCTGTTGGGAATGGTAATGCTAGTGCCTTTGACATGTCCAGTATGTTTTCGAGGAATGCAATGCCCTCGGGTGGGGACCGACAGACTTGGAGAGGGAGGGGACCGGGTCAGAGGGGATGTCACGGTGGCGACGGGGGACTCCTTGTCCTTTGTCTCCCATTCTGAGTAATCGGTGGAAGACTTGAGGGGAGGGCAGCCTGGAGGATCTGGGCCCAGGCCCGACCCGAACCTCTGAGGCCCCACGACTGGTGTCATATGCGCTAGTTGGGGAATACCTTGGTCCCATAGAACGGGACCCGGAATGAACTTGGCTGAGGATAGACTCAGGGGCATATGGCCTTGAGGTTCAGATCAGCCTCTGGGAACGTTCTCCATATCAAGGGCCCAGTGGTCTGGGTGGAGGAACTGGCCGTGCTGGACAACATTGCCCGTTGCTGCTCCATGAAGGCAGACAAGCTGCACTCCAAGGCTGGTCTCCAGTCCACATGGCCCCACAGCATGGACAGAGGAACTCAACGAGGATGTACGGGCCAATCTCCAGGCAATTCCTTCCAGGCAAACTTGGTAGGCTGTTCCCTCTCTGAAGTTCCACTGCAATCAGGGTTCACGGGGGCGCCATGGGAGTCCAAGGCTTCAGACGGGGCCTTGGCCTTCAGAAGCACCAAGGACTCCGGGAAAAACTTATCATGCTGCTGCTGATGGCTCTTAAGGGCCTTGGTGGGCATCTTTTTACAAAGACCACAGGCTGCAGGGTCGTGGTCTGACCTGAGGCAGCACAGGCAGCAGTCATGTGTATCAGTAGGGGCTATGATTCTCGTACACCGATCACGTTTCTCGAAGCCACTGGTAGCCATGGGGGGAAAAAGTACCCTGGCGATGTGAAAGACCTGAGGTGCTGCCAGTTGGAAAAAGGGCATGAAGGCGACAAGAGGAAAAAACAAACAAACAGATACAGACCCGAGACTCAATGCCGGAGCAGTGGGTTCAGTGCCGGAGAGTACCAGCGCACTTCCAGAGGGAAGAGTATGAACTCAGGTAAAGAAATCAACTTTTTCCGGGGGAAAGCAGACAGATGTCTGAAGGGCTCTGAGGAAAAACAGACAGATTAAGATGGCACCCTTGGGTGGGAAGGGGACCGCGCATGCACGGTGGCATCTCCCAAAGGTTCTCTTTGAAATCTGGGGAGATTCTTCCACGAAGGCTCCGTCAGTGCCGATGTCACCCATATGTGAGGGCCAACTTCCTGCTTGCTCCCAGAGAAAATGCTGTTCAAGAATATGCAACAGCTCTGTTGCCTATAAAATCCTTCATTTTTCTGCAGCAGCTTGGGGTAGATTCTGTGACTAGAATTAGAAATCTAAACAAAACTTTAGTATTTAGATGTGCCACAAATTTACATAAACAATGTAAAATTTTTCAGTTAACTTTGTGGGTCTGGTCAAGTCTGAGCTATACTGGATGAAAACAAAGGGATCTTCAATGACTGGTGCAAAAGAATAAGGAATATTCTTCCAATTTTCATCCTCTCATGAGGCTGCAGCCTCCTCCTCCCTCCTCTAGTCATTTGGAAGTCATATCAGTTTGAAGAATGTGGATCACCAGTATTGTGCAGTTCAAATGACTAATTAGGCCTCAGCAGAGGGTAAAGATATTTTTAGCAGCTCAGTGGCTTTTCTCCTCGCATTGCCCATCACTCAGTGTACACACTTGGGGGCGTGTAGGAAGAAACCTCAAGATACATAGCAACTGGCCAGACCTGCTATGGTGGTCTTCCCTGGACTAACCCCTAATCTCCCACAACTCCAGAAAAAACACACAGCATTCCATGCCCAGGGTCAGGTTTTGTGCCCAATACCACAGCATTCCAAGAGACCAAGGACCTTGCCTGTGTACTCCCTTAAGGTGCATGAGAAAACAAGTATGTCTAATTTTGTACAGGTTTGAAAATATATTTATTTATATTCTTTATTTTACATTAAACTTTTGGGGATTTTACTTTGATCGTAAACCACTCTGATTACTGAATATGGGTCGTATATCAAAAAATAAACCATAAACTATTTAGGTCAGTCTAGTGGCTCAGTGACAATGCTGTGCACAAGGTCCCCAGTTCAATCCCTCAACAGGGTCTTTTGCATCTTGGGTCAGCTGGGCCAATACCTGATGGTTAGATTTAGAGTCCATAATGACAAGATTCCTAATTCAGTGCATAGCTCCCAACCCCAGGATCACCCCTGCAGTACCAGACTAATACAAAGGGTCTATTAAAATAGGAGAAAATAGGTAGTTGCAAACGAAGGCTCATGGTGCCAGGAGCTCAGTACTAGTTCCAACTGAGCTGGAAGAAAAAGGAGAGAACTACCCTGACAATTTTTTTTAATACATTACACACAGAATAGTTGCTCCCAACTTTGTGTATTGATGCATGCCGAGCACTGGATTCACCATCACCTTTTCCCATCCTCTCCTCCCCATCTCTGGCATTGCCACCCTCTTCCTTCCCAGCTGTCTGACATCACCACCTCCCCCTTTCTCCTTAAAATATGAAGCTATAAGAACTTTGCCTTATCAGGAACTGAACTCATAATGGTGTCCCCGATAACATACTTTAACTTCACCACATATTTTAAAACAAATTTAAAAAGTGCGTTGGGGTGGGGGGCAGATTTTCCATAGCAGAGAAAGACTCATTTACCAATATGGACGCAAAGAACCACTACATGCAGAGGGACAAATGCATCACTATTTCAGAGCCTGGCCATAAAGGTAGCGAGCCTTTTGCATATGGATACTAGATATCACTCTCCTACTGGAAGTCAGTGAGAAATGCATACTATGCATGGATCAACCTGCAAAGAGGGTGAAGAGTTAAAAGTTCATTGCATTTGACTGTCTTGAAGGCTACAGCAACTCCCTCCACATGTGAAAGATGGTGAAGTTAGACCTTACCTGCTAATTTGCTTTATTTTAGTCTCTCCATTACAGTCCAGATGCATGGGTTGTGTTCCTCCACCAGCAGTGGGAGACTGAGCATCAGAACTTTAATGTCGTCACAGTGTAAGGACCCTGTGCACGTACTCTCTAACCAGTATTCAATTGACAGACTCCAACACGAGAAAAATGTCATTCCTAACCATATCTTGCCTTAACATCTACTAGCAACATTATGCCATAGAAATCAGAAAGTGCAGAGAAAGAGTAGTTATTCACCTGTAACAGGTGTTCTCCAGGAGCAGCAGGAATCAGTCCTCACATATGGGTGACATCGACGCTGATGAAGCCCTATGCGGAGCATTTCCCCAGCTTTCCATGAAAGCCTTTGGGAATGCAGACACGCATGCGCGGTTCCCTTCCCGCCTAAAAGTGCCATCTTGGCCAGTCAAATGACATAGCTAGAGATAGCACACAAAAATGCAAAAAATGAACTATGTACAACTGCAACTCCAAGGGGAGGAGGGAGGGTTGTGAGGACTGATTCCTGCTGCTCCTGGAGAACACCTGTTACAGGTGAGTAACTACTCTTTCTCCAGGACCAAGCAGGAAGTCAGTCCTCACATATGGGTGACTCCCTAGCTCTGGGCTACCAGGGAACCCAGGCTGAACAAGAGAACTCCCTCTAGTCCCAGCAGCAGAGAAAGGCTTTTACTGAAGAAAACCTCCGTCGGTAGCCAACAGAGGGCTGGAGTTGCCTAAACCTCAAAAGAGATTCCGGAGTACTGCCTGGCCAAAAGCACTGTCCCTACGGGACTCCCTCTCCAGGCAGTAATGAGCTGCAAAAGTCTGGCTTGAAGACCAAGTAGCAGCCCTGCAGATGTCTGCCAATGGCACAGAGCGGAGATGAGCCACTGAGGCAGCCATAGCCCTCACACGATGGGCTGTGACCCGACCCTGCAAAGGAAGGTCAGCTGCCCTGTAAGCCCAGGTGATACAGTCAGCTACCCAGATGGACAAGGTATGCTTGGACACAGAGAGACCCAATTTATTGGGGTCATAAGAGACAAAGAGCTGAGAAGCCCTTCGATGTCCCTGCGTACGGTCAAGGTAGAAGGACAGGGCCCCTCCTACAGTCCAGGGTATGCAGAACTGCTTCAGCCTGGCTTGCATGAGGCCTAGGGAAGAATGCTGGAAGAACCACCTCCTGGTTGAGGTGGAAAGAGGAGACAACTTTAGGAAGGAACTTAGGATTAGTCCTAAGGGCTACCCTGTTCTTATAGAATCGAGTGTAAGGCCTATCACAGACCAGGGCCTGGAGCTCACTCACTCGCCTGGCCGAGGTCAAGGCTACCAGAAAAAGAGTCTTCCAGGAAAGGAAGCGGAGTGGACAAGTAGCCATCGGCTCAAAGGGTGGACGAGTCAGTTGCTACAAGACCACATTCAACTCCCACTCAGGGGCTGGAGGGCGGATAGGAGGTTTGAGCAGTAGCAAACCCTTGAGGAAGCGGGACACCAGGGGGTGAACCGACAAAGAATGCCCCTCCACCAGTGAGTGGTGAGCTGCTAGAGCAGAGAGGTGGACCCGAACTGAGTTGGACTTAAGGCCCTGATTGGATAAGTGCAGTAGGTACTGCAGAACCACTGGCACAGAGCAGGAGAAGGGATCCACTGTGAGCTGTTGGCACCACAGGGAGAACCTCTTCCACTTCAGGGCATAGGTTTTCCTGGTGGATTGCTTTCTAGAGGCCAAGACCACCTCTTCGACGTCCTGAGGCAGGCCCCAGGGAGCCAACACTACCCTTGCAGCCTCCAGGCCATCAAATTCAGAGACTTGAGGTTGGGGTGCAGAAGGGAACCCTGATCCTGAGAGAGGAGATCAGGTTGCAACCTCAGAGGTAGTGGGGTGTCCACTGCCAGTAGAAGTAGAAACCGGAAACCAAGGCTGCCTCGGCCACCTGGGGGCTACCAGCAGTACCGAGGCCTTGTCCCTCAGAATCTTGAATAAAGTTCGGGCCACCAGAGGTGTGGGAGGAAATGCATACAGGAGGCCCTGGGACCATGAAATCAGGAAGGCATCCCCCGCCAATCTGCTGGGATGCGGTCGCCTGGAGCAGAACCTGGGTAGTTGTCTGTTCAGGGGCTTGCAAAGAGATCTATGTAGGGAAGCCCCCATTTCAGGAAAATTCGTTGAACTACCAAGGGATGCAGCTGCCATTCGTGGGGCTGAAGAACCCTGCTCAATCTGTCGGCCAGGCAATTCTCCTGAATAATCAAACAAGAAAAGCCCCCAAATAGTGATATCCAAATGATCTCTCCAAACGTAATATCACCAAACCCCTGTGAAACACACAACTTTTTTTGTTGGATAATACTGGAAAGGGACATGGACTGAAAACCATGTTCTCCACACGGCGATATCCTATTTAATCATTGTAGTTAAAAAAACTCGAGAAATCATCTCAAAAGTAGTATCTTGTTACTTAGCTGATTTGAAAGCTGGAGCACGACGTGCACGTTTCGGGTAGGACACCCTGTTTCAAGTGCTAACATATCATGTGCAATTCTCCTGGCCAGGAAGATACACTGCCTTGAGCACCATGTTGTGCTTGAGGGCAAACGAGCACAGGGCTTGTGTTTCTAGGCAGAGGGGCTTGGACCCAGTGCCGCCCTGCTTGTTCACATAGAAGATGGCTACTTGATTGTCTGTCTGTATTAGCACAGACTGATGAGCTGGAGTGTGAGAGAAGGCCTTGAGTGTCAGACGAATAGCTCGAAGTTCCAGAAGGTTTATCTGTTGCATGGGGTTTCCCATGAAGACCAGAGACCCTGGGTGCACTTGTCCAGGCAATGTGCTCCCCAGCCCTGCAAGGAGGCATCGGTGGTCAACACTACCGTGAATCCAGGCATCTGAAAAGGTACCCCCTGTAGTAAGTTGGGATGGTGCAGCCACCATTGTAGGGAGTTCAGGAATGGTTTGGACACCCATACTGTGTCTCTGAGGCTCCCTGTGGCTTGAGACCACTGAGCTCTGAGACACCATTGGCCAAGCCTCATGAAGAGGCGAGCATTTGGAGTCACATGCACAGTGGATGCCATGTGGCCCAGAAACCTTAGACAGAATCTGGCAGTAACTAGTGGCATGCTGATAAACTGGCTGGCCAAGTCTATCAGCCTTTGTGCTCTGTCCTCTGGCAGGAAGGCTTTTGCCTGCAGAGAATCCAGCCTCGCTCCTATGAACTCTAGGTTCTGGGAGGGGAGCAAAGTGGACTTTGCGAAGTTTATGACAAAGCCCAGGTGCTGGAGCAGTGAAACAGTTCTGAGGGTGGCTTGTCTGGCCTCCTGGTATGTCTGACCCCTGATGAGCCAGTCGTCCAGGTAGGGGAAGACAAAGATACCCTGATTTCTCAGGTAGGCCGCCACCACTGCCAGGCACTTTGTAAAGACTCTGGGGGCAGAGGTGAGGCCGAATGGCAGTACTCTGTACTGATAATGGTTTCTTCCCACAATGAACCTGAGGTATTTTCTGTGGTCTGGATGAATGAGGATGTGGGTATACACATCCTTTAGATCTAAAGAGCATAGCCAATCAACCTGCTGGAGGTAGGGCAACAAGGTTCCAAGAGTAAGCATCTTGAACTTCTCTTTCTCCAGGAACTTGTTGAGATTTCGGAGGTTGAGAATAGGTCTGAGGCCTCCGGTTCTCTTGGGTACTAGGAAATACCTGGAGTAGAACCCGAGACCTCGAAGGTGGAGAGGTACAGGCTCCACCGCCTTGTCCTGGAGCAGACCCTGAAGGAGGAGGTCTGTGTGAAGGGGAGGCCTTGGAGGCTCCCCTGGGTAGTAAGGAGGAGGCAACTCGGTGAAATGCAGCATGTAGCCTTTGCTGACAATGCTGAGTACCCAGCTGTCCCTTATAATGGATGGCCATCTGTGGGCAAACAGGGTAAGGCGACCTCCTGTGCAGGGTTGGGCGAGCAGGGACGGAGAGGCTATGCCTGAGGAGTCAAAAACTCCCACCCTGCTGAATAGGAGCAGGGGCCGGAAGCTTGGGAACTCTCTGCCTACGGGGCCCATTACCCTGCCCCTTGGCTTGCTGACCCTGAGGGGGAGCTTGGGCAGCCTGATATTGTGGGTACTGTTTGTAGGCAGTGCCCTTCCTCGAGTAAAAGGGCTTTTTACTCGAGCCCTTCTTCTTATGAGAAGGGGCAGAGGTCTTTCTAGACAGTCTAGTCCTTGTGAGGTGCTCAGTCTCGAGCTGTGCGGCCTTCTCAGCCATGGGCTTGCCGAAAAGGTTCTCCCCTCGGCAAGGGACATCGACCAATTTGTCCTGTACCCATGGCTCGAGGTCCGATGACTGCAGCCATGCCTGGCGTCGAGCCGCAATGCCGGCGGCCGCCACTCGGGCCGAAGCCTCGAAGCCATCGTAGGCAGCGCGGGACATAAATTTTGAACAGTCCCGAATTCCCAAGGACAGAGACTTGAACCTTTGCAAGGGTTCCCCGGAGAGACCAGCAGAGAACCCAGCAAGTTCCTTTGCCAGGTCCCGTAAGTACATGCCCATGTACAGCTGGTAAGGCTGGACACGGCAAGCAAGCATTGAACCCTGGAAGCACTTTCTACCGACGCCATCGAGGTTTCGGGCCTCCCTGCCGGGGGGGCACCGCAGAGTGCATCTTTTGGCTCCTGAGGCGATGCATGGCCGACTCCACCACCATGGAATGGTGTGGTAGCTGCGCTTTCTGAAAGCCAGGGCTTTTCCGGAGTCGATAAAGAGAATCGACCCGCTTGCTTAAGACCGGCGCCGAGGCCGGTGCTTCCCACATCCAGAAGAGCAGCCGTTCCAGCATCAGAGGAACCGGAACAGTAAAGGCCTCCTTCGGAGGAGAGTCATACTGGAGGGCCTCGAGGCTCCTCCTCGGGATCCGCAGGGATAGCCAGTGCAGCAGCCATATCCCGGACGAACTCCGAGAACCGGGTATCCTCTGGAGGGGGATCTACTCCGGGGCTCGGACTACGGTGAGTCCGACGGGACGCACCGAGTCCGGAAAGTATCGGGGGACTCCTCGTCCTCCGTCTCCCAGGCGGACTCGTCCAATGAGGAATCGGGGTCGAGCCGCGCGGGGCCTTCAGGCACCCGCCCCGATGCCAAGGGCACCGGCGTCGATGCCCTCGTTCCCAAACGGGAGGTCATGGGAGACCGTGACCGAGGTCGACCTCGAGCCTTTATGGTCTCTAGTATCGGCTCGGTCTCCGGGGTCGACTTCGATGTCGATGTCCCGGTGGTCGGGGCAGATGCGCCAGACAGGCTGGCCATCAGTGCCCACTGCTGTTCCATGAAGGCAGACACTCTGCACTCCAAGGCTTGCAACCTGTGACTCAGCTCAGGAGACTCAGCAGCTACTGACTCGGGCCCTGGCGCCGGGGCCCGACGTCGGCTCTCGGGGAGGAGAGTCCACGAGGACTACAGGGCTTACGTGTCCAGCAGACTCTGGCTCCACACGAGGTATCTTCGAAGGCTTCTCCTGTTCCACAGGCCCGGGGTGGCAGTCGGGGGTCTGAGACCTAGCGCTCGAGGAACCAGGGATCTCTTCCGACGATGCCCTCATGAGCCGCTTCTTCCTCTTGCGCTCCCGATTGGGGGACCCCCTGTCCGAGGAACCCCGGCGGTGCTCGGGATCCGATTCCCGAGATGTTGAGGCCTCAGACGAGGTCCGGGCCCGGCCGGAGGCCGAGTCAGAAAAAAGCCTCTCTTTCTGATGCTGTCGACTTCGAAGTGCCTTGGAAGACATCTTCGCAGTCGTGTGTGTCGGTGAGAGACATAAGTTTCTTGCACCGATCACACTTTTTGAAACCACTGGAAGCCATCGGGGAAAAAAAAAGAGTCCCCGTGAGGTCAAAGGACCGGCCTTCCAGCGAAAAAGAAAAAAGGGCGCGAACGCCAGCCACGAAGGGAAAAACCGAAAAAAGAGGATCGGGTTCGATACCGGTGTACCGAAACATGCGGGAGGGGAACCGGCGTCGAATCCGAGAAAAAGAGCGAAGAATCGCAAAGAAAAATCAAACTATTTTCCGGGAGACGAGGACACACGTCCGACGGGCTTCACGGAAAGAGAGACTGGCCAAGATGGCACCTTTAGGCGGGAAGGGAACCGCGCGCATGCGTGCCTGCATTCCCAAAGGCTTTCATGGAAAGCTGGGGAAATGCTCCGCATAGGGCTTCATCGGCGTCGATGTCACCCATATGTGAGGACTGACTTCCTGCTTGGTCCTGGAGAAATCAGGAGTACCATGTCAGCAAGAACTCCTTCAGCTACCTGACACTCTTTGGCGGGTTGAGCCTGGATTCCACAATGTGAGAAATTCAACTGACTTTCATCCGGCTCACATAGAAATAGAAGCAGAGAAATGAGTGGGTCTTGGACTGGATTGGAGAGACTCAAAGAAGGCAAATTAGCAGTTAAGATCTAATCTTACCTTCCTTATTGTCCCCCCAGTCCAGTCCAGATGGATGAGATGTACCAAAGCAGTACTTACACATGGGAGGGACCTGCAAAATCTGTCTGTAAAACCCAATCCTCAAACAGCGCATCCTTCCTGGCTTGCACATTAAGGTGATAACGCATTCTTTTCATATTTTCAGTATCATGTAATATTGTAAACCGCTCTGATGCTTTGGCCTGAGCGGTATATCAAATGTAATAAACAAACAAACACAAATGTATGCAGGGATGATCACGTCTCTGCCTTGCAAATATTCAATGGTGAAACCAGAGTGAACTCTGTCTACGATGACACCTGCGCTCTGGTGAAATGAGCATGCAAGCCAAGAGGTAAGGGTCTGTGCTTGAGCAGATAGGCAAAGGCAGTCGCCTCCTTTATCCACTGCACTAGAGACACCTTTGACACCACCTCACCTTTACGAGGTCCACCAAAAAGAATGAAGAGATGATTGAATCTTCGAAAGGACTTTGTTCTCTGCAAGTATCAAACGAAGCATCCTATGGATGTCTAGATGGCCTAACTCATGATCCTTTGAGGAATCTTCTGACTCTGAAGACCAGTGGTGATACAGTCTGATTTAAATGAAAAGGTGCAACTACTTTTGGCAAAAAAGAAGGAAATGGACACAAGACCACCTTCTCCCATGAAATAGTCAGAAAGGGTGCTCTACACGACAAAGTCTGAAGCTCTGAAAAATGCTGAACAGAGCAAATTGCTATCTGAAAAACTGTCTTTAAGACAAGATCCTTCAGCATAAAGGAACCTAATGGCTCAAAGGGGGGGGGGGGGGGGCTCCGACAAAGTTGATACTACAAAAATAAAGTCCCACGGAGGCACCAACTGACACTGCGGCTGTCTTTCTGTACGACCCTGAGAAAACTGACTACATCAGACTGAGAAGTTATGGACACACCCTGTATACGGCCACAACAACAGACTAAAGTGGCGATTTGAACACACAAGGAATTCAATGCAAGACCTTCTCAAACCCCGCCTGGAAAAATGAAAGCACCTCTGGTAGGGAAACAGAGGGCTCTATGACTGATCTTCACACCATCTCTCAAATATGCCATACTCTGATGTACAACAAGGAAGTAGAACGCTTCCTGACACGAAGCAAGTAGATATAAACTGTGCAGAGTAAGCGTAGTTACTCACCTGTAACAGGTGTTCTCCAGGAGCAGCAGGAATCAGTCCTCACTTATGGGTGACGTCGGCGCCGACGGAGCCCTCGCGGAGCAATTTTCCCCAGCTTTCAAAGAAAGCCTTTGGGAATTGCAGCGCGCATGCGCGGTCGTCTTCCCGCCCGAGGGTGCCATCTTAGCCAGTCAGATGACATAGCTAAAAAAGACAGCATAAAAATTTGCAAAAAGAACATAAGCAGACGATTGCAACTCCAAGGGGAGGAGGGAGGGTAGTGAGGACTGATTCCTGCTGCTCCTGGAGAACACCTGTTACAGGTGAGTAACTACGCTTTCTCCAGGACCAAGCAGGAAGTCAGTCCTCACTTATGGGACTCCCAAGCTCAAGGCTACCGGAGACCCTAAGCACAAAAATGAGCTCCCTCTAGCTCAGCAGCACAGAAGGATAGAATCTTCGCTGAATTATCACCCACCGGTAGCCCACATCCGGGATGGAGGGTAGGAGTTGCTCAGACCTCAAAGAGATTACGGAGGACTGCCTGTCCGAAAGCACTGTCCCTACGGGACTCCCTCTCGAGACAGTAATGGACCGCAAAAGTCTGGCTCGAAGACCAAGTAGCGGCCCGGCAGATGTCTGCCAGCGGAACAGAGCGGAGGTAAGCCACTGACGTGGCCTTTGCCCGAACGCAATGAGCCGTGACTCGACTTTCTAAGGAGAGTCCGGCTGCCCCATAAGCCCAAGCGATACAGTCCGCAACCCAGATGGACAGAGTACGCTTGGAGACCGGGAGCCCCAATTTATTGGGGTCAAAAGACACAAAAAGCTGAGCAGCTTTACGGTGCTCCCGCGTACGGTCAAGGTAGAAGTTCAATGCCCTTCTACAGTCCAGGGTATGGAGGACCGTTTCAGCTCGGCTGGAGTGTGGTCTGGGAAAGAAGGTTGGAAGTACCACCTCCTGATTGATGTGAAAAGGGGAGACCACTTTAGGCAGAAATTTCGGGTGAGTCCGTAGGACTACCCTATTCTTGTAGAACCTAGTGTAAGGGGGATCAGACACGAGGGCCTGCAATTCACTTACGCGTCTAGCGGAAGTGAGGGCTATCAAGAACAGTGTTTTCCAAGACAGAAAACGGAGAGAACAGGTAGCCATAGGTTCAAAAGGCGGACAGGTGATCCGCTGCAAAACCACATTCAGGTCCCAGTCAGGCGCTGGCGGGCGCAGAGGTGGTTTAAGTAGAAGGAGACCTCGGAGAAACCTCGCTACGAGAGGGTCGTTGGAGAGAGGTCTGCCGTCCACCGGCACATGATGTGCTGAAAGAGCACTGAGGTGAATTTTGACGGAGTTGGACTTAAGTCCCAGATTAGAGAGGTGCAGCAAGTACTGCAAGATCACGGACACCGGGCAGGAGAAGGGATCCTGAGACTGTTGGGTACACCAGACTGCAAAGCGACGCCATTTAAGGGCGTAGCATTTGCGGGTAGAAGGCCGTCGCGAAGCCAAGACGACCTCCTCCACCTCCGCCGGCAGGAGAAGGGGAGCAAGGACTACCCTCTCAGCAGCCAGGCCATGAGGTTGAGAGACCTGAGGTTGGGGTGCAGTAGGGACCCCTGATCCTGAGTGAGGAGATCCGGTTGTACCCCCAGAGGGATTGGATCCTCCACCGCCAGTTGCAGCAGGAGCGGAAACCATGGCTGCCTGGGCCAGCGAGGGGCCACCAGGATCATGAAGGCTTTGTCTCGGAGAACCTTGAAAAGAGTCCGAGAGACTAACGGGATGGGAGGGAAAGCGTACAGAAGGCTCCCCGACCATGAGATCAGAAAGGCGTCCGCCGCAACCCGAAGGGGGTGTGGCTGACGAGAGCAGAAGCGAGGAAGCTGCCGGTTGTGAGGACTGGCAAAGAGATCCACCGTGGGGAGGCCCCACTTGAGGAAGAGCTTCTGAACTATCAAGGGATCCAGACGCCACTCGTGCGGCTGGAGGACCCTGCTGAGCTTGTCCGCAAGGCAATTTTCTTGGCCCGGGAGATAAACTGCCTTGAGGAGAATGCCGTGACTGACGGCCCAAGAGCAGAGCTTCTGTGCCTCCCGGCAGAGGAGGAAGGAGCCCGTGCCCCCCTGCTTGTTCACGTAGAACATGGCAACTTGATTGTCCGTCTGGACAAGGACGGATTGGTGGGAAGTCAGGTGGGAGAAGGCCTTGAGAGCTAGGCGGATCGCCCTGAGCTCCAGGAAGTTGATCTGCTGAGCAGACTCCCACGTGGTCCAGAGGCCCTGAGTACGTGCCTCTTGGCAATGTGCTCCCCAGCCCAGGAGGGATGCATCGGTGGTCAGCACCCGGGTCGGCTGAGGTGACTGGAAAGGCATTCCGAATATCAGGTTCGGCTGCCGGAGCCACCACCGGAGAGACGAGAGCAGCGGCTCGGAGACGCGCACTAGGTCTGCCAGGCCGCCTGTGGCTTGTCGCCACTGCTGGCGGAGACACCATTGAGCAGACCGCATATTCAGGCGGGCATTGGGGGTCACATGGACGGTGGAAGCCATATGGCCGAGCAGTCTCAGGAAGCGCCTGGCGGAGACCAGGGGCTGGCTGCGAAAGCGGTCGGCTAGGTCCATGAGCCGTTGAGCCCTGTCGAGCGGTAGGTACGCTCGTGCCCGAGGAGTGTGCAGCCTTGCGCCGATGAACTCGAGATCCTGTGAGGGGAGCAAAGTGGACTTTGCGAAGTTTATAACAAAGCCCAAGTGCTGCAGCAGAGTCACCGTGCGGCACGTGGCGTTGGTGACCTCCTGAGCGGACGCTGCTCTGATGAGCCAGTCGTCGAGGTACGGAAAGACATAGAGGCCGTGAAGCCGGAGATGGGCCGCCACGACCGCGAGACATTTTGTGAAGACTCGCGGTGCGGAGGATAGGCCAAAGGGCAGTACTCTGTACTGGTAATGATTTCCTGCCACCACAAACCTTAGGTATTGGCGGTGGCTTGGGTGGATGAGGATGTGCGTGTAGGCATCCTTTAGATCCAAGGAGCATAGCCAATCTCCCTGCTGGAGGTAGGGCAGAAGGATTCCAAGGGTAAGCATTTTGAACTTCTCCCGCACAAGGAACTTGTTGAGGTTGCGCAAGTCCAGGATGGGTCTGAGGCCCCCTGTTCTCTTTGGTATCAGAAAATACCTTGAATAAAAGCCTTGACCTCTCAGGTGGTGGGGCACCGGTTCCACCGCCTGTTCCTGCAGAAGACCTGCTAACTCCTGAAGGAGCAACTCCCTGTGCAGAGGGGGGCGCGAAGGTTCTCCCGGAAAATAGGAAGTGGAGAAGGTAGCCTTCTCGCACGACCTGAAGTACCCAGGCATCTGCGGTGATGCTGGACCACCTGTGGGCGAAGTGAACCAGCCGGCCTCCGGTGCTGGGAGGAACCAGCGGGGGGGGAGAGGCTATGCTGAGCGAGTCAAAAACCCCCACCCTGCTGAGCAGGGGCTGGTGGTGCAGGCTTGGGGGCTTGCTGCCTACGGGACCCGTTACCCCGTCCCTTGGCCTGCTGGCCCTGTTGGGGAGCTGCAGGGGCCTGATAATGGGGGTACTGTTTGTAGGCAGCCGCCTTCCTCGGGTAAAAGGACTTTTTTCCCAAGCCCTTCTTTTTCTGGGAAGGGGCGGAGGTCTTCCTAGAAAGCCTGGTCCTGGTGAGAGTCTCAGTCTCAATTTGTGCAGCCTTTTCCGCCATGGGCTTGCCAAAGAGGTTTTCGCCTCGGCAGGGGACATCGACCAACTTGTCCTGTACCCAGGGCTCAAGGTCTGACGACTTAAGCCAAGCCTGTCGGCGGGCACCGATGCCGGCTGCGGCCACTCTAGCCGAGGCCTCAAAGCCATCATAGGCTGCTCGGGACATGAACTTTGAGCATTCCCGAATGCCCGTGGACAAGGCTAGGAACCTCCGCAAGGGCTCCTCGGAGAGACCAGCGGAGAATCCGGCTAGCTCTTTAGCCAGATCCCGGAGATACATGCCCATGTAGAGCTGGTAAGTCTGGACACGACATGCGAGCATAGAGCCCTGGAAGCACTTCTTGCCAAGGCCATCCAGGTTACGGGCCTCCCTTCCAGGAGGCACCGAGGAGTGCATCTTCTGGCTCTTAAGACGATGCATGGCCGATTCCACTACCATGGAATGGTGTGGCAGCTGTGCCTTCTGAAAGCCAGGGCTCTTGCGGACCCGATAGATAGAATCGACCCGCTTGCTCAGGACCGGCGAGGAGGCCGGACTCTCCCACATGCGGAAGAGTAGTCGTTCCAGCATAGGAGGAACCGGCACAGTAAAGTGCTCCCTCGCGGGAGAGTCATACTGGAGGGCGTCGAGCTCTTCGGCTCGAGGCTCCTCCTCGGGATCCGCAGGGAAGGCCAAAGCCTTGGCCATATCCCTAACGAAGTCCGAGAACCGGGCATCCTCCGGGGGGGACTGCTTCCGAGGCTCGGACCCCGGTGAGTCCGATGGGACACACCGAGTCCGGAAAGAATCAGGTGACTCTTCCTCCTCAGACTCCCAGACCGACTCCGACGAGGACTCGGTGGGGTCGGCCCGGGCAGTGTGCGGCGCCAGCCGCCCCGACGTCGAGGGAGTCGGCGTCGGCGACCTCGGTCCCGAACGGGAGGCCGAGGGTGACCTCGACCGAGGATCGACCCGAGTTCTCATTGACTCGAGGATCGGCTCGGTCTCCGGGGTCGACTTGGACGTCCCGGCGGTCGGGGCAGCGGCGCCAGCGAGGCCAGCGAGCAGTGCCCGCTGCTGGTCCATGAAGGCAGACAGTCTGCTCTCCAAGGCCGTCAACCTGAGTCCGAGCTCAGGTGACCCAGCAGCCCCCGACGGCGTCGGGCCCGATGTCGGCTGTCGCGGAGGCGAGTCCAGAAGGACCACAGGACTTACCCGGGCAGGCATCTCCGACTCCAGGCGAGGTCGCTTCGGGATGTGTTCCTTCTCCAAGGACCCGGGGCGGCTGTCGGGGCTATGCGACCTGGCCCTTGCGGAACCAGGAGCGTCCACCGACGCCGCCCTCGCGGGTTTTTCCTTCCGACGATGGTCCCCGGAGGGAGAACCCCGGTCGGAGGAGCTCCGGCGACGGTCCGAGCTGGAGCCTTTCGACGCGGAGGCCTCCGACGAGGTCCGGGTACGGCTGGGGTCAGCGAAGATTCTCTCACGCTGATGCCGCCGACTCCTCAACGCCTTTGAGGACAGTTTGCTGCAGGGCCCACAGATCAGTTCCTCATGATCCGGGCCCAGGCAGCGGAGGCAAAAGTCGTGTGTGTCGGTTAGTGACATATTTCGGTCACACCGACCACACCGCTTAAACCCACTGGCAGCCATCGGGGGAAAAAGGGCCCCTGCGAGGTCAAAGGACCGGGCTGCCAGGGAAACCGAAAACGAAAGCTGACTAAGTCAGAAAAACCGAAAAAAGTAAGAGGACTCGAGACCGGCGTCGCGAGTCCGGGCGGGAAAACGATCGGCGTCGAACCGAAAGAAAAAAGGATAAAACAAAGAAGAAAATCAACTTTTTCGCGGGGACAAGACGGGGACGTCTGTAGGGCTCCGCGGAAAAAAGAAGACTGGCTAAGATGGCACCCTCGGGCGGGAAGACGACCGCGCATGCGCGCTGCAATTCCCAAAGGCTTTCTTTGAAAGCTGGGGAAAATTGCTCCGCGAGGGCTCCGTCGGCGCCGACGTCACCCATAAGTGAGGACTGACTTCCTGCTTGGTCCTGGAGAAACCTTTCTTCCTCAACCTAGTCCATTCAAGAGTCATGCCATAAGCAAGAACTGATCCACCTGAGGCATGAGAATCGAGCCCTGCGATAACAAATTGGCCTTTGCCAACAATCACCACGTTTGTGTCTATGTCTATGAGGCCAGTTGGGTGCAATCAGAGCCACCAGACCCTGGTGCGCTTTTATCCTCTGAAGTAGCCTTCTGATGAGGCCCACAGAGGAAACAGAATAGCACATTTTTCAGCTAGGTCTGGGCCAGCGCAACCAGATTCTGACATCCGTTTACACCAGCAACTGAAGCAGCACTCAGATGGCATTGGACATGGTTGCCATCAGGTCCATGATCAGCAGACCCCAGCGGCCTATTCTGCAAAACACCGTGTCCTCCAGCGACTCCTCTCCTGGATCCAATTGATGTCTGCTGAGGAAATCGGCCTGGACGTTTTCCCTTCCGGCCACATGTGCCATTGAGTGTCGCTAGCAGATTTGACTCTGCCCATTTTAACACTAGAAGCCCCAAAAAGGCATTTTACCTAGAAATCCCAAAGTGCGTCAACTGACGCATTATCACGACGACTTCGTTGAGCATGAAATGCAGATATGAATTAATTTGAAGTTACTTATTTGTTTACGACGTGCAGTATGTGACATCATTACATAACTGCCATGGTTCTAGCAGTGGCGCTGGTATAAACCTTCAAAGATACATTTGCGTCAATTGAAGCACTTTGGGGCTTCTAGTGTTAAAAAAGGTGCTACCCTCCTGTATTAAATTTCCCGTGCCAGAATTACACTTGCTGTGCCTCCCTGGCGATTGATGTAAGCCACCATGGTGGCATTGTTGGAGAACACAGTCACCGCTTTGTTCCATAGCAGAAGGAGAAAGAATTGGAGGGCAAAAAAAACTGCTTGCATCTCCAACCGATTTATGGACCACAAGCTCTCCTCTGTCAACCATCGCCCTTACATCACCTGCATAATGCGCTCCCCAACCAAACTGGCATTAGTGGTGACCACTATCAATGCGGGAGTCTCCAACAGCACCCCTGCCGCCAGGTTTCCCAGCTCCAACCACCACTACAAGCTCTGTCGTGCTTCCCGACAGCACAGTAAACTCCATGAGAGGTCATGCTTCTGAGGTGACCATCGAGATAGCAGATTTCTCTGCAGCATGCACATGTGTGCTCTCTCCTAGGGAACTAGATCCAATGTCGCTGCCATGGACCCTAGGACCTGCAAGCAATGCCTTGCAAATGGCACCAACATTCACAGGAACCGCTGCACCTGTCTCCGAATCTTCTCTACCTTGTCGAGAGGTAGAGAAATTAGACCTCTTTCCATGTCGAAATGCGCATCCAGATCTTGGGATGAGACTAATTTGCTTTTGTGGAAATTGACCACCCATCCTAGACCATGAAGAAAGGCTATCACCCGCTGTGTGGCCAGATGGCTTTCCTCAGCCGACGTGGCCATTATGAGCCAATCATAAAGATATAGGTGAACTAGAGCTCACATTGAAGAGCTGCTACTACAACCATGACTTTGGTAAAGGTTCTGAGAACTGTTGCCAGACCGAATGGGAGCACCTGGAATTGAAAGTGTCCCACTGGCATTGCAAGTGCAGGAACAGGCTATGGTCTGGTGAATAAGAATATGACGGTAGAATTCTGCGATATCCAGGGTGGTCAAAAACTTGCCTTTCCAGAACAGTCACAATGACAGCCTAATGTTTCCATGTGAAACTGTGGTACCTGCAAGGCTTTGTTGACCTGTTTCAGGTCTACAAGCTGACGAAAGGGCATCACGAAATAGACTTTGACCTCTTTGATCTGCAGGGACCTCACACATCACACACAATCTCAGAAGCCTCTGTCCAATACTGCCTTTACCTTGATCACCACCCTGCATAGGGACAAGATAAAGGTTTCCAAGATAGGTCGAGCAAACTCTCATGGGTACCCTTCTCGAATCACTTCCAGCACCCACTGGTCATAAGTAATTTGGACCCAGGTGGAGTAAAATTGTTGAATTCGACTAACTCTTCCTGGGTCCTCCTCACTTCATTGCGACTTCTTGAAGGCCAGGCCAGCCTCCAAATAACCTCTACCAGTCCCCTTGGTCCTTGAAAGGACTGACCTCAAGAGGGATATCAGGCCCGTTAGAATGGAACAAAAACCATGTGGAATCTATGGAAATCCCTAGCTTGTCTAAACAGGAGCCTCTGCCTTCCCGGTTTCAGTTTATCCTCAGGAAGTCTGGCCCCCTTGGTTTCCCCAAGGTCCTTAATCAACTTCTCCAATAAGAACATAAGATATGCCATACTGGGTCAGACCAAGGTCCATCAAGCCCAGTATTCTGTTTCCAACAGTGGCCAATCTAGGTCATACATACCTAGCAGTTTCCCCAAGGGACACAGGTTCCACAATGCTTGTATTGGTTCAAGCATTGATATCCTGGGTCCCTTCTTAATAATGGTTTATGGACCTTTCCTCCCCATATGCCTTTCCTCCCCAATGCCTCTCCCAATAGCAGCTTTCCTTTAAACAGCAAATTACCGAGTCAAATCTTAGAGGAAACATCGGCTGACCAATTATGCAACCAGAGAAAACACCATCCTTCAAGGATCAATGCCATGCCCTTTATGGAGGCTCTCACTTAGTCAAAGAAAATATCTGCCAAATATGCGGAGCCAGATTCCAGTTTCACTGCCTCCAACAGAGATTGCTGCAGACCTAGCTATGGATCCAGCAGGCTCTGGTCCCACACTCTTGAGCTACATAAGCCCCGCAAATAGAAGCTTGCAAGGTTAAAGCGTTTATCTCAAATGATTGTTTTAGCAAAGTTTCCAAGTTCCTTATCCTGCACATCTTTAAAAACTGGCCCACCTTCAGAATGGTGGTTTTCTTGGTAACTGCCAATACTAAGGCATCCACCTTTGGTACTTAAGCAATTCCCTTTCGTCAAGCGAAACAGGGTATAAATGGGTCATAGCACAAGCCCCAGACAAGCCAGCCTCCAGAACCTCCCACTCTGCATCAATCAACTTCTTTATAGCTATGAACTGGAAACAAGTTTTGTGGGAAGCCAAAACCCTGCAACAGGGGATCTTTCAATGTATCCTCTTCTACTGGTGCCCCGAAGGCAATAGTCAACACCACGAGAGACTGCACAAAGTAGTCAATTCTTCACGATAAAACACCTGAACAATGTTGGGGTCCTCTTCTGGCACCAAATCTAAAGAGGGAGGATCCTCCCCATAGCCCTGACGGACCCTCCAAAGGGTCCTTGGAAGCTCTGGATCGAACAGACGCTTGATAGTCCTGACTCAATGTCTAGCTGCCTGCTCTTGGCTAGAGGCCCCCCACAAGCCTTAAGCAGGAAACCTGTATCTGACAGTACCTCCGCAGAAACCAGATTAGTATCTGTAGACTCCCAACTAGCCCTGCTTCATACAGTATGCCTGATGAAGCAGAAGAACAAATCTGGAGAAAAAGGACACCCAGAAGCAGTGCTCACCAAGACCATATTGCTGCTCCTGAGTTTTCCTGCCGGAAGGGAACATGGCTGCTGAGACTCCTCACAGACCTTTTCATGCACCAAGACTAGAGACAAAATGACTGTCGTTCCCTCCGAAAATGTAGTCTTTTGCAGCTGAGGGGGGACCGAATTAGGCTGTGCCGAGTCTTCTGCAGCTGCCTGTGTACTCCCTGGTGCT
The DNA here is from genome assembly GCA_033557465.1 of Ichthyophis bannanicus. Taxonomy (NCBI): domain Eukaryota; kingdom Metazoa; phylum Chordata; class Amphibia; order Gymnophiona; family Ichthyophiidae; genus Ichthyophis; species Ichthyophis bannanicus. The sequence continues at coordinate 1,088,856,021 of CM066032.1, read as the reverse complement.
GCCTTTGTGTTAAATAATCTAATTTCCGTTGCCTGGCTCTTCTCTGCACAACCGTGGCAAAACCTATGGAAGACAGGGACTCCCCGCACTGAGCCCCACAAGTGATGCACACCGCTTTATCCATTGGCATGACAATGTCCCTGAAGCCCCCTAGACCACGGCCCCAAAAAGAGCTCTGTACCTCACAAAAAGAATAGCACTGCCCGAAAACAAAAGTAGAGAAACAGGAAGTGCTGCTGACTGATGGACAGTGATTGCGAAGGGAAAACACCAGCAGGGAGGCTTTAAAGAAAAACACTGGTAGAAAGCATATGAAGAGGGACAGAAAAAACATTTACTTTGTACGGCAGGCAGCAGGGAAGGCAGTTCTCTGGTGGAGGGACCTGGAACCACCAGGTTTAAACACCCCTTTCAGACCAGAACACCTTGCTGACTCAACAGCCTGGGTTTTCTGAAGCAGAAGATACTCCAGTTTCCCCAAACTCTGTCTCTGCTAATCTTCTCTCCACCTGCTTTCAATGAATTTTAATCTGTTCTTCCTATAGCATAATCTGATTTGTTCCCTCTATTTTCTTTTTTTTCCCAATGAAGTCCAGACTACATAGAGGGTCCTTACCAGCTACCGGAGACTGAGAATACTGGTTAGAGAGCACATGCGCAGGATCCTTATACCGCGATATCATTGAAGTTCTAATGCTCTGTCTCCAGCTGCTGGTGGAGGAACACAACCCATGTGTCTGGACTGGAATAAGGAAACTTGGAAATCAGTAAAACCAAGATTTTAAAAGCTACCTGTGTGAGGAATGTTATATGGATTCTTCTTGCATCTTTCCATACCAAAGCTCACAAGTTTCATAGAGGAACCCTCACCTGAAGGCAAATGATATCTGCGTCACAGTTGACAATTTCTTCCATGATTCCCTTTTTCCTGTATTCCCAGTTTAATGCCCAGGAGGGGCAGTAGCCATATAGCTGCCGGGTGGCATATTTATCACATAACACGTTGTAACACATGACTGTGAATGATGCTGGTGGGATGAAAGGGAGGCAGAAAAAAAACCTGATCAATAACTGTAGGCTAAAGATACTGTACGTTACTGCCAAATACAAAAAAAACCCCAACAACCTCATTTAAAATAAACAAAAGCAAGAGATTAAAGAAAAACCCAACCTCCACTCAGCATTAGCTCTGTTTTCGCTTGTCACTTTGTTAAAGTCAACGAAGCCCTTAATGAAACAAAAAATTAAAAAGTTACTTACTTATAGCAGGTGTTCTCCACAGATAGCAGGATAGGTCCTCACATATGGGTGACATAACTGACTGAGCCCTTGAATGGAAACCTTTTCCAGCTCTTTCTAGGTGGTTTTAAAGGTTTAACCACACATGAACATGTCTTCCCATCTGCCAACAATGCACCATTCTCTTCAGTTTGGTAACTAGCTAAGTCTGAATACAACTCCAAGGATAGGTGGTAAGGTTGGACCTTGGTCTGACCCAGTATGGCATTTCTTATGTTCTTATGTTGCAAGGACGTATCCTGCTATCCACTACTATAAAGTAAAAAACTGTTTTCTCCATGGACAAACAGTATAAGTGCTTACATATGAAATTCCCTAGCTACTGGAGGCTCAACAGAAAAAAGAGAAAAAATGTTGCTAATGGCAGACACCAGAAAAACCACCAACACTTAGAATGAAGAGATAATGAAGACCACACATTACAAAAAAAAAGTTAAGGCGAGGCAGCATTGAACAAAAAAAGAAATGTGCCTAGAGGGGATGGAATTGTATTCTAGTCCCCGAAGAGATTCTGAAGTACTGACTGGCTGAACCTACTGTCAGGAATCCTCATCCAAGCAGTAATGTGACGTGACTGTATGAACCAAAGCCCAAGTAGCAGCTCTGCAAATCTCTTCCACGGAGAATCAGCACAAGTGGGCCACCAATGTGGCCATGGTTTGGACACCAAACTGTGACTAACTCAGAAGATTAAAGCTCCTTTTGAACCACTAAATACTCGTTTCCTGTGGTATTTGACCTGGAAGGTCTTGTTTTTGGTGGTAGTAACTTAACACACGTTTAACAAGCTCTAGGCCTTAGTAGCTGATCCACCTTTTAATGACGTTTTTCAGCAATAAAGTGGTTTAGCATACACATTCTAAATTCTTTTCAAAGGTGGTGTCAGACTTCCACCTTATCCAGTCTTCCAACTTTTTTCCTAAGGCACCATGCTCACAAGGGGGAAAATGCATTGCACATGTTGGACTGTTAGAGAGCCTGGCCTTCTACTTGGAATGGACCAAATCCCATAGAAAGTCCATCCTGCTTTTTGTTTCATTTGTCCCAAATTGGTGACAGCAGCCCCTAATTTAACACACACTTTCAATTTGGCTTGCAGATTGCATCTCTTTCACTTATTCCCAGGCAGGCTTGAGTGTCATGCCAGGGAATAAGTGAAAGAGATGCAATCAGCAAGCCAAACTGAAAGCGTGTGTTAGATTAGGGGCTGCCGTCACTAATTTGAGACAAATGAAACAAGCAGGACGGACTTTCTTTGGGATTTGGTCCATTCCAAGTAAAAGGCCAGGCTCTCTAACAGTCCAACATGTGCAGTGCATTTTCCCCCTTGTGAGCATGATGCCATAGGAAAAAAGTTGGAAGACTGGATAAGGTGGAAGTCTGACGCCACCTTTGAAAAGGATTTAGAATGTGTATGCAAAACCAATTTATTGCTGAAAAACATCATTAAAAGGTGGATCAGCTACTAAGGCCTAGAGCTTGTTAACTGTGTGTTAAGTTACTACCACCAAAAACAAGACCTTCCAGGTCAAAAACCTCAGGAAACAAGTATTTAGTGGTTAAAAAGGAGCTTTAATCTGCTAAGTTAAGATCACACTGCGATCCCAAGATACTGTGGAAAGCTTCAGGTGCAGCTTCACAAGAAACAAGCCCTGTTTAAAACAAATAAAGGCTATAAAAAGATGGGCTTATCTTCTACAGAATAGTGATAAGCACCAACTGCACTGAGGTGAACCCTTATAGAGTTGGTTTTCAAACCAAACTGAAAAAATGCAGAAAGCAATTTTTGTCTGGGATTTGAGAAGGGATCAGAGGCCTTTCCCTCACACCAGACAGCAATCTCTTCCACTTAAAACAAAGACCTTCAGGTATAATCTCTTCTGGAAGCCAAGGTTATGTCGGTAACCCCAACAGGCAGGCTGGAGGAGGACAAAGTCAACCTATCAACATCCAAGCTGTGAGGACTAAAGACTATATTAGGATGCAGCATTGTCCCCTGATCTTGTGTAATAAGGAGTTGATGAACTGCCCAAGTGAACTGGAAACCAGATGAAAAGTTTGAGAATGAGAGGGAACCATGGCTGCTGAGGCCAATGTGAAGCAATGAGAATCATCATTACTCCATCCTCTGAGTATCATAAGTTTTCACAATTAGAGAATTAGGAGGATATGCATTCTGAAGTCCCTTCCACCCCCCAGTGGAGGAGGAAAGCGCCCAAGGCTTGTTTGTTATCTTCCCCTACCCGGGAGCAGAACTGAGGCACCTGGGTGTTCTGGAGTGATGAAAACATTTATCGACGGGGTTCTCTACTCCCTAAAGATGGAGACCACCACCTCCTGATCCACAATCCATTCATAAAGTTCAGGAACTCTGCTCAGTCTACCAGGGTATTGTCCTGCCCAGGTAGGTATGTGGTTCTGAGCTTTCGAGAGATCTTGAAGTTCTACATCTTGACTATCTCCCAAACGCAGGCGATACAAACCTGCTCCTCCCTACTTATTGATATAAAACATGGCTACTTGATTGTCTGTATAATCATAATCTGGTTGGTTAACTGACTTCTGAAAGTCTTTAGAGTGTTCAAGACTGGATTGTTTTTTTGGAACAAAGGAGACTTTCTTGGGTGGACTGCGTTTCTAGAGTATGGAGCCCATCTATATGAGCTCCCCAACCCAGCTTCAATGCATCTGTTGTAACTGTTGGTAGGAAGAAAATTGGAAAGGAAGACATCTGACTAGATTCGTATGATCCATCCACTAAGACAAAGTCCTGGATGGGAAGAGTGTTAGACTGTAAACACTGACCTATAGCAGGTGTCCTCCGTGGACAACAGGAATAGGTCCATATATGGATGTCGTCATTGACAGAGCCCCGTGTGTGAACATTCCCTAGCTTCCATTGGAAGCCTTTGGGAGGCTCCACCATGCATGCGTGCCTGCCTTCCCACCTACCATGGCATCATCATCTCCAGTATAATATCAAAGCTGTAGCAGACAACTCCTTGAGGAGGTGAAAGGGTTGTGAGGACTTATTCCTGCTGTCCACGGAGAACACCTGCTACAGGTGAACGACGACACTTTCTCTGTAGACAAGTAGGAATGAAGTCCTCACATATGGGACTCCCAAGCTGCAAACTACCAAAAACAGAGGCGGACAGAAGCCCAAAAGGGGCAAAACAAAACTGGAGAATCAAAAGGAACAGCAAAGGTAGTCCCCCGAGGGGACCTAAATGAGTCAGCATCTTCAGCTTAATTGAGCAAGCAGCACTTATACTAAGAAAATTTCTTTTAGGTAGCCTGACCAGATAGTAGGGCCTGGTGGGAAGGCGTCGGAACCTAATCCCCAAAGAGTATGGCCTGGATGAAGTTGCTATTACGTTGGGAATCCCAATCCAGACAGTAATGCGATGTAAATATGTGGACCGAAGACCACGATGCAGTCCTGCAGATTTCCTCCATGGAGGCCGAGCAAGGTGGCCACCAACACAGCCCTGGCTCTGACATTGTGAGCAGTGACATGACCATTAAGGCTGAGTCCTGCCTGGGCACAAGCGAAAGAGATGCAGTCTGCTAGCCAAATCGACAGTGTGCATTTGGAAACGGCAGCCCCCAACTTGCTGGGGTCAAAAGAGAAACAACTGGGTGGACCTTAGTCTGCTCAAGGTAGGCCAGGGCTTGCTTACAGCCCAGCATGTGCAGCACCACCTTTCCCCTGTGGACATAAAGCCTGGGAAAAAGTAGGCAGTATGACTGACTGATTAAGATGGAAAGCAGAGACAGCCTTTGTAAGGAAACGCGGGTGAATGCAAGACCACTCTATTGTGATAAAACTTTGTATACAGTAGATAAGCCACCAGAACCTGGAGCTCACTGACATGACGTACTGAGATAACTGCCCCCAGGAACAAGACCTTCCAAGTCAGGAACTTCAAAAGACAAGAAGCTAGTGGCTAAAAGGGAGCAGACAAGAGCTGCGTCAGATCCACATTAAGGTCCTAAGCCACCGCTGGGGGCTTGACAGGAGACAGTGGAGCAAGCCCTAAATGAATCAAACCACAAAGGGCTAAGCCAAGATGGGTTTCCCCTCCGAGCCACGATGGTAGGCTCCGATCGCGCCCAGGTGGACTGACAGAATTGGACTTAAGACCCAACTCAGAGATGCAGGAGGCACTCTGGCAACTTATCCATTCAATCTCACCCAGTCTCCTACCTTTTTAGGAATCTTCATGCTATCGATCCATTGGCTCTCTCCACTATTGTCTCATTACCTCTTTCCTCTACCCCTTGTCTTCTCCGTCTGTTGATGATGCTCTAAATTCCTAAAATACTGTTCTCTCCTCTGCTCTGGATGCTCTTGTTCCGCCTATGCCACGTCTTGGGAGGGGCATTATACTTCAGCCCTGGCTATCTTCAACTATCCGTTATCTTCGCTCCTGTGTATGCTCGGCTGAGCACATTTGGCTCAAATCCCACTCCCTGACTTTTTTCCACTTCAAATTCATGCTTGCTTCCTTCCAGTCAGCCATATCACTCGCCAAGCAAAACTATTATGTCTACCTGACCAACACTCTGACTCTCGCCGCCTTTTCTCAATTCTCTCCTCAAAGCGCCTCCATCTCTGACCCTTTCTTCCTAGCTATTTTCATGACAAAGACCACAAGATCACACTCCAATTCCCCACAAGATCAGCTTCATCCGCTCTTCAATACCAACTTTCCTTCTCAATCCCTGTTACCCTTTTGTCCTTTTCTAAGATCTATGAAGAGGAAATCTCTGTTCTTTCCTCCTCTAAACTTACTAGATGTTCATCTGATCCTATCCCCCCCACCTATCTCCTTAGTTCCATCTTCTCCTGTGTCATCCCTTCCATCTCATATTCTTAACCCATCGCTCTTCACTGCAACTTTCCCTGCAGCCTTCAAGCATGCTGTGGTCACTTCTCTCCTCAAGAATCCCTCACTAGACCCTACCTATCCTTTTCACTATCAACCTATCTCCCTCCTCTCCTTCATTTCTAAACTACTTGAACGTATGGTTCACCACCATTGCCTCAACTTTCGCCCCCTCTCAAACCCATCTGAATCCTCTACAATCTGTCTTTCGTCGTTTACATTCTACTGAGACGACTCTTGTCAAAGTCTCCAGTGACCTGTTCCTGGCAAAATCCAAGGGCTCTTAATCTCATCCTCGACCTTTCTGCTGGCTTTTGACACTTAATCATAACCTTCTCATTGATACCTTGTTCTTTCTTGGTTTGAAGGGCTGTTTGTTATCATGGTTCTCTTCTTCTCTCCCACTGCTCTTTCAGTGTTTGTTCTGGTGGTTTCTCCTCTACTGCTATCCCACTCAGTTGGTGTACCAAGGATCTGTTCTGGGTCCTCTCCTTTTCTCTCTCTACACCTAGTCCCCTTGGTGCTCTCATCTTCTCTCATGGCTTTCAGTACCATTTTTATGCTGATGACTCTCCAATCTCTCTACACCTGATATTTCTGACATTCCAGGCCCGACTCTCTGCCTGCCTGACAGACATCATTACCTGGATGTCTCACCGCCGTTTGAAATTGAACATGGCCAAAACTGAACTTTATTCCCCCCCCCCACCCTTCTCCCCCTTCCTCCTTTCTCTCTGTAGATAACTCTTCCTGTTTCTTCAGTCCACAAACTTGGGGTCAATCTGATTCCTCCCTCTCCTCCACACACACTCAACTGATTGCTAAAACCCAACTATCAACATTAACAAAATTCGCCCCTTCCTTTCTGAACGCACTACTAAAATTTATCCCTTCTTGCCACCTCCGGTCTAGACTATTGCAACCTCCTCCTTGCCGGCCTCTTGAGTCATCTCTCCCCCTTTTAATCTATTCAGAACTCTGTTACACGGATAATCTTCCGCCAGCCCCGATTTACTCATATAATCCCTTCTCAAGTCACTTCACCATCTCTGGATCCAATTCAAACTTCTCCTTTTGACCTATAAATGTATTAATTCTAATGCTCCTCAATAGCTTTCCTCTCTCCCTACAACCCCGCCTCGTGAACTCAGCTCCTCTGGCTTATTTCTCTCTATACCCTTTTCTTCCAATGCCAACTCCAGATTTCAATCCTTTTACCTTGCTATGCCATATGCCTGGAACAAACTACCTGAGCCTGTACGTCAGGCTTCATCTCTGCCTCTTTTCAAGCACATGCTGAAAGCCCATCTTTGTGGCTGCTTTTGGATCCTGATCCCTTCTTTTCCTTGTGTCTCCTTACCTTTCCCTATTAGTACCCTTTTTCTCAGCTTTTGTATAGTCTTGATTAGATTGCAACCTCTAATGAGCAGGGACTGTTTCAGCAAGGTCTTCGTCACAAGAGGAATGGGCAGAAATGCGTAACGCAGGCTTACTCCCCAGTGCAGAAGGTGCGGTCTGATGCTAGCCAGCCACTCAACGTGACCCTGGAGCAGAACTAGCCCACCTGAGCATTGCACGGGGTGGGAAAGATCAAGGGGGTGCCCCACTTCCAAAAACTCCTGCTCACGAACTGTCTGTTCAAGGTCCACTCATTCGGCTGGAGGTCACGATTCAACTGGTCCACCAAGGAATTGAGTTTCCCAGGCAGGTAGGTGGCTCTCATTTCATCCCTTGGGTGATGGCAAACTATAAGTTGACCGCCTCCCAGCACAAGAGATATGAGCCCATGCCTCCATGCTTATTGATATAGTACCATCATCACTTTTTTCGGTAAGAATCAGGGCACTCTGGATGGCGAGGTGGACACAATGCCCAGAGGGCATTCCAGAAAATTGATCTGGTGAAGACTCTTGCTTGGACCATATGCTTTGAGTGCACAGGCCATCCAGGTGAGCTCCCCAGACAAGCTTGGGTGCATCTGTCATCAGCATCCGCTGGGGATGTAATGTCTGAAAGGGAGACCTTGAGCAAGTTCTGTGGTTCCAGTCACCAGTGCAGAGGAATGGTGGCTGCCATCCAAGTCCTGGAAGCAGCTGATGAGTCCACTGAGCTTGCCTCATCGACAGGCAAGCTAGAGCAGTGATGTGCATACTGTTGAGGCCATATGACTGAGCACCTTCAGCAGCCCACAAGCCATTTTCTGACGCCTCTGCTGGGCATTGTGGATTAAGGCCATCAGCCTCTGCAAGTTATCTATTAGAAGAAAGCCCAAGCCAGAATTGTGACAAGGAGGGTTCCTATGAATGCCAATTGTTGGGAGGGCTGAAAGTGGGACTTGGGGTAGTTTACCACAAACAGTTCGAGCACTCAGATGGTCAGCTGAGTTGAATGCTGGACCCCCTCCAGGGCAGAGCTCTTCACAAGCCTTTTGTCTAAGTAGGGGAAGATGAAGACCCCCATAATCTAGAAGTAAGCAGACATCACCACGAGCACTTCGTAGAGACACTGAGCACCAAAGCCAGGCCGAAGGGAAGAACTCTGTACTGGAAGTGCCGATTTCCCAGGATGAACCCTAGGTATTTCCTGTGGGCTGGATGGATTGGTATGTGCGTGTACATGTCCTTGAGATCCAGGGAGCATAGCCAATTGTCTTTCAGCATGTAAAGGAGCAGAGTCCCCAGTGAGATCATTTTGAATTTTTCCCGCACCAGGAAGGTATTGAGAATTCGGAGCTTCAAGATGTGCCGAAACCCCCATCTTCTTGGGGACCAGAAAGTAACTGGAGCAGAACCCCTACCCGACCTGAATCAGAGGTACAGGCTCTATGGCACAGTCAACCAGAGCGGCTGAGACCTCCTACTACAGGAGGCTGAGGTGCAGAGGGTCAAGGGGATATTCCTTCGGTGGGAAGAGGGCAGTAGTTTAGTAAAGTGCAGCATATAGCCATTTTGAACTACTTGCAGCACCCATATGTCAGAGTTAATGAGAGGTCACCTGTAGGCAAAAAAAGATGAGCCCCCCCAGATGATTTTCCCCTGTGGTCACTGGCAGACTGGCTATGCTCCAGAACTACCAGTCAAAATCCCATCCTCAGCTTGGGCTGCGGGGCAGGCTAAGCCTTCTCTCAATACTGCAGATGAGAAACATGAGCCTTTGGCTGAGAGCTTGGGGGGCTTGGGAAGTACCGGCACTTACGCTAGTAGTAAATCTTCTTCCCCTGGTACTTTTTGTGGGAAGTCTCAAGAGCCTGGTGAGGGCGATATGCTGCTTCTCAATATCACCAGCCTTTGCCTCCACCTGCTTCCCCCAGAGGTTCTTGCCCCCAGCAGGACACATCTGCTAGCTTATCCTGTAGCCACTGCTCCAAGTCTGAGAACTAGAGCCAAGTAAGCCAGCGGGCTCCAATATCCACCACTGCCATCCCACAGGCAGACTCAAAGGCGCCATAAGTTGCCCAGACCATGAACTTATAGTCCTTGCCATGGTCTAGCAGGCCATGAAAGGAGTTGAGCTGCTCAGGGGGGATGAGTGGGCCTAACTCAGCCAGCTCTAGCATGTCTTTCAAGAACATGCTTGTGTATAGTTGGCACAAAAGGACCCTGGCCACCAGCATGGAAATTGGGAAGCACCGCCTGCCAAAGGAGTCCAAGGTCCACACTTCCATGCCCAGAGGGTCGTCAAGGAGTGAATCTTATTGCTCTTGATTCACTTCATGACAGGCTCCACCACCAAGGAGTGGTGTGGAAGCTGCGGCTTCTCAAACCCCAGGCCCTTCTGGACCCAGTACATCAAGTCCAGCCGCATCCTTACAGATATCGTGAGCAGGTTTCTCCCACATCTGCATATGAAACTTCTGCAGGATCTGGTGTACCGTCAGTCTCCTTGAAAGCCGAAGGTACTGGAGAATCTCCAGTTCCTCAGTCCTGGACTTGTCCTCTGCTTCCAAGGAAGATGGGATGGCCTTGGCCATATCTCCAACAAAGTCTTGGAAGGATATGTCTTCTGGAGGAGACTGGTCTGACGGGAACTTGAGGAACTTATCTTACACCTCTGATTCCACCTTTGTTTCCGAACCATCAGGATCTAACTCTGAAAGGAAGTCTAAGTATCGGTAGGTCTCCTCCCAGAACTTCCTCCAACTGCGCAGAGGCGTAGCGTTGACAGAACTGGTGGTGCGCCAATCACTTTTGCAGTCTCACCAGGGCATCACACCCCAATATGCTTAAGGAAACGGCTCCCATGGGGGCCGGCATCTATTCCAATCGACACCCTGATATGACTGCATCAACCGGCAGCACATGGGTCTCAATCGGCTGCACGATCTGCAGTGATGATGCCCCTGGCACCAAAGGGCCAGCCTGTTGCTTGGCCAACACTGCCGCCATACAGATTGTGAGGGCCCAGAAACGCTCCTCCTAGACTACCATTTTCAGGGAATAGCTGATGGTAGGGACATCGGGGGATGAAAAGTGTCTCTCCTGCACTCCGGGGATGAGTCCTCCTACCAGGATATCTTGGCAGGTCGTTCCTGATCACTGCCTCTAGTGTCACGTCGGGAAGAGATTCAGTGCCGATGTACAAGTCTATCTCAGTGCTCGGACGCCCCTTTCGATGTCAATGGTGACAATGTGGAGTCCTTCGATTTCCGAAGTCTATCAAGGGCCATCACTCCAGGCCGTGACACCTCTATTCCAAATATATTCAGGCATCCCCCAATGCTGATGCCTCACTGGGACACAACACTGAAGAGGCTGAACAGAAGGCCCAAAGAGGGATTCCAACTGCTTTGCCCGACCCATCAGGCCCCTCCTTGTCATCTGCATGCACAGGTTACAAGAGGAGGGCTGGTGGTTGGGACCCAAGCACTGAAGGCAATTGTGCTGGTCGGTGACAGATGCTTTGGGCACATTAGGTACACTTCTTAAAGCCGTTGGATGGCTTTCGGGGCATGTCTGGGAACACAGCCAAGGAGAGATCGAAAGGCGTGATGCGTCTGTGGGGAACTGACACTACCACGACAGGTGGGTGAAAAGTTGAGAAAAACCTACCCCTCCCCCTTCCCGCCGGAGGCAGACACACAACTGAAAGGCTCTGTGGAAAATGAAGACTGGAGAAGATGGTGCTATGGCAGGCAGGAATGCAGGCGCATGTGTGTCATGGGATAGGAGGCAGTGTACTATTGTGGATCAGGAACTGGTTAAAAGATAGAAAGCAGAGGGTAGGGCTAAATGGCCAATTTTCCCAATGGAGAAAGGTGAATAGTGGTGTACCCCAGGGATCTGTGCTGGGTCCGCTGCTTTTTGACATATTCATAAATGACCTGGAAAGTGGAATAACGAGTGAGGTTATCAAATTTGCAGATGACACAAAACTATTTAAAGTTGTTAAAACCCAGGAGGATTGTGGAAAATTGCAAGAGGATCTTGATAAATTGGAAGACTGGGCATCAAAATGGCAGATGAAATTTAATGTGGAGAAGTGCAAGGTTATGCACCTAGGGAAGAACAACCCAAACTATGGTTACACGATGCAAGGTTCCACATTAGGAACCACCACCCAAGAAAAAGATTTAGGCGTCCTTGTGGATACCATGTTAAAACCCTCGGCCCAGTGTGCAGCGGCGGCCAAGAGAGCAAATAGAATGCTAGGTATGATAAGGAAAGGAATGGAAAATAAAACAAAAGATATTATAATGCCTCTATATCGTTCCATGGTGAGACCGCACCTTGAATATTGTGTGCAATTCTGGTCGCCGTATCTTAAAAAGGAGATAGCGATTTTAGAAAAGGTTCAGAGAAGAGCCACCAAAATGGTAAAGGGGATGGAAGGCTACTCCTATGAAGAAAGGCTAAAAAGGTTGGGGCTCTTTAACCTGGAAAAGAGACGGCTGAGGGGAGATATGATAGAAGTCTATAAATTAATAAACGGAGTGGAACGGGTAAACATAGATCGATTGTTTACCTTATCAGAATATAGAAAGACTAGGGGACATGCAATGAAGCTACAGGGTAAACTATTTAAGACTAATAAAAGAAAATATTTTTTCACTCAACGTGTAATCAAACTCTGGAATTTGTTACCGGAGGATGTAGTAAAGGCTGTTAGTGTAGCTGGGTTTAAAAAAGGTTTGGACAAGTTCCTGGAGGAAAGGTCCATAAACCATTATTAAGAAGGGACCCAGGATATCAATGCTTGAACCAATACAAGCATTGTGGAACCTGTGTCCCTTGGGGAAACTGCTAGGTACGTATGACCTAGATTGGCCACTGTTGGAAACAGAATACTGGGCTTGATGGACCTTGGTCTGACCCAGTATGGCATATCTTATGTTCTTATATTCTAACAGTCCAGCGCTTCCCTCCTGCGGAGTCTATCTTCCCTTCCGAATTTCCTTCTCTCCCTGTAGACCAGCAGGTCAATGTTTGGACTTCCACTCTATCCTCCACTCTTGACGCTATCGCCCCTCTTCGCCCTGTCTCCACTTATTCTTCCTCACATCACCCTTGGTTCCATTCAGGACTTTATTTGCAACGCTCCCATCTCCGCCGTGCAGTGCGGCTGTGGCACAAGCATTCCTCTGATACTTCCCTTTCTGTCTTTCGCCATACTCAAAAGTCCTACCGCTCCATGATAATTACTGCTAAGCAATCTTAATATTCGGATCTTATCCAATCTTCCTCTAACTCCTCTCGCCAGCTCTATCGAGTTTTGAATTCTCTCTCCTTGGCCCCTCCTTCCTCTCCATCATCCCTATCCTCCGCCCCCAGCCCTACAACTCTTGCTACTTTCTCTAACAAGATTCAGACCCTCCACTCTTCATTTGACTCCTGCCCACCCCCTCTTTCCCCTCCCCCCATTTCTCCTATTTCAGTCTCTATCTGCTCCCCGGTAGCCACCTGCACGTTCCCTCACACCTGGTGCACGTTTCGTCCCATTACCCCTGCCGAGCTGACTAAAGCTATCTCAACCTCCCATAAAACTATTTGTCCACTTGACCCATTGCCCTCCTTCTGGCTCACTGATCCTTCACTTACACTCACCCCCTATGCCCTTACCATTATCAACTCCAGCCTCACTTCCGGCTGTTTCCCCTCTGCTTGGAAACACGCACTGGTTCGCCCTCTTCTCAAGAAACCCACCCTCGACCCAGCAGTTCCCTCTAACTGGCGCCCTGTCTCCAACCTTCCTTTTCTTTCCAAAGTCCTCGAAAAACTGGTCTTTCACCAACTTACTGCACACCTTGACTCCACTATTTCATTGCACCCCCGGCAATCAGGTTTCAGGACCGGTCACAGCACTGAAACTATCCTTTTGGCTCTTCTTAACGAACTGCACCGGTCTCATGAAAGGGGTGATTTCACCATTGCTGTTTCTCTGGATCTTTCCGCTGCATTTGATGTCATTGACCATCGCACCCTTCTTCTCCGTCTATCTGATCTTGGTATCCTGGGCACAGTCCACCAATGGTTTCGGTCTTTCCTCTCCTCCTGTTCCTTTGCTGTCAAATCGGGCCCCGCCTCTTCTGCCTCTATCCCTCTTCACTGTGTACCCCAGGGCTCTATCCTTGCACCACTTCTTTTCAATGTCTTTCTCGCCCCACTTGCCCTCCTCAGACAGCAATCCGGGCTGTCCGCTTACTTTTTCGCAGACGACATTCTTTTGATTCACCATACTTCCCCTTTAGCCCCAGATCTCTCTCACCTCAATGACTGTCTCGCCTCCATTGCCGATTGGTTCCATAGTAACTTTCTCATTGCTAATCCTTCTAAGTCAACGGCTATCTGGTTCACATTTGGTGCTCCCTCCCCCACCTTGACGCCACTTATGTCCAACTCACCAATCCCCTTGGTCCCATCTCTTCGTTACCTTGGGGTTACCCTGGACCCTTCACTCTCATTCCACCAGCACATTTCCGGAGTGGTGCGTAGCTCCTTTTTTCATCTTCGTAAGATTAGGGCTGTTCGATCTCTCCTCTCACTTGCCTCACTCACCACCCTTGTTCTCTCCCTGGTAACCACTCGGCTCAATTATTGTAACTCTCTTCTCGCCGGACTCCCCCAATACCAACTCCGAAGACTACAACTAATCCAAAACACAGCTGCCCGTCTTCTTACTTTCTCTTCCCACCAAGACCATGTTACTCCCAATGCTTCTCTCCCTTCACTGGCTCCCTATCAAGGCTCAATATCTTTACAAGATCCTTACCATCACCCACCTTCACACTAATACCCCTCAGTATCTGGCTGACTGTGTCTATCTCCAACCTACTCCCCGCCTGCTTTGTTCCGCACATGGAAATTGTCTTTTTCTACCATCCCCCACCTCGAGTCCACCCGTCATGCTGCTTTCTTCTTCGTAGGCCCTGCCCTTTGGAATTCCCTCCCACACCCTCTCCGTACCGAAGCATCTTTCCCCCGGTTCAAGGCCCTTCTTAAAACTTACCTTTTCTGTCAGGCTTTCGATCTTCCCACTCCCCCAACTACCCACAGCGAGCTACCTGCACTAGGGCCCACTCAAGAACCAAAATATCCCATCCTTTCCTCCCTCCCGATTTACTCATCTCCCCATTGTGTTCTCTCCCCGGTGTTTGCACTCTATTGTCCTCTGTCCTTTCCTGCCTTTCTCTCTTTCTCTTCCTATCTACTTTCCTGTCAATTTATGGCATTCCTTTCTCTCTTTTCTTTCTCGCAACCTCAACCTTTTATTGTACACCGCCTTAACACCACACGGTAATGGGCGGTATATCAAATGTTGTAAATAAAGATAAAGAGATGACCCCAGAGAGAGCAGTGAAATAGAGGCTGAAATGGGTCATGTTTCCTCCCAAGGATCTCTGGTATCGAAACCCGGGACGGGGGGTAGGAGTTGTTCTAAGTCTGAAAGAGATGTTGGAGAACAGCCTGGCCAAACAAGGCATCCCGACAGGAGTCCTTGTCCAAGCAATAATGGGCCACAAAGATAGAGGACAGAAGAACAGGTTGCTGCTTTGCAGATTTCATCAATCGCCACCGAGCATAGATTTGCCATGGGGGCTGCCATTGCTCGCACACTGTGTGCTGTGACATGACCTTCAAGAGAAAGTCCTTTACTCTCATAGGTAAAAGATACAGTCTGCAATCCACTTGGAGAGTGTTCTCTTGGAAACTGGTAGATCCAGGTGACTGGAATCAAATGCAACAAAAAGTTGTGAAGCCTCTCTGTGCTGCCTAGTTCTCTGAAGATAAAAGGCCAAAGCACGCTTGCAATCCACAGTATGTAGATTCCTTTCTGCACTAGAAGCATGAGGCCTAGGGAAGACGACAGGCAGGTAAACCGATTGGTTCAAATGAAAAAGGCGAAACCACCTTCAGCATAAAGTGGGGATGAGTCCTAAGGACTACCTTATCATGGTGAAACCGTGTATAAGGTGGGTCAGCCACTAAAGCTTGGAGCTCACTGATGCGTCTGGCAGAGGTGAGGGCAATTAGGAAGATGACTTTCCAAGAAAAACTTCAAGGATATAGTGGCTAGGGGTTTGAAGGGCGGCTTCATGAGCTGTCCAAGGACAAGATTAAGATCCCATGCCACAGGTGGTGGCCTAATGGGAGGCTTAGTTAAGAGTAGACCTCTCATGAAACGTGCTACAAGCGGTTGAGAGGAGATAGGTTGTCCATTGAAGGGCATGTGAAAAGCCGCGATGGCACTGAGGTGAACTCTAACTGAATTAGTTTTAAGTCCAGAGGATGAAAGGTGGAGGAGATACTTAAGTAAAACTTCTACTGGAACGGAAAAAGGATTAAGATCCTTTTTTTGAACACCAAATTGAAAACCTTCTCCATTTAAAAGCATAAGCTCGCCTTGTGGAAGGTTTTCTGGAAGCCAGAAGGATACAGTAGCTTTAACCTGTTGAGAGAGATTGATATCCTGGAGTTCTAAGCTCTCAGCAGCCATGCCATCAGGTGCAAAGATTGAGGATTCAGGTGCATAAACGTCCCGCTCTCCTGGGATAGAATATCTGCAGCACATCCCAACTCCAGAGGTTTGGCTCGAGAGAGATGTAGAAGCAGTGGGTACCACATCTGTTGTGGCCAGCATGGGGCTATGAGGATCATATGGCCCCTGACCCTCTGAAGCTTGAACAGAGTCTTGGGAATGAGGGGAATGGTTGGGTAGGCATATAGGAAGTCCTGACCACAGTGGAGGTAAAAAGCATCCATTACCCGACTGTTCTGAGCAGGAATTCTGGAACAGAAGCAGGGAAGTTTGGCATTCTGAGGACTTGCAAACAGATCTATATCTGGGGTTCCCCAGATTTGAAAGATTTGAGCAATCTGCTCTGAATGGAGAGACCATTCGTGTGGCAGTAGTACTTGACTGAGTTTGTCTGCCAGGAGATTCTGCCTGCCAGGGAGATACACCGCTAGTCGGTATATCTGAAGGCATATGGCAAAGGACCATAGGTGTGGGGCCTTGTTGCACAACGCCTGAGAACCTGTTCCACCCTGCTTGTTCACATAGAACATGGCTACCTGATTGACCATCTGGACTAGAACCGCCTTGGAGCGAAGGTAGACCTGGAACACTGAGAGCACTGAAGATGGCTCTGAGTTCTAGCAGATTTATGTGAAGCTGAGCCTCCTGCTGAGTCCAAAGACCCTGAGTGGAGAGATTGTCCAGATGAGCACCCCAACCCAATTTGGACGCATCTGTTCTCAAGGGTGGACTGTTGTGGCGGCTTCTGAAAAGGTGACCCTATGATTAGGTTTTCTGGAGATTGCTACCATTGGAGGGACAAAATGAGACGTGCAGAGTTCTTGATTCTGTCCACCCAGAAGACCTGATGCCTGAGTCCACTGCGAAGCTAGGGTCCACTGAGCTGCCCACATGTGTAGATGAGCATAGGAAACTACATGTACAGTGGAAGCCATATGACCTAACAACTAAAGCATTTCTCGAGCACTTAGGGAGGTTTTCATAACTGCTTGAGAAGCTAGTTGAACTATTTGAGCGCAGCATACCTGTATACCTGCGGCAGAAAAGCCCTCGACTGCCATGTGTCTAGAAGAGCCCCTATGAACTCTAAGGCTTGAGAAGAAGTGAGATGGGATTTTGGAAGATTTATTACAAACCCCAGATGTTGAAGAACTTGCATTGTGCGGGAGAGGGCGGAGCTGGCCTCTGGAGCTGATGCTGCTCAGATGAGCCAGTCTAAGTAAGGGAAGACAAATATCCCTAGAAGTCTTAGAAATGCTACTAACTACTGCCATGCATTTTGTGAAGACTCTTGGGGCAGAAGCCAGACCAAAGGGAAGAACCCTGCACTGGTAATGTCTTCCCTGAAAGAGGAACAGATGGAACCTTCTGTGATCCTTGTGGATAAGGATGCGTGTATATGCATCCTTTAGCTTTAAAGAACATAGCCAATTCTGACTCTGGATGTACCGGAGAAGTGTTCCGAGAGAGATCATTTTGAATTTCTCTCAGAACAGATACTTGTTTAATTCTTGGAGGTCCAGAATGGGCCTGTATTCTCCTGTCTTCTTTGGTATAAGGAAGTAGGGGGGAGTAGAAGCCCAGGCCTTGTTGAGAAGGTGGCAGCTCCTCTATTGCACCCTGAGTGAGAAGGGTGGTGATCTGGCACAAGAGAGTGGTAAGAGGGGGCTGAGCGCTGAACTCTCTTGGAGTGGAGGGAGGGGGCATACTTTGGAAGTGAAGTTTGTACCCCTCTGTCACTATGGAGAGAGTCCAATGTTTTGTTATCTGGTGCCATCTTTTGGCAAAGTATCAGTCTGCTTGAGATGTAGACTGGCTCTGGGATTTCCAGGGATAGGATAGCTAAGTTCTCTAGCAGGAAGTCAAAGACCTTGTGGAGGCTGGGTCTGCTGAGCTGGTTGAGCTCTGGGGGGCTGAGCCTTCCTTTGTTGCTTCGGTTGTTGCGGTCTCTTCTGGGCAGCATGGACCGGACGGTGGGCAGCATGGGTGTAAGAAGGATGAAACTACTTCTTGTTGAAGAGCAGCTTTTTTTTACTTTTTCATAGCTGGGTTGGCAGTGGTCCTAGAAAGCCTGTTTAGGGTGGTATTCTTGGACTCAAGCTGAGCAGCTTTGCCTTGCCAATCCTTGCCAAAGAGGTTTTCTCCTGTGCAAGGAATATTCCCCAGCTTATCTTGCACCCACTGTTCAAAATCAGATGCTTCTAACCAAGTAATCTGATGTGCACCGATGGAAATAGCAGAGGTCCTGCTAATACACTTAAAACAATCAAAAGTTGCTCCGTTCATGAACTTGGAAAAATTCTGAGAATGTTTAACAAGTGTCAGGAAATCAGCCCTCTTGTCGTCTGGGAGAAGAGGAGCCATTAGTTCCAAATCTTTGGTCACCTCCAAAGAAACATACCCATGTAGAGTATGTATGAACTTATTCTGGCTGACAACATGGAGGCCTGAAAGCATCGACGGCCAAAGCATCGAGAGTTCTTGCCTCACGGCTCGGGGGATTAGATGAATTAACTGCGTCTTCTGGAAACCAGGACACTGCGGTACCCGGTACATGGTATCGAGTCTTTGAGAATGTGGAGACACCGTTAAAGGTGTTTCCCACATCCTAAGCATGAGGTCACGCAATATTCGATGAATGGGTAAGGTCGCAGCCTCCTTAGGGGCTGCCAGATATTGAAGAATTTCAAGTTCTTCAGCTCTCTCAGTTCCTTCTCAGCGGTCACCGTAATTGAGAGACCCCGAGCCACATCCGTATAAAGTCTTGAAAAGACATGTCTTCCATGGAGACATGGGGAAGGCGCCTGATCTTCCGGAAAAGCCTCTCCGGTACTGATGGATTCATTGAAGGAATTGGATGACAAAGTATCGATAGGCTGGGTGCTCCCGCCCGGTACCGATCGAAATCAGTATTGGAATGTCTCTGTACCGGACCCTCAGCACCAGACACTGATTCCAGGGCCGGCATGGGTGGTAGCGTGAAGAGCGGCACAATGGTCGATGCCGATACCTCTGGTACCAGTACCGATGGCTGCAGAACAGATTGTAGAGGCTTTAGCGGTACCAAGGCCGCCAGCAATGCCGCAAGACTCCGCTCAATGGCTAGGATAGGTTGATCCATGGAGCCAGCCAATGCCTGGGTATCAGTACCCGAAGAACAGGCCACGTCCCCAGAACACGGCACCAAGAGCTCTCCAGAGGTGGATGCCTCAGGAACATCTTGGGACCCTGATAATGCTTTGGAGGCAAGGACTTCCCGCCGGGGTTGTTTGGCTGGTGTATTCTCCTCTAGGTCAATGCTTAAAGCACCTTGATGCTTAGGAGATCTACCCTTTGAGGACTGACCAGTCTTCAAAGACAACCTGGGTTTCGCTACCTGAGATCCATGGGAGGAAGATGAAGCCTTGGATGACGTCGATGCCATGGACATTGCATCCGAGGCAAAGAGGGTGCCGAATTTCGCAGCTCTATTCTGCAGGCCCCTCTTTGTCATCTTTCTGCAGAGGAGACATTCAGACGGTGAATGGTCTGGCCCCAAGCATTTAAGACACCAGTCATGGGTGTCGGTAGCAGAAATGGTACTGCTACACTTGGAACACTTTTTGAAACTACTAGTTGGTTTCTCCATTTTGAGGAAAAAAGGGGCCAAGGCCCAAAATGGCACCTAAGCACCCAAAGGGAAAGACCCTCCAAGAAAAAAGAAGAAAAGAACACCGATGATACCGGTGCTAGCGTCGACTCCCCAGCTTTCAAAGAAACCCTTTGGGATTGCATCGCGCATGCTTGGTCCCCTTCCCGCCCAAGGGTGCCATCTTGCTCAGTCAAATGACATAGCTAAAAAGAAGGCAAAAGAATAAAATATAATAGGACTGCAACTGCAGGGGAGGAGGGAGGGTTGTGAGGACCAATTCCTGCTGTCCCTGGAGAACACCTGTTACAGGTGAGTAACTACGCTTTCTCCAGGAACAAGCAGGAAGCCAGTCCTCAAATATGGGACTCCCTAGCTATAGGCTACCGAGAACCCATAGCTGAAAAATGCCTCTCTCTAGAAGAGCCACAGCAGCTGTGATAGGAATTCAGCGGAGAACTCAACACCTCCGGTAGCCTGACACCAAAGGGCCAGAGGGTAGGAGTTGCCTAAACCTCAAATAGATTACGGAGTACCGCCTGGCCGAAAGCACTGTCTCGTCAGGACTCCCTATCCAAGCAGTAATGGGCTGCAAACGTCTGGCTTGAAGACCAGGTGGCGGCCCGGCAGATGTCTGCCAGCGGAAGGGAGCCACTGATGCGGCCTTAGCCCTGACACGGTGGGCCGTGACTCGACCCTGCAACTGGAGGTCGGCTGCCCTGTATGCCCAGGAAATGCAGTCTGCCACCCAGGTGGACAACGTGCGCTTGGAGACAGGGAGCCCCAGCTTACCAGGGTCATAATAAGAGCTGAGTAGCCTTTCGGTGTCCCCGCATATGTTCCAGGTAGAAGGCTAACGCCCTCTTAAAATCCAGGGTATGCAGGACCACCTCTGCCCGGCTGGTGTGCAGTCTGGGAAAGGAGGTCGGAAGAATCACCTCTTGGCTGAGGTGCAACGAAGAGACCATTTTCAGGAGGAACTTGGGGTGGGTGCAAAGGACCACCCTGTTCCTATAAAACCGTGTGTACGATCTATCTGAGATAAGAGCTTGCAGCTCACTCACTCATCTGGCAGAGGTGAGTGCCACCAGGAAAAGCACCTTCCAGGAGAGGAAGCGCAGATGGCAAGGGGACATCAGCTCAAAAGGTGGGCGAGTAAGCTGTTCCAAGACCACATTCAAATCCCACTCGGTTACCGGAGGATGAACCAGGGGTTTAGTAGAAGTAGATCTCTGAGGAATCTGGACACCAAGGGGTGAGTCGATAGAGGTTGTCCTTCCACTGGAGAGTGGTGTGCTGATAGCGCACTTAGGTGGACTCTGACAGAGTTAGACTTGAGACCTAATTCTGAGAGGTGAAGTAGGTACCATAGGACAACTGGTACAAGACAAGAAAAGGGGTTTTCATTGTGTTGTGTACACCACACTTCAAACCTACGCCACTTGAAGGCATAGGTTTTCCTAGTGGACTGCCTCCTTGAGGCCAGTAACACTTCAACATTCTTAGGTAGCAGGAGGGGAGCCAGCACTACCCTTTCAGCAGCCATGCCATCAGGTTGAGGGACCTGAGGTTGGGATGTAAGAGAGAGCCCTGGCTCCTGGGACAGGAGGTCAGGCTGCATGCCCCAAAGGGAGTGGGGTTTCCACTGCCAGCTGGAAGAGAAGCAGAAACCAAGGCTGTCTTGGCCACCTGAGGGCTACCAGTATGACCGAGGCCTTGTCCCGCAGGATTCTGAACAGCGTCTGGGCCATGAGAGACGTGGGAGGAGACGCATACAGGAGGGCCCACGGAATCAGACAAGCATCTGCAGCCACCCTGTGAGGAAGTGGCTGTCTGGAACAAAATCTGGGCAACTGTTGATTCTGCGGACTGGCAAAGAGATCTATGGATGGAACCCCCCAGCAGTGAAAGATCTGCTGGGCCACTTCCGGATCCAGTTGCCATTCGTGAGGTTAAAGAACCCTGCTTAGTTTGTCTGCTAGGAAGTTCTCCTGACCTGGCAGGTAAACTGCTTTGAGAGACATAATGTGTCTGATTGCAAAGGAGCAGAGGTCCAGTTTCTCTTAAAAATAGGAGACGGGACCCTGTACCCCCTTGCTTGTTCACGTAGAACATTGCTACCTGATTGTCTGTCTGCACGCACTAAGACAGACTGATGTGAGAGAACATGACAGAAGGTTTGGAGAGCTGGGCGAATTGCCCGAAGCTCTAAGAAGTTGATTTGGTTTGTCCTGAGTCGACCACAACACCTGAGTGCATGACTCTTGGCAATGGGCTCCCCAGCCCAGCAAGGAGGCATCGGTCGTCAGCATTCTTGTGTGCGAGGGAGGCTGAAAAGGCACTCTTTCGAGCAAGTTGGGTGGCTGAAGCCACCATGCCAACGACTTCACCAGTCGTTTAGACACTCTGATCTTGTCTCGGAGTCGTCCTGTGGCCTCTGTCTACTGATCTTGAAGGCACCACTGAGGCGTCCTCATGTGGAGATGGGCATTTGGGGTCACATGTACCGTGGAGGCCATGTGGCCCAGGAGGCGTAGAAAGCGTCTTGCTGAGATCTGAGACTTGTGGCTGACCTGGTGCACCAGCGCCAGAAGCCTCTGTGCCCTGTCCTCCGGCAGGTAAGCCCTCACCCGAAGGGTGTCTAGCCTTGCTAAGTTTTGAGTGGGAAGCAAAGTGGACTTTGCTTGATTTATGACAAAGCCTAGATGCTGTAGTATGATGATAGTGCGAGCTGTGGCATGCTGGGCCTCCTGAGGCAACTGGGCCCTGATGAGTCAGTCGTCCAGGTAAGGGAAAACAAATCTTGTTTCCTGAGAAAGGCCGCCACTACTGCCAGGCATTTGGTGAACACTCGGAGCAGAGGCTAGGCCAAATGTAAGTACTCTGTACTGGAAATGGCATCCTCCCACTACAAATCTGAGATATTGTCTATAGACTGGATGCATGAGGATGTGCATGTAAGCATCCTTCAGGTCTAAGGAGCATAGCCAATTTCCCTGGTGGAGGAAAGGCAGCAAGATTCCAAGGGAAAGCACAGTTACTTACCTGTAACAGGTGATCTCCGGAACAGCAGGAATTAGTCTTCACATATGGGAGACGTCGCCGACAGAGCCCGCACGGGAATGCTCCCCAGCATCCAATCAGAAAGCCTTTGGGAGCATCCCCCGCGCCTGCGCGGTGGCTTCCCGCCCTTCCTACTGCCTCTCCCCAGTTGAGTTTCATAGCTGAGCCAGAAGGAGAGGAGAGGAAGGAATAGAGAGAAAGAGATACAACTCCTAGGGGAGGTGGGCGGGTTGTGAAGACTAATTCCTGCTGTTCCGGAGATCACCTGTTACAGGTAAGTAACTGTGCTATCTCCAGGAACAAGCAGGAATGAGTCTTCACATATGGGGACTCCCTAGCTGAGGATGCCCGGGGGAGATCCCGTAAGCCCGGCCCAGGACGGGATGGCATTTGCCCAACCTGAATCCCCGGCATCCCCCGAGGGATGGAGGGTAGGAGTTGAGAAGAGAAGAACAGCAAAACCCAAAGACTACAGGGAGAGTAGTCAGAGTGCATGGAGCATAATTAAGTTTTTAATGAATTAATGACTTAGTACCATGTAAAGCTTACCTACTGAGTTGTAGGAAGTAGGACTGTGATGGAGGTACTGTAGACGCAGTAGCGAGGTCTTCAAGGGAACTTCACCGCAGCGAGGAGGAAGTTCCAAATCCGGAAGGCCAGGAGATCCAGGAATCAGCTGGGTCAGGAGAAGGACGGCAGGTCTTCAAGGAAGCTTTATGCAAAGCTGAGCACTCCCTTAGGAGCAGAGTCCATAACTCAGAGGACTAACAGTAGAAGACTGGCCGATCTGGATAGCCTATTCCGGAGAAGAGTAGGGGTGTACCCCGGAGCAGAAGGAGTACACAGCCTGCCCTAGCTAAGAGATAGGGAGACAAGGGTCTGAACCTCCGGGAGGAGGGCATAACTGAAAATAGAAGCTGTTGACTTCACAGCAGTAGGGTACAACCAGTCCGAGGGCCGATCTAAGGAATAGGCAGGCGGACTGGCTGGACCCCGGAGGGGGGGGGGGCGTGAGTACCGGCCATTGGGTAAAAAATAGGCGGCAGAACACAGGCACTGTGGGCATCCCCCAAAACGCGCCTATCGAGCAGGCGATATCTGGCATATCTAGGCCGTTGGGCATGGAGAACGCCCCACCCCGGCACTAATGCAGGTACGCTGAGGAACCTACCTCCATGAGCATAACACTGGTAAGGCGGACCTGCCAGGGATCCACAGAACGTCCACCTGGGGAGGTGGCGTCAAGATCCGTCCGGGAGAGGGATCTATTCCGGTGGAACACGGGCAGATCGGCGAACGAACAGCACGGTAGCGTGAAGGACAGAGGATAGCATCAGTCCGGAAGAACACACCAGGGGGCTTGAGGCCCTATAGGTGTCCCCAGGACCTGCACGGAGAAACGCGCCCCCCGCACTAATCGGGGGACATGAGGGCATAGTCCCTGGTAAGCAATGGGGAACTATAGCGGCTGGAAGGAAAATTCCGGTACGGAAGCAATCAGCAGGGGAATACTGGCCAAGAAGGGTTCGGGGACGTACCTAAGGGTAAGCCAGCTGACCGTGGGCCAGAGCTATCATGGAGTAGAAGTGGTCTCCCTCTACCAACAGAAGGAGAGTACCTGAACCCCTGGATAAGCCCCCGAACCATTTGCCCTACTGAACGAGCCCCAGAGTAGAGCTCAATTGTAAACTTCTGGTAAGAAGGTAAATTGCAGGCAGCCACCCACCGGAGCCTAAAACTGCTTGGTATGAGAGTCCTGGTGCGGGCCCGGAGACTTCAACCCAGGGCGAGGGGTCCCTTGCTTGGGCGCACCTGGCGGTTGGGCAGAGGGGTGACATTTCCTCTTCCTAGGGAAGGAGGGCCTGGTGAGGCGCGCACCACCGCCGGGGGGAAGCCGGGCCCTAGGATGGCTTCTAACGCTGGGAAGGTTAGCGAAGCACTGCGCGACCTGACGCAAGGCTTCGCTATTGAAGAGGTGATCTCCGTCACAGGGAGAAATACCCAGGTTATGCTGTGCCCGTCTACACAACTCGGACGCCTGCAACCATGCTGTACGGCGTGCTCTAATGGCAACAGCAGAGCATCTGCTGACCGACAGGAAGGAGTCTAGAGAAGCACGAGAAAGGAACCCAGAGATATTCCTGCAGTGATAAAGAAGCAAGGAATATTCAAAGGCCTTGGTTGCAGACAAGAAGGGAGACAACAGAGATAATCTCTCGGTGACCTCCCGGAGCGACAGACTCATATAAAAAATATATGAAATAATCCTGGACGCCAGCATAGACGTTTGGAAGGTTTGACGTCCTAGGGTATCTAGCGTCTTCGAGGCGCGGCCTGGAGGGCGAGAAGAATGCTTTTCCTTGCTTCCGGCCTTCCTCAGCGCCGATTCCACCACAATGGAACGATGTGGAAGCTGGTGCTGCCGAAACCCCGGTGAGGGAGGCACCCGAAACAGAGCATGCATCGCAGTCGACGGCGCCGGAACCCTCAAAGGCGACCGCCAAGCCCCCAGCAGGAGATCCTGCAGGAAGGGATGCAGAGGAAGCATAACGGCGGCCCATTCCGCAGGGCCTGGAGTTAGGTCCGGGATAGGGATGGCCAGCAAGTCCGCCATGTCAAGGAGGAAATTCTGAAAAGACGGCTCTCTCGGAGGGGCTATGCCGTGGGAGACGGAGACGGGAGAGGCTGCCAGGGCACCAAGAAGCCTCTCGGGCTGATGCCCGCTGGGCAGAGGAGGGGACCAACAGCCCCGGACTGGGGTGGTCAACAAGGCGTCGTCGGCTCCTGGAATTGATTCCAAGCTAGGCATCGAAGGGGTTGATGGCGCCGACGGGGCCGCCGGAATTGGCCTCGGCCCCGAACCCGGGGGCGGCGCTGCCCCCGGCAAATGAAGCGGTTCTGTGACAGCCGGAGGGCAGTGGCCAACGATCTCCGCTCTGCGTCGTGGGAGGGGACAGGGGCCGATCCCGAGACGTGTCGTGGCCAAGTCTTCGAGGCTGGATATCGATTCCAGGCTGGGCATCGAACCGAGCGATGAAATAGACTCCCTTCTAGAGGGCCCCGACGGGGGCGGCCGCACTGGCGGTGCTGATCCCGGGGAGCGGATCAGAACCGCGTCGATCGGCGTCACGAGCATCAAGGGCCCCCGAGGACGAAGCTCGGTGGAGAGGGGCCCATCCGACGCCGGCTCCGATGCCGGGCCCCCTCTCGAGCCCACCTGACCCGGAAGGAAATCCTTCCGGGGCATACGACCCGTCCCCGAGGGTACCCAGGTTGCCCGACGACGAGCCCCTGTGGGAAGGGAAGTGCCAAACTCCTGCACCGACGCCGGGGTACCGTTGCGGGACGGCACGGATCCAGGCTGGATCGAAGCGATCGAAGACCCCGGGGCCCCCTTTCTTGGAAAGGGTGGGGTCCTCGACGGCCACAACGATGCCGGGGGGGGGGGGGGGTCGCCCGTCTGGGGCTGATCGACATACCCCGAGGCTCCCGGGGAAGGCCGACGGCGGTCCCTGGCGCTCGACGCCCCTGCCGTCTCCGGCGGAGCGGTGCCGCGCAAACCCGGTACCACCCTCACGCAGGGCTGGGATACTGTCAACCAATGTTCCCTCTAATTTTCTGTAGGCTGTGTGCGCATAAAATATCAGCTGTGCAGCTTTTGAAGGAAGGTTAAATTTTTGTGCGGCACATAACGACACTTGGAGTTCTAT
This sequence comes from Ichthyophis bannanicus, assembly GCA_033557465.1. Classification (NCBI taxonomy): domain Eukaryota; kingdom Metazoa; phylum Chordata; class Amphibia; order Gymnophiona; family Ichthyophiidae; genus Ichthyophis; species Ichthyophis bannanicus. Next base: position 1,088,829,457 of record CM066032.1, on the reverse strand, counting down.
ACCTTAAAATTTGACTACACGTCAGAATACAGTATGTACACCACATTGATTGCACTAGATAATATTGTAGAACTTGTGAAAACCGTAAATACACAACAACTTTTAAATTTTAAGATGTCTGTGGTGTTTTCTATCAGAATCAGAACCGCAATTTTTGTGCGCTCTGTTATAAAGTATGTGCGCTCGCTCGGCGAGGTGTGTGCACGCGCACACGCGCACAGCTTAGAGGGAACAGTGCTGTCAACCCAGCGCGGGTCGAAGCGACCGGTCCCGAAGGGAGCGAGGCCAGATGACCATCCCCGGCGAAGAGTGGAACCATCGACGCCGACGCGCCCGAAGCGGGTACCACCCCCGCGCATGGCCTGAACGTAGGGCCGCCAGACTGTGTCGAATCGGTCGGCCCTAGAGCTGCCGAGGGCAGCGGCAGGTGATCCCCGGTGGGGAGCGGGTCCCTCGACACCGATGACCGCGCCTTAGGCGTGAAAATGTCATCGAGGGATACCCGAAAAAGGGAAGGTCTTCTCCCGACATTGTAGCCTGGAGGACCCGGGGGGAAAGGGTCAGGCCCCAAACAAGAGAGGCACCAGGCACTAGAGTCCATGTGGAAAATTAAGTCCCCGCAGCGAGGGCACTTCTGGGGCTCCATGCTGTAAGCCCGGTAGGCCTCGGCGCCCAGAGGGAAAAAAGGTCCCGCTAGGCGACGAAAAATAAGTGAAAAAAGAAAACAAAAAAAAAGGGGCACAGAGGTGCCGCTGTCGGCGGGAAAAGCCGTGACTACAGAAACAAGAAAAGAAAAGGTGAAACGTTCTGCCGTGGCAGGAGGGACGTCCTGCCTGCTCCGCGGAAAACGAAAAACTGGGGAGAGGCAGTAGGAAGGGGACCTTCTCTGAGGCTCAGAACCCGGCGAGTCCGATGGGACATACCGGGTCCGGTAGGTCTCTAGGGACTCCTCAGCTTCCGTCTCCCATGCCAATTGCCCCGAGAAGGAATTGAGCGGCTCTGGCCGCGAGGGCTTCGGCCTTTATCGCCCCGATGCCGAGGGCACCAGCATCGATGACCTCAGTCCCGAACGGGAGGTCGCGGGAGACCTCAGCCGAGGATCGACCTGAGTCCGAAGAGTCTCGAGGATTGGCTCGGCCTCCAGGGTCGACTTGGACATTGAGGTCCCAGTGGTCGGGGCAGATGGACTGGTGAGACCAGTCATCAGTGCCTGCTGCTGCTCCATGAAGGCAGACATGCTGCACTCCAAGGCCGCCATTTTGAAACCGAGCTCAGAAGGCTTCGCAGTCTCCGGCTCGGGGCCTGACACTGGTTCTCCCGGAGGAAAGTCCACGAGGACAACAGCAGTTACCTTCCTCGGCATCTCCGGCTCTGTGCAAGGTACTTTTTCAGGCCACTCTGACTTTGAGGACCCAGGGCAGCAGTCAGAACTCCGCGACCCGGTCCGCGAGGGCCCAGGCCGATCGGAGGCATCCAACGACACCACCTTCACGAGTTTCTTCTTCCTCCGGTGTTCCCACGAGGGAGACCCTCGCTCAGAAGACTCCCGACGCTTGGAGTCAGACAGCTCCCGAGATTTCTGAAGAGGTCCAGACCCAGATGGATGTGGACTTGGTGAAAATCCTTTCACGCTGCTGCTGCTGACTTCTGAGTGTCTTGGAGGACATCTTCCCACACAGGCAACAGACCTTCAGGTCATGGTCGGGCCCAAGGCAGCGGAAACAGTAGTCGTGTGTGTTGGTGATTGACATTAATCTTTTACACCGATCACACTTCTTGAACCCGCTGGCAGCCATCAGGGGAAAAAGGGTCCCTGTGAGGTCAAACAATCGGGCTGCCAGTGAAAAATAAAAATAGCACGAACGCTAGTCACTAAAGACAAAAACCGAAAAACAAAGACCGGACTCGATTACGGTGTACCGAACCGAGACGGGAAGGGGGAACCGGCATCGAACCGGGTCGAAGAAGAGAATCTTCAGCAGTTTTGACACACTTTTTCCGTGAGGGAACTTGCACCACGTTTGTTGGGCTCTGCAGAAAAAAGGGGACTGAGCAAGACGGCACTCTTGGGCAGGAAGAGGGCCGCGCATACGCAATGCAATCCCAAAGGCTTTCTTTGAGAGCTGGGGAATTGCTCCATACGAGGGCTCCGTCGGCGCCAACATCACCCATATGTGAGGGCTGACCTTCCTGCTTGTTCCTGGAGAAAAGATTCTCTGCGGCAACAGGAATTGCTCCCTGTTGGCTCCACGGAAAATGAAAAACTGAGGAAGAAGAGTTGGAAAGTCGGGAAAGCAGCAGCGCGGGCGCAGTGGGATGCTACCAAAAGCTTTCCTATAGGACGCTAGGGAGCGTTCCAGCGTGGGATCCGATGGTGCCAATGTCACCCATATGTGAAAACTACATTCCTGCTTGTTCCTGGAGATCTTAAACCCTTTTTTGGAGGAAAGTAGAAGGGTGCCCAGAGAAACCATCCTGAACTTTTGACTAGAAATTTGTTCAGGTCTTCGAGATCTAGGACTGAACATAACACATTTTCTTTGGCACTAGAAGTACCTTGACTAATACCCCTCATGCCAAGGCAGACTGGGCTTGATTGATGTGTGGATCAAAAGGCAGCAATTTCCTTAATAACCACCTGCTGATGCTGAGGGGAGATAGAATGGTCCCCCTCAGGGGCAATTTGGAGGGAATTCAAAACAGTCAAAAAAGTCTGGAATCTTCTTAGACATTTTAGACCCAAGAGTGAGGTTACAAAGGGCCACCACCACCTCTGAGCAAACAGCATGAGCCTCCCACAGACTGGAAGGTCATTGACGTTAAAAGTACAGGGATATTGGCTGAGATGCAGGTTAGGACTTCTGGACCTTCTCCTGCTGAGATTGGATACAAGCAGGTTGTTTGAACTGGGTATAGAGGAAGGTAGAAAAATACCTTAACCTATGAGAGTAATATGATTTTTGCTGCCCACAGCTGTAAAACCTCTTAAGACTAAGCTGAGGCCAGTTTAGTAGTGCACCTGGAGAGAGTTTTAAGGGTGTCTGTGCTGCTTGATCATGGAAGCAGCTTCTTGCACCTTATGGTCTCTACCATGGTACATCTGTGAATTGCTCCTGGACATTGGCCTGAAGGTCAAGATCCAAAGCCATGAGTATCTCTGGGCATCAATACTCAAAGGAAGCACTTAAAGCAGACAATGCATTATCCACACTCCTGAGTCACAAGGGAAAGACATTGCTCAATTTTCTCTAGAGGAAGATATGTCAAATTATCATCGAGACTGCGCATGATGTTCCTTAAGTACATGCACATGAAGAGCTGGTAGTATGACACATGGGATATCATGGCATTCAGTAAAAATAACTTTTCCGCAAGGAGTCCAGTGTCCAGACCAACCTCTCAGGGCCACCAAGAATTTGGACTTGGAGCTTTCTGGTAGTCTAATCCACTCTCAAGAGAGAAGAATGGTGCAGTAGCTGATTTTCAAATCTGGGAGCCTTCTGGATTCTATGTACAGAGTAGACTTTTTACTAACTAGAGGTATGGGAGAGGGTTCTCCACATTTTTCTGTAACCTCTGAAAGGATGTGGTGCATGGGCATGGTTGCTGTCTTCTTGGGGGCAATAGAATATTGAGAGAATATCCAATTCCTCATCCCTGAGCTGCTCCTCCTCCATCTCCAACAAACTGTATGGCCTTACAAAATCATGGAACTCCTCCCCAAGTGACTTGCTCTAAGATACCTCACTCCCTCAAACGTAGTTACTCACCTGTAACACATGTTCTCCGGGGCGACAGCAGGAATCAGTCCTCACATATGGGCGAGGTCGGCACCGACAGAGCCCATGCGGAGCATTTCACCAGCTTTCAAAGAAAGCTTTTGGGAATGCTACCACGCATGCGTGGTCCCCTTCCCACCCAAGGGTGCCATCTTGCTCAGATGAAATAGCTAAAATGCGAAGGTGATACAGTTTGCCACCCAAGTGGACAGCGTACGCTTGGTCACTGCATCCCCCAGCCTACTGGGGTTATAGGAGATGAAAAACTGAGCATCTTTGCAGTGGCCCTGAGTGTGTTGGATGTATAAGGACAAAGCCTTCTTACAGTCCAAGGTGTGGAGGACCGTCTCCGCCCGACTGGAGTGAGGTCTTGGGAAAAAGGTAGGGAAGAAAGTAGTGTCGCCCTTCCATCTCATCCTGGTTGAGATGGAAGGGCGACACTACCTTTGGTAGCAATTTGGGGTGCATGCAAAGCACCACTCTGTTCTTGTAGAACCTGGTATAGGGTGCCTCCGCCACAAGGGCCTGAAGCTCGCTAACTCTGCGAGCGGAGGTAAGCGCGACCAGGAAAGTCACCTTCCAAGAGAGGTAGTGGAGGTGGCAGGTAGCCAGAGGTTCGAAGGGCGGGCGAGTGAGTGAGCTGCCCCAGCACTAACGGTGAGGTCCCATTTGGTTGCTGGAGGGCAAACAGAGGGCTTTGATAGGAGCAGGCCCTGAAGAAAACGGGTCGCCAATGGCTGGACTGAGAGGATCTTACCATCCACCGGATGGTGGTGTGCCACCAAGGCACTGAAGTGCACCCGGACGGAGTTAGACTTGAGCCCAGATAGAGGTGGAAAAGGGGTCAGCCCCACGAATGGCATACCAAACAGAGAACCTATGCCATTTGAAGGTGTAAGCCTTCCTAGTAGAGACCTTGCGAGAGGCTAGCAGGATATCCTCCACTTCAGAAGGTGGTCTCGGTGGAGGAGAGACCTGAGGAGCTCACCTGGGAAATAAGGGGGAGGTGTCTGAGTCAGATGGAGGACGTAACCTTTCCTGCCCACCTGAAGAGCCCATGAATCGGTGGTGATGGACATCCACCTCTGGGCATAGAGGACCAGACATCCCCCTGTGGGCTGCTGATCTCCTTGGGGTAGAGAGGGTATGCTCAAGGAGTCAAAAGCTCCCCCCCTGGCTGGACCAGAGCTGGTGCCTGGGGCTTTGGAGTCTTCTGCTTACACGGGCTATGCCCATGTCCCTTGCCCTGCTGATTCTGTTGGGGAACTGGGGAGGCCGGATAAGGCGGGTAGTTTCGGTAAGCAGTTTCCTTCCTCGAGTAAATGGACTTCTTACCAGAGCCCTTCCATCAGGGAGGTGCAGCAATCTTCTTAGAGAGCCTGGCCCTCGTCATGAGCTCTGTCTCCAGCTTGGCAGTCTTGCTGGTCATGGGTTTGCCAAAGAGGTTCTCTCCTTGGCATGGGACATCGATCAATTTGTCCTGAACCCACTGCTCGAGGTCAGACAACTGAAGCCAAGCTTGGCAGCATGCACTGATGCCCTCTGCGGCTACCTAGGCCGCCGACTCAAACCCATCAGACCACTCAAGACAAGAATTTGAAGCAGTCACAGACTGCTTTGGCTAGGTTCTTGAACCGCTGCAAAAGTTCCTCGGAGAGACCAGCCAAGAAACCCAGTGAGTTCCTTCGCCAGGTCTCAGGTACATGCCCATGTACAGCTGGTAGGCTTGGATGCAGCAGATGAGCATCGAGCCCTGGTAGCACTTTCTGCCAAGGGTGTCCAAGGTGAGAGCCTCCCTGCCGGGGGGCACCAAGGAGTACATATGGCTTTTCAGCCAACGCATGGCTGACTCCACTACCATGGAGTTATGCGGCAGCTGTGACTTCTGGAAGCCCAGGCTCCAGAAGACTTGATACATCAAGTCAAGCCGTATGCTGGTGTCTCCCAGATTTGGAGCATGAGCCGTTCCAGGATGGGAGGAATGGGCATCGTGAGCGATTCCTGCAGAGGGGCGTCGTATTGGAGGATTTCCAACTCATCTGCCTGAGGGTCCTCCTCCAACTCGGCTGGGAATGCCAGGGCCTTGGATATGTCCTTGTGAAAGTCCAGGAAGCCCATGTCCTCCGGCAGGGACCGCCGCCGAGGCTCTGAGATGGGAGAGTCAGAAGGGATGTTGCGGTGGCGAGAGGTATAGGGGGACTCCTTGTCCTCCGCCTCCTACTCGGAGTGACCCCAACACTCTAATCTCTTGCAGAAGGATCCTGTGTTCCATTAAGGACTAGGTCCTAAACAGTTTCCCTCCCTTGTCTGTTCATGAACCAGATGCTCCAAAAGACAGTAATTTCATCTAGAAACTTTCTCTCTAGCATGTCCTGCTGTAACACTGAACCAGTCGACACCGGGGTAATTGAAATCAACCATTACTACTGTATTTTAACTTTTGTTAGCTTCCCTGATTTTTCTTAGCACTTCATCTGTTCATTCTGGCCAGGAGGACTGTAGTACATCCCCATTGCCTTCCCCTTCTTACACGGGATTTCTATCCAGAGATTCTACAGTGCATTTTGTTTCCTGCAAAACTTTAATCCTGTGTGACTCAATACCCTTTTAATGTACAGAGCATTCCCTCCACCAATTTTATCTACCCTATCAATATGCTATAGTTTCTACCCAAGTATTCCAGTGGTTGTCGTCCTCTTTTCACCAGGTCTCCGAAATGCCAATTATATCAAACCTGTCACTTAGTGCTATATAATCTAACTCTCCCATTTTACATTTTAGACTTCTAGCAGTTGCATACAGGCATTTTAGAGGTTGTATTTTATTCATATTAATCTGGTTATCAGTTGATAGGGGTAATTTGGAATCTTTCAGCTCTGTACTTAAGGGCATCGGAAATACTTATCTTTATTGGAACCTCTGTCAAAATGCCCTAACTTCCCTCTTTTGCTAGTATCTTTCATGGATAGCATAGTTACTCACCTGTAACAGGTGATCTCCGGGAACAGCAGAAATTTAGTCTTCACATATGGGTATCGTCGATACCGACGGAGCCTGCGCGGGAACGCTCCCCAGAGTCCAATTAGAAAGCTTTTGGGAGAATCCCACAGCGCCTGCGTGCTGCCTTCCCGCCTTTCCCAACTGCCTCTTTCCAGTTGAGTTTTAAAGCTGAGACAGAGAGAGAGAGGGAAAGAAAAGAAAAGAGAGATACAACTCCTAGGGGAGGTGGGTGGGTTGTGAAGACTAAATTCCTGCTGTTCCCGGAGATCACCTGTTACAGGTGAGTAACTATGCTATCTCCAAGAACAAGCAGGAATGTAGTCTTCACATATGGGGACTCCCTAGCTACAGATGCCAGGGAGAAACCCTAGAAGTTGTGTGCCCCTGTGAAAGGGCTCCACTTCCCCCCATGGATCTCTGGCATCCTACCAGGGATGGTGGGTTGGAGTTAAGTATGGAACAGGTGTTGTAGAACAGCCTGACCAAACAAGGCATCCCGGCGAGAGTCCTTGTCTAAGCAGTAATGGGCTGTGAAGGTATGAACCGAGGCCCAAGTAGCTGCTCGACAGATGTCTTCGATAGACAGAATGTAGATGAGCCATTGAGCCTGCCGTGGCTCTCACATTGTGAGCTTGACATGGCCTTCCAGAGTAAGGTTCTTACTCTAATAGGCAAAAGAAATACATTGTGCAATCCAGCTGGACAGTGTTCTTTTGGAGACTGGAAGTCCCAAATGAGAAGGATCGAAAGCAACAAAGAGTTGAGAGGACTTTCTATGTTGCTGTGTCCTTTGTAAGTAAAAGGCTAGTGCTCTTTTACAGTCCAAAGTATGAAGATTCCTTTTTGCATTTGACGCATGAGGTCCTGGAAAAAATACAGACAGGTAAACCGCTTGGTTTAAATGAAAAGGTGAGACCACCTTTGGCATAAAGTGTGGATGAGTCCTAAGGACTACCTTATCATGATGGAACCTGGTATAAGGAGGATCAGCCACTAATGCTTGCAACTCACCAATGCGACGTGCTGATGTGACTGCAATAAGAAAGACAACCTTCCAGGAAAGGAATTTCAAGGAGGTAGTAGCTAAAGGTTCAAAAGGCGGCTTCATGAGCTGCCCAAGAACCAGATTTAAGTCCCATGCCACCGGTGGTGGCCTAATGGGAGGCTTAGTTAGAAGGCGGCCCCTCATAAATCTTGCTATGAGAGGATATAGGTTGTCCATTTAAAGGTTTGAAAGAAGCTGCAATAGCACTTAAATGGACTCTCACTGAGTTGGTCTTAAGCCCTGCATTAGATAAATGAAGGAGATACTCCAGTAATGATTCCAGAGGTACTGCAAGGGGGTCAAGACCCTTCTGTGAGCACCATATGGAAAACCTTTTCCACTTGAAAGCATAAGAGCATCTTGTGGACGGTTTCCTGGAAGCATAAAGGATATCCTTTACTTGTTGAGAAAGGTTAAGACCATGAAGGTCTAGGCTCTCAGCAACCAGGCCCTGAGATGCAGAGAGTGGGGATTGGGATGCCACAACATCCCATCTTCCTGAGACAGGAGATCTGGAGCAGATCCTAACTCCAGAGACGGAGCTTGAGAGAGATGTAGGAGCAGAGGGTACCACACCTGCCGTGGCCAATGTGGAGCTATGAGAATTATATGGCCTCTGTCTCTCTGAAGCTTGAATAGGGTTTTGGGAATCAGGAGAATGGATGGAAAGGCATATAGGAAGTCCTGACCCCAATGGAGGAGGAATGCATCCCTGGCCTGAGAACCCTGAACTGGAATTCTGGAACAAAACCAGGGAAGTTTGGCATTCAGCGGACTTGCAAAGAGGCCTATGTGCGGAGTTCCCCAAATTTGAAATATTTTGACTACCTGGTCTGCATGGAGAGACCATTCGTGTGGAAGCATAACTCGACTGAGTCTGTCTGCCCAAGAGTTTTGAATGCCTGGAAGATACAACGCAAGGAGATAAATCTGATGCTCTCTGGCGAGGGCCCATAGTTGCAAAGCTTCGTTGCAAAGCGACAGAGAGCCTGTTCCTCCCTGCTTGTTCACATAGAACATAGCTACTTGATTGTCCTTCTGAATTAGGACTGTCTTGTAGCTCAGCTGGGTGTGGAACACTCGAAGAGCAAGGAAGATTGCTCTGAGTTCCAAGAGATTGATATGCAGATGGGTCTCCTGTGGAGTCCAGGTGCCTTGGGTAGAGAGGTCTTGCAGGTGAGCTCCCCCAAACCACCTATGAGGCATCGGTTGTTAGAGTGACCTGGGGTGGGGGTTGTTGGAAAGGAGACCACACCAACAGGTTTTGGGTTGATTGCCACCATTGGAGGAACAAAATAAGGCGATTTGTGTTTGCTATTTTGTCTGACAGGCAACCTGATGCCTGAGTCCACTGAGTGGATAGAGTCCATTGGGCTGCTCTCATATGGAGGCGAGCATAAAGAACCACATGCACGGGAGATGCCATGTGGCCTAGCAATTGTAACATTTCCTGAGCAGTAAGATGAGTCTTTAGCACTGCTTGGGAAGCTAACTGCACAATGCGAAGGCTGCGGGGCTGTGGAAGATAGGCCCTTGCTTTTCTGGTATCCAGCATAGCTCCTATAAACTCTAGAGACTGAGTGGGAGTTAGGTTGGATTTTGGGATGTTTATGACAAGGCCCAAATACTGAAGGATATGCATTGTGCAAGATAGAGAAGTCCTGGCCTCTGACTCTGATGGGGCTCGAATGAGCCAGTTGTCTAAGTAAGGGAAGACGAATATTCCTAGAGTGTGAAGAAATGCTGCCACCACAGCCATGCATTTCGTAAACACCCTTGGTGCTGAGGCCAGGCCAAAAGGAAGAACCCTGTATTGGTAGTGCTTCCCCTGAAATAGAAACCGAAGGATCTTCGGTGAGTTGGATGGATGAGAACATGAGTGTACGCATCCTTGAGATCTAGAGAACAAAGTAAATACTGACTCTGAAGGTATGGCATGAGAGTTCCTAGAGAAATCATTTTGAATTTCTCTTTGAACAGGAATAAGTTCAATTCACTGAAGTCTAAAATGGGTCTGTGTCCTCCTGTTTTCTTTGGAATAAGGAAATAAGGGGAGTAAAATCCTCTCACTTGGTTTGCAGCTTGTCGTGCTATGAGGGCTTGCGTGCATCAGTGATGCTGAGAGCTAAACTAGCGGTAGTTTAACTACTGGCAGGGTCTCCCAAGATGGACAGGTCTCAGCTGAGGTGCCAGACGAAGACAAACCACCCATCTGGGCAGCAGCAGAATGGGATAGTGTTGACGGCGGAGGATCACATTTCTGTGACAACGGCAACAGCACCAAACTTAAACTGCGCGGAAGGAAGGCCCGGCAATCTACTTCTGTATCTTACCATGAAAACCCAATGGATAGTTACAACAAAACAAATTGTGCTATGGTGCTGGAAGATGAGACTCCCAGGTCGGAAGGCACTCAACTAGCTACTGGGGAAGAGCTGAAGACTTTTCAGAGTAAAGCCAGCATTTATGATGTGGTTGGATCAAAGCCCTCGGAAAGTCTGACTGCTGATGTAGCTGCGCATGAAATGAGAGTCAGAAGCTGTAAAGATGTCTTACACATTGGAACATGGAACGTACGAAACATGAACCAAGGGAAGTTGGAGGTGGTCAAGAATGAAATGGAACGTGTACAACTTGATCTGTTGGGTGTCAGCGAACTGAAATGGACTGGCATCGGGCACTTTGCATCAGATGATCACATGGTCTACTATGCTGGAAATGAAAGACAAAGAAGAAATGGTGTTGCATTTATAATAAAGAAGAAACTTGCAAGAACTGTAATGAAATACAATGCAGTCAGCGAACGCTTAATCTCTATTCGTCTACGAGGATTGCCTATCAACACAACTATAATTCAAGTATATGCCCCAACAACAGCTGCAGAAGAGAATGAAATTGAAGAGTTCTATGAACAAGTACAAGCTGAAATTGACAGAACATGCAAACAGGATATCCTGATAGTCATGGGTGACTGGAACGCAAAAGTTGGCAACAAAGAAGAAGGCAAAGTAGTTGGAAAATATGGACTTGGCAACAGAAATGAAGCTGGAGAAAGATTGATAGAATTCTGCAAGACCAATGATCTATTCATCTCAAACACCTTCTTCCAGCAACACAAGCGACGACTGTACACATGGACTTCACCCAATGGATTGTATAAAAATCAAATTGACTACATCTGTGGAAGTCAACGATGGAAAAGCTCTGTAACATCAACAAAGACAAAACCTGGAGCTGACTGTGGTACAGATCATCAACTACTAGTATGCAAACTCAAGCTAAAGTTGAAAAAGAGCAAACCACTCATGAATGCACCAAAATATGACCTTGAGAATATACCACTGGAATTTAAAGACTGCCTGCAAAATCGATTTGCTGCTTTAGATACAAATGACAGAGCTCCGGAAGAGTTATGGAATGACATCAAGAAGGTTGTGCTGGAAGAAAGCGAGAAGTCTCTACAAAAGGTTAAAAAGCAAAAACGGCCAAAATGGATGACGGAAGAAACTCTGAAAATTGCCCAGAAACGCAGAGAAGCTAAAGCCAAAGGAGAAAGAAAGACAATCGCAGAACTCAACAGAGATTTCCAACGTGCAGCAAGACAGGACAAGGAAAAGTACTACAATGACACTTGCAAGGAAATAGAAGCAGAAACTATTAGAGGAAGAACAAGATCGGCTTTCCTAAAGCTGCGAGAGTTAAAGAAAAAGTTCCAGCCTCGAATTGGAATGTTACAAGATGCTCAAGGTTCTATGTTGAATGATGCTGAGAAGATCAAGAAAAGGTGGAAGGAATATACAGAGTTTTTATATGATAAAGATCAAGTGGACCAACAGCCGTTTCAACCTATACCTTATGATCAGGAACCATTGGTGATGAAAGAAGAAGTTGAAGCAGCATTGAAAGCCTTATCAAAGAACAAAGCACCAGGCATTGATAGCATTCCCATAGAAGTATTGCAGCAATCTGATGCAGCTGTTACCGTACTTACAAGGCTCTGCCAAGAAATATGGAAGACATCATGGCCAACTGACTGGAAAAGATCTGTGTTTATACCAATACTAAAGAAAGGTGATCCAACTGACTGTGGAAATTATCGCACAATCGCTCTGATCCCACATGCCAGCAAGATTCTACTGAAGATTATTCAAAAGAGACTACAGCCATACCTAGAACAAGAACTACCTGAAGTGCAAGCAGGGTTCAGGAAAGGGCGAGGAACGAGAGACATCATTGCGGATGTGAGATGGATCCTTGAAAAGACTAAAGAATACCAAAAGGATATCTATTTGTGCTTTATCGACTATAGCAAGGCTTTTGACTGTGTAAACCATGAGAAACTCTGGGCCACATTAAGAAGCATGGGTATACCAGAACACCTGATCGTTCTCTTGCATAATCTGTACATTGATCAAGAAGCAACAGTTCGAACGGAACAAGGAGAAACAGAATGGTTTAAAATAAGCAAAGGTGTAAGACAAGACTGCATACTTTCCCCCTACCTGTTTAATTTATATGCAGAACAAATCATCAGAGAAGCAGGACTGTATGAAGACAACAGAGGTGTGAAGATTGGTGGAAGACTCATCAACAACCTTCGCTATGCTGATGATACCACATTACTGGCTGAAAGCGAAGATGATCTGAAACATTTGCTTCTCACAATCAAAGAACATAGTCTCAAAATGGGCCTGCACCTTAATGTAAAGAAGACAAAGATCATGACAACTGGCATAATCAACAGGTTCATCGTTGAAGGAGAAGAAATTGAAATTGTGAACAACTTTAACCTACTTGGATCAACTATCAATAAAGAAGCAACAAGCAGTCAAGAAATCAGACGACGCATTGCTCTTGGCAGAATGGCTATGAAAGACCTAGATAAGATTCTCAAGAGCAGAGATGTGTCTCTCCATACAAAGATTCGACTTGTTCAAGCCATGGTATTTTCAATAACATCATATGGATGTGAAAGCTGGACAGTGAAAAAGACAGACAGGAAGAAAATTGATGCCTTTGAATTATGGTGCTGGCGGCGAATACTGTGTATACCATGGACTGCCCGAAGAACAAACCAGTCGGTACTAGAGCAGATCAAACCTAAGCTTTCTTTAGAAGCTCAGATGACAAGACTTCGACTTTCATACTTCGGACACATCATGCGAAGAGAGAGATCATTAGAGAAAGACATCATGCTTGGCAAGATAGAAGGTCAACGCAAAAGAGGAAGGCCAGCAATGAGATGGATCGCTACAATAACAGCAGCTACGGGTACCAGTCTGTCATCAATGAGCCGCCTGACTGAAGACCGAACACAATTTAGGATAGCTATCCAGAGGGTCGCCATGAGTCGACTCCGACTCGACGGCACTTAACAACAACAACAACAACAACAAAATCCTGTACCCTGTTGGGAAATGGGTACCTCTTCTACTGCCCCCTGGGCAAGAAGTAAATTGACCTCTTGACCTGAATGTCGTGTGAAGTCTGAGAATTGAACTGTCTTACAACTGTAGGAGGGGGCATGTTGAGGAAATGAAGCTTGTACCCCCCCTCTCTTACAATGGAGAGAGTCCAACCTTCTGCTGTTATCTGCCCCCATCTGGGGGCAAAATGACACAACCTTCCTGGAATGGTGGAAGGCTCTGGTCCGTTGAGGGCCAGGAAGGCCAAGTTCTCTAGATGAGAGTCAAAGCCCCTGTGGAGGCTGAGTCTGCCGAGCCGGTTGAGGCTTAGCAGTCTGTTTTCCTTTGTTTTGGTGGCTGCTGTCCCTTTCGGGAAGACTGACCTGCAGAATGCACCTGCTGGGTATAGGAGGGGTAAAACCTCTTTTTTAGTGAAGAATGGTTTCTTGTATGATTTCTCCTTGCTGGATCAGCTGTAGCCTTGGATAGTCTATCCAAAGTGGTGTTATCAGCATCCAGCTCATTAGCTTTCTCTTGCCAATTTTTGCCAAAGAGATTTTCGCCTGTGCAAGGGATATTCCCCAGTTTGTCCTGTATGCAGAGTTCTAAGTCAGATGCCTGGAGCCAGGCAATCCTACGTGCATCTATGGCAATAGCAGAGGTTCTGCTTATGCACTCAAAGCAGTAAAAAGCTGCACAATTAAACTTGGAAACATTCTGGGCATGTTTAACAAGTGTAAGATAATCCTGCCTCTTATCAGGAAGGAGAGGGCTCATAAGCTCCAAATCTCCTGTGACTTCCTTAAGGAACATCCCCATATATAAGATATAGGAACTAATTCTGGCAGAAAGCATGGAAGCCTGGAAAGTTCGACGTCCAAAGGCATCCAAAGTTCTACACTCACGTCCTGGAGGATTAGAGGCATGCCTCTTTGCACTCCTGATCCTTCTCATAGCTGATTCCACCACAATGGAGTGATGTGGTAGTTGAGCTTTTTTGAAATCCAGGACAAGGAGGTACTCGATAGATGGTATCAAGCCTATGAGAATGAGGAGAGGTGGTAAGAAGTGTTTCCCACATTCTTAACATGAGATCATGCAAGATCTCGTGAATAGGCAAAGTAGCTGCCTCCTTGGGAGCTTTAGGATATTGTAAAATCTCCAACTCCTTTGCTCTGGGTTCTGTTTCAGGAGCCACTGTGATGGAAAGACCTCAAGCCACCTCCCGGATAAAATCCTGAAAGAAAATTTCCTCTGGAGGAGACATCCTACGTTTAGGAGAAGGCAGCTGCTCCGGGAAAAGTACCCCGGTACCGACAGAGCTGTCAGAGTTTTCAGACTAATCGGAGGATTCAAAATACCTCCTGTCCGGGTGATCTTGCAAAGCACGATACCAGTACCGATCGAAGTCGGCGTCGGAGGGGTCCTGTACCGGCTTGTTGATACTGGAGGAAATAGCATGACTCGGTGTTGGTAACGCACCCACCGATGTCGATGCTGTTGGTACCGGTAGCGATATCAGTGCCGGTACTGGTTGAATTGTCTGAAGTGGTCCCGAAGGCACCGATGCCGCAAGGAGAGCCGCCAGACTGCGTTCAATAGCCAAGAATCGCTGGTCTATTGACGCTGCCGATGCCTGGATATTGGTACCGGACGAAGCGGCCAGTACCCCAGAGCATGGCACTAGTAGTTCTGCCGAGGTTGAGGCCTCAAGAATATCCTGGAGCCCCGACAGTGCTTTGGAAGCTGAAGCCTCCCGCCGGGGCAATTTTGCCAGTGCAAGTCCCTCAAGGGCAACGCCAGAGGCATCTCGATGCTTGGAAGGAAATCTACCCTTTGAGGACCGGCTAGATTTATGTTTAGTTACCTGAGATCCATGGGAGGAAGACGAAGCCCTGGAAGACGTCGATGCCACAGATGCTGCATCGGAGGGAAAGAGGGTGCTGAGCTTAGCAGCTCGGTTTTGCCAACCCCTCTTCGACATCATCCCACAGGCAAAATACTCCGAGATGGAGTGGTCAGGACCTAAACATTTGAGGCACCACTCGTGAGTGTCGGTGACAGAGATGGTAGCGCCACACTTGGAACACTTTTTAAAACCCGAAGTGGGTTTTTCCATTGCCGAGGAAAAATTGGGCCTAGTGCCCAAAATGGTGCGTGGCACTCAAAGGGAAAAAAAGGGCTGGAAAAAATATAACTTTTTTTTTATAAAAGAAATAAAGAACCGGCGGTACCGGTATTGCGTTGAGGGAAGGCAGACGCAACCACAAAAAAGAAGGAAGAATGGGATAATTTCTGCGGTGACAGGAAAAACGACCTGCTGACTCCGCGGAAAACAAAGAACTGGAGAGAGGCAGTTGGGAAAGGCGGGAAGGCAGCAGGCAGGCGCTGTGGGATGCTCCCAAAAGCTTTCTAATTGGACGCTGGGGAGCGTTCCCGCGCAGGCTCCGTCGGTACCGACGATACCCATATGTGAAGACTACATTCCTGCTTGTTCCTGGAAATACATCCTTCCGAATCATGTGTTTTTGGGCAACTTTCTACTTACCCGGGGCAGGTAGTGGATTCCTGGATCCTTTAACAGTTTATGGCGCTTTGCACCAGGAACGTGTCCACATTTTTTTTTTTAAACAGCTTTTACTACATCCTCCAGTAATGAATTCCAGAGTTTGATTACATATTGAGTGAAAAAATATTTTCTGCGGCCCTTCCATCACCAAGGAGGATGAACAGTTCTTATGTCGGGGCTAATTCAAGGGTAGAGACAGCGTAGTTACTCACCTGTAACAGGGAAATGGCCCCAGGAAGCTTCCACCTACAGTGAGGTGGGCCATGCTTCCTCCCATGGATCTCTGGCATCCTAACAGGGTTGGTGGGTAGGAGTTGAATTAAGTCTGAAAGAGATATTGAAGAACAGCCTGGCCAAAGAAGGCATCCTGATGGGAGGCTTTATCTAGGCAGTAGTGGGCTGTGAAAGTGTGCACCGAAGCCCAAGTGGCTGCTCGACAGATGTCATCAATAGACAGAGTGAAGGTTAGCAATAGAGGCTGCCATGGCTCTCACATTATGCGCTGTGACATGGCCTTGAAGAGGAAGACTCTTACTCTCATAAGTAAAGGAGATGCATTGTGCAATCCATTTAGATAGAGTTCTTTTGGAGACTGGAAGTCTCAAATGACTAGAATCAAAAACAAAAAGTTGAGAAGACTTTCTATGTTGCTGTGTTCTTTGTAGGTAAAAAGCCAAGGTTCTTTTACAGTCCAAAGTATGAAGGTTCCTTTCTGCATTAGAGGCATGAGGCCTCGGAAAGAATACAGGAAGGTAAATCGATTGATTTAAATGAAAAGGCGAAACCACCTTTGGCATAAAATGTGGATGAGTTTTGAGAACAACCTTATCATGGTGAAACCTTGTATAAGGGGGATCAGCCACTAAAGCTTGCAATTCACTAATGTGACGTGCAGAGGTGATTGCAATTAGGAAGATGAACTTTCAGGATAAAAACTTTAGGGTTGTAGTGGCTAAAGGTTCAAAGGGCGGTTTCATGAGCTGTCCGAGAACTAGATTTAAATCCCATGCCACCAGTGGTGGCCTGATAGGAGGCTTTAATAGAAGACCACTCATAAAATCTTGCTATGAGTGGATGAGAGGAAATTGGCTGTCCATTCAGAGGCTTATAGGAAGCTGCAATTGCACTAAGATGGACTCTTACTGAATTGGTCTTTAGACCAGAATTTGATAAATGAAGTAGGTACTCCAGGACTGATTCCAAAAGGTATCACAAGGGGGTTTAAGCCCTTTTGAGATTATCATACAGTAAAATGTTTCCACTTAAAAGCATAACAACGTCTTGTGGAAAGTTCTCCAGAAGCCTGAAGGATATCCTTTACCTGTGGGGAAAGGTTAAGATCCTGCATGTCTAGGCTTTCAGCAACCAGGCCCCGAGATGCAGGGACTGGGGATTCGGGTGCCATAGCATCCCATTCTCTTGGGAGAGGAGGTCTGGAGCACACCCTAACTCCAGAGGTGCAGCTTGAGAGAGATGTAGAAGCAGGGGATACCATGTTTGTCGTGGCCACTGGGCGCTATGAGGATCATACGACCTCTGTCTCTCTGAAGCTTGAAGAGTGTTTTGGGGATGAGGGGAATGGGTGGGAAGGCATAGAGGAAGTCCTGACCCCAGTGAAGGAGGAAAGCGTCCCTTGCCTGGCAATTGTGAGCCGGAATTCTGGAACAGAACCGGGGAAGTTTGGCATTCAGTGGACTTGCAAAGAGGTCTGTGTCTGGAGTTCCCCAGATCTGAAATATCTTTGTCACCTGGTCTAGGTGGAGAGACCATTCGTGAGGCAGCAGTACTCGGCTGAGTTTGTCTGCCCAAAGGTTTTGAATGCCTGGAAGATATACCACGAGAAGGTGAATTTGATGCTCTCTGGCGAGGGCCCATAGTCGTAAAGCTTCGTTGCATAACGACAGAGCCTGTTCCGCCCTGCTTGTTCACGTAGAACATGGCTACTTGATTGTCCGTTTGGACCAGGACTGTCTTGTAGCTGAGATGGGCATGGAATACTCGAAGAGCTAGGTAGATTGCTCCGAGTTCTAGGAGGTTTATGTGAAGACAAGCCTCTTGTGGAGTCCAGATACACTGGGTAGAGAGATGGTGCAGGTGTGCTCCCATCCCACCTGTGATGCATCTGTTGTTAAGGTGGCCTGGAATAAGGGTTGTTGGAAAGGAGACCCCACTGAAAGATTCTCCAGTGATTGCCACCATCACAGGGACAAGATCAGTCGCTGTGAGTTTGATATCTTGTCCGACAGACGTTGTGTGGCCTGTGTCCACTGTGTGGATAGGGTCCACTGGGCTGCTCGCATGTGGAGGCAAGCATAGGGAAGTACATTAACTGTGGATGCCATATGTCCCAGTAATTGCAGTAGTTCGAGCAGTTAGGGAGGACTTTCCTGCTGCTTGAGAAGCTAGTTGCACTATGCGAAGACAGCGGGGCTGTGGGAGGAAAGCCCTTGACTGTCTGGTATCTAAACAAGCTCCTATGAACTCCAGGGTCTGAGAAGGAACAAGTTGAGATTTTGGGAAATTTATGACCAATCCCAAGTATTGGAGGATTCGCATTGTGCGAGACAGTGCAGAGCTGGCTTCAGGAATCGTGGGGGCTCAAATGAGCCAGTCATCCAAGTAAGGGAAGATGAATATCCCTAGGGTTCGCAGGAATGCAGCTACTACTGCCATGCATTTTGTGAATACTCTTGGTGCCGAAGCCAGACCAAAAGGAAGAACCCTGTATTGGAAGTGTTTTCCCTTGAAAAGGAATCGTAAGAATTTCCTGTGATCTGGATGGATCAGAATGTGAGCATATGCATCTTTTAGATCTAGAGAGCAAAGCCAATCCTGACTTTGAAGGTATTGCAGAAAGGTTCCCAGAGAAATCATTTTGAACTTTTCTCAGAACAGATATTTATTTGTTCAATACTCTGAGGTCTAGAATGGGTCTGTCCCCTCCTGTTTTCTTTGGAATAAGAAAATAGGGGGAGTAGAACCCTGTACCCTGTTGGAGAATGGGTACTTCCTCTATTGCTTCCTGAGCAAGGAGTGTTGAGACCTTTTGATCCAGTAGATTGTCTGCAGAGGTTTGGGAATTGAACTGTCTTACGATTGTAGGAGGGGGCATGCTGTGAAAATGAAGCTTGTACCCCTCTCCTACAATGGACAGAGTCCAATTTTCTGCTATTTGGTGCCATCTGTTGGCAAAATGACATAACCTGCCTGGAATGTTTAGGGGTTCTGGACCCTTCAGAGGCAGGAAAGCTAAGCTCTCTAGGAAGGAGTCAAAGCCCTTGAAGGGGCTGAGCCTGTGGAGCTGGTTGAGCTCTCGGGCCTTTTGGCTTCTTTTGTTGTCTGGATGTTGCTGTTGTCCCTTTTGGGCAACTTGACCCTGACCTTGCCCTTGCTGGGTACAGGACGGATAAAACTTCCTCTTTTTGCTGAAAAAGGTTTTTTTTTAATAGGGTTTCTTTTTGGCTGGAGTGGCTGTAGATTTTGACAATCTGTCTAAAGTGATATTGTCAGCATCTATCTCATTAGCCTTTTCCTGCCAATTATTGCCAAAGAGGTTTTCTCCTCTGCAAGGGATGTTTCCTAATTTATCCTGTACCCAAATTTCCAAGTCTGATGCCTGAAGCCAGGCAATCCGATGTGCACCAATGGCAATAGCAGAAGTTCTGCTGATGCATTCAAAGCAGTCAAAGGCTGCACAATTTAAAACTTGTAAACGTCTTGAGCATGCTTGACAAGAGTAAGGAAGTCTTGTCGTTTGTCATCAGGGAGAAGGGGGCTCATAAGCTCCAAATCTCCTGTGACTTCTTTGAGAAACATTCCCATATATAAAATATATGAGCTGATCCTAGCTGAAAGCATGGAAGCCTGAAATGTTCGACGTCCAATGGCGTCAAGAGTCCTGCATTCACAACCTGGAGGATTGGATGCATGTCTTTTTGCACTTTTCATCCTACGCATGGCTGATTCCACTACCATTGAATGGTGTGGCAGCTGAGTCTTTTGAAAGCCAGGACATGGTGGAACTCGATATATGGTATTGAGTCTCCTAGAATGAGGAGATGTGGTCAAAGGTGTTTCCCACATTCTGAGCATCAAATCATGAAAAATTACATGAACGGGCAGAGTAGTAGCCTCTTTGGGAGCCTTAGGGTATTGGAGAATTTCCAATTCCTTTGCTCTAGGTTCTTTTTCAGGAGATACCGTGATTGATAGGCCTCGGGCCACATTACAAATAAAATCCTGAAAAGACATGTCCTCTGGAGGAGACATTCTGCGTTGAGCAGAAGAGGAGTCTTCCGGAAGAAGCACTCTGGTACCAGCAGAATTATCAGAGTCATCAGAATCAGAAGATTCGAAGTGTCTCTGATCCCGATGTTCATGCAAAGCACGGTATCGGTATCGATCGAAGTCGGTACCGAGTTGGTCCGGTACCGATCTGTCGATGCCCGAAAAAGTCGGCATGGGAAGAATTCCCACCGGGGCCGGTACCGGCATCGGTGCTGGTGTTGGTACCGGTGCCTGTTGAACCGTCGGTAGAGGTGTCAACGGTATCGCAGCTGTAAGGAGAGCTGCAAGACTGTTAGATAGCGAGGAATCTCTGGTCTATCAATGCTATCGATGCCTGGGTGTCAGTACCGGTAGAAGCGGCCGGAACCCCTGAGCATGGCACCAGTAGTTCTGCCGAGGTCAAGGCCTCGAGAACATCCTGGAGCCCCGTTGGTGCTTTGGCGGCCGAAACCTCCCGCCGGGGTTGTTTTGCCGGTGTAGTTTCCTCAAGGGCAATGCCAATGGCTTCTCGATGCTTAGAAGGCGATCTACCCTTTGAGGACCGTTTCTTATGTTTAGTTACCTGAGATCCATGGGAGGAAGACAAGGCTCTGGAAGACGTCGATGCAATGGACATTGCATCAGAAGAAAAGAGAGTACCAAGCTTTGCAGCCCAGTTCTGTCTTCCCCTTTTAGTCATCCCCATACAAGAGACACTCCGATGGAGAATGGTCAGGGCCTAAATATTTGAGATACAAGTCATGGGTGTCGGTGACGGAAATGGTACTGCCACACTTAGCACATTTTTTTAAACCACTAGCTGGTTTTTCCATTTTTCAGGAAAATGGGGCCTAATGCCCAAAATGGCGCCTAGCACCAAAAAGAAAAAGTTTCTGAAGAGAAACACTTCAGAAAGTATATATAAATATATTACAAAAGAAGAAATCAGAACTGGCAGTACCAGTAGGCTTCGAGCAGAGGCAGGACGCGACCACAAGAAAATAAGTTTAAAAAAGAAATTTTCTGCGGTGATAGGGTATGTGACCTGTCGGCTCCGTGGAAAACGAAAAACTGAAGAGGGATAATTGGAAAGGCGGGAAGGCAGCGTACATGTGCTGAGGGATGCTCCCAAAAACGTTCCTATTGGACGCTGGGGAGCGTTCCCGCACAGGCTCCGTCAGTACCAACGATACCCATATGTGAAGACTACATTCCTGCTTGTTCCTGGAGATTGTGTACCCATTGTGCTCTAATGAACTTTGGTGTCAATGCAGCGTAGTCTCCACCAGATGCTAGACGTCCTTAGTTCACAATGCCGAAGATGAAGACTATATAATTAGTCACACTGTTTAATTTGTAAATATTGCCAAATTACGTGCCGTACCTTTTGTTACCCATCTGTATATAGTTTACCTGTTCACCATGTTTTAATTTCCCTGTTTACTGTAAGTCCAGTGTAGATCCTTCTACATTGCACAATTATGTTACCTGTGAACCGCACTGATGATGAATAGTGCGGTATAGAAAAAACTCTAAATAAATTCCCTCTTCTTCAGGGTTGTAATGACTGAAGACATTTTGGGATGACCTAAAGGAATATAGCTCTGAGCTCAAGGGCCCCTCAATGCTGATGCTCTACCAGTGCAGCTCCAGAGGCCATGGAGACTGATGCCGAAGTTGATGGACTGACTTCTCAGCACCAAAAATAAATTTGCGCTGCTATTTTTAACCCTGAAGCCCTCTTTTTGTCATCTGCAAGTACAAACTGTAAGAAGGCAGCTTATGCCCCAGATAATGCAAGCATCATTTGTGAGTGTCCATGATGGACATAGTCCTGCAACACTAGGTGTGCTTTTTAAACCCATTGGTGAGTTTCTGGGACATAACTGACTGGAAAAACAGCTACTGCAAAAATCGAATTACTTTGCCGACAGTATTAAAAAAAAAAAATGGTATAATGTGGCTAGATCGCCTGAGGCTTAAACATGGCCTATAGCAGAGACACTGAGAAAATAAAAGGAAACAAACATCTGAAAAGCCTAAGAGGCTAAGATGAGAAACCCAAGGCAACATGCAACAACTAGGCAGGGAGGGGGAGGCAAACCCTTATAAACAAGTATAATAACCTAAAAAACTGAGGTGGAAAGAGAAGTATAGCCATAAAAAACCACCCATACGTAAACATAGGGCTGCATGCCAAAAGACCAAGGTAAACTGTGCAGCAGTGGCAGGTGTATGCACAGTTGAACCCTTTTAAAAGCCTCTAGGGAGGAGCTGGAAAAGGTTTGCATGCATGGGCTCTGTTGGTGACATCACCTATATAATGAGCACTTAACCTTTGTGTCTATGGAGAATACTTAAAACTTCTCTTAGACTAGTCTCTCCAAATGTACAATTTGTCTCTCAGATTGTACTTCGGTTTTGGGAGGTTTTAGGAAGGGGGGGGGAATAGGGTGAAATTAGACCTTATCTACTAATTGCCTCTCTTTGAAATCCGCCAGTCCAGTCCAGACTCCTGGGTACTGAGCCCCCTAATCAGCAGGTGGAGGAGTGAGCATGACAGTTTTGAGATGCTCCCACAGAAAGGCTCTGTCTCTCACTAGGAGCGTCAGTAAAATCTAACAAAGCAGTCGGCACTAATTTTCCCCCAACCACACAGAAGACATGTTGCGCGGCACTCCTACCCACACCAACAAAACATCGCTCCATAAACCTGAACTGTCCTTGGTTAAAGCAACGAACCAAAGTCTGATTTGGGGGGGGGGGGGGGGGGGTTTCCACTTGCACCAGGCATTCTAAAAACATGAAAACTGAGCTATCCCCATCCTGAGCCCCAGCCCTCCCCCCCAAATTCCTGTCTCCAACAGGGCAATTCAAAGACAGACACTGCTCAACTGAACCACCAAGCGGGCCTAAACCAGAGAGGGTTCTGGACTGGACTGGAGGAATTCAAGGAAAAGCAATTAGCAGGTAAGGTCTAATTCGGCTTTCCAAATCATTCTTCCAGTCCAGTCCAGACTCCTGGGACTTACCACAGCAGTACCTTTCAAGGATGGGAGCCCGCAAGGCCCTCCTGCAGAAATGCTGCACCAAATCACACCTCTGCTCTTGCTCTTAAATCCAACTGGTAATGTCTCCCAAACATTACCGGGTGGATTTTAGAGTGAAGTGGAGTAGCAGCCTAGTGGTTAGAGCACTGGCTTGGGATTCCCACTAGCACTCCTTGTGGCTTTGGGCAAGTCACTTAACCCTCCACTACCTCAAAAGAATCCTAGTTATCATTGTCCCTGTTTGATGACCATTACCAAGTTTAAGTTACAATGTAAAACACTGACTAAAATGATAAAGCGATATAAAACACTTAAATAATAAATCTACAGATGCAAGGAGGCCCACCCTGCAAATGTCACTTGCCGAAACTAGGCATGCTTCCACCCATGAAGCCACCTGTGCTCTTGTGGAATCTGCTCCGAGTCCAGACAGAATTGGCTTGTGTTGCACAGCTAAGCCGATGCAATGGCCTCCCGCAGCCACCTGGCAATGGAGGCCTTGGCTGCTGCCTCCCTATGCTGCGGCCCCCTAAAGAGGACAAACAACCGATCAGAGTGCCGGAAGGACTCCGCGCATTCCAGGTAGCACCTAAGTGCCCTGCCCGTTTCGAGCAGTCAGTGCGGTCTCTCCCTGTGTGCTCCCCCCTGCGCTGAGGACGGGTGTTACTGGCTGATTGAGATGGAACTCTGACAACCTTTGGGAGAAAAGAGGGCACAGTGCACAATATCACCTTCTCTGGGTGGAATACAAAGTATGGCTTGCAACAGGACAGGGCTTGAAGTTCCGAAATCCATCGTGCTGAGCAGATGGCCACTGAGAATATTCAGAGAGGTCCTTTAAGGAAGCTTGCCTAAAGGGCTCGAATAGGGCCTCTGCCAATGCCAAGACAACATTCAAATACTAGACTGCTGCAGTGAGTGTAAGAGTAGTTACTCACCTGTAACAGGTGTTCTCCAAGAGCAGCAGAAATCAGTCCTCACATATGGGTGACATCGACGTCGATGGAGCCCCCGTGCGGAGCAATTCCCCAGCTTTCTAAGAAAGCCTTTGGAAATACTGCACGCATGCGCGGTCCCCTTCCCGCCTAAAGGTGCCATCTTGCTCAGTCTGATGACAGCTAAAAGACAGCACAAAAAAATGTAAAAATGAACTATGTACAAATGCAACTCCCAGGGGAGGAGGGAGGGTTGTGAGGACTGATTCCTGCTGCTCCTGGAGAACACCTGTTACAGGTGAGTAACTACTCTTTCTCCAGGACCAAGCAGGAAGTCAGTCCTCACATATGGGACTCCCCAGCTTCAGGCTACTGGGGACCCAGAGCTGAAAAATGAGCTCCCTCTAGCCGCAGCATCAGAGAAAGGATTTCACTGAAACATACCCCCACCGGTAGCCCAACCAGAGGGCTAGAGGGTAGGAGTTGCCTAAACCTCAAAGAGATTCTGGAGTACTGCCTGACCAAAAGCACTGTCCCTACGGGACTTCCTCTCCAGGCAGTAATGAGCTGCAAAGGTCTGGCTTGAAGACCAAGTTGCAGCCCTACAGATGTCTGCCAACGGTACAGAGCGGAGATGAGCAACCGAGGCAGCCATTGCCCTGACACGGTGGGCCGGGACCCGACCCTGCAAGGGAAGGTCAGCTGCCCTGTAAGCCCAGGTGATACAGTCAGCCACACAGATGGACAACGTACGCTTGGAGACAGGTAACCCCAACTTATTAGGGTCAAAAGACACAAAGAGCTGAGTAGCCCTCCTATGCCCCTGCATACGTTCAAGGAAGAAGGACAAGGCCCTTCTACAGTCCAGGGTATGCAGGACTGTCTCAGCCCAGCTGGCATGGGGCCTAGGGAAAACGTCAGAAGAAACACCTCCTGGTTGAGGTGGAAAGAGGAGACAACTATTGGGAGGAACTTAGGATGAGTCCTAAGGACTACCCTGTTCCTATAGAAGCGAGTGTGGGGCCTGTCACAGACCAGGGCTTGAAGCTCACTTACTCGCCTGGCTGAGGTCAGGGCCACTAGGAAGAGTCTTCCAAGAAAGGAAGCGGAGAGGACATGTAGCCATCGGCTCAAAAGGTGGGCGAGTCAGTTGCTGCAAGACCACATTCAACTCCCACTCAGGGGCTGGAGGACGGAGAGGAGGCTTGTGCAAAAGCAAGCCCCTGAGGAACCGGGACACCAAGGGGTGAACCGATAAAGAGTGTCCATCCACCAGTGAGGGGTGAGCTGCCAGAGCAGAGAGGTGGACCCGAACAGAATTGGACTTAAGGCACTGATTGGATAAGTGCAGCAGGTACTGAAGCACTACTGGCACAGTGCAGGAGAAAGGATCTTCTTTGCGTTGCTGACACCACAAAGAGAACCGTCTCCACTTCAGGGCATAGGTTTTCCTGGTGGATTGCTTTCTAGAGGCCAAGACCACCTCCTCAACTTCCTGAGGCAGGCCCCAGGGAGCCAACACTACCCTTGCAGCCTCCAGGCCATCAAATTGAGAGATTTGAGATTGGGGTACAGAAGGGAACCCTGATCCTGAGAGAGATCAGATCAGGTTGCAACCCCAAAGGTAGTGGGGTTTCCACTGCTAGTTGAAGCAGAAGTGGGAACCAGGGCTGCCTCGGCCACCTGAGGGCTATCAGAAGTACCGAGGCCTTGTCCCTTAGAATCTTGAACAAGGTTCGGGCCACCAGAGGCGTGGGAGGAAACGCATACAGGAGGCCCAGGGACCATGAAATCAGGAAGGCATCCGCTGCTAATCGCATGGGATGCGGATGCCTGGAGCAGAACCTGGGCAGCTGCCGGTTCAGGGGACTGGCAAAGAGATCTTTGGATGGAAGTCCCCATTTCAGGAAAATTTTCTGAACCACTAATGGGTGCAGCTGCCATTTGTGGGGCTGCAGAACTCTGCTCAACCTGTCTGCCAGGAAGTTCTCCTGGCCAGGGAGATAAACAGCCTTGAGAAACATATTGTGCCTGAGCGCAAAAAAGCAAAGGGCCTGTGCCTCCTGACACAGCAGCCTGGACCCAGTGCCTCCCTGTTTGTTCACATACAACATGGCCACTTGATTGTCTGTCTGTACTAAGACAGACTGGTGAGCCAGGGTCTGAGAGAAGGTTTTGAGGGCTAAGCGAATAGCCTGGAGTTCCAGTAGGTTGATCTGTTGCGTGGCTTCCCATGGAGACCACAGGCCTTGGGTGCACTTGTCCAGACAATGTGCTCCCAACCTTGCAAGGAGGCATCAGTGGTTAACACTACTGTGAAAACAGGTATCTGAAAAGGCACCCCCTGTAGCAAGTTGGGGGGTGGAGCCACCACTGTAGGGAGTTCAGGAATGATTTGGACACCCGTACTCTGTCTCTGAGGCATCCTGTGGTCTGTTTCCACTGAGTTCTGAGGCACCACTGAGCAGGCCTCATGTGGAGGCGGGCATTTGGCGTTACATGCACTGTCGATGCCATGTGGCCCAGAAGCCTCAGACATAGTCTGGCAGAAACCAGTGGCACTCTGAGAAACTTGTTTGCTAAGTCCATCAGCCTTTGCGCTCTGTCTTCTGGCAAGTAAGCCATTGCTTGCAGGGAGTCCAACCGCAACCTTATGAACTCTAGGTTCTGGGAGGGGAGCAAAGTGGACTTTGTGAAGTTTATGACAAAGCCTAGGTGCTGAAGGAGAGAGATAGTTCGGAGGGTGGCTTGCCTGGCCTCCTGGTAAGTCTGACCCCGATGAGCCAGTCGTCCAGGTAGGGAAAGACAAAAATACCTTGATTCCTCAAGTGGGCAGCCACCACTGCCAGGCACTTTGTAAAGACCCTTGGGGCGGAGGTTAGGCCAAAAGGAAGTACTCTGTACTGATAATGGTTTCCTCCCACAATGAACCTGAGGTACTCTGTGGTCTGGATGAATGAGGATGTGAGTGTACGCATCCTTTAGATCTAAGGAGCATAGCCAATCTCCCTGCTGGAGGTAGAGCAGTAATATTCCAAGAGTAAGCATCTTGAACTTTTCTTTCTCCAAGAACTTGAGATTCCTGAGGTCGACAATAGGCCTGAAGCCTCCGGTTCTCTTTGGTACTAGGAAGTACCTGGAGTAGAAACCGTGACCTTGCAGGAGGGGAGGTACAGGCTCCACCGCCTTGTCTAGCAGCAGACCTTGAAGCTCTTGAAGGAGGAGGTCTGTGTGCAGAGGAGGCCTTGGAGGCTCCCCTGGGAAGTAGCTATATGCTGGAAATGGAGCATATAGCCCTTGCGGACTATGCTCAATACCCAAGCATCTCCTGTAATGGGTGGCCACCTGTGGGAAAACAGGGCTAGTCGACCTCCTGTGCAGGGATGGGTCAGCAGAGATAGAAAGGCTATGCTGTGGGAGTCAAAAAACCCCACCCTGCTGAGTGGGAGCAGGAGCCGGAGGCTTGGGGGCCTTCTGCCTACGGGGCCCAGGTCCCTGCCCCTTGGCCTGCTGACCCAGCTGGGGAGGCCTGGTATTGTGGGAAAGGTTTGTAGGCAGCCGCCTTCCTTGGGTAAAAGGACTTCTTACCCGAGCCCTTCTTTTTATGAGAAGGGGCAGAAGTTTTTCTGGACAGCCTTGTCCTAGTCAGGTGCTCAGTTTCGAGCTCAGCAGCCTTCTCGGGCATGGGCTTGCCAAAAAAGGTTCTCACCTCGGGAAGGGACATCGACCAACTTATCCTGCACCCAGGGCTCGAGGTCCAATGACTGCAGCCATACCTGGTGTCGGGCCTCGATGCCGGCTGCCGCTACACGGGCCGAAGCCTCGAAGCCATCGTAGGCCACTCGGGACATGAACTTTCCCCGATCCCCGAGGACAAGGTCTTGAACCTCTGCAAAGGTTCCCCAGAGAGGCCAGCAGAGAACCCGGCAATTTCCTTTGCCAGGTCCCGCAAGTACATGCCCATGTACAGCTGGTAGGACTGGACACGGCAAGAGAGCATCGAGCCCTGGAAGCACTTTCTGCCGAGCGCATCCAGGTTCCGGGCCTCCCTGCTGGGGGGCACCGCAGAGTGCATCTTCTGGCTTTTCAGACGATGCATGGTCAATTCCACCACCATGGAATGGTGCAGCAGCTGCGCCTTTTGGAATCTAGGGCTCTTAAGGAGTCGATAGATGAAATCGACCCGCTTGCTCAAAACCGGCACTGAGGCTGGTGCCTCCCACATCCGGAAGAGGAGCCGTTCCAGCATCGGAGGAACCGGCACAGTAAAGGCCTCCTTTGGAGGAGAGTCATACTGGAGGGCCTCGAGCTCCTCGGCTCAAGGCTCCTCCTTGGGGTCCGCGGGTATCGCCAAAGCCTTGGCCATATCCCTGACGAACTCCGAGAACAGTGTGTCCTCCAAGGGGGACCTACTCCGGGGCTCGGACTGCGGTGAGTCCAAAGAGACGCACCGAGTCCGAAAGGTATCAGGGGACTCCTCGTCCTCCGTCTCCCATGCGGACTAATCTGAAAAGGAGTCGGGAGGCTGCAGCCGCGTGTGTCTCGGTGGCACCCGCCCCGACGCCGAAGGCACCGGCGTCGACACCCTCGGTCCCGAGCGGGAGGTCGAGGGTGACCGTGACTGAGGACGACTTTGAGCCTTCATGGTCTTGAGTATCGGCTCGGTCTCCGGGGTCGACTTAGACGTCGATGTCCCGGTGGTCGGAGCAGATGCACCAGCAATGCTGGCCATCAGCACCCGCTGCTGATCCATGAAGGCAGACAATCTGCACTCCAAGACTGTCAGCCTAAGTCTAAGCTCAGAAGACTCAGCAGCCACCGACTCGGGCCCCGGCGGTGCCAGGCCCGATGTCGGCTCCTTGGGAGGAGAGTCCTCGAGGACAACAGGACTTACGTGCCCGGCAGACTCCGGCTCCACGCGGAGTATCTTGGACGGCTTCTCCTGTTCCAATGGCCCGGGGCGGCAGTTGGGGGTCCGAGACCTGGCCCTTGAGGAACCAGGGACCTCCTCTGACACCGCCCTCGCGAGCTGCTTCTTCCACTTACGTTCCTGATCGTGGGACTCCCTGTCCGAGGAACCCCGATGATGCTCGGGGTCAGACTCCTGAGATGTCCGGGCCCGGCCGGAGGCAGAGTCAGAAAAAAGCCGTTCTTTCTGATGCTGGTGGCTGCGAAGTGCCTTGGTGGACATTTTGCCACACGGGACACAGACCTTAGGATCATGATCCAATCCGAGGCAACGAAGGCAGCAGTCGTGGGTGTCGGTGAGAGACATCAGTTTCTTACACCGATCACACTTTTTGAAACCACTGGAAGCCATCGGGGAAAAAAGGACTCCCGGGGGGTCAAAAGACCGGCCTTCCAGGGAAAAGAAAAAAAGGGCGCGAACGCTAGCCACGAAGGGCAAAAACCGAAAAATAGAAGACGGGCTTGATACCGGTGTACCGAACCCGGCGGGAAGGGGAACCGGCGTCGAACCGAAGAACAGTGAAGAGATCGCAAGAAAAAATGTCAACTTTTCCGGGTGACACGGACAGACGTCCGTTGGGCTCCACGGAAAAAGAGAGACTGAGCAAGATGGCACCTTTAGGCGGGAAGGGGACCGCACATGCGTGCAGTATTCCCAAAGGCTTTCTTAGAAAGCTGGGGAATTGCTCCGCACGGGGGCTCCATTGACGTCACACATATGTGAGGACTGACTTCCTGCTTGGTCCTGGAGAACCTACTTTACAGTCCTCAAGAAATAAGCCACATTTGGATGGGCCATCAGTGACTTTCCACTGATCCTTCCCCTAGTAACACACAAAGGTGGCCAGCTGAACCTTCAGTGATCCCAGGACCAGCCCCCTTGTCCAACTCTGCCTGGAAAAATGTCAGAACCAGAGGCAGGGAAGCCATGAGTGTCGTGACCACCCAGTCCCTACACCAGTGCTTAAAAAGATACAACACCCTCACATAGGATTTCAATGTCAAGAACTTTCCAATTTTGAGGACAATAGACACCACAAAACAACCGTCAAGTATCCCCTCAGTTTTAGCTGCACCCATTCGAGAGCCAAGCCGTAAGTGAGAAACAATCCACTTGGGCATCCAGAAGGGACCCTGCTGCAATAGGTCCGGCTATTCCGGCAATCGCCAGGGTGATGTCGCCCTCAGCTGCATACCAGGGAAGCCTTGGCCAGTCGGGTGCTATGAGGATCACCAGACCTCAGTGTTGCTTTATCCGGTGAAGCACCCAGTCGATGAGGCCCCATGGAGGAAAAACAGAGGAGACCCTCCCGCGGCCAGGGCTGCACCAGAGCATCTAGGTCCTCTGACATGCTCGCAGCGCCTGCTGAAGAAACGGCCTGCTTTGGCATTGGCCACAGTCACCATCAGGTCCATTACCTGCACACCTAGTGCCACGCGAGGCCCTGAAGCACTATCTCCTCCAGAACCCATTCCCCTGTATCAATGTGATACAGACTGAGAAAATCAGCTTGCATGTTGTCCTTGCCAGCCACATGCGCTGCCGTCAGTGCACTCAGGTGAAGCTTCGTCCACTGCAAGAGCAGCGCCGCCTCGTCCATCAGCCCAATGATGGCTGTGCTTCCTTGGTGGATGATAAATGCCACTGCCGTGGCATTGTCTGAGAACATTCTTACTGCCCAGTCGGTAAGCAATATCCAAAAGTGCTGCAACTCCAAGAACACTGCTCTAAGTTCCAGAAGATTTATCGACCATGAGGCCTCTTTGGCAGACCAGAGGCCCTGCACCAGTTGTTCCAGACAATGTGGACCCAACTCCCCGCCGACCAAGCTGCGTCGGTCGTGACAGTTATCCTATCGGGGGGGAACAGATGGATACCCTTCATCAGCCATGGCAAATTGTACCACCAGCACAAACTGAGGCGCACATCCTGCGGACAAGGCAACCTCCTCACCAAGGAATCCCTGATGTTGGCGCCGACGGAGCCCCCATGCGGAGCATTTCCCCAGCTTTCAAAGAAAGCCTTTGGGAATGCAACCACGCATGCGCGGTCCCCTTCCCACCCAAAGCTGCCATCTTGCTCAGTCTGATGACATAGCTAAAAGACAGCACAAAAAACAAAATGAACTATATACAAGTACAATTCCAAGGGGAGGAGAGAGGGTCGTGAGGACTGATTCCTGCTACTCCTGGAGAACACCTGCTACAGGTGGGTAACTACTCTTTCTCCAGGACCAAGCAGGAAGTCAGTCCTCACAAATGGGTGACTCCCTAGCCCTGGGCTACCAGGAACCCAGGCTGAAAAATAGAGCTCCCTCTAGAGCCTCAGCAACAGTGAGAGAATCTTCTCTGAGACCACACCTGAACGGTAGCCCAACACCAGTACCGGAGAATAGGAATTGCCTAAACCTCAGAGATTATGGAGTACCGCTTGCCCGAAAGCACTGTCCCTACGGGACTCCCTCTCGAGGCAGTAGTGGTCCGCAAAAGTCTGGCTTGAAGACCAAGTAGCGGCCCGGCAGATGTCTGCCAATGGAACAGAGCGGAGGTGAGCTACTGATGCAGCCTTAGTCCTGACCCGGTGGGCCGTGACTCGACCCTCCACGGAGAGGCCGGCTGCCCTGTACGCCCAGGTGATACAGTCTGCCACCCAGATGGACAACGTACGCTTAGTGACAGGCAGCCCCAATTTATTAGGGTCAAATGAAATAAAGAGCTGAGAAGCCCTTCTATGCCCCTGCGTAGTTCTATGTAAAAGGACAGCGCCCTCCTACAATCCAGGGTATGCAAGACAGTTTCAGCCCTACTGGCATGCGGCCTGGGAAAGAACGTCGGAAGTACCACCTCCTGAATGAGGTGGAAGGAGAAAACTACCTTTGGAAGGAACATAGGATGAGTCCTCAAGACTACTCTGTTCTTATAGAACCTGGTATACGGCCTATCCGAGACAAGGGCCTGAAGCTGACTCGTACGCCTAGCCGAGGTGAGTGCCACGAGAAACAACGCCTTCCAGAATAGGAAACGTAAGTGGCAGGTAGCCATCGGCTCAAATGGTGGGCGAGTCAATTGCTGTGAAGACCAGATTGAGATCCCACTCAGTGGCCGGTGGACGAATAGGAGGCTTTAGCAGGAGCAGGCCTCTGAGGAAGCGAGACACCAGGGGGTGGCCCAAGAGGGATTGTCCATCCACCAGCGAGTGGTGGGCTGAAAGGGCACTGAGAGGTGGACCCGGACAGAGTTGGACTTAAGCCCCAAGTTGGACAGATGAAGCAAATATTGCAGCACCACCGGAACTGAGCAGGAGAAGGGATCTTCCTGCTGCTGAGAACACCAAGTTGAAAACCTACGCCACTTCAGGGCATAGGCCTTCCGAGTGGAATGCTTTCTGGAGACCAACACCACCTCCTCAACTTCCTTTGATAGAAGCAAGGGAGCAAGAACTACCCTTTCAGCAGCCAAGCCATCAAATTGAGGGATTTGAGATTGGGATGTAAGAGGGACCCCTGATCCTGGGTCAGGAGGTCTGGTTGCAACCCCAGAGGAACTGGAGCATCCACCGACAACTGCAGAAGAAGAGGGAACCACGGTTGCCTGGGCCACTTGGGGGCTACCAGGATCACCGTGGCCTTGTCCTGCTGGGTTTTGAAAAGAGTCCGGGCCACCAAAGGTGTGGGAGGAAATGCATACAGAAGGCCCTCTGACCAAGGGATCAGGAATGCATCTGCTGCCGCTCTCAGAGGATGTGGTTGTCTGGAACAGAACCTGGGTAGTTTCCTGTTCAGTGGACTGGCAAAAAGATTCATGGCCGGAAGACCCCACTTCAGAAAGATCTTTTGGACTACAAGAGGATCCAACTGCCACTCGTGAGGCTGCAGGAGTCTGCTTAGCCTGTCTGCCAGGCAGTTTTCTTGGCTGGGGAGGTAGACCGCCTTGAGGGTCATGCCCCGATTGATAGCCCAGGAACAGAGAGCTTGTGCTTCCAGGCACAGGAGTCGGGATCCTGTGCCTCCCTGCTTGTTCACGTAGAACATAGCCACTTGGTTGTCCGTCTGAATCAGGACAGATTGGTGGGAGAGGACCTGAGAGAAAGTCCGTATGGCAAGTCGAATGGCTCTCAATTCCAACAGGTTGATCTGCTGGGTGGCCTCCCACGGAGACCACAGGCCTTGGGTACAGGCTCCCTGGCAGTGTGCCTCCCAGCCTTGTAGAGAAGCATCAGTTGTCAGTACCTGAGTGTGTGGGGAGGCCTGAAAAAGAACTCCCTCGAACAGGTTTGGGAGATGTCTCCACCAGCGTAAGGAGTCCACCAAGAGTTTGAACACCTTTATCCTGTCTGACAACTTCCTTGTGGCTTGTACCCACTGTGCCCTGAGGCACCACTGAGCCAGCCTCATGTGCATACGGGCATTTGGGGTGACATACACTGTGGAAGCCATGTGACCTAAGAGCCGGAGGAAGCATCTGGCAGAGACCAGAGAGTTCACCTGAAACTGGCCGGCCAACTTCATCAGCCTGTGAGCTCTGTCCACAGGCAAATAGGCCTTTGCTTGGATGGTATCCAACCTTGCCCCTATGAACTCCACGTCCTGTGAAAGGACCAAAGTGGACTTTTGGAAGTTTATGACGAACCCCAGGTGCTGAAGCAGGGATATTGTTCGGAAGGTGGCCTGCCTGGCCTCCTGTGGAGACTGGCCTCTGATAAGCCAGTCGTCCAGGTAAGGGAACACAAAGATCCCCTGGTTCTTGAGGTAGGCCGCAACCACTGCCAGGCATTTTGTAAAAACCCTGGGGGCGGAGGTGAGGCCAAAGGGAAGCACTCTGTACTGAAAGTGGTTCCCTCCCACCACAAATCTGAGGTATTGCCTGTGACTTGGGTGGATGAGGATGTGAGTATACGCATCCTTCAGGTCTAAGGAGCATAGCCAATCTCCCTGCTGGAGGTAGGGCAGTAAGATTCCAAGGGTAAGCATCTTGAACTTTTCCCTCTCCAGAAACTTGTTCAGATTCCTTAGGTCTAGGATGGGCCTGAGGCCTCCTGTTCTCTTTGGTACCAGAAAGTACCTGGAGTAGAAGCCTTGCCCTTCCAGATGGTGAGGCACCGGTTCCACCCCCTGGTCCTGCAGAAGACCTTTCAACTCCTGGAGGAGTACGTTTCTGCACAGAGGGGGTCTTGGAGGCTTGCCTGGAAAGTAGGAGGGGGGTATCTGGGTGAAGCGGAGCAGATAGCCCCTCTCGATAATGCTTAACACCCAAGTATCCCCTGTGATGGCTGGCCACCTGTCTGGTTACAGGGTCAGCCGACCTCCTGTGCCCTGGAGAGAAGGAAAGGCTATGCTGGCATAGTCAAAAAACCCCTCCCTGCTGAGCAGGAGCCGGAGTAGGAGGCTTGGGGGCCTTCTGCCTACGGGGCCCATGACCCTGCCCCTTGGCCTGCTGGCCCTGTTGGGGAGCTGCAGAGGCCTGGTAGTGAGGGTAGGTTTTGTAGGCAGTGGTCTTCCTCGGGTAAAAGGCCTTTTTCCCCGAGCCCTTCTTCTTCTGAGAAGGGGCAGAGGTTTTCCTGGACAGCCTGTTCCTGGTGTGTCTCTGACTCGAGTTGTGCAGCCTTGTCAGCCATGGGCTTGCCAAAGAGGTTTTCACCTCGACAAGGGACATCGACGAACTTGTCGTGTACCTATGTCTTGAGGTTCTAGGATTGTAACCAGGCCTGGCGGTGTGCACCGATGCCGGCCCCTGCTACCCGGGCCGAAGCTTCAAATCCATCGTAGGCTGCTCCAGAGATAAACTTCGAGCACTCTCGAATTTCAGAAGACAAGGCCTTGAACCTCTGCAAAGGTTCCTCGGACAAACCAGCAGAGAACCCGGCAATCTCCTTTTCCAGGTCTTGAAGGTACATGCCCATGTACAGCTGGTAGGTCTGGACGCGGCAAGCAAGCATAGAGCCCTGGAAGCACTTTCTACCGAGGGCACCCAGGTTCCGGGCCTCCCTGCCGGGAGGCACCGAGGAATGCATCTTCTGACTCTTCAGACGATGCATGGCCGATTCCACAACCATGGAGTGGTGCGGTAGCTGTGCCTTTTGGAACCCGGGGATCTTGCGGGCTTGATAGATGGAATCGACCCGCTTGCTCAAAACCGGCATCGAGGCCGGCGCCTTCCACATGCGGAAGAGCAAACGCTCCAGCATCGGAGGAACCGGTACAGTAAAGACCTCCCTGGGAGGAGAGTCATACTGCAGGGCCTCGAGCTCCTCGGCTCGTCCTCGGGGTCTGCCAGGAAGGCCAAGGCTTTGGCCATGTCCCACACGAAGTCCGAGAACCGGGTATCCTCCGGGGGGGGGGGGGGGGGACCTTGTCCGAGGCTCGGAACCTGGTGAGTCCGAAGGGAAACACCGAGTCCAGAAGGTGTCCGGGGACTCCACTTCCTCAGTTTCCCACGCCCATTCCTCCTCCGAGGAATCGAGCGGCTCCGAGCGGGTGGGCACCGACGCCATCCGCCCCGACGCAGAGGGTACCGGCGTTGACGACCTCGGTCCCGAACGGGAGGCCGAGGGAGACCTCGGCCGAGGATCGACTCGAGTTCGCATGGTCTCAAGGATCAGCTCGGACTCTGGGGTCGACTTGGACGTCGAGGTCCCGGTGGCTGGGGCATATGCGCCGGCGAGACCGGCGATCAGCACCCGCTGCTGCTCCATGAAGGCAGACAGTCGCTCTCCAAGGCCGTCAACCTGAGTCCGAGCTCAGGAGACCCAGCAGCCTCTGACTCGGGCCCCAATGGCGTCGGGTCCGACATCGGCTCCCCCAGAGGAGAGTCCATGAGGACTACAGTACTCACGTGGCTCGGGGCTTCCGACTCCACACGAGGATGCTTAGCAGGCCTCTCCGACTCCGAAGACCCGGGATGGCGGTCGGGGCTATGCGACCTGGCCCTCGAGGGATCAAAAGCGTCCACTGATGCCGTCCTCGCGGGTTTCTTCTTCCTTTGGTGCTCCCTCGAGGGGGACTCCCTCTCAGAGGAGCCCCAACGATGCTCGGGGTTCGAAGTCCGGACCCGTCCAGACGCAGAGTCAGAGAAGATCCTCTCACGCTGGTGTTGACAGCTCCTCAATGCCTTCGAGGACATTTTGCCACAGGGGCTACAAACCTTAGGATCATGGTCTGGCCCCAGGCACCGGAGGCAGCTGTCATGTGTCGGTGAGAGACATCAGTTTCTTGCACCGATCACACTTTTTAAAGCCACTGGCAGCCATCGGGGGAAAAAGGGCCCCTGCAAGATCTACAAATTGTGCTGCCAGGGAAAAGAAAAAATGGCGCGAACGCAGTCTCTAAGGACAAAAACCGAAGAGAGAGATCCGGGCTCGGCACTGGTGTACCGAGTCCAGGCGGGAAAGGAACCGACGTCGAACCGAAGAAAAAACCACGACTCAAAGTAGGAAAAAAAATCGACTTTTTTCACGGGTGACAAGGACACACGTCCGAAGGGCTCTGCGGAAAAAAGAAGACTGAGCAAGATGGCACCTTTGGGCGGGAAGGGGTCCGCGCATGTGTGGCTGCATTCCCAAAGGCTTTCTTTGAAAGCTGGGGAAATGCTCCGCATGGGGGCTCCGTCGGCGCCGATGTCACCCATATGTGAGGACTGACTTCCTGCTTGGTCCTGGAGAACACTGTTCCCTTCAGATCAGAATGTGGAGGTATGCCTCCATTAGGTCCAGGGATATCAAGAACTCATTATGAACCGCCAGGATCACCAATCGCAATGTCTCCATATGGAAATGCAGCACTCAGAGAGCCCTGTTGACTGCCTTGAGGTCCAGAATGGGCCGGAAAGAGCCTTCCTTTTTGAGGACGACAAAGTTGATCGAGTAACGACCAGACCCGCATTGGTTGACGGGCACTGGCCAGACAGTCCCCAGGGCAAGGAGGGGCCCCAGCATCTCCCTGACTGCCTCCTGCTTTATTATGAGCTTGCATAGAGACCAAATAGGCATCAGGCACAGGTCACACAAGCTCCAGCACATACCCCTCTGATGATCTCGAGCACCCACTAGTCTTGAGTGATGTTGGCCAGGTGGAGTATAACAATGGCAGGCCACCTCCTACTCTGATGTCCGCCTGGACCCCCCCTCACTTCTTTGAGATTTCTTAGTGGAGCCTCCAACAATGGGCGTGGAGCCTCCAACAGTGGGCTAGAATCCCCTACCGGTCCCCTGCCCCCAGAAGGACAGATTCCCCCATGCCAGGAAACATGCCCTATGAAATGGCGCAAAACATGCTGCTTGAAACCTTCGAAATTCGAGATTGGCCTTGGTCCTCTCTAATCTGTGAGATTCTTCACCAGCTTCTCTAGTGTCTCCCCAAACAACCATCCCCTAAACAGGAACTTGAATAGGCATTCCTTGGATACAACGTACATAGACCAATTGCAGAGTCAGAGGAGATGCCGTGCAGCCACCGCCAAGACCATGCTCTTGGAGGAGGCATGAACCTGGACAATAGAATGCATCTGCCAAATGGATTGC
The DNA here is from genome assembly GCA_033557465.1 of Ichthyophis bannanicus. NCBI lineage: Eukaryota > Metazoa > Chordata > Amphibia > Gymnophiona > Ichthyophiidae > Ichthyophis > Ichthyophis bannanicus. The sequence continues at coordinate 1,088,791,925 of CM066032.1, read as the reverse complement.
CCCTGCCTCGAGCACTGCTGGTCCCTGGTCCCCCTGTCTCGGGAAGCTCCTGTGCCCACCGAAGACAGGCGCAGGCCACATATGCCCTGCAAATGGCCAACTGGAGGGCACTGGCCTCAAAAGCCTGCTTCAGCATGGTCTCCAGCAGTTTCTCCTGGGGATTCCACAGGGGGCAAGTTACCTCAGGCTAGAGGGTCAGGGGTTCGAATCTCGTTAGGGGACAGCAACCTTAGGCCGGAAGGACTGGGTTTCTAGGCAGGCCACTGAACCCTCCATTGCCTCAGCAACAAAAACAGACTGTGAGCCCTTTGGGGACAAGGGAAAGCGTAGTTACTCACCTGTAACAGGTGTTCTCCGGGGACAGCAGGAATCAGTCTTCACATATGAGTGACGTCAGCACCGACAGAGCCCTCGCAGAAGCTTCCCCCCAGCTTTCAAAGAAAGCCTTTGGGAGATGCCACCACGCATGCGCGGTCCCCTTCCGGCCCAAAGGTGCCATCCTGCTCAGTCAGATGACATAGCTAAAAGACGGCAAAAATAAAAGAAGGTAAAGGAGAAACTCCAAGGGGAGGAGGGAGGGTTGTGAGGACTGATTCCTGCTGTTCCCAGAGCACACCTGTTACAGGTGAGTAACTACGCTTTCTTGGGAACAAGCAGGAAGTCAGTCCTCACATATGGGACTCCCCAGCTACAGGCTACTGAAAACTCATAGCAAAACAGGGCTCCTGCAAGAGCAGCCGCAAGCAGCAGCCATTTTAGTCCGTGCACACAGACTACAGTAGGACCGAAGGGTGTGTCCGAAGGGTTGGAGGGTAGAAGTTGCCTCGACCCCGAAAAGGTTAGAGCACAGCCTGGCCAAAGGCACTGTCCTCTCGGGACTTTTTCCAGGCAGTAGTGAGCTGCAAAAGTATGGGCTGAAGACCACCATCGGGACAGAGCGCAAGTTTGCCACCGAAGCCGCCATGGCCCAGACATGGTGCGCCGTGATGCGGCCTTCCAATGGAAGTTTCGCCTACCCATAAACAAAGGTGATACAGTCCACCACCCAAGTGGACAGCGTACGGTTGGTCACCGCCTTCCCCAGTCTACTGGAGTCATAGAAGATGACAAGCTGAGCAGCTTTGCAGTGGCCTTGGGTGCATTGGATGTAGAAGAATAAGGCCCTCTTACAGTCCAATGAGTGAAGGACCGTCTCTGCCCGACTGAAGTGAGGTCTTGGGAAGAAGGTAGGAAGCACCACTTCCTGGTTAAGGTGGAAGGGCGACACTACCTTCGGCAGGAACTTGGGGTGCATGCGAAGCACCACCCTGTTTCTTGTAGAACCTGGTGTAAGGCGCCTCTGCCACGAGGGCCTGGAGCTCGCTAACCATGTGAGCAGAAGTAGCAAAAGTGGCAGGTAACTAGAGGCTTGAAGGGTGGGCGAGTGAGCTGCCCCAACACCACGCTGAGGTCCCATTTGGTCGCTGGAGGATGAACCGGGAGTTTTGACAGGAGCAAGCCCCGAAGGAAGCAGGTCAAAGGTTGGACCGAGAGGGACTTACCATCCACCGGGTGGTGGTGCGCTGCCAGGGCACAAAGGTGAACTCGGACGGAGTTAGACTGGAGCCCGGATTGGGAGAGATGGAGAAAATACTGAAACACCAAATCCACCAGGCAGGAGAAGGGATCAGCCCCATGATCGGCGCACCAAACAGAGAACCTGTGCCATTTGAGGGCGTATGCCTTCCTAGTAGAGGCCTTGCGAGAGGCCAGCAGAATGTCTTGAAACTCAACTGGAAGGTTGAAGGGGGCAAGAGTCACCCTCTCAGCAGCCATGCTGCCGAGAGGGACCCCAGATTGGGGTGTAAAAGAGAGCCCCCTCCTGAGATAGGAATCCTGGGGTAGTGCCCAAGGGAATGGAGACCTTCACTGCCAACTGCAGCAGCAGCAGGAACCACGGCTGTCTGGCCACCTGGGAGCTATCAGGATAAGCGAGGCTCTGTCGCGGAGGGTTCTGAACAAGGTCTTGGTGATCAACAGCGTCGGAGGGAAGGCATACATGAGGCCATCCTACCATGAGATTAGAGATGCATCCGCTGCCACCCTGGAGGGGTGGGCCTGCCGGTAACAGAAGCGGGGCAACAAAGTTGTCTGGGCTGACGAACATGTCCATCACGGGTTCCCCCAGAGCCAGAAAAGTCGGCTGGCTATCCCGAAGTCCAGCTGCCACTCGTGCGGCTGGAGAACCCTATTATCGGCCAGCTGGTTGTCCTGGCCTGGCAGATACACTGCCTTCAGGATACCCTGTTGGATTGCATACGAACAGAGACCAAGTACCTCCTGGCAAAGGACATGGGACCCCGTGCCCCCTTGTTTGTTTACGTAGAACATAGCCATCTGGTTGTCCATCTGGACTAGGACTGGCCGGTGACCCAGGTGGTGAAAGAAAACTCTCAGAGCAAGGTGTATTGCTCGGAGCTCCAGGTGGTTGATCTGTTGGATGCTCTTGTCTGGCGACCAGGTGCTCAGGGTGGGGAGGGTCCCGCAGTGGGCTCCCCAGCCGAGCAGAGGTGTCTGTGGTGAGGACGCTTGAGTGGCTGGGAGTCTGGAAGGGCATGCCCACTTCTAGATGTTGAGGCAACTGCCACCAGACCAGGGAATCCGCCAACTGGCGGGTCACCACAACTCTGTCCCGCAGGTGGCCTGTGGCCTGAGACCACTGGTCCCAGAGATACCACTGTGCTGCCCTCATATGGAGGCGAGCATCTGGGGTGACGTGGACTGTGGAGGCCATGTGCCCGAGGAGAGGCAGAAGGTGCCAGGCAGGCACCGAGAAACGGTGTTGTATATTTCGAGCCAGAAATCTGAGATGATCTGCCCGGTCCTTGGGCAGGAAGGCCTTGGCCTGGAGAGTGTCGAGCTTTGCCCCAATGAACTCCAGGTATTGCGCAAGGAGGCGGCGAGACTTGGGGTAAATTATGACGAAGCCCAAGTGTTGCAGAACCTGGATAGTGCGGGCAGTGGCTGCTGTGCCTCCCCCTTATGAGCCAGTCGTCCAGGTAGGGAAACACATAGACCCACTGGAGCCTGAGGAAGGTGGCCACGACCGCCAGGCATTTCATGAAGACCATCGGGGCCGAGGCTAGGCCAAAGGGAAGCACCCAGTATTGAAAGTGTTTGCCTCCTACCACAAACCATAGGTACTGCCTGTGGTTGGTGTGGATAAGGATGTGGGTATAAGCATCCTTGAGGTCTAAGGAGTATAGCCAATCTCCCTGCTGGAGGTATGGCAACAATGTTCCAAGGGAGAGCATCATGAACTTTTTCCTCACCAGGAATTTGTTGAGGTTGCGCAGGTAGAGAAGGGCCTTAGACCCCGTCCTCTTTGGGACGAGGAAGTATCTGGAATAGAACCCTCTGCCCCTGAGGTGGTGGGGCACTGGTCCCACCACTTTGTCGTCGAGAAGACCTGCCAACTCCTTCAGGAGAAGGTCCCAGTGGAGGGGATACCTGAGGGGCTCTCCTGGGAAATAAGGGGGAGGCGTCCAAGTCAGGTGGAGGAGGTAACCCTCCTCGACTACCCTCAGAGCCCAGGAATTGGTGGTGATGGACACCCACCTATGGGCATAGAGGGCCAGACATCCCCCCTGTGGGCTGATGATCTCCTTGAGGTAGAGAAGCTATGCTGAAGGAGTGTAAAGCTCCACCCTGGCTGGGCCGGAGCCAGTGCCTGGGATTTTGGAGTCTTCTGCTTATGCGGGCCATGTCCTTGTCCTGCTGACCATGTTGGGGAGCCAGGGAGGTCTTCCGTTGGGGAGGGGGAGTGGTCTTCTTGGAGAGCCTGGTCCTCATCATGAACTCTATCTCCAACTCGGCAGCCTTGTCATTCATTGTTTTGCTGCAGAGGTTCTCCCCTTGGCATGGGACGTCAACCAGTTTGTCCTGAACCTACTGCTCGAGATTGGACGACTGAAGTCAAGCCTGGTGGCGTGCACCGATGTCCGCCGTGGCTACCTGGACCGCCAACTCGAACCAGTCATAGGCTGCTCGAGACAAATTTGGAGCACTCACGGACACAGCATTGGACAGACTCCTGAACCGCTACAAAGGTTCCTTGGAGAGACCAGCCGAGTTCCTTCACAAAGTCTCTCAAGTACATGCCCATGTACAGCTGGTAGGCCTAGACTCGGCAGATGAGCATCGAGCCCTGGTAGCACTTCCTGCCGAGGGCATCCAAAGTGTGGGCCTCCCTGCCAGGGGGCACTGAGAAGGGTGTCTTCTGGCTTTTCAGCCGACATATGGCCAACTCCACCACCATGGAACTGTGCGGCAGCTGTGATTTCTGGAAGCCCGGCACCGGCAGACCCGATACATCGAGTTGAACCGTTTGCTCACCTCCGGCACAGACGCTGGTGTCTCCCACATGTGGCGCATTAGCCGTTCCAGGATGGGAGAAATGGGCACCATGAGCGATTCCCAAGGAGGGGCCTTGTACTGAAGGATCTCCAGCTTGTCTGCCTGATGATCCTCCACTGACTGTCGGGAACGCTAGGGCCTTGGACATGTCCTTGACAAAGGACAAGAAGCCCATGTCCTCCGGCAGGGACTGCCTCAGACTGGGGAATCGGAAGGGATGCTGCGGTGGTGACTGGTATCAGGAGACGACTCATCCTCTGTCTCCCATTCGGAGCACTCCGAGGATGACTTGTAGGGAGGGCTGCTCTGCAGGCTTCTAGGCCACCGAAGCCCTGCGGTCGACACCCGGTAGACTGGCTGGACATGACCGAAAGCCTGTGGAACGGGATGCCAAGCGTGACCTTGGCTGAGGATCAATTGACCGAGGATCGGCTCGGCCTCCGGGGATGTCTTGGACGAATGTTCGGTGGTCGGGGCAGATGAGCTGGACATGCCGGACAACAGCGCCCACTGCTGGCCAATGAAGGCAGACAAACTGCGCTCCAGGGCCGCCATTCTGGACTTGAGGCCAGAAGGCTCCGCAGGCTTCGGCGCAGGCACAGAGGAACTCGGGCCCGAAGCCGGCTCCCCCGAAGAGGAATACTCGAAGATAGTGTCTGGACATAGAGGCTGGTCCGCGACTGGATCCTTCTGGGGGACCATGGCAGGTCTCTCCTTTTCTGACTCCTTGGATGAGCGCCTTGGACTGCGGGATTGGGCCCAAGAAGTTCCCAGCAGATCAGAACCATCCAAGGACACCGCCTTCGAGGGTTTCTTCTTCTTCCTGTGTTCCCTCGAGGGGGACCCCCCTCTCCGAGGACCCACAACGATGCTCGGGTTTGGAAAACTCCTCCTGAGATGTCATGGCCTCAGACGAGGCCTTGGCCTTCGGAAGCATCAGGGATTCAGGGAAGAACTTATCGTGCTGCTGTTGCTGCTTTTCAGGGCCTTGCTGGACATCCATTTGCAAAGACCGCAGGCCACCGGGTCGTGGTCCGGCCAGAGGCAACGGAGGCAGGAGTCATGTGCGTCGGTTAAGGACATTATCTTAGAGCACCGATCACACTTTTTAAAGCCACTAGTAGCCATGGGGGAAAAAAAAAGTACCCCTGCAAGGTCGAAGACTCTCTGGGCTGCCAGCGGGGAAAAAGGGCACGAAGGCGCCAGAAAAATAAAAAGAATGAAGACTAAAGAAAATGAAATGAACTCGATGCCGAGGCACAGAGGACAGTAGCAGGAAGAGCAAGACCGGAGTCGCGTTTGAAACTCTGGTACAAAAACAATTCAACTTTTTCCAGGGGAAGTCAGACAAAGTCTGAAGGGCTCCGCAGAAAAAAAAAGGAGACTGAGCAAGATGGCACCCTTGGGCAGGAAGGGGACCGCGCATGCATGGTGGCATCTCCCAAAGGCTTTCTTTGAAAGCTGGGGGGATGCTTCCATGGGGGCTCCGTCTGTGTCGATGTCACCCATATGTGAGGACTGACTTCCTGCTTGTTTCCGGAGAAACATATATACACAGTACCTGAATGTACACCACTGACTTATTCCATACATACATCTTGGTCACAACCAAGGCATCCACCTTTGGGAACTTGGAGTTCCTTCTCCTCTGGCACCAAGGGGTACAGGCGGGACATAACCCTGTACCCCCCTGCAGGCTAGCCTTGGGTAATTCCCACTCTGCATTGATCATCTTTTTTGATAGCCATATGGACCAGGAAAAAAAAACTTGTGGTGATTGGATGCCCTGTAGCAAAGGATCCTCTAATTGCAGCTCCTTCGAAGGAGTTGTTACAGTCATGTTCAGCGCCCCCAAGAAACAGCTGATCAGCCCTGCCAATTCTTACTTCTGAAATTCCCAGACGACCATAGGCTTGACCCTGGAGACAGCCTCACCACCCTTTACTGCATCAGCACAGCAACCACGTAACCGCAATGAAGGAGAACCCAATCCTTCCAGTAAGCTGGCAGGGATGGAGATGTGGCAGGTAGGCAAGGAGGGACCCGGGGCACCTAGGTGTTCACACTTCTCAAAAGTGAGGCTGACCCCATGCCTCAGCGGTTCATAGTCCTCGATGTGTTGGGGCAGGCAAGATGCCAACAGCACTGCCTGAAATCTCAGGAAGCTAAAAATATAAATAAAATAAAATAATTTGAGAGAGATCTCCTGAAGGTAATTAAACCAAAAATATGCCTTGCCCTAATCAAGGATAGTTTACCCTCCCCTTAATTTAAATAAGCAGAAATCTGCCTCCGTCTCTGCTGCTCCCCCCCCCCTCCCCGGGGAAAAGCAGACCAAACAGCAAAGCCTAATTCCTCTAGTTTAGTCCAGACTCACAGGAGCCACCCATCTGCTGGAGACTGAGCTATACTGACAATCCTGATGAGGCACAGAACCTTTTAAAAGGGAGGATCTCAAAACATGCTCGGTCTCTCCACCTGCTTGTTGCAGGGCTCAGTACCCAGGAATCAGGACTGGACTGGAGGAATGATATGGAAGGCATCATTTCATTCACCTCCTCTAGTCCTAAAACTATCAGAACTAGGGCAAGAATCTGGCACCAAGAGCCTTCAATCCCAACTACCCAGGGATTTCCCCCCCATCCCCCGTTTTATACCTTTCACTCAACATACTTCAATCTAGTCATTGTGGCGACAGTCTCACCTGTAAGCTACAAACCACGGCTCCTTCTGTAACCTTGCAATCATAGATCCTAAATCCAGCCACTAGGTGACACCATTATACAATAAGTACAACTTCCTGCCTGCCCATCCCCCCACCCAGGGCTGTGCAGCTCACTGTCTCTGGGGTGGCTGACCTAGAGAGCCAAAGTTCTGACCTGGGAATCCAAACAAAAGGATCCATACAGCATAACCACTAGTGCTCTTCCCAGTAACTACATCATCCAGAAAGCGTAGTTACTCACCCGTAGCAGGTGTTCTCCGGAAACAGCAGGAAATCAGTCCTCACATATGGGTGACGTTGGCACCGACAGAACTGTGCAGTAACCTCTCCCCAGCTTTAAAAAAATAAAAGCCTGTGGGAGATCTACCTCACATGCGTGGTCATCTTCATGCCCAAGAGTGCCATCTTGGCTCAATATGACATAGCACAAGATGGCAAAAAGAAAAGCAACTCTATGGGGAGGAGAGAGGATTGCGAGGACTGATTCCTACTGTCCCCAGAGAACAACTGCTACAGGCGAGTAACAATTTCTCTGGGAACAAGCATGAAACCAATCCTCACATATGGGACTCTCCAGCTACAGGCTACCAAAAAGACCTGTAAGCTACGGGCGATCCAAAAAGCAAACCAAAAACAGCAGCAGAAAGTACAGTTCAGTCACAAGACCTCAGTAGTGACCACAGTATCAACCAGGGAAACCAGCTGGGCACACAGAAGGATTGGAGGGCAGGAGCTGCCTTAAACCCCAAAAAGATGAAGTACCACCTGACCAAAGGTGCTCTCCTGCCAGGATTCCTCCTCCAGGCAGTAATGCACTGCAAAGGTGTGGACAGAGGACCAGGTGGTGGCCTGGCAGATCTGCAGTAAGGGAACCGAGTGGAGGTTCGCCACAGATGCCGCGATGGCCCAGACATTGAGTGCCGTAAAGTGGCACTCAAGCGAAAGACTGGCTCGTAGGTGAAGGACATGCAGTCCGCCACCCAGGAGGACAGAGTACACATGGAGACTACTACGCCCAGGTGATTAGGGTCATAGTAAATGAAGAGCTCCAAGGAACGGCGATGAGGCTTGGTTTGCTCCAGATAGTAGGCCAAGGCTCGCTTACAAGTCCAGAGTGTGGAGAGAAGCCTCTGCACTGTTAGCATGAGGCCGTGGAAAAAAGGTGGGAAGCACCACCACCTGGTGGAATGGAGAAACCACCTTAGGGAGGAACTTAGGGTGTGTTTGGAGCACCACCCTATTCCCGTGGAACATAGTATAGGGAGCATGAGCCAGAGCCTGGAGCTCACTGATACTGCATGCAGACCACCACGAGGAAGATCACCTTTCAGGACAGATACTGGAAGTGGCAAGAAGCCAGCGGCTCAAAGGGAGAGCAATAAGCTTCAAGGGGACCATACTGAGATCCCACACTGTTGCCAGTGAGCAGGTGGGTGGTTGAGAGAGCAGGAGGCCCCTCAGAGAGCAAGCCACAAGAGGCTGGGCAGAGAGGGACTTCCCCTCAATGTGATGGTGCGCCGACTGCACACTGAGGTGTACCCTGATGGCATTAAGACTTCAGACCAGTGTTGAACGGATGTAGCAAGTTCTGCAGGACCAGCTGGACAGAACAGGATAAGGGCATCCCCCCCCCCCCTCTCTCAGCACACCAGAGTACCTATGCCACTTGAAGGAATACAATCATCCAGTGGAATCTTTTCAGGACACCAGCAGGATCTCTTCCACCTCCCTGAGCAAGTCAAACTAGGCCGAGGCTACCCCCCCCCCCCCCTTTTTGTCAGCAGCCAGGCCGTCAGGGCCAGGGACCCCAGGTTGGGGTGCAAGAGAGTTGTCCTCCTGCGAGAACAGGTCTGGGACACACCTCAGGGGGGCAGTGTGCACCTGAAACAGGCTGAGGAGCAGAGGAAAGCACAGCTGTCAGGGCCACTGGGGGGGCTATGATGATCAGCATGGCACAGTCAAGCTGTACTTTGAAAAGAGTCTTGGCAATCAGCAGCATGGGAGGATAACCATAAAGAAGGTCCTCTGTCCACGATATGAGAAATGCATCCTCTGATCCTATCTCCACCCATCTCCTTAGCTCTATCTCCTCCACTGTAGTCCTTTCCATCTCATATTCTCAACCTACTGCTCTCCACTGCAACATTCCCTGCAGCCTTCAAGCATGCTGTGGTCACTCCTCTCCTCAAGAAACCCTCACTAGACTCTACCTGTCCTTCTCACTATCGACCTATCTCCCTCCTCTCCTTCGTTTCTAAACCACTATTGCCTCAACTTTCTCCCCTCTCAAGTCCTTCTGAATCCTCTACAATCTGGCTTTCATCTTTTACATTCTACTGAAATGGCTCTTATTTATTTATTTACTTACTTACAGTCTCTTATATACCGCGCTATTCTGCATCAGTGCAGTTTACATTGAACAAACTGAAATTATATTGAACAGGGCATTATAACTTGGAGATAACTATTTTACAGGGGACATGGGCTATGGAGGGTTAAGTGGCTTGCCCAAGACCACAAGGAGCATCTGTGGGACTAGAAACCCCAGTCCTTCCGGCCCAAGGTTGCTGTCCTCTAGTGGGATTTGAACCCCCGACCTTCCAGCCTGAAGTACCTTGCCCCAAACCTCTAGGCCACTCCTCCAACTCCAACTCTTGTCAAAGTCTCCAGTGACCTGTTCCTGGCAAAATCCAAGGGCCCTTACTCAATCTTATCCTCCTCAACCTTTCTGCTGGCTTTTGACACTGTTGATAATAACAGTCTCATTGATACCTTGTCCTTGCTTGGTTTTAAGGGCTGTGTGCTAATCCTGATTCTCTTATCTCTCCCATCGCTCTTTCAGTGTTTGTTCTGGTGAATCCTCCTCTTCTGCTATCCTACTCTCAGTCGGTATACTCCAAGGATCTATCATGGGTCCACTCCTTTTCTCTCTATATACCCAGTCCCTTGGTGCACTCATCTCTTCCCATGGCTTTCAGTACCATCTTTACGCTGATGACTGCCAGACCTACCCCTCAACACCTGAAATCTCTCCAGCAATCCAGGTGAGGATTTTTGCCTGCCTTTCTGACATTACTGTTTGAATGTCTCACTGCTGCTTGAAATTGAACATAGCCAAAACTGAGCTTTTTATTTTTCGCCCTAAACCCTCCTCCTCCCCTCTCTCCTTTCTGTGGATAAATCTCTACTCCTCCTTGTCTCCTCAGCTTGCAACCTTGGGGTTGTCTTGGGCGCCCTCTCTCTCCTCTCCACACACATCCAACTGTTAGCTAAACCTGCAGTTTCTTTCTCTACATCAACAAAATTCACCCATCTAGACTATAGTAACATGCTCTTTGCTGGTCTCCCTCTGAATGACCTCGCTCCCCTTTATCTGTTCAACATTGCTGCACCAACCTCATCATGCTCATATTACCTCTCTTCTCAAGCCACTTCACTGGCTTCCTATCCGTTTCCGCATCTATTTCAAACTTGTCCTGCTGACCTATAAGTGCATGCAACTCTGCAGCTCCTCACTACCTTTCCTCTCATCTCTACCTACACCCCCCTCCTTGGGAACTCTGCTCTTCTGGCAAATCACTTTTATCTGTGCCCTTCTCTTCTACTGCTAATTCCAGACTTTGCTCCTTTCACCTTGTTGCTCTTTATGCCTGGAAGAAACTACCTGAGTCTGTATGTCAGGCGCCTTTTCAAATCCAGCCTGAAAACACACCTGTGCTGCCGCTTTCGGATCTTGACTCACATGATCTCCTTTGTGGTTCCTTACCATTCCCCCTAGATGTATCCCACGTCTACAACTACTGTGCTGTCTGTCTTGCCTAGATTGTAAGTGCTGATGAGGTGTCTCTGTATGTGTGTCTGTTGCAGAGTACGTCTTGTAGCACTATATAAATGTTCAGCAGCAGCAACAGCATCAGCCACGACCCAGGAGGGGTGCAGCATCCTGAAGCAAGAGCAGAAGCATGACAATGGGGCATTGCCCGGACTGGCTAGGAGATCCATCGCAGAAAGGCCCCAGCAGTGAATCAATCATTTGGTCACCTGCAGGTCCATCTGCCACTCATGGGGTTGAAAAACTTGGCTGAGCAGGTCTGTCAGGGCATTGTCCTGGCCAGGGAGGTACACGGCACTAAGGAACATCCCACCCTCGCTGGCAAAGGTGCAGAGGCAGACTGCTTCCCAGCACAGGAGGGACGACCCTGTGCCTCCTTGCTTGTTGACAGAACATTGCCACCTGATTGTCTGTCTGAATCAAAACACTGGTTCTGCAAGGGGTGCTGGAAGGCCCGGAGGGCATAGGCAATGGTTCGGAGCGCTAGGAACTTCTAGAGGGCTCTCCGATACACACCACAGCCCCGAGTGCCAAGGTTGTCGCAGTGGGTCCCCCAAGCCAACTTGGAGGCATCTCTGGTGAAGACCCTCTAGGGGGGTCAGGGCCTGAAAGGACATTCCCGCCAGCACATTCTGCAGCTATTGCCACCAGTTGAGGGACTCTGAGGGGACAGGTGACTGTCACCCTGTCCTGCAGGCACCCTGTTGCCTGAGACCACTGGGAGCAGAGGGCCCACTGAACCGGACGCATGTGGAGATGGGCGTCAGTTGTGACGTGCACAGTCGAAGCCATGTGCCCCAGAGGCGCAACATGAGCTGGGCAGAGGTCGAGTTCTGGCAATGAACCTCCTTTGCAAGGGCCGCTAGGTGCAGGGCTCTGTCGAGAGAGGAAGGCTCTGGCCTGGATCATAACTAGCAGCACCCCTATGAACTCTAAGTGTTGCGTCAGTTGTAAGTGGGACTTGGGGTAGTTGATAACAAACCCCAGGTGTTCCAAAGTGAAAATGGTGCAGCTTACCGCCTGCCGAACTTAGTTGGCAGTGTCGCTTTTGATGAGCCAGTAGGGGAAGACTAACACCCCTGCAGCCATAGGTAGGCTACGACCGCTAGATATTTGAACATCCTTGGGGCCAAAGTCAAGCTAAGGGTAGGACCCTGTACTGGTAATGGCATCCTCCAATGATGAAGCAGAGGTATTGCCAGTGGCAAAGATGGACGAAAATGTGCATGCATGCTTCTTTGAGATCTAAGGAGCACAGCCAATCTCTCTGCCGGAGGTAGGGCTGCAACATTCCAAGGGAGAACATTTTGAACTTCACCAGGAATCAGCTGAGCCCAAGGATCCAGTATAGGCTGAAAGCTGCCAGTCCTTTTGGGAACCAGGAAGTACTGGAAGTAGAACCTCTTGCCCCTGAGGTGGCGTGGGACCAGTTCCACTGCCTTGTAGGCCAGGAGACCAGCAAGTTCTCACTGAAACAGGTCTCAGTGAAGGGGAGTCACTGGGAAGTCCCCTGGAAAGAACAAGGGAGCCATCTGATCGAAATGGAAGTAACCCTCCCCCACCACCTGCAGGGCCCAAGTGTCAGTGGTGATGCTGGACCACCGGTTGGCATAAAACACCAGACCCCCCCCCCCATGTGCTGTGGGACTGGACATCTCAGGGAAGGAGAGGCTATGCCTATGGAGTCAAAAGCCCCCCTGCAGTTGTGACTGGGATGCTGCCTGGAGCTTGGGGGCCTTAGGCTTATGCAGGCTGTGCCCCTGTCCCTTGACCTGCTGGCCCTGTTAGGGAGCTAGGAAGGCCGGGTACTGCAAGTAGTTTCCATAAGCCTTCCTCTTCTTCAGGTATAGAGGAAGACTTCTGTTGGGAAGGGTCAGCGATCCTTTTGGAAAGCCTGGCCCCAGTCAGGAACACTGACTCCAGTTCATCGGCCTTGTCCATCATGGGCTTGCCGAAGAGGTTCTCTCCCCAGCAGGGGACATTGAGCGATTTGTCATGAACCTATTGCTCCAAGTCAGAGGACTGTACCAGGCCTGGCGGGGGGCACTAATGCCCTCTGCAGCTACTCCAGCCTCCGACTGGAAGCAGTCATAGGTCGCTTGAGTGATAAATTTGGAAAACTCCATGACCGTGGAGGTCAGGATCCGAACAGCTGAAGAAGTTTCTCCGATAACCCAGCGAGCTTCCTCGCCTGGTCCCACAAGTACATGCCCATGTACATCTGGTAAGACTGGATACAGCCCATGTGCATCAAGTCCTGGTAGCACTTTCTGCCAAAGGTATCCATGGTGCAGGCCACCCTGCCCAGGGGCACTGAGGAGTCTCTCTTCTGGCTCTTGATACTGCATGTGACTGACTCCACCACTATGGAGTTATGAGATCGCTGCGCTTTCTGGAATTCAGGGATCTTGCAGACTCGATACATGGAATCGAGCCACCTGCTCTCGATTGGCACTGAGGCCGGGGACTCCCACATGTGGAAGAGAAGCTGTTCCAGGATTTTTTTTGGGGGGGGGGGGGGGAACCAGTATCGTGAATGTCTTCTATGGAAGGGCCTTGGTACTGGAGGATCTCAAGGTCTTCCGTCTAAGGCTTCTCCTTGGACTCTGGTGAAGCCAAGGGCCTTTGCTATGTCTCTGACAAGCTCAGAGGAGGAGAAGTCCTTGGGAAGGGACCTGCGGCGGTCCTCCAGGTGAGAGGGGTCCAAAGGGACATCCTGATGGAGGCAGGTTATCAGCAGACTCTTCATCGGTCTCCCACTCCGAATTGGAGATGACCTCGAGGATCTTCCGAGCATTGGGACCATACCAGGTCACCAACACCATGAGGGTTCCAGGAGCCCCTGTGCTCCAACTCGGAGAGGCTGGCAGGGAAAGTCCTCTGTCCCGAACAAGACCAGTGTCGGGAATCATTCCGAGGCTGATGGCGCTCAAGGACCAGCTCCACTACCTCTGGCAACACCCTTGCAGTGGAGGGGCCAGTGGTTGAGACAGATGAGCCGAAGGAACTGAGCACTGCCCCCCGATACTGGGCCAAGAAGGCAGCGAGGCTGCCTTTGATGGCCGCCATCCTGACCTTGAGGCCAGAAGGCTCCCCAGCCATCAGTGTGGGCATAGAGAATCTCTGGCCAAACACCGGCACCATCGAGGGGGTGTCCTAGACTAGTATGGTTTTGGGAGACCAGGTCAAGCTCCTGATGCCAAGGGCATCTTCTCACGCTGGGGCAGCTTGGGGAAGGTTGCTCCCAGCCATTTCCCTCAGCATTGCATCAGGAACTCCAATGCCGGTGTCTGTGGGTCTTACCTGTGGTTCCAGCATAGTCGCCCAACGATGCCACCAATGACATCCATGTTCTTCAGGAGAAGGCCCTTGGAGGATGACCCCAGTCCAATGCCCCACGGCATCTGGGCTCAGATAGGGCATGGCTATCATGTAAGGCTTCCGCAAGCACTGGTTCTGTGAGTGATGCCGAAACCAAGACAGGTCTTACCGAACATGGTCTCTTGCTACTTCTCACTGTTCCTCCATCCCTTGCTAGTCATTTGTTGACAGAGCCCACAGGAGGAGTCATGGTCAGCACTGAGGCACCGTAGACAGCAGTCACGTGGATCCATGCAGTACATGTTGTGCCTGCAGGGGTCGCACTGCTTATAACCATTGGCCAAGGACAGAGGTGAAGACTGCATCCGTGAGGTCAAACTCAGAGTCCTGGCCACAGAGGCTGCGAGGATTTCCACACACCAAGAGAAAAAACCCCAAAGGGGGAAAAGGACCAGAGAAAAATGCTGAGGTGGCAGCGGTCCCAGGAGGTGGGAAGGCACCTGTAAACATACCAGAAGAAAAAAAAAAAACGATCAACTTTTTCTTCCATGGTGCAGACAAATGTACAATCGGCTCTACGGAAAAAAGGAGACTGAGGCAAGATGGCACCCTTGGGCAGGAAAGTGACCATGCATGCATGGTGGAGCTCCCAAAGGCTTTCTTTGAAAGTTGGGGAGAGATTACTGTGCAGGCTCCGTCGGTGCCAATGTTACCCATATGCAAGTGCTGGCTTCCTGCTTGCTCTGAGATCTGCTTTCTGGAGCTTTTTGATTGGAATGGTGCACTTATGAAAAACTGTACAATTTATATGCCCTTCTCTTCCATTTTCCTTACTCTCTAGAGATCATGCCTCCAAATAGGTTTATTTTAGATATATCGTAGCAGGAATAAACCTCACTCATAAGCTAGGGCTCATCAAATATAATCACTCTCATATTTACTGTTAGTGGTATTAATACTTGCATTGTGCCAAAGAGGCCTTCCTTCTGCAGCTCATCGGGTATAATACGTACAAGAAGTATTTTAATCAGATCGGCAGTGTCCAGTATAAATGGGACTATTTCTATATCTTTCTGACACATTTCCTTGGTCTCCGAATGCATCTTAGTGTGAACATGCTAACTTAAGATATACCATCTAATAAATAGATTCTTTAATATTTCAGAATTTTTTAAAAAAATTCTTATAACAACTTGTAGCATCTGTAATCTCCAGAATTCCACGATTTTATCTTGGCTTATGAATGACTGCATGATCAGAGGATAAAGACTCACACGAAGGTAATAAAATAGGTTCTTTGGAAGTAAAATAGGTTATGTCCCTCTTAGCTTCTAAAGAATATAGAATAGAAAGTGTCATGCTTCCAACATGTCTCAAAAAAAAAAAAATCAAACTCAAGAGTCAAGGTGGAGAAAACAGCAAAAGTTACCTGAGGGCAAAATTTGGTCTCTCTCTCTCAGTGTAATCCATGGCCTCTGAGGAAGCTGCTCTGGATGAACTAAAAAGGAATACATGCAAGCATTTTATTTTAAAATGCATGCCATTAAAACAAAGATGTATGAACTTCAACAAGATCACAAAACGTGGAGTACACTTAATACCACATTACTAATGACTGATCTTCAACCCAGTTTTTCACCACAATAAATTAAATTGCTAAGTGACTGCATAGCACATAAGACAGGCTTTGACAAAACTTATTTATTTTAATAGTTTTTTATATTGCTTTACCATTTAAGACAAAGCAGTTTACATCGTAACAAACTTGGGAATGTACATTAAACAGGGACATTAATACCTTGGATTTTTTCTGAAGTACATAATGAAGGATTACTAAGTGACTTGCCCAAAGCCACAAGGAGTGCCAGTGGGAATCAAACCCAGTCTCTTGGCCTCTAAGCCAGTGCTCTAACCATTAGACTACTCTTCCACTCTACTACTAGGCCACTCCTCCACTCCACTACTAGGCCACTCCTCCACTCCAGATTTAGGAGTCAAATCAAACCTTTAGAAGCTAGAGTCAAGACCCCTCTCTCCCATCATATCCACTTTCAAATGAAGTTAAGGGGTTTTTATCGGGGGGGGGGGGGGGGGGGGGCGTCTCTGCTCCTTTAAGGCCTCAGTTATCAACACTTTTTCCATTCCATGTCTAAGGGAAACGTTGTCTTGGTAAATCAGGCTCTTAATATACTGATGCAGGCCACTGGCAGAAACAACATAGCTAGCAGCCCTCTCCACCCTTTCCTCACATCCAGTACCTTTCTCCCTCCCCCTCCCTCCAACCTTTTCTTCACCTAGTCTTGCTCTTATCCCATCTCTCTCCACCATCTCTCCTTCCTTAATATCTGCCACCCACATCCCAAGCTAGCCCTCCCCAACCCCTATTACCCCCAGCAAGCAAGCAAGCTAGCCACCCACTCCCAGCACTAGTTCCCTCACCAATCACAAAGCTAATCAGTCAGCTCTCACTATCCAACAAGCTGGTGAGGCCCGCACCGCCCCCCCCAGCCACCATCTCTACCCCAGCAACGCCCCACCCCCCACATCTCTTCTCTGCAAGTTTAGTCCTCTTCTCCCCCCCCCCCCCAACAGCAATCCTCCCCTTACTGCCTGGGGTGGCTCCAAGGTAAGAGCTTCCTCCTCTGCATTGCACAGCTCAGAGTGAGTTTGAGCCATACAGTAGGATATTTGTGGCTAAAACTCAAAGATTCACAGAGAAGATAAAGCTCCTGCTCTAGTGGAAGGTTTTCTGGCAGCAATAAAGCATGAAATTCACAGGCACCAGAGGGAGCTTTCTTGATTTCATGACGACCTGACACATGAGATTGGTCGAGCCTTGGTGTAAGATATACAAGATTACATTTTTTGCATCAATAAAATTTTAAGGATTTCCCTGTTATACAACATGTCTTTGAAAACTATCAAACAAAATACAAAAAATTGCCCTAAATATTGCAAATACTGATCTACAAAATCCTAATGTGTTACTGTGTGATCAGAAATATGATCAAAATACATAAAAAAAACTTTTTTAATTCTTACTTTTTGAAAAAGTAAGAATTAAAAATTTTTTTTTTATGTATTTTGATCATATTTCTGATCACACAGTAACACATTAGGATTTTGTAGATCAGTATTTACAATATTTAGGGCAATTTTTTGTATTTTGTTTGAGTATATTGCTCTGAAAACCCTTACCTGATGGATTTGAAAACTATCAAGCAACATCCTTTAAAAAAAAACACTACACATTTTGGAGGCTGAAATAGCATATTAGATCATTAGAAAAAGCTACGTAACTGTTACATATGAATTTTCAAAATTGTTTGTTTCATTCCTAATGTCAGAAAATGCCTTTTCCTGATCCATGTTTAATTTTTCCGTCCATTACAGTGTGGCTTATATTGCTGGACTCTCAATGGTTATTTTGTTTTTCACTGTAAAAGCGAAGAGAAAAGGAAAAGATTTTAGATTTAGCTCATGCCTTTTCAGTGGTAGCTCAAGGTGAGTTACATTCAGGTGCAGTAGGAATTTCCCTACCCTCAGAAGATTTACAATCTAAGAGCCATGTTTACTAAATCACATTAGCTGTTAAGGTGGCAGACAGTGCTTGCAAAGTGCACTTCATTAGTAGCTAACATGGGGCAAATGCAGATAGTGCAGCAATTTTCTATGTTATCATCAGAGCTTAAGAAATGCCATACTGGGTCAGACCAAGGTCCATCAAGCCCAGTATCCTGTTTCCAACAGTGGCCAATCCAGGTCACAAGTACCTAGCAGGTCCCAAAAAAGACACAGGTTCCACAATGCTTGTCCCAGGGTAAGCAGTGGATTTCCCCGGATCCTTTTTAATAATGGTTTATGGACCTTTACTTTAAGAACTTGTCCAAACCGTTTTAAGCCCATCTACACTAACAGCTTTTACCACATTTTCCGGTAACAAATTCCAGAGTTTGATTACACACTGAGTAAAAAATATTTTATTAGTCTTAAATTGGTTATATTGTAGCTTCATTCCGTGTCCTCTAGTCTTACTACTTTTTGATGGCATAAACAACCGAACTATGCGTACCAGTTCTACTCCGTTCATTAGTTTATAGACATCTGTCATATCCCCCTTCGGCCATCTCTTTTTCAAGTTGAAGAACCCCAACCTTTTAAGCCTCTCCTCATAGGGGTATCCTTCCATCCCCTTTACCATTTTTGTTCTCTTCTCGGTACCTTTTCTAATTCTGCTATATCCTTTTTAAGATAGGGGACCAGAAATACACATAATATTCAAGGTGCTGTCACATCATGGAACAATACAGAGGCATAATATCCTTGGTTTTATTCACCATTCCTTTCCTTATGATTCCTAGCATTCTAGTTGCTTTCTTGGTCACCACTGCACATTGGGTGGAGGGTTTCAACATATTCACGATGACACCCAAATCTTTTTTCTGGGTGGTGGTTTCTAAGGTGGTACCTTGCGTCGTGTAACCAAAGTTCGGGTTGCTCTTTCCTAGGTGCATAACTCTGCACTTATCAGTAGAACATGTTAGTGGTGCAAATTGGTGGGGCGAGGGAGGAGTGTGGGCGTATCTGCACCATGCAACAACTGTCTGATATGCAGACAGCATGGATGCCACTAACTTCAAATCAATAAGAACATAAGATATGCCATACTGGGTCAGACCAAGGTCCATCAAGCCCAGTATTCTGCTTCCAACAGTGGCCAATCTAGGTCATATGGATGGCGTTAGCTGCATCGCAACTGCTGCCTGACCATGCTCTGCATCTTTGGTGCAATATCTGATGGGGCAATGATGCATATGCCCCAGATACTGCAAATAGCAACGCAAAAGCCTTGCGGTGCTATTTGCACTAACATGCTGCATGAGTTGCGGGGGGGAGGGGGGGAAGAGAAGAATCCCTTCAAAAATGGTGCAGCGTCCTGGGTTGATTGTTAATATGGCATAATGGAGACACTTTTCTGCAGTTCTGTTGCTTGTGTAGATTGAGATGGTAGAAGTGTATGACAAGGACTATGAATTTTTTCTAATATTTGGGAAGTATTTAAAGCATTTTAAGGATATTAATCCTTTTAAAATGACAGCCTACTGCCATTCATTGCAATAGCATAGTACTTAGAATTTCTACTCCAGTTTTTTACATACATGTAAACTGATATATGTGTAAACTGTTTAATCAGCGATTTTAGTCTGAGCAATATTTTACTGAATCAGTTTTGTGGGTTGAGGTTTTTTTTTTTGAAATTCATAAGTGTCTTTTAGGAATTCATGCTTTATATTTGTGATATGGTGATTTGACTGAGTGATTTCAATGTTTTGAAGGATGGTATTAACCAAACTATATGCATATAAGCTTCTTTTTAGGATTATGGTATGTAAGTTTGTTTTTTTTTATTTTGGTTTTTCACAGTTGCAACCCCTGTTGCAGGCATTGCCAAAACACAGCTATGCAGAATTTTGTCTTGTAATCATTTCTTAAAGTGGATTTTAATTTATTTATTCATCTTTTTGTTCAGTCATCCTTGATTTTTGACCAATGTCAAGTCCTTGCTTGATTTTAGCCTATTCCTTATTCCATGATTTTCAACCCACTGATGTAACCATTAGCCTACTCCTCCTCTCCAAATCCTATAAACTGTACCCATGGCCAACATTAAACCGCATCCTTCAAACATTTCACTTTCACAAAACTGTATGTTAAGGAAGGGGCTGGATTACTTGCTCAGCCATACTAAACAAGCTCTGAGCAGCATATGGGGCCAGCAAGCTGTCTTATCTGGCCCATGCTCTTGTCTCTATACTCCACTGTTACCCTACCTGTGCTTTTTTAGCATAGCAACCCAGTGCCAATCATGCATTCCTTCAGTCTCAAAGTCTGGCACCATCAATAAGGCTCTCCTTAGTTTGTTGTTGTTGCCCCATCTGGGGAACATGAACTGGGCAGTGTCCCTGATGGATGTAAGATGGGTAAAATTTATTTTTCTTGTTGAAAAAGGATTTCTTGACTGACCTTTTCTTTGCGGGGTTGGCTGTAGACTGATAGTCTGTTCAAGATTGTATTTTCAGATTCAATCTGATTGGTCTTGTCTTGCCAATCCTTGCCAAAGAGATTTTCTCCTGTGCAAGGAATGTTTCCCAGTTTATCTTGCACCCATTGTTCTAAGTCTGATGCCTGGAGCCAGGCAATATGACGTGCACCAATGGAAAATAGCAGAGGTTCTGCTAATGCATTCAAAGCAATCAAAGGTTGTAAGGTTTACAAATTTAGAGACATCCTGGGCATGTTTGACCAGAGTAAGGAATTCCCCCCTTTTTTCCTCAGGGAGAAGAGAGCTCATGAGCTCCAAGTCACCTGTAACTTCTTTGAGGAACATTCCCATATAGAGAATGTAGGAGCTAATCCTGGCTGCCAACATGGAGGATTGGAAACATTGACGCCCAAAGGCATCGAGCGTCCTCGATTCACGGCCTGGAGGATTGGAAGAATGTGTTTTAGCATTCTTAATCCTATGCATTGGATGGTGTGGTAACTGAGTCTCTTGAAAATCAAGGCAGCTTAGAACTCAGTACATGGTATCGAGTCATCAAGAGTGTGGAGACACCGTTAAAGGAGTTTCCCATATTCTTAGCATAAGATCATGCAAGATTCTGTGAATGGGCAGAGTAGCTGCCTCTTTAGGAGCTTTAGGGTACTGAAGAATTTCTAATTCTTCTACTCTGGGCTCCTTTCTCTGGAGTCACTGTGATGTCAAGACCTCGAGCTAAATCACGTATAAAATCCTGGAAGGGCATGTCTTCTGGAGGAGACATTCTGCGTTGAGGAGGAGGAGATGGATCCTCTGGAAGGATAGCTCTAGTACCAGCAGAGTCATCGGAATCAGATGATTCGAAGTATCTCTGTGCCGGGTGTTCTTGCAACGCACGGTACCGGTATCACTCGAAGTCGGTATCAGGATGTCTTGGTACAGATACGTCGATACCTGAGATAGACTCAAGGCTCGGCAAGGGGGGAGGTATACCCGCTAAGGCACTTGGTACCAGTACCTGTGGAACCGTCTGTAGCGGACTTAGCAGTACCGAAGCTGCTAAGAGAGCCGCTAGACTGCATTCGATAGCGAGGATTCTGTGATCCATTGCTCCTGCCGATGCCTGGGTGTCAGTACCGGTGGAAGCGTCTACAACCCCAGAACATGGCACCAGTAGTTCTGCAGAGGTGGAAGCCTCTGGAACATTCTGGAGCCCTGTTAATGCTTTGGAGACCGAGGCCTCCCGCCAGGGCTGTTTAGCCTGTGAACTTTCCTCGAGGGCAACACCAGTAGCATCTCGATACTTGGAAGGAGATCTACCCTTTGAGGACCGGCCAGTCTTAGAACACTTAGGTTTAGTTACCTGAGATCCATGGGAGGAAGATGAAGCCCTGGAAGACATCGATGCAACAGACATCGTATCTGTGGCAAAAAGGGTACCGAGTTTTGCTGCTCTATTCTGCAGACCCCTCTTGGTCGTCTTTCTGCAGGAGAGACACTCCGATGGAGAATAGTCAGGACCTAAACATTTAAGACACCATTCATGGGTGTCGGTGACTGATATGCTACCGCCACATTTAGAACATTTCTTGAAACCACTAGCTGGTTTTTCCATGTTTGCAGAAAAATGGGCCTAGTGCCCAAAATGGCACCTAGCCCCAAGAGGGGAAAGGCCCGTGAAAGAATATCTTTTAGAAAGCTAGTTTTTTTTGTTTTGTTTTTTTTAAAAAGAAGAGACCCGGCGGTACCAGTAGGCGTCGAAGCAAGGCAGACGCGACCACAAAAAACAAAAGAATAAGGATAATTTTTCTACGGTGACAGGATATGAGTCCTGTTAGCTCCGCAGAAAACGAAAAACTGAAGAGGGAGAGTTGGAAAGGCGGGAAGATAGTATGCAGACGCTGTGGGATGCTCCCAAAGGCTTTCCTATTGGATGCTGGGGAGCATTCCCACACGGGCTCCGTCAGTGCCGACGAAGCACAGTTACTTACCTGTAACAGGTGATCTCTGGGAACAGCAGGAATTAGTCTTCACATATGGGTACGTCGGTATCGACGGAGCCTGCACGGGAATGCTCCCCAGCATCCAATCAGAAAACTTTTGGGAGCATCCCTCGCACCTGCGCAGTGACTTCCCGCCTTTCCCACTGCATCTCTTCAGTTGAGTTTCATAGCTGAGACAGAAAGGAGAGACAGAGGAAAGGAAATAGATAGATACAACTCCTAGGGGAGGTGGGTGGGTTGTGAAGACTAATTCCTGCTGTTCCCAGAGATCACCTGTTACAGGTAAGTAACTGTGCTATCTCCAGGAACAAGCAGGAATGAGTCTTCACATATGGGGACTTCCTAGCTGTGGGTGCCAGGGGAGAATCCCTAAAATGCGTATCCCTGGACAGGACGGCATTTTCCAAACCTGGATCCCCTGCATCCCCTGAGGGATGGGGGGTAGGAGTTGAATAGAGAAGAGCTGCAAGGAACAGCAAATCTAAAGACTACAGGAGAGATGAGTCTTTAGAATGTATGTCAAGTATCATTAAAATATTTAATGAACCAGTACAACATAGGACTTACCTACTGGATTGTAGGAAGTAGAACTGTGATGGAGTGTACTGTAGATGCAGAAGCGGAATCTTCAAGGTAACTTCACAGCAGTGAGGATGAAGTTCCAAATCTGGAATGGGCAGGTGACCCAGGTGTCAACTGGGGCAGGAGAAGAACGGCAGGTCTTCAATGGAAAGCTTTATGGGAAAAAGCTGAGAACTCTTTTAGGTACAGAGTTATTATCATTGGGGACCAAAAGAAGAAGACTGACCGATCTGGAGAATTAGCCCAGTCCGGAAAGGAAGAGAGGGTATGGAAAAAACCCCTATTCCCAAGGAAAACAGAAGTATACTCATAAATACTGAAGATGCACATTGTCTTTCCTAGCTGGTAAGAGCTAGGAAGACATAGAAGTTTGATACTTCAGAGATAGGGAGATCTATAACAAAAGTAGAAGCTGTTAACGTCACAGCAGCAATTGTGTGTATAACCGCTCCCAGTTACTGAGCCATATGAAAAAAAGCAAGTTGACTGTCTGGACCCTTAAGAAGGTAAAAGCTTTATAGCACAGACAGTTAGGGAGGTAGAAGGTAATACTTAGCGTCCTATGGACATCTCCCAATAGGTACGTAGATATTTTTATATATATAAAAATATCTATAAACATGAAGATACATACATATCTATATATATATGTGTGGATATGTCCAATATGTGATATATATATATATATATATATATATATAAATATATATATATATATATATATATATATATATATAGATGGGCATGGCTTATGCACACACAGATTATAAAAATATGTATGGTTATAAGTCTGAGGATATATGCCTGCAACGGAGCCCCACAAAGCATTCACATGGGGAATGTGAAGGGAAAAGATTCATCGAATAATAAGGGGGTAAAAACCACCTGAAGAGATATAGAGAATCTATTTCCGTGGTGCAGGAATGCATTTCAGTGGATAACCAGTATGGTTGCGTGAAAAACAGAGGATAATAGCAGTCTGGTAAGAGCATGTCAGGAGTACTGGAGGACTCTGACATGTCCAAAGGACAAGGAAACGCATGGACTAAGATACCTGGATAAAGCACAGTTACTTACCTGTAACAGGTGATCTCTGGGAACAGCAGGAATTAGTCATCACATATGGGTACGTCGGTACCGACGGAGCCCGCGCGGGAAAGCTCCCCAGCTTTTCAGATTAAAAGCTTTTGGGGCCTCCCACTGCACATGCGCGCTGCCTTCCCGCCTTCCTGACCAGCTCTCGTCAGTTCGAGTTTAAAGCTGAGACAATAGAGAGAGAGGACAGGAAGATAGATAGAGATACAACTCCTAGGGGAGGTGGGTGGGTTGTGATGACTAATTCCTGCTGTTCCCAGAGATCACCTGTTACAGGTAAGTAACTGTGCTATCTCCAGGAACAAGCAGGAATACGTCATCACATATGGGGACTCCCTAGCTAAGATGCCTGGGAGATCCCCCTCCAAGGGTAAACCATCTTCGCATGGATCTCAGGCATCCATCCAGGGAAGGTGGGCAGGAGTTGTTTAAGTATGGAACAGGTGTTTGAGGACAGCCTGACCAAACAAGGCATCCCGGCGGGAGTCCTTGTCCAAGCAGTAATGGGCTGTGAAGGTATGAACCGAGGCCCAAGTGGCTGCTCGACAGATCTGATCTATGGACACAGAGTGAAGATGAGCCATAGAAGTGGCCATGGCCCTCACATTGTGAGCTGTGACATGGCCCTCCATAGAAATGTTCTTACTCTGGTAAGCAAAAGAAATACACTGAGCGATCCAATTGGAAAGTGTACGCTTGGTGACTGGAAGTCCCAAATGAGAAGGATCAAAAGCTACGAAAAGTTGGGAAGACTTTCGATGTGGTTGAGTCCTGTTGAGGTAAAAGGCAAGAGCTCTTTTACAATCCAGAGTATGAAGGTTCCTCTCTGCACTGGATGCATGAGGAGCCGGGAAAAAGACAGGTAGATATACCTCTTGATTAAGATGAAAAGGCGAGACCACTTTGGGCATAAAGTGGGGATTCGTCCTAAGGACCACCTTATCATGATGAAACCTAGTATAAGGTGGATGAGCCACTAAAGCCTGCAGTTCACTGATGCGGCGAGCCGAAGTGACTGCAATAAGGAAAACAACCTTCCAGGAAAGAAATTTGAAGGAGGTAGAGTCCAAAGGCTCAAAAGGTGGCTTCATAAGCTGACCTAGAACTAGGTTCAAATCCCATGCTACCGGAGGAGGTCGGATGGGAGGTTTAGTTAGAGTCAGGCCTCTCATGAAACGTGAAACAAGAGGATGAGAGGAGACAGGTTGTCCATTTATAGGTTTTAAGGATGCTGCAATAGCACTCAAATGGACCCTTACTGAATTCGTCTTAAGGCCTGCATTTGAAAGATGCAGGAGATAGTCCAAGAGGGAATTCAAAGGAAGTGCTAGAGGGTCAAGACCCTGCTGAGCACACCCAAATGGAAAAACGTTTCCATTTGAAAGCATAAGAACGCCTCGTGGAAGGTTTCCTAGAGGCATGAAGGATATCTGTCACAGGTTGAGAAAGATTAAAGTCTTGAAGACTTAGGCCTTCAGTAACCAAGCTCTGAGATGTAGGGATTTGGGGTTTGGGTGCCACAAAGTCCCCTCCTCCTGAGACAGAAGGTCTGGCGCAGCTCCCAGGTCCAGGGAGGATCCCTGGGAGAGATGCAGAAGTAGAGGGAACCACACCTGGCGTGGCCAGCGGGGAGCTATGAGGATCATAGTCCCGTGATCCCTCTGGAGCTTGAACAGAGTCTTGGATATTAGAGGAATGGGTGGAAAGGCATAGAGGAATTCCTGACCCCAATGCAGGAGGAAGGCATCGTGGGCCTGAGCTCCCTGACACTGAGTTCTGGAACAGAACCGGGGAAGTTTGGCATTCCACGGACTTGCAAAGAGGTCTATGTCCGGGGTCCCCCATTCCTGAAAGATTCTGCGTATCTGGTCCATATGTAGAGACCATTCGTGTGGAAGCAGAACTCGACTGAGTCTGTCTGCACGAGAGTTTTGAACTCCTGGAAGATACACTGCAAGAAGGTGAATTTGATGCTCTCTGGCGAAGGCCCATATTCTGAGAGCTTCGTTGCAAAGCGACAGAGAGCCTGTCCCTCCTTGTTTGTTTATATAGAACATGGCTACCTGATTGTCTGTCTGAACTAGGACAGTCAGGTTGACAAGGAGGGTATAGAAGACCTTGAGGGCAAGGTAAATTGCTCGCAGTTCCAGGAGGTTGATATGAAGGGTGGCCTCCTGTGGAGACCAAGTGCCCTGAGTGGAGAGGTTCTGAAGATGAGCTCCCCACCCTGTCTGGGAGGCATCTGTTGTGAGGGTTGCTTGGGACAACAAAGGTTGGAAGGGGGCCCCCAACAACAGATTCTTGGTGGATGTCCACCATTGGAGGGACCAAAATAGACGGCTTGAGGTGAGTATTTGGTCGGAGAGCGCTCCAGATGCTTGAGTCCACTGGGTGGCCAAGGTCCATTGAGCTGCTCTCATATGCAGACGAGCGTAGGGCACCACATGTACCGTGGAGGCCATGTGGCCCAGAAGTCGCAGCATTTCCCGGGCTGTCAAATGACTGCTGGACTGAGCTTGGAAGGCCAAACTCAGCAGGCGTTGGGCCCTGACCTGAGGCAGGTAGGCCCTTGCAGTGATGGTGTCTAACTGGGCCCCTATGAACTCGAGAGACTGAGTAGGGATTAGTTGAGACTTGGGAAGGTTTACTACCAGTCCTAGATACTGCAGAAGACGCCTTGTGCGGTCCAGGGAAATTTGGGCCTGGGACTGAGAGGGAGCTCGGATGAGCCAGTCGTCCAGGTATGGGAATATGAAAATTCCCAGGCCTCTTAGAAAGGCAGCTACGACTGCCATGCATTTGGTGAACACTCTTGGAGCAGAGGCTAGACCGAAGGGGAGTACTCTGTACTGGAAATGTTTTCCCTGAAACAGAAATCGAAGGTATTTTCTGTGGGATGGGTGGATGAGTATGTGTGTATACGCATCCTTTAGATCTAGAGAACAAAGCCAATCCTGACTCTGAAGGTATGGAAGGAGAATGCCCAGAGAAAGCATTTTGAATTTCTCCTTGAAAAGAAATTTGTTCAATTCTCTCAGATCCAGAATTGGTCTGAAGCCCTCTGTCTTCTTTGGTATTAGAAAATAAGGGGAGTAGAATCCCGTCCCCTGTTGAAGAAGAGGGACCTCCTCTATTGCCCCCTGGGCAAGGAGGGAGGAGACTTCCTGACCCAAGAGGGCCAGGAGAGATGGGGGAGAATTGAACTGCCTCACCATAGTATAAGGAGGAAGGTCGGAAAAATGGAGTTTGTAACCCTCTCTGATGATAGAGAGGGTCCATTGCTCTGATGTAATTTGCTCCCATCTGGGAGCAAAGTGAGCTAACCTTCCGGGTATGGTGAGGGGCTCTGGTTGTTCTAGAGCCAGAAAAGTTAAGTTCTCTAGGGGCAAGTCAAAACCCCTGAGGGGGTGGAGCCTGCTGAGGCGTAGCAGACGCCGCAGGCTTTGACCTTGCCTGTTTAGGTTGCTGACGTTTAGCAGCAAAACGAGGCTGAGAGGATTGTTGGCCAGTATTTGTAGAAAATCTGGACTTCTTGTAATAAGGCCTCTTAAAAGACTTCTTCTTGGCAGGAGTGGAGGTAGACTTAGAAAGTCTATCTAAGGTGGCATTTTCTGCATCCATTTGAGTGGCCTTAATTTGCCACTCCTCACCAAATAAGTTCTCACCTGTACAGGGCAGATTTCGTAAGCCATCTAGGACCCAAGGTTCTAGATCAGAAGCCTGGAGCCAAGCAAGACGTCGGGCTGCTATAGCAATGCCCGAAGCCCTACCAGCACCCTCAAAGGAATCAAAAGCTGCCCTGTTGGAGAACTTTGAAATATCCAAAAGGTGTTTCACCAAGGAAATGAACTGCTCCCTCTTATCCTCAGGGAGAAAGGGGGCAAAATGCCGAACTTTTAGAGCGATTTCACTGAGAAACATGCCCATGTAAAGACTATAGGAATTAATCCTGGCTATAAGCATAGTAGCCTGGAAAATTTTCCTGCCAAAAGAGTCTACAGTCTTACATTCTCGCCCTGGAGGAGTAGAAGAGTGCCTTTTGGTACTCTTTATCTTCTTCATTGCAGACTTCACCACAATAGAATGGTGAGGCAACTGGGTTTTTTGGAAACCAGGAGAAGGGGGGACACGGTACATGGTGTCCAACCTGCGAGAAGAAGGAGACAATGTTAGAGGAGCCTCCCATAAGTCCATCAAGTGTTCTTGAAGGATTTCATGGATAGGCAGGGTGACTGCCTCTTTAGGAGACTTAGAGTATCCTAAAATATCCAGTTTCTTTGATCTGGGTTCCTTTTCAGAGGATGAAGCAATAGAAAGACCTTTAGCCATTTCTATGATGAAGTCCTGAAAGGACAAATCCTCTGGTGGAGACATTCTCCTGTTAGGAGAAGAAGGCTCCTCAGGAAGATCAAGGGAGAACTCATCAGAATCATCAGAGGAGTTAAAATCCTCTGAAGAAGCAGAGTATCCTCTATGTGCTTCCAACGCACGATACGCATACCGTTCGGTATCGACATCGGGCGTACCGGGTATGGGATCGGTACCGGGCAAAAGCCCGGATCCGGCATGCGGAACCGATCTGCGTTTGGAAGACGATGGCCTCGGTTCCGGTATGGAAGCCATTACCGGAACCGGACCCGGTACCGCTGGCTGCGGTACCGAGGGCGTAGCAGCATTAATAAAAGCCAGAATGGCCTGCTGCATGACTTGGACAGTATTGCCCATAGACGCCACTGCTGCCTGGATGTCGGTACCGGTATGGGCCGGTACCCCAGAGCAGTACAACAGGTGATCTGTCGAGGCCGCGCCATCGATGTCAACCTGTGACCCCATGATTGCTTTGGAGGCCGGAGCCTCCCGCCGGGGTTTTTTGGCCTGGGCAGAATCCTCGAACTCAGAATTGAGAGCCTCTCGATCTTTAGAAAGAGATTTGCTTTTAGAGGATTTGCCCACTGGAGTTTTGGTTACCTGAGATCCATCCGGAGAGGAAGACCTGGATGACTGTGATGCTTCTGAAGGAAACAGCACATGGAACTTGTTGGCCCGGTTCTGCAATCCACGTTTCGACATCTGGGAGCAGGATGGGCAGTCCGGTATGGAATGGTCAGGTCCTAAACATTTAAGACACCATTCATGGGTGTCTGTAAGAGGAATGACAGCACTGCACTTGGTACACTTTTTAAAACCAGGAACTGGCTTCTCCATGAGGAGAAATTGTGTAGGCCTGAAGGCCTAACAAAGTACCAAGCTGTGCTGAAGAAAAGAAAAAAAATATATATTTTTTTTCAAAAGAAAGAAAGAGAGACCGGCAGTACCGGTTTCAGAATGGGGAAGGCAGGTACGCGGTCTAAAGAAAACAATAAAATTAACAATTTCTTCAGCGGTGACAGGAACACGACCTGCTGGCTCCGCGGAAAAAAAGAAACTGACGAGAGCTGGTCAGGAAGGCAGCGCGCATGTGCAGTGGGAGGCCCCAAAAGCTTTTAATCTGAAAAGCTGGGGAGCTTTCCCGCGCGGGCTCCGTCGGTACCGACGTACCCATATGTGATGACGTATTCCTGCTTGTTCCTGGAGATCCCAGTTAAGGGACTCAGAGGTATCATGTATAGTAAAAGAGTATGCGTTGTCCAAGTGGAGTAGAAAAAATACCAAGCTGCAAGGAAAAAAGGGGTAAATTCCTGCCAGATTGGGAACTCCATGGACATTCACGCAGAAAAAGCTTGTCTTCTGTATCACAATAGGAGACAAGAGGGTAGAAAGAACCTACATAGCCATGGAATGACTATATAAGCTTTTTCTATTATATGGAAAAAAAACCCCAAAGACAAAGATGAATGCTCTACAGCAAGGGCCCATAGTAGAAAGCTTCTCTGAAGATTGCAGAGCATTGTGCAGGAAAATTATGAGAGAACTGACAGCAGTCAGAAGTGCTGCCACATCCTAGGTAAGGATATGGCTAGAAGAAGATAACCTGCAATGAGTAGTATTATGCAAGATAATGAAAGTAGCTTGCAAGAAACTTTAAAGTAATCACTGGAACTTCTGTATGTGCAGCAACTGAACAAAGAAAAAAGGGGATTCCCCTGTATAAAAACAGGGAAAAAAAACAGAGAGGGAGCGGGGATATTTCCGTCCCTGTCTGATGAGTTGTTCAGAGCATGCATTGAAGGATAGTAGAAAATCCACACTGGAAAGAAGAGAAGTGTTTCAGTATGGTACCAACTCGAGCAGGGGGAACCCTGGAAGAGTGGGGGTTGGTAGGTGACGTACCATATGGTAAGTCAGCTGAAGGAAAAAATGTCCATGTGGGGACAGAAACTATCATGGGATAATTGTAATCTCCCTTTATGATAAAAAGAAAGGGAGAATTCTGTAACCCATGGACAAAAATATCCTAACAGCTTAGCATACTGAAAAGAAAAACCAGAGTAGAGTTTGAAGAATAACTTCTGGTAAGAAGTTAATTGTAGAATTGCAACATACAGGAAATCTATGGTTGCTGGCTATGATTAGCCTGGTTAGAGTCTGGAGACTTCAGACTAGGATGAGATGTCCCTTGTTTGGGTACATCAAGAGGATGGGCAGAAGAAGGATGAAACTTTCTTTTCTTAGGGAAAGAAGGTTTGGTAGGACATTTCCTACGTCCTGGGGAAAAAGAAGGCTTAGGACGGTTTCCAGAACTAGGAAAGTCAGTGGAGCAATGAGCAACCTGACGTAAAGCCTCTTTATTGAAGAGATTTTCTCCAGTACAAGAATTACCCAGTGTATGTTGTGCCCATCTGCTCAAGTCAGAAGCTTGCAGCCAGGCTGTACGACGTGCTCCAATGGCAATAGCAGAGGATCTGCTGACAGACTCAAAAGAGTCTAGAGAAGCACGAGAAAGGAACCAAGAGATATTCCTGCTATGATTAAGAAGCAAGGAATAGTCAGAGGCCTTAGGATCTGACAGAAAAGGAGAGAAGAGAGAATTTCTCTGTGACCTCCTGAAGTGTCAGACTCATATAGAAAATATATGAAATAATTCTTGAAGCCAGCATAGAAGTTTGGAAGGTTTGACGTCCAAAGGCATCAAGTGCTTTAGATGCACGACCTGGCGGATAAGAAGAATGCTTCTTCTTGCTTCTTACCTTCCTCATTGCTGATTCCACTACAATGGAATGATGTAGAAGTTGGTTTTTCTGGAACCCTGGAGAGGGAGGTACCTGATACAGAACGTCAATGGCTGTAGAAGGCAAAGGAACCTTTAAGGGTGATTCCCATATCCTCAGAAGAAGATCCTGTAAAGAATGATGTAAAGGAAGCATTATGTTTTCCTTTTCTGCAGGATCTTGGTCAAGAGAAAAACCAGGAATAGGAATGGCAAGAAAAGCTGCCATGTCAAGGAGAAACTTCTGAAAAGAAGGATTTCCAATAGGAACTAATCCTGGGCAAGCTGAGGTTGAAAGAGCAGCTTGAGCACCAGAAGATATAATGGACTGGTGCAGAAAAAGAATCCTGCTCGATGGACTGTGATACTGACAGTTCTGATTTGAGGCAGTTAGTACTGCATCGTCAGTGCCTGGTATCTATTCCAAACTAGGCATAGAAAGGATCAATGGCACCGATGGAACTGCAGGAATCTACCCAGACACCGGTATCGGAAATAACGTCATCGAAGCAGTAATCGAGGGCTGCTGAAGCGGTACCGAGGTAACCAGAGAGCCTTGGTGAATATCCTCGGTACTGCGTAGCCGGAAACGATATGGATCGGTTCTGAAACGCGTCGGTACCAAGTCATCTAGACTGGATATCGATTCTAGACTCGGCATCGAAGCAAGCGAGTCTATCGATGCATGTCTAGAAGGTACCGACGTTGGTGGTGGTATCAGCGATGCCGATACCTGAAAGTCAATTGGAATCTCATCGAACAGCACCGAAGGTACCGAGGTCGTTCGAAGACGATGCCCGGCGAAGAGAGGAACACTCGACACCGATGTCGGGGTATCGGTACCGCTCAAAGTCGGTACCAACCCCGAGCACGGTGAAGATATAGGAAAGTCAATCTGGGTCATATCGATCGGTCCCGAAGGTACCGAGGATTCCAGATGACGATCCCAGGTAAAGAGTGGAACACTCGATACCGATGCCGGGGTATCGGTACCGCTCGAAGCCGGTACCAAGCCCGAGCATGGCTTGGATATAGGAAAGCCAATCTGGGTCGTATCGATCGGCCCCAAAGGTACCGAGGACACCAGATGACAATCCTGGTGAAGAGTGCAGCACTCAACACTGATGCCGGGTTATCGGTACCGCTCGAAGCGGATACCACCCCCTGGCACGGCTCAGGTATGTTCTGTGAGGGGTGAGCCCCAGGAACAACCTGAAACCCCGTGAATGCTTTGGAGCCCGAAGACTCCCGCCGAGGTTTTATTGCCAATGAGGTCTTGAGGATAAGGCCGGAGCCGTCATGCTGGGCATGAGACTTACCCTTCAAGAAATGGCTAGTCTTAACAGACTGTTTGTGGGTTACCTGATCCTGGAGAGAAGAATAAACCGGTGTCCTCACCTTAGGAGGAAAAACGGTATCAAGGGAGATTCGAAAAAGGGAAGGTCTTCTCCCAACCATATAGCCTGAAGTATCAGGGGAAAAACGGTCAGGACTCAGACAGGATAGACACCAAGCATTGGAGTCTAAAAAGAAAACTGAGTTTCCACAGTGAAGGCACTTCTTAGGGGAAGAAGGCTCCATTTTGGAAAGGCCAGGTAGGCCCAAAAAAGTTAAACAAAAAACTGAGGAGAAATATTTCTCTAAGTTTGAAAATAAAATAATAAAGCACCGGCGGTACCGGTATCGGCGGGAAAAACAGCCGCGACCACAAGAAAATAAGAATTTCTAAAGAAAAAAGTTTCTGTGGTGACAGGAGGACGTCCTGTTGGCTCCGCGGAAAAACAAAAACTGAAGAGAGGCAGTGGGAAAGGCAGGAAGTCACCGCGCAGGCGCGAGGGATGCTCCCAAAAGCTTTCTGATTGGATGCTGGGGAGCATTCCCGTGCAGGCTCCGTCGGTACCGAAGTACCCATATGTGAAGACTCATTCCTGCTTGTTCCTGGAGATTACCCAATATGTGAAGACTACATTCCTGCTTGTTCCTGGAGATAAGATATTGTGTGGGAGGGAATAAAAATCTACGACTGGCCGGGTATTAAATGGAGGAAAGAGCAAAAAGGGAAAGATTAGTATCTTAAAGGAGATGTAGAGAGAGAATGGAAAAAAACTAGAAGAGAGAAGAAAGGATAAATGGACAGCAGACAATGGAGAGTTAGCCAAAGACACGAAGAAACTAGAAGAAAGTGACTGGAGCAATTGCAACTGAAAAATAAAATGCCCAAACAAAAGGAAGAAAAACACTTTTATATTTAGAATTTATTAACTGGAATATCTCAGCTCTGGGAAATATGCATTGCTAATGTCTTTGCATTTTTGGTTAATACAAGAGGAAATTAATTTATAGCTTTATTTCTCCAGTATTGTTGTAGTTCCAACTCTGGCCTATAGGGTTCCTGGTCTTTCTATTTCTAAATTGTGATCCCTTGTTCTTTGTTTAGTGACGGTCTATGTTCTGCATGTGTAACTGAGCTAAGGTATTTTGTTTATGTAGTTTCTATTTGACAGTGCCATTTGTTCTTTCCCCAGTAGATGATGTATTGGTATTCTCTGAGATGGAATGGTTTAAAATTTGCAGTGTTGCCTTTTTGATAGGCAGGGTTTGGTGCTTTGAGTCCTGGTAGTGCCGGTATGATATGGCATGTTGACTAAGAGTTCTAAATGGGCAGTGTTTATAGTACTTCCTAATGTGCCTGGCAGTCGGCACTGGAGTATAGTAATGTAGAAATCTGGTAGTCTTTCTTTATCCAGACACTCATTAAGAGGCATGTTTACTAAAGGTTAGTGCACGTTAACATTATGCAAATATTTATGCAAATGAGGCCCCACAATGAGTCTTCGCACATGGCCCTGCACCCCCTTGGGCCACCCCTGGGTGGATGAGTATGTGAGCATAGGCCTCTGAGGTTCAAGGAACAAAGCCAGTTGTTTCATTGGAGATGAGGAAGGAGGACTCCCAGTGAGGTCCTGAATTTTTTTTTTTTTTTTTTTAACACTAGAAACTTGGTCTTGGAGATCCAGAATGGGCCTGAGGCCTCCGGACTTCTTTGGAATTGAGGAAGTAGGGTGAGTAGAAACCTCTGTGATGTTCCTGAGGTGGTACCGGTTCGATGACTCCCTGGTTTAGGAGAGGGGTTACCTCCTGTTGTAGAAAGGCATTGAGGGAGGCCTTTGGAGCTTGGTCTCTGAAGTGGTGAGGCGGGAGCTCCTGAAAGTTGAGATGTTATCCATTCTGGATGATGGTAATGGTCCATCTCTCCAGGTGATGTTTCTCCATTGCGTGAGGAATTTTGGAGAGTCGTCCTGGAATGGGCAGTGCATCTAAATGGGATGGACTGGCTATGCTCCCGAAGTGGGAGTTAAAAAGACTATGTGGCGGCTGTTGGCTGTTTTGACAGATTGGGTTTTTTGGCCTGCTTTGGTCCCCCCGTTTCTGCTGTGAAGGATAGGTAGGCTGGGAAAATGTAGTTACTCACCTATAACAGGTGATCTCCAGGAACAGCAGGCATTTAGTCTTCACATATGGGTATCGTCGGTACCGACGGAGCCTGCGTGGGAACGCTCCCCAGCGTCCAATAGGAACGCTTTTGGGAGCATCCCTCAGCACATGCGCGCTGCCTTCCTGCCTTTCCAACTGTCCCTCTTCAGTTAAGTTTGTAGCTGAGTGAAAGGATAGAGGGAGAGAGGAAAGAGACAAAGATAGACACAACTCTTAGGGGAGGTGGGTGGGTTGTGAAGACTAAATTTCTGCTGTTCCCGGAGATCACCTGTTACAGGTGAGAAACTACGCTATCTCCAGGAACAAGCAGGAATGTAGTCTTCACATATGGGGACTCCCTAGCTGAAGATGCCAGGGAGATGGCCCCAGGAAGGTGCCACCCTAGAAAGGTAGGCACCCTTCCTCCCATGGATCTCTGGCATTCCACCAGGGTTGATGGGTAGGAGTTCAATTAGGTCTGAAAGAGATTTTGAAGAACAGCTTGGCCAAAGAAGGCATCCCGACAGGAGGCTTTATCCAGGCAGTAGTGGGCTGTGAAGGTGTGTACCGAAGCCCAGGTGGCTGCTCGACAAATGTCATCGATAGACACGGAGTGGAGATTAGCCATGGAAGCTGCGAAGGATCTCACGTTATGAGCTGTGACATGGCCTTGAAGAGGAAGACCCTTACTCTCATAAGCAAAGGATATGCATTGGGCAATCCATTTAGATAAAGTTCTTTTGGAGACTGGAAGTCCCAAATGACTAGAGTCAAAAGCTATAAAAAGTTGTGAGGACTTTCTATGTTGCTGTGCTCTCTGTAGGTAAAAGGCTAAGGCTCTTTTACAATCCAAAGTATGACGGTTTCTTTCTGCATGAGATGCAGGGACTGGGGACTCGGGTGCCATAGCGTCCCGTCCTCTTGGGAAAGGAGATCTGGAGCATGCCCTATCTCCAGAGGTACAGCTTGAGAGAGATGTAGAAGCAGGGGATACCACGCTTGGCGTGGCCATCGTGGCGCTATGAGAATCATGCGACCCCCGTCTCTTTAAAGCTTGAAGAGTGTTTTGGGGATGAGGGGAATAGGTGGGAAGGCATAAAGGAAGTCCTGACCCCAGTGGAGGAGGAAGGCATCCCTTGCCTGACAATTGTGAGCCGGAATCCTGGAACAGAACCAGGGAAGTTTGGCATTCAGTGGACTTGCAAAGAGGTCTATGTCTGGAGTGCCCCGGAGATGAAAAATCTTTGCCATCTGGTCTAGGTGGAGAGACCACTCGTGAGGCAGCAGTACTTGACTGACTTTGTCTGCCCAAAGGTTTTGAATACTTGGCAGATATACCACTACAAGGTGAATGTGATACTCTCTGGCGAGGGCCCACAGTCGTAAAGCTTCGTTGCATAACGACAGAGAGCCTGTCCCGCCCTGCTTGGTCACACAGAACATGGCTACTTGATTGTCCGTCTGGACTAGGACTGTCTTGTAGCTGAGCTGGGCGTGGAATACTTGAAGAGCTAAATAGATTGCTCTTAATTCCAGGAGGTTTATGTGTAGACCAGCCTCCTGTGGAGTCCAGGTGCCCTGGGTAGAGAGATGATTCAGGTGTGCTCCCCAACCCACCTGTGATGCATCTGTTAGGGTGGCCTGAAAAAGGGGTTGATGAAAAGGAGACCCCACTGCCAGATTTTCTAGTTATTGCCACCATTGGAGGGACAAAATTAGTCGATGAGAGTTTACTATTTTGTCTGATAAATGTCCTGTGGCCTGTGTCCACTGTGTGGATAGGGTCCACCTGAGCTGCTTGCATGTGGAGGAGAGCATATGGGACTACATGAACTGTGGATGCCATATGTCCCAGCAACTGTAGTAGCTCCCGAGCAGTTAGGGAGGATTTCCCTCCTGCTTGAGAAGCTAGTTGCATTATGTGAAGACACCGGGCCTGTGGAAGGAAAGCCTTTGCCTGTCCGGTATCTAGACAGGCCCCTATGAATTACAGGCATTGGGAAGGAACAAGTTGGGATTTTGGGAAGTTTATTACCAACCCCAAGTATTGGAGGATTCGTATTGTGCGAGACAGTGCAGTGCTGGTCTCTGTAACCGTAGGGGCTCGAATTTTTTATTTATTTATTTATTTGCATTCTCTTATATACCGCGCTATTCTGCATCAGTGCGGTTTACATTGAACAAACTGAAATTACATTGAACAAGGCATTATAACTTGGAGATAACTATTTTACAGGGAACATGGGCTATGGAGGGTTAAGTGGCTTGCCCAAGACCACAAGGAGCACCTGTGGGACTAGAAACCCCAGTCCTTCCGGCCCAAGGTTGCTGTCCTCTAGTGGGATTTGAACCACCGACCTTCCGGCCTGAAGTACCTTGCCCCAACCACTAGGCCACTCCTCCACTCCAGTCGTCTAAGTAAGGGAAGACAAATATCCCCAGGGTTCGCAGAAATGCAGCTACTACTGCCATGCATTTCGTGAATACTCTTGGTGCTGAAGCCAGACCAAAGGGAAGAACCCTGTACTCGAAATGTTTTCCCTTGAAAAGGAATCGTAAGAATTTCCTGTGATCTGGATGGATCAGAATGTGAGTGTATGCATCCTTTAAGTCTAGAGAGCAAAGCCAATCCTGGCTTTGAAGGTATGGCAGAAGAGTTCCTAAAGAAATCATTTTGAACTTCTCTCGGAACAGGTATTTGTTCAATTCTCTGAGGTCTAGAATGGGTCTGTCTCCTCCTATTTTCTTTGGAATAAGAAAATAGGGGGAGTAGAACCCTGCACCCCGTTGAAGAATGGGTACCTCTTCTATTGCCCCTTGGGCAAGAAGTTTTGAGATCTCGTGATCTAGCAGATTGTCTGCGGAGGTTTGAGAATTGAATTACCTTAGAATTGTAGGAGAAGGCATGCTGTGAAAATGGAGCTTGTACCCCTCTCCTACAATGGACAGAGTCCAATCTTCTGCTGTTATCTGATGCCATCTGTTGGCAAAGTGGCATAACCTGCCTGGGATATTGGGGGGTTGGGGATCCCACAGAGGCAGGAAGGCTAAGCTCTCTAGGAAGGAGTCAAAGCCCTTGAGGGGGCTGAACCTGCAGAGCTGGTTGGGCTCTCGGGCCTTTTGGCTTCTTTTGCTGTCTAGTTTGTCCCTTTTGGGCAACCTGACCCTGAGTTTGACTCTGCTGGGTATAGGAAGGATAAAATGTCCTCTTTTTGCTGAAAGAGGGTTTTTTATAAAGCTTCTTTTTGGCTGGAGTGGCTGTAGATTTTGACAATCTATCTAGAGTGGTATTGTCAGCATCTAACTCGTTAGCCTTTTCCTGCCAGTTCTTGCCAAAGAGATTCTCTCCCGTGCAAGGAATGTTGCCTAACTTGTCCTGTACCCAAGTCTCCAAGTCTGATGCCTGAAGCCAGGCAATCCATCGTGCCCCAATGGCAATAGCAGAGGTTCTGCTGATGCATTCAAAGCAGTCAAAGGCTGCACGATTCACAAACTTGGAGACATTTTGAACATGCTTGACTAGAGCAAGAAAGTCTTGTCTCTTGTCATCTGGGAGAAGTGGGCTCATAAGCTCCAAGTCTCCCGTAACTTCTTTGAGGAACATTCCCATGTATAGTATATATGAACTGATCCTAGCTGAAAGCATGGAAGCCTGAAAAGCTTGGCGCCCAAAAGCATCCAGAGTCCTGCATTCACGACCTGGGGGATTGGATGCATGCCTCTTTGCACTTTTCATCCTATGCATGGCTGACTCCACCACCATTGAATGGTGTGGCAGCTGAGTCTTTTGAAATCCAGGACATGGCAGGACTCGATACATAGTATCAAGCCTCCTAGAATGAGGAGATGTAGTCAGAGGTGTCTCCCACATTCTGAGCATCAAGTTATGCAGAATTTCATGGATGGGCAGAGTGGCTGCCTCCTTTGGAGCTTTAGGATATTGGAGAATTTCCAATTCCTTTGCTCTGGGTTCCTGTTCAGGAGCTACCGTGATTGAAATGCCCTTGACCACATCACGAATAAAATCCTGAAAAGACATGTCCTCTGGAGGTGACATTCTGCATTGGGGAGAAGAGGGATCTTCCGGGAGAAACCCTCTGGTACCAGCAGAATTGTCAGAGTCTTCGGAGTCAGAGGATTCGAAGTATTCCTGACCACAATGCTCATGCAAAGCACGGTCCCGGTATCGATCGAAGTCAGTACCGAGTTGATCCAGTACCGATCTGTCGATTCCAGCCAAAGATGGCGTGGGAAGAATTCCCACTGGGGCTGGTACCGTTGGTACCGGTACCAGTGTCTGTACCAGTGTAGGTACCGGCATCGGTATTGATGTCGGTACCGGTGCCCGTTGAACCATAGGCGTCAACGGTACCACAGCTGTGAGAAGAGCTGCAATGCTGCGCTCAATAGCAAGGAACCTCTGGTCTATCGACGCTGTCGATGCCTGGGTGTCAGTACCGGTGAAAACGGCTGGGACCCCTGAGCATGGCACCGGTAGTTCTGCCGAGGTCGAGGCCTTGAGAACATCCTGGAGTCCCCTTAATGCTTTGGAAGCCGAAGCCTCCCGTTGAGGCTGTTTTGCCTGTGTGGCTCCCTCAAGGGCAATGCCAATGGCCTCTCGATGCATAGCAGGAGAGCTACCCTTTGAGAACCGGCTTTTTTGTTTAGTTACCTGAGATCCATGGGAGGAAGAGGAGGCTCTTGATGTCGATGCAATGGATCTGGCATCCGAAGAAAAGAGAGTACCGAGCTTTGCAGCCCGGTTCTGTCTTCCTCTCTTAGTCATCCCCATACAGGAGAGACATTCAGATGGAGAATGTTCAGGCCCTAAACATTTAAGGCAACAATCATGAGTGGTACTGCCACACTTAGTACATTTTTTAAAACCACTAGTTGGTTTTTCCATGTTTCAGGAATATGAGGCTTAATGCCCAAAATGGCACCTAGCACCGAAAAAGAAAAGTTTCTGAAGAGAAACAGTTAAGTATAAAATTTTTGAGAAAAGAAAAGAACCGGCGGTACCAGTAGGCGTCATGCAGAGGCAAACGCGACCACACGAAAACAATTTTAAAGACGGAATTTTCTGCGGTGACAGGGTATGGGTCCTGTTGGCTCCGCAGAAAACGAAGAACTTAAAAGGACAGTTGGAAAGGCAGCGCGCATATGCTGAGGGATGCTCCCAAAAGCGTTCCTATTGGTCACTGGGGAGCGTTCCTGCGCAGGCTCTGTCGGTATCGAGGATACCCATATGTGAAGACTACATTCCTGCTTGTTCCTGGAGATTATTGGTAAAAGTCTCCTCTTCTTGGGATAAAAAGCTTTTTTTTTTTTTTTTTTTTTTTTTTTTAAAGATTGGGCCTTCTTCTTAGAGGGGTCAGATGTTTTCCCTCAACCGTCTTTTGAGGGTATCATCGGCTTCCAGTTCACCGGCCTTCTCACGCCAGTTCTTTCCAAACAGGTTTTCACCTGTACAGGGGATGTTAGCTAGCTTGTCTTGTACCCACTGTTTTAAGTCAGAGGATTGAAGCCATGCTAGTCGTCTTGCTCCGATGACTATGGAAGAGACTCTACTAGAGGATTCAAACACATCAAAAGCAGTCCTGTACATAAATTTTGACACGTTCTGGCTGTGAAACAAGACTGCTTGAAAGGCTGGAATCTTTCTTCTGGGAGGAAAGGTAGAAAGCCTTCCCAGTCCTTACTGAACTCCTTGAGAAGCATCCCCATATACAGGATGTAGGAGTTGATTCTGCTAGCTAACATAGAAGCCTGGAAAGTGCGGCGAGCAAAGGAATCGAGGGATCTCGATTCCCGGCCTGGAGGAAAGGATGCGTGCGTTTTCCCGCTTTTAATATGGCGCATCGCCGATTCCACCATGGAAGGGTGGGGAAAGCGTAGTTACTCACCTGTAACAGGTGTTCTCCAGGAGCAGCAGGAATCAGTCCTCACTTATGGGTGACGTCGGCGCCGACGGAGCCCTCGCGGAGCAATTTTCCCCAGCTTTCAAAGAAAGCCTTTGGGAATTGCAGCGCGCATGCGCGGTCGTCTTCCCGCCCGAAGGTGCCATCTTAGCCAGTCAGATGACATAGCCAAAAAGACAGCATAAAAATTTGCAAAAAGAACATAAGCAGACGATTGCAACTCCAAGGGGAGGAGGGAGGGTAGTGAGGACTGATTCCTGCTGCTCCTGGAGAACACCTGTTACAGGTGAGTAACTACGCTTTCTCCAGGACCAAGCAGGAAGTCAGTCCTCACTTATGGGACTCCCAAGCTCAAGGCTACCGGAGACCCTAAGCACAAAAAT
Source organism: Ichthyophis bannanicus (assembly GCA_033557465.1). Taxonomy (NCBI): domain Eukaryota; kingdom Metazoa; phylum Chordata; class Amphibia; order Gymnophiona; family Ichthyophiidae; genus Ichthyophis; species Ichthyophis bannanicus. The sequence goes on along the minus strand of CM066032.1, from coordinate 1,088,751,007 downwards.
GAGCTCCCTCTAGCTCAGCAGCACAGAAGGATAGAATCTTCGCTGAATTATCACCCACCGGTAGCCCACATCCGGGATGGAGGGTAGGAGTTGCTCAGACCTCAAAGAGATTACGGAGGACTGCCTGTCCGAAAGCACTGTCCCTACGGGACTCCCTCTCGAGACAGTAATGGACCGCAAAAGTCTGGCTCGAAGACCAAGTAGCGGCCCGGCAGATGCCTGCCAGCGGAACAGAGCGGAGGTAAGCCACTGACGTGGCCTTTGCCCGAACGCAATGAGCCGTGACTCGACTTTCTAAAGCGAGTCCGGCTGCCCCATAAGCCCAAGAGATACAGTCCGCAACCCAGATGGACAGAGTACGCTTGGAGACCAGGAGTCCCAATTTATTGGGGTCAAAAGACACAAAAAGCTGAGCAGCTTTACGGTGCTCCCGCGTACGGTCAAGGTAGAAGTTCAATGCCCTTCTACAGTCCAGGGTATGGAGGACCGTCTCAGCTCGGCTGGAGTGTGGTCTGGGAAAGAAGGTTGGAAGTACCACCTCCTGATTGATGTGAAAAGGGGAGACCACTTTAGGCAGAAACTTTGGGTGAGTCCGTAGGACTACCCTATTCTTGTAGAACCGAGTGTAGGGGGGGATCAGACACGAGGGCCTGCAATTCACTTACGCGCCTAGCGGAAGTGAGGGCTATCAAGAACAGTGTTTTCCAAGACAGAAAACGGAGAGAACATGTAGCCATAGGTTCAAAAGGCGGACAGGTGATCCGCTGCAAAACCACATTCAGGTCCCAGTCCGGCGCTGGCGGGCGCAGAGGTGGTTTAAGTAGAAGAAGACCTCGGAGAAACCTCGCTACGAGAGGGTCGCTGGAGAGAGGTCTACCGTCCACCGGCACATGATGTGCCGAAAGAGCACTGAGGTGAACTTTGACGGAGTTGGACTTAAGTCCCAGATTAGAGAGGTGTAGCAGGTACTGCAAGATCACCGACACCGGGCAGGAGAAGGGATCCTGCGACTGTTGGGTACACCAGACCGCAAAGCGACGCCATTTAAGGGCGTAGCATTTGCGGGTAGAAGGGCGTCGCGAAGCCAGGACGACCTCCTCCACCTCCGCCGGCAGGAGAAGGGGAGCAAGGACTACCCTCTCAGCAGCCAGGCCATGAGGTTGAGAGACCTGAGGTTGGGGTGCAGTAGGGACCCCTGATCCTGAGTGAGGAGATCCGGTTGTACTCCCAGAGGGACCGGACCCTCCACCGCCAGTTGCAGCAGGAGCGGAAACCACGGCTGTCTGGGCCAGCGAGGGGCCACCAGGATCAAAAAGGCTTTGTCTCGGAGAACCTTGAAAAGAGTCCGAGAGACCAGCGGGATGGGAGGGAAAGCGTACAGAAGGCTCCCCGACCATGAGATCAGAAAGGCGTCCGCCGCAACCCGAAGGGGGTGTGGCAGACGAGAGCAGAAGCGAGGATGATGCCGGTTGCGAGGACTGGCAAAGAGATCCATCGTGGGGAGGCCCCACTTGAGGAAGAGCTTCTGAACTACCAAGGGATCCAGACGCCACTCGCGCGGCTGGAGGACCCTGCTGAGTTTGTCCGCAAGGCAATTGTCTTGGCCCGGGAGATAAACTGCCCTGAGGAGAATGCCGTGACTGACGGCCCAAGAGCAGAGCTTCTGAGCCTCCCGGCAGAGGAGAAAGGAGCCCGTGCCCCCCTGTTTGTCACGCAGAACATGGCAACTTGATTGTCCGTCTGGACAAGGACGGACTGTTGGGAAGTCAGGTGGGAGAAGGCCTTGAGAGCTAGGCGGATCGCCCGGAGCTCCAGGAAGTTGATCTGCTGAGCAGACTCCCACGTGGTCCAGAGGCCCTGAGTACGCGCCTCTTGGCAATGCGCTCCCCAGCCCAGGAGGGATGCATCGGTGGTCAGCACCCGGGTCGGCTGAGGTGACTGGAAGGGCATACCGAATGTCAGGTTCGGCTGCCGGAGCCACCACCGGAGAGACGAGATCAGCGGCTCGGAAACGCGCACTAGGTCTGCGAGGCCGCCCGTGGCCTGGCGCCACTGCCGGCGGAGACACCATTGAGCAGACCGCATATTCAGGCGGGCATTGGGGGTCACATGGACAGTGGAAGCCATATGGCCGAGCAGTCTCAGGAAGCGCCTGGCGGAGACCAGGGGCTGGCTGCGAAAGCGGTCGGCTAGGTCCATGAGCCGCTGAGCCCTGTCGAGCGGTAGATACGCTCGCGCCTGAGGAGTGTGCAGCCTTGCGCCGATGAACTCGAGATCCTGTGAGGGGAGCAAAGTGGACTTTGCGAAGTTTATGACAAAGCCCAAGTGCTGCAGCAGAGTCACCGTGCGGCACGTGGCGTTGGTGACCTCCTGAGCGGACGCTGCTCTGATGAGCCAGTCGTCGAGGTACGGAAAGACATAGAGGCCGTGAAGCCGGAGATGGGCCGCCACGACCGCGAGACATTTTGTGAAGACTCGCGGTGCGGAGGACAGGCCAAAGGGCAGTACTCTGTACTGGTAATGATTTCCCGCCACCACAAACCTTAGGTATTGGCGGTGGCTTGGGTGGATGAGGATGTGCGTGTAGGCATCCTTTAGATCCAAGGAGCATAGCCAATCTCCCTGCTGGAGGTAGGGCAGAAGGATTCCAAGGGTAAGCATTTTGAACTTCTCCCGCACAAGGAACTTGTTGAGGTTGCGCAAGTCCAGGATGGGTCTGAGGCCCCCTGTTCTCTTTGGTATCAGAAAATACCGTGAATAGAAGCCTTGACCTCTCAGGTGGTGTGGCACCGGTTCCACCGCCTGTTCCTGCAGAAGACCTGCTAACTCCTGAAGGAGCAACTCCCTGTGCAGAGGGGGGCGCGGAGGCTCTCCCGGAAAATAGGAGGGAGGGACCTGATGGAAGTGGAGAAGGTAGCCTTCTCGCACGACCTGAAGCACCCAGGCATCTGCGGTGATGCTGGACCACCTGTGGGCGAAGTGAACCAGCCGGCCTCCGGTGCTGGGGGGAACCAGCGGGGGGGGAGAGGCTATGCTGAGCGAGTCAAAAGCCCCCACCCTGCTGAGCAGGGGCTGGTGGTGCAGGCTTGGGGGCTTGCTGCCTACGGGACCCGTTACCCCGTCCCTTGGCCTGCTGGCCCTGTTGGGGAGCTGCAGGGGCCTGATAATGGGGGTATTGTTTGTAGGCAGCCGCCTTCCTCGGGTAAAAGGACTTTTTCCCCGAGCCCTTCTTTTTCTGGGAAGGGGCGGAGGTCTTCCTAGAAAGCCTGGTCCTGGTGAGAGTCTCAGTCTCAATTTGTGCAGCCTTTTCCGCCATGGGCTTGCCAAAGAGGTTTTCGCCTCGGCAGGGGACATCGACCAACTTGTCCTGTACCCAGGGTTCAAGGTCGGACGACTGAAGCCAAGCCTGTCGGCGGGCACCGATGCCGGCTGCGGCTACTCGAGCCGAGGCTTCAAAGCCATCATAGGCTGCTCGGGACATGAACTTTGAGCATTCCCGAATGCCCGTGGACAAGGCTAGGAACCTCCGCAAGGGCTCCTCGGAGAGACCAGCGGAGAATCCGGCTAGCTCTTTAGCCAGATCCCGGAGATACATGCCCATGTATAGCTGGTAAGTCTGGACACGACATGCGAGCATAGAGCCCTGGAAGCACTTCTTGCCAAGGCCATCCAGGTTACGGGCCTCCCTTCCAGGAGGCACCGAGGAGTGCATCTTCTGGCTCTGAAGACGATGCATGGCCGATTCCACTACCATGGAATGGTGTGGCAGCTGTGCCTTTTGAAAGCCAGGGCTCTTGCGGACCCGATAGATAGAATCGACCCGCTTGCTCAGGACCGGCGAGGAGGCCGGACTCTCCCACATGCGGAAGAGTAGTCGTTCCAGCATAGGAGGAACCGGCACAGTAAAGTGTTCCCTCGCGGGAGAGTCATACTGGAGGGCGTCGAGCTCTTCGGCTCGAGGCTCCTCCTCGGGATCCGCAGGGAAGGCCAAAGCCTTGGCCATATCCCTAACGAAGTCCGAGAACCGGGCATCCTCCGGGGGGGACTGCTTCCGAGGCTCGGACTCCGGTGAGTCCGATGGGACACACCGAGTCCGGAAAGAATCAGGTGACTCTTCCTCCTCAGACTCCCAGACCGACTCCGACGAGGACTCGGTGGGGTCGGCCCGGGCAGGGTGCGGCGCCAGCCGCCCCGACGCCGAGGGAGTCGGCGTCGGCGACCTCGGTCCCGAACGGGAGGCCGAGGGCGACCTCGACCGAGGATCGACTCGAGTTCTCATCGACTCGAGGATCGGCTCGGTCTCCGGGGTCGACTTGGACGTCGACGTCCCGGCGGTCGGGGCAGCGACGCCAGCGAAGCCAGCGAGCAATGCCCTCTGCTGGTCCATGAAGGCAGACAGTCTGCTCTCCAAGGCCGTCAACCTGAGTCCGAGCTCAGGTGACCCAGCAGTCCCCGACTCGGGCCCCGACGGCGTCGGGCCCGACGTCGGCTGTCGCGGAGGCGAGTCCAGAAGGACCACAGGACTTACCCGGGCAGGCATCTCCGACTCCAGGCGAGGTCGCTTCGGGATGTGTTCCTTCTCCAAGGACCCGGGGCGGCTGTCGGGGCTATGCGACCTGGCCCTCGCGGAGCCAGGAGCGTCCACCGACGCCGCCCTCGCGGGTTTTTCCTTCCGACGATGGTCCCCGGAGGGAGAACCCCGGTCGGAGGAGCTCCGGCGACGGTCCGAGCTGGAGCCCTTCGACACGGAGGCCTCCGACGAGGTCCGGGTACGGCTGGGGTCAGCGAAGATTCTCTCACGCTGATGCCGCCGACTTCTCAACGCCTTTGAGGACAGTTTGCTGCAGGGCCCACAGATCAGTTCCTCATGATCCGGGCCCAGGCAGCGGAGGCAAAAGTCGTGTGTGTCGGTTAGTGACATATTTCGGTCACACCGACCACACCGCTTAAACCCACTGGCAGCCATCGGGGGAAAAAGGGCCCCTGCGAGGTCAAAGGACCGGGCTGCCAGGGAAAACGAAAACGAAAGCTGACTAAGTCAGAAAAACCGAAAAAAAGTAAGAGGACTCGAGACCGGCGTCGCGAGTCCGGGCGGGAAAACGATCGGCGTCGAACCGAAAGAAAAAAGGATAAAATAAAGAAGAAAATCAACTTTTTCGCGGGGACAAGACGGGGACGTCTGTAGGGCTCCGCGGAAAAAAGAAGACTGGCTAAGATGGCACCTTCGGGCGGGAAGACGACCGCGCATGCGCGCTGCAATTCCCAAAGGCTTTCTTTGAAAGCTGGGGAAAATTGCTCCGCGAGGGCTCCGTCGGCGCCGACGTCACCCATAAGTGAGGACTGACTTCCTGCTTGGTCCTGGAGAAGCAGTGGCTTCTGAAAGCCCAGGCATTCAGGGATCAAATACATTGTATCCAATCGGTGACTTATGGGGGAGATAGTTAAAGTGTCTTCCACATCCTCAAAATTAAGTTATGGAGGATGCGATGCACTGGAAGGATGGTGGTTTCCTTCGGTGCAGTCGGGTACTGCAATATCTCAAGCTCCTCTGCCCTGGGTTCCGGGCTCTGAAGCTGCTGGGATAGAAAGTCCTGCTGTCACGTCACGAATGAATTCTTGAAATGACATGTCCTTCGGTGGGGACTTCCTCCGGGTGCAGGACTGAGGAGGTGAGGTCTCCGGCGCAAAATCCCCAAGGTCATCAGAGTCGAGTGATCGATGATCAGAGTCTGAGGTATCGGACTCTGGAGAGTAGTAGTGGTGCTGACAGAGTGTCATGGCGGTGTCAGTCGATGGTCCTCCAGTTCCATCCGATGCCTGGACCACGAAGGATCCGTGCCCGATGGCAATGGAGATGGTGCTGTCGGTATATGAACCAGGAGCTGTATTGAGGGAACAGTCAGTGCCTGCTGGGACGAAACCGGTGAAGACAGAGGTCAAAGTCAATGGCAGGGTCTCCGGGGCCGAGAGCGTTAGTTGCACTGAGGCCGCCAGCAGAGCTGCTAAGATCCATTCTAGAGCCAGTATGCACTGGTCTAGAGAGGTCACCTGTGCTTGGTCACCGGATGGAGCAAGACTGGCTGCCATACCAGGGCATGGCATTGAGGATTCAGCAGAGATCAAAGCCTCAGTAATCTCTTGAATCTCCACCAAGGCTTTGGAGGACAAGTTCTCCTGTCGGGGATGCCTGGACCAATGACTGGAATCAGATGAAGTCCGCGACGACTCCCGGTGTGAGAAGAAATGTTCACTGGATCGCTCCTTCAATGTCCTAGCCTTACCGGGAGGATCTTTGGACTTCCGACTTGGATCTTTTGCGATCTCCGAGGACTCTTGGGAAAGAGACTTGTCCTTTTTTCAGGCGTGAAGGAGAGGGGGTTTTAGATTTTTTCTAGCCATGCTTTTCTTTAGAGTGTTTGGGTGTCGGAGAACTTTACAATGCCCTTGAAGGGGTTGAGGCCAAGGAAAATGTGTCCAAGGGAAGAGTTCCTGAGGCCCCTTTTAGTCATCTGTATTATAGTTTGAAATGTTCCCTGTAACCAAGGTTCTGTAATTTTTGTTCAATGTAAACCGCCCCTGATCGTTGGAAGGGGCAGTGTATAAGAGCCGTTAAATAAATAAATAAAATTTGTTTACAAAGGGTACACTAGGTAGGGATGTGATCCGGGCCAAGTCATTTAAGGCACCAATCATGCTTGTCTGATTGAAATGGTGCCAGCATACTTCGTGCACTTCTTAAATCCACTGGTGGGCTTCTCAATTTGTGGGAGGTTTTTTTTTTTTTTAAATATTCTCTTGAAAAGAGGTATGAAAGAAAATAAAGGGTAGAAAAGAGAAATCATTAGTATCGAGCGATTTGCGGTGAAGGCAAGGGTTTCTTCAGTGGTGTCAGAAGAGTGGGAAGGAACCAGCACATGTTCAGTGGACTGCTCCCAAACGCTTGCCATATGTGAGGACTACATTCCTGCTTGTTCCTGGAGATATGGTGTTCTCCAGGGACAGCAGGTATCAGTCCTCACAACCCTCTCTCCTCCCCTTGGAGCTGCTATATTTTTCTGCCATCTTCTTGGAGGGGCTATAGCTATGGCACCTGAGGGCAGAAAGGGGATCACACATGCTTGGTGGCATTCCCAAAGACTTTCTTTGAAAGCTGGGGAAATGCTCCGCACTGGCTCCGTCGGTGCAGACGTCACCCATATGTGAGAACTGATTCCTGCTGTCCCTGGAGAACACCTGTTACAGGTGAACAGCTACGCTATATTTCCCTGAAATATCTTAATTTTAGTGGAGCAATTTGATCAACTGTATTACTAACAACCTTACACCAGTTTTCTAGCATATTCTCTGACCTCATATTTATACAATCCCCTACGTTAGCAGACTAGAGGTCAAAAAGATTCAACATTAATTTTCTCTAGACCAATTTATTGCCAAGTACATTTTCCTATTTTTCACTCTGTTTTCATAGGCCTCTTGAAATCACAATTAGGTAAATAACAATGAATTCGGAACACTGCTGCCCGTCTTATCACTTCCTCCTCCCAGTGGGATCATTTTACACTCTCCTCTTCCATCTACACTAGTTACCTGTCTCTTTTCGTACTCACTTCAAATTACTTACTGTAGTTCACAAAGCTCTTCACACTAGCACTCTGCAATATCTGGCAGATCTCACCCCCCCGCCCCCCCCCCCCACCCCCCGCTTGTTCCACCTAAACAGTCATCTTCCCGGCACTCTGGAACTCACTGCCCACTTCCCTCAGACTAGAACCCCATCACAACACTTTCAAACAAAACCTAAAAAAACATCTCTTCTCCCTGGCTTTTGACCTTCCCTCCCCTTTTGCCTGATCCTGTCTCCCTATGTATAGTCCTGTTCGCCTTTCTCCATCTGTCCTAACAATTGTAATTTTCTTTTCCTTTTCTGGCCCTGTGCCTATTTCTAATTGTTTGTAATTTTGTGAACCGCTTTGTTTGCTAAGGAAGGGCAGTATATCAAATAAATAACCATAACCATAGAGTAAATTTCTAAAGATAAGACTCTGACCAAGGTATCTGCCTAGTTTTATAATATGAAACTGCTTTTACCTCTTTCACTCAGATATATTATTTTAAAAAAGAAAAAAAAAGAGAAAGAATCCAGCTGCCAGCCTTTATTATGAGTTTATTTTATTTATTTTATTTCAATTTTTTATATACCGCGCTATTTACAATCAGCGCGGTTTACAGAGAACCAAAGACCAGAACAACAGGCTGCTCGGTATTACATAAAACAGGAAAATAAACTTGGATAAGATAAACATGGATAATATGGGTGTAAAACTATATACATAGAATATTGATCTGCTAATTCGATCACATGAGAGAAGTATTTATGTAATATTATCAATAATGTTTGGAAAAGGAGGGAATTCTGTTAAGTTTGTGGTAAATATTAGGCACTTTATGTGGGGTAGTATTTGATGAATAGGTTATGTTTGAGGGCCTTTCTGAATTGGACTATGCCGGTTATGGCACGAATTTCGGGTGGTAGGGAGTTCCAATGTTTTGGGGCGCAAAACATGAAGGCTCTGTTCGCTGTTGCTTGGCTACAGGTTGTTATGGCCTTCGGCATTATTAGGGTGTTTGTTGCTATTTTTCTTCTGGCTCTAGTTGGAGGTAAAACTTGTGTGAGATCAGTTAGAGAGTTTGCAGACAAACCATGTATGGCCTTGTATGTAAGAATTAGGGTTTTGAATATGATCCTGCCTTGTATCGGGAGCCAGTGAAGATGTTTGAGAATTGGTGTCACGTGAATCGACAAATGTACAGGATGACACAGTGATTTTAGAAACTGCTCTGTGAACATGCATGGCTGTAGAAAATTGCCACTTGCACATCTCCAGATTTACATATTTCCATTGCTACAAGACTTGCACATATGCAAAATGAAAGATGAGGCAACAGGCATTTGCAGGTTCCCCATAGAGAATAAAGGTGTGGGAAACGTGCAGGTATATTGTAAAATACGGATGCAGTTGTAACATCAAATGTGCACATGCGGCTGGGACCCATTTATGTGCTGTGCTGGGCAGGCCCAGGCTCCTGCCCAGGCTCCATCCCTCTCGGCACATGCTCATGCACTGGCCACAAACCACAGAAGCCAAGAGGGATGGTCATGAGGCAGACTAATTTCATTAGGGCAGAAGCCCTGCAGGTCTGTCGCTAATGCTGCCAGAAGAGGAGCTCCTCTACCCCCCCCCCCCTCCAAACGTAGCCAGAGATCTCTCCATGCTGCAGCAAGACAGGTCTGTGAGAGGAGCCACATGACCCTGGCATGGTAATGACCATACAGCTGCAGAGGGTGCAGGAGAGGGATGACAGCCAGAATGTACAAAGCTCTTGCTGCCATGCAGCAAAGTGGGGGACAGGCTCAATGTACCTAGAAAATGAACTGCTGAGATGCTCCATCACCCTCCAGGAGAGAAGAGTTGCAGGGTATGGAACACCTGGATCAGTCCATCAAGCAGCAATACATGGCCACAGACCATGGTCCCCCATCCATTGCTATTTGTGACCCCATCTGTACAGGCCTCTAAGAGGAAGGTCATACACAACCACCACTACCACCTCCAACTCTGCCATCCCTGTGCCACCATCTGCTTGTCCCCCCCCCACCCCCAAATCATCCAACATATTGGGACCCATTACCTGTGGAAGGGGGAACCCCTTCGTTTTCCCCCCTTCCGTGAGGGCTCACAAGTCTTTTATGCTAGCTGATGACTTGGACAGCTCCTGAGTCCAGCAAATCCACAGTCTGGATAAGGAGGTTGAAACAGGGGATAAGGAGCAGAGAGGCAGGGGTACAGGGATATGGAAAGAGTCAGTTCTATATTCTTGTGGCCATCCTTTGGGGTTGATGGGGTTTGTGGTAGGGGAGAACGCTCATTTCTGGAAGGTGCAGAAACCAGTCTCCTGGGTTCTGGATAGTTATGGGGGGGGGGGGGGGGGGGATATTGCATGGAGCTGCTGCCTGGGGTGGGGGAGGATACAGTTTTCATCAGAGCATCTGTAAATAAAAATGTCCACCTTCACATGAAATGCCTGTGTAGAAGTTAATTTCATGCTGCTACCCCCCCCATGTCTTGGTCCTTCTGCATCAGATCATGGCCTTCATCTGCAGTGTCCTATTATTCAGGCAAGGAATGTCTGTGGTGCAATGCAAGACTGTAGAGCATGGAGCAGACTGTGACTATTTCACATACCCTGGAGCAGGGCTGTGGAGCAGAACAGTTCACCCCCAGTTCTGTCTAGTCACAAGAAACGGCTCTTAAGCTGGCCAAAAATTCTTTGATTGCCTTGTGTGCCTGTGGGCTCTGTTGCAGTGCTCCTCTGCCTGTAATGCTACAAAAGGGGTCAGAAGCCAACTTCTCAATGGGTGGCCTTTGTTACCTGCACTGAAAGGGGAAGACAGGACATGTTGGATATAGAACCAGGGTCCTTCATGTGGTTGGTGCACAATGCAGGCCTGCCCTCTGTTATAAGAGGTGTGACAAAAAAGAAACGAGAGACTGTCCCATAAATGTTTTATTACAAAATCTACAGAGAAATCATGCATTGTCCCTTTCAAAGTAATCCCCCCAAGAGTTAATGCACTTCTGCATTCGCTTCTGCCATGTACGGAAGCCCTCGGTAAAGTCCTCCTCCTTGAGGTCCCTCAGCTCCCTCGTCACAGTGGCCTTGATATCTTCTACAGAGGCAAAATGAGTTCCTTTGAGCACAGTCTTCAGCCTGGGAAACAAGCCAGAAGTCTCACAGTGAGATTTGGGGAATAAGGAGGGTGTTCGAGAGCTGTAATCTGTTTGTTGGCCAAGAACTGCCTCACACTGACAGCAGTGTGAGCGGGCGCGTTGTGGTGAAGCAGCCACAACTTCTCTCCACAGAGCCCGCCTGCTGCACCAAACCTGGTCATGGAGGCAATTGAGGACCTGCTGGGAGAAGTGCTGGTTGATTGTCTGACCCTCAAGCACAAACTCATGATAGACCACTCCCTTCTGGTTGAAGAATGCGATCAGCATGACCCTGATCTGGACATGCACACCTTCTTCGGTCTGGGTGACAGTCGAGTCTTCCACTGCAGGCTCTGTCTCTTGCTCTCAGGGTTGTACTGGAAGACCCAAGTCTCGTCTCCTGTGATGACACGGCCAACAAACTCTGGATCTTTTCCGATCTTGTCTAGCAAGTCTCGACAAACATTGACCCAGTGCTCCTTCTGGTCTGATAATAGCTTGGGCACCATCTTGGCACACACCTTCTGCATCCCCAGCTCCGGCACCAAGATGGTCTGCACTGACTGCCCGTTCAGGCTGAGCTCCTCAGCTATCATCCGCACTATCAATCTGCGATCACTCCGCAACAGCTGGTTCACTCTGTCAATGTTCTCAGCCGTCTTTGTCAAGGAAGGCCGTCCTGACTTGGGGTCATCCTCCACCTCCTCGCGTCCAGTCTTGAAGCATTTGTGCCACTCGAAGACTCGCGGCCTTGACATTGCATCTTCTCCATAAGCCTTTTGAAGAAGTTGGAGACACTCAGTTGGGCCTATCTCCAACTTAACCAGCAATTTCAAGTTGATTCTTTGCTCCGTATTTCTGCCACCTCCAGTTGCGTGACAAAGCGATGGAGCAGTATGCTACAAAAAAAAAACAACACACTGAAAAAGAAAAACAGAGTGAGAGATGAAAAATATTATAGCAGAATAGTGGCGAGATGTTGCACAACACTGTGACATAAGCTGTTAGCCAATTGGCATTGAGCCATGGAAGTGGCTGTCAGAGTCTCATTTCTTTTTTGTCACACCTCATATGCTGCATCTCCCAAGGAACAGGGATACCTCCATGCATGGTGTGTCCCGGTAGGGAAGTGGACTGGTACACAGTTCTACTGGCGATTTCTGCTACTCTCAAATTCTCATATTCCGAAGTGAGTGAAGATGCAGGCATCATGGCAGGACCCTGGAAATCTAAGAGATACATTGTTTATCATTTATTTGCACTTTAACTGCCCTTAGCCAGGCAGAGACATTTACAAAAAAAACCAAAAAAAAAACCACCACACAACCACACAGCACTATAAAGCCAGAATAGGAAAGGAACTCCATAACATGATAGGAAAGGCACAGTACACGAAAGCAAAAGGAAGAGAAAGAACAAAGGAAAAGCATAGTTACTCACCTGTAACAGGTATTCAAAGGGGATAGCAGCATGAATCAGTCCACACATATGGGTGACTGTGCTGACGGAGATCACATGATAACCTCTCCGCAGCTTTTAAAGAAAGCCTCTGGGAGATGTAACACACATGTGGTCCCCTTCCTGCCTAAGGTGCTAGCTTGCCTCAGTATGACAACATAGCACAAGACAGCAAAAAGAAAAGAAACTCCACGGAGGAGGGAGGGAGGGTTGCAAGGACAGATTCCTGTTGTCCCTACAGAACACCTGTTACAGGTGAGTAAATAGAAATTACACTTACCTGGTAATTGTGGTTCCTTGAGGAACTCCAGTTTAGTCCTCCACCTCTGGGTAGTGTACCTCCTCCTGCAGCTTGGAGACTGGGCATGTCAAAATCGTGACATCACTGGATGTAGCCTGCTGGTCTCTCTCATCAGCCCCAGTGAACTATTGACAAAGCAGACTCAAAGGAGCAACAAATAAGTAGCTGGTTTTTTTTGAAATAATTTTAACCTTATATGCATCTGAACATGTAACATAAAACGTATTCAACTATAAACCCCCCTGCTCAAGAAAGGGAGACTGCTTTCTGCATTTTCTCCTTTCCGCCCTATGCCTAGCCATATACAAGAGAGAGCAGGAAGAGAGAGAAAGAGAGAGAACGAATCAAGACGACTGCAACCCCATTAAGGGCTATACCCACCTGTAACTGTGCCCCTCTCCCAACTGAAAAATCAGTTAATGACACCAGACCCGGGCGGGAATGAGGACTAAACTGGAGTTCCTCAAGGAACCACAATTACCAGGTAAGTGTAATTTCTATTTCCTTATCGTTCCTCCAGTTTAGTCCTCCACCTCTGGGACATATCAGAGCAGTAATCATTGGGAGGGCCCTTTCCAGCCGGAGCACAACACCGCCGCCCCGAAAAAGGCATCATTTTCCGCCAGGACATCTAGACGGTAATGCTTACTGAAGGTATGAAGAGATGACCAAGTGGTCGCTCTACAAATTTCTACAGGTGGAACCAAACTGTGCCCCGCCCATGACGTCGCTTGCGCTCTAGAATGAGCCCTTAGGCCCACTGGTACTGTGCGCCCTTGCAAAAAATACGCCGACACAATTGCCTCCTTAATCCATCTGGAAATGGATGCTTTCGCCGCCGCCTCCCCTTTGCGGGGTCCTCCGAACAACATGAAGAGACGGTCAGACTTGCGAAAGGTTTCTGAGACTTTTAAATATTGCCTCAGCACCCTCTTTATGTCCAAGACGTCCCTTCTGCCGAACTTAAGAGCTGGAAGAGAAACCGGTTGATTCAGGTGAAACGGAAAAACTACTTTTGGCAAAAACGACGGTACTGGTCGCAATACCACCTTTCCTCTGGAAAACCTCAACGGCTCCCTACACAACGCTTGTAGCTCTGAAATCCGCCTTGCTGAACAGATAGCAACCAAAAACAGTGTCTTTAAGGTTAAATCCTTAACCGACGCGTGGTGTAAAGGCTTGAATGGTGTCTTAACTAATGCCCCTAAAAACAAGTTGAGATCCCACAGCAGAACCAAGACTCTATGAGAGGGCCTCAACCTGGAAAAACTGTCTTAAGAAAACGCAACACATCCGCATACGAGCCTAGAGCCATTCACTGGACTTTGCCTCTATAGCAGGACAGGGCCGCCAACTGAACTATCAAGGAACTGGATGCTACACCCTTATCAAACCTGTCTTGCAAAAAACTCAACACCACGGGAACGGATACTGTTGCCGTGCGAACTTGCTTCTGGGAGCACCAGTCCTCAAAAATACACCATATCTGCACACATGCCAGAGACGTGGATGTTTTCCTAGTGCGCAGTAAAGTCGCGCATAACCTTTTTTTCTTAACCTTGCCCTTTCAAAGGCCATACCGTAAGCGAGAACTGATCCACCTAAGGCACCCGAAGAGGCCCCTGCAGCAACAGATTCTCCGATGTCGGTAACCTCCAGGGATTCCCATCGAGCAACCGAATGAGATCGGCGTACCACGGGCACCTGGGCCAGTCCGGGGCCACCAACACCACCTTTCCCCGATGAGCTTCGATCCGCTGAACCACTCGACCTATGAGTGCCCATGGAGGAAAAACAGAGGAGCCCTGACAGCCAGCGTTGTATCAGCGCGTCGATTCCTTAAGACATTCTCTCACGGTGCCTGCTGAAGAAACGACCCGTTTTCGCTGATTGACATGTCACCATGAGATCCATTATGGGCTGTCCTCATCTTCGAACTATCTGCACGAACATATCCGGATGCAGCTCCCATTCTCCGGCATCCACTCGGACCCTGCTGAGAAAATCTGCCATCACATTGTCCTTCCCTGCAATGTGTGCCACCGAGATCACTGACAGTCGTGTCTCTACCCAAGAGAACAGTGCCTCTGCCTTTTCTTCCATGGCCACACTTCCTGTACCTCCCTGCCGATTGATGTAGGCTAACGTTGCAGAATTGTCAGACAGCACTCTTACCGCTCGACCTGTCACTGTAGTCTCGAACGCTTGCAATGCCAGACAGACCGCTCTCAGTTCTAGCCTGTTGATCGACCATTTGCTCTCCTGTACCGTCCAGGTGCCTTGCGTGAAAAGAGCTCCGCAATGTGCTCCCCATCCCGCAAGACACGCATCCATTAGCAAGGGAAGCCGCTCTGGTTGTTCCAGAGGCATTCCTGCTGTCAGAGTTCCCGGTAGCAGCCACCACCAAAGGGACTGCCTGACCCTGAGGACAGGGAAGTAGTTTGCTCAGCAAGTCAGACTGATGCGACCACTGGCGAAGTAGCGCTCTCTATAACGGTCGCATATGAAATCTGGCCCATGGCACCACTTCCAATGTTGCTGCCATAGTTCCCAGCAATCAAAGGTAATCCCATGCTGATTGCGTCGGAACGGACCTGAACTTGCGTACCAACTGCCAAAGCACTTGAACTCTACGAGTCAGCAGAAACATTGCTCCGCTCTTTGTGTCGAACCGAACTCCAAGATATTTGAGATCCTGGGACGGAACTAAGCAGCTCTTGGTAGCACTGATCACCCATCCAAAGCTCTGGAGAAACTTCACCACCTTCTCCGTAACCTGAGCGCTCTCGGTCTTTGACTTCGCTCAAATCAGCCAATCGTCCGGATAAGGGTGAACTAGAACTCCTCCTTTCCGTAAAGCCGCCACTACCACCACCATAATCTTGGTGAAGGTTCGTGGCGTCGTTGCCAGACCGAATGGCGCTTGGAACTGATAATGTCCCCCAAGGAAGAGCGAACTGCAGAAATGTTTGATGAAATTCTGATGGGAATGTGTAAATACGCTTCTGTGAGATTCAGGGAAGTTAAGAACTCCCCTTGGCGCACCACCACAATGACCGACCTCAGCGTTTCCATTCTGAAATGCGGCACTTGAAGACAGCGATTCACCCCTTTTAAATCCAGAATAGGCCGGAGCGATCAGTCTTTCTTTGGCACCACGAAATAAAAGGAGTATCGACCCACACCGTAATCCGCTACAGGGACCGGCACGACTGCTCCCAACTGTAAAAGCCGGTCTAACATACGACGAATCGCCAGCATTTTCTGTTGACCTTTGCAGGGAGACATCACAAACAAGTCCAGCACTGGTCTTGCCAATTCCAGTGTGTAACCCTCGCGAATGATCTCCAACACCCACTGGTCGGATGTGATTTGGGCCCAGGCAGAAAGAAATGCCCGAAGACGTCCTCCTATCGGTCGACTTCCCGCCTGGACCCACCTCCTTTCATTGTGGTTTTCTGGTGGTCGCTGCGGAGGCTGCTGCGAAACCTCTACTTGCTCCCCGAAACCCACGAAACCCCTGGGCTCTAGAGGCAAATCTTCTCTTTGGAAACCACCCAATCGAGAAGTCCAAAATCTTCTGAAATCTCTAAACTGACCCCGGAAGGCCAGCAACAATTTCCCTTGTTTAGGTTTATCCTCCGGGAGCCTACCACCCTTGGACTCTCCTAAATCCTTAACCAACTTATCAAGATCTTCTCCAAACAGCCTTCCTTTAAAGGGAAGCTTACTGAGGCGCGACTTAGACGAACCATCGGCCGCCCAATTCCTCAACCACAAAGACCTCCGGGCGGCAACCAATGATGCCATACTATTTGCCAGCGCTCTGATCAAGTCATAATGCACATTTGCCAAATATGCTGAACCAGACTCTAGACGATCTAGCTCCCTTATACTTTCTTTATTTAGCTGCGGAGACTGGCGTAAGTGTTGAGACCACCTGAGACATGCTCTCGACACCCAAGCTCCACAGATAGAGGCCTGCAAGGATAAAGCGTTAGCCTTAAATGACTGTTTCAAAAAACTATCTACTTTTTTATCCTGTGCATCCTTTAAGGCCACGCCATCTTCCACCGGGATAGTGGTCTTTTTCGTGACCGCCGAGACCATCGCATCAATTCGGGAGGGGGGGGGGGAGACAGAACCTCTCTTTGTCCTTATCCGCTAAGGGATAGAGTCTGTTCATGGTCCTGACCCCTCGCAGTCCTGCCCCGAGTTGATCCCACTCCTCCTGGATCATCCAATCTACCCACCCGGTGGACGGGAAACACCACTTCAGTCTGTCTCACCGCTTGAATAATGGTATCTCCCACTTCCTCTTCATCCATCGGTCGTGCCGTAGTGAGATTTAGAGTCTGAAGGGATTCCAAAATAAGTGCCGTTAGCTCCTCCTTCCGGAATACCCAAATGATTTTCGCCTGATCCTCAGGCTCAGGAATTTCTCCTTCTTCCAATTCATCCATGCCGGCCTCGCGATCAACTTCCGTCTCCTCTGTCTCGTGCCATTCCAAATCTGGGGAAGAAAGTTCACAAGGCCGTGACCTCTTTAAGAGGCCTCGGAGAAGTTCCCCCCGGATCCCCCTGATTGAGGTGATTGTATAGGAGTTGCCAGCGGCAATGGCTCAGACAACTTCCCCCGATACCTCAAACAGAACGCCTGATGCATAATCAACACAAAATCCGGGAAGAAATCCCCTATCTGCGATTCCAAACCTACCGCAGGCCATGCACTTGAAGGGCCTGCGAGGCCCTCTGGAGAAGCCCCTGATGGTGCAACTACCAATGCCTCATCTCCGGGCACAGCCTTTGGGCTCAGGGCCTCTACAACCCCCGTATGCTCCATCTGCTGCTCCACGCTGGTAGAGACAGAAGCACAGCCCCGACAGATTCCAGTGTCAGCAACTGTACCCCTGCATGTACCGCAGACCACACACTGTGGGCGTGATGACATCAGTTGTACCCCCAACCACTGCTCTGCCAAAAGTAAACGTGGATTGAAGGCAAGGTTACTCTCTCTCTTTTTTTTTTGAAACAAAAATGAAGCACCAAACACCAGAGAATATGAGTATTACAAGTATCCCCCTCAGAAACCCAGAAGGGACCCAAAATGAAAAGAAGGCTCTCTGCCTGTGTTATGGCGCTTTTTTCTTTAAGATGCGGGCCGCAGCAACTCCCACCACGCGGCACCGACCGAATAACTAAGATGGCGCTGATCCTTGTCGCGCTTAAAATGGCACCAAAACTCTGGATGCACACATGGTAATAAGTACCCCTTCCAAAACCCAAGGGCCTTACCTGCGGTGCCGGAAGCACCAGAATCGCTGCCCACAGCGTGACTAAAGCAGCCACTCCAGCTGCAATGCCATCCGGCACGGCCGTGGACGGCCGCCGTGGCAAGAACTGCTGCACCGGCCCACTAAAGGAAATGTGATCTCCTCGCTGAAGAAATCTTCCTCTGCACGTGCACCCACAGAGTGCCGGTACAGCCCGCGGAGCTCACCCCCGTACCATCAAGAGGGAGAGATCCCAAATGGCAAGGTTTACTGCCCAAGGAGAAAGAAAATGAAAAAGGAAGCCAGGCAGGAGGGTTTTTTTTTTTTTTAAAGGGCAAGTCCTCAAATTAAATTAACTGAATGTAAACTATATTACATTAAATTATATGTAAATGAAATAAGAATTTAAAGGGAAGCCAATAAACCCCGATTAAATAAAAATTTAGTATTAAATAAAATTTTAGTCAATTCATGGTGATATTAAAGCTGGATGATTTAAAGTTAGAAATCTAGCACCCTGACTAAAGTGCTCCTTATCTGTTCCTAAAGTGAGCCCAGCACCTAGGCTCACTAGGTCCTCCTGCTGCATGGAGACTGGACACAGTGGGGCTGATGGGAGAGACCAGCAGGCTACATCCAGTGATGTCACTATTGACATGCCCAGTTTACAAGCTGCAGAAGGAGGTACACTACCCAGAGGTGGAGGACTAAACTGGAGGAACGATAAGGAACTACGCTTTCTCTGGAAACAAGCAGGAAGTCAGCCCCCCCACACATTGGGCTCCCTAGCTACAGGCTACTGAAAAAAACCTGTAAAAGTCACAGGTGACCAGAAAACAGTAAACTAGGAGAAGCAGCAATTGAGTCAAAGAACACCAAACCCATGAGCGATCAAAGTGTCAAGCGAGGAACCAGTTCTCTGATAGCCTGAAAACACCGAAAGGCTGGAGGGAAGTAGTTGCTTTATACCCCAAACAAATGACAGCGTAGTGCCTGGCTGAAGGCACTGTCTGGGCAGGACTCCCTCTGCAGGCAGTAATGAGCTGCAATGGTATGAACAGAGGACCAGGTGGGGGCCTGGCTAATCTCCACCAAGGGTACAGAGCACAGGTTCACCAGAGGCCACCATGGCCCAGACACTGTGCACTTTGACTGGGCGCTCCAGTGAAAGACCAGCCTGCTTGTAAGTGAAGGCAATGCAGTCCACGACCCAAGTGGACAGGGTATGCTTAGAGACTGCTGTCTCCAGCCGATTCGGGTCCTAGGAGACGAAGAGCTGTGGGGAGCAGTGGTGTACCCGAGTATGTTCCAGATAGAAAGACAGGGGCCTACTTGCAGTTCAAAGTGTGGAGCACCACCTCTGTCCTCGGGCATGGGGCGTGGAAATAATGTGGGAAGTACCACCTCCTGATTGAAGTGGAATGGAGACGTTACCTTTGGAAGAAACTTGGGGTGGTGGCGAAGCACGATCCTATTATTGTAGAACCTCGTATAAAGTGAGTGAGCCACCAGGACCTGGAGTTCGCTGACCCAGTGAGCTGAGGTGATCACCACGAGGAAGACAACCTTCCAGGATAGATACTTGAGGTGGCACCAGCCAAGAAGCTCGAATGGTGGCACAGTGAGTTTCGAAAGGGCTCCGCTGAGATTCTATTCCATCACCAGGGGGCAGACGAGTGGGTTAGAAAGGAGTATGCCTCTCAGCAATAGAGTTACGAGTATCTGAGCGGAGAGGGGATGGCCCTCGACCAGCTGATGGTGTGCTGAAAGCATGCAGAGGTGAACTCTTACTGAGATGGACTTTAGCCCTGCCTGGGACAGGTAGAGCAGGTACTGGAGTACCAGCTGAACCAAACAGGAAAAAAGGGTTAATCCGTCTCTACGCACATCAAACTGAGGAACCTTTGCCATTTGAAGGCATAGGGCTGGCAAGTGGAAGCCAAAAGGACTGCCTCCACCTTGCTGGAGAGATCAAAGTGGGCCAAAGCTACCCTTTCAGCAGCGAAATTGTCAGAGACAGGGACCCCAGGTTGGTGTGCAGGAGGGAGAGCAGGCCCAGGTCGCACCCCAGAGTGACTGGAGGGGTGCGCGCCTGAGACAGAGGAGCAGGAGGAACCACGGCTACAGGGACCACCATGTAGTGACTAGTATCAATGTGGCTGTCAAGCTGGACCTTGAACAGGGTCTTAGCAATCAGCAGTGTGGGCGGGAAGGCATAGAGGCGGATCTCTGACCACAGAATGACAAATTCATCCATGGCCACCTGAGAAGGATGCAGCTGCCTGGAGCAGAGGCAGCTAGCTGAGCACTAGTCAGGCTGGCAGAGAGGTCCACCCTGCGGGGACTGGCAAAGGAAGCCCACCAGCTGGGGCCCCCAGAGGTGGGGCCACCCTGGGGTCCAGCCACCACTCGTGGGGTTGGAGGACTCGGCTGAGCCAATCTGCCATGACATTGTCCTGGCCCAAGAGGTAGACTACCTACAAGAGCATCCCGCTGCGGCTGGTAAAGCACAGTTACTTACCTGTAACAGGTGATCTCTGGGAACAGCAGGAATAAGTTTTCACATATGGGTATCGTCGGTACCGACGGAACCTGCGCCGGAACGCTCGCCAGCGTCCAGTAAGAAAGCTTTTGGGAGCATCCCACAGCGCCTGTGCGCTGCCTTCCTGCCTTTCCCAACCACCTTTCTCCAGTTCGAGTTTTAAAGCTGAGACAAAGAGAGAGAGAGGAAAGGAAAGATAGATAGAGAGATACAACTCCTAGGGGAGGTGGGTGGGTTGTGAAGACTTATTCCTGCTGTTCCCAGAGATCACCTGTTACAGGTAAGTAACTGTGCTATCTCCAGGAACAAGCAGGAATGAGTCTTCACATATGGGGACTCCGTAGCTGCAGATGCCAGGGAGTGACCCCATGGTTGTGTGCCCTAGCAGAGGGCTCCACTCCCCCCCCATGGATCTCTGGCATCCAACCAGGGTAGGTGGGTAGGAGTTGATTAGGAATGGAACAGGTGTTTGAGGACAGCCTGACCAAACGAGGCATCCCGGCGGGAGTCCTTGTCCAAACAGTAATGGGCTGTGAAGGTATGAACCGAGGCCCAGGTGGCCGCTCGACAGATCTGGTCGATGGACACCGAGTTTAGATGAGCCATTGAGGCTGCCATGGCTCTCACATTGTGAGCTGTGACATGGCCCTCCAGAGAAATGTTCTTACTCTGGTAGGCGAAAGAAATACACTGAGCAATCCAGCTGGATAGTGTTCTCTTAGAGACTGGAAGTCCTAAATGAAAAGGATCAAAAGCAACAAAGAGTTGAGAAGACTTTCTATGTTGCTGTGTTCTTTGTAAGTAGAAAGCGAGAGCTCTCTTACAATCCAAGGTATGAAGATTCCTCTCTGCATTTGATGCATGAGGTCCTGGAAAAAAGACAGGTAAATATACCTCCTGGTTCAGATGAAAAGGCGAGACCACTTTAGGCATAAAGTGCGGATTGGTCCTGAGGACTACCTTATCATGATGGAACCTTGTATAAGGTGGATTAGCCACCAAAGCTTGCAGCTCACTGATGCGGCGTGCTGAGGTGACTGCAATGAGAAAAACAACTTTCCAAGAAAGAAATTTCAAGGAGGTGGTGGCTAAAGGTTCAAAGGGTGACTTCATAAGCTGGCCAAGAACCAGGTTTAAGTCCCATGCCACTGGAGGTGGTCTAATGGGAGGTTTAGTTAAAAGAAGGCCTCTCATGAATCTTGCTATAAGAGGGTGAGAGGAGATAGGTTGTCCATTGAGAGGTTTGAGGGACGCTGCAATAGCACTCAAATGGACTCTTACTGAATTTGTTTTTAGGCCTGCATGGGATAGATGCAGGAGATACTCTAGTAGAGAATTCAGAGGTATTGCAAGAGGGTTTAGACCCTTCTCTGAACACCAAATGGTGAATCTTTTCCATTTGAAAGCATAGGAACGTCGAGTAGAAGGCTTCCTAGAGGCATGAACAACATCTCTGACTTGTTGAGAGAGATGAAAATCTTGAAGGTCTAGGCCCTCAGCAACCAAGCCCTGAGATGGAGCAACTGGGGGTTTGGGTGCCACAATGTTCCGTCTTCCTGGGACAGAAGGTCTGGTGCAAAGCCTAAGTCCAGGGAAGGAGCTTGAGAGAGATGCAGAAGTAGAGGGTACCACACTTGGCGTGGCCAATGTGGTGCTATGAGGATCATGGTCCCTTGATCTCTCTAAAGCTTGAATAGTGTTTTGGGAATTAGGGGAATTGGTGGAAAGGCATAAAGGAAGTCTTGACCCCAGTGAAGGAGGAAGGCATCCTTGGCCTGAACTCCCTGACACGGAATTCTGGAACAGAATCGGGGAAGTTTGGCATTCCACAGACTTGCAAAGAGGTCTATGTCCGGGGTTCCCCAAATTCGAAAAATTCTGGCTACCTGGTCCATGTGGAGGGACCACTCGTGTGGGAGCAGAACTCGACTGAGTCTGTCCGCCCAAGAGTTTTGAATACCTGGAAGATATACTGCCAGAAGATGGATGTAATGCTCTCTGGCGAAGGCCCACAGTTGCAAACCTTGTTGCAAAGCGACAGAGAGCCAGTCCCTCCCTGCTTGTTTACATAGAACATGGCTACTTGATTGTCCGTATGGATAAGGACTGTCCTGTAGCTGAGCAGGGAATGGAACACTCTGAGAGCTAAGAATATTGCTCTGAGTTCCAAGAGATTGATATGCAGAGAAGTCTCCTGTGGAGACCAGATGCCCTGGGTGGAGAGATCTTGCAGATGAGCTCCCCAACCCTTTGGAGAAGCATCTGTTGTGAGAGAGTTGCTTGGGGTAACGGTTGCTGAAAAGGGGACCCCAGCAACAGGTTCTGAGAGGACTTCCACCACTGGAGAGACCAAAATAGACAACTGGAGTTTGCTATTTTGTCTGACAGGCAACCTGATGCCTGAGTCCATTGGGTGGACAAAGTCCATTGAGCTGCTCTCATGTGAAGGCGAGCATATGGAACCACATGCACGGTGGATGCCATGTGGCCTAATAGTTGTAACATCTCTCGAGCAGTTAATTGGGACTTTAACTGAATCTGGGAGGCTAACTGCACCAGACGTAGGCAACGGGCCTGAGGAAGATAGGCCCTTGCAGTTGTGGTATCCAGCAAGGCCCCTATGAACTCCAGAGACTGAGTAGGGGTGAGATTGGATTTTGGGATGTTTATTACTAGTCCCAAATACTGAAGGATACGCATTGTGCAGGTTAGACAAGTCTGGGCCTCTGACTGGGATGAGGCTCGAATGAGCCAGTCGTCCAGATATGGGAATACGAATATTCCTTGAGTGTGGAGAAATGCAGCTACTACTGTCATGCATTTCGTGAACACCATTGGTGCAGAGGCCAGACCGAAAGGAAGCACCCTGTATTCGTAGTGCTTTCCTTGAAAAAGGAACCGAAGGAACCTTCTGTGTGTGGGATGGATGAGGACATGGGTGTACGCATCCTTGAGATCTAGGGAACAAAGCCAATCCTGACTCTGGAGGTATGGAAGCAGAGCCCCTAGAGAAATCATTTTGAATTTCTCCTTGAATAGAAACTTGTTCAATTCTCTGAGATCTAATATGGGTCTGTAGCTCCCTGTTTTCTTTGGGATAAGAAAATAAGGGGAGTAGAACCCTGAGCCCTGTTGAAGAAGAGGTACTTCTTCTATTGCCCCTTGGGCAAGAAGGGTAGCAATCTCCTGACCTAACATAAGAACATAAGAACATAAGATATGCCATACTGGGTCAGACCAAGGTCCATCAAGCCCAGTATTCTGTTTCCAACAGTGGCCAATCTAGGTCATACGTACCTAGCAGTTTCCCCAAGGGACACAGGTTCCACAATGCTTGTATTGGTTCAAGCATTGACATCCTGGGTCCCTTCTTAATAATGGTTTATGGACCTTTCCTCCAGGAACTTGTCCAAACCTTTTTTAAACCCAGCTACACTAACAGCCTTTACTACATCCTCCGGTAACAAATTCCAGAGTTTGATTACACGTTGAGTGAAAAAATATTTTCTTTTATTAGTCTTAAATAGTTTACCCTGTAGCTTCATTGCATGTCCCCTAGTCTTTCTATATTCTGATAAGGTAAACAATCGATCTACGTTTACCCGTTCCACTCCGTTCATTAATTTATAGACTTCTATCATATCTCCCCTCAGCCGTCTCTTTTCCAGGTTAAAGAGCCCCAACCTTTTTAGCCTTTCTTCATAGGAGTAGCCTTCCATCCCTAGAAGGTTGAGGAGAGATGTTGGAGAATTGAACTGTTTCACCATGGTGTGAGGAGGAAGGTTTAAAAAGTGAAGCTTGTACCCCTCCTTTATGATGGAGAGGGTCCATTGCTCTGCTGTGATTTGCTCCCATCTGGGAGCAAAGTAAGTCAACCTTCCTGGAATGGTGAGGGGCTCTGGGTTTCCCAGAGCTAGAAAGGCTAAGTTCTCTAGTTGCAAGTCAAAGGCCTTGAGGAGGCTGAGGCTGCTGGGCTGTGGTAGGCTTGGCAGCCTTTGACTTGGCCTGTTTAGGTGGTTGCTGACGTTTTGCAGCAAAACGACCTGCAGAAGATGCCTGCCCATGAGCAGGACAATATCTTCCCTTTTTAGAAAAAGATGTCTTTTTGAACAATCTTTTCTTAACAGGGGCAGAGGTAGACTTTGAAAGTCGATCCAAAGCAGAGTTCTCAGCATCCATCCGAGTGGCCTTTGCTTGCCAATCCCTGCCAAACAGGTTTTCACCTGTACAAGGAAGGTTTCCCAACTCATCCTGTACCCAGAGTTCCAAATCAGAGGTTTGTAACCAAGCAATTCTGCGTGCACCTATGGCAATAGCCGTGGCTCTGCTTACACTCTCAAAAGAGTCAAAGGCTGCACGGTTGGAGAATTTGGAAACATCTTGGGCATGTTTGAGCCAAGTGAGAAATTCCTGCCTTTTATCTTCTGAAATAAAAGGAGCTAAAGTCTGCAGATGACCTGTGACTTCTTTTAGAAACATCCCCATATAGAGACTATAGGAGTTGATTCTGGCAGCAAACATATTGGCCTGGAAAATCCTTCGGCCAAAAGCATCTAGAGTCCTACATTCACGTCCTGGAGGGTTAGATGAGTGTCTTTGCACTCTTTATTTTCTTCATAGCAGACTCAAGCACAATAGAGTGGTGAGGAAGTTGAGTGTTATGAAAACCAGGACAGGGAGGGACACGGCACATGGTGTCTAACCTGCGAGAATGAGGAGAGGTGGTGAGAGGAGTCTCCCACATGCCCAGCATGAGATCATAGAGAATCTCATGAATAGGTAGGGTAGCTGCTTCCTTAGGAGCCTTAGGATATTGCAAAATATCTAATTGCTTGGCTCTAGGCTCTGACTCAGAGACCACTGTAATGGAGAGGCCTCTAGCCACTTCCCTAATGAAGTCTTGAAAAGACAAATCCTCTGGAGGAGACATTCTTCATTTTGGAGAATCAGACTCCTGAGGAAGAAGCACCGGTGCATCGACAGAAACCTCCGACATCAGAGTCTTCGGAGGAATCGAAGTATCACCTGTCCGGATGCTCCTGTAAAGCCCGATACGCATACCGAGTGGGATCGACATCGGGAGTAAGCGGTACCGGTTCGGTACCGATGGGCATCATAGGACAGGGTACCGTTGCAGCCGACACAGAAGCAATCGGTAACGGCACCGGGAACGGTGCCGATGCCGGAAACGGAGATTGTTGCGGTACCGAAGGCGTCGAAGCCTGCATAAATGCCGTAAGGGTGCGCTGTATGGATAGAATTTTCTGATCCATCGACGTCACCAGAGTCTGGATGTCGGTACCAGTGGAGGCCACCGGTACCCCAGAACACGGCAACAGGTGATCGATTGAGGCCGCGCCATCGATGTCAACCTGTGACCCCATAGGTAATGCTTTGGAAGCCAGAACTTCCCGCCAGGGTAATTTTGCCGGAGCGGAATCCTCGAGGGCAAGCCCGGAGACATCTCGATGCTTGGCGGGAGATTTGCCCTTCGAGGACCGGCTAGATTTATGTTTGGTTACTTGAGATCCATGGGAGGAAGAAGCAGCCCTGGAAGACGTCGATGCCACCGAGGCTGCATCAGAGGGAAACAGGGTACTGAGCTTGGCTGCTCGGTTCTGCCGACCTCTTTTAGACATCATGGTGCAGGACACACAATCCGTGATGGAATGGTCAGGACCCAAACATTTAAGACACCAATCATGGATGTCGGTGACAAAAATTGTACCGCCACATTTTGTGCACTTTTTAAACCCGGAAGCGGGCTTCTCCATGAGGAGAAAATATTTAGGCCTAAGGCCCAAACAGAAAATGCACAGTTGAAGAAAATAAAAGGTGTTTTTTTTTTTTTTTGAAGAAAGAAAAGAAAAGACCGGCGGTATCGGTCTGACGTCGAAGGCGGACGCGACACAGAAAAATAAAGAAAAAAAATAAAGAACTTCTTCTGCGGTGACAGGAACACGACCTGCTGGCTCCGCGGAAAAGAAGAACTGGAGAGAGGTGGTTGGGAAAGGCGGGAAGGCAGCGTGCAGGCGCTGTGGGATGCTCCCAAAAGCTTTCTTACTGGATGCTGGGGAGCGTTCCCACGCAGGCTCCGTCGGTACCGACGATACCCATAAGTGAAGACTCATTCCTGCTTGTTCCTGGAGATAAGAGCAGAGGCTCACTCTCTTGGCACAGGAAACACAAAGTCGTCCCTCCCTGCTTGTTGTTGTAGACCACCACCACATGGGTTGACAGTTTGGATTAGGACCACTTGGTGCTGAAGGTGATGTTGAAAAGCTTGGAGGGCAAGCGCTATAGCCCGGAGCTTCATCTGCTTCAGGCTCTCTGCCGGCAACCAGCTGCCCAGGAGCGGAGATTGTCACAGTGGACTTCTCAGCCAGGTTTGGAGGCATCTGTGGTAAGGATCCTCTGGGGGGCAGGGGCCTGGCAGGGCATCCTGGTCTGCAGGTGTTCGGGCTGCTGCCACCAGCTGTAGGTGTCCGTTGCTTGCGATCATTGGGAGCTCAGAGCCCACTGGGCCAGTCGCATGTGCAGGCAAACATCTGGGGAGATATGTACCATGGATGCCATGTGGCCCAGAAGGCACAGCATGAGGCGAGCAGAGGTTGATGGTCGACCCTGGATGTGCCCTGCTAGCGCTTCGAGGTGCTGGGCCCTGTCTGGAGGGCCTCTGCAGCTGTGCTGCCCTTTATGAGCCAGTCCTCCAAGTATGGGAAGACAAACACCTTCTGGAAATGCAAAAAGGTGGCGACCACTGCTAGGTATTTGGTGAAGACCCTCGGGGCAGAGGCCAGACTTCAGGGTAGAACCCTGCACTGATAATGGTGGTCTAACACCATGAAGCAAAGATACTGCCTGAGGAGGAGGTGGATGAGGATGTGTGTATAGGCATCCTTTAGATCCAAGGAACATAGCCAGTCTCCCTGCTGGAGATATGGCAGCAATGTTCCACTGTCCACCAAAAAACAGCACACTGCCACGGAGGCAACCAAAAAAACAGTCAGAAAACGTGGCAGGGGGGTTAAAAAACAGCCTTTATTGGTCAAACTGGATTGAGTGTGCCTAAAACACCCGACACTGGCCATGTTTCGTATGATACTTCATCAGGGGTATATAGGCTCTCTATAAATAAATATAAATAAACAAAATGCAAACAATACGAATATAAAAACAATAGTAAAAAATATATCTGTAAATGCTAGAACACCAAAAACAACATGTATAAATCTCATGACATTTAAAAGAACCAATATAATAAACATGTGTATAAGGAATACCTGAATAAAACAACAAATGTAAAATACATTTAAAAAATTGGAAAAAAAAAATATATATATATACATACATATACATATTTATTTATTTATTTATTTACATTCTCTTATATACCGCGCTATTCTGCATCAGTGCGGTTTACATTGAACAAACTGAAATTACATTGAACAGGGCATTATAACTTGGAGATAACTATTTTACAGGGAACATGGGCTATGGAGGGTTAAGTGGCTTGCCCAAGACCACAAGGAGCACCTGTGGGACTAGAAACCTCAGTCCTTCCGGCCCAAGGTTGCTGTCCTCTAGTGGGATTTGAACCTCCGACCTTCCGGCCTGAAGTACCTTGCCCCAACCACTAGGCCACTCCTCCACACCTATATGTATACATACACACACAAACACAATGACCATATAAATATGCCCTCTGCCACATTAAAACTCTATACTTCTAGTTTCTACTATAATGTTTTTCAGTCTATTATAACTTTTGCATGCTATACTTTGTAAATAAGCAGTAATTTACACAACCATGTAAATAGTTAAAATATTGTTTCCCTGTAATATAGTTACTATGTGCCATTAATGTTTAATGTTCTATGTAATACAATATTTCAATGTTTTTGTTATATTGTTTTTAAAAAGTTCTCTGTAAACCGCCCCTGATCTCTGGAAGGGGCGGTATAGAAAAGCACACAAATAAATAAATAAATTAAATAAATATCTAAAACTTAAATGATAAATATGCGAACTAAAATAAATTAAATAAAAACAAAGAAAAAACAACAAAGAAGAGAAAGATGAGAAAGAATGACAGCAAACTAAAAGGTAAAACATATATATCTAAAAACAACCAATGTACAAACAAAAATTGTTCTTTAAAATGGTTCCTAATTAAAAAAGGGGGATAGAACCAGGAGTGAATCAGTGACAGGGCTCTCTAATGTTATATCTATAGGTGTGAATTCAATCAGAGAACAAAAACGGAAACAGACATGAATCATATCTAAAAGAATAATGTATTCAATGATGAAATAGTAATAAATTAAAAATAACTAAAATTAAACGTCAGAGGTGAGTGAAAAGGGTAAAACAGAAATTATATAGAAAACCTACCATTGTACCAATATTGTATATGAATGCCTATCGCCTCTGTTTGCAACATAGACAATAAAGCGTAGTTACTCACCTGTAACAGGTGTTCTACAGGAGCAGCAGGAATCAGTCCTCACATATGGGTGACGTCGGCGCCGACGGAGCCCTCGCGGAGCAATTTTCCCCAGCTTTCAAAGAAAGCCTTTGGGAATTGCAGCACGCATGCGCGGTCTCCTTCCCGCCCAAGGGTGCCATCTTAGCCAGTCTGATGACATAGCTAAAAGACAGCATAAAAATTTGCAAAAAAACTTAAGCAGATGATTGCAACTCCACGGGGAGGAGGGAGGGTTGTGAGGACTGATTCCTGCTGCTCCTGGAGAACACCTGTTACAGGTGAGTAACTACGCTTTCTCCAGGACCAAGCAGGAAGTCAGTCCTCACATATGGGACTCCCAAGCTTAAGGCTACCGGAGACCCTAAGCACAAAAATGAGCTCCCTCTAGCTCAGCGGCACAGAAGGAAGGAATCTTCACTGAATTATTACCCACCGGTAGCCCCCAGCCCGGAGGGTAGGAGTTGCTCAAACCTCGAAGAGATTTCGGAGGACTGCCTGTCCGAAAGCACTGTCCCTGCGGGACTCCCTCTCGAGGCAGTAATGGACCGCAAAAGTCTGGCTCGAAGACCAAGTAGCGGCCCGGCAGATGTCTGCCAGCGGAACAGAGCGGAGGTAAGCCACTGACGTAGCCTTCGCCCGAACACAATGAGCCGTGACTCGACTTTCTAACGAGAGTCCGGCTGCCCCATAAGCCCAAGCGATGCAGTCAGCAACCCAGATGGACAGAGTACGCTTGGAGACCGGGAGCCCCAATTTATTGGGGTCAAAAGACACAAAAAGCTGAGCAGCTTTATGGTGCTCCCGCGTACGGTCAAGGTAGAAGTTCAATGCCCTTCTACAGTCCAGGGTATGCAGGACCATTTCAGCTCGGCTGGAGTGTGGCCTGGGAAAGAAGGTCGGAAGTACCACCTCCTGATTGATGTGAAAAGGGGAGACCACTTTTGGAAGAAACTTTGGGTGAGTCCGTAGGACTACCCTATTTTTGTAGAACCGAGTGTAAGGGGGATCAGACACGAGGGCCTGCAATTCACTTACGCGTCTAGCGGAAGTGAGGGCTATCAGGAATAAAGTTTTCCAAGAAAGAAAACGGAGAGAACAGGTAGCCATAGGTTCAAAAGGCGGACAGGTGATCCACTGTAACACCACATTCAGATCCCAGTCAGGTGCTGGCGGGCGCAGAGGTGGTTTAAGTAGAAGGAGACCTCGGAGAAACCTCGCTACGAGAGGGTCGCTGGAAAGAGGTCTGCCGTCCACCGGCACATGATGTGCTGAAAGAGCACTGAGGTGAACTTTGACGGAGTTGGACTTAAGTCCCAGATTAGAGAGGTAGAGCAAGTACTGCAAGATCACCGACACCGAGCAGGAGAAGGTATCCTGAGACTGTTGGGTACACCAAGTGGAAAAGCGACGCCATTTAAGGGCGTAGCATTTGCGGGTAGAAGGTCGCCGAGAAGCTAGGACGACCTCTTCCACCTCTGCTGGCAGCAGAAGGGGGGCAAGGACTACCCTTTCAGCAGCCAGGCCATCAGATGTAGAGATCTGAGGTTGGGGTGTAGCAGGGACCCCTGATCCTGTGTCAGGAGATCTGGTTGAAACCCCAGAGGGAACGGATCCTCTACCGCTAATTGCAGCAGGAGTGAAAACCACGGCTGTCTGGGCCAGCGAGGAGCTACCAGGATCATGGAAGCTTTGTCTCAGAGAACCTTGAAAAGAGTTTGAGAGACTAGCGGGATGGGAGGAAAGGCATACAGAAGGCTCTTCGACCATGAGAGCAGAAAAGCATCCGCCGCTACTCGAAGTGGATGCGGCTGACGCGAGCAGAAGCGAGGAAGTTGCCGGTTGAGAGGACTGGCAAAGAGATCCATCGTGGGGAGGCCCCACTTCAGAAAAAGCTTCTGGACTACCAAGGGATCCAGGCGCCACTCGTGCGGCTGGAGGATCCTGCTGAGTTTGTCCGCCAGGCAATTTTCGTGGCCTGGGAGATAAACTGCTTTGAGAAGGATGCCGTGGCTGACGGCCCAAGAGCAGAGCTTCTGTGCTTCCCGACAGAGAAGGAAGGAGCCCGTGCCTCCCTGTTTGTTCACGTAGAACATGGCAACTTGATTGTCCGTCTGGACAAGGACGGACTGGTGAGAAGTCAGGTGGGAGAAAGCCTTGAGAGCCAGACGGATTGCCCTGAGCTCCAGGAAGTTGATCTGCTGAGCAGACTCCCACGTGGTCCAGAGACCTTGAGTACATGCCCCTTGGCAATGCGCTCCCCATCCTAGGAGAGAAGCATCGGTCGTCAGCACTTGAGCCGGCTGAGGTGACTGAAAAGGCATTCCGAGCACCAGGTTCGGCCGATGAAGCCACCACTGTAGAGAAGAGGCCAGCGGCCCGGAGACGCGCACTAAGTCGGCTAGGCCGCCCGTGGCTTGTTGCCACTGCTTGCGAAGGCACCATTGAGCCGGCCGCATATTCAGGCGGGCATTGGGGGTCACATGGACGGTGGAAGCCATATGGCCGAGTAGTCGCAGGAAGCGCCTGGCTGAGACCAGGGACTGGCTGCGAAAACGGCTGGCTAGGTCCATGAGTCGTTGAGCCCTGTCGAGAGGCAGGAAGGCTCGTGCCTGAAGAGTGTGCAGTCTTGCGCCGATGAACTCGAGATCTTGTGAGGGGAGCAAAGTGGACTTTGCGAAGTTTATGACAAAGCCCAAGTACTGCAGAAGAGTCACAGTGCGGTGTGTGGCATTTGTGACTTCCGGAGAGGACGATGCTCTGATGAGCCAGTCGTCGAGGTACGGAAAGACATAGAGGCCGTGAAGCCGGAGATAAGCCGCCACCACCGCGAGACATTTTGTGAACACTCGTGGTGCGGAGGATAGGCCAAAGGGCAGTACTCTGTACTGGTAATGATTCCCTGCCACCACAAACCTTAGGTATTGGCGGTGGCTTGGGTGGATGAGGATGTGCGTGTAGGCATCTTTTAGATCCAAGGAGCATAGCCAATCTCCCTGCTGGAGGTAGGGCAGAAGGATTCCAAGGGTAAGCATCTTGAACTTCTCCCTCACGAGGAACTTGTTGAGGTTGCGCAAGTCCAGGATGGGTCTGAGGCCTCCTGTTCTTTTTGGTATTAGGAAATACCTGGAATAAAAGCCTTGACCTCTCAGGTGGTGGGGCACCGGTTCCACAGCCTGTTCCTGAAGAAGACTTGCTAACTCCTGAAGGAGTAAGTCCCTGTGCAGAGGGAGTCGTGGAGGTTCTCCCGGGAAATAGGAGGGAGGGACCTGGTGGAAGTGGAGAAGATAGCCTTCTCTTACGACTTGAAGCACCCAGGCATCTGAAGTGATGTTGGACCACCTGTGGGCGAAGTGAACCAGCCGGCCTCCGGTGCTGGGAGGAACCAGCTGAGGGGGAAAGGCTATGCTGATGAAGTCAAAAACCCCCACCCTGCTGAGCAGGGGCCGGTGGTGCAGGCTTGGGGGCTTGCTGCCTACGGGACCCGTTACCCCGTCCCTTGGCCTGCTGACCCTGTTGGGGAGCTGCGGAGGCCTGATATTGAGGGTAGTGTTTATAGGCAGCCGCCTTTCTCGGGTAAAAGGACTTCTTTCCCGAGCCCTTCTTTTTCTGGGAAGGGGCGGAGGTCTTCCTAGAAAGCCTAGTTCTGGTGAGAGTCTCCATCTCGATTTGTGCAGCCTTTTCAGCCATGGGCTTGCCAAAGAGGTTCTCACCTCGGCAGGGAACATCGACCAACTTGTCCTGCACCCAGGGTTCAAGGTCAGACGACTGAAGCCAAGCCTGTCGGCGGGCACCGATGCCGGCTGCGGCCACACGAGCCGATGCTTCAAAGCCATCATAGGCTGCTCGGGACATGAATTTGGAGCATTCCCGAATACCAGTTGTCAAGGCCAGGAACCTCCGCAAAGGTTCCTCGGACAGCCCAGCGGAGAATCCGGCTACCTCTTTAGCCGGGTCTCTGAGATACATGCCCATGTAGAGCTGGTAGGTCTGGACCCGACAAGCAAGCATAGAGCCCTGGAAACACTTCTTACCGAGGCCATCCAGGTTACGGGCCTCCCTGCCAGGAGGCACCGAGGAGTGCATCTTCTGGCTCTTAAGCCTATGCATGGCCGATTCCACTACCATGGAATGGTGCGGTAGCTGTGCTTTTTGGAAGCCGGGGCTCTTGCGGACTCGATAGATGGAATCGACCCGCTTGCTTAATACCGGCGACGATGCCGGACTCTCCCACATGCGGAAGAGTAGTCGTTCCAGCATGGGAGGAACCGGTACAGTAAAGTGTTCCCTGGCGGGAGAGTCATACTGAAGGGTGTCGAGCTCTTCTGCTCGAGGCTCCTCCTCGGGATCCGCAGGGAAGGCCAAAGCCTTGGCCATATCCCTGACGAAGTCCGAGAACCGGGCATCCTCTGGAGGGGACTGCTTCCGAGGTTCGGACTCAGGTGAGTCCGAGGGGACACACCAAGTCCGAAACGAATCAGGTGACTCTTCCTCTTCAGACTCCCAGGCCGACTCCGAGGAGGAATCGGTGGGGTCGGCTCAGGCAGGCGGAGGCGTCAGCTGCCCCGACACCGAGGGAGTCGGCGTCGACGACCTCGGTCCCGAACGGGAGGCCGAGGGTGACCTCGACCGAGGATCGACTCGAGTTCGCATGGACTTGAGGATCGGCTCGGTCTCCGGGGTCGACTTAGACGTCGACGTCCCGGCGGTCGGGGCAGCGGCGCCAGCGAGGCTAGCGAGCAGTGCCCGCTGCTGGTCCATGAAGGCAGATAGTCTGCTCTCCAAGGCCGTCAACCTGAGTCCGACCTCAGGTGACCCAGCAGCCCTCGACTCGGGCCCCGACGTCGGACCCCTCGGAGGCGAGTCCAGGAGGACTACAGGACTTACCCGAGCAGGCAACTCCGACTCCAGACGAGGTCGCTTCGGGAGGTGCTCCTTCTCCAAAGACCCGGGACGGCTATCGGGGCTATGCGACCTGGCCCTCGCGGAGCCAGGAGCGTCCACCGACGCCGCCCTCGCGGGTTTTACCTTCCGTCGATGGTCCCCGGAGGGAGAACCCCTGTCGGAGGAACTTCGGCGATGGTCAGAGCTGGAACCTCTGGACGCCGAGGCCTCCGACGAGGTCCGGGTACGGCCGGGGTCAGCGAAGATTCGTTCCCGCTGTTGCCGCCGACTCCTTAACGCTTTGGAGGACATTTTGCCGCAGGCCCCACAGATCAGTTCTTCGTGATCCGGGCCGAGGCAGCGGAGGCAATTATCATGTGTGTCAGTGAGTGACATATTTCTGTCACACTGAACACACCGCTTGAAACCACTGGCAGCCATCGGGGGAAAAAGGGCCCCTGCAAGGTCAAAGGACCGGGCTGCCAGCGAAAAATCGAAAAACGAAACTGACCAAAAATCAGAAAAACCGAAAAATAACAGAAGGACTCGCAACGGCGTCGCGAGTCCGGGCAGGAAAAAGACCGGCGTCGAACCGAAGAAAGAAAAAGAAATAAATCACTAAAATCAACTTTTTCAGCGGGGACACGACGGGTACGTCTGTAGGGCTCCGCGGAAAAAAGAAGACTGGCTAAGATGGCACCCTTGGGCGGGAAGGAGACCGCGCATGCGCGCTGCAATTCCCAAAGGCTTTCTTTGAAAGCTGGGGAAAATTGCTCCGCGAGGGCTCCGTCGGCGCCGACGTCACCCATATATGAGGACTGATTCCTGCTTGGTCCTGGAGAACCACCGCTGTATCTCATTCTGAAACAAACGTCTTTATACTAAATAAAACCTTCATAAAAATCTTTTAAAATTAATAGACTGCATTATGTATGTAAAAAAACGGCAGGGATTCTGCAGACAAGGACAATACCACAAGAGTGTGTGAAAACATGAAGAAGTTAAATGAGTTATAATGTTGAAGGAATAACGACCTGCGGCAAAAACTGAAGAGCCTCAAAATTATTGCGAAAACATGAATGGCAGAGGGAAGGCTATACTCAAAAAACCCCTACACATACGCCATGCCTTTATTTAAAAACCACTCGCAACGGAAATAAAAGCATAAATGGTCAAAAACAGAACAAACTGTGAATATTTATTATCTAACAAAACAAAAACAAAAAAGGGAGAAGCTGGTCTTATGTAAGTGAATGTAAGGCACGGCATAAAAAACCCCAAATGCCAGCAGCACAAACAATTATCCTCTAAACCTTAAAAGATTAAAAAAGGCAATAAACCAAACAGATGGTAAAAGCAAAACAGTCCTAAGTGCAGCTGGATCAAAAAGAAAAATTGAAAACGCTGAAGATAAACCTGTGTGGGATCGCGGAACCGCTGGTGGCAAACGTGATTCAGAAGTAAATAACTCCAGAAAACGCCGACGCATGCGCTGTCGGCTTTTTAAATCCTTTGTGCCGGGAGGAAAAAAGAACAGATGAAAACTAAATAATCATTAAAACCTGAATAACCATTAGAACGTCCAATGTAAAATATAATTAATACTGCTTCAAATGAACAAACAAAAGGACAAGGGAACATAAAAAATCAACACGAAGAAACGGAAGGGAACAGGTCTCAGTCTTTATATAAAAATACATACTGTCACTAACGTGCATAAAGACAATAAAGGGACACAGTGACCAAAAAACAATAAAATATTGGACCAAAGTCTATTATATCTTAATTAAAAAAATAGGTTGCCACTGGGCATAAAATATGCTCTAATTGCACAACACCACCAGAATGCCTAGAGGATAAATCACAGGAAAACAGAAAAATCTTGATCCTGATTGAGCCCATATGGAGAAAGGGTATTGAGTGAAAATATATATTTTTGTTCCAGTCGTAGAGTAGTTTTAACCACATCTCCTCCTCTCCAATTGTGTTGGACCTTTTTCAATACAAAAACTTTGATGTCTGCTATTTTATGTCCCGTGTCTAATCAATGCTGTACTAATGGTTTATCTACCAAATTCCTCCTAATGCAGCTCTTAATGTTCAATTATGCGTTTGCTTACACTCCGATTGGTTTTACCCACATATAATTTATCACATGGGCACTGAACCACATAAATGACAGATGTTTCATAATTCGAATAATCATTTATGTAAAACTTCGAGTGTGGGGGCAAACAGAGCAATGACCGCACTGAAATTGTCCCTTATATTTAGACAATGTTCTACGTTCTGTGAAGGCCAAAGGGACTAAGATTGCGACGGTTCACATTTCTCTTGTGGGCTACTATCAGTGAAACACTGTGAAATCCAGGAAGGGTTTGTATGAGGCGCCATTCTTTCTTAAGTATCTTTACAATTTTATGTGACTGTAAAGAATATAAAAGAGGACATACAATTTTAGATTGACTATTCTTCTCTTTTGATTTTAATGTGTCTCGTGATGCATCCCGAGCTCTATCATACGCTTTTTTAATACAATGGGAGGGATATTGGCGTGTTACGAATCTGTCATGTCTCTAGCATGATCTTCGAAATCTTGCATAGTTGTGCACGTCCTCCTTACCCCTAAGGAATTGTCCCACAGGCAAGTTCTTTTTAAGGGCAGGGTTGTGAAAGCTGGTGTAATGTAATAATTGATTTTTATCTGTAGGTTTTCTGTATAGTGTTGTAATAATCTTCTTCCCTTCTTTTCTAACTAAAAGATCTAGGTAGGGTATTTGTATGGGATCATAAGTAATGTGGAATCGTAAATTCACGTCTAATGAGTTAATCCATGTATTAAATTCTGATAATGTATCTATGGAACCTTTCCAAAGTATAAAAATATCATCGATGTAACGTATCCACAACATAACTTCATTCTTAAATAAATGGTCTTTCAAAAAACTCTCCTCAAATTTGAACATATATAAATTAGCAATGTCTGGCACCATCGAGGATCCCATGGCAACCCCCTTTATTTGCTGATAAAATAGTTCCCTAAAGCAGAAAAAGATTTTGCACATAGCAATCTCTGCTAATGAAAGAAGAAACATAGTGGGGATGCGTTTATGATCTTGTCTAATAAACAAAAATTGTTCAATGATAGCTAAGGCTTCACGTTGCGGGATGTTTGTGTACAATGATTCTACATCTAAGGTCACCAATATTACATCTGATTCTACATTTTGAAATGAGGAAAAAATCTCAATTGCATGGGACGAATCACGTACATAAGACCACATTTTTGTGACAAATGGGCGCAGAATTACAAGCTGAGAAAGGGGTTCAAGCAAGGAGCCAATAGCTGACACAATGGGTCGACCCGGAGGATTCTCTAATGACTTGTGTATCTTTGGTATTATATAAATGGTAGGTATAATGGGTTTATCTACTATTAGGAATTCTTTTTCCTTTTTAGTGATATATCCTATTTCATAGGCGTTCAACACAAGATTATCAATGCTACTTTTAAGTTTTTCTGTTGGATTGCCACCTAATCTAAGATAAAAGGATCACTAAGTTGTCTATTGATTTCATCTATATATTTATTTGTGTCTAAGACTACTATTGCTCCCCCTTTGTCAGCAGGTTTTATAACAATATTAGTATTATTTTGTAAAGATTTTATGGCATGTCTTTCACCCAGTGTTAAATTCTGAAAAGGTAACCTATCACCTTCAGTAATCTCACCTACTTGTTGCAACACTATGTTCAAATGCCTCAATGAGGGGATCTGTTTGCTGGGGAGGGACCCATTTAGATTTGCTGCTAACTATGGATGTATTCTCTGCAGGCATGATCTGATTGGTGAAAAAATACGAAACACGGCCCGTGTCGGGTGTTTTAGGCACACTCAATCCAGTTTGACCAATAAAGGCTGTTTTTTTAACCTCCCTGCCACGTTTTCTGACTAGCAATGTTCCAAGGGACAGCATCTTGAATTTTTCCCTCACAGGAACCAGTTGAGGTCTCGCAAGTCTAGGATGGGCCGAACCCCCCCGGTCCTTTTGGGCACCAGGAAGTAGCGGGAGTAGAACCCTTTGCCCTTGTGTTGGAGGGGGATGGGTTCCACCGCCCTGCCTGCCACAAGATTTGATATTACCTGCTGAAATAGGTCCCGGTGAAGGGGATGAATCGGGGAATTCTCCTAGAAAGAATGGTGGGGGGCATCTGCTTGAGGTGGAGGTGGTACTCCTTTTTCGCCACCTGCAAGGCCCCCATGTCTGCAGTGATGGCAGGCCAGTGGTCAGCAAAGAATATCAGACATCCCTTGGTATGCTGCAGGGCAGGCCCTTTGAGAGAAGAGAGGCTATGCCTCATATGAGTCAAACCACTCCCACCCAGGTGGCATCTGGGGCATGGTCTGGGGCTTGGGGGCCTTAGGGCTTATGAGGGCCATGCTCTTGTCCC
Source organism: Ichthyophis bannanicus (assembly GCA_033557465.1). Lineage (NCBI taxonomy): Eukaryota > Metazoa > Chordata > Amphibia > Gymnophiona > Ichthyophiidae > Ichthyophis > Ichthyophis bannanicus. The sequence continues at coordinate 1,088,712,843 of CM066032.1, read as the reverse complement.
TTGGCCTGCTGGCCCTGTTGGGAAGTCGGAAAGGCAGAGTGCTGAGGGTAATTTCCATAAGCCTGCCTTTTTTTTTGGGTAATAGGGCTTTTTACCCAAAGCCTTCCTTCGGGAAGGATCAGTGATTTTCTTAAGGGAGCCTGTCCTGGTCATGGTCATGAACTCTGACTCCAGCTTGGTGGCCTTGTCCATCATGGGCTTGCCAAAGAGGTTCTCTCCCCAGCATGAGACATCGAACAAATTTGTCCTGTACCCATTGCCCCAAGTCGGAAGACTTAAGCAAGGCATGGCATTTGGCACTAATGCCCACATCTGCTATTCTAAACACCGATTTGAAGCAGTCATAGGTCACCCGATTCATAAATTTGGAGCACTCCCTGACTGTTGAGACCAGGATCCAGAACCACTGGAGAGGTTCCTCAGAAAGACCAGCCGAGAATCCAGCGAGTTCCTTCGTGTCCCACAGGTACATTCCCATGTACAGCTAGTAGGCCTGGATCTGTCTGATGAGTATCGAGCTCTCGAAGCACTTTCTGCCCAGGACATCTGTGGTGTGAGCCTCCCTACCCGGAGGCACAGAGGAGTGCGCTTTCTGGCTCTTGAACCTCTGCATAGCTGACGCCACCATCATGGAGCTGTGAGGTAGTTGAGCTTTTTAGAAGCCAGGGCTCCAGTGGACCCAGTACGAGTCCAGCCATCTACTCACAATGGGAATAGAGACAGAGGTCTCCCACATACAGAAGAATAGCCACTCCATGATAGGAGGAACAGGAACCATAATGACCTCTTTGGGAGGGAGGGGTAAAGCTTTGTACTGGAGAATAACGAGATCCTCCGCCCTAAGCTCCTTCTCAGACTCCATGGTGAAGACAAGGGCCTTCACCATATCCCTCACAAAGTCCAGGAAGGCCAGGTCCTCCGGTAGAGACTGGCACCAGGCCTTTGCAGGTGAAGGGTAAGAGGGCACATTCCTGTGGAGCCAGGTATCCGGGGACTCATTATCCTCAGTCTCCCAGTCTGATCTGAAGTTGATGGAGACAGAGTCCCACAGGCCTCAGGCTGGCATCCCAGCCCCGTTGGCTCGGGGGTCCCAATGCTCCTGGCTCTCCACCCCAGTTGGGTGTGCTGTGGCCAGTGAACCAGTACACAACCACAGAAAAGGTAAAGTAAAGACAAGGAAAAAACCCAACTTTTTCCAGGGGGAACAGACATGTCTGATGGGCTCCGCAAAAAAAAAAGGGAACTGAGGCAAGATGGCATTCTTAGGCAGGAGGGGGACCATGCATGCATGGTACATCTCCCAAAGACTTACTTTGAAAGCAGGAGAAAGGTTACCACTTGGGCTCAAGCGGCACCGATGTCACCCATATGTGAGGGCTGACTTCCTGCTTGTTCCGGAGAACATCCAGGTACAAAAAGGGGAGGGCTGGAAGGAGGTCCCTGACTTAGGTGGCATCGATTCTGAAGGTTTGGATAAACAGGTGGGCTTTTAGGAGCTTCTTAAACCAGGGAAGAGAAGATTCTAGCTGGAGATGGTGGGGGGAGGAGAGGCAATTCCATAGAGAGGGAGCTGTGCAGAAAAAAAAGCAGATCAGCATGTAGAATCATACTAGGCACGTGAAGCGGACAGGAGGACCAAACCATTATCCTGAAGTGATCGAAGGCAATGCTGGGCCACAAAGGGGATGATCAAAAGACGACAGGTATTGGTGGTACCAGGTTATGGAGGGCTTTGTGAGCAAGGGTAAGGATTTTAAATTGTTCTCTTTGTGGGAAAGAAAGCCAATGGTGCTGAATAAGGAGATACATGATGTGATCATATTTTTTTAGCATGAGTGAGGGCATGGAGAACAGTGTTCTGGGTGGTTTGGCGGCATTTGAGGTGGTGTCGAGGAAGACTGGAGAGAATGACATTACAGTAGTCGAGGCAAGTAATAACCGTGCTTAGAATAAGAGTGGTCAGGGCCGCCTGGTCAAAAAATGGGTGAAGGGCCCAGAACCTATGAAGAGCCGAAAATGCAGACCGAGTGAGGTGGGAGATATGAGTGGAGAAGAAAGGATCTGAATGTATGAGGATACCAAAGTACTGAAAAGAGGGGAGAAGCGTGATGGGAGAGGAACCCAGGGGTCAGAGAAGGAAAGGACTTTGTGCCTGTGACCCAGGAGGTGGTAGTCTTGGTGGGGTTCAGCTTTAAAACGTTATTGAACAACCAGACCACGTCAAGAGCAGAATTTACAGCTGAAAAATTGGGTGACATGCAGTTGAGTCATGCCAGAAGTAGGATATTGTCTGCGTATATGTAGAAAGTGATACCCAGTGACTGAATAAGTGTGGCTAGGGGACTGAGAAAAATGTTGAACAGAATAGGAGAGGGAGAGTACTGATCCCTGAGGAACACCACAGAGGAGGGAGTTGAGGAAGGAAGAGGAGTTGATCACAATCATGGAGAAAGGAAAAGAACCAAGAGAGAACAGTATCCCAGAGGCCAACTTCATGAAGACATGTGAGGAGGACATTGTGGTCAACAAAGTCAAACGCTGCAGTGACACTGAGAAAAATGGCAAGTGTAATGTAGCCCTGGTCCAGCATTGTATGAATATAATTGAGAACAGAAGTGAGGATTGTTTTCAATACCGTGATTAGTGCCAAATCCCGATTGGTGAGGGTGCAGGGCCAGGGTGCCTTTTAAGTGGTCAATTAGTTGAGGGAGAATGAGGCGCTCTGCAAGTTTAGCCAGGAAGGAGAGGTTAGAAATTGGGCAATAGTGGGAGGGGTTGTCAAGCTTAGGACCTATAAGAAGGGGGTGAATGAGAGCGTGCTTCCAAGAAGGGGGTATGGTACTAGTGGAGGAGGAGGAATAAAGCATGGAACAAATGTAAGCCTAGGGATGGTTGCCTAGGGATGGAAGCCTAGGGATGGTTCAGTAAGCAAATCAGAAAGGAGGGGATCCAAGGGACAGGAGGGCATCGTAATAGAGGAGAGGAGACTAGAGAGAGTAGGAGGGTCAACTGGGGAAAGATTACACCAAGTATAGGTATAAGAGGTAACAGAAGTTAGGAGAGGAGGGGGAAGGAAGGAAGGGATCAAGGAAGACAACCCAGAACAAGCAGCAGAGATTTTATCCCCTGGGATAATCGTAGCTTTATAGGTACTTACACATCTTAAAAGACAGGAGGTGCTCCCAGGTGAAGCTCGTTACCCAAATCAGTCATACACTAAGGACCTGAGATTAATTAAGCTTCAGGTGAACAAGGTATATTAAACGTATTAGGTACAGTTTTATTGGTATAAATATCCATAGCAACCCTTAGTACGTAAAGAACTTAAAGATCTAAACACAAACTTAAAACTAAGATGCAGACAGCAGTCCAGCAGCGAGATGGGGGCTTTCCAGTCTTTTGCATTGAGTGTCACATGTATGATTTTCTCCCAGCTGGTGAGAGTTCTTACGTGTGCACTAGGTGCAAGGAGCTCTTTGCTCTCAGGGAACAAGTCCGTTCTCTAGAGGCTAGAGTAGCAGACTTGGAAAACATAAGACAGACAGAGGTACATAGACAAGACCTACAGGGATATAGTCCTGAAGTCCCACCTCCAGTCTGGCAGCATCCCTGTTGCCATGGAGGAGAGAGGTCACGTGACAGGAGAGCATCACCCTGGTGTGGCAGGAAGTGATCCTGTAACTAGGACCTGTCCTCCAGGTGATGTAAAATCCTCTCGTAACAAGGAAGTTTCTCCAGGGCCATGTGGCCATGAGGGAAGGGTTAGGACAGCCGTTATAGTTGGTGATTCGATCATTAGGCATGTAGATAGCTGGGTGGCTGGTGGACGTGAGGATCGCCTGCTAACATGCCTGCCTGGTGCGAAGGTAGCGGACCTCACGCGCCACCTAGATAAGGTCTTAGATAGTGCTGGGGAGGAGTCTGCTGTCTTGGTACATGTCGGTACCAATGACATAGGAAAATGTGGTAGGGAGGTTCTGGAGGCTAAATTTAGGTTTTTAGGTAGGACGTTGAAATCCAGAACTTCCAGGGTAGCATTCTCTGAAATGCTTCCCGTTCCACACGCAGGACCCAAAAGGCAGGCAGAGCTCCGGAGTCTCAATGCGTGGATGAGACGATGGTGCAGAGATGAGGGTTTTGGATTTGTTAGGAACTGGGGAACATTCTGGGGAAAGGAGGGGCTCTTCCGAAGGGATAGGCTTCACCTTAACCGGGATGGAACCAGGCTGCTGGCATTAACCTTTAAAAAGGAGATAGGGGAAAACAGACAGTCGCCCAAGAGCGCATGGTTTGGAAGAATGTATCCTTGAAGGATACTACCAAAAGCAGAGAGGTTCCAAAAAAGAGTAAAGTAGCCCAAATGCGCTGGAGTATGGAGCAGACAGAGCTTAAAGATCCCAAATTACCCATGTCTACCAATAGCCAAATTAATATGAATAAAATACATTCTCTAAAATGCTTGTATGCAAATGCTAGAAGTCTAAAAAACAAGATGGGAGAGTTAGAATATATAGCACTGAACGAGAGGTTAGATATGACTGGAATATCAGAGACATGGTGGAAGGAGGACAACCAGTGGTACCTGGGTACAAACTATATCGTAATGATAGAGCTGATCAAATTGGTGGAGGGGTTGCGCTCTATGTTAGAGAGGGCACTGAGTCAAAGGATTAAGGTTTTGCAGGAAAAAAAATTTGCTGTAGAATCTCTATGGATTGAAATTCTATGTAAAAAGGGGAAGGCGATGGCAGTGGGGGTGTACTATCGACCGTCTGGCCAGAATGAACAAATGAATGATGAAATGCTCAAAGAAATCAAGGAAAATAACAAACGTTACAGCGCAGTAATAATAATGGGTGATTTCAATTACCCCGGTATCGAATGGGTCAATGTCACGGCAGGACATGCTAGGGAGATAAAAGTTCCTAGATGAAATAAATGACTGCTTTTTTGGAGCAGCTGGTTCATAAACCAACCAGAGGGGAAGCAATATTAGACCTAGTCCTTAGTGGAACACCAGATGTAGTGCAAGAGATAAGGGTGTTGGGGCCACTTGGCAATAGTGATCATAGCATGATCGCCTTTGATTTAATTAGTGTAAGAGGGATAGTAAGGATATCCACAGTACTACCTTTTAACTTTCGAAAGGGAGACTATGATAAAATGAGGAAAACAGTTAAGAAAAAACTAAAAGGAGCAGTTGCAAAGGTTAAAGACTTACATCAAGCTTGGGTGTTTAAAAATACTATCTTGGATGCCCAAGCAAGCTTTATTCCACACTTTAAGAAAAGTGGAAGGAAGTCAAAAAAACTGCCAGCATGGTTTAAAGGTGAGGTCAGAGAGGCTGTTGCCAAAAAAGCATCTTTCAGGAAGAGCCAAACGACAAAACCTGGAAACAGCACAAGCACTGGCAAGTCAAAAGCAAGGCATTGATAAAGCAGGCAAAGGGAGAATTTGAGAAGAAGCTTGCTGCGGAAGCAAAAACGTGAAATAAAGATTTTTTGAAGTACATGCGCAGCAAAAAAACCTGTGAGAGTCAGTTGGTCCATTAGATGATAGAGGAGTTAAAGGGGCACTAAGAGGCGACAAGGTGATAGCAGAGAGACAATGAATTCTTTGCTTCGGTCTTTACTGAAGAAGATATAGGGATGTTACCCATGACTGAAGTGGTATTTAAAGGGGCGGAAGAATTGAAAGAAATATCGATACATCAGGAAGATGTATTACAACTATTAGATAAACTGAAGAGTAGCAAATCACCTGGGCTGGATGGTATACATCCAAGGGTGTTGAAAGAACTGAAATATGAGATTGCAGACCTGCTATTAATAATCTGTGAACTATCATTAAAATCATCTCTAATACCTAAAGACTGGAGGATCGCCAATGTAACACCAATTTTTAAAAAGGGTTCCAGGGGTGATTCGGGAAACTACAGACCGGTGAGCCTGACGTCAGTAACGGGAAAAATGGTAGAAACCATCATAAAGAATAAAATTACTCAGCATTTAGATAGTCATGGCCTAATGGGAGACAGCCAACATGGCTTTAGACAAGGAAGATCTTGTCTTACTAATCTGTTGTGTTTTTTGAAGGTGTGAATAAACAGGTTGACAAAGGTGAATCGGTTGATAGAGTGTATCTGGACTTTCAGAAAACCTTTAACAAGGTCCCTCATCAGAGACTTTTGGCAAAACTAAAGAGTCATGGGATAGGAGGCAGTGTACTACTGTGGATCAGGAACTGGTTAAAAGATAGAAAGCAGAGGGTTGGGCTAAATGGCCATTTTTCCCAATGGTGAATAGTGGTGTACTCCAGGGATCTGTGCTGGGTCCGCTGCTCTTTGACATATTCATAAATGACCTGGAAAGTGGAATAACGAGTGAGGTTATCAAATTTGCAGATGACAAAACTATTTAAAGTTGTTAAAACCCAAGAGGATTGTGGAAAATTGCAAAAGGAGCTTGATAAATTGGAAGACTGGGCATCAAAATGGCAGATGAAACTTAATGTGGACAAGTGCAAAGTTATGCACCTAGGGAAGAACAACCCAAACTATGGTTACATGATGCAAGGTTCCACTTCAGGAACCACCACCCAGGAAAAAGATTTAGGCGTCATTGTGGATAACATGTTAAAAACCTCGGCCCAATGTGCAGCAGCGGCCAAGAGAGCAAATAGAATGCTAGGTATCATAAGGAAAGGAATGGAAAATAAAACAAAAGATATTATAATGCCTCTATATCGTTCCATGGTGAGACCGCACCTTGAATAGTGTGTGCAATTCTGGTCGCCGTATCTTAAAAAGGATATAGCGTTATTAGAAAAGGTTCAGAGAAGAGCCACCAAAATGGTAAAGGGGATGGAAGGATACTCCTATGAAGAAAGGCTAAAAAGATTAGGGCTCTTTAACCCGGAAGAGACACGACTGAGGGGAGATATGATAGACGTCTATAAATTAATGAACGGAGTGGAACGGGTAAACGTAGATCGATTGTTTACGTTATCAGAATATAGAAAGACTAGGAGACATGCAATGAAGCTACAGGGTAAACTATTTAAGACTAATAAAAGAAAATAATTTTTCACTCAACGTGTAATCAAACTCTGGAATTTGTTACCGGAGGATGTAGTAAAGGCTGTTAGTGTAGCTGGGTTTAAAAAAGGTTTGGACAAGTTCCTGGAGGACAAGTCCATAAACCATTATTAAGAAGGGACCCAGGATTTTAATGCTTGACCAAGTACAAGCATTGTGGAACCTGTCTCTTTTGGGGAAACTGCTAGGTATGTATGACCTAGATTGGCCACTGTTGGATACTGGGCTTGATGGACCTTGGTCTGACCCAGTATGGCATCTCTTATGTTCTTATGTAGTAATAAAGGCATTGGAAAGGGCGTTCAGGGATGGACCATTGATAGGGGTACATAAGAACATAAGATATGCCATACTGGGTCAGACCAAGGTCCATCAAGCCCAGTATTCTGTTTCCAACAGTGGCCAATCTAGGTCATACGTACCTAGCAGTTTCCCCAAGGGACACAGGTTCCACAATGCTTGTATTGGTTCAAGCATTGATATCCTGGGTCCCTATCTTAATAATGCTTTATGGACCTTTCCTCCAGGAAGTTGTCCAAACCTTTTTTAAACCCAGCTACACTAACAGCCTTTACTACAGGAGGAGACGTACGGAGAGAGGAGAGTCTAACTGCAATAGAGAAAAGTGTCTTATGGTCATTAGAGGAGGTGGTGACCAAAGCTGAATAATAGTTTTTTGGCCTAAGGACCTGGGACTGGTATTGGCGATGTGCTTTGAAGAGAAGGAGAATGTCAGGGTCTTTCCTTCTCTGCCACATTTACTCTGCTGCCTTAAGCTTCCACTTTAGGAGGTGGAGCCCAGGGAAGTACTGGGGAGGTGAAAGGCGTGGGGGGGAGGGGTGTTGGATGTGGACTAAGGGGCAATCTGGTCTAGTTGAGCAGAAAGCACAGTTACTTACCTGTAACAGGTGATCTCTGGGAACAGCAGGAATAAGTCTTCACATATGGGTACGTCGGTACCGACGGAGCCTGCGCGAGAACGCTCCCCAACTTCCCAAAAAGGAAAGCTTTTGGGAGCATCCCCCGCCTTTCCTAACCTAAAGCTGAGGCAATAGAGAGAGAGGAAAGGAAAGATAGAAAAAGAGATACAACTCCTAGGGGAGGTGGGAGGGTTGTGAAGACTTATTCCTGCTGTACCCAGAGATCACCTGTTACAGGTAAGTAACTGTGCTATCTCCAGGAACAAGCAGGAATTAGTCTTCACATATGGGGGACTCCCTAGCTAAGATGCCTGGGAGATCCCCAAGGATATGAGACCCTGGGAAGGGGTCTACTTCCTCCTATGAATCTCAGGCATCCATCCAGGGAAGGAGGGTAGGAGTTGTTTAAGAATGGAACAGGTGTTTGAGGACAGCCTGACCAAACAAGGCATCCTGGCGGGAGTCCTTGCCCAAGCAGTAATGGGCTGTGAAGGTATGAACCGAGGCCCAGGTGGCTGCTCGACAGATATGGTCGATGGACACAGAATTTAGATGAGCCATAGAGGTGGCCATGGCCCTCACATTATGAGCTGTGACATGGCTCTCTAGAGAAAGGTTCTTACTCTGGTAGGCGAAAGAAATACACTGAGCAATCCAATTGGACAGTGTTCTCTTAGAGACTGGAAGTCCCAAATGAGAAGGATCAAAAGCAACAAAAAGCTGGGAAGACTTTCTATGTTGCTGTGTCCTTTGTAAGTAAAAAGCAAGAGCTCTTTTACAATCCAGAGTATGAAGATTCTTCTCTGCACTGGATGCATGAGGAGCTGGAAAAGAGACAGGTAAATATACCTCTTGATTAAGATGAAAAGGTGAGACCACTTTAGGCATAAAGTGTGGATTTGTCCTAAGGACTACCTTATCATGATGGAACCTTGTATAAGGTGGATTAGCCACTAATGCCTGCAGTTCACTGATGCGGCGAGCTGAAGTGACTGCAATGAGGAAAATAACCTTCCAGGAAAGAAACTTCAAGGAGGTAGTGGGCTAAGGGTTCAAAAGGTGGCTTCATAAGCTGACCAAGAACCAAATTTAAGTCCCATGCCACCGGAGGAGGCCTAATGGGAGGTTTAGTTAAAGTTAGGCCTCTTATGAATCTTGCAATGAAAGGATGAGAGGAAATAGGTTGTCCATTGATGGGCTTAAGGGATGCTGCAATAGCACTCAAATGGACTCTTACTGAATTCGTTTTAAGGCCTGCATTGGAAAGATGCAGGAGATAGTCTAACAGAGAATTTAAAGGTAGTGCTAGAGGGTCAAGACCCTTTTCAGCACACCAAATGGAAAACCTCTTCCATTTAAAAGCATAAGAACGCCTGGTGGAAGGTTTTCTGGAAGCATGGAGGATATCCTTCACTTGTTGAGAAAGATTCCAGTCTTGAAGGTCTAGGCCTTCAGTAACCAAGCTCTGAGGTGTAGGGACTTGGGGTTTGGGTGCCACAAAGTCCCTTCCTCCTGGGACAGGTCTGGAGCAGCTCCCAAGTCCAGGGAGGGGGCTTGGGAGAGATGTAGAAGTAGAGGGTACCACACTTGGCGTGGCCAGCGTGGAGCTATGAGGATCATAGATCCTTGATCCCTCTGGAGTTTGAACAGAGTCTTGGGAATTAAGGGAATGGGTAGAAAGGCATACAGGAAGCCCTGACCCCAATGAAGGAGGAAGGCATCCTTGGCCTTAACTCCCTGACACGGAATTCTGGAACAGAACCGGGGAAGTTTGGCATTCCACAGACTTGCAAAGAGGTCTATGTCCGGGGTTCCCCATTCTTGGAAGATTCTGAGTACCTGATCCATGTGCAGGGACCATTCGTGTGGAAGCAGAACTCGACTGAGTCTGTCTGCCCAAGAGTTTTGGACTCCTGGGAGGTATACTGCCAGAAGATGGATTTGATGCTCTCTGGCGAAGGCCCATAATCTTAAAGCTTCGTTGCAAAGCGACAGAGAGCCAGTTCCTCCTTGTTTGTTTATGTAAAACATGGCTACTTGATTGTCCGTATGAATGAGGACTGTCTTGTAGCTGAGGAGGGTATGAAAGACCTTGAGAGCTAGAAAAACTGCTCGAAGCTCCAAGTGGTTGATATGAAGAGAGGTCTCCTGTGGGGACCAAGTGCCTTGAGTGGAAAGGTCCTGTAGATGGGCTCCCCAACCTGTTTGGGAGGCATCTGTTGCGAGGGTTGCTTGGGGCAACAACTGTTGGAAGGGGGACCCCAGCAACAAATTCTGAGTGGACATCCACCATTGGAGAGACCAAAAGAGACGTTTGGTGGTTGCTATTTGGTCTGAGAGAGCTCCTGAAGCTTGAGTCCACTGGGTGGACAAAGTCCATTGAACTGCTCTCATGTGTAGGCGAGCATAGGGTACCACATGTACTGTGGAAGCCATGTGGCCTAGCAGTTGTAGCATCTCCCGGGCAGTTAAGTGGCTCTTTGAGTGAATCTGGGAGGCTAACTGCACTAGACGTTGGCAACGGGCCTGAGGAAGGTAGGCCCTTGCAGTAGTGGTATCCAACCAGGCCCCTATGAATTCTAGGGACTGAGTAGGGGTGAGCTGAGACTTTGGGAGGTTTACCACAAGTCCCAGGTACTGCAGAATGCGCCTTGTGCGGTCCAGGGAAATCTGGGCCTCTGACTGAGATGGAGCTCGGATGAGCCAGTCGTCCAGGAATGGGAAGACAAATATTCCCAGAGTGCGTAGAAATGCAGCAACTATTGCCATGCATTTGGTGAACACTCTTGGAGCAGAGGCCAGACCGAAAGGAAGGACTCTGTATTGGTAATGTTTTCCCTGGAAAAGAAACCGTAGGAATCTTCTGTGAGAGGGATGGATGAGGACATGTGTGTACGCATCCTTGAGATCTAGAGAACAAAGCCAATCCTGACTTTGAAGGTATGGAAGGAGAGTGCCCAGAGAAAGCATCTTTAACTTCTCTCCTTGCATAGAAATTTGTTCAATTCTCTGAGATCTAAGATGGGTCTGTATCCCCCTGTCTTCTTTGGAATGAGAAAATAGGGGGGGTAGAACCCTGACCCTTGATGAATTAGAGGAACTTCTTCTATTGCCCCTTGGGCAAGAAGGGTAGCTACCTCCTGACCTAGAAGGTCGAGAAGAGATGTGGGAGAATTGAAGTGTCTCACCATGGTGTGGGGAGGAAGGTCTGAGAAATGAAGTTTGTAGCCCTCTCTTATGATGGAGAGGGTCCACTGCTCTGATGTGATTTGCTCCCATCCGGGAGCAAAATGAGCTAACCTTCCTGGAATGGTGAGAGGTTCTGGCTGTTGTAGAGCCAGAAAGGCTAAGTTCTCTAGCATCAAGTCAAAAACCCTGAGGGGTTTGGGACTGCTGAGTTGCAGCAGCCCCTGTAGGCTTAGGCCTGGCCTGCTTAGGTTGCTGACGCTTAGTGGCAAAACGACCTGTAGAAGATTGTTGTCCAGAAGTAGAAGGAAATCTGCCCTTTTTGAAAAAAGACTTTTTGAAAGTCTTTTTCTTGGCAGGAATGGAGGTTGACTTTGAAAGTCTATCCAGAGCAGAGTTTTCTGCATCCATTTGAGTGGCTTTTATTTGCCCCTCTTTGCCAAATAGATTTTCACCTGTACAGGGCAGATTCCCTAAGCCATCTTGAACCCAGGGTTCTAAATCAGAAGCCTGGAGCCAAGCAATTCTGCGAGCAGCTATAGCAATGCCTGAGGCTCTGCTGGCACCTTCAAAGGAGTCAAAAGCTGCCCTGTTGGAAAACTTTGAAATGTCTCGAGTATGCTTAAGTCAAATGAGGAATTCGTCCCTTTTATCTTCTGGAAGAAAAGGGAGGAAGTTATGCAGTTTTTGTGCAACTTCTTTTAGAAACATACCCATGTAAAGGCTATATGAGTTGATTCTGGCAATAAGCATACTGGCTTGGAAGATTTTCCTACCAAAACATCCAAGGTCCTGCATTCTTTTCCGGGAGGAGCAGAAGAGTCTCTCTTTGTACTCTTTATCCTCTTCATTGCTGACTGCACCACAATGGAATGGAGAGGAAGCTGAGTTTTCTGAAATCCAGGACAAGGAGGGACACGATACATAGTGTCCAATCTGCGAGAATGAGGAGAGAGAGTGAGAGGAGTCTCCCATAAATCAATCATGTGTTCATAAAGAATCTCATGAATTGGTAAGGTGACTGCCTCTCTAGGAGCCTTAGAGTATCCTAAAATATCTAATTTTTTTGTTCTAGGCTCTGATTCAGAGGTTACTGAAATAGAAAGTCCTTTAGCTACTTCTCTTATGAAGTCTTGAAAGGACAAGTCCTCTGGAGGAGACATTCTTCTTTTTGGAGAAGGCGGCTCTTCAGGAAGGGCTATGGATACTTCAGGAGACTCATCTGATGAATCGGAATCACCAGAGGAATCAAAGTATTGCCTGTCAGGGTGCTCTTCTAATGCTCGATACGCGTATCGAGCGGTATCGACATCGGGCGTCCTCGGTACCGGATCGGTACCGAGAAGTAGCCCTGGACAAGGAACCGATGCAGCCGGTATCCTGGTCGATGTTGATGCAGTCGGTACCGGTATTGGCGCTGGTGCCGGTACCAGAGCCGATACCGACAACTGAGTTTGTTGTGGTACCATCGGCGTCGCAGCTTGAATGAAGGCCGCAATAGCCCGCTGCATGGACAGAACATTCTGATCCATCGACGCCATGAATGCCTGGAAATCGGTACCGGGAGATTGTGCCGGTACCCCAGAACATTCTAACAGGTGATCGGTCGAGGCCATGCCATCGATGTCAACCTGTAACCCCATAGGAGGAGCTTTGGAAGCCGGAGCTTCCCGCCGGGGTTGTTTAGCTGGTGCAGGATCCTCGAGGGCAAGCCCGGAGGCATCTCGATGCTTAGAGGGAGATCTACCCTTCGAGGACCTGCTAGGTTTATGTTTGGTTACCTGAGATCCATCAGGAGAAGAAGACCTGGAAGATGTCGATGCTACCGACCCTGCATCAGTGGGAAACAGCACATGGAGCTTAGCTGCTCGTTCTGTAAACCCCGTTTAGACATTAGAGAGCAGGACGGACAATCCGGAATGGAGTGTTCAGGACCCAAACATTTAAGACACCATTCATGGGTATCTGTAACAGAAATGGTACCGCTACACTTAGTGCATTTCTTGAACCCGGAGGCTGGTTTTTCCATGAGGAAATTTTTCTTGTAGGCCCTGAGGCCCAAGAGGAAAAATACACTAAACTAAGAAAATATAGATTTTTTTTTTTTTTTTTTTTTAAGAAAGAAAGAGAAAAAGACCGGCGGTACCGGTCCGGAGTCGGGGAAGGCAGACACGCGACCAAAGAATTGAGGAGAGATGGTTAGGAAAGGCGGGAAGGCAGCACGCAGGCGCTGTGGGACGCTCCCAAAAGCTTTCCTTTTTGGGAAGCTGGGGAGCGCTCCCACGCAGGCTCCGTCGGTACCGACGTACCCATATGTGAAGACTCATTCCTGCTGGTTCCTGGAGACAGCAGAGTCCCCCACAGGTCAGCTTGGTGGGACAAAGAAAGTGAGATGAAGTACTGTGGGAAGATTTCAGAATCAGTCGGAAGCCAGATTTTGGGCGTAGGTGTCAGGCGCCTATGGCTGTAGTAGCAGAGGCAGAACCTCTAGAGTGTGTTCAGGTAGGGGAGAAACAGACCAGAGTGTTTGGAACAAGTAAGAGGATGAAGAGAGATGTTAACTGGGGAAGGTCAGAGTCTTGTTGTGCTATTACTAAATCTAATGTCTTGCGGAGTGTGCAGTTCTCACCCAGCGCATTGCACACAGCCTGATTGACAAGGGAGTAGCATGCCTCTCTGTTCCAATAGGTGGCCTCCTTTCCCTTGTGGGGGCCCCCCTGAGAGCCACATGTGTGCAATCAAAACCAGTACTTAGAGAATCTAGCCACCTCCTGGAATTGTATCATGGTTTGATTTCTCTGCTGCACGGTCTGTGGGAAGGCCACATATTCAGCTGTGTGGGTTAGAAAGACTTTCAGGAACTGGAAGATATATTGTGATGTGGCTGAAAGGATGAGGCCCGCAGTGGCAGCCAACACAGATTGGAAACTATCAGTACCTAGGAAGGCAAGGGCTGTGGAAAGATATGGACTAGCTTCTACGTATGGTGGAAATGAGGAGCAACCCTAGCCCTTGGCAGAGATGGTAGATGGCTGCCTTATCCAAGTGGACTCTAATGAGGTCCATTAACTGGATTAACTCAAAAAATACCTATGTGGACAGAGATGATAGTCAATCCAACAACTCACTAGCCAAGCTCCTCCAATCACAAATGCCACCACCAGTCCCAAATGACAGCAAACCCCCCTGCTCATTTGTGATTTACAACAGGTACTGTTTGGCACACAGATACAGCCCTGTACATCTTTAAGCTTTTGCAAAATAAGTCATGGATGTGCAGACTTAGAAACTGCCCACACCATACCCAGAAACGACCCCAGGATGTTTCAGACAGACCTACAAAGATGGACGTGTTCACAGCAAAAACATGCAACTTGTAGCCTTTACAAAATCACCTTCTACACATCTACAGCTTTCATGGTTTTCTGGCACTACTGACATTTTTAAAACATGAATAGGGGCTTCTAAAATGATTTTCTTAACGATGGGAGCAAGATGAAATTAGACTTACCTGCTAATTGTAGTTCCTGTAGTGTAGCCAGTCTAGTCCCGGACCTCTGGGTTCCCTATCTTATCCAGCAGCTTTGGAGACTGAGAAACTCCTCCTTTTTTTCATGATGTCACCGGTATATCTATTCGGGATCTGCCTCCTGCCATCAGTAACCTATTGACAAAGCAGACTCACCGGAGACACAAGTAAGCGTTTAACAAATTAACTTGAATTAATTCAGAACCTTGAAACCAAATTTGAAACTATTGACATACAGAACCTAAAGCTCTGTAAACTACTGTGACTTTAACCGACGCAGGCTTCTCCCTCACGGAAGGAAAGAAAACCCCTGTATGACAGACTTAGCTTCGTACCCTGAATCCGGACTGCGATCATCCCAGAACTGCCCCAATTACTCAGAGAAATGCAATATCCAAGAGAATCTTACCTGTAAATAAGGCTAATACTTCAGGCTACTGTAACACTACAGATTCCGGGCAGGGATACGGGACTAGACTAGCTACACTACAGGAACTACAATTAGCAGGTAAGTCTAATTTCATCTTCCTGTTCGTGTATCCAGTCTAGTCCCGGAACTCTGAGTAAGTACCAGAGCAGTAACCAATTCAAGCCTGGGAGGGTCCTGGAAGACCAGCCTGAAGTACAGCCGCACCGAACGTAGTGTCAACTGTCCTTTGAACATCCAGGCGATAATGTCTCACAAAGGAGTGTAAGGACGACCAAGTTGCCGCTTTGCAAATCTCCAGCGGTGGAACCCAACGGAGCTCCGCCCATGAAGAAGCTTGAGCTCTAGTGGAATGAGCCCTTAGCCCCTCCGGCACCGACTTACCTTTCAGGATGTAAGCCGAAGCAATGGTCTCTTTAATCCACCTTGCAATGGATGCTTTTGAGGCCGCTTCGCACTTCCTAGGGCCCGTGAAGAGAACGAAAAGCCTATCCGACCTACGAAAGCCGGCCGTCCGAGAAAGGTACTTCTTTAACGACCGCCGAACATCCAAACTGTATAAGTTGCCTGTTCCGGATTCCCTCACGAACTGAGAAAACACCGGTAATGAAATTTCTTGATTCATATGAAAAGGCAAAACCACTTTAGGGAGAAAGGTAGGAACAGTTCTTAGAACCACCTTCGAAGAGAAGAACAACAGATAGGGCTCTTTGCAGGAGAGAGCCTGTAATTCTGAGATTCTCCGCGCTGAACAAATAGCCACAAGAAACACGACTTTCAATGTGAGATCTTTGAGGGACGCCCGAGACAGTGGTTCGAACGGCTCGCCCTGCAAAGCATCTAAGACGGAGGGCAAATGCCACTGAGGAACAACCAGTCTCGACGGGGGCCGCAAGAGCGATCCCGCCTGCAGAAACCACTTAACATCCCCATGACAAGCGATCGTTTGCCCCCCGATCTTTCCCCTGTAGCAGGACAGGGCTGCAACCTGCACCCGCAACGACGAAGGGGCCAAACCTTTCTCGAAGCCATCCTGCAGAAAATCCAAGATCTGAGAAATGGATGATTTTAACGCCACATACTGTCTGTCCACACACCAAGACTCAAAGACTCTCCAGACCCGAACATATGCCAGCGATGTAGACCTCTTTCCTGGCTTTCAACAGAGTAGCTATAACCGACGCCGAGTAGCATCTCATTTTTAACCGAGCCCTTTCAAGAGCCAGGCCATAAGCGAGAATCGATCCACGTGGGGCATGAGAAGGGGCCCCTGCGACAGAAGATCCAGCTGGTTTGGGAGCCTCCATGGCTTCGCCACTAGCAGCCGTACTAGATCCCCGTACCAGGGTCTGCAAGGCCAGTCTGGAGCTATTAGAATTACATGACCTCTGAACAACTGGATCCGTTGTAGCACTCTGCCTATGAGGACCCACGGAGGGAACACATACAGGAGCTGTTCCCGCGGCCAGTCCTGACTGAGGGCATCCAGATCTTCCGACATCCTTTCCCTTCTTCTGCTGAAGAACCGGTCTACTTTCTCCGACACGAACGTTGCCATGAGGTCCAGAACCAGCGTGCCCCATCTGCGGACGAGCATCTGGAAGACTTCGGGATGGAGGACCCATTCCCCCGGGTCCACGCGGACGCGACTGAGAAAATCCGCTTGCACATTGTCTATTCCTGCAACATGCGCCGCTGACAGGTCCAGAAGATTCGCCTCTGCCCACTCGCACAGGGATGCGGCCTCGATTTCCAGCACGGCGCTGCTGGTCCCCCCCTGCTTGTTGACATACGATACCGCTGCACTCTTAACGAGTGACTGAAACGCCAGGAGCGCTAAAAATACTGCTCGCAGTTCCAGCCTGTTGATCGACCAGGCCCTTTCCTGGGGGGGACCAGTGCCCCTGCGTGAACCTGCCTTGACAATGAGCGCCCCATCCGGATAGACTGTCATCGGTCATCACTGAGATCCAGGCCGGCGCTTCCAAGTTCTTCCCCGCCGCTAAGGATGTGGGTCACAACCACCATTGGAGCGACTGGCGTGCCTCCTCCGGACAGGGCAATCTCCGGGATAACGGATCCTGTTGATGCGACCACCGGCGAAGCAAAGCCCGTTGCAACGGTCTCATGTGTGCTCTTGCCCAAGGAACCGTCTCTATGGACGCGGCCATCGTACCCAGCACCTGGAGATAACGCCAGGCCGAAGGCGCCCGGTAGCGAAGGAAACGGGTCACCAGACGACGGAGACCCTGCGCTCTTTCGTTCGTTAGAAACACCTTCCCTACCTGTGTCTCGAAGCGGGCTCCGAGATATTCGAGATTCTGAGAGGGAGTCAAATGACTCTTTGCGAAATTGACAATCCAACCGAGCTCCTCCAAAAAAGCTACTACGCGAGCCGTGGCTGACACTCTCGGACCTTGACTTTGCCCAAATTAACCAGTCGTCGAGATACGGATGCACCAGAATGCCTTCCTTTCACAACGCCGCACCACGACCCCCATGACCTTGGTAAAGGTGCGTGGGGCCGTCGCTAATCCGAACGGCAACGCGCAAAACTGAAAGTGGCCGAAAGGGACTGCGAATCGGAGAAACTGATAGTGATCCGGCCGTATGGGAATGTGGAGATAAGCTTCCGACAAATCCAGGGAAGTCAAACTCCCCCTTTTGGACCGCCACTATTACCGACCGAAGGGTCTCCATATGGAAATGTGACACGCCGAGACACCGATTCACCCCCTTGAGGTCCAAGATGGGACGGACGCCTCCGCCCTTCTTTGGGACAATGAAATAGATGGAGTATCGACCGCCGCCGAGTTGGTCGGGAGGGACATGCACTATTGCTCTGAGCTGCAACAGCCTGTGGACCGTCTCCCTTAAAGCCGCGCACTTGGCGGGGGACTTTCCGGGAGACTGTACAAAGGCGGGATGAACTGGCTTCAGCAGCTCCAGTGCGTATCCCTGTCGAATAACTTCCAGAACCCACTGGTCTGAGGTTACCCGGGCCCAGGCAGGGTAAAAGTCTTGCAACCGACCCCCTACCAGCAGCAAGCTTGCCTGGACCCCCCTTATCTCATTGTTGCTTTTTGGCCGGGAAGGCAGAGGAAGAGGAAGGGCCAAACCCCCTTCCTGCCCCTCGAATCCCCCGGAATCCGTGACCTCTGTTAGAGTAACGTCCCCTCTGACTGGGGCTAAAGCGCTGAGACCGGAACCGCCGAAAATCTCTCAACTGCCCTCTTCCAGCCTGAAACTGCCGGGCTGGTTTGGTCTTGTCTTCTGGCAGCTTGCCCCCTTTGGACTCACCCAAGTCCTTTACCAACTTCTCTAAGTCCTCCCCAAACAAAAGCCGCCCTTTAAACGGGAGCTTGCTCAAACGAGCCTTGGAGGAACCATCCACTGCCCAGTTGCGAAGCCACAAATAACATCTCACCGCTATTGCCGACGCCATGCTGTTGGCCAAGCTGCGCATAAGATCATACTGCACATCGGCTAAATAGGCTGCCCCGGACTCCAACTTAGCCAGTTCTCCAGAACCTTCGCCCTCCTGGCAGCCCTGTACTCGCTGCGACCAACGGAGACAGGCCCTAGCCACCCACGCTCTGCACATGGCCGCCTGAAGCAATAAGGCATTTACATCAAAGACCTGACAAGAGCACATCCAACTTCCGATCTTGCGGGTCCTTGAGAGCTGCACTACCCTCCACCGGGATGGTAGTTTTCTTGGTCACCGCCGAAATGGCTGCATCCACCTTAGGAGACTTAAAAACTTCCTTATCCTGATCCAACAAAGGATAGAGGCGACCCATGATTCTGGACCCTTTCAGAGGAGCTTCCGGCACGTTCCACTCCTCCTGAATCATCTCCCGGAACACCCTGTGCACCGGGAACGCCCGCTGAGTCTTTCTGAACACCTGCAGCAAAGGATCTTCCAGGGTGTCATCTTCAGCTGCTCCTGGAACTGGCATATTCAAAACTTTCAGGGATTCCACTATCAAGGCTGGAAGCTCTTCCCGTCTGAAAACGCGCACCATCCTGGCTTGGTCCTCCCTTTCAGACAGCTCGCCTTCCTCCAGCTCTTCTTCACCGTCTAAGTCGCGGGTGTCATCTGACAACTGACCCTCGGAGGCTAGAGAACAATCCGCCGGTACCCCTTCAGTACGCGGTCTCTTGGCTCCGATGGAGGGATCCTCGGCCTGGGAAACCAGCGCGGGTCTCTTCTGCCCAGCTGACATCCCCGGCCGCTGCACCTGCTGCGAACCAGAAAATAAAGTGTTTTGCAACAGCGTGACAAAATCGCTTGGAAAAATGGCTGTCCAATCTTTGGGCAAAGGAGCCGGAGGCCGAAGAGCATCCGGGGCAAAAGAGGGGCCTGCCACCGGCTCGTCCTGGGCTGCCTCAACTAAGGGAGTGGAAGCACAGCCGGACTCAGCCAGCTGGACCTCCTCTTTATCAGACTTGGAGGGGTCCATGCTAGAATCTCTCACACAGGATTTGCAAACTCCTGAGGAACTTTTCCGCAAGCCACAAACCAAACAAAGTGGCTTGGAGGACATTGTAGCCCCGAGCACAAGTGAAAAAACGTTTTGCCCTTTGAAACCGTTTCACCCTCCCCAGGGCAGACACAAGTGCTTTAAGCACCGTGGGCTGAGCTGAAACCTCCGAAGTTTGTTTTTTATCAGACCCCTCCCCTAAGGGAGAAATGCCTGTGACTGATACCCCAAGACAAATTTAAGGAGCAAGGGTAAAATCGCCCGAGCAGGGCCAGCTGGTCGCGCTGAGAGCCAGCGCTCACACTCGACCGCGCCACGCAGCTAGGCCCGACGCGCCAAGGCTGCGCGCCAAAAATATGCTCTCCTTCAGAAGAAGTAAGTGCTGGCCTGCTTACCTTTGCCGGAATCGGACCAGGAAATTCCGTGAGGGCGAACCGCTTACCAGCGGTCTCGGAGCATGACTGACAGGCAAACGATCTAGCAGCCTGCTCCGGTAAAATCTGTGTACGATCGCCCCGAGCCTGCCAGCACGCTTACAGGCAAACTTCTGTGTGGCGCTGGCTAGGCTAAGCTCCGTGTCGCTCCAGACAACAGTGCCCGCAAGAACTCAGAGCCCCTATAAATAAGGTAAGCTCTGCTGAAACTGCTTCTGCTAAAAACTGCAGAAAACCACAAGAAATTGGAGGGGGGGGGAGGGAGGAGAGCAAGGAGAGATGGAGCGAGATGCCTGCAACTAATCCCTTAAAGGAACAGCTCTTTAAAGCAACTTTTCCCTCTCACTAGACTAACAATCCTGTCAAATACTAATCAGCATAACTCAAGTACACTTAATTGTTTCTCCAGTGAGCCCAGGACTCCGGGCTCCTATCTCACAAGCTGCTTGGAGACTGAGGTAACTGATGGCAGGAGGCAGATCCCAAATGGATATACCGGTGACATCATGAAAAAAAGGAGGAGGAGTTTCTCAGTCTCCAAAGCTGCTGGATAAGATAGGGAACCCAGAGGTCCGGGACTAGACTGGATACACGAACAGGAACGCCTTTTCTTTAAATTCAAAGTGATGTCTCCAAGCAAAACACTTTTACAGGAGAGCGAATAACTACGTTAAAAAGGTAGCTCATCCGGAAACATCAACCAATACCCAGTGGTCTTTAAAGTAATAGAACCCCTATTTTAGAGACGTAACTTCACTAATGCTACAAAAGAGTGCCTCAAACAGAAATATTTAGTGTAAATCCCACATATTAAGCTTATTGAGAACTGCAGATAACTCACTGCCCCATCAGTAGATAAAAAGGGAGGTGCTTATTTTATATCCCATTGGGTAGAGATCATGTAAAATTCTTTGATTTTCTTTCAACCATGTTTCAATAATAAAAGCAAACTCCTTAATAACCATTACAGATAGACTTGGCACTGAAATACCAAAGAAAAAATCAGATGTAATTTCCACATAAAACCCAGTATTAAATTCCTGATCATTAATCCTTTCTTCACTTGAAAAATAAAGTGTAGTTACTCACCTGTAACAGGTCATCTCCAGGAACTGCAAGAATCAATCTTCACATATTTAGACAGTTTTTGTATACCACCTTATCCTTCAATCAAAGTCACAACACAATTGGGGGATACATTTTAACATGAGGGGAAATGAGACACATACACTAATACTTACAGGGAACATGGGCAATGGAGGGTTAAGTGGCTTGCCCAAGACCACAAGGAGCACCTGTGGGATTAGAAACCCCAGTCCTTCCAGCCCAAGGTTGCTGTCCTCTAGTGGGATTTGAACCACTGACCTTCCGGCCTGAGGTAACTAGGCCACTCCTCCCCTACATATGGGTAACATCTCCGACAGAGCCCACATGGGAATGCTCCCCAGCGTCCAATATTTTTATTTATTTATTTATTTAAAGCTTTTCTATACCGCGCTCTTTATCATCAGTGCGGTTTACAAACAATTCTCAGTACAGGGCAAGAGCAATTCTGCCCTGTGCTTACATTAAACGGGAATGGTAACATGTAAATATAACTGGGGTAACTATGTACATTTTACACCATGAACAGGTGTGGATAGGTTGGCTATTTACAATGAGGCATATCCACGTTAGGTTTGGGACTAATTGGACATTTGTAGTATAGGAACGTAGATCTATTTACATATTTCCAATGATGCATATTATTGTGCTGCTAGTCCTCATAGTATGGCTATCACAGATTTGCTATATAAAACTTTACTAGATCATAGTAACATACATAGTAACATAGTAAGTGATGGCAGATAAAGACCAGCATGGTCATTTTAAAATATCCAGGCAATGGGTATGAGATTAGGACCGGTCTAGTTTGTCTGTGATGTGTGAGGCGCAGCTGGAGTGGGGTGGGTGGTGGGTGGTAGGGCGGTGCTGTTAGGTAGCGGGAAGTGAAGAAAGAATAAATGATGCTTGAGGGCTTTCCTGAATTGCTTGAGGTCCCTGATCGATCTGATGTTAGGTGGGAGGCTATTCCTGCACCTAGGGGCATAGAACGCAAAGGCTGTGTTATTAGTCGACTGGGAACATTTTGTAGTTTCCCTCGGGATGATCAGTGTGTTGGAGGCTAGTGTCCTCCTTGATCTGCTGTTGGGGGTGTGAGTCAGGAGGGCGGAGATGGAGGAGGGGGCTATCTTGTTAAAGGATTTGAAAGTAACGAGGAGGGCCTTGTAGGAGATCCTGCAGTTTATCGGCAGCCAGTGTAGGTCCCTTAGGATGGGGGATATGTGGTCTCTTCTGGATCCTCCGCAGAGGACGCAGGCAGCAGCATTCATCGCTAATTGTAACAGGTTTAGGGTGCTCTTGGGGAGGCCATGGAGTATGATGTTTGCGTAGTCGAAATGGAGTGTTACTAACGCTTGGAATATTGTACGGAAGTCATCTGGAGCAAGCATGGGTCTAAGGTGACGTAAAGTCTTGATCTTGTAGTATATAGCCCTGACCATGTTGTTTATATGCGCTATAAAGTCAAGCTGTTGGTCCAGCATAACACCCAAGTAGCGTATGGTGCTCTTGCTTGGGAGTTCCGCATCTCTCACTTTTAGGGCGCTGGGGAGTGAGAAGCTTTTGTTCTTCGTGATGAACAAGACCTCGGTTTTTTTGAAGTTTATCTGGAGGTTCTGATCATGGAGCCAGTCTGCGATTGCATTGAAACAGTTCACTAGGGCAGTATAGTCGGGAAGTATAACATTGATAAGCGTAAACAACAGGACATCATCTGCGTATCAGGCATGAAATAGAAAAGCCTTTGAGAGCACTCCTCTGTGCCTGCATGCCTGCCTACCTTCCCAACTTCTCTCCTCAGCGGAGTATGTAGCCAAGACAACAAAAAGAACCCTATAACTCCTAGGGAAGGAGGGCGGGTTGTAAAGACTGATTCCCACCTGGGCGAATAACTGCTATCTCCAGGAACAAGCAGGAATGCAGCCTTCACATAAGGGGCTCACTAGCTCCCAGATACCAGACTGGTATGGGGGGGCGGGCATGAAGGGGAGGAGTAGGGCGATCAGAGGCAAAAACTTGTAGCCAGCAAGTCTGAAAAAGAATTGTGGGCCATTGTACTCTATTCATAAGAACATAAGAAATGTCATACTGGATCAAACCAAAGTCCATCAAAGCCCAGTATCCTGTTTCCAACAGTGGCCAATCCAGATAACAACTAGTAGTTTCTCAAAATGCTTGTATTGGGGCAAGTAGTGGATTACCTAGGTCCTCTATTTACTTTTATTTTATTTATTTAACCGTTATTTTTTTATACTACCTTTGTCCAAGGCAGTTTACAAAGATCATCAAAACAATCTCACGAGATGTGTTTTACAATAAACAGGGGGTAAAACTTGGAGATAAATATGGGGTTAACTATGGGAACTGGGATAAGAGTCAGTAGTTCTGCAGGGGATAAGGAAGCAGGGGAAAGGAACTTCTAGTTAAATACAGAGATCGATCTAGGGATTGGCTGAGTCAAACGATCAGGAGAGGATGTTGTATTTATAGTTATGTAATGTCATTAGGTCCAAGGCATTCTATGAAAAGGTGTGCTTTGAATAGTTTTTTCATATCTTTAGCAGATTGTGCAGATCTGATGTTTCGGGTAAGGAGTTCCAGATAGGACAAAGCGAGCAAGCCCTATTAATTGTCTGTTGTGTGCATTTGGTCTTGAATTGGGGGGAGGGGGGGTAATCAGGAAATTCTGGTTTGCTGCTCGTCTTAGTCTCATCGTGGATGCTTTTGTGATTTGATAGTTGAGGCAGGGAGCTGAGAGGTTATGAAGGATTTTGAATGTGGTAGTTATGGCTTTCTGTTTCATCCGCTGTGAAACTGGAAGCCAGTGTAGACCTTTCAGGATTGGTATCTCATGCTGTCGATTTGTTCTGGCTGTTAAGATTCTGGCAGCAGTATTTTGTACTAGGTGGAGCTAGTGCATGTTTCGAGAGCCCTTGATAATGTTTCCGTAGTCTAGGTGTGGTGTAATGATGGCTTGAAGGACAGATCTGAAATCACTGTCTTGTAGCAGATGTCGTAAGGGCTTGAGGATTTTCAGTTTCCAATGTGCTGTTTCTGCTGCATTTTTGATGTGTGTAAGCATGTTGTGGCTGCTATCAATGGTTATACCAAGATACTTGATTTCCTTTGATGTAATTTCAGCATTATGTGTTGTGATCTTGTCTGGCAGTTTGAAGTCCTGGTCTCCGAATACAAGTAGACCTTCAGTTTTGCTTTTGTTTACTGTTAAGATTAATATCTGCAAGGAGGTTTGTGACAGCGGAGAAGACATAAGATATGATCGGGAAATCTGGGTTGGTGGTATTAAATGGCATATAGAACATGTCATCTACACAGAGGTGAAAGCACATGTTCCATTTTCTTAGCAGATTACAGACGGGTTGAATGTATATGTTAAATAATAATCTGGAAAGGGCTGACCCTTGAGG
Organism: Ichthyophis bannanicus; assembly: GCA_033557465.1. Classification (NCBI taxonomy): domain Eukaryota; kingdom Metazoa; phylum Chordata; class Amphibia; order Gymnophiona; family Ichthyophiidae; genus Ichthyophis; species Ichthyophis bannanicus. The sequence continues at coordinate 1,088,688,235 of CM066032.1, read as the reverse complement.
GATACCGTGTGTTAAGTTAAATGGTTTTGAGTTGGTGGGACCAACTTTTACTTGCATGGTTCTGTCCGAGAGGTAAGATGAAAACCATTTTAATGTGCCGTTGATCAGACCAATGTTGCTGAATCTATCTAGCATGATTTGATGAGATACGGAGTCAAACGCTGCGCTGATATCGAGGAAGATAACGAATCCCTGTAGAGGCTTGTCCAAGCCTATGATGAGTTGGTTGAAGAGGTCCGTGAAGAGTTTGTTGGTGCCATGCTGAGGGCAGAAGCCATGCTGTTGGGGATCCAGAGGAGCATGTGAATCAACATGCTGTTGTATGGCTCTCTCGGTTATTTTGGCCAACAATGGGAAGCTGGCAATTGGTCTGTATGAGCTGGGGTGTGTTGTGTCTAACAAGGCCTTCTTTAGTGTAGGGCGAATTGAAGCTTGTTTGAGAGCTGGTGGTAGGTATCCTTGAGAAAAGCAGGTATGGACCATCTTTAGAATGGTCTGGGCAAACTGGTTTAGTCATATCACTGGACAGGGATCAAAAGGTGAAGTTGTGGTATTGATACTGTTGATATCTGATAGTTCTCTTTTAGTTATTAGGCTGAAATTGTGCCATAGATCTTTTTCAGTTGTACTGTTGTTGCTGCAGTGATTCATAATGTTGTAGTGTTGATGGTCTTTGTTTGTTGTAGAGGAAGTCAGCCACAGCTCGTGGATCAACTTGGATTTTCATGTTTGTTGTGTCTGTTGGGTTGGGATTATTGGTCATCTGGGACCTAATTGAAAATAGTTCCCTAGGACGATTGAGGGATTTCGTAAGAATGCTTGTGTTGTATTCTTTTTGGGATTTGTTGCATATAACATTCTTTTTGCTTGTCACGAAGCTGTTTCATCTTGCAATCTTTTCCATTTTTTTCCTAAGCATCTGAGGTTTTGTCTGATCTGGTAAAGGTCTTAGAGAACCATGGGGGGGGTGGATTTAGAATGTTTTGTTGGTTGTCGTTCATTGAATGTTGCAGCATCATTTATCATCTTGTTCCATGAGCTGTCTAGGTCAGGTATGTCTGATTCTATAAGTGAGGAGACTGTCTAAGAAATGTGAGTTAAATGCCTTGAATCGTCGTTTGTTCTGATGAAGTACGAGTATTTGGTTTGGTATAGCTGGATGGTATACTTAGGGATATCATGGCATGGTCTGACCATATGGGATCAATTTGTATGTTTAGATCTGCTTTATATAGAGTGTTGGGTACAAATATAAGGTCAAAAAGGGATCCTTTGGAGTGAGTTGATGCATCGATTATCTGGTTCAGTTGTAGAGATTCCATAGCGCTTAAGAATGCGCTGACTTGCTTTGATGCAATGGCTGGGAGGTTAAGGCCGCCCATGATATAAAGTGTTTTTTTGTTGTTGTGTGGGTGCATAGCTCATCTAAGATAACTGAGAATTCGTCCATGTTAGTGGTAGGTTTTCTGGATGTTAGGCATATAGTGTGCTCAGAATTGGAGATTGTTAGGTAGTCTATTTGTTTGTAGAAATTGAGAGCTGATCAAGGAGAAATAGAGTAGTTACTCACCTGTAACAGGTGTTCTCTCCAGGAGCAGCAGGAATCAGTCCTTACATATGGGTGACGTCGGTGCCGACGGAACCCTCGTGCGGAGCATTTCCCCAGCTTTCAAAGAAAGCCTTTGGGAATTGCAGCGTGCATGCGCGGTCCCCTTCCCGCCCAAGGGTGCCATATCTTGCTCAGTCTGATGACAGCTAAAAGACAGCAAAAAATGAGCAAAATAAATCATATGACTGCAACTCCAAGGGGAGGAGGGAGGGTTGTGAGGACTGATTCCTGCTACTCCTGGAGAACACCTGTTACAGGTGAGTAACTACTCTTTCTCCAGGACCAAGCAGGAAGTCAGTCCTCACATATGGGACTCCCCAGCTTAAGGCTACCGGAGACCTCAAGCCAAAAAAAAAAAAAAAAAAAAAGAGCTCCCTCTAGCTCAGCAGTACATGAGGAAGGGATCTTCTCTGAGAACGCCCCCGACCGGTAGCCCAACACCAGGGCCGGAGGGTAGGAGTTGCCTAAACCCCAAAGAGATTATGCAGTACTGCCTGTCCGAAAGCACTGTCCCTGCGGGACTCCCTCTCAAGGCAGTAATGGGCCGCAAAAGTCTGGCTTGAAGACCAAGTAGCGGCCCGGCAGATGTCTGCCAACGGAACAGAGCGGAGATAAGCAACTGACGCAGCCTTCGCCCTGACACGATGAGCCGTGACTCGACCCTCCAACGAGAGGCCGGCTGTCCCATAAGCACCAGGCGATACAGTCAGTGACCGACATGGACAAAGTACGCTTGGAGACAGGTAGCCCCAACTTATTGGGGTCAAAAGAAACGAAGAGCTGAACAGCCCTCCGATGCTCCCGCGTACGGTCAAAGTAGAAGGATAACGCCCTCCTACAGTCCAGGGTATGCAGGACCATCTCAGCCCGGTTGGCATGCGGCCTGGGAAAGAAGATCGAAAGAACCACCTCCTGATTGATGTGAAAAGGGGAGACAACTTTAGGGAGAAACTTCGGGTGAGTCCGTAAGACTACCCTATTCCTGTAGAACCTAGTGTAACGAGGATCAGACACTAGCGCCTGAAGTTCACTCACTCGCCTAGCAGAGGTAAGAGCTACCAGAAACAAGGTTTTCCAGGAGAGAAAATGGAGAGGGCAGGTAGCCATAGGTTCAAAGGGCGGACAAGTAAGCCGCTGTAAGACCACATTCAGATCCCACTCAGGGGCTGGTGGACGCAAAGGAGGCTTAAGCAGGAGGCGGCCTCTGAGAAAACGAGCCACCAAAGGGTGGTTGGAAAGAGGCCGTCCGTCCACTGGCGAGTGGTGCGCTGAGAGAGCACTGAGGTGAACCCGGACAGAGTTGGACGTAAGGCCTAGATTGAAGAGGTAAAGCAAATATTGCAAGACTACCGCTACCAAGCACGAGAAGGGATTCTCGCTGTGCTGGCCACACCATGCGGAGAATCTACGCCACTTAAGAGCGTAGGATTTCCTGGTGGATTGCCGCCTAGAGGCCAAGACTACATCTTCCACCTCACGTGGCAGTAGTAGGGGAGCCAGGACTACCCTTTCAGCAGCCAGGCCATCAGATGAAGGGACTGGAGGTTGGGGTGCAAGAGAGACCCCTGATCCTGAGACAGGAGATCGTGCTGAAACCCCAGAGGATGAGGGGTGGCCACCGCCAGTTGCAGCAGAAGTGGGAACCACGGTTGCCTCGGCCACCTGGGGGCTATCAGGATCATTGAGGCCCCGTCCTGGAGGACTTTGAACAGTGTTCGGGACACTAGTGGCGTGGGAGGAAACGCATACAGCAGGCCTGTGGACCATGAGATCAGAAACGCATCCGCTGCTACTCAGAGGACGCGGTTGTCTGGAGCAGAATCTCGGGAGTTGCCGGTTCAGAGGACTGGCAAAAAGATCCATGGTGGGGAGGCCCCACCTGAGAAAGATCTGCTGAACTACCAACGGGTTCAATCTCCACTCGTGTGGTTGCAGGATCCTGCTCAGTCTGTCCGCCAGGTAATTTTCTTGACCTGGGAGGTAGACAGCCTTGAGGAGGATTCCGTGATTAACGGCCCAAGAGCACAGCCGTTGTGCCTCCTGACATAGAAGGAAGGAGCCTGTGCCTCCTTGTTTGTTCACGTAGAACATGGCAACTTGATTGTCCGTCTGGACTAGTACAGACTGGTGAGAGACGAGATGGGAGAAGGCTCTCAGAGCTAGGCGTATCGCCCGTAGTTCCAGGAAGTTTATCTGATGAGCAGCCTCCCAGGGGGTCCAGAGACCCTGAGTACAAGCCCCTTGGCAATGTGCTCCCCAACCTAGAAGAGAATCATCTGTCGTCAGCACTTGAGAATGAGGAGGGGACTGAAAAACCACAACGAGTACCCGATTCGGAAGATGAAGCCACCATTGCAGAGGGGAGACCAGCAGGTCGGATATTCTTACGGAGTCCGCTAGGCTCCCTGTGGCCTGATGCCACTGAGTGCGAAGGCTCCACTGAGCAGGCCGCATGTGCAGGTGGGCATTGGGGGTGACATGAACCATGGAAGCCATATGGCCGAGTAGTCTCAGGAATTGCCTGGCAGAGACCAGGGAATTGCTGTGAAACTGCCTGGCCAGATCCATCAGCCTGTGGGCCCTGTCCATTGGCAGAAAAGCCTTCGCTTGAAGAGTGTCCAGCCTTCCTCCTATGAATTCTAAGTTCTGGGACGGGAGCAAAGTGGACTTTTCGAAGTTTATGACAAATCCCAAGTGCTGAAGCAGAGCAACAGTGCGAAGGGTGGCTTGATTGGCCTCCTGGGAAGACTGGACCCTTATGAGCCAGTCGTCCAGGTACGGAAACACAAAAAGACCTTGAAGCCTTAGGTAGGCCGCCACCACTGCCAGGGACTTGGTGAACACCCTGGGAGCGGAGGACAGGCCAAAGGGTAGTACTCTGTACTGAGAGTGGTTTCCTCCCACAACAAATCTGAGATATTGTCTGTGGTCTGGATGAATAAGGATGTGAGTATAAGCATCCTTTAGATCCAAGGAGCATAGCCAATCTCCCTGCTGGAGGTAGGGCAGCAGGATTCCAAGGGTAAGCATCTTGAACTTTTCCCTCTCCAGGAACTTGTTGAGGTTGCATAAGTCTAGGATGGGTCTGAGGCCTCCTGTTATTTTTGGTACCAGAAAGTACCTGGAACAAAAGCCGTGACCTCTCAGGTGGTGGGGCACCGGTTCCACAGCCTGTTCCTTTAGTAGACTTGCCAACTCCTGAAGGAGTAGGTCCCTATGCAGAGGGAGTCTCGGAGGCTCCCCTGAAAAACAGGAGGGAGGCACATGGTGAAAATGAAGATGATAGCCCTTTTGGACTATATGAAGTACCCAGGTAGATGATGTGACGGCTGACCACCTGTGGGCAAAGTGGGCCAGCCGGCCTCCTGTGCTGAGAGAAGCCAGCTGAGGAGAAGAGGCTATGTTTGGTGAGTCAAAAACCCCCACCCTGCTGAGCAGGGGCCGGTGTTGGTGGCTTGGGGGCCTTCTGCCTACGGGGCCCATGACCCTGCCCCTTGGCCTGCTGACCCTGCTGGGGAGCTGCAGAGGCCTGATAATGAGGGTATTGTTTATAGGGAGATGACTTCCTCGGGTAAAAGGACTTTTTTCCGGAGACCTTCTTCTTCTGAGAAGGGGCAAAGGTCTTTCTAGACAGCATAGTCCTGGTCAGAGTCTCGGTCTTGAGTTCTGCAGCCTCTTCAGCCATGGGCTTGCCAAAGAGGTTTTCACCTCGGCAGGGGACATCGACCAACTTGTCCTGTACCAATGGCTCGAGGTCAGATGACTGTAGCCAAGCCTGTCAGCGGGCACCGATGCCGGCCCCGGCTACTCGGGCCGAAGCCTCGAAGCCATCGTAGGCTGCTCGAGAGATAACCTTCGAGCACTCTCGAATACCGGTGGACAAGGCCTGGAACCTCTGCAAAGGTTCCTCGGAGAGACCAGCAGAGAACCTGGCAATCTCCTTTGCCAGGTCTTGGAGATACATGCCCATGTAGAGCTGGTATGTTTGGACATGGCAAGCAAGCATAGAGCCCTGGAAGCACTTCTTACTGAGGGCATCCAGGTTCCGGGCCTCCCGGCAGGGAGGCACCGAGGAGTGCATCTTCTGACTTTTCAGTCGATGCATGGCCGATTCCACAACCATGGAGTGGTGCGGTAATTGTGCCTTTTGGAACCCGGGGCTCTTGCAGACTAGGATATATGGAATCGACCTGCTTGCTTAATACCGGCATCGAGCCGGGATCTCCCACATGCGGAAGAGCAGCCGCTCCAGCATCGGAGGAACCGGTACAGTAAAGGCCTCCTTCGGGGGAGAGTCATACTGGAGGGCTTCGAGCTCCTCGGCTCGAGGCTCCTCCTCGGGATCCGTAGGGAAGGCCAAGGCCTTGGCCATATCCCGCACGAAGTCCGAGAACCGGGTATCCTCCCGGTGGGGATCGTCTCCGAGGCTCGGACTGGAGAGTCCGACAGGACACACCGAGTCCGATAGGTGTCGGGTGACTCTTCGTCCTCCGTCTCCCAGCCCGACTCTGAGGATGTGTCGAGCGGCTCCGGTCGGGCGGGCACCGATGCCTTCTGCCCCGACGCCGAGGGTACCACCGTCGACGACCTCGGTCCCAAACGGGAGGCCGAGGGAGAGCGTGGCCGAGGATCGACGCGAGCCCGCATGGACTCGAGGATCAGCTGGAGCTCCGGGGTCGACTTCGACGTCGATGTCCCGGTGGTCGGGGCAGATGCACTGGTGAGACCGGCGATCAATGCCCGCTGCTGTTCCATGAAGGCAGCGAGGCTGCTCTCCAAGGCCGTCAACCTGAGTCTGAGCTCAAGAGACCCAGCAGCCCCCGACTCGGGCCCCGACGGAGTCGGGCCCGAAGTCGGCTCCCTTGGAGGAGAGTCCACGAGGACTACAGCACTCACGTGTCCAGGAGACCCCATCTCGAGACGAGGTTGCTTGGCAGGCCTCTCCAACTCCGAAGACCAGGGATGGCTATCGGGGCTATGCGACCTGGCTCTCGAGGAACCAGGAGCGTTCACAGACACCGCCCTCGCGAGTTTCTTCTTCCTACGCTGTTCCCGCGAAGGAGACCCCCACTCAGAGGAACCTCAACGCTGCTCGGGGCCGGAGTCCCGAGACGTCGAGGCCTCTGACGAGGTCCGGGCCTGTCCGGACGTGGAGTCAGAGAAGATCCTATCCTTCTGGTACTGCCGACTCCTCAACGTCTTCGAGGACATTTTGCCAAACGGACCACAAATCATCGGGTCATGATCGGGTCCGAGGCAGCAGAGGCAGCAGTCGTGTGTGTCGGTAAGAGGCATAAGCTTCTTACACCGATCACACTTTTTAAACCCGCTGGCAGCCATCGGGGGAAAAAGGGCCCCTGCGAGGTCAAAAGACAGGGCTGCCAGTGAAAAAAGAAAAAATGGCGCAAACGCTAGTCACGAAGGACAAAAACCGAAAAAAGGTGAGAGTGAGCTCGATACCGGCGTATCGGGCCCAGGCGGGAAAAGGATCCGGCGTCGAACCGAAGGAGAAGTACAAAAATAGGGAAATCAACTTTTTCCTCGGCGAAAAACGAACTACATCCGACGGGCTGCGCGGACAGAAGAAGACTGAGCAAGATGGCACCCTTGGGCGGGAAAGGGACCGTGCATGCGCGCTGCAATTCCCAAAGGCTTTCTTTGAAAGCTGGGGAAATGCTCCGCACGAGGGCTCTGTCGGCGCCGACGTCACCCATATGTGAGGACTGACTTCCTGCTTGGTCCTGGAGAATCAACCATTTCTTAGCAAGGATTAGGACTCCCCCCCCCCCCTTTTTCTGATCTGGAACAGTTAAAGAGCATGTATTCGTATGTAAGCAGCTGGTTGAGAAGGACGTTGTCAGAGCTAGTGATCCACCTTTCAGTGATGCACATTAAGTCGGTGTCTGAGTTGCATAAAGTCCACTATTGTCTGAATTTTGTCGCATTGATAAGTGAGCATTTGAGTGGATGTACATGGTGTTTGAATCCTATTGTGAGCTGAAGTTAACCTGTGTTGATCTGTATGAGTCTGCAAGATGTTTTTGAAAGAAGTATTTTATGGTAGGTTGTAAGGTGAAGGAGGTTTGGTCTGTGTAGGATTGGTATGTTGTTACCCCGAGTACTGAGTACCTGGAGTGGATGATATGAGAATAAATATAGCCGAGCATTATTATCGTGTAGTATATGAGAATGTGTAGTATATGAGACTGTGTGGTATCATGTTTGGTCGAGTGTCCATAGCTTACCAGAGAGAACTTGGTTGAAGGATGTTCCGTTTCAATGCTGGGAATCTATAATTGATTTTTCTTTGACAGAGTGTGGTTTGGAAGGCTGTGTTGTTGGCTGGTCTTCTGCTGTTATCTGCCGGTTCTTGCCTAAGGGCCACAGCAAAGGGCCCTCTGGTGAGGCCACCAAGCACAGGCATGCCCAATGGCGCGTTAAAAGAGTAGTTACTCACCTGTAACAGGTGTTCTCCAGGAGCAGCAGGAATCAGTCCTCATATATGGGTGACGTCGGTGCCGACGGAGCCCCCATGTGCAGCATTTCCCCAGCTTTCAAGGAAAGCCTTTGGGAATGCAGGCACGCAGGCGCGGTCCCCTTCCCGCCCAAAGGTGCCATCTTGCTCAGTCTGATGACACAGCTAAAAGACAGCACAAAAAACAAAATGAACTATATACAACTGCAACTCCAAGGGGAGAAGGGAGGGTTGTGAGGACTGACTCCTGTTGCTCCTGGAGAACACTGTTACAGGTGAGTAACTACTCTTTCTCCAAGACCAAGCAGGAAGTCAGTCCTCACATATGGGTGACTCCCTAGCTCTGGGCTACCAGGAACCCAGGCTGAAAAATAGAGCTCCCTCTAGAGCCTCAGCAACAGTGAGAGAATCTTCTCTGAGACCACACCTGAACAGCAGCCCAACAACCAGGGCCAGAGGGTAGGAGTTGCCTAAACCTCAAAGAGATTACGGAGTACCGCTTGCCCGAAAGCACTGTCCCTACGGGACTCCCTCTCGAGGCAGTAGTGGTCCGTAAAAGTCTGTCTTGAAGACCAAGTAGCGGCCCGGCAGATGTCTGCCAACGGAAGAGAGCGGAGGTGAGCTACTGATGTGGCCTTAGCCCTGACCCGGTGGGCTGTGACTCGACCCGCCAGGGAGAGGCCGGCTGCCCTATACGCCCAGGCGATACAGTCTGCCACCCAGATGGACAACGTACGCTTAGTGACAGGCAGCCCCAATTTATTAGGGTCAAAGGAAATGAAGAGCTGAGAAGCCCTTCTATGCCCCTGCATACGTTCTAGGTAAAAGGACAGTGCCCTCCTACAATCCAGGGTATGCAAGACAGTTTCGGCCCTACTGGTGTGCAGCCTGGGAAAGAACGTCTGAAGTACCACATCCTGATTGAGGTGAAAGGAGGAAACTAACTTTGGAAGGAACTTAGGATGAGTCCTCAAGACTACCATGTTCTTATAGAACCTGGTATACGGCCTATCCGAGACCAGGGCCTCAAGCTCACTCACACGCCTAGCCGAGGTGAGTGCCACGAGAAACGATGTCTTCCAGGATAGGAAACTTAAGTGGCAGGTAGCCATCGGCTCAAATGGTGGGCGAGTCAGTTGCTGCAAGACCACTCTGAGATCCCACTCAGTGGCCGGTGGACGAATAGGAGGCTTTAGCAGGAGCAGGCCTCTGAGGAAGCAAGACACCAGGGGGTGGCCCGAGAGGGATTGTCCATCCACCGGCGAGTGGTGAGCTGAGAGGGCACTGAGGTGGACCCGGACAGAGTTGGACTTAAGTCCCAGGTTTGATAGGTGAAGCAAGTATTGCAGCACCACCGGGACCGAGCAGGAGAAGGGATCCTCCTGCTGCTGAGAACACCAAGTCTAAAACCTACGCCACTTCAGGGCATAGGCCTTCAGAGTGGAATGATTCCTGGAGGCCAACACCACCTCCTCAACCTCCTTTGTTAGGAGCAAGGGGGCAAGGACTACCCTTTCAGCAGCCAGGCCATCAAATTGAGGGATTTGAGGTTAGGGTGTAAGAGGGACCCCTGATCCTGAGTCAGAAGGTCGGGTTGTAGCCCCAGAGGAAGAGGGGTATCCACTGCCAAATGCAGAAGGAGGGGGAATCACGGTTGCATGGGCCACCTGGGGGCTATCAGGATCACCGTGGCCCTGTCTTGCTGGGTTTTGAAGAGAGTCTGGGCCACCAGAGGTGTGGGAGGAAACGCATCCTTCCGACCAAGGGATCAGGAATGCATCCGCTGCTGACCTCAGGGGATGCGGTTGTCTGGAACAGAACTGAGTTAGCTGCCTTTTCAGTGGACTGGCAAAAAGGTCCATGGTTGGAAGTCCCCACTTCAGAAAGATCTGTTGGACTACCAGAGGATCCAACTGCCACTCGTGAGGCTGCAGGTGTATGCTTAGCCTGTCTGCCAGGCAGTTTTCCTGGCCTGGGAGGTAGACCGCCTTGAGGGTCATGCCCCGATTGATAGCCCAGGAACAGAGAGCTTGTGCTTCCAGGCACAGGAGTAGGGATCCTGTGCCTCCTTGCTTGTTCACGTAGAACACAGCCACTTGGTTGTTCGTCTGAATCAGGACAGATTGGTGGGAGAGGACCTGAGATAAAGTCCATAAGGCTAGTCGAATGGCTCTCAACTACAACAGGTTGATCTGCTGGGTGGCCTCCCACGGAGACCACAGGCCTTGGATGCAGGCTCCCTGGCAGTGTGCCCCCCAGCCTTGTAGGGAAGCATCGGTTGTCAGTACCTGAGTGTGTGGGGAGGCCTGAAAACAAACTCCCTTGACCAGGTTTGGGAGATGCCTCCACCAGCGTAAGGAGTCCACCAAGAGTTTGGACACCTTTATCCTGTCTAACAACTTCCCTGTGGCTTGTACCCACTGTGCCCCGAAGCACCACTGAGCCGGCCTCATATGCAGACGGGCATTTGGGGTGACATGCACTGTGGAAGCCATGTGACCTAAGAACCAGAGGAAGCATCTGGCAGAGACCAGAGAGTTCGCCTGAAACCAGCAGGCCAACTTCAGCCTGTGAGCTCTGTCCACAGGCAAATAGGCCTTTGCATGGATGGTATCCAACCTTGCCCCTATGAACTCCACGTCCTGTGAGGGGACTAAAGTGGACTTTTGGAAGTTTATGACGAACCCCAGGTGCTGAAGCAGGGATATTGTTCGGAAGGTGGCCTGCCTGGCCTCCTGTGGAGACTGGCCCCTGATAAGCCAGTCGTCCAGGTAAGGGAACACAAAGATCCCCTGGTTCCTGAGGTAGGCCGCAACCACCGCCAGGCATTTTGTAAAAGCCCTGGGGGCGGAGGTGAAGCCAAAGGGAAGCACTCTGTACTGAAAGTGGTTCCCTCCCACCACAAATCTGAGGTATTGCCTGTGATTTGAATGGATGAGGATGTGAATCCTTCAGGTCTAAGGAGCATAGCCAATCTCCCTGCTGGAGGTAGGGCAGTAAGATTCCAAGTGTAAGCATCTTGAACTTTTCCCTCTCCAGAAACTTGTTCAGATTTCTTAGGTCTAGGATGGGTCTGAGGCCTGTTCTCTTTGGTACCAGAAAGTACCTGGAGTAGAAGCCTTGCCCTTCCAGGTGGTGAGGCACCAGTTCCACCCGCTAGTCCTGCGGAAGACCTTTCAACTCCTGGAGGAGTAAGTTTCTGTGCAGAGGGGGTCTTGGAGGCTCCCCTGGAAAATAGGAGGGGGGTATCTGGGTGAAGTGGAGCAGATAGCCCCTCTCTATGATGCTTAACACCCAAGTATCCCCTGTGATGGCTGGCCACCTGTCTGCGTACAGGGTCAGCCGACCTCCTGTGCCCTGGAGAGGAGGGGAGGCCATGCTGGCATAGTCAAAAACCCCCTCCCTGCTGAGCAGGAGCCGAAGTAGGAGTCTTGGGGGCCTTCTACCTACGGTGCCCATGACCCTGCCCCTTGGCCTGCTGGCCCTGTTGGGGAGCTGCAGAGGCCTGGTAGTGAGGGTAGGTTTTGTAGGCAGTGGTCTTCCTCGGGTAAAAGGTCTTTTTCCCCAAGCCCTTCTTCTTCTGAGAAGGGGCAGAGGTTTTCCTGGACAGCCTGGTCCTGGTGAGAGTCTCTGACTCGGGTTGTGCAGCCTTGTCAGCCATGGGCTTGCCAAAGATGTTTTCACCTCGACCAGGGACATCAACCAACTTGTCCTGTACCCATGGCTCGAGGTCAGAGGATTGTAGCCAGGCCTGGTGGTGTGCACCGAAGCCGGCCCCTGCAACCCGGGCCGAAGCCTCAAATCCATCATAGGCTGCTTGAGAGAGAAACTTCGAGCACTCTCGAATCCCAGAAGACAAGGCCTTGAACCTCTGCAAAGGTTCCTCAGACAACCCAGCTGAGAACCCGGCAATCTCCTTTGCCAGGTCTCGAAGGTACATGCCCATGTACAGCTGGTAGGTCTGGACGCAAGCAAGCAAGCATAGAGCCCTGGAAGCACTTTCTACCGAGGGCATCCAGGTTCCGGGCTTCCCTGCTGGGAGGCACCGAGGAGTGCATCTTCTGACTCTTTAGACGATGCATGGCCGATTCCACAACCATGGAGTGGTGCGGTAGCTGTGCCTTTGGAACCCGGGGCTCCTGTGGACTCCCATAAATGGAATCGACCCGCTTGCTTAGAACCGGCATCGAGGCCGGCGCCTCCCACCTGCGGAAGAGCAACCGCTCGAGCTTCGGAGGAACCGGTACAGTAAAGGCCTCCTTGGGAGGAGAGTCATACTGCAGGGCCTCGAGCTCCTAGGCTCGAGGCTCCTCCTCGGGGTCCGCCGGGAAGGCCAAGGCTTTGGCCATGTCCCGCACGAAGTCCGAGAACCAGGTATCCTCCAGGGGGGACCTTGTCCGAGGCTCGGAACCCGGTGAGTCCGAAGGGACGCACCGAGTCCTGAAGGCATCCGGGGACTCCTCTTCCTCAGTTTCCCATGCCGATTTCTCCGAGGAGGAATCGAGCGGCTCCAAGCGGGCAGGCACCGACGCCATCCACCCCGACGCAGAGGATACCGGCGTCGATGACCTCGGTCCTGAACGGGAGGCCGAGGGTGACCTCGGCCGAGGATCGACTCGAGTTCGCATGGTCTCGAGGATCAGCTTGGCCTCCGGGGTGGACTTGGACGTCGAGGTCCCGATGGTCGGGGCAGATGCGCCGGTGAGACCAGCGATCAGCACCCCGCTGCTGCTCCATGAAGGCAGACAGTCTGCTCTCCAAGGCTGTCACCCTGAGTCCGAGCTCAGGAGACCCAGCAGCCTCCGACTCGGGGCCCGACACCCGATGTCGGCTCCCCCGGAGGAGAGTCCACGAGGACTACAGTACTCATGTGGCTCGGGGCCTCCGACTCCACACGAGGATGCTTAGCAGGCCTCTCTGACTCTGAAGACCCGGGACGGTGGTTGGGGCTATGCGACCTGGCCCTTGAGGGACCAAGAGCATCCACCGATGCCGCCCTCGCGGGTATCTTCTTCCTTCGGTGCTCCCTCGAGGTGGACTCCCTTTCAGAGGAGCCCCGACGATGCTCGGGGTCAGACTCCCGTGACGTCGAGGCCTCTGACGAAGTCCGGACCCATCCAGACGCAGAGTCGGAGAAAATCCTCTCACGATGGTGTTGACGGCTCCTCAATGCCTTTGAGGACATTTCGCCACAGGGGCTACAGACCTTAGGATCATGGTCTGGCCCCAGGCACCGGAGGCAGCAGTCATGTGTGTCGGTGAGAGACAGTTTCTTGCACTGATCACACTTTTTAAAGCCACTGGCAGCCATCGGGGGAAAAAGGGCCCCTGCAAGATCAAAAAATGGGGCTGCCAGGGAAAATAAAAATTGACGCGAATGCAGTCTCTAAGGACAAAACCCGAAAAAGAGAGATACGGGCTCGGCACCGGTGTACTGAGTCTAGGCGGGAAAGGGAACCGACATCGAACCGAAGAAAAAAACACGGCAACACAGGAAAAAACTTTTTTCACGGGTGACAAGGACACACGTCTGAAGGGCTCTGCGGAAAAAAGAAGACTGAGCAAGATGGCACCTTTGGGCGGGAAGGGGACCGCGCATGCGTGCCTGCATTCCCAAAGGCTTTCCTTTAAAAGCTGGGGAAATGCTCTGCATGGGGGCTCCGTCGGTGCCAATGTCACCCATATGTGAGGACTGACTTCCTGCTTGGTCCTAGAGAATTTAAAGATTCAGTACAGGGCCCTGACTGGCCTTGTGCCGGGAAGCAGGGAGGAGTTTGGCTTCCTGCTTCCTCGCCCAATGCCGATCAGTGAACCGATGGTCGATTCGGCGGTGCAGATCCTCCATTTAATAATGGTTTATGGACTTTTCCTCCAGGTACTTGTCCAAACCTTTTATAAAACCCAGATACACTAAGAGCTTTTACTACGTCCTCCGATAACAAATTCAAGAGATTGATTATGCTTTGAATGAAAAAAATAATTTCTTATTAGTCTTAAATGGGATACACTGTAGCTTTATTGCATGTCCCTTAGTCTTTCTACTTTTTGATGGCATAAAGAATTGATCTACGTTTACCCGTTCAACTCCATTCATTAATTTATAGACCTCTATTATATCTCCCTTCAGCTATCTCTTTTCCAGGTTGAAGAGCCCTAACATTTTAAGTCTCTCCTCATAGGGGTATTCTTCCATCCCTTTTACACCATTTGGTGGCTCTTCTCTGCACTTTTCTAATTCTGCTATATCCTTTTTAAGATAAGGCAACCAGAATTGCACACAATATTCCAGGTGCGGTCGCACCATGAAACGATAAAGAGGCATGATAATAACCTTTGTTTTATTCTCCATTGCTTTCCTTATGATTCCTAGCATTGTATTTGCCTTCTTGGCCGCCGCTGCACACTGCGCGGAGGGTTTTAACATGTTATCCACGATGACGCCTAAATCTTTTTCCTATATGGTGGTTCTTAATGTGGAACCTTACATTGTGTAACCATAGTCTGGGTTGTTTTCCTAGGTGCATGGTTTGCACTTGTCCACATTAAGTTTCACCTGCCATTTTAATGTCCAGTCTAATTTATCAAGGTCCTCTTGCAATTTTTCACAATCCTCCTGGGTTTTAACAGCTTTGAATAATTTTGTCTCATCTGCAAATTTGACTACCTCACTCGTTATTCCCATTTCCAGGTCATTTGCGAATATGTTAAAAAGCAGTGGACCAAGCACAGATCCCTGGGGTACACCACTATTCACCTTTCTCCATTGAGAAAATTGGCCATTCAGCCCTACCCTCTGCTTTCTATCTTTTAACCAATTCCTGATCCACAATAGTACACTGCCTCCTATCCCATTACTTTTTAAGTTTGACAAGAGACTCATGAGGGGGACCTTGTCAAAAGGTTTTCTGAAAATCCAGATACACTATAATCGACCAGCTCACCTTTGTCTACCTATTTATTCTCACCTTCAAAAAAAAACACAGATTGGTAAGACAAGGCCTTCCTTGGCTAAATCCATGTTGGCCTTCTTCCATTAAACCATAACTATCTACATTTAAAGTAATTTTGTTCTTTATAATAGTTTCTACCATTTTGCCCGATACCAATGTCAAAGTTTCCTGGATCACTCCTGGAACCCTTTTTAAAAATTGTACTACAGATGGTGATTCTTCTGATGATATTGGTATGTTGTATAAGTCAGGGACAATGGGTAGGAGTTGAGTTTAAGTCCCAAAGAGGTGCTGGAGTACGGCCTGGCCAAAGACAGCATCCTGACAGGAGTCTGTCCAAACAATAGTGTGCAGCAAAAGTATGAATTGAGGACAAGGTAGCTGCCCGGCAGATGTTCTCAATGGCTACTGAACAGAAATTAGCTATGGATGTTGCCACAGCCCACACATTATGAGCAGTGGCATGACCCTCCAAAGAGAGTCCTGCTTTTATATAAGCAAAAGAGATGCAATTTGCTATCCCTTTAGATAAGAGTATGCTTCGCTACTGGTAGACCCAGGTGACTAGGATTGAGAGGATCTTCTACGATCTTTAGTTCTATCCAAGTAGTAGGCCAGTGCTCACTTGCAGTCTAAGGTGTGTAGCGCTGCTTCAGCCTGAGACACATGTGGTCTAGGGAAGAAAGTTGGAAGTATTACAAACTGGTTTAGATGGAAGGAGGAAACCACTTTCAGGAGGAAATGTGGATGGGTACACAGAACCATCTTGCCATGGTGGAAATGAGTATAGGGCGGTTCTGCCACTAGAGCCTGCAGCTCACTGATGCGGTGAGCTGAAGTGAGGGCAATAAGGAAGATGACGTTCCAAGATAGAAACTTCACTGAAGTGGTGGCTAAAGATTCAAAAGGTGGCTTTATTGGTTCAGCCAGAACCATATTCAGAATCCCAGGACACCGGAGGCAGCTTAATGGGTGGCTTGGACAACATGAGACCCACATGAAACATGCTAAGGGGTGTGAGGAGATAGACTGTCCATCCACTGGTCTGTGAGAGGCTGCACTAATGTGCACTCTCACTAAGTTAGTCTTAAGACCTGTCAAGGATAAGCGAAGGAGATACTGTCGAAGCAACTCCACCAGGAAAGAAAAAAGGTCAAGGTCCTTTGGGGAGCACCAAAGGGCAAACCTACACCATTCGAATGCATACGTTTGCCAAGCGGAATCTTTACGTGATGCAAGGACATCCGACCGCCAGCGGTAGGTGAAGGTCAGCGAGCACTAGCTTTTCAGCAGCCATGCTGTAGGGAGTGGAAATTGGGATGGAGAAGCGTCCCATGGTCCAGGGAGAAGAAGTCTGGCACACATCCCAGGTTGAGAGGTTGAGTCTGCGCAAGGTAAAGCAGCAGAGAAAACCAAGGTTGACGGGTCAAAAGGCAGCTATGAGCATCATCGATCCCCTGTCGGCCTGTAGCTTGACTTGCATCTTGGGTATCAAGGGGATGGGTGGGTATGCGTAGAGCAGCCCCCATCCCCAATGGAGAAGGCAGGCATCTGGGGCCTGCCAGTATAGAGACGGAACCCTGTAGCAGGAGAGAGGAAGTTGCGTGCTTTGTGGAGTGGTGAGGAGATTTATGGGTGGGGTTCCCCACGTTTGGAAGATCTGAGCAGCAGTTTCTCGATGCAAGTTTAATTTGTGCATAATCTCACTCCTCCCCTCCCACTTTCTCCTGCCCTTTCTGTTCTTCCTCTTTCTTTTTATGAAATGTAACTTCTTTTCCTTTTACCGGCCTTGCGCCCTATTTTAAAGGTTTTTATATGTTGTAAACCGCTCTGATTTTATTGTGAAGGGCGGTCTAACAAGTTTTATTAAACAAACAAACAAAGACGAAGGATACGGTTTAATTTGTCTGCTAGGACACTGAGTTTGCCCAGGAGGTACACTGCTCTCAGGTGGATTCGGTGAGAGATGGCAAATGACCATAGGCAAATCGCCTCTTCAGAGAAAGGATGGGATCCCGTTTCCCCCCTGTTTATGTAGAACATGGCAATCTGGCTGTCTGTTCTGACTAGAACTGATTGCCCCAATAGCTGGGGTTGAAAAGCCTGAAGAGCATTTGACAGTGCCCGTAGCTCTAGCAGGTTGATCTGCAGGGCAGATTCTTGTTGTGTCCAAAGTCCCTGTGTGGTCAGGTCATTCAGATGAGCTCCCCAACCCAGTTTGGAAGCATACGTTGGCAGGGTGCATAGAGTAGAGGTGGAGGCATCTGAAAAGGTGACCCGAAGAGTAGGTTTTGTGGGAGACACCACTACTGAAAAGACATAAGTTGAGGTGTAATGTGGATCTTGTCCCTGAGGCAACCCTTTGATTGCATCTATTGGGAAGACAGAGTCCACTGCACCTTGCACACATGCAATCGAGCATAGAGGATGATATGAACCGTGGAGGTCATGTGTCCCAATAGCCATAACATTTCTCGAGCTTTTACACAGTTCTGATGTTGTATCTTTTTTGCCAGTTCGATGAGGTGACTGTAGAGACAGAGCGAAGTGGTACTTTGGGAAGTTTATGATGAAACCCAGGTGTTGGAGCACCGTGATGGTTCGATGAAAGGAGAATTTTCCTTCTTTGGGGGTGTCTCCCATGATTAGCCAGTCGTCAAGTAAGGAAACATGAATACCCCTAGGTGCGTAGGTAGGCAGCGACGACTGCCATGCATTTTGTGAAAACCCTTGGGGCAGAGGCTAAACCAAAAGGGGAGAACCCTGTATTGGTAATGATTTCCTTTAAACATGAAGTGCCGATACTGTCTGTGCAAGGGATGTTATCAGTACATGTGTGTATGCCTCAAGTCTAGAAAGCAGAACCAACTTTGTCTCTGGAGATATGGCAGAACGGTTCCTAGGGAGATTATTTTTAATTACTCAGACCAAGAAGTTGTTTAGGTCTCAGATCTAGAATGGGCCTGAAGCCTCCTTTTTCTTTGGAATGAGAAAGGATGGAGAATAGAAGCCCAACTTTTCTTGAGAAGGAGGAACTCTTTCTATGGCACCTAGGGACAACAGGGTGGCCACCTCTTATTGTAAGAGGACTGTATAGGATACTCCCCTATGAAGTAGGTGTGTGGGGGGGGGGTAAGGTTTCAAAGTGAAGTTGATAGCCCCTCTGGACAATCTGGAGTGCCCACTACTCCGATGCTATAATGCGCCACCTGTGGGCATAATGAAGAAGTCTGCCTGCAATATGGAGGGGCTGGGGGCCCTCCAGGGGCAAACTGGCAATGCTCTATAGGAAGAAGTCAAAAACCAGGTGGAGGCTGTGCCTGTGCAGCTGGTTGGGGTTTAGGAGTTTGGGGTCTTTTAGGTTGGTGAGGACCCTGCTGCCTCTGCTGATGTTGATAGGCAGCATATGAAGGATAGCATCTCTTATTTTTAGAACAAAAAGATTTCTTGGGAAGGACCTCTCTTTTGGATGGGTCAGCTGTCTTCCTGGAAAGGCATTTTAGGGCAAGATCATCAGTTTTGATCTCCCTGTTGTTTCCCTTCAATTCTTGCCAAAGAGGTTTTTGCCAGTACATGATGGCCAGTTTATCATGGACCCTTTGCTCAAGATCAGAGGCCTGTAACCAGGCCATCCTATGAGCTCCAATGCAAATAGCTGAAGCTCTGCTGGTAAATTCAAAGGCATCAAAAGCAGCCCTGGTAAGAAACTTAGAAGTGCTCCGACTATGCTTAATTAGGATCAGGATTCAGCCTGTTTCTCCCTTCTGCTTCCAGAGGACAAAGTTTCCAGATCCCTGGTGACATCCCTCAAGAACATGCCCACATGTAAAGCATATAAGAGTTTATCCTGGAGGCTAATATGCATGCTTGGAAACTTCGATGCCCAAATTCATCGAGGGTCCTCTATTGTCTGCCAGGAGGCATGGATTAATGTTTTTTAGAGCTCTTTATTCAGCACATTGCTGATCCCACCACCACTGAGTGGGCACTCTGGTATGCAGTACATGGCATCAAGTCTCTTAGTAAATGGAGGAACAGTGAGCGGGGCTTCCCACATGCGGAGCATAATGTCCTGAAGGATCTGATGCACCGGTAAGGTAACGGCCTCTTTGGGCATTGGAGGGTATTGAAATATCTACAATTCCTTGGTCCTCTCTTCCTTTTACGAGGCTACTGTGATGGAGAGCCCTGCTGCCATGTCATAGATGAAGTCCTGAAAGGACATATCCTCTGGTGGAGTCCAACGCCATTCCTGAGGTGACAAAGGGTCTGAAGGGGTGTAAGGAAGTTCCAGGGAATAGAGTGACCTCCATGTCACATTCTGAATTACTTGAATCCGAGTCCAGCAAGAAAGCAAAGTACTGGCAATCATGGGTTCAGCCTCAATGCTTCATAGACGTCAATGGTCTATGCCAATACTGCTACTACGAGGTATTGGAGCAGAGAAGCATGGGAGCCCGAGTCTGTTGGATACCAGAGGCATCGACCAGTTCCAACTGAGGAATCTGCCTCGGGTGCTCTGACTATGCCAGTTCAAGGGCTGGTATCGGGGCAGATAGGGTACTTGGTGTAAGAGTACTTACTCACCTGTAACAGGTGTTCTCCAGGAGCAGCAGGAAACAGTCCTCACATATGGGTGTCAGACGCCGATGAAGCCCCAGCGGAGCATTTCCCCAGCTTTCTATGAAGCCTTTGGGAATGCAGGCACGCATGCGCAGTTCCCTTCCCGCCTAAAGGTGCCATCTTACCTCAGTCAAATGACATAGCTAAGAATAGCACACAAAAACGAAAAAATAAACTATGTACAACTGCAACTCCAAGGGGAGGAGGGAGGGTTGTGAGGACTGATTCCTGCTGCTCCTGGAGAACACCTGTTACAGGTGAGTAACTACTCTTTCTCCAGGACCAAGCAGGAAGTCAGTCCTCACATATGGGTGACTCCCCAGCTCTGGGCTACCAGGAACCCAGGCTGAACAAGAGGACTCCCTCTAGTCCCAGCTGCAAAGAAAGGCTTTCCACAGACACAACCTCCACCGGTAGCCCAACAGAGGGAAGGAGGGCAGGAGTTGCCTAAACCTCAAAGAGATTCCGGAGTACTGCTTGGCCAAAAGCACTGTCCCTACGGGACTCCCTCTCCAGACAGTAATGGGCTGCAAACTTCTGGCTTGAAGACCAAGTTGCAGCCCTGCAGATGTCTACCAAGGGCACAGAGCGGAGATGAGACACTGAGGCCGCCATTGCCCTGACACAGTGGGCCGTGACCCGACCCTGCAAAGGGAGGTCAGCTGCCCTATAAGCCCAGGTGATACAGTCAGCCACCCAGATGGACAAGGTACGCTTGGACACAGCCAACCCCAACTTATTAGGGTCAAAAGAGACAAAGAGCTGAGTAGCCCTTCGATGTCCCTGTGTACGGTCAAGGTAGAAGGATAAGGCACTCCTACAGTCCAGGGTATGCAGAACTGCTTCAGCCTGGCTTGCATGAGGCCTAGGGAAGAATGTTGGAAGAACCACCTCCTGGTTAAGGTGGAAGGAGGAGACAACTTTAGGGAGGAACTTTGGATGAGTCCTAAGGACTACCCTGTTCCTATAGAATCGAGAGTAAGGCCTATCACAGACCAGAGCTTGAAGCTCACTCACTCACCTAGCCGAGGTAAGGGCTACCAAGAAAGAGTAGTTACTCACCTGTAACAGGTGTTCTCCAGGAGCAGCAGGAATCAGTCCTCACATATGGGTGTCGTCGGGGCCAACGGAGCCCTCATGCGGAGCATTTCCCCAGCTTTCAAAGAAAGCCTTTGGGAATTGCAGCGCGCATGCGCGGTCCCCTTCCCGCCCAACGGTGCCATCTTGCTCAGTCTGATGACATGGCTAAAAGACAGCAAAAAATTAGCAAAATAAATCATATGACTGCAACTCCAAGGGGAAGAGGGAGGGTTGTGAGGACTGATTCCTGCTGCTCCTGGAGAACACCTGTTACAGGTGAGTAACTACTCTTTCTCCAGGACCAAGCAGGAAGTCAGTCCTCACATATGGGACTCCCCAGCTTAAGGCTAACGGAGACCTCAAGCCGAAAAAATGAGCTCCCTCTAGCTCGGCATTATGTAAGGAAGGAATCTACTCTGAGAACGCCCCCGACCGGTAGCCCAACACCAGGGCCAGAGGGTAGGAGTTGCCTAAACCCCAAAGAGATTATGGAGTACTGCCTGTCCGAAAGCACTGTCCCTGCGGGACTCCCTCTCAAGGCAGTAATGGGCCGCAAAAGTCTGGCTTGAAGACCAAGTAGCGGCCCGGCAGATGTCTGCCAATGGAACAGAGCGGAGATGAGCCACTGACGCAGCCTTCGCCCCGACACGATGAGCCGTGACTCGACCCGCCAACGAGAGGCCGGCTGCCCCATAAGCCCAGGCGATACAGTCAGTGACCGACATGGACAAAGTACGCTTGGAGACAGGTAGCCCCAACTTATTGGGGTCAAAAGAAACAAAGAGCTGAACAGCCCTCCGATGCTCCCGCGTACGGTCAAGGTAGAAGGACAACGCCCTCCTACAGTCCAGGGTATGCAAAACCATCTCAGCCCGTTTGGCATGCGGCCTGGGAAAGAAGGTCGGAAGAACCACCTCCTGATTGAGGTGAAAATGGGAGACAACCTTAGGAAGAAACTTAGGGTGAGTCCGTAAGACTACCCTATTCCTGTAGAACCTAGTGTAAGGAGGATCAGACACTAGAGCCTGAAGTTCACTCACTCGCCTAGCAGAGGTAAGAGCTACCAGAAACAAGGTTTTCCAGGAGAGAAAACGGAGAGGGCAGGTAGCCATAGGTTCAAAAGGCGGACAAGTAATCCGCTGTAAGACCACATTCAGATCCTACTCAGGGGCCGGTGGACGCAAAGGAGGCTTAAGCAGAAAGCAGCCTCTGAGAAAAAGAGCCACAAAAGGGTGGTTGGAAAGAGGCCTACCGTCCACCGGCGAATGGTGCGCTGAGAGAGCACTAAGGTGAACCCTGACAGAGTTAGACTTAAGGTCCAGATTGGAGAGGTAAAGCAAATATTGCAATACTACGGCTACCAAGCACGAGAAGGGATTCTCGCTGTGCTGAGCACACCATGCGGAGAATCTATGCCACTTAAGAGCGTAGGATTTCCTGGTGGATTGTCGCCTAGAGGCCAAGACCACATCTTCCACCTCTCGAGGCAGTAGTAGTAGGGGAGCCAGGACTACCCTTTCAGCAGCCAGGCCATCAGATGAAGGGACTGGAGGTTGGGGTGCAAGAGAGTCCCCTGATCCTGAGACAGGAGATCGTGTTGAAACCCCAGAGGAAGAGGGGTGTCCACCGCTAGCTGCAGCAGAAGCGGGAACCACGGTTGCCTCGGCCACCTGGGGGCTATCACGATCAATGAAGCCCCGTCCTTGAGGACTTTGAACAGCGTTCTGGACACTAGTGGCATGGGAGGAAACGCATACAGTAGGCCTGTGGACCACAAGATCAGAAACGCATCCGCTGCTACTCTGAGAGGATGCGGTTGTCTGGAGCAGAATCTCAGGAGTTGCCGGTTCAGAGGACTGGCGAAAAGATCCATGGTAGGGAGGCCCCACCTGAGAAAGACCTGCTGAACCACCAACTGGTTCAACCTCCATTCGTGTGGTTGCAGGATCCTGCTCAGTCTGTCCGCCAGATAATTTTCTTGACCTGGGAGATAGACAGCCTTTAGGAGGATTCCATGAGTGACGGCCCAAGAGCACAGCC
This sequence comes from Ichthyophis bannanicus, assembly GCA_033557465.1. NCBI lineage: Eukaryota > Metazoa > Chordata > Amphibia > Gymnophiona > Ichthyophiidae > Ichthyophis > Ichthyophis bannanicus. The sequence goes on along the minus strand of CM066032.1, from coordinate 1,088,665,458 downwards.
GTTGTGCCTCCTGACATAGAAGGAAGGAGCCTGTGCCTCCTTGCTTGTTCACTTAGAACATGGCAACTTGATTGTCCGTCTGGACCAGTACAGACTGGTGAGAGGCGAGGTGGGAGAAGGCTCTCAGAGCTAGGCGTATCGCCCGTAGCTCCAGGAAGTTTATCTGTTGAGCAGCCTCCCAAGGGGACCAGAGACCCTGAGTACATGCCCCTTGGCAATGTGCTCCCCAACCGAGAAGAGAAGCATCTGTCGTCAGCACTTGAGAATGTGGAGGGGATTGAAAAACCACTCAGAGTACCAGATTCGGAAGATGAAGCCACCATTGTAGAGAGGAGACTAGCAGGTCCGATATCTTTACTGAGTCCGCTAGGCTCCCCGTGGCCTGATGCCACTGAGTGCGAAGGCTCCACTGAGCAGGCCGCATGTGCAGGCGGGCATTGGGGGTGACATGAACCGTGGAAGCCATATGGCCGAGTAGTCTCAGGAATTGCCTGGCAGAGACCAGGGAATTGCTGCGAAACTGCCTGGCCAGATCCATCAGCCTGTGGGCTCTGTCCATAGGCAGAAAAGCATTCGCTTGAAGAGTGTCTAGTCTGGCCCCTATGAATTCTAAATTCTGGGACAGGAGCAAAGTGGACTTTGCGAAGTTTATGACAAACCCCAAGTGCTGAAGTAGAGCCACAGTGCGAAGGGTGGCTTGATTGGTCTCCTGGGAACATTGGCCCCTTATGAGCCAGTCGTCCAGGTACGGAAACACAAAAAGACCTTGAAGCCTTAGGTAGGCTGCCACCACTGCCAGGCACTTGGTGAACACCCTGGGAGCGGAGGACAGGCCAAAGGGTAGTACTCTGTACTGATAGTGGTTTCCCCCCACAACAAATCTGAGATATTGTCTGTGGTCTGGATGAATAAGGATGTGAGTATACGCATCTTTAGATCTAAGGAGCATAGCCGGTCTCCCTGCTGGAGGTAGGGCAGCAGGATTCCAAGGGTAAGCATCTTGAACTTTTCCCTCTCCAGGAACTTGTTGAGGTTGCATAAGTCTAGGATGGGTCTGAGGCCTCCTGTTCTTTTTGGTACCAGAAAGTACCTGAAATAAAAGCTGTGACCTCTCAGGTGGTGGGGCACCAGTTCCACAGCCTGATCCTTTAGCAGACTTGCTAACTCCTGAAGGAGTAGGTCCCTGTGCAGAGGGAGTCTTGGAGGCTCCCCTGGAAAATAGGAAGGTACCTGGTGAAAATGGAGAAGATAGCCCTTTTGGACTATATGAAGAACCCAGGTATCTGATGTGACGGCTGACCACCTGTGGGCAAAGTGGGCCAGCCATCCTCCTGTGCTGAGAGAAGCCAGCTGAGGAGAAGAGGCTATGCTTTCTGAGTCAAAACCCCCCACCCTGCTCAGCAGGGGCCGGTGTAGGTGGCTTGGGGGCCTTCTGCCTACGGGGCCCTTGACCCTGCCCATTGGCCTGCTGACCCTGTGGGGGAGCTGCAGAGGCCTCATAATGAGGGTATTTTGCATAGGCAGATGACTTCCTCGGGTAAAAGGTCTTTTTTCCTGAGCCCTTCTTTTTCTGAGAAGGGGCAGAGGTTTTTCTGGACAGCCTACCTAGTCCTGGTGAGAGTCTGTCTCGAGCTCAGCAGCCTTTTCAGCCATGGGTTTGCCGAAAAAGTTTTCACCCCGGCAGGGGACATCGACCAACTTGTCCTGTACCCATGGGCTTGAGGTCAGATGACTGTAGCCAAGCCTGTCGGCGGGCACCGATGCCGGCCCCGGCTACTCAGACCGAAGCCTCGAAGCCATCATAGGCTGCTCGAGAGATAAACTTCGAGTACTGCCGAATACCAGTGGACAAGGCCTGGAACCTCTGCAAAGGTTCCTCGGAGAGACCAGCAGAGAACCCGGCAATCTACTTTGCCAGGTCTCGGAGGTACATGCCCATGTAGAGATGGTATGTCTGGACACGGCAAGCAAGCATAGAGCCCTGGAAGCACTTCTTACCGAGGGCATCCAGGTTCCGGGCCTCCCGGACGGGAGGCACCGAGGAGTGCATCTTCTGACTTTTCAGTTGATGCATGGCCGATTCCACAACCATGGAGTGGTGCGGTAATTGCGCCTTTTGGAACCAGAGGCTCTTGCGGACTCGATAGATTGAATCGACCCGCTTGCTTAACACCGGCGTCGAGGCCGGGGTCTCCCACATGCGGAAGAGCAGCCGCTCCAGCATTGGAGGAACCAGAACAGTAAAGGCCTCCTTCGGGGGCGAGTCATACTGGAGGGCCTCGAGCTCCTTGGCTCGAGGCTCCTCCTCGGGATCCGCGGGGAAGGCCAAGGCTTTGGCCATATCCCGCACGAAGTACGAGAACCGAGTATCCTCCGGTGGGGATCGGATCCGAGGTTCGGACTCGGGCGAGTCCGATGGGACACACCGAGTCCGATGAGTGTCGGGTGACTCTTCGTCCTCCGTCTCCCAGCCCGACTCCTCAGAGGAGGAATCGAGCAGCTCCGGTCGGGCGGGCACCGATGCCCTCTGCCCCGACGCCGAGGGTACTGGCGTCGACGACCTCAGCCCCGAACGGGAGGTCGAGGGAGACCGTGGCCGAGGATCGACTCGAGCCTACATGGACTCGAGGATCGGCTCGGCCTCCGGGGTCGACTTGGACGTCGAGGTCCCGGTGGTCGGGGCAGATGCACCCGTGAGACTGGCGATCAATGCCCGCTGCTGTTCCATGAAGGCAGCAAAGCTGCTCTCCAAGGCCGTCAACCTGAGTCTGAGCTCAGGAGACCCAGCAGCCCCCGCGTCGGCTCCCTCGGAGGAGAGTCCATGAGGACAACAGCACTTACATGTCCAGGAGACTCCATCTCAACACAAGGATTTTTGGCAGGCCTCTCCGACTCTGAAGACCCGGGACGGCTATCGGGGCTATGCGACCTGGCCCTCGAGGAACCAGGAGCGTCCACCGACGCTGCCCTCACGGGTTTCTTCTTCCTGCGATGTTCCCGCGAAGGAGACCCCCGCTCAGAGGAACCCCGACGCTGCTCGGGGCCGGAGTCCCGAGACGTCGAGGCCTCTGACGAGGTCCGGGCCTGGCCGGACGCCGAGTCAGAAAAGATCCTATCCTTTTGATGCTGCCGACTCCTCAACGCCTTCGAGGACATTTTGTCATGATCGGGTCCGAGGCAGCGGAGGCAGCAGTCATGAGTGTCGGTAAGAGACATAAGTTTCTTACACCGATCACATTTCTTAAACCCGCTGGTAGCCATCGGGGGAAAAAGGGCCCCTGCTAGGTCAAAAGACCGGGCTGTCAGGGAAAAAAGAAAAAAGGCGCAAACGCCAGTCACAAAGGACAAAAACCGAAAAAGAGAAAAAGGACTCGATACCGGCATATCGGTCCGAGCGGGAAAAGGATCCGGTGTCGAACCGGAGAAAAAAAGAGAAAAAACAGGGAAAATCAACTTTTTCTTCGGGGAAAAACGAACTACGTCCGTCGGGCTCCGGGGAAAAAAGAAGACTGAGCAAGATGGCACACTTGGGCGGGAAGGGGACCGCGCATGCGCGCTGCAATTCCCAAAGGCTTTCTTTGAAAGCTGGGGAAATGCTCCGCACGAGGGTTCCGTCGGCGCCGACGTCACCCATATGTGAGGACTGACTTCCTGCTTGGTCCTGGAGAAGAGTCTTCCAGGACAGGAAGCGTAGAGGGCAAGTAGCCTTCGGCTCAAAAGGTGGGCGAGTCAGCTGCTGCAAGACCACATTAAACTCCCACTCTGGAGCTGGAGGACAGATAGGAGGCTTGAGTAAGAGCAAGCCTCTGAGAAAGCGGGAGACCAGGGGGTGAACCGACAGAGAATGTCCGTCCACCAGTGAGTGGTGAGTTGGTAGAGCTGAGAGGTGAAACCGAACAGAATTGGAATTAAGGCCCTGATTTGATAAGTGCAGGAGATACTGAAGCACTACTGGCACAGCACAGGAGAAAGGATCTTCTGTACGGAGCTGAGACCACACAGAAAACCTTTTCCACTTCAGGGCATAGGTTTTTCTAGTGGACTGCTTTCTGGAAGCCAAGACCCCCTCCTCAAATTCCTGAGGCAGGCCCCAGGGAGCCAAAACTACCCTTGCAGCCTCCAGGCCATTAAGTTGAGAGCTTTGAGATTGGGGTGCAGAAGGGAACCCTGATCCTGAGAGAGAAGGTCGGGCTGCAACCCCAGAGGTAGTGGGGGATCCACTGCCAGCTGAAGCAGAAGTGGAAACCAAGGCTGTCTCGGCCACCTGGGAGCTACCAGCAGGACTGAGGCCTTGTCCTGAAGAAGCTTGGAGAGTTCGGGCCACCAAGGGCGTGGGAGGAAACGCATACAGGAGGCCTTGAGACCAGAGAATCAGAAAAGCATCCGCTGCCATCCTCAGAAGATGCGGTTGCCTGGAGCAGAACTTTGGCAGTTGCTTGTTCAGTGGACTGGCAAAGAGATCTATCCAAGGAAGACCCCATTTTAGGAAGATCTTCTGAACTACTAAAGGATGCAGCTGCCACTCGTGTGGCTGTAGAATCCTGCTCAACCTCTCCGCCAGGTAGTTTTCCTGGCCTGGAAGGTACACGGCTTTGAGGAGCATATTGTGCTTGAGGGCAAATGAACAAAGGTCCTGAGTCTCCCCGCAGAGGAGTCTGGACCCAGTCCAGCCCTGCTTGTTCACATAAAACATGGCCACTTGATTGTCTGTCTGAATCAGGACAGACTGATGAGCCAGGGTATGAGAAAAAGCTTTGAGTGCTAACCGAAAAGCTCTGAGCTCCAGGAGATTGATCTGTTGAGTAGCCTCCCAGGGAGACCAGAGGCCTTGGGTGCGCTTGTCCAGACAATGAGCTCCCCCAGCCCTGCAGGGAGGTGTCTGTGGTCAGTACCACTGTGTACCCAGGAATCTGAAAGGGTACCCCTTTCAGGAGATTGGAGGGTTGCAACCACCAGTTGAGGGAGTTCAGAAACTGTCTGGACACCCTTATCCTGTCTCTGAGGCTGCCTGTGGCCTGGGACCACTGATTTGAAGGCACCACTGAGCAGGCCGCATATGGAGCCTGGCATTGGGGATCACATGGACCGTCGAAGCCATGTGGCCAAGAAGTCTCAAGCAGAGTCTGGCGGAGACCAGTGACCTGTTGAAAAACTGGTTTGCTAAGGCTATCAGTCTTTGTGCTCTGTCTGCTGGCAGGAAAGCCTTTGCCAGCAGAGTCCAGTCATGCTCCTATAAACTCCAAGTTTTGGGAGGGGAGCAAAGTGGACTTTGAGAAGTTTATGACAAAGCCCAGGCTTTGGAGGAGAGCAATAGTCGAGAGGGTGGCTTGTTTCGCCTCCTGGTATGTCTGACCCCTGATGAGCCAGTCGTCCAGATAGGGGAAGACAAAGATTCCCTGATTTCTCAGGTAGGCCGCCACCACTGCCAGGCACTTTGTAAAGACTCTTGGTGCGGAATTTAGGCCAAAAGGCAGTACTCTGTACTGATAATGGTTTCCTCCCACAATGAACCTGAGGTACTTTCTGTGGTCTGGATGAATGAGGATGTGAGTATACGCATCCTTTAGATCTAAGGAGCATAGCCAATCTCCCTGCTGGAGGTAGGGCAGAAGTGTTCCAAGAGTAAGCATCTTGAACTTTTCCTTCTCTAGGAACTTGTTGAGGTCCCTGAGGTCTAGAATAGGCCGAAGGCCACCGGTTCGTTTGGGCACCAGGAAATACCTGGAGTAGAATCCGTGACCTCGGAAGTGGGGAGGCACAGGCTCCACTGCCCTGTCCAACAACAGACCTTGAAGCTCTTGTAGAAGTAGATCTGTGTGCAGGGGAGGCCTTGAAGGTTCCCCTGGGAAGTATGGCGGAGGCAGTTGGTGAAAATGTAGTGCATAGCCCCTGTGGACTATGTTCAACACCCAACTGTCCCCAGTTATGTGGGGCCACTGGTGGGCAAAGAGAGCGAGGTGACCTCCTGTGCAGGGTTGGGAGAGCAGGGAAGGAGAGGCTACGCTCAGGGAGTCAAAAACCCCCACCCTGCTGAGTGGGAGCAGGGGCCGGAGGCTTGGGGGTCCTCTGCCTACGGGGCCCATTACCCTGCCCCTTGGCTTGCTGACCCTGGGGTACAGCTTGGGCAGCCTGATATTGAGGGTACTGTTTGTAGGCAGTGCCCTTCCTCGGGTAAAAGGGCTTCTTACCCGAGGTCTTTCTATGGGGCCCATTACCCTGGCCCTTGGCTTGCTGACCCTGGGGGGCAGCTTGGGCAGCCTGATACTGAGGGTACTGTTTGTAGGCAGCGCCCTTCCTCGGGTAAAAGGACTTTTTACCAGAGCCCTTCTTCTTATGGGAAGGGGCAGAGGTCTTCCTCGACAGCCTTGTCCGGGTAAGGTGCTCTGTCTCGAGCTGAGCGGCCTTCTCAGTCACGGGTTTGCCAAAAATGTTCTCACCTCGGCAGGGGACATCGACCAACTTGTCCTGAACCCATGGCTCGAGGTCCGATGACTGCAGCCACGCCTGGCGTCGAGCCGCGATGCCGGCAGCCGCTACTCGGGCCGAAGCCTTGAAGCCATCGTAGGCGGCGCGGGAAATGAACTTTGAGCATTCCCGAATCCCCGAGGACAAGGTCTGAAATCTCTGCAAGAGTTCCCCGGAGAGACCAGCAGAGAATCCAGCCAATTCTTTGGCCAGGTCCCGCAAGTACATGCCCATGTACAGCTGGTAAGACTGGGGAACACAGGAAGCGAGAGCTGTAGGTTGGTAAGGACTGCTTTATTGAAAAACGCCCCTACGCGTTTCGGCAAACGCCTTCCTCAGGGGACACACAGCTATCATAAAATACATAAAAAATATTACAAACATATAGTAACCATCAAGAATAGTAAACAAATGTTAGGTAAAATGTAAATTAATATTATAATAAAACTGAGAATAAAATAATACACAAATACATTAAACATAACTTATAAAATTAAATTAATAGGGCCGAGACAAAGGAGAGAGTAAATATACTGGGAACAGATAATAACAAACTGTGCATACACAGAGAATTAATCGTGTACATATAAAAGCAAATACAAGGCAGAAATGAGTAAGGACAATGGGCATGTATATTAAAAAGCCATATACTGAAAGTGATAAGAAGTAAAACCATATAAATAAATAAATATGCATAGGTACAATAAACACGGAATCAAATAAGTGAATAAAAAAGAGAATTGAAGCTGATGCATGTAAATTACAAACACCTACCAGAACTGTATCAGGAAAGGTGTCTCTTTAAGACAATTGTGTAAGGCTGGTATACACTAGCAGAACTGTACCAGGCAAGGTGTCTCTTTAAGACAATTATGTAAGGCTGGTATACACTAGCTAAAAGGAAATTTGACAAAAATTAAGAAAACGTATGACAAGAAAAGAGAAAATAAACGAATGTCTATACATTAGAAGGGATATAAATATACACACAATTTATAAATTAAACTGCTAGATACAAAAGCTGGTAGAAAATATAAGATACATAATAAATAATGTAAAATATAATATATGATATAGTATTAAAAAGAATAAATAAATAAATAAATACAAACAAGGACAAATAAGATTAAATAGCAGGATAAAACATGCACAAAATCAGCAAACAAAACAAACACACACCATTAAAAACATTAGAGTAACTCTTTAAAATAGTTGTACGAGACTGCTGTGAACATCTAAAGGGAACATCATAGAGAATCAATCAGGAGGACTGTGTGTGTTTATGTCTTGTTTGCTGACAGTGGTGTGCTGATAAGGCACTAAGGTGGACTAGGACAGAGTTTGACTTGAGGCCTAGATATGAGAGGTGAAGCAGGTGCTGCAACACCACTGACACCTGGCAGGAGAAAGGGTCTTCTGCCTGTTTATTACACCACATCGTAAACCTATGCCACTTAAACGCATAGGTTTTCCTAGTCGATTGCCTTCTTGAGGCTAGCAATACATCCTCTATATTTTTAGGGAGGAGAAGTGGTGCAAGGACTACCCTCCCTTTCAGCAGCCATGCCATCAGGTTGAGAGATCTGAGGTTGGGATGCAGAAGAGTGCCCCCCTACTGCGACAGGAGTTTGGGGTGTAATCCCAGAGGAATTGGAGCCTCTGCCGCCAGTTGAAGCAGCAGCGGAAACCATGGCTGTCTCGGCCACCTGGGTGCTACCAGGATGACCAAGGCTTTGTCCTGAAGGATCTTGAATAAAGTCCGGGCCACCAGGAGCGTGGGAGGAAATGCATAAAGGAGGCCCACAGACCATGATATTAGGAAAGCATCTGCAGCAACCCAGCATGGGTGTGGCTTTCTAGAGCAGAAGCAGGGCAACTGGTGATTCTGTGGGCTCGCAAACAGATCTATGGATGGTCGCCCCCAGCACTGGAACATCTGCTGGGCTATGTTGGGATCCAGTTGCCACTCATGCGGCTGGAGAATTCTGCTTAGCTTGTCGGCTAAGAGGTTCTCCTGACTTGGCAAGTAAACTGCTTTGAGGTGCATACCCTTTGACAGAGGATGTGAGACCCTGTGCCCCCCTGCTTGTTCACAAAGAACATTGCCACTTGGCTGTCTGTCTGAATTAAGACAAGCTGATGAGCCAGGGTTTGACAGAAGGTCCGTAGAACTAGGCGGATAGCTCGAAGCTCTAGGAGATTGATCTGTTGTGTGCTCTCCTGTGGAGTGCACAATTCCTGGCAATGAGCTCCCCAGCCCAGCAAGGATGCATCTGTAGTCAGCACTCTCGTGTGCAGGGGAGGCTGGAAAGGCACTCCCTCCAGCAGTTTGTATGGCTAAAGCCACCATGTCAACGACTGCACTAGTCGTTTTGACACCTTGATGCTGTCTCTGAGTCTGCCTGTGGCCTGTGTCCACTGGTCCCTGAGGCACCACTGAGCTGTTCTCATGTGGAGGTGGGCATTGTGTGTCGCATGTACCGTGGAGGCCATGTGACCAAGGAGGTGCAGAAAGTGTCTTGTTGAGATCTGGGATTCACTTGCTGCACTAGGGCCAAAAGTCTCTGTGCCTTGTCTTCCGGTAGATAAGCCCTCGCTTGAAGGATGTCTAGCCTTGCTCCTATGAACTCCAGTCCTTGAGCGGGAACCAGAGTGGACTTTGTATAATTGATCACAAACCCTAAGTGTTGTAGGAACTGGATAGTGCGAGACGTGGCCTGTTGGGCTTCCAGAGCTGACTGTGCTCCAATGAGCCAGTCGTCCAAGTAGGGGAAAACAAATACCCCCTGGTTTCTTAGGAAGGCTGCCACCACCACTAGGCACTGTGTGAACACCCTGGGTGCGGAGGCGAGGCCAAAGGGAAGCACCCTGTACTGAAAGTGGTTTCCTCCCATCACAAATATCAGATATGGTCTGTGGTCTGGATGAATTAGGATGTGTGTGTAAGCATCCTTTAGGTCTAAGGAGCATAGTCAGTCTCCCTGGTGGAGGTAAGGCAGCAATATTCCAAGGGAAAGCATCTTGAACTTTTCCCTCACCAGGAACTTAAGTTGTGCAGGTCGAGGATGGGTCTTAGGCCTGCAGTTCTCTTTGGTATCAGAAAATACCTGGAGTAGAAGCCCTTTCCCTGCAGATGGTGGGGCACCGGTTCTACAGCCTGATCCTCGAGAAGACCTGCTAACTCCTTTAAGAGGAGGTCCCTGTGAAGAAGGGGATCTGAGAGGCTCCCCTGGAAAGTAAGAGGGAGGTGCCTGGGTGAGATGTAACCGATAGCCCATTTGGACTATCTGGAGAACCCAGGTATCTGTTATGATGGCTGGCCACCTGTGGGCATACAGGGTCAGCCTTCCTCCTGTGCATGGCCTTGCTTTCTTGGAGAGAAGGACTATGCTCTGGGACTCAAAAACCCTCTCCGGGCCGCGGCCAGTGCCTGGGGGCTTTTTGCTTACATGGGCCATGCCCCTGTTCCTTGGCCTGCTGCCCCTGTTGGGGAGCTGGGGAGGTCTGATATGTGGAGTAGTTGCAGTAAGCAGTACCTTTTCTCAGGAAAAAAGGGCTTCTTACCCGAGCCCTTCTTAGAAGGGGAAGAAGTCCTCTTCGAGAGCCTTGTCCAGGTCAGGTACTTGGACTCGATCTCAGCAGCCTTTTCTGTCATGGGCTTGCCAAAGAGGTTTTCACCTCGGCAAGGGACATCGACCAACTTGTCCTGTAACCATTGCTCCAGGTCTGACGACTGTGGCCATGCCTGGAGGCATGCAACGATGCTGGCCACAGCTACCCGGGCCGACGCCTCGAAGCCGTCATAGGCTGCTCGAGTCAAACTTCAAGCACTCCCGGATCCCAGTGGAGAAAGCCTTGAAGCACTGCAAAGATCCCTCGGAGACACCAGCTGAGAACCCGGCAATCTCCTTTGCCAGGTCTCGTAGGTACATGCCCATGTATAGCTGGTATGTCCGGATTCGGCATGACAGCATTGAACCCTGGTAGCACTTCCTGCTGAGGGCATCCATGTTGCGGGCCTCCCGGCCAGGAGGCACCAAGGACTGCGTCTTCTGACTCTTGAGCCGGTGCATGGACGATTCCACAACCATGGAGTTGGGCGGCAGTTGTGCTTTCTGGAAGCCAGGGCTCTTGCAAACTCGGTAAATGTAATCGATTCACCTGCTGAGTACCGGCATCGAGGCTGGTGTCTCCCACATGTGGAGCATCAGCTGTTCCAGAATCGGAGGCACCAGTACAGTAAGGACTTCCCAAGTGGTAAAGTCATACTGGAGGATAACAAGCTCTTCGGCTCGAGGCCCCTCCTCAGCCTCCGCCGGGAATGACAAAGCCTTAGCCATGTCCCGGACGAAGTCCAAGAACAGAGTGTCCTCGGGTGGGGGGAGGGGGGGGAGAGACCTTCTCCGAGGTTCAGATCTGGGGGAATCAGAAGGGACGTATTTGGTCCGATGGGTATCCGGCGACTCCTCGTCTTCCGTTTCCCAACCAGACCCCTCCGAGGAGGAATCGAGCAGCTCCGGCCTCGAGGGCTTCGGTCTCGGCCACCATGATGCCGGTGGAATCGGCGTCCACGACCTCGGTCCCGAAGGAGAGGTCGAGGGGGACTCAAGTTCTTAGTGTCTCAAGGATCGGCTCGGCCTCCGGGGTCGACTTCAAAGTCGATGTCCCGGTGGTCAGGGCGGATGGACCGGTGAGACCGGCAATCAGCATCCGTTGCTGGTCCATGAAGGCAGACATGCTGCGCTCCAAGGCCACCATCCTGAGACCAAGCTCAGGAGGCTCCGCAGCCCCTGGGTCGGGTCCCAACACAGTTGGGCCTGACGCTGGCTCTCCCGGAGGAGAGTCCACGAGGACAGTGCTTACCTGCCTTGGCGTCTCCGGTTCCTTACAAGGGAGTTTTACTGGCCTCTCCAACCTCCAAGGATCCGGGGTGGCGGGCCAGGCTCCGCGACCTGGCCCACGAGGGACCAGGCCGCTCAGAGCCATCTAACGACACCGCCCTCATGGATTTCTTCTTCCTCCGGTGTTCCCACGAGGGAGACCCCCTTTCAGAGGACACCCGATGCTGCTCAGGATCAGAGAGCTCCCGAGAGGTCGAGGCCTCCGACGAGGTCTGGGCCTGGGCGAGTGCAGACTAAGGAAAAATCCTATCATGTTGCTGCTGCCTGCTCAAGGCCTTGGAAGATATTTTCTTACACGGGCCACAGACCTTCAGGTCGTGGTCGGGCCCGAGGCAATGGAGGCAGCAGTCGTATGTGTCAGTGAGGGACATTAATCTCGTGCACCGATCACACTTTTTAAACCCGCTGGCAGCCATCGGAGGAAAAAGGGCCCCTGCAAGGTCAAAGGACCGGACTGCCAGCTAAAAAGAAAAAAAAAAGAAGAACGTGAACTCTAGTCTCTAAGGACAAAAACCGAAAACTTGGATCGGACTCAAAGCACAGTTACTTACCTGTAACAGGTGATCTCCGGAACAGCAGGAATTAGTCTTCACACGTGGGAGATGTCGCCGACGGAGCCCGCACGGGAATGCTCCCCAGCATCCAATCAGAAAGCCTTTGGGAGCATCCCCCGCGCCTGCGCGGTGGCTTCCCGCCCTTCCTACTGCCTCTCCCCAGTTGAGTTTCATAGCTGAGCCAGAAGGAGAGGAGAGGAAGGAATAGAGAAAATAGAGATACAACTCCTAGGGGAGGTGGGCGGGTTGTGAAGACTAATTCTTGCTGTTCCGGAGATCACCTGTTACAGGTAAGTAACTGTGCTATCTCCAGGAACAAGCAGGAATGAGTCTTCACACGTGGGGGACTCCCTAGCTAAGGATGCCCGGGGAGATCCCATAAGCACAGCCCAGGACAGGATGGCATTTGCCCAACCTGAATCCCCGGCATCCCCTGAGGGATGGAGGGCAGGAGTTGAATAGAGGAACAGCGAATCTAAAGACTACGGAGGAAAGTCTTTAGAGTGCAGAACAGGTACCATTAAGATACAGCAAAAAAAAAAACCCAGGCTACGGGAGAGTAGTCAGAGGGGTGCATGAGAGAATCATTAAGCATTTAATGAGTAAATGACCTAGTACCATATAGAGCTTACCGGCCATTAAGTTTTAATGAATTAATGGTTTAGAACCCAGTACAGCTTACCCACCGGGTTGTCGGAAGTAGTCCTGTGATGAAGGCACTGTAGACGCAGTAGCGAGGTCATCAAGGAAACTTCACCGCAGCGAGGAGGAAGTTCCAAATCCGGAAGGCCATGAGATCCAGGCGTCAGCTGGGTCAGGAGAAGGACGGCAGGTCTTCCAGGAGGCTTACGGCAAGCTGAGCACTCCCTTAGGAGTAGAGTCCATAACTCAGAGGACTAACAGTGGAAGACAGGCCGAACTAGAGAGCCTATCCCGGAGAAAAGTAGACGTGTACCCCGGAGCAGAAGGGGTACACAGTCTGCCCTAGCGAGAGATAGGGAGACAAGGGTCCGGACTTCCGGGAGGAGGACCTAACTGAAAAAAGGAGCTGTTGACTTCACAGCAGTAGGGTACCACCAGTCCGCGGGCCGATTGAGGAATAGGCAGGCGGACTGGCCAGACCCCCGGGGGGGGGGGGGGGGGGAGTACCGGCCATAGGGGGAAAAAGGCGGTAGAACACAGGTACTGTGGGCATCCCCCAATAGGCGCCTATCAAGCAGGTGATATCTAGTATATCTAAGCCGGTGGACATGGGGACGCCCCCTCCGGTACTAACGCAGGTACGCCGGGGGGCCTACTTCCATGAGCAGCACCCTGGTAAGGCGGATCTGCCATCAATCCCCAGAACGTCCACCTGGAGAGGTGGCCTCAAGATCCGCACGAGGAGGGATCTTTTCCGGAGGGCAAGGGCAGATCGGCGAGCTAAGAGCGCGGTAGCGTGGGGGACGGAGGATAGCATCAGTCCGGTAAAACGCCGCAGAGGTTGGAGGCCCTATATGTGTCCCCAGGACCTGCACGCAGAACCCGTCCCCCGCACAATCGGGGGACATGAGGGTATAGTCCCTGGTAAGTATTGGGGGACTATAGCGGCTGGAAGGGGAATTCCGGTACGGAAGCAATCAGCAAGAGAATACTGGCTGAGAGGGGTTCGGGGACGTACCGAAGAGTAAGTAGGGTGACCGTGGGCCATAGCTATCACGGCGTAAGGTGGTCTCCCTTTCCCACGGAGGAGAATACCTGAACCCCTAGATAAGTCCCCGAACTATTTGTCAACTTAACGAGCCCCAGAGTAGAGCTCGATTTTAAACTTATGGTAAGGAGGTTAAGTGCAGGCAGCCGCCCACCTGAGCCTAAAAATGCTTAGTATGAGAGTCCTGGCGCGGGCCCGGGGACATCAACCCGGGGTGAGAGGTCCCTTGCTTGGGCGTGTCTGGAGGGTGGGCGGAGGGCTGACATTTCCTCTTCCTAGGGAAGGGGGGTCTGGAGAGGCGTTTACCACCGCCGGGGGGGGGAGCTGGGCCCTTGGCTGGCTGCTAACTCTGGGAAGGTTAGCGAAGCACTGTGCGACCTGACGTAAGGCTTCGCTATTGAAGAGGTGATCTCCGTCGCAGGGAGAATTACCCAGGTTGTGCCGTGCCCGTCTACACAACTCGGACGCCTGCAACCATGCTGTATGGCGGGCTCTAATGGCAACAGCAGAGGCTCTGCTGACCGACCGGAAGGAGTCCAAAGAAGCACGAGAAAGGAACCCGGAGATATTCCTGCAGTGATAAAGCAGGGAATATTCAAAGGCCTTGGTTGCAGATACGAAGGGGGATAACCGAGATAACCTCTCGGTGACCTCCCGAAGCGACAGACTCATATAAAATATATATGAAATAATTCTGGCCGCCAGCATAGATGTTTGGAAGGCTTGACGTCCTAGAGTATCTAGCGTCTTCGAGGCGCGGCCTGGAGGGCGAGAAGCATGCTTCTCCTTGCTTCCGGCCTTCCTCAGTGCTGATTCCACCACAATGGACCGATGTGGAAGCTGGTGCTGCCGAAACCCCGGGGACGGAGGCACCCGGTACAGAGCCTGCATCGCAGTAGACGGCGCCGGAACCCTCAAAGGCGACCGCCAAGCCCCCAGCAGGAGATCCTGCAGGGAGGGATGCAGAGGAAGCATCACGGCTGCCTGTTCCGCAGGGCCTGGGCTCGGGTCCGGGATAGGGATGGCCAGCAAGTCCGCCATGTCAAGGAGGAAATCCTGAAAAGGCGGCTCTGCCGGAGCAGTTATGGCGGGAGAGGCCGCCAGGGCACTAAGAGGCCGCTCGGGCTGATGCCCGCTGGGCAGAGGAGGGACCAACCGACCCTGATCGGGGCAGTCAACATGGCGTCGTTGGCTCCTGGAATTGATTCCAAGCTAGGCATCAAAGGGGTCGATGGCACCGACGGCACCGCAGGAATCGGCCTCGGCCCCGAACCCTGGGGCAGCGCTTCCCCCCGTGACTGGAGCGAATCCGCGGTCGCCGGAGGGCAGGGGCCAGCGGTCTCTGCTCTGCGCTGCGGGAGGGGACAGAGGCCGATCCCGAGACGTGCAGTGGCCAGGCTTTCAAGGCTGGACGACGACTCCAGGCTGGGCATCGAACCGAGCGAGGAGATCGACTCCTTCCTCGAGGACCCCAGCGGGAGCGACCGCGCCGTTGATAGAGATCCCGGAGCATGGATCGGAACCGCGCCGACCGGTGCCGTGAGCATCAAGGGCCCCCGAGGACGGTGCTCGGTGGAGAGGGGGTCATCTGATGCCGGCGCCGATGTCGATCGGCGGGCGCTGCCCGATGCCGGGCCCCCTCTCGAACCCGTCCTACCTGGAGGGAAAACCTGCCGGGGCATACGGCCCGTCCCCGAGGGGACCCAGGTCACCCGATGACGAGTCCCTGCGGGGGGGGGGGGGGGAAGTGCAAAGCCCCTGCGGTGGGATCGAGGCGATCAAAGACTCCGAGGCCCCTTTTCTAGGAAAGGGCGGGGCCTTCGACGGCCGTGTCGATGCCAGGGGGTCGCCCGTGTGCTGATCGACACACCCCGAGGTCCCCGGGGAAGGTTGATGGCGGTTCCTTGAGCTCGACGCCCCTGCCGTCGCCGGCAGAGTGGCGCCGCTCAAAACCGGTACCACCCTTGCGCAGGGCTGGGATACCGGCGACCCAGCTCGGGTCGAAGCGAGCGGCTCCGAGGGGAGTGAGGCCAGGAAATCATCCCCGGCGAGGGGTGGAACCATCGACGACGGCGCGCTCGAAGCGGGTACCGCCTCCGCGCATGGCCGGAACGCAGGGCCAGACTGTGTCGAGCCGATCGGCCCCAGAGGTGCCGAGGGCAGCGGCTGGCTATCCCTGGTGGGTAGCAGGTTACTCGACGCCCACGGGTCGGCACTGCCCGAAGCGGATACTACCCCCGTAGGGACGCCATACCGGCGCGAGTCGGTCGGCCCCGGAGGCGCCAAGGACCGCAGCCGCCAATCCCCGGTGAGGAGTGGAACGCTCGACACCGGCGCCGACGTCGAGGGGTCGGTACCGCTCGTAGCGGGTACCACCCCCGCGCATGGCAGTGATGGAGGAACGCCCGGCTGGACCGAGTCGATCGGCCCCGGAGGCGCCGAGGACAGCAGCCGATGATCCTCGGTGAGGAGCGGAACGCTTGACGCCGATGCCGGGGTCTCAGTACCGCCCAGAGCGGATACCACACCCGAGCATGGCTGGGATGTAGGGAGGTCAGACTCGGTCGAGTCAATTGGACCCGAAGGCACCGAGGACACCAGCTGACGATCCCTGGTGAAGAGTGGAACACTCGACGCCGACGAATCGGCACCGCTCGAAGTGGGTACCTCCCTCGGGCATGGCTCGGGAATGTTCTGTGAGGAGCGAACCTCAGGAACATCCCGAAACCCCGTAAATGCTTTGGAGCCCGAGGACTCCTGCCGGGGTATATTAGCCAAGGGGGGCTTGAGGGGTCGGCTGGAGCTGTCGCCATGCCACGCATGAGACTCGCCCCTCAAGACTCGGCTACTCTTAACAGACTGTTGTGTGGATACCTGATCCTGGAGAGAACAACCACCCGACGACCGCACGTTGGGCGCGAAGACGTCGTCGAGGGATATCCGAAAAAGGGAGGGTCTTCTCTCGACAGTGTAGCCCGGGGGATCCGGGAAAGAAGGATCAGGCCCCAAACAGGAGAGGCACCAGGCATTGGAGTCCAATTGGAAAATTAGGTCCCCGCAGTGAGGGCACTGCTGGGAAGAAGGCTCCATGCTGTAAGCCCGGTAGGCCTCGGCACCCAGAGGGGAGGGTCCCTCCAGACGACCAAAAATAAATGAAATTTAAATGAAAATTAATTGAAAAGAAAGAAAGAAAGAAAGAAAGGGGTATGGAGGTGCCACCGTCGGCGGGAAAAAGCCGCGACTACAGAAACAAGAACAAAGGAAAAAATTTCTGCGGTGGCAGGAGGGACGTCCTGCCTGCTCCGCGGAAAACGAAAAACTGGGGAGAGGCAGTAGGAAGGGCGGGAAGCCACCGCGCAGGCGCGGGGGATGCTCCCAAAGGCTTTCTGATTGGATGCTGGGGAGCATTCCCGTGCGGGCTCCGTCGGCGACGTCTCCCACGTGTGAAGACTCATTCCTGCTTGTTCCTGGAGATTACCGGTGTACCGAGCTGAGGCGGGAAGGGGAACCGGCGTCAAACAGGCTAGACAGAAAAGAATTTTCTGACTTTTAAACAGTTTTAAACACTTTTTTCACGAGGGAACTTGGACAATGTCCATTGGGCTCCGTGGAAAAAAGGAGACTGAGCAAGATGGTACCCTTGAGCAGGAAGGGGACCGCGCATGCGTGATGCAATCCCAAAGTCTTTCTTAGAAAGCTGGGGATTTGCTCCGCATGAGGGCTCCATCGGCGCCGATATCACCCATATGTGAGGACTGATTTCCTGCTTGTTCCTGGAGGACACAACCCTTCTGCCAAGACCATCCTGCCATCCAAGATGTCTGCCATTCTCCCTGTCAAGAAAATCATGGGGGCAGAGGCAGAAAAACAGCATCAAGCCCCCTGTGGGGGGTCCCAACATTGCTGAAAAAAAGTGTGCCCTGAAGTTTCTCCATCACACTGTGGTTAGAAAGAGCCAGCCACAAAGCTCACCCAATAGAAGATATAAACGGCATACTTCCGTGCACCTGGCATCGTGGTAGAGCTCAAATATGGTCAAAGGATAAAAAGCCACAAGGGAAAACTCATAGGGAAAAGAAAATGGCAGCAAAAAGAGAATCCCTCCCCTCAATCAGTAAGGGAATCCCTGTATCTGTTAGGCTGACCAGAAAAGAAGGGCCTCCCCAGTTTCCCACAAAGGCCTGGAAAGGTCCAGCTGCCTTAAAAGAGTAATTCAAGCGGCACACAGAGCCGAATAAAACAGGCCAAAAATAAAAAATAGGGGAAAAAAATAAGAACATGCAGAAATAGTACAGTGAGGAAAGGGGTGGCCTGGGTGCAGACTTATCAACCTTCCCCCCTCAGGGGCCCCATGGGATCCTCCTGTCCTCTCTCCATCCCACCAGCGCTGGGACACAGGGCAACAGCGCTGGGACACAGGGCAACAGCGCTGGGACACAGGGCAACAGCGCTGGGACACAGGGCAACAGCGCTGGGACACAGGGCAACTATTGGCTTGAGGAGACAATGGGTATACCTAAGCTCCAACCAAATGTTGGACCAAGGCCTCAAACACAGGCCCACAAGACTGATCAGGGCCAGGGGAAAGAGGCCTATCTGCACTGCTGCACCAGTTCCATACATCTTGCAACCTGCTGGAGACAAGACAATACTGGTTTCTCTCAGCAGTGCACCACCCTATACACAAGTGATTACATCACAAAGTTGCTCTGGTCTATCTCCATCTGCTGGCTGGGTAACAAAGCATTTTACCTGCTAGACCAGTCCAGATAAGGAAGAAAAAAAACTTTATATGAAGAATATCTCAGTTCTCAAAGTGCATTGTATGGGGTCACTGTCTCCTTTATTTTTCCTAGTGTTCCTCAGATTATAAATCTATGTTGAGGGTTTTGAATTGTGATATTCATTGTTTTTTACATTCTCTGCCTAACCTTTGTTTTATACCGTCTTGCATTTTCATTTGAGTGCTCTTTTGATCTGGTGTATGTTATCTTTTATAGATATAATTTTTATTACATTGTATTATTTAAATTCCACTGCCATATTGGCATCTCATAGTTGCCAACCACTATGCTTGTCAGGTCACTGTTCGAATGGTAGTATTGCAAAATGTTTCCAAATAAGTTTATTCACTCACTAGCAGGATCTCTTAAGCCAATAATCCAAAATGGAAAAGGAGCGACAGCTCAACCGTTTAATTTGAGGGACAGTGGGGACAGTGTTTAAAGCTCTATTTCACATTAATTAGTTCAGCTCTGCTGAAGTACTCCTAAGTGACAAACTTTACCAATCATCATACATCATGAAGTTTAGAGTTTTTGAAGGTTATTACATCAGAAAGATAAGCCTTAGAAACCACACAGGAACCCTTCATTTATGGAAGGTTCATATTGTATGGAATGCTCTCAATATTCCTTTTTGTTAGTTCAGTGCATGCAATCACCACCTTTCCTCATTAAAGCAAATTTTTAATATGTGCATTTACCTGCTAGATTGTCAAGCATGTAGTTCAGTAGCTTTCGTGTTCCATCTGGCTCCTGGTACAGGCCAAAAATGTCCTGCGATAAAGGATTGCCTACACAAACAAATGTAAATATTTAAGAATTATTGCATATATATAGCATGTCAACAAGCATTTTGCATAGCTGTTAATAAATGGAATGCAACACACATGCATAACAGGCCAAGGAAGTGAACACATTTTTCATACAGTGCAGAGCAGGAAAGGCTAACTCCAGTGTTTTATATACTAAAAACTCTTAAATCATTTACTTATACACCTATAATTCAATTTTTCATAGGACGCCTATACAATGGGCTGATGAGTTTCCATGGTGGGCATGTACAGGGACAGAGAGTGGGTGGACTGCAAAGATATGCATGTAAGTTAAAAATTATAATTTATGCACATTCTTGGAAAATACAGTGGTTTAAAGTGTTCATCCTTTAAATTAACGTGCACTTTTGAGCACTTGCCCTCCTATCTTATAATTTAAGTGAATACTTGACTTAAAATACGTGTCAACTTCGCACAACGCATGCTGCGTGACTTACAAAAAAAAAAGTGTCTCCAGCGTGCTGCCTTGCTAACTTTATAAGATTAAATTAGACTTACCTGCTAATTGTAGTTCCTGGAGTAGCTCCAGTCTAGTCCCGGAATCTGTGGGTTGTCAACCTCCTCCAGCAGCTTTGGAGACTGAGAAACTTCACACTTGTGATGTCACCTGTATATAAGCACTGGAACCGCCTCCTCACACCAGTTAACCTATTGACAAAGCAGACTCCCCAGAGCAACAAGTAAGTAGAATGGCATAGAAAAACAAAGAACCAAGTAACTGTACAGGACCTGAGGTCCAACTATTTACACTAGGTGCAGCTACGGCCTACACCATGGGGTCCCCATTTCCTTGATGAGCAAACAAAGAGGACACGCACAGAAAACCCTCAAAGCACCCCCGCCCCACCAGGGTCCCAAAAGGAGACACTCGAACAAATTGCTTACCTGAATAAGAAGGCGTGCTTCAGGCCACCAAGTATCAGCAACTAGGGCGGGGCACGGGACTAGACTGGAGCTACTCCAGGAACTACAATTAGCAGATAAGTCTAATTTAATCTTCCTGAGCGTACCTCCAGTCTAGTCCCGGAATCTGTGGGATGTAACAGAGCAGTGAAATACTTAACGGGAGGGACCTGCCAAGCCAGCCTGAAGCACAGCCGCTCCAAACCAGGAATCCCGTTCAGCTTGCACATCCAGACGGTAATGCTTCACGAAAGAATGCAAAGACGACCATGTTGCCGCTTTACAGATTTCTGCTGGCGGTACCAAACCACACTCCGCCCAAGACGCCGCCTGTGCTCTAGTGGAATGAGCCGTCAACCCGTCCGGCACTACTCGACCACGCAACAGATATGCTGACGCTATCGCCTCTCTCAACCACCGGGCAAGCGACCCTTTGGAGGCCGCCTCACCCTGCCTCGCGCCCGCAAACAGAACAAACAGCCTGTCAGACTTACGGAAACTAGCCATTCGAGCTACATACTTCTTCAAAGCTCGCCGAATATCTAAACAATGGAGACGCTCCGCAACTCGCCCCTTACCGCTAGTCGCGAAGACTGGTAAGGACACCACCTGATTCAGATGGAAAGCCGAAACTACCTTCGGCAAAAAGGACGGAACCGTCCGCAAAACCACCTTCGAATCCGAGAAAGAGAGAAATGGCTTCCTGCAAGACAGGGCCTGCAACTCAGAGACTCTTCTCGCAGAAGCAATCGCCACCAAGAAGACCACTTTAAGAGTCAGATCCTTTAACGAGGACTGCGCCAACGGCTCAAACGGCGCCTTAGTCAACGCCTCCAAGACTAACGGAAGATCCCAGGCCGGGACGAAGCGTTTACACGGCGGCCGCAGGAGAGTCACCGCTGGCAAGAAACGCTTCACATCTGCGTGACTCCCCAGCGAGTTGCCCTGCACCTTACCCCTATAATAGGACAACGCTGCCAACTGGACCCTCAACGAGGCCGCCGCCAGGCCTTTTTGAAAACCATCCTGTAAAAACGCCAGCACCTGCGGCAGACGCCCGCAAGGGCACGACGCCTTGACCCGCACACCAAGCTTCAAAAATGCGCCACACTCTCACATACGCCAAGGACGTAGTCCGCCGTCTCGCCTTCAGCAAGGTAGAAATCACCGCCCTCGAGTAACCCCTCGCCGTCAATCTGGCCCGCTCAATAGCCAGGCCGTAAGAGAGAACCGATCCACTTGCGGCATGCAAAGAGGTCCCTGCATTAGAAGATCCCTGCGAAGAGGAAGCTTCCAGGGTTCTCCCACCAAAAGTCTCACTAAGTCTGCGTACCACGGACTCCTTGGCCAATCCGGAGCAATGAGAATCACTCGACCCTTGTGACGCTCGATGCGCTGCAACACCCGACCGATTAACACCCACGGAGGAAACACATACAGCAGTTGCCCTTCCGGCCAAGCCTGCACCAGAGCATCCAGACCTTCCGCCATTCTTTCCCTGCGTCTGCTGAAGAAGCGTCCGGCCTTTGCCGACTGAAAGGTCGCCATGAGGTCCATCACCGGCTCCCCCCAGCGCCGAACCAGCATGGCGAACACCTCCGGATGCAGGACCCACTCTCCGGGGTCCACCTTCACTCGACTCAGGAAATCGGCCTCCACATTGTCCACCCCCCTGCTACATGTGCTGCCGACAAAGCTACTAGATTTTTCTCCGCCCAGTCGAACAATCCTTCTGCCTCGGCCTCGAGTGCCACACTGCTGGTGCCTCCCTGCCGGTTTATGTAAGCTACCGCCGTCGCGTTGTCGGAGAACACTCGCACGGCCGCCTGTCGAAGATACAGGCGAAACTCTTGCAGAGCCAATGTCACCGCTCTCAACTCTAATCTGTTGATCGACCAGGTCTGTTCTAGGGCGGACCACTGTCCCTGAGCCAGGCGACCCTGACAATGGGCTCCCCAGCCCTGCAGACAGGCATCGGTTGTCAGGGATATCCACGCCAGAACCTCCAATGGCATTCCTTTCTCCAGGCTGCCCGGAGCCAACCACCACTGCAGTGCCTGGCACGTTTGTGGTGGGCAAGGCAACCGGTGAGACAGAGAATCTCGTCGATGCGACCACCTCCGTAACAGCACTCTTTGTAAAGGCCGCATGTGAGCCCGCGCCCATGGCACCAATTCCAGCGTCGCCGCCATGGTTCCCAAGACGCGGAGGTAGTCCCAGGCAGTGGGACACTGCTTGCCGAGAAACTGACAAATCAGGAGCCGGAGACCGAGCGCCCGCTGAGTGGGTAGAAAAACCCGACCGACCTTCGTGTCGAAACGCGCTCCCAGATACTCCAGGTTCTGAGACGGGTCCAACTTGCTCTTGGACACGTTGACTACCCAACCGAGGCTCTGCAGCAGAGTCACCACCCTGGAGGTAGCCGAAACACTCTCTTCCCGGTACTTCGCCCGGATCAACCAATCGTCCAGATACGGGTGCACCAACACTCCTTCTTTCCGTAAAGCCGCCGCCACCACCACCATCACCTTGGTGAAGGTGCGCGGAGCGGTAGCCAGGCCAAAAGGGAGAGCCTGAAACTGAAAATGGCCCATAGGCACCGCAAA
The DNA here is from genome assembly GCA_033557465.1 of Ichthyophis bannanicus. Lineage (NCBI taxonomy): Eukaryota > Metazoa > Chordata > Amphibia > Gymnophiona > Ichthyophiidae > Ichthyophis > Ichthyophis bannanicus. The sequence continues at coordinate 1,088,642,722 of CM066032.1, read as the reverse complement.
GCGGAGGAATTTTTGATGTTCTTGCCGTATCGGAATGTGCAAATACGCCTCCGACAGGTCCAAGGACGTCAGAAATTCCCCCTTTCGCACCGCCACGATGACGGACTTGAGAGTCTCCATCCGAAAGTGAGAGACGCGAAGACAGCGATTCACTCTTTTGAGATCCAGAATTGGCCGCCACGTGCCCTCCTTCTTTGGCACCACAAAATAGATGGAGTACCGACTGCAACCGCACTGGTCGGCGGGAACCGGCACAATTGCCTTGAGAGATAACAGCCTTAGCACCGTCTCCCGCACTGCCGTGCACTTTGTGCTGGCCTTGCACGGCGACCGAACGAACGAATCGGTCACTGGCTGCTGCAACTCCAACGCGTAACCCTCGCGAATGATCTCTAACACCCACTGATCAGACGTGAGGCAGGCAGGCAGGGTAGAACTCCCGCAGACGCCCTCCCACGGGAACTAGTCCTGCCTGAACCCCCCTGGCATCATTGTGGTTTTCGGAAAGAGGAGGACGCAGAAGCAGCCGCAAAGCCTCTGCTTGCTCCTCGAAAACCTCGAAACCCTTGGCTTCGTCCAGGGAAACGCCCCCGCTGTCCCTGACCAAACCGGGAAGGGCGAAACCGGCGAAACTCCTGTTGCTGACCTTTAGCCCCGGGACCAGGACGACCCTGCCGTTGCTTGTCCTCAGGTAACCTACCGCCCTTGGATTCGCCCAAATCCTTCACCAACTTATCCAACTCTTCACCAAAAAGCAACTTACCGCGGAAAGGAAGCCTACTCAACCGCGTCTTGGACGAGCCATCTGCCGCCCAATTCCGCAGCCAAAGACATCGCCGTCCCGCGACCGCCGAAGCCATACTCTTCGCCAATCCCCGGATAAGATCATAATGAATATCCGCCAAATATGCTGCGCCGGACTCCAACCTGGCCGCGTCCTTGGATGCGTCCCCCGAGCGGTCCCCTTGAATCCTCTGCGCCCACCGTAAGCAGGCTCTGGCCACCCAGGCCCCACAAATAGAGGCCTGTAGGGACAGCGCATTTGCTTCAAAAACCTGCTTTAGCAAAGTCTCTAATTTACGATCCTGCGTATCCTTGAGTGCCGCGGATCCTTCCACGGGAATGGTAGTCTTTTTGGTCACTGCCGCCACTGCGGCATCCACTCTGAGCCTTGAACTCCCTATCCTGATCCACCAGAGGATAAAGCCTCACCATAACTCTAGACCCCTTTAGCGCGACTTCAGGCATATCCCACTCCTCTTGAATCATTTCCTTAAACACTCTATGCACTAAGAAAGCCCTCTGAGTTTTCCGGACGGCCTGCAACAAGGGATCTTCCAAGGCCGAATCCTCCACCGGTCCGCTGGTAGGCATATTAAGGGCCTTGAGGAACTCTGCTATAAACGCTGGTAATTCCTCCCTACGGAACACCCGCACCACCCTTGCCTGGTCTTCCTGGTCCTTTATCTCACCTTCCTCTAAATCCTCCTCCAGCCCCTCTTCCAGATCCGCGTCGTCGAAGCGGATGTCCTCTGACAGGACTGACAGCGCCAAGGGATCCGTATCCCCTCTGGCTCTCTTAGCACTGACGCCAGACACTGCTGCTGTCAACGGAAAAGAGGGCCTCTTTTCCCGGAGTGCCGCCCCTGCAGCAGCCGCTACAGGAGTCCCCGGGGAACTGCCCAAGGTCTTATGAAGCAGGGCCATGAAATCTGAGGAAAAAATCGCCGCCAAAGACTCCGCGCCAAGCGGCTGCGAAACCGGGGCAGCCAGCGCTGCAGAGGTACTGGGCCCCGGTTCAGGGGTGGGCAGAGAAGCAACCGTGGGCCCCTCCACCTCACTCACAAGCTCTTGCCCCTCAACCTCTGGAGCTAGGCCCCCCGCCCCAGACTCCAAACTGCAAGCCCTGCAGACTCCATCCTGCGTCAGGGAACTCCTCCTGGCCCCACACATGAGACAGAGCTGCTTGGCCTGCATGGCTCTCTACCACTCCGGGTCACAGACAAACACCGTTGAAAAGAGGTTTTTTTTTGTTTTCTTTTTTTACTTGCGGGAACGTCAGGCACGTCCCCCCAGCTGGAATCTGAAGACCCAGATTTAAAACGAAGCTTCTGAAAGGAACTATGCCCAGTGGAAGCCCCAATATCGCAAAGGAGATTTCCCGCGCGGCTATCACGCGGTCCGGCCTGCCAAAGCACTCGCTGTTCCCGCCTAAGCGCGGCCCCTTACCTCCTGCGCCTCAGGCGGACTGCTGGAACTGCCAGGCTCGTGCTGCTCCTGCAAGGCAGACGGCTGAAGGCTGAAGACGGACAGGGTGGAAAATACACACCCGAAGCAGCTCCCGACTGTTTAGGACGGCTCTAGGCGCTGGCAGGCAAGCCCTCTGCACACGCCGAGCACAGCCCCGCAGTGAAACCTGAGCCTGTCTTCCAGCCCAGTAATCAGCTGCCGGCCCTCCCCTCCACTCGCTGCCACTAAGCAGCAGGTCCCCGACTACCCCCAGGGACGCAGAAGAAAGAAAACAAAGAAAGGAGGACCTCAGGGCACCGGAGGGCAGAACAGCTTGCACCAAGCCAAATGGAGCCCTCAAGGTACTGCTCACAGCCTTCTCTATTAGTATTAAGTGCCAATCAGGAGTGAATTAATATAAAGCAATCAATTTAAAATCAAATTTAAGTCTGCTTAATAGTTCCTCTAGTGAGCCCCGAAACCTCTGGGCTCACCACCCCTTCAGCTGCTTTGGAGACTGATAACTGGTGAGTCTGCTTTGTCAATAGGTTAACTGGTGTGAGGAGGCAGTTCCAGTGCTTATATACCAGTGACATCACAAGTGTGAAGTTTCTCAGTCTCCAAAGCTGCTGGAGGAGGTTGACAACCCACAGATTCCGGGACTAGACTGGAGGTACGCTCAGGAATGTACATTTAATAAGCTGTGCTGTAAACATGACTATATTGTAAAACAAATACTTGAATGGTTTATGGTTTATGGTTTATTCACTTAATATACCGCTAAACGCAAGGATCATCATAGCGGTTTACAGAGTTCAAATTACAACGTTCACCAAAAGGTGAGAGGGAAAAAAGAAAAAGAAGTTACATCGGTTGATAGGAAAGCAAACTAGGCAGATTCATAGAACAGGACAGTAGAGGGGAGAGTGAGGGGAGGGGGAAGACAAAATCATGTGGGAGGTTCAGGAAGGTCGAAGGCAAGGGTAAAGAGGTGAGTTTTAAGGCGGTTCTTAAAGGTAGCATGGTCTTGTTCGAGGCGGATAGAAGAGGGGAGAGAGTTCCATAGGGCGGGGGCAAGGAAGAAAAATGCAGAGGAACGAGTGGATTGGAGGCAAGCACAAGTGGGTGAGGGGAGATGCAGGCGATTCAGGTGAAAGGAGCGTTGGGAACGGGTTGGATTGTGAAAGGGAACCAAATCAGCTAGATACTGAGGGGAGTGGGTGTGGAGGATGCGGTGGAGAAGGACCAAAATCTTGAAATGACTGCGGAACTTGACAGGGAGCCAGTGGAGACGGATGAGGAGAGGAGTGATATGATCACGGATAGATGCGTGAAAGATGAGCAGGGCAGCAGTGTTTTGGATACGTTGGAGGTGTTGTAATTGGAAGGCAGGGAGACCAGACATGACGGAGTTGCAAAAATCAATGCGAGATATAACCAGGGAGAGAAGGAGGGTAGAGAGAGCCTGAGGAGAGGAGGAAGGGACGAATGGCACGAATCTGGCGCAAAAAGTAGAACGAGGTCTTTGAGACATGAGCAATGTGATCCCGAAAAGTGAGGCCAGGGTCAAAGAGGACACCCAAGTAACGAAAGGTGGAGACCAAGGGAATGGGGGAATCAGAGAAGGAGGGGGAGACCAAAGGGGGGGTAGCATCCCGTGAGAACCAGATGGCCAGAGTCTTGGTAAGATTGAGGTGTAGGCAGTGAGTGGGGAGCCAGTGGGCTACAGCTGTGAGACAGGTGTTCAGTGGGGAGAGGTCAGGGGAAAGGGGAGAGGTATGGTACAGGAGAAGGAGGTCGTCAGCATAGTAGAAGGCAGAAATCCCGTGCTGTTGAACCAGTAGAGAGAGGGGTGTGAGGAAGATGTTGAAGAGGAGGGGAGCCAGAACAGAGCCCTGGGGGACACCGCAGAGCAGGGGAGTAGGTGTGGAGGCGGTTGAGGGGTGGAGGCAGAGAGAACTGAAAAGGACCTAGAGGAGAGAAAGGAATGAAACCAGTGAAGGACGGTGCTGCAGAGGCCCGCTTCGCGAAGACGGGCTAAGAGGAGGGAGTGGTCTACAAGATCGAAAGCAGCGGAGAGGTCAAGAGAAACTGCCACCGAAAGATCACCACGGTTGTGGGCAGTGTGAATTTCATTCAGGAAGCCAAGAACAGTTTCGACGCTATGGCCGGGGCGGAAGCCAGATTGACTGGGGTGGAGAAAGTGAGTGGAATCAAGATGGGCAGAAAGTTGAGAGAAAACAGCTTTTTCGAGGATTTTAGATAAGAAGGGAAGAATAGAGACTGGGCGGTAGTGCGCGGGAACCATGGGGTCAAGAGAGGACGGACAAGAGCGTGCTTCCAAGATTGGGGGAATACACCAGAGGATAGACTAGTGTTGATCATAGACGATAGGAGGGCTAAGGAGGGGGTGAGAAGCCAGGAGGAGGGGATGGGGTCCAGAGCACAGAAGGTTTTTTTTGAAGAAGTGATAATGGCAATAAGCTCAGAGGAGGTGAGTGGGTGGAAGGAGTGCCAGATGTGGGACAGATGAGGGGAGCAAGGGGGAGAACAGGGGGGCGGACTTGAGATGGGAGGAGGGCAGTGGGGCAGGGAGCGCCGGAGGGTAGATATTTTGGTACTGAAGTAGTTTGCAAGTTCGGAAGGAGTGGAGGAGGGGACAGAGGGCAAAGGGGTGGTGCAGGATTGAAGGGAGGTAAGGGAGGTAAGGGATTGGAGTACAGAATAGAGATGACGTGTCTGGTTAGGAGCGGAGGATATGGCAGTGGTAAAGTAAGTCCGCTTAGCTAGGTGGACGTGGGATTTGTAATAGGAGTGCTCGGACTTGAAACAAGAGAGAGAAGAGGGAGAGGGGGCTTTACGCCATAGTTGTTCCGCCCGACGGAGCTGCGCACGAAGCAGGAACAAACCAGGGTGGAACCATGGCTGAGAAGGACAGTGAGAAAGAGGCCGGGGACGGAGAGGGGCAATGAGATCGAGGGCAGCAGAAAGAGAAGAGAACCATGTGGACGCTTGGGAAGAGGGGGAGAGGAGGGGGAAATCAGATGGAAGTATGTCAGTTGCTGAAGGGAATTGTTGAAGGGTCTGAGGAGTGATATGTCGAGAAAGGGATGAAGGAGCGGAATGAGAGATAGTGGGGGAAGAGGGAGGGTTTGGGAGGAGAGGGGAGGAGGGGAAGAATTGAAAAATGATGCAAGAGTGATCAGTCCAGGGCAGGGAGAGAGCAGAGAAGGATTGGAGGAGGTAGGGGGAAGCCGAGGGGGAAAGAAGCAAGTCAAGGGTATACCCAGCAGAATGAGTGGGGAAGGGGACGAGTTGTTGTAAGGATAGGTCATGTAAAAGAGAGCTGAAAGAGCGGTCTCTAGCAGAGACGGGGGGATCGAGGTGAAGGTTGAAATCACCTGCGATGAGCAGGTGTGGGAAGGCTAGAGTCAGGTCAGTAATGGAAGATGTGAGGGAATCCCAAAGATCAGGGCGAGAGGCTGGAGGGGAATAGAGGAGAAGAAGATGCGGGGGGGGGGGGGGTGAAGTGGAGGTGGAGGAGCAGAGCTTCGGGATAACACAGGAGGGGAGATGAGATAGAGGTGAAGGAGATTGAGGAGCGAAGGAGAGCAGCTACGCCACCGCCTGAGCGGCCGATACGAGGGAGGGAGATACCAGAGAAGTTGGGGGGCAAGCAGCGGGCCAAAAGAGCATCTTCACCCTCCTTCAGTCACGTTTCAGTAAGCAGAAGGATGTCTAATGATTCGTGGGAGATAAGGTCTGAAATGAGCAGGGTTTTTGAACGAAGGGAGCGGCAGTTGAGGAGACCAAAGCGGAAAGAAGCAAACTTAAGGGGTGGAGTGGGGGCCAAAGAATGTGTGTGGGAATTATTAATAGTTTGGAAGGCTTTATTTTTTCACCTCTGGGTCACCAGGAGTCAGCACTGACTTGAAGGCACACTACATTTTTGCCTTAGATGAATATAATATTCCATGAGAGCAGATAAAAATCAGCATGGTCTGCCCAGTAGGGTGACTACAGTTCTACCTGCCACTCCATGCATGTTAACTCCCCCCCCCCCCTTTTTTTTTGGAAGTGTAAAAGTTAAAATTGCTTTGATCTCATCCTCTTCCTATATAGGGATATTCCGTCTGATGCCTTTTTATTCTTTCCAACTCAAAGGGGTTGAGAAAGTCTGTCTTGCCTAGGGGCAAAATAATTCTGAAATTGTAAAGTAACAGGATGAAACTTGATATATGGGAAAAAATGGCAAATCTGCACAGAGTTCAAAAATGAACCAAATTGGACTCGGGGTTCCAAAGAAATAAGCTCCACCCTCCCAAAAAAGTCCATTGTATTTCTATGGGAGAAGGAGTTCCAGCTTCTCAAGTATAGATGTATACATATAGTGGAAAATAGCAGCTCCTTTCAAACTCCCCCTCCATGTTCTCTACTCTTCCAACTGCTCAAACTGCTCCCACTCCCTAAAATACTCTTGCAACCTACCAAATGCTACCACCACGGAAACAAGATACCTCCCACAAGTGACTCACCATCTTGCAAAATGCCTCACACAACTGGCTAGCCACCTTACCAAATTGGTACCGCTCAGTTAAGGTGAAGCCTGACTACTGGTGCTAATGTTCAGAAAGAAGATAGAGCTGCTTTAAAACTAAAATCTAAGGGAAAGCGGACAGTTGGTCATGGGCAAAAGGCAGAATTTTTTTTTTTAATAAAAAATTAGTGGATCAATTGAAATACATCTGATCTGGGCTTCTACTCCTTTCAGTTATTTTCCATTTTCCCAAATTTATCGTAGTCTCCCTTTTGAAAAATAAACACTGACATAGCAGATTTCCTTTATTTATTTTGCTAAACTTATATACCGCAAATCTAATAGTCTAAGCAGTTCACAATAAGACATGGCCATAAAGATCTTACATAAAACAAGTGATAAGTAACAGTTAAATATTACATACAATGTATAATACAGTTCAAACTATACTATTTGAAAATATTGAAGGAAAAGGCTCTTCTTGATGTTGCAAAACTTGCTTTAGTGTAAGCTGGAGGCACATATAAAGAATTCAGCATTATTAGACCTACTCCAATTGTCAGGCACATTTTGATTAAGAGAATGAATATAATTAGCAGAAATACTAAAATAGGCCTTAAAAGTCATGAGTAGGGACTTAAATGTTAACACAAGTTGAGATACAGGCAACCAATGCAGATCCTTAAGTGGTGCGATATGATCAGTTCTTTTATTTTATTTATTTAACTGCATTTATATACCGCTTTTCACCGGGTCAAAGCGGTTTAACAGAAAGGGGGGGGGGGGGTGGACAGTAATCATTATACAGAGGGGGGGGGGAGCCGTCACCGAGGGGGCCAACATTGATGATCTGAACAGATAGTAATGACTTAGACAATTGGCATGAGTCTCTTAGAGGTATTTTGGGGATTTGACAGGACTGTGGGTTGTCAGTGAAGGTTGTCTGTTTCTGGTCTAAGGTATTCATGAAAGAGGATGGTTTTTAGTTGTTTCCGGAACGTGGATAGATCACCATTGTTTCTGATTTGGCTCGGTAGCAAGTTCCAGAGGGAGGGTGCGTATAGTTCGAAAGCTCTGTTGCAGGTTCGTTGATTATATTTTGTTCGTTCATGGGGGATGGTAAGGATGTTGTTGGCGGTCTGTCAGGTTGGTCTGTTGTGGGTGGGCTGGGGTAGTAGGGAGCCGAGGTGGGACGTCTGTGTTTGATAGAGGGCTTTGTGGATAAGCAAGGCAGATTTGTATTTGATCCTTGCTTCGAGTGGTAGTATGTGTAATTCCCTCAGGACTGGGGTGATGTGATCGTGTATTTTTGCTTTCCGGATGATTCTTGCGGTGGTGTTCAGGGCAGTCCGTAGTGGGTTGGTGTGGGTAGCAGGAAGTCCGTGATAGATTATATTACAGTAGTCCAGGTGGGGGAGCATCATAGCCTACATGACAGTTCTGAAGTCCTGTGGATCAGAGTGGTCTGAGCCGTTGTATCATTTTTGCTTTGTGGAATATTGTTCTGGTAGTCTTTTTAATCTGTGGAGTAAATGTGAGTGCCTGGTCTATAGTGATTCCCAGATATTTTATGTGGGGTTGAATCTTTATTTGGGTGGTTCCCAATATGAAGTGTGGTGGTGGGGTGAAGTTTGGGTCCTTGGTTACTATGAGGGCTTCAGTTTTTTTGATGTTGGATAGATTGTTCCTTTGTAGCCAGTCGGAGACCTCAATGAAGCAGTCTGACAGGTGGTCGTTTGTTGGGTTGGTGGCTGTGATTGGTCCATAGAGCATTATGTCGTCTGCATATACTGTATTTTTCGCACCATAAGACGCACCCGACCATAAGACGCACCTGGATTTTAGAGGAGAAAAATAGGAAAAAAATATTCTGAACCAAATTTCCCCAAAATACTTCCTCACCATCTCCATAGGTGATAACAAAGGAGACCTAGGGAAATTCAGAAACTGCAGGTTACACCGACGGACCTGATTTTCCAGATATTCCAATTTTGCTGATAGAAACAGTTCTGTCCTTAATGTGAGCAGCAGCCAAGTCCTTAAACTGCCCAACATCCTGTTCCAACCTGGAGATTCTCCCAACTTGTTCATCCTGGACACCAGTGAGGTTAGCACAAGTTAATTTAACCACCAAAAGCTCAGTACTCACAGACCCCAAAACATTATGGAGGTGTTCAGTGCTGCCAGGCCTTCCCACAGCATTTCCATTGTGATCACTGCAGGTGTCGCCAACATGCCGACACCCGAAAGGACCTCCTCTTGACCAAGTACAGCTGCAGTCTTCCCCTCCGATGGCACATCTCCCACAACTACCTTCTGCTGCACCTTCACGCCAGGAGAAAGAGATAATGCCACTGAAACACCCCCTACACCTTCCTTCCTTCAAATGTGTGCTCACAGGCAAACCTCAGGAAGCGCTGTTCCAGCCAGTGAAAAACCTCCGGGTTGCGGTGGAGGGGTACGTTGCTCCGGAGAGAGCCAGATACCCGGGACGCTTAGGGACGATGCTCCTCCTGCCGCCCCCGCCGCTCTAGCGTCACCGCTCCAGCGTCAGCCACAAAGCCGCACTCTCTCAAAGTTCACTGACTTGAGGGACCCAGCAGATCAGGCCCAGAAGGTAAGCCTGCCTGCTTCTGTTTTCTCCGCCCCATGCTACCAACAGTAGAGAGCGCACCTCAAGACATAGGAAAAAGACAGTCTGAGGAAAACTAAAACTTCTTCTATTCGCACCATAAGACGCAGGCACTTTTCCTCCCACTTTTTGGTGAGGGAAAAGTGCGTCTTATGGTCCGAAAAATACGGTATATGGTAGTTGATGTTATGCTCTCGCATGATCGAGCAGAGTGGTTGCAGATAGATATTGAAGAGCATGGCGGATAGTGTGGAACCCTGTGGTACTCCTTGATGTTGTTGAAAGGGGGGGGGAGGTTGCTGTGTTTGTGCGGATCAGTAGTTGTCTGTTTGTCAGGTAGGAGCGGAACCATTGTAGTACGATGTTCTTAATGCCTATTTCCTGGAGTCTGTGTAGGAGAATGCTGTGGGAGATGGTGTCAAAGGCTGCGGATATGTCTAGGAAGAGCATGGTGTATCCAGAGAATGAAGATAATTAGCAGAAATACTAAAATAGGCCTTAAAAGTCATGAGTAGGGACTTAAATGTAATACACGTTGAGATACAGGCAACCAATGCAGATCCTTAAGTGGTGCGATATGATCAGTTCTTGAGGCTTTATAAAGGAGACGAGCAGCTGTGTTCCTTGCAATCTGAAGAGGGTGAATGACATACTTCAAGGCCTTCCCAGCTAAGATTAAAAAATCCAGGTGAGGAAAAATGAGAGCCTATACAACAGAACGAAAGTCATGCTGATCTAGAAGCGGACTTAGGTGTTGGATGTTCCTGAACTTATAGTTAGATGGTCCTTTGCATATTCACTCCAGTTATGTAGTCAAATATGATTATATCACAATTAGTGCAGAGTGGTCCCATCATGGCTAGCTCTTGTACCAAAATCTTGTGTTCTCAAAGGGCCAAATCTAAAATAGCTCCTTCTCTAGTTTCCCCAAACCAGCTGCTCCATGAAGCAGTCCTTTATTTTATCTAGGAACTTTACCTCCCTAGCATGCCCCGACTTGTCATTTATCCAATACTGGAGTAATTTAAATCATCAATTGTGTTGCAACTAATGAATGGAATTCTCACCTGCACAAGACCAAACATTAGAAGCATTCAGTAGCTCTAGTTCCCAAACAATTACAAGTTTAAAACTAAGAATTTGACCCATTTATCTCTCTGCAGAAAAAAGTCATGTGAAGTAACAATCCTGACAACTCTCTCAGATATATCTTTCATTTATAATCTCTCTAACATCTGTCCCGATGCTCCTGCAATTCTCTACCATTTAGGAGGGCCAAAGTATAGAGTTCTACTCATCAACATCTAGTCAAGGATTTCCCTCCTATTTCATATCTCCCTCTCAACTCAGACCAGACACTGATTGGACAATCCTTGGCCTTCTAGAAACCTGCAATCATGGGCTTTAAATCCAACCAATAGGAATCACCGATGCATGACTGTAAATAGCCCACTGTAAATAGCCCACCTTGTACATAGCTCAAACAAATCAAGCACCCAACACAGCCCTCACACAACTAAGTTTCATCCTCACTGCATGTACAACACACACACTTTACCTGATTGCTTGCTGTGATACCACCTTGATTATTAAGATAAGGCGGTTTAGAAATACTGTTAAATAAATAAAATAAATAAATAAATGACGACCCACTCCAGCTCCCACAAGAAGCTGTGAATGCAGGACTTCTGCAGAGCAGGATAGTTTACCCTCTAGCCCAGTGGTCTCCAACTTGAGTCCCGGAGGGCCACAAACCAGTCAGGTTTTTGAAGATATCCATTATGAATTTGTAAGAGATAAATTTGAAAACAATGGCAGCAGTGCATGCAAATCTCTCATGCATAATTCATTAGAGGCATTCCAAAACCCAGACTGGTTTGCAGCCCCTCCAGGACTGGAATTGGAGACTCCTGCTCTAGCCCATGACCTAGCAAAGACAGGCCTCCCACCCCCCCCCCCCCAATAAATTTATTTCCCATTTATAAATATGGCACAGAAACCCAGCAAACCAAAGAAACTACAATGATAAAAACTAAAAATAAGTTGTGAATTAAAGTTATCATTCATTAAAATAAACCCAGAGATACAAAACTTAACACCCTGTCCCCACCCCCCTGCTCTCCCTTTCTCATACTCCCTCCTACCCCTTCTCAGGACCAGGGCAGCACATGATACAAACCAAAGACCACCTAATAAGCCTGCAGCCACTTCTCATAATCCCCCCATAAAACTTACCCAATCGCGAATGCAGCTGAGCTGTTAGACATGTCTACAATAAAGTTGTGGTCAACATTATTGGCACCCTTACACTTCAACCCCTTAATGTCCAATATCTCTTAAAAAAAATGGCCAGTGAAAAAGCTTTGGACTATATAGGCACACATATTTGACACACAAAAGAATCAAATAAAACAAGACCAATTAAAAAAGGAAATAATAAGAAATATAAAAACTGGGACACTGCCAGGACATGATTATTGGCACCCTTAAACAACTCAAATCAGTTTGAACAGAAGAACCACATTCCAACTGCAGTAAAATTAGAGGCATCTCTGATCAATTGTCAATACTCACATGACTTGAATCAACCACTGAATGATGGCTCTAATGTGTAAAAAAGCCACATTCACTCCCTGTTCCACTTTCACAATGGTGAAGGCAAGAGAGCTGCCTGAGACGGTCAGAAAAGCCATTACCACCAAATACCAAACTTCAAAGGAGTATAATGCCATCTCCAAAGACCCTGGGATTCCTGTTTCTACAGTTCACTATATTAAGACATGTTCTGCTCATGGAACTGTCAAGAACCAAACAGGACATGGTGGGAAAAGTAAAATTAATCCAAGAAGTCTAAGGTGGTTAGTGTGAACTGTTGGAAAAACAATGTACAACATCCAAAGACCTTAAGGCTGACCTTGAGCACCATACGCCATACACTAAACAAAGAAGGACTTCATGGGCGAAGGCCAGAGAGGGACTCCACTGCTCAAAGACAGACATAAAAAAGGTACCCCTGATCTTTGGCCATACCCACCTTGGGAAACCATAATCCTTCTGGGAAATTGTTCTGCAGACTCATGAAACCAAACTTGATCTTCGGCAGCGCAGACCAGCAATACATTTACAGGTGAAGGAGGAGAAATTTCACTTACCGTTAATTTCCTTTCCTAGAATACTGCTAGATCAGTCCAGACAAGCGGGTTATGCTCCCCTGCCAGCAGATGTTGGAGACAGAAAAAACCCTCCAGAGCTCTGATTGGTTGGGCTCTGGTTGGTATAGGTATACCCCTAGGGGTCCTCCTCAGTATCTTCTGACAAGTAATAACTATTACTATTGAAACTGACTAACAAAGGTCAACTATGTACAGGCAAGAAGAGTGGCTCAACGAAGTACATGAACCGGAGAGGTGTATGAAATGTCCCTAGGATATCAAGCCTGTATGAAATGTCTGTAGGCCATCCAGGGCATATTTTGGTACTACCTGAAAAATGAGTGTCAGCTCCACTGCACGTGCACCACTGCAACTGACAACCGGGTGGGTTCTGGACTGGTCTAGCAGTATTCCAGGAAAGGAAATTAACGGTAAGTGAAATTTCTCCTTCCAGTTCATACTGCTAGACCAGTCCAGACAAGCGGGAAGTACCAAAGCTAACGACCCTAAGGGTGGGCAGAGAGAGCCACTGACAGCATCCCAACTCCAAACTGACTGTCTCGCGCTTGGATGTCGAGACGATAATGCCGAACAAACATGGACAAAGACGACCAGGTTGCCGCATGACAGATATTGAGAGGAGCTATTTGAGAACGTTCGGCTCAAGAAGTAGCCTAAGCTCGATTGGAGTGAGCCCGGAGACCCGCAGGTACCAGTTTACCTTGACCAATATAGGCCTGATGTAGCCACCTAGCAATAGTGGACTTAGAGACCGCGAGACCTCGCCGAAGGCCCGCAAAAAGAACAAAGAGATGGTCTTACGAAACGAATTGGTGACTTTCAGATAGCAGAAGAGAACTCTTAGATCCACCGCTCGAAGATTCTAATGCCGCCCTAAACATTGTACTTTTGAAAATGCAGGCAACAGAAGAGGTTGATTGAGATGAAAAGGCGTAAGGACCTTAGGCAAGAAGGAGGGAACAGCTCGGAGGAAACGCCCTCCGCAGAGAAAAAAAGATAGGGATCCCAACAAGAGAGAGCTTGCAGCTCAGAGATCCTACGAGCCAAGGTTATTGCCACTAAGAACACTGTCTTAAGCGTTAAGTCCCAAAGAGTGACGTCCTTGAGAGGTTCAAAGGGCTGGCCCATAAGAGCTTTCAGAACCAGGACGAGATCCCAGGAAGGAATCATCGGACGAACTGCGCCACGTCCGAGTGCGACACAAGCAAGCGGCCCCCGGAAACACGTTAGGGCCGAAACCTGTACCCAAAGGGTTCCGAGGGCTAATCCGTTATCCAGACCCTCTTGTAGAAAGGTGAGAACCTCTGGGATCCCGGTGCGCCACGGAGAGACCTGGCGGAACGAACACCATGACTCAAACACGCGCCACACTTGAGCGTATGCCAGAGACGCTGAAGATTGACGGGCGTTGAGAAAGCGTAGTTACTCACCTGTAACAGTTGATCTCAGGGAACAGCAGGAATTAAGTCTTCACATATGGGTATCGTCGGTACAGACGAAGCCTGCGCGGGAACGCTCCCCAGCGTCCAACAGGAAAGCTTTCGGGAGCTTCCCACAGTGCCTGCATGCTGCCTTCCCGCCTTTCCAACTCTCCGTCAGTTGAGTTTATAGCTGAGACAGAAAGACACACAGAGAGAGAGAGAGAGAGAGACACAGACACACAACTCCTAGGTGAGGTAGGTTGGTTGTGCAGACTTAATTCCTGCTGTTCCCGGAGATCACCTGTTACAGGTGAGTAACTACGCTATTCTCCAGGAACAAGCAGGAATGTAGTCTTCACATATGGGGACTCCCCAGCTGAGAGAGGCCAGGAGGATGACCCTAGCAAGCTGCAAATCTCTGGTGAGATGGGTCATTCTTCCTCCCATGGATCTCTGGCAACGAAAACCCCGGGACGGTGGGTAGGAGTTGCATTAAGTCTGAAAGAGATGCTGTAGAACAGCCTGTCCAAACGAGGCATCCCGATGGGAGTCCTTATCTAAACAATAATGGGCTGTAAAGGTGTGTACTGAAGCCCAGGTGGCTGCTGTACAGATGTCAATACACATAGAACAAAGATTAGCCATGGAGGTTGCCATGGCTCTCACACTGTGAGCTTTGACGTGGCCTTCAAGAGAAAGCCCCTTACTCTCGTATGCAAAGGATATACAATTCGCAATCCATCTAGAGAGAGTTCTTTTGGAAACTGGAAGTCCCAAATGACTAGAATCAAAAGCAACAAAAAGCTGAGAAGATTTTGTGTGTTGCTTAGTTCTTTGAAGGTAAAAAGCGAAGGCTCTTTTACAATCCAAGGTATGAAGGGTTCCTTTCTGCACTAGAGGCATGAAGCCTAGGAAAGAATACAAGAAGGTAAACTGATTGGTTTAAATGAAAAGGCGAAACCACCTTTGGCATGACGTGAGGATGAGTCCTAAGAATGAGTGGAGGAGTGGCCTAGTGGTTGGGGCAAGGTACTTTAGGCCGGAAGGTAGGGGGTTCAAATCCCAGTAGAGGACAGCAACCTTGGGCCGGAAGGACTGGGGTTTCTAGTCCCACAAATGCTCCTTGTGGTCTTGGGCAAGCCACTTAACCCTCCATAGCCCATGTTCCCTATAAAATAGTTATCTCCAAGTTATAATGCCCTGTTCAATGTAATTTCAGTTTGTTCAATGTAAACCGCACTGATGCAGAATAGCGCGGTATATAAGAGAATGTAAATAAATAAAATAAATAAATAAATACCTTATCATGGTGAAATCTTGTATAAGGGGGATCAGCCACTAAGGCCTGCAACTCACTGATGCGTCTTGAAGTGAGAGCAACTAGGAAGATGACTTTCCAGGAAAGAAACTTCAGGTCCGTAGTGGCTAAGGGCTCAAAGGGCGGTTTGATAAGCTGTCTGAGAACAAGATTGAGATACCATGCCACCGGTGGCGGCTTAATGGGAGATTTTGAGGGAGGAGTGGCCTAGTGGTTGGGGCAAGGCACCACAGGCTGGAAGGTCGGTGGTTCAAATCCCACTAGAGGACAGCAACCTTGGACCGGAAGGACTGGGGTTTCTAGTCCCACGGGTGCTCCTTGTGGTCTTGGGCAAGCCACTTAACCCTCCACTGCCCATGTTCCCTGTAAGTATTAGTGTATGTCTCTCATATCCCCTTGTGTTAAATGTATCCCCCAATTGTGTTGTGACCACTTTGATTGAAGGATAAGGTGGTATACAAAACTGGCTAAATAAATAAATAAATTTTGTTAAGAGTAGACCTCTCATAAATCTTGCTACAAGTGGATGAGAGGAAACAGGTTGTCCATCCAAAGGCTTGCAAGAAGCTGCAATGGCACTAAGATGAACCCTTACTGAATTGGTTTTAAGACCAGAATTTGATAAATGGAGGAGATAACTCCAGTAGCGATTCCAGAGGCACCGAAAGGTGGTGAAGCTCCCTTTGAGAATACCATACAGAGAACATTTTACACTTGAAGGCGTATGATCGCCTTGTGGAGGGTTTTCTGGAGGCCACCAGGATATCCCTTTACCTGCTGAGAAAGGATGATATCTGGAAGCTCTAGGCTTTCAGCAACCAGGCCCTGAGATGTAGGGACTGGGGATTCGGGTGCAATAGTGTCCCATTGTCCTGGGAAAGAAAATATGGAGCATATCCCAACTCCCATGGCATGGCTTGAGACAGAAGCAGAGGATACCACGTTTGCTGTGGCCAACGTGGCGCTATGAATATCATATGTCCTCTGTCTCTCTGAAGCTTGAATAGTGTTTTGAGAATGAGGGGAATGGGTGGGAAGGCATAGAGGAAGTCCTGCCCCCAGTGGAGGAGAAAAGCATCTCTTGCCTGACAGTTTTGAGCCGGAATTCTGGAACAGAACTGGGGAAGTTTGGCATTCTGTGGACTTGCAAAGAAGTCTATATCTGGGATTCCCCAGATTCGAAACAGTCGAGCAATCTGGTCTGAGTGAAGAGACCATTCGTGTGGCAGCAGCATTAGACTGAGTTTGTCTGCCCAAAGGTTTTGAATGCCCGGAAGATATACCACTAGGTGGTGGATTTGAAGCCCTCTGGCGAGGGCCCACAGTCGCAAAGCTTTGTTGCATAACGGCAGAGAGCCCGTTCTGCCCTCCTTGTTCACATAGAACATGGCTACTTGCTTGTCGGTCTGGACCTGAACTGTCCTGCAGCTGAGCTGGGTTTGGAATACTCAAAGAGCATGAAAAATGGCTCTGAGTTCTTGGAGGTTTATGTGAAGACAAGCCTCCTGTGGGGTCCAGAGACCCTGAGTAGAGAGATCATGCAAGTGAGCTCCCCAACCCAACTTCGCATCAGTTGTTAGAGTGGCCTGGAAAAGAGGCTGCTGGAAAGGACAGCCTACTAGAAGGTTTTCCAGAGATTGCCACCATTGAAGGGACGAAATGAGATGTGTGGAGTTACTGATTTTGTCTGACAGGCGACCCAAAGCTTGTGTCCACTGAGGAGAGGGTCCACTGGGCTGCTCGCATGTGAAGGCAAGCATAGGGAACCACATGGACAGTGGATGCCATATGCCCCAGAAGCTGAAGCACTTCCCGAGCAGTCAGGAAGACTTTCATAGCTGCTTGGGATGCCAGCTGCACTATACGAAGACAACGGGGCTGTGGTAGGAAAGCCCTTGACTATCTGGTATCTAGACGAGCCCCTATGAACTCCAGGGACTGAGAAGGGGTGAGCTGAGATTTTGGGAGGTTTATGACCAGTCCCAAGTAGCGAAGAATTCGCATCGTGTGAGAAAGAGCAAAGCTGGCTTCTGAAGCTATCGATGCTCGAATAAGCCAGTCGTCTAAGTAGGGGAAGACAAATATTCCTAGAGTTCTCAGAAATGCTGCTACTACTGCCATGCATTTTGTGAAGACTCTTGGGGCAGAAGCAAGCCCGAAGGGAAGAACCCTGTATTGAAAAAGGAATTGAAGGAATTTTCTGTTATCTGTATGGATGAGAATATGAGTATATGCATCCTTTAGATCTAGAGAACATAGCCAATCCTGACTCTGAAGGTATGGCAAGAATGTTCCGAGGGAAATCATTTTGAAATTTTTTCGGAACAGATATTTGTTTAATTCTCTGAGGTCCAGAATAGGCCTGTGCCCCCCTGTTTTCTTGGGAATGAGAAAATAGGGGGGAGTAAAACCCCACACCCTGTTGAGGTATGGGTACTTCTTCTATTGCTCCTTGAGCAAGAAGTGATGTGACCTCCTGACACAAGAGACTGGTGACAGGGACCTGAGAATTGAACTGCTTTATGACTGTAGGAGGGGCAGGCTGTGGAAGTGGAGTCTGTACCCCTCTCATACAATGGACAAAGTCCAGTTTTCTGATGTTATTTGTTGCCATCTGCTGGCAAAATGGCATAATCTTCCTGGAATGGTGAGGGGTTCTGGACCTTTCAGGGGCAGAAAGACTAAGTTCTCTAGGAAGGAGTCAAAGCCCCTGAGGAGGCTGAACTTGTGGAGCCGATTCAGTTCTTGGAACTTGTGGCTTCCTCTGCTGTCTGTTCTGTTGTTGCCCCCTTTTGGGAAACATGAACTGGACAGTGAGTATGATGGGTATAGGATGGGTAAAACCTCTTTCTTACTGAAAAAGGGTTTTTTGGCTGACTTTTTCTTTGCTGGGTTGGCTGTAGACTTAGTCTATTCAAGGTAGTATTTTCAGATTCATGCTGATTTGCCTTGTCTTGCCAATCCTTGCCAAAGAGATTTTCTCCTGTGCAAGGAATATTTCCCAGTTTCTCTTGTACCCACTGTTCTAAGTCCAATGCCTGGAGCCAGGCAATACGACATGCACTGATAGAAATAGCAGAAGTTCAGCTAATACATTCAAAGCAATCTAAGGATGCACGGTTCACAAATTTAGAGGAGATGGATCCTCTGGGAGGATTGCTCTGGTGCTGGGAGAGTCATCAGAATCATCGGAATCGGAAGATTCGAAGTATCTCGGAGACCGGTGTTCGAGCAACGCTCGGTACCGGTACCACTCGAAGCCTATATCGGGGTGTCTCGGTACCGGCCCTTCGATACCTGAGATAGACTCAAGGTTCGGCATGGGCAGAAGCATACCTGCAGAGGCAGGTGCACTCGGTACCGGCACCGGTATCAGTACTGATACCTGTGGAACCATCTGTAGCAGTCTTAGCGGTACCGAAGCTGCTAAGAGAGCCGCTAGACTGCATTCGATAGCAAGGAATCTCTGATCGATCGCTCCTGCCGATGCCTAGGTGTCGGTACCAGTGGAAGTGGCTACGACCCCAGAACATGGCACCAGTAGTTCTGCAGAGGTTGAAGCCTCTGAAACATTCTGAAGCCCCGTTAATGCTTTGGAGACCGAGGTCTCCCGCCGGGGCTGTTCTGCTGGTGAACTTTCCTCGAGGGCAACACCAATGGCATCTTGATGCTTGGAAGGAGATCTACACCCTTTGAGGATCGGCCAGTCTTAAAAAACTTAGGTTTAGTTACCTGAGATCCATGGGAAGAAGATGAAGCCCTGGAAGACATCGATGCAACGGACATCATGTCAGCGGCAAAAAGGGTACAGAGTTTTGCAGCTCTATTCTGCAGGCCCCTCTTGGTCATCTTTCTGCAGGAGAGAGACTCCGATGGAGACTGGTCAGGACCTAAACATTTAAGACACCATTCATGGGTGTCGGTGACTGATATTGTATCGCCACATTTAGAACATTTTTTTTTTAAACCATTAGCTGGTTTTTCCATGTCTGAGGAAAAATGGGCCTAGTGCCCAAAATGGCGCCTAACCCCGGGAGGGGAAAGGCTCCTAAAGAAAAGATTTTTTTTTTTAAAAAGAAAGAAGAGAGAACCGGTGGTAGGCGTTGAATGAAGGCAGACGCGACCACAAAAAAACAAGAATAGATTTTCTGTGGTGACAGGGTGTGTGTCCTCTCAACTCCGCGGAAAACGAAGAACTGACAAAGGAGAGTTGGAAAGGCAGGAAAGGCAGCACGCAGGCGCTGTGGGATGCTCCCAAAAGCTTTCCTGTTGGACGCGCTGGGGAGCGTTCCCACACAGGTTCCATCAGTATCGATGATACCCATATGTGAGGACTACATTCCTGCTTGTTCCTGGAGATGCATAGCAACAACTTTGGAAGAGTAACCCTTGCAGGTTAACTTGCGGCATTCAAGAGCCAAACCGTAAGCGAGTAAAGAGCGGAGTTGTCCATGGTGATTGGACCTTGCCGTAGAAGGCCCAAGGGAGCTTCCAGTCGCAGAGGAACTACCCGAGACAGCCTTAAGAGATCGGCATACCAGGGTCTCCTGGGCCAATCTGGCGCCACTAGGATCACTGGACCCTGGTGCTCCCTGATCCGATGGAGAACTTTCCCGATCATGGCCCAAGGCAGGAACACGTAGAGAAGGACATGTTGTGCTAGAGCATCTATGACCTGAGACCTGTGTTCCCTCCAGAGACTGAAGACGACCGGCACCTTGGCATTCGCTGCAGAGGCCATGAGATCTATCGCCGGCCAACCCCATCTCTGAACTATTTCCTGAAAGGCTTCCTGAGCGAGTTCCCACTCCCAGGGATCGAGGGTATGTCGGCTTAGAAAATCGGCTTTGACATTGCTCGTCCCGGCGATATGCTGTGCCGAGATGGCTTGTAAATGCCTCTCTGCCCAAGGGAGAAGGAGAGTCATTTCCTCTGACACACCTGGGCACTTCGTGCCACCTTGATGGTTGAGATAAGCCACGGTAGTCGTGTTGTCGGATAAGACACGAACCACTTGATCCCGCAGGAGATTTAGAAAACACTGTAAGGCCAGGCAGACTGCCCATGCTTCCAGACGATTGATAGTCCATTGAGACTTGCATGGCGACCAAGTTCCCTGCGCTGTGTGAGTCCGGCAGTGAAATCCCCAGCCGGAAAGATTGGCGTCTGTTGTCACTAATATCCAGCGTGGAGTTTCTAGAGGTACTCCTCTGAATAGATTGCGTGGAGACAGCCACCAACGTAGGCTGTGTCTGATTGGCAGCCGGAGCGGGAGACGGAGTTGGTAGTTCTCCGACACAGGTGACCACCGAGAGGGGAGAGCGTTCTGTAAGCAGCACATGTGCGCCCTGGCCCAAGGAACCAGATCGATGGCCGCCATGGTTCCCAGGACCTGAAGATAATTCCAAGTTGTGAAGAAAATTTGAGGAAGTGCTCCTGAGTCAGGAATACGCGACCTTGACGGGTGTCGAACCGCGCCCCGAGAAAGTCGATCTGCTGAGACGGCTGAAGGCAGCTTTTGGCATGATTGATCACCCAACCCTACTGCTCTAGGAAGGAGACTACCACGGATATGGTGTTGCAGGCTTCCAGGAAGGAATCTGCCCGAATGAGCCAATCGCCCAAGGGTGTACGCGGATACCCTGTCTGCGCAAAGCCGCCACTACCACCACTATTACCTTGGAGAAAGTTCGAAGAGCAGAGGCAAGGCCAAACAGCATTGCCCAAAACTGAAAATGTTGTCCGAGAATGGCGAACCGCAGGAAACGCTGGTGTTCGGTCCAAATGGGAATGTGAAAGTATGCTTCTGCGAGAGAGAGGGGCCAGACACTCTCCCTTGCGCACTGCCTGGATAACGGAATGGAGCGTCTCCATCCGGAAGTGAGGCACTCGAAGGCTGCGGTTGACTCCTTTGAGATCCAGGATAGGATGAAAGGAGCTGTCCTTCTTGGGCACCATGAAATAGAGTAATGGCCTAGCCCTCTTTCCAAGGACAGGACAGGACGGATGGCGTTGAGGAAAAGGAGTCTCTGAATAGTAGTTTAAATGGCCAATATTTTCCCGGGAGCCCGTCCTGGAGAGACCAGGAAGGTGTTGCGAATGGGCCACCAACATTCAAGGGAATAACCGTGAGAGACAATGTCGAGGACCCACTGATCGGAGGTTATGAGTGCCCACTGCCGAGAAAAAAGTGCCAACCGGCCTCCCACTGGCGGCAAGGTCTCGAGTGGGTCGCCCGTCCCGTCAGCAGGAAGGTCACGTGGTACCAGAAAACTTTCCTGGGCCTGAATAGGACTCGGTGCCTTGCGGGCTCCTCAAAAGGACTGCAATCTCTGTCCAAAACGAGTGGGAGGAGCCGCAGAGGGGGCCGGTTTATAAGAACGGAATCTACGGGAATCACGGATCTAGAAAATTGCCGAAAAGTCTGAGAATGAGAAGGCTGGCGTAAAGAAGCCTTTGGCCTATCTTCCGGTAAACACTGAGGTTTAACCTCACCTAGATCCTTTACCAATTTATCCAGATCCTCACCAAAGAGGAGCCTTCCTTTAAAGGGAAGCTTCAAGAGTCGCATCTTGGAGGCGACATTTGCTGCCCACTGACGCAGCCAAAGCCATCTTCTAGCAACTGTCACCGCTGCCACTGAGCGAGCTGAGAGACACAACAGATCATAAAAGGTATCAGCCAAGAACGCCGCGACAGATTCCAGACGCCCCACGGTTGATCTGGTGGCAGTCGCCGAATCCACCGCAATAAGGCACGGGCCGCTAGACCCCCGCAGCCTGGAGCAGAAGAGCCGAAGATGAGAAGGCTATTTTCAGAAGACTCTCAATCTTATGGTCTTGTTGGTCTCGGAGCGCTGCTCCGCCCTCGACTGGAATGGTGGCATGCTTGGTAACACCCTTCACCAATGCATCCACTTTCAGGTATGCCAGCCACCGTTCCAGTTCTGACGGGGACCAGAGGTAAAGCTGACCAAGACGGCGCGCTGTACACAGAGAGGTATCTAGGGATTCCCATTCCCGAGACACCATTTGTTGTAATTCCGCCAGGAAAGGAAAGGCTTTGGAAGGCTTACGTATGCCCTGTAAAATGGGATCTGCCTGAGACTAAGACTGGGAACCTTGTGGCTCAGGTGGGTCAGTGAGGCACAGCGCTTCTACCCCTTGCCCTATTAAGGCAGGCAACTCCTCTTCCCGAAAGAGTGATATCCTGAGAGTCTTCATGAGTAGTCACTGAAGAGTCTGACGGAGAATATTCTCCATCCTCTCGATCTAAAGATTCCAGACTCGCCTCTGCTGAAGATCTGCCTTCTTCAGGGGCCACCAAACTGTCCTCTAAAATCCATTAAACTCCATTGGGGGGATGCCCCCCCTTGAGGTCTGATCTTTTGAGTCCGCTAGCGAGGCACAGAAGCAGGTATTCCCTTGGCTGGAGCAGGCAAGGGCTCTGAAGGGACACCTGAGGAGTCTGAGTGCCACAGGGCCCATGCCTGGTGAAACAGAGCCAGGAACTGGCCATCAGAGGGATGCACGGAAGGCTCAAGCTGCGTGGAGACAGATGGGGGCTGCGGAACCAAAACCGGAGCACTTTGAGAACCCTCTGCAGGTGGAGAGTGCTGCGGCCCATCCAAGGAAGGGGGTGCAGAGGCACTGAAGTCCAAAGTAGGGAGTGCAACAGGAAGGGTACTAGGAGTTTCCCCTGGATGTGAACAACATGCTAGGCACAGCCTGTTTGTCATTCTCCTTCTGCTTCTTGTTACAAACTATACACCTGTGTAGTGAGGAAGGCATAATTATTTTTTTTTTTAAACAAGTGCCGATCCTGAAAGCAGCCTGCAAAGTATACTGCTAGCCCTGACAACACCAGAGCGGACAAAGGAACTCCGGGGCCCAAAATGAAGAGAAGACACCGTCAAAAAACACTTCCAGCCTAAAAATGGCCAACAGGAGCGCGATAGCGCAAATGGCCGCCGGCTGAAAACACGCCAAAGCAAGAACTCTGAAATAAGGAAGGCAACGCGCCCAAAAGGCCCCTGATAGTATGGGTCCCGAAAGGCCAGTAATAGGGAGGAGAGGAGTGCTGACAGCTGCTTCAGAGGTAGAGAACCCATTTTTTTCCCCAAGCGGAGATGGAGGGGGAGTGGGGGAGAGAGACAAAGGCTGTCACTCACAGTACCAGTCAGTGCCGCCAAGGCTGAGAAGAGGACCGAGAAGCCCTGAGGCTGAACTTAAGAAATTTAATTAACTTCAACAATTTACATTAATTGAATTTGTCCTCCATCCAGCAGGCAGGCCCTCGTGGCTTAAGGCTGGGAATCCCCCGATGGAGGGAGCTCTACTGATCCATGCGATCAGGAGCTCACCTCAGGAGACACTGCACCTAAGAAAACAGTGTAATGGTTGGGAATGTGGTATCTGGGAAACCCAGAGGAACACCTCATGTGCGTTCTGGGTAAATTCAGAAAATTAAAGATGAAGGAAAAGAAATTAAACTTAAGGAGAAAATATAATACCACCCTCATCTGCTGGAGAAAGAGAAAATACTGAGGAGGACCCCTAGGGGTATACCTATACCAACCAGAGCCCAACTAATCAGAGCTCTGGAGGTTTTTTCTCTGTCTCCAACATCTGCTGGCAGGGGAGCACAACCCGCTTGTCTGGACTGGTATAACAGTATGAACTGGAAATGAAGTTTATAAGGAAAACATCCTTCCTACTGTTAAATATGGTGGAGGTTCCATAATGTTGTGGGGCCATTTTGCTGCCTCAGGAACTAGAGGCTTGCAACGTATTAAAGGAATCCATTAAGTCAGGGGACTAAAAGTATTCTGGAGCAAAATGTGCTACCTAGGATCAGAAAGCTAGATCTAGGTCTAAGGTCATGGATCCTCCAGTAGGATAATGACCCAAAACATACTTCCAAAAGTATAAAACAATGGTTAACCCTTTGAAGGCCTACTTTACATTTTTAATCAACATTCTGCAGCCGGGGTAATTTTTGCATATTTCAGGAAAATTGTACCCGTCTTATTCAATATGTTCTAATAGTGATTTTCCTTCTGCTATGGTCATGTATTATATACCATTTGATAGGAATATTTAGTCAGAATTTTGGATCCCGAATGTTTTGGGCTCGGCCTGGAAAGGGTTAAAAAGGAACACATGAACCTTTTAAACTGGCCAATAATGAGTCCTGATCTCAATCCAATTGAGAACCTTTGATAACAGCTGAAATCTGCCACTGGTAAAAGAAATCCTGGAAACATTCACGAGCTGGAACAAATCGCTGTTGAAATGCCGGAGAAACTATCAGCAGACAGATATATAAATCTTATAGATGGCTACAAGAAATGTTTGGAAGCAATCACTGCCAAGAGTTGTGCAACCAAATATTAATGAAGGGTGCCATTAATCCTGTCAAGATCATAATTTGTTTTGCTTTTTTCTCCGAAATTACTGTATCTAAGTTGCAGAGACCTTTTTTTTGTTGTATACCTTTGAACCCAATGGATAGTTGTTGCATACCTTTGAACCCAATGGATAGCTACAACAAAACAAATTGTGCTGTAGTGCTGGAAGATGAGACCCCCAGGTCGGAAGGCACTCAACTAGCTACTGGGGAAGAGCCGAAGACTTTTCAGAGTAAAGCCAGCATTTATGATGTGGTTGGATCAAAGCCCTCGGGACATCTGACTGCTGATGTAGCTGCGCATGAAATGAGAGTCAGAAGCTGTAAAGATGTCTTACACATTGGAACATGGAACATGCGAAGCATGAACCAAGGGAAGTTGGAGGTGGTCAAGAATGAAATGGAACGTGTACAACTTGATCTGTTGGGTGTCAGCGAACTGAAATGGACTGGAATCGGGCACTTTGCATCAAATGATCACATGGTCTACTATGCTGGAAATGAAAGACAAAGAAGAAATGGTGTTGCATTTATAATAATAAGAAACTTGCAAGAACTGTAATTAAATACAATGCAATCAGCGAACGCTTAATCTCTATTCGTCTACGAGGAATGCCTATCAACACAACTATAATTCAAGTATATGCCCCAACAACAGCTGCAGAAGAGAATGAAATTGAAGAGTTCTATGAACAAGTACAAGCTGAAATTGACATAACATGCAAACAGGATATCCTGATAGTCATGGGTGACTGCAAAGCAAAAGTTGGCAACAAAGAAGATGACAAAGTAGTTGGAAAATATGGACTTGGCAACAGAAATGAAGCTGGAGAAAGACTGATAGAATTCTGCAAGACCAACGATCTACTCATCTCAAACACCTTCTTCCAGCAACACAAGCGGCGACTGTACACATGGACTTCACCCAATGGATTGTATAAAGATCAAATTGACTACATCTGTGGAAGTCAACAATGGAAAAGCTCTTTAACATCAACAAAGACAAAACCTGGAGCCGACTGTGGTACAGATCATCAACTACTAGTATGCAAACTCAAGCTAAAGTTGAAAAAGAGCAAACCACTCATGAATGCAGCAAAATATGACCTTGAGAATATACCACTGGAATTTAAAGACTGCCTGCAAAATCGATTTGCTGCTTTAGATACAAATGATAGAGCTCCAGAAGAGTTATGGAATGACATCAAGAAGGTTGTGTTGGAAGAACGCGAGAAGTCTCTACAAAAGGTGAAAAAGAAAAAAACTGCCAAAATGGATGAAGGAAGAAACTCTGAAAATTGCCCAGAAATGCAGAGAAGCTAAAGCCAGAGGAGAAAGAATCACAGAACTCAGA
Organism: Ichthyophis bannanicus; assembly: GCA_033557465.1. Classification (NCBI taxonomy): domain Eukaryota; kingdom Metazoa; phylum Chordata; class Amphibia; order Gymnophiona; family Ichthyophiidae; genus Ichthyophis; species Ichthyophis bannanicus. Next base: position 1,088,616,650 of record CM066032.1, on the reverse strand, counting down.
GATTTCCAACGTGCAGCAAGACAGGACAAGGAAAAGTACTACAATGAAGCATGCAAGGAAATAGAAGCAGAAACTATCAGAGGAAGAACAAGATAGGCTTTCCTAAAGCTACGAGAGTTAAAGAAAAAGTTCCAGCCTCGAATTGGAATGTTACAAGATGCTCAAGGTTCTATGTTAAATGATGCTGAGAAGATCAAGAAAAGATAGAAGGAATATACAGAGTGTTTATATGATAAAGATCAAGTGGACCAACAGCCGTTTCAACCTGTACCTTATGATCGGGAACCATTGGTGATGAAAGAAGAAGTCGAAGCAGCATTGAAAGCCTTATCAAAGAACAAAGCACCAGGCATTGATAGCATTCCCATAGAAGTATTACAGCAATCTGATGCAGCTGTTACCGTACTTACAAGGCTCTGCCAAGAAATATTTATTTATTTATTTACATTCTCTTATATACCGCGCTATTCTGCATCAGTGCGGTTTACATTGAACAAACTGAAATTACATTGAACAGGGCATTATAACTTGGAGATAACTATTTTACAGGGAACATGGGCTATGGAGGGTTAAGTGGCTTGCCCAAGACCACAAGGAGCACCTGTGGGACTAGAAACCCCAGTCCTTCCGACCCAAGGTTGCTGTCCTCTAGTGGGATTTGAACCCCCAACCTTCCGGCCTGAAGTACCTTGCCCCAACCACTAGGCCACTCCTCCACTTATGGAAATATGTGAATATGGAAGACATCATCATGGCCAACTGACTGGAAAAGATATCTGTGTTTATACCAATACTAAAGAAAGGTGATCCAACTGACTGTGGAAATTATCGCACAATCGCTCTGATCCCACATGCCAGCAAGATTCTACTGAAGATTATTCAAGAGAGACTACAACCATACCTGGAACAAGAACTACCTGAAGTGCAAGCAGGGTTCAGGAAAGGGCGAGGAACAAGAGACATCACTGCGGATGTGAGATGGATCCTTGAAAAAACTAAAGAATACCAAAAGGATATCTATTTGTGCTTTATCGACTATAGCAAAGCTTTTGACTGTGTAAACCATGAGAAACTCTGGGCCACATTAAGCAGCATGGGTATATCAGAACACCTGATCATACTTTTGCACAATCTGTACATTGATCAAGAAGCAAAAGTTCAAACGGAACAAGGAGAAACAGAATGGTTTAAAATAAGCAAAGGTATAAGACAAGACTGCATACTTTCCCCCTACCTGTTTAATTTATATGCAGAACAAATCATCAGAGAAGCAGGATTGTATGAAGACAACAGAGGTGTGAAGATTGGTGGAAGACTCAACCACCTTCGCTATGCTGATACCACATTACTGGCTGAAAGTGAAGACGATCTGAAACATTTGCTTCTCACAATCAAAGAACATAGTCTCAAAATGGGCCTGCACCTTAACGTAAATAAGACAAAGATCATGACAACTGGCATAATCAACAGGTTCATCGCTGAAGGAGAAGAAATTGAAATTGTGAACAACTTTAACCTACTTGGATCAACTATCAATAAAGAAGCAACAAGCAGTCAAGAAATCAGACGACGCATTGCTCTTGGCAGAATGGCTATGAAAGACCTAGATAAGATTCTCAAGAGCAGAGATGTCTCTCTCCATACAAAGATTAGACTTTGTCAAGCCATAGTATTTTCAATAACATCATATGGAAGTGAAAGCTGGACAGTGAAAAAGACAGACAGGAAGAAAATTGATGCCTTTGAATTATGGTGCTGGCGGCGAATACTGTGTATACCATGGACTGACCGAAGAACAAACCAGTCGGTACTAGAGGAGATCAAACCTAAGCTTTTTTAGAAGCTCAGATGACAAGACTTCAACTTTCATACTTTGGACACATCATGCGGAGAAAGAGATCATTAGAGAAAGACATCATGCTTGGCAAGATAGAAGGTCAACGCAAAAGAGGAAGGCCAGCAATAAGATGGATTGATACAATAACAGCAGCTACGGGTACCAGTCTGTCAACAATGAGCCGCCTGACTGAAGACCGAACACAATTTAGGATAGCTATCCAGAGGGTCGCCATGAGTCGACTCCGACTCGACGGCACTTAACAACAACAACATACCTTTGAACATACTAGTAAAATATTAAGAGCCTAGGGCAAAGGAAAGACCTCGAGCCACATCTCAGATAAAATCCTGAAAGGACATATCCTCTGGTGGAGACATTCTACGCTGAGGAGAAGAATCCTCAGGAAGAAGTACTCTGGTATCAGCAGAGCTTTCAGAGTCTTCAGACTCATCCGAGGAATCAAAGTATCTCCGATCCGGGTGATCGTGCAAGGCACGGTACTGGTACCAATCGAAGTCGGCATCGGAGGGGTCTGGTACCGACTTGTCGATACCGGATGGATAAGCATGACTCGGTCCTGGTAGAATACCTGCCGATGTCGATGCAGTCGGTGCCGGTACCGGTTGAATTGTCTGAAGCAGTTTCAGGGGCACTGAGGCCGTGAAAAGAGCCGCCAGACTGCATTCAATAGCCAAGAAGCTCTGGTCTATCGATGCTGCCGATGCTTGGGTATCGGTACCGGATGAAGCAGCTGGTAGCCCAGAGCATGGCACCAGTTGTTCTGCCGAGGTTGAGGCCTCGAGAACATCCTGGAGCCCCGTTAGTGCTTTGGAAGCCGAAGCCTCCCGCTGGGGCAATTTTGCCGGTGAAAGTTCCTCAAGGGCAACGCCAGAGGCATCTTCATGCTTAGAGGGAGATCTACCCTTTGAGGACCGGCTAAATTTATATTTAGTTACCCGAGATCCATGGAAGACGTCGATGCCACAGAGGCTGCATCGGAGGGAAAAAGGGTGTTAAGTTTAGCAGCTCTGTTCTTCCGGCCCCTTTTCGACATCATCCCGCAGGCAACACACTCCAAAATAAAGTGGTCAGGACCTAAACATTTGAGGCACCACTCATGGGTGTCTGTGACGGAGATGGTACCGCCACACTTGGAACACTTTTTAAAACCCGAAGCGGGTTTTTCCATTTTAAAGGAAAAAGTTGGGCCTAGTGCCCAAAATGGCGCGTGGCACCTGAGGAGAAAATAACTGGAAAAGACTCCAGAAGAAAGGTTTTTTGGGTGTTTTTTTGGAAAAAAAGAAGGAAGAACTGGCGGTACCGGTGTAGCGTCGAAGGAAGGCAGACGCGACCACAAAAAAGAAGAATAGAAGGGAATTATTTTCTGCAGTGACAGGATGTGCGACCTGTTGGCTCCGCGGAAAACGAAGAACTGGAGAGGGACAGTTGGGAAAGGTGGGAAGGCAGCACGCAGGTGCTGTGGGATACTCCCAAAAGCTTTCCTATTGGACGCTGGGGAACGTTCCCGCGCAGGCTCCGTCGGTACCGACGATACCCATATGTGAAGACTACATTCCTGCTTGTTCCTGAAGATTGGCTTTTCTGACAGTCTCAGACAGTTCTCTTGTCTAAACCATTGGAACAGGGAGTGAATGAGGCCATTTTAAACATTAGAGCCATCATTCATTGGTTGATTCAAGTCATGCAAGTACTGACAATTGATCACAGGTGCATCTAAATTTTACTGCAATGGGAATGTGGCTCTTCTGTTCAAACTGATTTGAATTGTTTATAAGGGTGCCAATCCATCATGTTTTATACTAAAATTGAAAACACAATGTCCACTCAAAACTTATTCCCCAACAAAATAAAAAGCAGAACAAAATTAGCCTAACAGCTAGCACATATATTTTTGTTTAAGATTTTGTTGCAAGAGGTAGTATTCCCTCATGACAATTTTCCTATTTAATCATTTAAAGGTTTACCTAAAACCGGTGAACCATTCCCACATATGTATATCAACACAACCATGTGTGACCCACTCTGAGATTGCTTAAAAAACTCTTGAGACGAACCCCCAACGTCAATTGCAATATAATTGTTTAAAGTGTACAGAGTTTTAAGCAAACTCTTGCAACAAAATCTTACAAAAATATAGTGTACTAGCTGACAAGATTAATTTTGGCCTGCTTTTTATTTTGTTGGGGAATAATCTGTCTTGGCAATGTCCCAATTTTTATATTGCTTCCTACTATTTCCTTTAATTGGTCTTATTTTATTAGATTATTTTTGTGTGTCAAATATGTGTGCATATATAATCCACTGACTACTTTTATTTTTCTTTTTTTTTTTAATTTTAGGAGATATTGGAAATTAAGGGTTTGAACTGCAAGGGTGCCAAATGCTGACCACACCTGTATTTTTTCAAAGGTGTGAACCCGCAGTGGTCTGTTTACCAAGCAGTGCTAGCAGCTTCTGTGCAAAAACGGGGCCTCAGCTCAGATTTCACATGGAAGCTGCTAGCACTGCTTAGTAAATAAAGGTGAGCCAGTAGGTATAATATATCTCGATTTTCAGAAAGCCTTTGACACGGTCCTTCAGAGATTCTTGGGGAAATTAAAGATAGTCATGGGATAGGAGGCAATGTACTATTGTGGATCAGGAACTGGTTAAAAGACAGAAAACAGTAGGGCAAATGGCCAATTTTCTCAATGGAGGAAGGTGAATAGTGGATAACCCCAGGGAACTGTGCTGGGCCAGCTACTTTTTAACATATTTATAAATGACCTGGAAATGGGAATAACGGATTAAGTGAACAAATTTGCAGATGACAAAATTATTCAAAGTTGTTAAACACAAGAGAATTGAGAAAAATTGCAAGAGGACCTTGATAAATTGGAAGACTGCATGTCCAAATGGCAGATGACAAATGTGGAGAAATATAAAGTTATGTACATGGCAAAAGAAACCCCCAAACTACAGCTACACAGTACAGGGATCCACATTAGTAAAACCATACAGAAAACAAATTTAGTAGTCATTATGGATAACACATTCAAACCCTCTACCCAGTGTGCAGCCAAGGGTGAGAAAGCAAATAGAATGCTAGAAATCATAAGTAAAGGAATGGAGAATAAAACAAAGGATATTATAATACTTCTGTATTGTGCTATTGTGTGACCGCACCTTTAATACTGTGCACAATTCTGGTTGCCATATCTTTAAAAGAATATAGCAGAATTAGAAAAGGTACAGAGAAGAACAACCAAAATTGTAAAGGGGAGCTTAAAAGGTTAGGGCTCTTCATCTCTAAAAAAAAAGACGACTGAGGGGGAGAGGGGTTTTTTTTTGTTTAAGTTGATCTGTTGCAGGCTCTCCACTAGGGACCAATTGCCCTGTGTGCGCAGTTCCTTACAGTGGGCACCCCAGCCCAGTAGGGACGCATTTATGGTGAGGACCCTCTGGAGATTTGGGGACTGGAAGGGCATGTCCTCCTACAGGTGCTGTGTGCCCTGCCTCCAGTTGGGCGACTCCACTAGCTGATGGGACACTAGGACATTGTCACGGAGCCCGCCTGTGACTTGTATCCACTATGAGCAGACACACCACTGAGCTGCCCGCATGTGGAGGTGGACTTTGGGAACCACATGGACTGTGGATGCTATGTGGCCTAGAAGGTGGAGCATGGACCATGCCAACACTACGTGATGACGTTGCCCCTCAGAAGCCAGGGCCCTGAGGTGATCTGCCCTGTCGAAGGGAAGAAAGGCCCTGGCCTGGAGAGTGTGTCCAGTCAAGCTCCAATGAACTCCAAGTCCTGCGTTGGAGCGAGGTGAGACTTGGGGTGTTTTTATCATGAATCCCAAATGCTGCAGGACCTTGATGGTGTGGGCCGAGTTCCCCTTTACGAACCAGTTGTCCAGGTATGGGAAGATGAAGGACCCTTGGAGACGGAGGTAGGCGGCCCACCACTGCCAGGCATTTGGTGAAGACCCTTGGTGCAGAGGCTAGGCTGAAGAGTAGCACCCTGTACTGGTTGCCCCTACCATGAACCTTAAGTACTGCCTGTGGTTGGAATGAATAAGGATGTGGGTGTAAGCATCCTTTAGTTCCAAGAATAGCCAATCTCCCTGCTGGAAGTAGGGCAGCAATGTTCCAACGGGGAGCATTCTTTAACTTCTCCCGCACCAGGAACTTGTTCTGGTTTCGCAAGCCCAAAATGGCCCCCTGTTCTTTTTGGAAGCAGAAAGTAACAAGAGTAGAATCCCTTGCCCCTGAGGCGGAGGGGCTCCGTCCCTGATGAGGCCTGCGAGTTCCTGCAGTAGCAGGGCTTGGTGCAGGGGAATCCAAGGGAGCTCTCCTGGAAAGAAAGGGGGAGGCATCCAGTCCAAGTGAAAGAGGTAGCCTTCTGACCAGCTGGAAAGTCCAAGTGTTGGTGGTAATGGCTGGCCACCGATGGGTAAAGTGGATCAGATGCCTCCCTGTTAGCAGCTGCTCCCCCTGGGAGGAGAAGCTATGCTCAGGGAGTCAAAACCCCAACCCAGCCTGGGCAGTATTTATTTATTTATTTAGACAGATTTGTATGCCACCTTTTCCTTCAATCAAGATGGTCACGTCACAACACAATTGGAGTGTTACATTTAACATTAGGGTACGTGTAAACATTTAGACAGTACAGTTGTGACAGTATTTAGACAGTACAGTTGAGGTAACATTTAACAAAGGTATTTACTAACGTGGTGTGATAAATCTGTTCATGTGAATGGGATGGCTGTGTATTTAGTTGGCGGTGATGTTAATGCTGCTGTTTGGGTAGGGGATGTTGCTTGAATGCTCTTAGGTTTCTATAAATAACCATGTTTTGAGGTCTTTGCAGAAGTCTGTGAGGTCTTCTCAAGCTCTCAGGCTCATTGGTAGGGAGTTCCATATTGAGGATTCTAGTAGTGATGGTGCTCTTTTTGAGGTTTTTGTTTGGTTTTGTGATAGCCTGCAGGGGTGCTAATCATGTTATTATTGGTTCTTCTTGGTCTATTGCTGATGTCTCTTGTTATAATGTTTTGGAGTATGTCCGATGAGAGATGGTGAATGACTGAAGATTATCATGATTGTTTTGTATTTAGCTCTTGCCACCATTGGGAGCCAGTGTAGTAGTTGTAGGACGGGAGTGATGTGCTCGGTCCTTGGAGTGTCTGTAATGATGCGTGCTGTGGTGTTTTGTACCATCTGTAGTGAGTATAGTGTCTGGTGAGGAAGGCCTTGATATAGTGAGTTTCCATAATCAAGCAGTGGTGTGATGAGTGCCTGACATACTGTGTGGAAGTGGTCTTGACGGAGCATTGGTTTGATTTGTCTGACTGTTTTCAAGCGATGATATGCCTTGTTTGCAGTTTTGTTGATGTGAGATTTTAAGTTCAGAGCTCTGTCTAGTGTTATGCCCAGATACTTAACTTCTTCTTTGACTACTATGTGTTTGTCTAGGATGCTTATGGTTTGTGGAGGTGTGAATGTGGGGTTCCTGGTGACGAACATTGCCTCAGTTTTGTCGTAGTTGACTGTTAAGTTGTTGGCTATGAGCCAGTCATTCATGTCTTTGAGGCATTTTGTTATTGGTGTAGTGTTTAGTGCCAGTAAGTTGACTGGAGCGTACACCATGATGTCGTCAGCATAAATGTGGTAGCATAGATTATGGTTCTTGATGTTGCATATGGGCTGTATGTAGATGTTAAAGAGCATTAAAGACAGGGCTGAGCCTTGTGGTGTTCCCTGCGTGACAGGGAATTGTAGGGATTTCTTTTGATCGCATTCGACTTGTTGCGTTCACCCTTCCAAGTATGATGTAACCCACTTTAGGGTATTCTTGCATAGTCCTATCTGTTGTAAGCGTTGCAGTAGCTTAGGGTGTGACACGGTATCGAAGGCCACCGAGATGTCCATGAACACTAGCAGGAAGCTGTTTATGTTTTCTATGCCTCTTAGGAGATTGCTAAGTAGCTGGTGTTTGGGGGCTTAGAGCCCTTAGGCTTGCGTTGGCTTTAGCCGCTCCTTTGCCCTTGTGACCCTGAGAGGCCTGATATTGAGGATGGCCAGCCTTACTGAGGCTTTTCTGTGAAAAAGGGGCCTCTTCCTCGATGGCTTCTTCTTGGGAAGGATCTTCCTAGAGAGCAGAGCCCTTGTGATGTACTCTGTCAATCTCTGCCGCCTTGTCCTCCATCAGTTTTTCAAAAATGTTTTCACCGAGACAGGGGACATCAAGGAGTTTCTCTTGGACCCACTGCTCGAGGTCCGATGCCTGGAGCCAGGCTTGGCATCTGGCACAGATGCCTGCAGCAGCCACTCTCGCATTGGACTAAGCCATTGTAGTGGCTCAAGATATGTACTTTGAGCACTCCCTGACGCACTTTGTGAGAGTTTGGAATTGCTGAAGGTGATCTCCAGAGTCCTGCCGAGAAACCTGCGAGCTCTTTTGCTAAGTCTCAGATACATGCCAATATACAGCTGGTAGGCCTGGATTTGGCAATCCAGCATCAAGCCCTGGTAGCATTTGTGTCCAAGGGCATAGAGGGCACAGGCCTGACACCATGGTATGTAGAGTCCACTGCGCTTGCCTCATCTGAAGATGAGCAAGAGGGGAGACGAACTGTGGAGCCCATGTGGCCAAGAACACTAAACATCCACTGGATGTTGTGGCTGGACTCTGCTGTAGCTCCCGGGTCACTGCAATGAGATGCTGGGCCTGATCCGTGGGCAAGTATGCTTATGCTAGGATATCATCCAGAAGAGCGCCTATGAACTCTAGGCGATAAGAGACACAGGTAAGACTTTGAATAATTGATGACAAAGCTGAGGTTTTCCAACACCTGAATGGTGAGGGCTGCCACCTACTGCACCTTGGGCTGTGTCACTTCCCTGATTAACCAGTTGCCCAGGTAAGGGAAGACTAAAACACCCATGGTCTGGAGGAAGGCGGAGACTATCGCCAGACATTCCATGAAGACCCTCTGGACGGAAGCTAGGCCAGAGTAGCACCTGATACTGATAGTAACTTCTGCTGGGCATGAAGAGATATTGCCGATGAAGGGGGTGAATGGGAATGCAAGTATAGGCATCTTTGAGATCCAGGGAGCACAGTCAATCTTCCCATTGGAGGTAAGGCAATAAAGTTCCCAGGGAGACCCCTCTTGAATTTCTCCTTCACCAGAAAGTAGATGATTGCTTAGATCCAGTATGGGCTTGAAAACAACCGTTTTCTTGGAAATCAGGAAGTAATGGGAGTAGAACCCCTGTTCAGCCTGAGCTGATGGAACCAGCTCAATGGTTAAAATCATCCAGGAGGGTGTGAACCTCCTGTTAGAAGAGCTCCCAGTGGTGAGGACAGAGTGAATACTCCCCTGGGAAGAATGAGGTTAGAAGCTGGTTGACATGCAACAGTCCAGGATGGCTACCTATCTTTAGTGCATAGGTGTCTTATCACTGGCCATCTGTGGGCCTAATGGACCAGCCTGCCCCTTACTTGCAAAGAAACTGTACCCAGAGACAGGAAGTAGGGCCATGCTCCACAGTTAAAAGTCAAAAGCCTCCACCTGCTGCTGTGCAGACTGGGGCTTTTGTTGCTTCTGGCTATAAAAATGAACGCAAGGGTTACTTCAAGTGTCCGGGGTAGACAAATGTCTGAAGGGCTCCACAGAACAAAAGACGACCAAGGTAAGATGGCTCATTCGGGAGGGAAGACAGGCATGAATGCGTGGTGGACCTCTCAAAAGCTTCCTATGGAAGTTGAAGACTGTTCCCATGCAGGCTCAGTCTGTGACTCTGCCTATATGCAAGGGCTTGCCTTCCTGCTTGTTCCCAGAGAAAGTGATTTTTTAAAAAATGTGTAGAAAACACATGTCTCAGTGCAATCAACAATTGGCTAAGGTGAGATACATCAGGGTTTCAATAAACTTACTCACCTGTAACAGATGTTCTCCAGGAGCAGCAGGAATCAGTCCTCACATATGAGTGACGTCAGCGCCAACGGAGCCCCCATGCGGAGCATTTCCCCAGCTTTCAAGGAAAGCCTTTGGGAATGCAGCCACGCATGCGCGGTCCCCTTCCCGCCCAAAGGTGCCATCTTGCTCAGTCTGATGACATAGCTAAAAGACAGCACAAAAAAACCAAAATGAACTATATACAACTGCAACTCCAAGGGGAGGAGGGAGGGTTGTGAGGACTGATTCCTGCTGCTCCTGGAGAACACCTGTTGCACGTGAGTAACTACTCTTTCTCCAGGACCAAGCAGGAAGTCAGTCCTCACATATGGGTGACTCCCTAGCTCTGGGCTACCAGGAACCCAGGCCGAAAAATAGAGCTCCCTCTAGAGCCTCAGCAACAGTGAGAGAATCTTCTGAGACCACACCTGAACGGTAGCCCAACACCAGGGCCGGAGGGTAGGAGTTGCCTCAAAGAGATTACGGAGTACCGCCTGCCCGAAAGCACTGTCCCTACGAGACTCCCTCTCAAGGCAGTAGTGGGCCGCAAAAGTCTGCTTGAAGACCAAGTAGCAGCCCGGCAGATGTCTGCCAACGGAACAGAGCGGAGGTGAGCTACTGATGCGGCCTTAGCCCTAACCCGGTGGGCCGTGACTCGAACCTCCAGGGAGGTGGACAACGTACGCTTAGTGACAGGCAACCCCAATTTATTAGGGTCAAAGGAAATGAAGAGCTGAGAAGCCCTTCTATGTCCCTGCGAACGTTCCAGGTACCTCCTACAATCCAGGGTATGCAAGACAGTTTCGGCCCTACTGGCGTGCGAACTGGGAAAGAACGTCGGAAGTACCACCTCCTGATTGAGGTGGAAGGAGGAAACTACCTTTGGAAGGAACTTAGGATGAGTCCGCAAGACTACCCTGTTCTTATAGAACCTGGTATACGGCCTATCCGAGACCAGGGCCTGAAGCTCATTCACACGCATAGCCGAGGTGAGTGCCACAAGAAACAACGCCTTCCAAGACAGGAAACGTAAGTGGCAGGTAGCCATCGGCTCAAATGGTGGGCGAGTCAGTTGCTGCAAGACCACATTGAGATCCCACTCAGTGGCCGGTGGACGAATAGGAGGCTTTAGCAGGAGCAGGCCTCTGAGGAAGCGAGACACCAGGGGGTGGCCCGAGAGGGATTGTCCATCCACCGGCGAGTGGTGAACTGAGAGGGCACTGAGGTGGACCCGGACAGAGTTGGACTTAAGTCCCAGGTTTGATAGGTGAAGCAGGTATTGCAGCACCACCGGGACCGAGCCTCTTGTGAAGACTGGCCCCTGATAAGCCAGTCGTCCAGGTAAGGGAACACAAAGATCCTCTGGTCCCTGAGGTAGGCCGCAACCACTGCCAGGCATTTTGTAAAAACCCTGGGGGCGGAGGTGAGGCCAAAGGGAAGCACTCTGTATTGAAAGTGGTTCCCTCCCACCACAAATCTGAGGTATTGCCTGTGATTTGGATGGATGAGGATGCGAGTATAAGCATCCCTCAGGTCTAAGGAGCATAGCCAATCTCCCTGCTGGAGGTAGGGCAGTAAGATTCCAAGGGTAAGCATCTTGAACTTTTCCCTCTCCAGAAACTTGTTCATATTTCTCAGGTCTAGGATGGGTCTGAGGCCTCCTGTTCTCTTTGTTACCAGAAAGTAACTGGAGTAGAAGCCTTGCCCTTCCAGGTGGTGAGGCACCGGTTCCACGCCTGTTCCTGCAGAAGGCCTGTCAACTCCTGGAGGAGTAAGTTTCTGTGCAGAGGGGGTCTTGGAGGCTCCCCTGGAAAGTAGGAGGAAGGTATCTGGGTGAAGTGGAGCAGATAGCTCCTCTCGATGATGTTTAGCACCCAAGTATCCCCTGTGATGGCTGGCCACCTGTCTGCGTACAGGGTCAGCCGACCTCCTGTGCCCAGGAGAGGCTATGCTGGCACAGTCAAAACACCCCTCCCTGCTGAGCAGGAGCCGGAGTAGGAGGCTTGGGAGCCTTCTGCCTACGGGGCCCATGACCCTGCCCCTTGGCCTGCTGGCCCTGTTGGGGAGCTGCAGAGGCCTGGTAATGAGGGTAGGTTTTGTAGGCAGTGGTCTTCCTCGGGTAAAAGGTCTTTTTCCCCGAGCCCTTCTTCTGAGAAGGGGCAGAGGTTTTCCTGGACAGCCTGGTCCTGGTGAGAGTCTCTGACTCGAGTTGTGCAGCCTTGTCAGCCATGGGCTTGCCAAAGAGGTTTTCACCTCGACAAGGGACATCGACCAACTTGTCCTGTACCCATGGCTCGAGGTCCGAGGATTGTAGCCAGGCCTGGTGGCGTGCACCGATGCCAGCCCCTGCTACTTGGGCCGAAGCCTCAAATCCATCATAGGCTGCTCGAGAGAAACTTCAAGGCCTTGAACCTCTGCAAAGGTTCCTCGGACAGACCAGCAGAGAACTCAGAAATCTCCTTTGCCAGGTCTCGAAGGTACATGCCCATGTACAGCTGGAAGGTCTGGAAACGGCAAGCAAGCAGAGAGCCCTGGAAGCACTTTCTACCGAGGGCATCCAGGTTCCGGGCTTCCCTGCAGGGAGGCACCGAAGAGTGCATCTTCTGACTCTTCAGACGATGCATGGCCGATTCCACAACCATGGAGTGGTGCGGTAGCTGTGCCTTTTGAAACACGGGGCTCTTGCGGACTCGACAGATGGAATCGACCCGCTTGCTTAGAACTGGCATCGAGGACGGCGCCTCCCACATGCGGAAGAGCAACCGCTCCAGCATCGGAGGAACCGGTACAGTAAAGGCCTCCTTGGGAGGAGAGTCATACTGCAGGGCCTCGAGCTCCTCGGCTCCAGGCTCCTCCTCGGGGTCCGCCGGGAAAGCCAAGGCTTTGGCCATGTCCCGCACGAAGTCCAAGAAACGGGTATCCTCCGGGGGGACCTTGTCCAAGGCTCGGACGGACGCACCGAGTCCGGAAAGTGTCCGGGGACTCCTCTTCCTCAGTTACCCATGCCGATTCCTCTGAGGAATCGAGCGGCTCCGAGCGGACGGGCACTGACACCATCTGCCCCAACACCGAGGGTACTGGCGTCGACGACCTCGGTCCTGAACGGGAGGCCGAGGGTGACCTCGGCCGAGGATCGACTCAAGTTCACATGGTCTCTAGGATCGGCTCGGCCTCCGGGGTCGACTTGGACGTCAAGGTCCCGGTGGTCAGGGCAGATGCGCCGGTGAGACCAGCGATCAGCACCCGCTGCTGCTCCATGAAGGCAGACAGTCTGCTCTCCAAGGCCGTCAACCTGAGTCTGAGCTCAGGAGACCCAGCAGCCTCCGACTCGGGCCCCAACGTTGGCTCCCCCGGAGGAGAGTCCACGAGGACTACAGTACCCACGTGACTCAGGGCCTCCAACTCCACATGAGGATGCTTAGCAGGCCTCTCTGATTCCCAAGACCCGGGACAGCGATCGGGGCTATGCGACCTGGCCCTCGAGGGACCAAGAGCGTCTACAGACGCCGCCCTCGTGGGTTTCTTCTTCCTTCGGTGCTCCCTTGAGGGGGACTCCCTCTCTGAGGAGCCCCGACGGTGCTCGGGGTCAGACTCCCGAGACATCGAGGCCTCTGACGAAGTCCGGACCCATCCAGACGCAGAGTCTGAGAAGATCCTCTCACGCTGGTGGTGACGGCTCCTCAATGCCTTCGAGGACATTTTGCCACAGGGGCTACAGACATTAGGATCATGGTCTGGCCCCAGGCACCGGAGGCAGCAGTCATGTGTGTCGGTGAGAGACATCAGTTTCTTGCACCGATCACACTTCTTAAAGCCACTGGCAGCCATCGGGGGAAAAAGGGCCCCTGCAAGATAAAAAAATTGGGCTGCCAGGGAAAAGAAAAATTGGCGCGAACGCAATCTCTAAGGACAAAAACCTAAAAAAGAGAGATCCGGGCTCGGCACCGGTGTACCGAGTCCAGGCGGGAAAGGGAACCGACGTCGAACCGAAGAAAAAGCTCGACTCAACGGAGGAAAAAAAAATCAACTTTTTTCATGGGTGACAAGGACACACGTCTGAAGGGCTCCGTGGAAAAAAAGACGACTGAGCAAGATGGCACCTTTGGGTGGGAAGGCGACCGCGCATGCGTGGCTGCATTCCCAAAGGCTTTCCTTGAAAACTTGGGAAATGCTCCGCATGGGGGCTCCGTCGGCGCCGACGTCACCCATATGTGATGACTGACTTCCTGCTTGGTCCTGGAGAACTAGTATAGTATTGTGTTGCATGTCATCTGCATAATAAAATCTTAAAAATACAGTATGTCATGTTCTTGTAAGATCTGCAAGTGGATAAGGAAAATGTTAAACAGGTGAAATGAGGGAACCTTGTGGAACAGAGAGTAAAGGCAGTAAGTCTTATGTGGAGGAGTTAAACATGACTTTGAATGAGCGCTTGTGTAAATGTGTGACCATTGCAAAACCTTATGTGAGATACCAAGGTCTCAATCTAGAAAGGTGTAATTGATGGTGAAGAAGGTCAAAAGCCACCGAAAGGTCAAGAGGGACAATAGTGGCAATTTGTCCAACATCTAGGTGGATATGGAAATCAAAGATGCGCCATTATAACTGTCTCTGTATTATAACAGATGCAGAAGCCTGATTGACTGGTGTGAAAAGTATTTGCTTTGTCCAAAAAGCCATTTATTTGTTGAAAAACGCATTTTTTACAATTTTGGAAAGGACAAATGTGAAATAGGGTGGTAGTTACTGGGTTCAGAAGCAGTGAAAGATTTTTTAGTTACGGCATGACTAAAGCCTGTTTTCAGGAGTCTGGGACTGAACCAGTTTGTAAACCAGTATTAACCATAGAAAGGATGTAAGATGAAAAACCCAGGGTAGAGTCTTTCAACCATTTAGATAGGATGGACTAGTTGTAGATCTAATAGAGTGCATCATTTTTCGCAGCTGAGGCCTAGATATAGGATTGAAATTAGACCACAAAGTGGATATAATCAGAGGAGATACATCCTATTCAGATGTGGAACCAGAGAGGAAGCAGGTGCTGGCATTGACTGGAGTCAGTAAATTGGCCTGTATCTAAAATTTTGTGCAATGGGCAGCGAGGTCAGTAGTTGATGGCAGCAGATCTGTTGTAGAAGCGATGTCAATGTGACCAGCAAAACAAAAAAAAAACAAAAAAAACCCCTATTTATTCTGATTTTGAACATTAACAATACTGGAAAAATATTTTTTTGGCTTCATCTGTTTTCTATAAAAGCACTGCTGTTCTTTGACCTGGATCAGATTAAGAAACTTCAGCCCCCTTTGACTTTGCATAAGCATGCATAATTGTTGTTTGAGCAAGAGGCGGCCTGTGTATACTCCAATTTTATCCTCCCCACCCGCTCCACGTCTTATTGCTTATAGTTCTTGGTTATAATGTAATTTTGGTTATGATGTAATTGTTCCAGTTCTCAGTTAAATGTAAACCGCTTTGATTGTATGATAAAGAGGTATACAAGGGGGTACCCAAAAAAAACAGGAATAACATTGCCGTGGGCGGAGCTTGTGTAGTACGCACTTCTGCTGCTAGGCGTGTATAGTGCAACTCATTGTCAGTTCAGTGCCGCCTCTGTTGTCAACCTGGCTTGTTCTGTTTATCTGCAGTGATTGTTTTTGCTAGCGCTGTTTTGTTCTTGTTTCTTTTTTTATGATGACAAGTGAACAACATGCAGCTGTGAAATTTTGTTTTCTACTCTGTAAAAATGCTGCTGAAACTGTTTTAATGTTGAAAACCGTTTATCAAGATGACGCTATGGGAAAAAGTCAAGTGTACCAGTGGTTTGCTCGGTTTAAAAATGGCGACATGTCGATTGATGACAAACCTCGTTCTGGGCGTCCATCAACTGCCCGAATCGACGAAAATATTGAAAACATTAGAGAGCTTGTGCTCACAGACCGTCGACAGACAATTGATCAACTGTCAGATTAGTGTGTTATCTTGGAGCTCGGTTCAGCGAATTTTAACGGAAGATTTGGGAATGAAAAGGGTTGCTGCCAAGTTTGTTCCTCGGGTTCTGACTGACAATCAAAAGGAACATCGAGTTGAAACATGTTATGTTTTGAAACAGCTTGAAACTGATCCAGATTTTCTGTCAAAGGTTATTACAGGTGATGAGTCATGGTGCTATAGTTATGACCCAGAAACAAAGCAACAGTCAAGCCAATGGAAGACGTCATCGTCACCCCATCCAAAAAAATGTCGTCAAGTCAAATCAAACATCAAAACAATGCTGATTTGCTTTTTTGATGCCAAGGGGGTAGTTCATTCAGAGTTTGTTCCCCCAGGTCAGACCGTCAATCAAACCTTTTATTTGGAAGTTTTAAGAAGATTGCGCAACAGTGTTCGTCAAAAAAGACCCGATTTGTGGCAGACAGGAGACTGGTTCTTCCACCACGACAACGCACCTGCACACACAGCCATCTCTGTTAGACAGTTTTTGGCTAAAAATGGCATGGTTCCGCTGCCCCACGCACCTTACTCGCCTGACCTGGCTCCGTGTGACTTTTTCTTATTTCCACGCATGAAAAGGGGCATGAAAGGACACCGATTTGACAACATTGAAGAAGTCAAGAAAAAAAGGAGGGAGGAGCTGTCAGCCGTTTCTAAAGATGACTACAAAAAATGTTTCGAACAGTGGAAGCACCGGTGGGACAAATGTATCAGTTGTAATGGAGAGTATTTTGAAGGGGATAAGGTTGTTTTGTAAAGAATTTGAAATAAATAGCTTTTAAAAAATAATTCCTGGTTTTTTTGGGTACCCCCTCGTATAAAAAAATGTTTAAATAAATACAATACCATAGATGTGACTTCTTTGACAGACAAGGGCACCTCAAAGGAGAAGAGGCTTTACAAATGGAATTGCCAAGAACAGAATTCCAGGTAGTGACCTAGTCTGAGTATTCCAATAGATTAAAATCAGACGGAAAGGCAATAAATGAGCACAGTCTGGAGATCAGAAGTTTTTGAATCTTACTATAACTACTGCTATTTGTAGTAAATGTAATGTTAGCTGCCAAGATAAAATATCAAATGCAACTTCTGAGACAGGAATTTTTTGAGGGAGAAAATAAAGCGGAGAGATATGCTTCAGAAACTGAAACGGAGGAAATTGTGTTCCCATATAATTAAAATTTTAACTCAGGGTGGAGGGGTTGTTTATAAAGATGGTGAGATTAGGGAAGCCTTTAGGAGATATTATATGGGATTATACAAAGCTAGAGATTTACCACAAAAGGTGAAATTAGACTTACCTGCTAATTGTTGTTCCTTAAGGAACTCTAGTCCAGTCCCGGAACCATAGAGTTTAGAACCTCCACCAGCAGCTTTGGAGACTGAAAGATGTCATCGCTTTGACGTCACTGGTATAAATAGGCAAGGACTGCTCCCTTCCACCAGTACCTATTGACAAAGCAGGCTCAGCACAGCAACAAATAAGTAGTTAAGGAACTAAGAAAAACAGGTAAAACATTGCCTTTTTTTTTTAAAGCATAACAGTACTGCCCGTATCAGGAGATCCCCATCCCCCCCGAGCAAAGGAAGTTGCGCTGCGAAAAGGGCTCCCACTACGCCTCCACTGAGAGACTACCCAGGAGCCCTGACTACCCAACGTCCCTCCTAAACTTCAGGCTGAACCACCGCTGAATACCTGGGGAGGGATCCGGGACTGGACTAGAGTTCCTTAAGGAACAACAATTAGCAGGTAAGTCTAATTTCACCTTCCTTTACGGCCCTCTAGTCCAGTCCCAGAACCATAGAGGATGTAACAGAGCAGTGAATCTCAACGGGAGGGACCAGCCAGCCCAGCCTGAAGTACTGCCAAGCCAAAACGCCCATCTCCCGCTTCCTGCACATCCAGCCTATAGTGCTTAGCAAAAGAATGTAACGACGACCACATCGCCGCCCTACAAATGTCCGCTACAGGAACCAAACTAAACTCTGCCCAAGACACTGCTTGCGCCCTAGTCGAATGAGCACGGAGACCCTCCGGAATCGCTTTACCCTTTAGAACATATGCTGTCGCTATGGCCTCCTTCAACCACCGTGAAATGGACGCCTTAGCCGCTGCCTCCCCCTTCCGAGCACCTCCAAAGGTCACAAACAACCGATCCGACTTCCTGAAGGGAGCAGTCTTGCGGAGGTATCTCTTCAATGTGCGACGAACATCTAGACGGTGTAACTTGCCCCCCGATTTATCCTTCTGTTCATTGGAAAACACTGGCAAAGACATGACCTGGTTAAGATGAAACATGGAAACCACCTTCGGCAAGAACGCAGGCACCGTCCACACCACCACCTTATGATTAAAGAAGGATAAGTACGGTTCCCTACAGGACAACGCTTGCAACTCAGAAATCCGTCTCGCGGAGCAAATAGCCACTAGAAAAAACGTTTTCAACATCAGATCCTTTATAGACGCCCTGTCCAGCGGCTCAAAGTGCGCCCCGATCAGGGCCTCCAACACTAAGTTCAGATCCCATGCCGGAACTGACCTACGCCTCGGCGGCCGCATGAGCAAGACAGCTCGCAAAAACCTTCTGACATCACTGTGCGCCCCTAACAACTGACCTTGTATCTTACCGCAATAACAAGAAATCGCTGCCAACTGTACCCGCAAGGAACTGGCTGATAGACCCTTTCCCACACCATCCTGCAAGAAGGAAAGGACATGCGATACCGACGCCTGCAACGGCCGCAGGTTCCGCTCCACACACCAGGCTTCAAAAATGTGCCATACTCGAATGTACGCCAACGAAGTAGAGCGTCTGCGCGCCTTCAGCAAAGTAGCAATGACCACTGCGGAATATCCCTTGGCCGTCCTCCTCGCCCTTTCAAGAGCCATGCCGTAAGCAAGAATCGATGTACCTGGGGCATGCGTAACGGACCCTGCCGCAACTCATCTTCCCGGCACGGAAGTCTCCACGGCCTGTCCGCCAACAGCCGCACTAAATCCGCGTACCACGGCCTTCTGGGCCAGTCGGGCGCTATCATAACCACTAGACCCTTGTGCCTCTCTATACGCTGGACTACTCGGCCTACCAGAGCCCAAAGTGGAAACACAGAGAAGACACCCTTCCGGCCACCTCTGTGCTAACGCATCGAGACCCTCCGACATCCGTTCTCTTCATCTGCTGAAAAAACGTTCCACCTGGGCCGACTCAAAGGTTGCCATCAGATCCATGAGAGGAGCTCCCCAACGCTGAACTAAAAGCGCAAAGACGTCTGGATGAAGCATCCACTCTCCCGGATCCACTCTGCGGCGATTTAGGAAATCCGCTTCGATATTGTCCACTCCGGCCACGTGTTGCGCCGACAGACCCTTCAGATTCCTTTCGGCCCAACTCAGGAGACTGGCTTCCTCTTCCAGTGACACACATCCCATGCCACCTTGCCGATTGATATAAGCTACGGTTGTTGCATTGTCTGATAACACACGCACCGCCTCCTGCCGCAGGCTCTTTTGAAACTGTTGTAGGCCCAACACCACCACCCTCATCTCCAACCTGTTGATGGCCCACCCTTTCTCCTCCAGAGACCACTACCCCTGGGCAAAGTTCCCTTCGCAATGCGCCCCCCCACCCTAGAAGACTCGCATCCGTCGTCAGAAGCCTCCAGGAAGGAGGCTCTAGCAGAACGTCCGCTTCCAAAATTTTCCATCCGTAACCACCAGAGCAGCTCCCGACGTACCTCCTGAGGGCAAACTAGCCGCTGGGACAACGCATCCCTCTGATGAGACCAGCGTCGCAGCAGTGAGCTCTGCAATGGCCGCATATGGGACCTGACCCATTGCACTACCTCGATTGTGGCCGTCATCGTCCCGAGCACCTGCAGGTACTGCCATGCTGTCGGCGCCGGCCGAGACAGAAACTCTCTCACGAGCACCCGCAACTTTTGCACCCGGAGGACCGGGAGAAATACCGTTGCCTGACCCGTCTCGAAACGGGCCCTGAGGTACTCCAGGGACTGCAAGGGCACTAACCGGCTCTTTGCAAAGTTGATCACCCAACCAAGGCTCTCCAAAACTTGAACTATGCGAGTGGTGCCCGAGGCACTCTCCTCCCGAGACTTTGCCCGAATCAACCAATCATCCAAGTACGGATGCACCAGCACGCCCTCCTTGCGGAGAGCTGTCGCCACGACAACCATGATCTTTGTAAACATTTGCGGCGCAGTCGCCAGACCGAAAGGCATAGCTTGAAACTGAAAATGCCCCATGGGAACCGCAAACCTCAGATGCTCCTGCCGAATAGGGATGTGAAGGTACGCCTCCGTGAGGTCCAGCGATGTCAGGAATTCTCCCGCCCAAACCGCCGCAATCACAGAGCACATCGTTTCCATACGGAAGTGGGTTATCCTGACACCCCAATTTACCCGCTTTAAATCTAGAATTGGCCGAAAGGAGCCTTCCTTCTTTGGTACCACAAAATAAATGGAGTATCGACCGCACCCGCACTGTTCCAACGGGACGGGCACTACCGCCTTGAGTTGCAGTAGCCACTGCAAAGTTTCTGAGACCGCCTGCACCTTGCGAGGAGACCGGCAAGGCAACCGGACAAAGGAATCTAACACGGGACGATGGAGCTCGAGGGCATAACCTTCTCGTACGACCTCCAACGCCCACTGGTCTGATGTAATTTGGACCCAAGCAGGGTAGAAATCTCGCAACCATCCTCCAACAGGCACTACCGCCACCTGAGTCCGCCTCATCTCATTGGGACTTCTTGGCGTTTGAGGACTGGAAAGGCGCAAAACCTCTGCCCGCCCCCCTGAAACCTCGAAACCCCTGGCCCCATGCCGGAAACCTCCCCCGCTGAGGCTGGCTAAAATGAGAGGACCGAAACCTCCGAAACTCTCTGGGAGCCCCCCCCCCCCCCCAGGATGCTAAGGCCCCCGGGCCTGCTTCGGCTTATCCTCCGGTAGACGGCCTCCCTTGGATTCCCCAAGGTCCTTGACTAACTTTTCTAAATCTTCCCCAAACAAAAGCTTTCCCCTAAAGGGAAGCTTGCTGAGGCGAGCCTTGGACGAACCGTCCGCCGACCAGTTACGCAACCAAAGGTACCGTCGCGCTGCTACCACCGACGCCATGCTCTTAGCCAGGCCCCGGATGAGGTCATAATGAATGTCCGCCAAATAAGCGGTACCCGACTCAAGCCGCGCTACTTCGTCTACTTGCTCTACATGCAACCTCTGAGACCATCGCAAACAGTCTCTCGCTACCCACACCCCTGCTATGGAGGCTTGCAACGAAAGGGCCGAGACATCGAACACCTGCTTCAGTAACGAATCCAACTTTGTCCTGCATATCCTTCAATGCCGCAGCACCTTCAACCGGGATTGTAGTCTTTTTAGTGACCGCCGATACCACTGCATCTACCTTCGGCGAGCGAAAAAGCTCCCTGTCCTGGTCAGAAAGCGGATAGAGCCGAGCTAAAGCTCTCGAACCTCTCAGGGCCGCCTCTGGCAAGTCCCATTCCTCCTGAATCATTTTGCGAAAGACCCTATGAACTGGGAAGACCTTTCGGGACAGTCGTACCGCCTGCAATAACGGATCCTCCAACGCTTCCTCCGTCAGAGGCTCCACGGAGGGCATATTTAGCGGCTTTAAAGTCTCGGAGATCAGAGCTGGGAGCTCCTCCCGCCGGAACACCCTGACCACTCTACTCTGCTGCTCAGAGTCCGGCAACTCCCCCTCTTCTAATTCATCTTCCAAGGCCTCCTCCAACTCCCCCGCTTCATCATCCAAACCAGACGGAGGACTGTCTTCTACTAGCACCTTCCCCTTCTTGGCCCAAGCAGACTCCTCCTCGGGGTGATCCATCGGCCTCGTCCGTTTCCGCCCCCGCGGGCCTTGAGGCAGAGCCGCCAACTGCTGCAGCAAGGCCAAAGCCCGCTGCATAAAGGCAAAGAAATCCGGCGGAATCACGGGGGTGTCGGGCCCCTGGCCCGAACCCAGCTGCCGGTCAGGGTCCTCAGCCGAGGACGGTCCCGCTACCGGTTCCGCAGGAGCCAAAACTGGAGGCAGGACCACTCCCCCCTCCGAAGGAGCTTCCCCTTGCTCCCGAGAGAACTCTTCCAGCGGCTTCTCCATGAGTGCTGCCCCCACTGTGCAAGCTCTACATACCCCCGAGTATAACACTTCACCGTGCCTAATGCCACACACTAAGCAGCGTGGCTTGGCCAGCATCCTATCGCCCGGAAGGCACACAGATCCTCACACTCAGTCCCGATCCCTGCGTTACTCTTTTTTTTTTTTTTTTTTGTAACTACAAACCTACTTTCTAGCTACCTAGTCCTAATCTCCGAAGAAATTCACAAAACGAGGGAGAGAATCGCAAGAAATCCCAAGCTAAAAACTTAAGCAATAAATTTGTGGCTCACAAAATGGCCGCCGGCATCGAGCTTCCCGTCCGGAGACACATGGCCCTGGCTAAATATCAAGCTCCCTTACGCAGACCGAGGGAGAGCCCTTATTTCTCCGTCGGACCTGCCCAAAACCAAAAACCAAACAGCAAAATTCAACTCACCGCCGAAGAAAGAGACCAGGAGCACCGGCGCCGGAGCTCAGCCTTGCTGCGGCTTCGGCTCTGGCGATCAATGACAGCTGACTGAGTCTTCAGCCGCGTTGTTGCTGCCGCCGCCTTCTACCTGTTCCTCACCCTTTTTTCTGCGGGTTCGGGAACAGGGAGGCCACAAAGCTCGCAGGCTGCCCTGCTGCTCGTTTTTTTCAATGGGGAGTAAGTACCCGGGGGGGGGGGAGGGAGGGGGAGATAGTGAAAGAGTCCAGCCGAAACAAGTAGGACCCCTTCCTGCAGCAGCACTCCAGCTAGAAAAGAAACAAACCCAGGGTAAATAAAATGTAAAAGCTCTGCTTATTTGCGCTGAGCCCAGTCCCAGGCTCAGACCTCTCTCCAGCTGCTTGGAGACTGAAAGTACTGGTGGAAGGGGGCAGTCCTTGCCTATTTATACCAGTGACGTCAAAGCGATGACATCTTTCAGTCTCCAAAGCTGCTGGTGGAGGTTCTAAACTCTATGGTTCTGGGACTGGACTAGAGGGCCGTAAAGGAAGGAGAGGTTACAAAATTATCTTAATTCAATGAAATTGCCAAAATTAAATGAGGGGGAACAACAAGAATTAAATAAGGCAATACAGGTAGATTAAGTACAGAAAGCGATAAAACAACTAAAAGTAGATAAAGCCCCAGGGTTAGATGGGCTAACAGTGCGTTTATCATCATTTTGGAGAAACAGTACTAGAACAGTTAGTGAGACTATTCAATCTGCCAAGAGAGGGAAGGGAATTAGCGGATACTATGTGATGGACAGGTATAACAATAACATATAAGGAAGAGAAAGATAAACAAGAGTGTTCCTCATATAGACCAATTTCTTTGATTAATCTTGACGCTAAATTATTAGCCAAAATATTGTCCACACGACTGAATAAATTGATTGGTAAGTTGATACATAGTGATCAAGCTGGTTTTATTCCAGGTAGACAAGTAGCTAATAATATCAGAAAGATTTTCAATATGATTTGGTCAACAAAATGGGAAAGCAGCATTGTTGTTATCTCTTGATGCTGAAAAAGCTTTTGATCAAGTATCTTGGCCATTTCTATTCAATGTAATGGAAAGAATGGGCTTAGGGGTAGAATTCTTAAGCTGGATAAAGGCGTTATATCATAACCCAAAAATATGTGTAACAGTAAAGGGTGCTTATTCGAAATTTTTTGGTCAAGAGAGGAACAAGACAGGGTTGTCCATTATCCCCACTACTTTTTTGCTATTTCACTAGAACCGTTTGCAGCAAGAGTCAGGGAAAGGGAAGATATTAAGGGAATAAAAATAAGAAGGAGTGAATATAAAATTTCATTATTTGCAGATGATATAATCTTAAGTGTATGTAAGCCTTGGGCATCAATCCAATATTTAATGTGGGACTTAGAAGAATTTGGTAAATTATTGGGTTTCACTATTAATTGGTCTAAATCAGAAATTTTAAATTTAACTACACACAGGATAAGTTACAAAAATAGTATCAGTTCAAATGGGCAAAAGAGAGTATTAGATATCTTGGCATTTACATAAGTAATAAGATAGAATCATTATATAAACTGAATTATCAAAAACTATTTGTAAAGGTGGAGAGCTGGCTGGATTGGTGGGGGCGGGGATATTTGTCATGGTTTGGATGGATTGCTACTATAAAGATGATAATCTTACCAAGACTTCTATTTCTCTTCCAGACGTTACCAATTAAAATACC
Organism: Ichthyophis bannanicus; assembly: GCA_033557465.1. Lineage (NCBI taxonomy): Eukaryota > Metazoa > Chordata > Amphibia > Gymnophiona > Ichthyophiidae > Ichthyophis > Ichthyophis bannanicus. The sequence continues at coordinate 1,088,592,538 of CM066032.1, read as the reverse complement.
ACCTAATCAGTTAAAAAGGTTACAAAGAATTGTTAATCGTTTTATATGGCAAAATAGAAGGGGGAGAGTAACTATGGATATAATGCAAAGAACTAAAGGAGAGGGAGGGTTAGGTGTGCCTAACTTTAGGAAATATTATGAGGCAGCACAATTAAAAACGATTTATGAGTGGCACTGAGGAACACAAACATTGCGTTCAAATGGAGGAAGTTTTTTAAGGGGAGAAAGTCTAATCAAAGTAGTTTGGAGAGGAAGACGTAATTTAGAAAATAAAAATCCTCTAATAGTGCATAGTTTACAAGTTTGGAAACAAAATAGAAAACGAATAATACAAAATAAGAGGTACTCACAGTGCATGCCTGTAGAAGCCTGTTTTGAAAGCTGACAAGGACCAGAGATGGGCATTTTGAATAGATGGGAAAAGGCGGGGTTAAAATATCTCACAAATAGTGAGTAGAGAGGGCATTTTTGAATTTGCAAATATTAAGGATCTATATAGATTAGGAGAGAGAGATTATTATGCTTATCTACAAGTGAGTCACTTTTTGAAACAATCGAAGGTGTGGCATGATCTCTGGGAAAACAGGGGGTGGTTTGAAGCATTGTGTTTAGGAAGTTTGGGGCAGAAAGGAGTTTTGTCCAAAATTTATAAAGGCATAATGGAGGAGGGGAACAAATTGAGATACATGATAAAATGGAAAGAAGATTTGGAGATAAGATGGTCTGAGGAGGAATGGGATAAGATAATACGAACAGTGGCAAGTATATCCATAGTCACAAGGGTAAAAGAATGCTTATAAATTGTTGTTCAGATGGTATTGGACTCCAGTACGTAAAAAAAGAGCTGGAAGGGGGATTAATGATCAATGTTGGAGGGGATGTAATGAGAAAGGGAATTGGTTGCATATGTGGTGGAAATGTAAGTGGATACAAGCCTATTGGATTGAGATTTTGGAGTTGATATATAACATGACAGGATATCAAATACAAAGAAAGCCAGAGATTTGTTTACTACATCAATTAGATGTAGACATTCCAAAGACAGTTAGTGGAGTGATACATCACTGTATAGTAGCTGCAAGAAGTGAAATAGCACAACATTGACAGGGGAAATCCATGCCACAAAAGGCAGGATTTCTGAGAAGAGTGGCAGAGATGTGTTTGATGCATAGATTGACGGAGATGAGGCGGGGGACAGGTGAGAAAGTTGTGGAAAAATGGAAGAATGTAAGTGGTTGGAAAAATGGAAGGAAGAAAGAGTGGGAGTGCTAGAGAAAATATAAGAGATTTTATACAAAATTTAAATAAAATTTTATGGAAGGATAAATGGTGATTGGGTGAAAGGAGAGAGGATATTAATTCAATAATGGATGAGACTAGATGAGCGGGGAGGGATGGGGGAGAGAGTGGTTAGAAAGGGAATGATATAAAGAGTATTTAGAGTAATATTTTATGAATTAATAAATAGAATATATAATTGTTAATAAATACAAATGTTGTGTGAAGTTCGATACATAAATGTTATGTGTAGTTTGATACATGTTAAATAGAAATTACACTTATCTGGCAATTGCCGTTCCTTGAGTGACCACAGTTTAGTCCTCCACCTCTGGGTTGTGTACCTCCTCCTGCAGCTTGGAGACTGGGCATGTCAAAGTCGTGACATCACTGGATATAGCCTGCTGGTATCTCCCATCAGCCCCAGTGAACTACTGACAAAGCCAACTCAAAGGAGCAACAAATAAGTAACTACAATTAATTTCAACCGTATCCATAACCGTAAGTGAGAACTAAACTATCAAATCTTCAATAAGAAGGAAATTTCCTTAACATTACCATTTTCTTATGCTTTTACCTTCCCTGATCCACCCCGTAACGCGAGTAAGAGAGAAGGAAAGTAAAACAGGTCAGACAGTAATACTCACTGTGATCCAGAAACCGAAAGGGTTTTTTTTTTTTCCTCCCCAAAAATAGATGCTCCTCCCCATCTGAAAATAAACTCTGAAAAGAACACCCCCCCCGGGCGGGAATGAGGACTAAACCGTCGTCACTCAAGGAACGACAATTACCAGGTAAGTGTAATTTCTATTTCCTTATCGTTCCTCCAGTTTAGTCCTCCACCTCTGGGATGTATCAGAGCAGTAAATATTGGGAGGGACCATTACCCCTGGATCGCAACACTGTCGACCCAAAACAAGCATCATTTGCTGCCCTAACATCTCGGCGGTAGTGTCTACCGAAGGTATGAAGAGATGACCAGGTGGCCGCTCTGCAAACTTCCACTGGCTAAACCAAGCCGTGTTCTGCCCATGACGTCACTTACCCTCTAGTAGAGAGAGCCCTTAACTCCTCTGACCCCGACTACCTTGCAAAATAGAAGCCGACACAATAGTTTCCCGGGCCCATCTGGAAAGATGACGCTTTAGCGACCGCTTCCCCTTTTATGGAGACCTCCGAACAGACCGAAAATCCATTTAGACTTATGAACGGCCTCTGAGACCTTTAAGTATTGCCGGAACACTCTCTATGTCCAAGCGACGAAGACTACTATCAGGGATGCTTCCCTCTGCGAAACCCAATACTGGTAAGGACATCGCTTGATTCACGTGAAACAGGTTAAATCTCTGTTTGAAGTTCGTGCAAGGACTCGCAAGAATCCCTAGTCAAGGCCCTAAGAACCAAGTTAAGATCCCATGGCAGAACCCTCCTCAGCGAGGAGAGCACAACCTAGAGACCGCTTTTAGGAGACGAACCACATCAACGTAAAATCGAAGACATCTCTATAGCCGGCAAAGCCGCCAGCCTGACGCCTAAAGAGCTGGCCGCCAGACCTAATCAAAGCCGTCCTGCAAGAACTTGCCCCCAACAGCACAGAGACCATGGAAGAACTGACTTGTCTGTAAGATTGCCAGTCTTCAAACATACACCATATACGCACATATACAAAGGAACTGGCCCTTTAACCTGACCCTGAGAAAGGCCACAATAACCTCGCCCTTTCAACGGACAAGCCGTACATGAGAATTAATGCATCTGAGATGTTCGAAGCAGACCCTGAATCCACAGATTCTTCGTTACCGTTAATCTGCAAGGCTCCTCAAAGAGAAGCAGAACCAAATCAGCATAGCACGGCCGGTCTTGACAAATCTGGTGTCACCAAAACTATTCTCCCCCGCTGAGCCTCGAAGTAGTGCAGCACCCGATCTACAAACGCCCACGAGGAGAATACATAGAGAAGACCGGATGATGGTCAACGTTTCATAAAGCATTGACCTCCTCAGCCATCCTCTCTCGTCTTCTGCTGAAAAAGCAAGTTGCTTTGGCCAGAGGAAAAGTTGCCATGAGTTCCGAAATCCGAGCAGCCCATTTGCAGACTATCTGGTCAACCACTTCCGGAAGAAACTCTCATTCCCCAGCATCCATCCGGACTCTGCTGATCAACTCTGCCCTCAAGCTGTCCGTACCTGAAATGCGTGCCGCCAAGATCGCCTGTAGCCAAGGCTTCCCCTAGGCGAATAGCAGCCCTGCTTCCTCCTTCATGGCAGCGCTTCCCGTTCCGCCCTGACGATTGAGGTAAACCACCGTTACAAAGTTGTCCGAAAGCACTCCCACCGCTCGACCCTTCACCGTGGGTCCGAACGCCTGAAGTGCTAGAACACAGCTCTCAAGTCGAAACTGCTGATCGATCACTGGCCCTCCTGGTCGTTCCAGGTTTCTTGCGCGAGGCGATCCCCGCAACGCACCCCCACCTGCGAGACTCGCATCCGTCAGCACCGGGCGCCATTTCAGTTGCCCCAGTGGCCCGCCTGCTGCCAGATTTTCTGGACAAAGCCACCTCCGAAGGGATCACATGAATGCCGAATTCCATTTGGGTTAAAGCTCGCCTGTACCCACTGGTGGAACAAGGTCAGGAATTGGTTAGGTCGCCCAAGGTGGATGCGGCCGTGTCGGCGGTTATTAAGACGACTACTACCATTGCAGTAGCGGATAGCCTTGCACTCAAGGATACCCAGGAAAAAAGATGGACACCTTGTTGGAGCAGTTGTTTGTTTGGTTGGTTTTTTTTAAACAAACACACCGAGAATCTAGCAAACTTTTGTTCAGGAAATCGTTCTGATGCGATCAACGGCGGAGCAATGACCACTTCAATGGCCGCATGAGGACTGTAGCCTATGAACCTACATTGAGGTTGCCGTCATTGTTCCTAACGCGCGAAGACAGCTCCCAGCGGAAGGACCTGAGGTGGATACGAACTTGCGCAGAGGCTTTCGCAAGATTTGGGCTTGCCGATCAGGCAGAAACACTGCTTCCATATTGTAATAAGGAAGCTTATCATAGCTCAGGAAGGAGCTATAGAAAAGGTGAAGTGACTCTGAACAAGCAACCTGTCAGTTCTGGTAGAAATAAGAAAACAGAATTTTGCCATAAAAGACTACCAGTCCCAGAATGCACCAGGTTTCCAACAGCCATTAGAGGAGCTGAAGTGGGGAAACGTGTGTTCAATCAGGAGGGCAATGAGGTAATCCCTAAGCACTCATCTCAAAGGGCAGGGCCTGATTCAGCACAGCTGCGCTGTGTTAGGGAGGAGCACTCATCTAAGCAGAATAAGAGTAGAGTTTATTCTACAGATGACCATCTTCATGATCACCTTGGATATCCAGAGAATTGTCCTCAGTATCCTGAGAATCAGCTTGAGTTTGATCATCAGTTTCATCTGAAGGATCATCAGCAGAAGCCAAACCGGACGGACAGAGGGAAAGAGACCCTTTGGAAGAAGGAAGAGAAAAGCTTTTGAGAGGTCTAGAAGAGTCCAAAGCAGTACGTATACTGGGAGGTATTCCAAGGGCCAGCATACACCATTGGACTGGGGAAAGCCAGAGGAATGGTGCTGCAGAGCTAGGAATCACCAGAGGCTACCTGTGAGGGAGACGGCTGCACGTGGAAGGGACCCTAAGACCTGTGCCAGACGGTATGTGAAGAGAGATCCAGTGTCCAGGGATCTGGATTGGAAGGCTGGACATAAGAACTGGACTACATACTGGCCAGCCTATATAGAGAGGAACTCTAGCAGCAATGGAAGCTCAGGTATGAACACTGATCTATGCCCTAGCTATAACCTTGAAAGACAGCAGGGAAACAAGTATTCTCCTGAAAATGCTCCATTGAGAGATTCATCTGTGCCAATCCATGATATTGAACCCATGCTTGTTGAACAAGGGGGAATAATAGCAGATGAGGATCCTGTTTATATGGACTGCTCTCTATCTAAACTCCGTTGGTAACTTTCTGTTATAAAGTACAGCAACCATCACAAAGAAATACAAATTTGTTCTTTAATCTACTCAGAAAAGCTCCTGAAGCAGGATTTGACCCACACAGTGGAAGGCAAGCCAGCTAAGGGGTTTCAGCTGGTAACTGCTAGCAATTAAGCCTTACCTAATTGCTTGTGAGCTAGAAGAGAATCACTTCTGTTATCTATGTGGGAAGTAATCAGAAGTTAACCTGAAAAGAACAGTTTGTTTCTTGCTTTGTGGCTTTTCATTTGTTGTTTTCCTGATTTTGACTTTGTTTTTCCAAGTTAACACTGAAAGCAAGTTACCTAATTTATGTGCTACCAAGCATATCTGTGTTGGGAGAAATAACCCCATTAATAAATATCTTATTGGCTTTACCCAAGAGCACAACTAAATTATTGTCCGCAGCTGTGTCTGGTGTGAATGAACTACATTGCCCACAATACCTTGCAAATCATATAGAGATATGCACTTGCAAAGACTGTGAAGATTCTCACCCAGGCAGCCGTCTGACAATATGCGTGTCGAAACTCAGCGCCCAACATTCTAGCTCCTGAGAGGGAACTAAACGTCTTATGTCCGACACCTGCATGCTTTTGATCTTGGATTTGTCGAAACAAGGATGCCATAAAACGACTTTTTTTTCGCAGCACCACCGCTACCACCACCAACACCTTGATGAAGGTACGCGGAGCTGGCACTAGACCAAAGGGTAATGCTTGCCATTGGAAATGTCCCCAAGGGAGAGTGCACCTTAGAAACTGTTGAAGAACTGATCTGATGGGGAATTGCATCTACACTTACGTAAGACCTAGAGCAGTCCAGAATTCTCCCCTTCGAACCACCACCCTTACCAAACGTAAGTTTCCATTCGAAGGTGAGGTAGTTGAAGAGGCCAATTTACCCCTTTCTGATCCAGTATAGGCGGGAGTGATCCTCCCTTCTTTGGTACTATGAAATAAATAGAGTGACGACCGATGGCGCAACCCTCCTGTGGACCGGCACCCTAGCTGTAAAGGGCAATCCCAAGTTTGACAGACCGCCTCCGTTTCCAAACAAGCGGTTATTTCCTGACCATAGACAGATGGAAGAAGCCTATAGCTTTCTATCCACTATCTTTCTAACTCAATATATTTCTTGTATGTAGGCGTCAACTGTTTTCCACAGGGCTGAAGCTTCTACAAACCTATATGCAGGGGGGGGGGGGGTTCTTCTTTTTAAAAAGACAGTAACTTAAATAATGGCATGAAAGCAAAAAACACCACCAAAACTACTCTTACTGCTCGTTATCAGTTTAGCAAGTGAGCCCAGCACCTAGGCTCACTACATTCTCCTGCTGCATGGAGACTGGACACACTGGGGCTGATGGAAGATACCAGCAGGCTATATCCAGTGATGTCACGATTTTGACATGCCCAGTCTCCAAGCTGCAGGAGGAGGTACACAACCCAGAGGTAGAGGACTAAACTGGAGGAACGATAAGGAAGTGAAGTTTGTAATGATACTAAATACGTAATAAAATGATCAAATGGAAAAGAGAACTACTACTATTTGATACCCAAAAAATAAGTTGGTACTCAAGTATTAAGGAATATGAAACTAAACAAATAGTGATCCAGCCAACTGAGGGTTAAGAAGCCAGGTTGGCAAGGGAGAAAACATCTGCCATCAATGAGAACTGCATCCAGTGTATAACCCGAGGCATGGGTAGGGAAATGAATGACTAGATGAAAACAAATTAGTCAAATTCTACAAATATAGAATGGCGCGTTTCCCCCACTTGAAGAATCAGGCATGTTATTTATTTATTTACATACATTCTCTTATATACATGCATGCCTGCACCTCGGGGGGGGGGGGATGGTTTTGTGCGTGCATGCGTTATTGGGGATGGTTGGCAGCTGTATATGCATCCTCTCCTGATCTCTTAACGTCTTACACTACACCCCATTCCTATCTTTCACTGCCCTCTCCCTTCCCTGATACCCAACCTTGCAATCTCAGGCTTTTCACTCCCTTCCCTTCTCCCTTAATTCACTCATCTCTTCTCATTTCCTCCTCTAGCCCTGCCCCTTCCCTTAGTCTCACACGTCCCTTTTTTTCATCACTTTCCTCTGCTAGCCCTTGTAGGTTGCAGCCCCATTCTTCTGGCCAACAGGACCCAGACTCCTCCCATTGGCCCTCAAAGGCTGCAGCCCCACTTCTGGGCAGCAGGACCAGTGGACTCCCACTGGCTATTCATTCAAGGTAGAGGGTAATGTATGCACCTTTGTTTGCGCATGCTTATGCATGTACAAACGTGTGCACGGACAAAGTTATTCAGCCAGCTGATCCCTTGATACTAAGTGTGGTATCTAAGTGAAACACACCTAAAAATGAACAAAAAGTAAAATTCTACATTAACATGTATGAATTACACAGCATTGAATCTGAACAAACAGCTTAGTTAATAAACATTTGCTTACCTTTTAAACCCAGGGTCTGTAGCTGGAAGAGCCGTCCCAGTTCATAAGGCAAAACCCGTAATAGATTGTTATTCAAAAGCAATTCCCTGCAACAGGAGCACATTGGAGTATTTCAATGCCATACTGTACTTTAGCAATCTCTAAATTTGGCCAAAATAGATTATGTGTGTGAACAAAAGTCAAAGGAAAGAAATACTGTGCGACCCGTTAAATGGAAAAACAGCCAACACCAAAAAATAGCCAAGTTCAGCACTCCAATACACGCTAAAGAACTCTGAAAGTCATTTTTTCCATTGGTGACATTTCAGTTTTTACAATGAAACTTTCATCAACAGAAATGTGGCTTATTTTGGTTTTAATACTTTGCTCACACCTACCAGCTGATCCCTAGTCACATTTGATCAGTTTTGGTCCTGTTTTTTCTTACTGCCACATTTCTTTGAATTGTTGGCACGGCCTCATCACACTGCAGACTTCCTAAAAGCATGCTGATATAAAACAAAAGCCAAACTCAAAACAGAAGCCTTCTAGTTTGAATAGGTCTTAATTTTCAAAAATCAGACAACAAAATGCTGCATTAGACTTCTTTTCCACCCTCAAAAAAAAAAAAGAAATCCAGCCCTGAATTCTTTAAATTAACATAAAAGTAGAAAAACTCAATACCTTGGCTTTTGTAGTAATCTTAAAACATGTTCTTTAAGAAGTTGCATGCCCCCAACTAGGTAGCACAAATGACCCTGTGGAGGAAACCTCTTCAAAGATCTAGACAAATGTAAGAGCAGAGAAGAACCAATAATGGACCAGCTTCAGTGAACAGCTAGCTCAGGAATCAATATGAGGGGAAGCTATTTTAGAACTAGTTGTTAATGGAACACAGGATCTGGTGCGAGATAACTGTGTTGGGGCCTACTTTGCAATAGTGATTATATGATCACATTTGATTTAATAAATGGGGGGAGGACAGAAAAGAAATCCACAGCACTAGCATTTAACTTTTGAAAGGGAGACTATGATAAAGTGAGGAAAATTACTAAGAAAATAAAACTAAAAGGAGTAGTTGCAAAGGTTAAAGGTTTACATCAAGCCTGTGTGTTTAAAAATACTAATCTTGGAAGCCCAGACCAAGTCTGTTCTATGCTTTAAGAAAAGTGGAAGTAAGGCCAAACAACTGCCAGCATGGTTTAAAGGCGAGGTCAGAGAGGGTTTAAAGGCAAAGTCAGAGAGGGTTTAAAGGCGAGGTCAGAGAGGGTTTAAAGGCGAGGTCAGAGAGGGTTTAAAGGCAAGGTCAGAGAGGGTTTAAAGGCAAGGTCAGAGAGGGTTTAAAGGCAAGGTCAGAGAGGGTTTAAAGGCAAGGTCAGAGAGGGTTTAAAGGCAAGGTCAGAGAGGGTGTTACAGCACAAAGCGCATCTCAGAAAACTGGAAAAAAAAAAGGGAGCGAAATGACAGAGGAAACAAACTGGCAAATTAGATGCAAGGCATTGACAAGGCAGGCATAGAGAATTTCAAAAGAAGCTTTCCGTGGAAGGAAAAGCTCATAATAAAAACGTTATCAACTACATTTGTAGCAGGAAAACCCCTGAGAGTAAGTTGGACCATTAGATGCTAAGATAAGACCATAACGGAGAGAATGAATGAATTCTTTGTTTCAGTATTCACTGAAAAATGACATAGGGATGCTACCCATGACTGAAGTGATATAGGAGGACTTGAAAAATCGCGATAAACCTTGAAGATGTAAAGCACAGTTACTTACCTGTAGCAGGTGATCTCTGGGAACAGCAGGAATTAGTCTTCACATATGGGTACATCGGTACCGACTGAGTCTGCGCAGGAACGCTCCCCAGCGTCCAATAAGAAATCCTTTGGGCGCATCCCACCACACCTGTGTGCTGCCTTCCCGCCTTTCCCAACTGCCTCTCTCCAGTTGAGTTTTAAAGCTGAGACAAAGAGAGAGAGAGAGAGAAAGAAAGGGAAAGCTAGAGAAAGAGAGATACAACTCCTAGGGGAGGTGGGTGGGTTGTGAAGACTAATTCCTGCTGTTCCCAGAGATCACCTGTTACAGGTAAGTAACTGTTCTATCTCCAGGAACAAGCAGGAATGAGTCTTCACATATGGGGACTCCCAAGCTAAGATGCCTGGAGGAGGTCCCATCATATTGCAAATCTGAAGGATGGGCCATGCTATTTCCCAGACCCTCAGGCATCCTAGGGATGGAGGGTAAGAGTTGAATCAAAAAGGTGTGCTGTGGAACAGCTTGACTAAACAAGGCGTCTAGAGAGGAGTCCTTGTGTAGATCATAATATAGTAATTACACTTACCTGGTAATTGTAGTTCCTTGAGAGACGACAGCTTAGTCCTCGACGTATGGGTAGTGCACCTCCTCCTGCAGCATGAAGACTGGACCAATCAGATTTCAGCTCCACTGGAACCAGCATACCCTGCAACTCAGGAACTCCAGTGAACTACTGACAAAGCAAACTCAAACACGTAGCTAACCTTTAATAAGATCGCTCTCACAGGAAATATATTCCTTAATATGAACAATCTCTTTTTCTTTTTTTTTTTTATATCGTTGTAGCCCAAAAAACCACGACTAACAGGAACGGAAAGTCCCGCCCCTGCCACAGCAGAAACGTATAGACAAAAAGGAAGGAAACAAAAGAAACATTGGACCGAAAGAAAAGAAAACAAAAGGGAACGCACTCACCTGGGAATACGGACTTCTTCACCCAAGGCGTGCCGTGCTAAAAGAAAACAGGGAGAGGCAGGAGGACTAAGCTGTCGTCTCTCAAGGAACTACAATTACCAGGTAAGTGTAATTACTATTTCCTTATCGTTCCTCCAGCTTAGTCCTCGACGTATGGGATGCATCAAAGCAGCCTAACGGGTGGGATTTTGCCAGCCGGCACGCAGAACCGCGGAACCAAAACCGGCATCGCTCGCCGCCAAGACATCAAGACGATAATGTTTACTGAAAGTGTGCAATGACGACCACGTGGCCGCTTTACAGATATCTACCGGCGAAACCAAACTGAATTCCGCCCAGGACGCCGCATGTGCTCTCGTAGAATGAGCACGCAACCCAGCCGGCGGAGCCCGACCGTGTAAAAGATAAGCCGAACCAATCGCCTCTTTAATCCACCTAGCAATAGAAGACTTCGCTGCCGCTTCCCCTTTGCGAGGACCAACAAACAGCGCAAACAAGTGGTCTGATTTACGAAAATCATTGGTAACTCTTAAATAGCGTCGCAAAACCCTCTTGAGGTCCAACCGACTCAGTCCGCGATCAGAAGCATGCCCTCCGGACTCCGAAAAAACCGGAAGGGAAACAACCTGATTCAAGTGAAAAGGAGAAGTCACCTTCGGCAAAAAGGAAGGAACAGGCCGCAGAACCACTTTGTTAGCCGAGAAAGACAGAAAAGGCTCCCTGCAAGAAAGAGCCTGGAGTTCGGAAATACGGCGTGCCGAACAAATCGCCACCAGAAACACCGTCTTAAGAGTCAAATCCTTTACCGAACTACTAGAAAGCGGCTCAAAAGGAGCTGCACTCAGAGCACGCAGCACCAAATTAAGATCCCATGAGGGTACCGATACTCTACGGGCTGGCCGTAACCTAGAAACAGCTCGCAAAAAACGAACCACATCAGGATGAGCACCTAAAGCCACGCCCTGAACTTTACTGCGATAACAAGACAGGGCCGCCAATTGGACCCGCAAAGAACTGGCGGCCAGACCTTTAGTAAAACCGTCTTGTAAAAAATCCAGTATTACTGGAAGAGAGGCCGTAGCCGCTCGGATCTGAGTCCTGGAACACCAGTCCTCAAAGATACGCCAAACCCGAACATAGGCCAGCGAAGTGGATCGTTTGCGCGCTTGTAACAGGGTCGCTACAACCAACTGGGAGTAACCGCGTTTTCTTAGCCGAGCCCTTTCAATGGCCAGGCCGTAAGAGAGAATCTCTCCACTTGCGGCATGCGGAGGGGACCCTGACACAACAGGTCCGGAAACAAGGGGAGTTTCCAGGGAGGACCGTCTACCAACCGCATCAGATCAGCATACCAAGGACGACGAGGCCAGTCTGGTGCTATCAATAGCACCCGACCCCGGTGAGCTTCGATACGCTGAATAACGCGCCCCAGCAGAGGCCACGGGGGAAACACGTAGAGAAGGCCCGTGGAGGGCCAAATCTGCAACAGAGCATCCAGACCTTCGGACATCGGCTCTCGTCGCCTACTGTAGAACCGAGCTGCCTTTGCTGAGCGGAACGTCGCCATCAGGTCCATGAGCGGTTCGCCCCAACGCTGAACCAGCTGTGCGAATACCCGGGGATGGAGTTCCCATTCGCCGGGATCCACCTGAACTCTGCTGAGGAAGTCCGCCGTCACATTGTCTTTTCCGGCGATATGCGCCGCGGAGATGGCTGACAGGCGAGGCTCTACCCACTCGAACAGCGTCCGAGTCTCCGCCTCCAGGCCGACGCTTCCGGTTCCTCCTTGCCGGTTGATGTAGGCCACGGCCGCTGCATTGTCGGATAGAACCCGAATCGCTCGAGACGATATCCGGGACTCGAAGTGCTGCAATGCCAAGCGAATGGCTCGAAGTTCCAATCGGTTGATCGACCAGGCACTCTCCTCCGGAGACCAAAGCCCCTGAACGAACTGGCCCTCGCAGTGAGCGCCCCAGCCCGTCAGGCAGGCATCCGTTAAGAGTGGAACCCAGTCCGGCTGCTCCAATGGCATCCCTACTCGCAGAGTGAGCGGATTCAACCACCAGGTTAGATCCCTCCGAACCGCCATCGGGCAAGGTAGACGTTTGCTCAGTGGATCGGACTGGTTGGACCAGCGGCGGAGTAAGGCCCGCTGGAGGGAACGCATGTGAAAGCGCGCCCAAGGCACCACCTCTGGGGAGGACGCCATCGTCCCCAACAACTGCAGGTATCGCCAGGCCGACAGGGGCTGGAGATCTGCGGAACCTCCGCACCAGAGACTGAAGAGTCAAAACCCTGCGTTCGGGCAGAGAAACCAACCCCCGGCACATCTCGAATTGCACCCCCAAATATTCGAGAAGCTGTGTCGGGACCACATGGCTCTTGAGTGGATTGACCACCCATCCGAGAGACTGCAAGAGCGTGACGACTTTCTCCGTCGCTGCCAAGCTTTCTGCGCGAGACTTCCCGCGAATCAACCAGTCGTCCAGATAGGGATGAACCAGCACCCCGTCTTTGCGAAGGGCTGTGGCAACTACCACCATGATTTTGGTGAATACGCGAGGTGCGGTCGCCAGACCGAAAGGCAATGCCTGAAACTGGAAATGACCCCACGGCAGCGCGAAGCGCAGATACCTTTGCTGGTCTTCCCGAATAGGGATATGGAGATAAGCCTCCGTGAGGTCGAGAGACGTGAGAAATTCGCCTCGGCGAACAGCAACTATGACAGATCGTAGAGTTTCCATCCGAAAGTGGGGAACTCTCAGACAACGATTTACTCCTTTGAGATCCAAAATGGGACGAAGATCGCCTCCCTTCTTTGGCACCACGAAATAAAATGAATACCTTCCCAGACCATATTCCGCTTGCGGAACAGGAATGACCGCCCCCAGCTGAAGAAGACGATTGAGCGTTTGGCGCACCTGAAGGGTCTTTCGAGCCCCCCGACATGGGGACGCCACAAAGGAATCGAGCACGGGACGGGCCAAATCGAGAACATACCCGTCCCGGATAATGTCGAGAACCCACTGATCGGAAGTAATTTGGGTCCAAGTGCAGAGAAAACGTCGAAGACGCCCTCCGATCACCGGCAGCTCCACCTGGACCCGCTGTCTTTCATTGGGGCTTGCGAGGGGCCGGGGAACCAACCGCCGAGAACCCTCGACTGGCTCCTCGAAATCCGCGAAAACCCGACGCCCGGGAACTATATCTACCCCGCTGGAAGCTCCCATAACGGGGCGACCGGAACCTACGAAAGTCCCGAAATTGTCCCCTAGCGACCGGAAGCGACCTACCCCGCTTGGGTCTATCTTCCGGTAAGCGACCGCCTTTGGATTCTCCCAGATCTTTGACCAACTTATCCAAATCCTCACCAAAGAGCAATTTACCCTTAAAAGGCAATTTGCCCAATCGTGACTTGGAAGATCCATCGGCCGCCCAATTTTTTAACCAAAGGGCTCTACGTGATGCCACCACGGATGCCATGCTATTGGAGAGAGCTCTGATGAGATCATACTGGACATCCGCCAAATACGCCGTTCCGGATTCCAATCGGTGAATCTCCGTCAGCATATCGGAATCCAAGGAAGAAGCATGCTGAAATCGCTGAACCCAGCGTAAACAGGCACGGGCCACCCAAGCTCCACAAACGGAAGCCTGTAAAGCAATCGCGTCCGCCTCAAAGGCTTGCTTCAACAGCCCGTCCATCTTCCGGTCCTGCGGCTCCCGCAAAGCCGCACTCCCTTCCACCGGAATGGTGGTTTTCTTAGTCACTGCGGACACGGCCGCGTCGACCTTGGGAGACCGAAAACGCTCCAGATCCGTTTCCGACAAAGGATAAAGACGACGCATGATCTTAACTCCCTTGAGACCAGACTCAGGAGTATCCCACTCGGCCTGAATCATAAGAACATAAGAACATAAGATATGCCATACTGGGTCAGACCAAGGTCCATCAAGCCCAGTATTCTGTTTCCAACAGTGGCCAATCTAGGTCATACGTACCTAGCAGTTTCCCCAAGGGACACAGGTTCCACAATGCTTGTATTGGTTCAAGCATTGATATCCTGGGTCCCTTCTTAATAATGGTTTATGGACCTTTCCTCCAGGAACTTGTCCAAACCTTTTTCATCTGGTCAATAACTTTGTGAATGGGAAAAACCACATTAGTTTGTCTTACCGCCTGAATAATGGGATCTACTCCGTCCGCCTCCTCCGCCTTAGCCGTAGGGGCCAGACCTAGCGTCTGAAGTGCTTCTGAAACAAGAGCTGGAAGCTCTTCACGCCTGAACACCCGAATAATCTTCGCTTGATCTTCCGGCTCGGGAAGCTCACCTTCCTCCAAGCCGTCTGCATCCACCTCTGGATCGAAATCGGGATCATCCCCTTCAGGCCAGTCCGCCTCCGCAGAACAAGGGTCGTGCAACCGCGGACGCTTAGGAGCTCTGCTCTCGGACCACGGAGGCTCTCCCGGAGAGGACTGAGCCGACACCCCCTGCGGTGGGAGTGGCGCCGCTCCCATAACCTGGCGCCTTCGACAGAACGCCTGGTGCAGGAGCAAAACAAAATCGGGAGAAAAATCCTCCAAGGACAACGACTCCCCTAGACCTAGCTGCGCCACATGCGCCGAACCACTGTTAGAAGAAAGCCCCGAGGGTCCCTCTAGCGGCGATTCTAAATCCCCTGATGCGACACCAGACTGTGCCGTTGCAGGCAAAGAACTTTCCAGGCGCTGTTCCATGCTGCGAGACAGCGATGCACAGCGCGGACACACACCGGTCTCTGCGTCGGCGCCCCGCCGAGATCCACAAATGAGGCAAAGAGATCCTGTTGACATGGGGACCCTAGCGCTTCGAAGCTAGCCGACAGCAGGCAAAATGGCAGGGAAAAAGTCAGCTCACTGACCCAGAAGAACCATGCGGGAACTGGTCAGCAGCGAACAACGGAAAGCCTGTGCAGGCAAGGTGGAAAAGTGTCACCTTCCCTTGGTGAGAAGCAGCTTATGCCTGCTGCCCCCTCTTATTATTATTATTTTTTTTTCTTTTAAACCCGAGGCTTTCCAACAGAGCAAAAAAGAAAAAAACCACCAAATCAAAGAATCAAGGTCAAAAGAAATCAAAGAAATAAATTAAGCTAAATTAAAACCAAACTAAAGAGGGTACTGCCTCAGACAGCTCTACTTATTAGGCTCACTGGGGAATTGAACACACAACCCCTGCACCATTAGTCACTGTTTTAATCATTGTGCTAAAGCACTGCTTAAAAGCAAATTAAACCAGATGAAAGTAAATTAAACGAAAAGGAACAAGAAATCTACCGCGGGACACCCCAAAGAAAAAACCGCGAGTCGAGAAAAGATGGCCGCGGCAGACAGGCAATTTTGGCGCGCTTTTGTATTCCTTCACGTTGAGGAGAAGAGCCCGAGGAAAAAACCGTTGCGGCCGAGATCGCGCCCCCGCGAAACCGGAAACCTTGGGCCCCCCCCCCCCCCCCCAACCAAGAGGAATCGCTCTGAGAGCCCCCGAACAGCTGGGGAAATTACGGAACTCGGCTCAGCAGCCGTCCCGATTCCCCACAGCTGTTAGCACTCACCGGCACAAGTGCAGCAGTCCCCTCAAACCTCCAGAGATGATCTGCAGCACAGATTCCTGGGCCAGAGATCCACTTCCCCCAAAGAAGAAAAGAGAAAATACAGATGCGGCAAAGGCTGAGCAGGAGGGGGACCTTCCTCAGGCCTCGACCTTCCTCAGGCCTCCCCCCCCCCCCCCCCCCCACTGAGTGCCGGGATATCAAAAGGCAAATTTAAAGGGACAGCATACTAATTTGAAACAAATGAAAATAAGCCCTAATAGGACCCAAATAAATTTCAAAAGGTTAGCTAAAGACAAATTCAACTATCTGATCAACTAGTGAGCCCAGCTAGGCTCACTAACGTCCTCCTGCTGCATGAAGACTGGACACACTGGAGTTCCTGAGTTGCAGGGTATGCTGGTTCCAGTGGAGCTGAAATCTGATTGGTCCAGTCTTCATGCTGCAGGAGGAGGTGCACTACCCATACGTCGAGGACTAAGCTGGAGGAACGATAAGGAATGTGAGTAGATACTGAATTACAATACTCCAATAATGACCTTACCCAAAAATATTGCGAAGTATTAATGAGGCTGATATGGGTCTGCTATTAAGAGCCAATACAGTATCCCCAAGAAATTACCTCACTGTTGTAGAGGAAATTAAATTTTGCAATACAGGTAGAGGTCAGAAGCCTTAATGGCTAGTACTAATCCCAGAAGAAAAACTGGGGAAGTCTAACGAAGGTAGGACTTCAGTAAAAAAACTGAAACCTCTGTTGGGCAAGGTTTTAAAGCTCTTTGTCCTTGGAGCAAAATAAGGCTCTAGGAAAAGAGGCGAGAAAATCTGACTGACTTGGATGAAAAGGTAGATATACTCTCTGCAGAAAAAGAGTGGGTCTTTAAGACCCTATCATCCAAATGAAAGACAAGGAAATTTGCAGTGGGCGTTGTAGCCTCCAATTTCTTGAAGATCAGTAATGTCCTTCCTAATTGATGTCACTTAGGAGAATGACATTACATAGAGAGCTTCATATGTAACATCACCTGAAAGGTTACGGTAAAAGAAGGTATCTCCCAATTACCATAAAAATTGGTTGTCCATATAAACCCTAATGGTATGTTGGGACAGCATTAATATGGACAAGAACAAATCTTTCAGAGTCAGATAGATATATCTATCTATATATATATAGACATACATATACATATCTGGATATTTATTTTTATTTATTTATTTTATGTGCTTTTCTATACCGCCCCTTCCAGAGATCAAGGGCGGTTTACAAGGAACTCAAAACAACAATACAGCAGAACAGTGCAATATTGCATTACATTAAACATTAAGTATTACATAAGAACTATGATACATAGAAAACAGTGTGTAAGCTATTAATAAAAGGAACATAACTATGTTACAAGGAACCAAAAATGGCAAGTTATTTACATGGTTAGCAAGAGTTATTTGCAGTCATAAGTACAATATTGGGAGGATGCTGACTTGAGGGGATATTCAAATGGAGTCTGGATTTAGGTGGGGTAAACTTGTGTTTGGTTAGTTGTATGTTCTTGTGTAGTAAATTTGATTTCAGGTTGTAGGTTGCTATAGTGTTGAGTAAAGAGGTAGGTTTTTAGTTCCTTCCTGGAAGATGTGAGATCCTTAATCTCTCTTAGGTTTAGGGGCAGTTTATTCCATTGGCTGGGAGCATAAAATGAAAAGGCAGTGTTGGAGGTTATTTGTTTTGATTTTGTCACGGCAATGGGAATTAGTAGCATGTTGAGGTTAGTTTTTCTTCTAGTTCTGTTTTCTTGTGGGGTTTGGAGTAGAGTTGCCAACTGTGATGGGGCTAGGTCATTAATGAGTTTAAAAGTTGTGACAAGTGTTTTATATTGAATCCTACTATAAATGGGTAGCCAGTGAAGAGAGTGTAGGATAGGAGAAATATGATCGAATATTTTAGCTTTAACAATGATTCGAGCAGTGACATTTTGGGCTCTTTGAAGGATGTGTAAATTCTTTTGGATGTTCCTTGGAGGATGCCATTGCAGAAGTCTAAGTGTGGCATAATGAGAGCCTGGACAACTGTTCTGAAATCGTTGATGTCAATGAGGGGTCGGAGTTGCTGTATGGTTCTCAGTTTGAAAAATATAGTTTTGGCAGTCTGCTTTATGTGGTTAGTCATGCTTAGGGTTTTGTCTAGTGTCACTCCAAGGTATTTAATTTCAGATTTGACTGGTAGAGTAATGTTCAGAATGTTGATGGAAGTTGGGGGGGTGAAGGTGGTATTTCTTGTTACGAAGAGTGCTTCAGTCTTTTTGTAATTAATATCCATATGGATAGAGTGGAGCCATTTTTCAGCTTCAGAGAGGCAGGAGGCGATATTGAGGAAATTAAGGTTAGTTATGTCTAAAGGAGCGAACAGCATGATGTCGTCCGCATAGATAAAATATCTTAGATTGTGACGTTGGAAGATTGCACAAATAGGTTGTATATAGAGGTTAAAAAGTAATGCAGAGAGTGAGGATCCTTGTGGTATACCACGTTCTTGTGGGAATGGTGGTGTGGGGGAATGGTCTAAATGGACATATTGGAAGCGATTAGAAATGTAGGACTTAAACCAGTTCAAAGTGGTATCTTTCAAACCTAGTTGTGATAGCCTAGATAAGAGGGTATTATGGTCAACACTGTCAAAAGCTGAGGAAATGTCGAGGAATATGAGTAAGAAGGTCTGCTTTGTGTTATCAATACCTCGGATAAGTGAATCAAGAAGGGATATGTGTAAGGTTTCTACTCCGTGATAAGAGCGGAAACCATACTGGTACTCATCCAAAGGGAAGTTGGTATCAATATGATCTTGGAGTTGTATCTGGGCTACCTTTTCAATGATTTTGGCTAAAAAAGGTATGCTGGCAATGGGGCGGTATGAGGATGGGTCTGAACTGTTAAGGGTTTTATTTTTTAGTAAAGGGCGAATCGCCGAGTATTTCAGATCATCTGGCATGTAACCTTGAAGTAGGGATTGATTTACCAGTTTCAAGATGTATGGAGCTAGTTCGGATTTTGTAGCTTTAACCCAAGATACCGGGCATGGGTCCAGTAGTGAAGTGGTAGTATTGAGGTTTGATATAATCTCAAGCAGTTGTTTGTTGGAGATTGTATGGAATGAGCTCCATTCAGTGATGGAATTTGGTGTGGGAGAGGTTAGGATAATGCTTGGACGGGCGCTTAGTTTGAGCTTATTGGCAAAATGGTTTGCAAGGAGTTGTGGATCTATTGGTGTTTTATTAGGAGTGTTATCGGGAACCTTAGTTAGAGATTTAATAATCTCAAAAAGTTCCCTAGGTCTATTGATGGACTTAGATAATGTTTTGGTGTAGAATAGCCTTTTTGTGTTGTTAATGGCTTCCTTGTATGTTTTAAGGCTTGAGAAATATTGAACCCTGAGTTCAGATGTTTTTTTCTCTCTCCATTTAGTCTCTAATTTCCGAAGGTTTTTCTTTAGAGTAGCAAGTTCAGAGGTGTACCATTTCTCGGACAAGCTAGGTCTAGATTTTCTTTTATTAGAGGTTGAATATTTAGCTTCTGATTCAATAATAGAGTTCCAGGTAGAAACAAATTCGTTAAGATTATTTGACGTATTGTCTAATTTTGGAGAAATAGATTCTAAAAAACTTTCTTTGTTGAACTGGCGAAAACTTTGTTTTGTGCATTTGGCGTTATTGTGAGTAGAGTTGGTGGGTTGGAATGGAAGAGAGAAATGTATCAGGAAGTGATCTGACCATGGTATTTGAGTTGTGGTGGGCGAAGTAGAAAAAGATGAGAGTGTGAGGTGAGATGGAATGAATATTAGATCAAGGGTATTACCTTTGCAATGAGTGGGGTGGGTCATTATTTGTTTAAAACCCATTTCCTCCATTGCTTCAATGAAAGATAGTGCATGGCTATCTGGTAATGAGGCAAGGTTAAGATCTCCTAAAATAACAGAGGGTTTTCTCAGTGAAGAGTTACATGCTACCTCAAGTATTATGTCTAGATTATGTATGTCAGGTGTGGGGGGTCTGTAGATAAGGCAGATGGCTATATTGTTATTTTCAATTCTGAGTATATATATGTACAGAGAGATTCATCTAACAACAAGAAAGGGTAACACCCGCTTGAGAGAACGGATAGAGAATCTCTTTTTGGTTATAAGTGGAAGAGCCAGTGGAATGCTCCTACTTATAAGGAAAGGTATAGATTTCTTTAAAAATTCTAGCCTTTGAATAACCAGGAATGGAGGCCTACGTGAAGGGGTGCAGAGGAGACCCTTAGTCTTAAGACAGTAAGTCTGGATCCTTCTATAACTTCAGTGTTGTAGCTGGAGAAGACGCAATATAAGGGGATACCATGTTTGCTCCTTCACGAGGGCAATATGAGTATCATGCGTTCCTTGTTCAGCATAAGTTTCAATGAAGTACTGGACATTAGAAGGAAAGTATAAGACAAGGACCGACTGCAATGAAAAAGAGTGCATCCCTGTTGAAAAAAGTTCCACTGGAGTTGTGGAACCACTCAGGGAATTGAGCAATTCTTTATGCTTTCACGTGGACCAAAAGGAAAGTTTAAGGAAGATGGTAAGGGTAGGAAAATACACCAGTCATGTGGGAGCATGACTGGGGAAAACCTTTTTAACCATCTGGAAGGTTACCTACTAGGAATGGCTCTGATGCTCTCTGGCAAAGGCCCATAGTTGCAGAGCTTTCCTGTATAATTGCAGAGAGCATGCTGCAGGTTGCTCAGGTGAAACCTGGCTGTTTAATTGCTAGTAGGCAATGTAAGCTATTCTGTTGGAGCCAAAAAGAATTGAAGATGGCTAAGAATAGTAGACAGGCCAGTTGCCTGCAATTATAAAATGACCAAGCAGGTTGTGGAACCCTTCTTGGCATTATCTGTTAAGGCAGCAGAAAAAAAGAAAAGTCCTATAGACTGTAAAAGGACCAACAGACATAAGTAGGAGTGGAAAAACTCCATTATGGTCTGAGAAGCTGTCTTAAGAAAGAATTTGGAGAAGATTGCAAAGGGGAAGAGAACTCTGAATGGAAATTACTTACTGGAATAGGTACTGAGGAAAACCTATGGGCTTAAAGAGTAAGCCCTCCAGTTGCATAGTATCACTCTTAGAGACTAAATGTCTCGGTTAAGAGGGATATAAATGATACAGAGTTGAGAAGACTTACAGTTTGGTAAGTCTCTGAAAAAGAAAAACCCCTTTGCAGTCAAGTAAGAGATATCCTCGCACAGGAGAACTGTGAAGGTGAAGGGCATAGCCCATCTGGTGGATGGTTGTTACTCCTCTGTTCCCTTTAAAAAGGAGATGAGAAACCTGTTACCTGTAGGGCATGATTGTCCTCAATAGCTCTTGGAGCTAAAAGAAATGGATGTCTCGTGGCAAGAGATTCATGCCTAGAGTCATGGATTGAGTCAGTGTGGATGCTTCTGTTAATAAGAAGCAGATTACAGGTTCTAAACCTCAAACAGGAAAAAAGAGATTCAAGGAATAACATATCAGAAACCCTGCGGCTGCTGGGTTTGCTAAGCCTGTTGAGGCTGTGACTTTCTTAGGCCAGTTTGATGTTGCCCTTGTTTGGAAACATCTGTATGATGGGTAGAAGACGAATAAAACTTTTTTCCCCTAGGGGAATAAAGTTTGCTAGGAGATTTCCTACAAGCTGGGATAGAGGAAGGTTTTGACAATCCTCTGAAAGCAACAATGTCAGTGGTTAACTGAGCAGCTTGGAATAGAGCCTCCTTGTTAAAGAGAGATTCTCTCCAGTACAAGGAGTATTTCCCAACCTTTCTTGTACCCATTCATCCAAGTCTGAAGCTTGGAGCCAGGCCATGCGTCGTGCCCCTATGGCTATAGCAGCGGTTCTGCTAATAGACTCAAAACAGTCCAGGGAAGCACGATTAAGGAACCTAGAGACATTTTGAGCATGACTAAGAAAGAAAGAATAGTCTGCTCTTTTAAGTTCTTGAAGAAAAGGGGTCAAAAGTACTAATTTCTTTGTGACCTCTTCAAGAGATAATCCCATATAGAAAATATGAGAGAATTCTTGCTGAAAGCATGGAAGCCTGGAAGCATCGACGTCCAAAGGCATCTAAAGTTCTAGACTCACAACCTGGCGGATAAGAGGAGTGCTTCTTTGCACTCTTAATATACGCCTCATTGCTGATTCTACAACAATAGAATGATGAGGAAGTTGAGTCTTTTGAAAACCTGGAGAAGGTGGCACCTTGTACAGAATGTCAGTTGCCCTAGAATGTGGGGATACCGTTAAGGGAGTTTCCCACATTCGGAATAGCAGATCATGTAAGGTCAGATGCAAAGTTAACATGGTGACCTCCTTTGGACTCTAGGGGAAATGCAGAGATTCTGAATCCCCTGGTACAGGATCTTGACAAAGGCATAGAAATAGGAAGTAACTTTGCCATATCAAGCAGAAAAGCTTGAAAAGAAATTTCCCCTGAGGGGGACCCTCTAAAATGAGGGGTAAAGGCTAGACTTGTTGAAGATCCAGCCTTGGTACCAATGGATTCATCCTGATCCACGGGATCAGAAGACCCGAAAGGGTGGAGCATCAGATTGTCTTTAAAGGAATGTCTTTGGTACCGCCCGAGGTCGGTACCGCGACAAGTCGGTACCAAATCATCCATGCTAGGGATCGATTCCAGGCTCGGCATCGAAGGAAGCGAGCCTGTCAAAGTAAGCATGGAAGGTACCGACACCGATGCCAATGTAGATACCAGTACCGAAGCCGAAACCGATACCGGAAGATCAGTCTGCAGTGACTCTAGCGGTACTGAAGTAACAGAGTGCTAGACTTCGATCACCGGAATAATGTCTTCAGTACCGTCCGAGGTCGGTACCGAGACGAGTCGGTACCAAATCATCCAGGCTAGAGATCGATTCCAGGCTCGGCATCTAAGGAAGCGAGTCTGTCGAAGCAAGCATGGAGGGTACCGATGTTGACACCAGTACCGGTACCGAAGTCAATACCGATGCTGAAGATCAGTCTGCAGCGACTCTAACGGTACCAAAGGAACCTAGAGCGCTAGACTGCAATAATCGGTGAGGAATATTTCATCCATCACCATAGCCGATGCCGGGGTATCGGTACCGCTCAAAGCGGATACAACCACCGAGCATGGCCCAGGCATGTCCATAGAGGCAAGAACCTCGGGAACATCCTGAAACCCCGTTAATGCTTTGGAGGCCGAAGACTCCCGCCGGGGCTTTATTGCCCAATTGTCCTTGAGGGCAAGGCCAGAGGCATCTCGATGCTGAGCATGAGATCTACCGCTCGAGGACTGGCTAGTCTTGACAGACTTTTGTTTGGTTACCTGATCCTGTGATGAAGTTCTGGTTGGTAACCTCGAGTTCGATGGGAACCGCGTATCGAGTTGTGCTCGATGCTGAAGACTTCTGGGTACACTCCTGCAGGAGGGACACTCCAGCGGGTAGTGGTCAGGACCTAAATATGGTAGACACCAATTATGGGTGTCTAAAATTAATTTTGTACCGCCACTCTAAGCATTTCTTAAGGATAGTGGCTGGCATTTCCATGAAGGAAAGGATAGAGGCCTAGCGGCCAGAAATACCGTCAGGCACTAAACAGGGAAAAATTTTCCTTACAAAAAATAAATTTGTAGGAAGAAGGAAAGAAAAAACACCGGCGGTACCGGTGGCGTCGAGGGAAGGCAGACGCGACCACAAGAAAACATGAAATAAAAGAAGAAATTTTCTGCGGTGACAGGAAGACGTCCTGCCGGCTCCGCGGAAAAACGAAAACTGGAGAGAGGCAGTTGGGAAAGGCGGGAAGGCAGCACGCAGGCATGGTGGGATGCTCCCAAAGGCTTTCTTATTGGACGCTGGGGAGCGTTCCCGCGCAGACTCCGTCGGTAACGACGTACCCATATGTGAAGACTCATTCCTGCTTGTTCCTGGAGATTACAACAATTTGATAAAGAGTAGCAGATCACCCTGGAACAGGGTGATGAAAGAAAAAAGAAAATGAGATCTACTATTAGTAATCTGTGAACTACCACTAAAATCATTTTTAATTCCTGAAGACCGGAGAGCGAGCAACGTAATGCCAATTTTTAAAAAGTGTTCCGGGGTGATCTTGGAAACTAAGACCAAAGAACCTGATGTCAATACAGAGCAAAATGTTAAAAACCATTATAAAGAACAAAATTACTGAACATAGTCAGTCACGGTTTAATGGAACAAAAACATGCATTTAGCCAAAGTCAGTCTTGTCTCACTAATCCAATTTTTTTGAAGATATAAATAAATAGGTAAATAAAAGGTGATCCATTTGATATAGTATATCTGGATTTTCAGAAAGCCTTTGACAAGGTCCCTCATGAGAGACTCTTGAGAAAATTAAGTAGTCATGGGATAGGAGGTAGTGCACTACTGTGGATTGGAAACTACTTAAAAGAGGCTCTCCCTCCTGTGCATTTGCGCCACGGAAAGCGTAGTTACTCACCTGTAACAGGTGTTCTCCGGGAACAGCAGGAATTGGTCCTCAAACGGGTGACGTCAGTACTGACGGAGCCCGCACAGAGCAAATCCCCAGCTTTCAAAGAAAGCCTTTGGGATTGCTACCACGCATGTGTAGTCCCCTTCCCGCCCAAGGGCGCCATCTTGCTCAGACGACATAGCTAAAAGATGGCAAAAACAAATTAAGAGATGGTACAGCTGCAACCCCAAGGGGAGGAGGGAGAGTTGCGAGGACTGATTCCTGCTGTCCCCAGAGAACACCTGTTACAGGTGAGTAACTACGTTTTCTCCAAGAACAAGCAGGACGTCAGTCCTCACATATGGGACTCCCCAAGCTACAGGCTACCAAAAACCCATAGCAAAAATAGGTCTCCCTCATGGAGAGCCACAAGTAGCAACAATTGTGTCTGTATAGATAGACCAACAGGACCCCTGTGTCCGATGACACCAGCATTCCGGTAGCCTGAACACAGACTGGTCAGAAGGTAGGAGTTGCCTAGACCCCGAAAATGTTACAGAGCACAGATTGGCCAAAGGCACTGTCCCATTGGGACACTGTGTCCAGGCAGTAATGAGCTGGGAAGGTATGGACTGAAGACCAGGTGGCAGCCCGGCAGATGTCTGACAGCGGGATCGAACGCAGGTTAGCTACTGAGGTTGCCATAGCCCTGACCTGGTGTGCCGTGACCCAGCCTTCCAACGGAAGCCTCGCCTATTTGTAGGCAAGGGCAATACACTCCGCCACCCATGTGGACAGCGTAAGCTTTGTCACCGCCTCCTCCAGCTTACTGGGGTGTTAAGAAACGAAAAGCTGAGACACCTTTCGGTGGTCCCGAGTAAATTGCTTATAGAAGGACAAGGCCCTCTTACAGTCCAAGATATGGAGGACCGTCTCTGCCCAACTGGCGTGCGGTCTGGGAAAGAAAGTAGGGAGGATCACCTCCTGATTGAGGTGGAAGGAGGACACCACCTTCGGAAGGAATTTAGGGTGCGTGCGAAGCATCACCCTATTCTTGTAAAACCTGGTGTATGGCGTTTCCGCCACCAAGGCCTGGAGCTCGCTTACCCTCCGTGCAGAAGTGAGCGCGACCAGGAAGACCACCTTCCAGGAGAGGTAGCGAAGGTGGCAAGTAGCCAATGGCTCGAATGGTGGGCGAGTAAGCTGCCCCAACACCACATTGAGATCCCATTCGGTCGCCAGAGGACAAACCGAGGCTTAGACAGGAGCAGGCCCCGTAAGAAGCTGGACACTACAGAATGGGTTGAGAGGGGCTTCCCGTCTACCTGGTAGTGGTTCGCTGCTAGGGCACTAAGATGTACCCTAACAGAGTTCGACTTGAGCCCTGCAATAGAGAGGTGAAGCAAGTACTGCAGTACCGTGACCACCAGACAAGAGAAGGGGTTGGCCCCCCACTCAGTGCACCAAAGTGAGAATCTGTGCCGCTTAAAGGCATAGGCCCATCTGGTAGATGCCTTGTGCGAGGACAGCAAAACATCCTCCACCTCTCTGGGGAGGTGGAGTGGGGCTAGTTACCCTGTCAGCAGCCAAGCTGTCAGTGAAAGAGATCCCAGGTTGGGATGCAGGAGAGAGCCTCCCTCCTGGGAAAGGAGTCGGGGAGCGTACCCCAGAGGTATGGGGTCCGCCACTGCCAACTGCAGAAGTAGCGGAAACCACAGCTACCTGGGCCACCGTGGAGCTACCAAGATGACCAAGGCCCTGTCGTGGAGGGTCTTGAACATAGACCTGGCAATCAGTGGTGTCGGAGGGAAGGCATACAGAAGTCCCTCGGACCATGAGACCAGGAAGGCATTGGCAGCTACCCTGGCGGGGTGAGACTGCCGGGAACAAAGGCGGGGCAACTGGTGATTGTCTGGGTTTGCAAACAGGTCCATTACTGATTCCCCTCAGGTTTGGAAAAGTCTGCTGGCCACTCTGGGGTCCAGCTGCCACTCGTGCGGCTAGAGAATCCTACTGAGTCTGTCGGCCAGCACGCTGTCTTGGTCCGGCAGGTACACTGCCCTGAGGATACCCTGCTGAATCGCAAAACAGCACAGGTCTAGCACCTCTTGATAGAGGGCACGGGATCCCGTGCCTCCCTGCTTGTTCACATAGAACATGGCCACCTGTTTGTCCGTCTGGCCTAGGTGATGAAGAAAGGCCTTCAGGGCGAGGTGAATGGCTTGCAGTTCCAGAAGGTTGATCTGCTGAGCACTCTCGTCCAGGAACCAAGTACCTTGGGTGCGGAAGCACTCGCAATGGGCTCCCCCAGCCCAGCAGGGAGGCATCTGTGGTGACAACCCTCGAGTGGCTGGGGGTCTCTGGAAGGGCATGCCTGCCTCCAGGTGTCAGGGCAACTGCCACCAGACCAGAGACTTTGCCAGATGGCAGCTCACTCAGACTCTGTCCTGGAGATGGCCAGTGGCCTGGGACCACTGGTCCTGGAGGCACCACTGTGCTGTCTGCATGTGAAGATAGGCAACTGGAGTGACGTGGACTGTGGAGGCTATGTGCCTGAGAAGGCGCAGCAGATGCCTGGCAGACTCCAAGGTATGGTGCTGCATGTTCCAGGCCAGAGACATGAGTCGGGCTGCCCGGTCTGTGGGCAAGAAGGCTTTTGACCAAAGGGTGTCGAGTCTTGCTCCGATGAATTCCAGTCCCTGTGTCAGATGAAGGTTCGACTTGGGGTAGTTTATAACGAAACTCAACTGTTGCAGAATTTGGGTGGTGCGTGCTGTTGCCTGCTGCACCTCGGGGCCGTGTAGCCCCTGATGAGTCAGTCGTCCAGGTAGGGGAAGACAGACCCCCTGAAGCCTGAGAAAGGCAGCAACAACTGCCAGACACTTTGTGAACACCCTGGGAGCTGATGCTCAGCCAAAGGGTAGCACCCTGTATTGGAAATGATTGCCTCCTACCACAAAGTGTAGGTATTGCCTATGGTTTGGGTGGATTTGGATGTATGTATAGGCATCCTTTAAGTCTAAGGAGCATAGCCAGTCTCCCTGCCGGAGGTAGGGCAGCAATGTTCCAAGGGAGAGCATCGAACTTCTCCCTCATCAGGAATTTGTTGAGGTTGCGCAGGTTGAGGATGGACCTTATAGGCCCCCTGTCCTCTTTGGCACGATTAAGTACCTGGAGTAAAACACCCCTTGCCCTTGAGGTAGTGGGGCACTGGTTCCACTGCTCTGTCCTCGAGAAGCCATGCCAACTCCTTCAGAAGGTCCCGGTGGAAGGGAGACCCGAGGTGCTCTCCCGGGAAGAAGGGGGGAGGTGTTTGGCTCTGATGGAGGAGGTATCCCTCCCTGACCACCCTTAGTGCCTAGGAGTCGGTGGCTATAGCCTCCCACCTGTGGGTATAAAGGGTGAGGCAACCACCTGTAGGCTGCTGATTCCCGTGAGGGGGAGGACTATATGCTGTAGGAGTCAAAAGCTCCCTCCTGGCTGGGCCGGAGCCTGGGACTTGGGAGCTTTCTGCTTATGCGGGCCATGCCCTTGTCCCTTGGCCTACTGGCCCTTGCTGGGGAGCCGGGGAGGCCTGGTAAGGTGGGTAGTTTCGGTAAGCAGTTGATTTCCTCTGGTAAAAGGGCTTTTTACCCGAGCCCTTCCATCGGGGAGGGGCAGTGGTCTTCTTGGAGAGCCTAGTCCTCATCGTGAACTCAGTCTCCAGCTCTGTGGCCTTGCTGGTCATGGGTTTGCCAAAGAGGTTCTCCCTCTGGCAAGGGACAGCGACCAATTTATCCTGTATCCATTGCTCGAGGTCGGACGACTGGAGCCAAGCCTGGCGGTGTGCACCGATGCCTCGAAACCATCATAGGCCACCTGAGACATAAATTTGGAGCACTCACGGATGGCTTTGGACAGGCTCTTGAAGCTCTGGAAAGACTCCTCGGAGAGGCCAGCAGAGTTCCTTCACCAGGTCCCTCAGGTACATGCCCATGTACAGCTGGTAGGCCTGGATCCAGAAATTCAGCATCGAGCCCTGGTAGCACTTTCTGCCAAGGGCATCCAAGGTGCAGGCCTCCCTACAAGGTGTACTGAGGAGTGCGCGCCTTCTAGCTCTTCAGCTGACACATGGCCGACTCCACCACCATGGAGTTGTGCGGCAGCTGTGATTTTTGAAAGCCAGGGCTCCGGCGGACTTGGTACATCGAGTCAAACTGCTTGCTGACCACCGGCACAGACGCCGGTGTCTCCCACATGCGAAACATGAGCTGCTCCAGGATGGGAGAAATTGGCACCATGAGCGATTCCCGAGGAGGAGCCTCGTATTGGAGGATCTCAAGCTCGTCGGCCCGAGGATCCTCCTTGGACTCGGTGGGGAACACCAAAAGCCTTGAACATGTCCTTGACGAAGTCCAAGAAGCCCACATCCTCCGGTGGGGACCTTCTCAGAGATTCAGAGACTGGGGAATCCAAGGGGACATCTCGGTGCCGATGGGTGTTCGGGGACTCCTCGTCCTCAGTCTCCCAGTTGAACACTCCGAGGAAGACTCGAGGGAGTACTGTTCCTCGGGCCTTGAAGGGCCTGGCACTGTGCGACCCGACCCCAGCGGGCTTGTCAGGGACAACCTCAACCCTGTCGAGCGGGAGATTGACTGCGACCTCAGCCGAGGATCTACTCAGGCCCACATGGTCTTGAGGATCGGCTCGGCCTTCGTGACATCTCCGACATTGAACTCCCAGTGGTCGGGGCGGAGGAACCAGACGTGCCAGACATCAGTGCCCGCAGCTGATCCAAGAAGGCAGTTACACTGAACTCCAAAACTGCCATCCTAGACTCCAGTCCAGATGGCTTCACAGCCTTCGGTGTGGACACCGAGGGACTCTGGCCTGATGCTGGCTGCCCTGGAGGGGAATCCTTGATGAGGACTGTAACTGGCGAGGCCGGTCCGCAGCCTGATCCTTCTGGGGGACCTTAGCAGACCGGCCGCTCCCTCTGAAGGCTTGAGCGGGCGCCCAGGGCTCTGCGACCAGGCCCGGGAGGATCCCAGTTGGTCAGAGCCATCCAAGGACGCTGCTTTCGAGGACTACTTCTTCCTCTTCGATTCCCTTGGGGGAGACCCCCTCTCCGAGGACCCATGACGATGCTCGGGCTCGGAGTGTTCCTCCCGAGGTGTCAAGGCCTCAGATGAGGTCCTGGCTCTCGGAAGCATCGGAGATTCAGGAAAAATGTTGTCATGTTGCTGCTGGTGGCTCTTTAAGGCCTTTGAAGACATCTTTTTGCAAAGGCCACAGACCACCAGGTCGTGGTCCAGACTAAGGCACCGAAGTCAGCAGTCATGTATGTCGGTCAGAGACATTTTAGTACACCGATCACTTTTTTTTTTTTTTTTTTAAAGCCGCTGGTTGCCATAGGGGGAAAAAGAACCCCAGTAAGGTCGAAGACCCTTCGGGATGCCAGCGGTGAAAAAGGCATGAAGGCGCCAAGAAAATTCAACACTTAAATTTTAAAAAAAAGAAGCGTAGACCCCAATACCGAGGTCAACTGGCGGGAAAGGTAACCGTGCAAAACCGGAGACGAGTAAGAAACTCGAGGAAAAAAAAAAAACTTTTTCTGGGGTAAAAACAGACATCTGGTGAGCTCTGCGGAAAAAAGGAGACTGAGCAAGATGGCACCCTTGGGTGGGAAAGGAACCATACATGCATAGTAGCAATCCCAAAGGCTCTCTTTGAAAGCTGGGGATTTGCTCCGCGTGGGCTGTGTCGGTGCCGACGTCACCCGTATGTGAGGACCGACTTCCTGCTTGTTCCCGGAGAAGTATTTAAATGTCTCATATCTTCCATATCCTGTAAGTCTTTCTTCCAAAGTTTACTTATTGAGATCTTTAAGTCTGACCACATATGCCTTATGGCGAAGCCCACTGATTATTTTGATACCCACCCTCTGTCCAGACTCCATTCTGTTGATAGCCTTCGAAAATGGTCTCCAGAATTGCACAATCTAAATAAGGCCTTACAGAAGACCTATACAGAGGCACTCACCCTTTTTTCCTGCTGGCCATTCCTCTCCCTAGGCACCCAAGCATCCTTCTGTCTTTTGCCATCACCTTTTTGACCTGTTTAGCCACCTTAAGATCATCAGAAACAATCACCCCTAGGTCCCACTCTTCTTTTGAGTATAGAAGCACTTCGCTCCCTATACTGTACAGCTCCCTTGGATTTTTGCAGCCCAAATGCATGACCCATGTTTTTTAGTGTTAAATCTCAGCTACCAAATTAAACCATTCAAGCTTCCCTAAATCCCTTCTTATGTTATCTACACCTTCCTGGGTGACTACTCTATTACAGATTTTGATTATCATCTGCAAAGAGGCAAAAAAAAACCACTTAGCCAATAGCCCTTCCGCAATATCACTTACAAAAAAATGTTAAAAAGAATTCGACCAAGTGCAAAAGTTATTCACTTAGGGCAGGGCTCGATAAATCCCAGGTGCCAGATCACCATGGCACTTAGGATTTTCTTCCCCCTCCTGTGGGCAGGAAGGGAAAACCATGATCATGGCTTGGATGGAGCAAGTTGCCCGCAGGAATCCCATCCCTTGCAGGAAGAAGAGGAGAAACAAGCTGAAATTGTGCTAAAGGCCCCTTCTGTCTATGGGAGATTGGATCCCACAGGTATAACTGGAGGCTGCAATTGCAGCTTGGAGGCAGTGTGCTGCCCGCAGGTATCCCATCTCCTGCAGGCAGAGGGCAGCCAGATCATGGCCCTGTAGGAAAGTGAATGCTGTTCCAAGGGTTTCAGAGCAGAGATGGCATCCATCTGTCCAAGAAAGGTCAACGTGTCCTCGGTAGAAGATTGGCTAATCTACTGAAGAGGGCTTTAAATTAGATTCGTTGGGGGTGGGTGAAGAAAGCTCCCAGGTAAGTGAAACATTAAACACCTTTATGGAAATGGGTTAAAGGGGCAACATATGGAAAGCAGTATGTATAAATGCCCGTAACATGGGAAATAAGATACCAGATGTTAAAGCTTTAATGGGAGTGGCTGACTTGGATTTAATGGCATTTACAGAAACATAGTTCACAGAAAACCATGACTGGGATGTAACTATACCAAGGCTATGCTTTATTCAGAAAGGACAGGGTAAGAAGAAGGGGAGGAGGAGTGGCACTATATGTAAAAAATATTAAAACTTTGGAATTGCAGAGCTTAAAAGGGCGAGAGGAGGCACTGTGGGTTAAACTAGAAAGAGGGAAGGAGAAATCTATTTGCATTAGCGTGATATACAGACCTCCCTTCACAAGAGGTGGATGGAGAGTTAATTGAAGACATACGCAGCATTGCAAGGAATGGGGACGTGCTACTGATAGGGGATTTCAATATGCCAGATGTTGAATGGCACATTCCTGCTGCAGTATCATCTAGAAATAAAGAGATCCTGGATTCTCTACAGGGAGAACTATTCAGGCAATTGGTAACGTTTAGGGGCCATACTGGACTTGGTACTTACCAATGGTGAAAGTGTTTCTGATGTTATAGTGGAAGATAATTTTGCATCCAGTGATCACCAAATGGTGGGGTTCAGTATTAGGACTAGGGCTGTTAGAATCCATTCAAAAGCAAGGGTCTTAGACTTTAGGAAAACTAACTTTGCCAAGATGGGCCAATATCTCGGAGTCGTCAGCAAGATGGGAACAGCTGGGGGATGTAGAAACACAGGGGGCAAAACTGAAAGGTGATATTTTAAGGGCAACCAACCTTTTTGTTAAAATGGTAAATAAAAGGAAAAGGAGACAGCTATGGTTTTCGAAAGAAGTAGCTGGAAAGGTGAAGAAAAAGAGGCCTTCATGAAATACAAGAGATCAGAGAGAGAAAGACAGGCATCTATATTTGGAAAAACTTAGAGAAGCTAGCAAAGTAGTCAGGAAAGCAAAGATTCAAAAAGAGGAGGAAATAGCCAATGCAATAAAATGGGGGGGGGGGGGGATGGGGATAAGACATTTTTCAGATATGTTAGTGAGAAGAGAAAGGGCAAAAGTGGTATTGTCAGACTCAAGGGTGAAGGGGGTGTAGAGGCTGATGAGGATAAAGCGGAATTGCTTAACAAATATTTCTGTTCTGTGTTCACAGATAAAGAACCAAGAACAGGACCTCAGAAAACACTCACAAACAGGAACAGAAGCAAGGGGCATCATCAACAATTTTCAGAAGACTGTGTTCATGAGAAACTAGCTAAACTTAAAGTAGACAAAGCGATGGGACCAGATGGGATACATCCTAGAATACTGAGGGAACTTGGGGACTTTCTAGCAGCTCCACTGACTGACCTTTTAAATGCCTCGTTGGAGTCAGGAGTGGTGCCAAAGGACAGAGAGGCTCATGTGGTCCCTTTACACAAAAGCAGAAATAAGGATGTGGTTGAAAACTACAGGCCAGTTAGTTTAACTTCGGTGGTGAGTAAATTATTGGAAATACTGTTGAAAGAGAAAATAGTGAGGTTTCTGGAGTCCAGCGGATTACAGGACCCGAGGCAGCATGGATTCACCAGAGACAGGTCTTGTCAGACAAATCTGATTGATTTCTTTGACTGGGTGACCAGGGAGTTGGACCGAGGGAGAGCCCTAGATGTGGTATATTTAGATTTCAGTAAAGCCTTTGACACTATTCCTCACAGGTGACTTACAAACAAACTGAGCACCCTAGGGATGGATGCTAAAGTTACTGCTTGGGTTAGAAATTGGCTGAGTGGGAGGCGACAAAGGGTACAGGTAAATGGAGTTCACCCTGAGGAGAAGGAAGTTACCAGTGGTGCAGCCCAGGGATCTGTCCTTGGTCTGATTCATTTTAACATCTTTGTTAGTGATATAGCAGAAGGGCTGTCGGGTAAGGTTTGCCTTTGCGGATGATACCAAAATCTGCAAGACACCCAGGAAGGTGTAGATCACATGAGGAGGGATCTAGCTAAGCTTGAAGAATGGTCTAGAATTTGGCAGCTGGGATTTAATGTTAAAAAATGCAGGGCCATGCATTTGGGCTTTCAGCAATCCAAGGGAGCAATATAGTATAGGGGGTGAAGTACTTTTGTCCACTAAAGAAGAGCGGGACCTAGGCGTGATTGCGTCTGATGATCTTCAAGTAGCTAAAGAGGTAGAAAAGGCAACAGCAAAAGCTAGAAGGATACTTCGGTGCATGGGGAGAGGAATGGCTAGCAGAAAAAAAGGAGGTGATAGTGCCTCTGTATACGTCTTTGGAGTATTGTGTGCTATTCTGGAGACCGCACCTTCAAAAGGATATGAACAGAATGGAGTCAGTAAAGAGGGCAGCTACTAAAATGGTTAGTGGTCTTCATCAAAGCATATCAGGACAGACTTAAGGATCTTAATATGTACACCATAGAGGAAAGGCAAAATAGAGGTGATATGATTGAAGCATTTAAATACCTCCATGGTATAAATGCACAGGAGGAGAGCCTCTTTCGATTGAAAGCAAGTTCTGCTATGAAGGGACAAGGGATGAGGATGAAAGGGGATAGATTCAGGAGTGATATGCAGAAAAGAGTAGTTATTCACCTGTAACAGGTGTTCTCCAGGAGCAGCAGGAATCAGTCCTCACATATGGGTGACATCGACGCCGATGAAACCCTATGCGGAGCATTTCCCCAGCTTTCCATGAAAGCCTTTGGGAATGCAGGCACGCATGCGTGGTTCCCTTCCCGCCTAAAGGTGCCATCTTGGCCAGTCAAATGACATAGCTAGAGATAGCACAGAAAAATGCAAAAAATGAACTATGTACAACTGCAACTCCAAGGGGAGGAGGGAGGGTTGTGAGGACTGATTCCTGCTGCGCCTGGAGAACACCTGTTACAGGTGAGTAACTACTCTTTCTCCAGGACCAAGCAGGAAGTCAGTCCTTACATATGGGTGACTCCCTAGCTCTGGGCTACCAGGGAACCCAGGCTGAACAAGAGAACTCCCTCTAGTCCCAGCAGCAGAGAAAGGCTTTTACTGAACAAAACCTCCGTCGGTAGCCCAACAGAGGGCTGGAGGGCAGGAGTTGCCTAAACCTCAAAGAGATTCCGGAGTACTGCCTGGCCAAAAGCACTGTCTCTACGGGACTCCCTCTCCAGGCAGTAATGAGCTGCAAAAGTCTGGCTTGAAGACCAAGTAGCAGCTCTGCAGATGTCTGCCAATGGCACAGAGCGGAGATGAGCCACTGAGGCAGCCATAGCCCTCACACGATGGGCTGTGACCCGACCCTGCAAAGGAAGGTCAGCTGCCCTGTAAGCCCAGGTGATACAGTCAGTCATCCAGATGGACAAGGTACGCTTGGACACAGAGAGACCCAATTTATTGGGGTCATAAGAGACAAAGAGCTGAGAAGCCCTTCGATGTCCCTGCGTACGGTCAAGGTAGAAGGACAGGGCCCCTCCTACAGTCCAGGGTATGCAGAACTGCTTCAGCCTGGCTTGCATGAGGCCTAGGGAAGAATGTTGGAAGAACCACCTCCTGGTTGAGGTGGAAAGAGGAGACAACTTTAGGAAGGAACTTAGGATGAGTCCTAAGGACTACCCTGTTCTTATAGAATCGAGTGTAAGGCCTATCACAGACCAGGACCTGGAGCTCACTCACTCGCCTGGCCGAGGTCAAGGCTACCAGAAAAAGAGTCTTCCAGGAAAGGAAGCGGAGTGGACAAGTAGCTATCGGCTCAAAGGGTGGACGAGTCAGTTGCTGCAAGACCACATTCAACTCCCACTCAGGGGCTGGAGGACGGATAGGAGGTTTGAGCAGTAGCAAACCCCTGAGGAAGCGGGACACCAGGGGGTAAACCGACAAAGAATGCCCCTCCACCAGTGAGTGGTGAGCTGCTAGAGCAGAGAGGTGGACCCGAACTGAGT
This sequence comes from Ichthyophis bannanicus, assembly GCA_033557465.1. Classification (NCBI taxonomy): domain Eukaryota; kingdom Metazoa; phylum Chordata; class Amphibia; order Gymnophiona; family Ichthyophiidae; genus Ichthyophis; species Ichthyophis bannanicus. The sequence goes on along the minus strand of CM066032.1, from coordinate 1,088,557,129 downwards.
TGGACTTAAGGCCCTGATTGGCTAAGTGCAGTAGGTACTGCAGAACCACTGGCACAGAGCAGGAGAAGGGATCCACTGTGAGCTGTTGGCACCACAGGGAGAACCTCTTCCACTTCAGGGCATAGGTTTTCCTGGTGGATTGTTTCCTAGAGGCCAAGATCACCTCTTCGACGTCCTGAGGCAGGCCCCAGGGAGCCAACACTACCCTTGCAGCCTCCAGGACATCAAATTCAGAGACTTGAGGTTGGGGTGCAGAAGGGAACCCTGATCCTGAGAGAGGAGAACAGGTTGCAACCCCAGAGGTAGTGGGGTGTCCACTGCCAGTTGAAGTAGAAGTGGAAACCAAGGCTGCCTCGGCCACCTGGGGGCTACCAGCAGTACCGAGGCCTTGTCCCTCAGAATCTTGAATAAAGTTCGGGCCACCAGAGGCATGGGAGGAAACGCATACAGGAGGCCCTGGGACCATGAAATCAGGAAGGCATCCCCGCCAATCTGCTGGGATGCAGTCGCCTGGAGCAGAACCTGGGTAGTTGTCTGTTCAGGGGGCTTGCAAAGAGATCTATGTAGGGAAGCCCCCATTTCAGGAAAATTCGTTGAACTACCAAGGGATGCAGCTGCCATTCGTGGGGCTGCAGAACCCTGCTCAATCTGTCGGCCAGGCCATTCTCCTGGCCAGGAAGATACACTGCCTTGAGCACCATGTTGTGCTTGAGGGCAAACGAGCACAGGGCTTGTGCTTCCAGGCAGAGGGGCTTAGACCCAGTGCCGCCCTGCTTGTTCACATAGAACATGGCTACTTGATTGTCTGTCTGTATTAGCATAGACTGATGAGCTAGAGTGTGAGAGAAGGCCTTGAGTGCCAGACGAATAGCTCGAAGTTCCAGAAGGTTTATCTGTTGCATGGCTTCCCATGAAGACCAGAGACCCTGGGTGCACGTGTCCAGGCAATGTGCTCCCCAGCCCTGCAAGGAGGCATTGGTGGTCAACACTACCGTGAATCCAGGCATCTGAAAAGGTACCCCCTGCAGTAAGTTGGGACGGTGCAGCCACCACTGTAGGGAGTTCAGGAATGGTTTGGACACCCGTACTGTGTCCCTGAGGCTCCCTGCGGCTTGAGACCACTGAGCTCTTAGGCACCACTGGCCAGGCCTCATGAAGAGGCGAGCATTTGGAGTCACATGCACAGTGGATGCTATGTGGCCCAGAAGCCGTAGACAGAATTTGGCGGTAACTAGTGGCATGCTGATAAACTGGTTGGCCAAGTCTATCAGCCTTTGTGCTCTGTCCTCTGGCAGGAAAGCTTTTGCCTGCAGAGAATCCAGCCTCGCTCCTATGAACTCTAGGTTCTGGGAGGGGAGCAAAATGGACTTTTCAAAGTTTATGACAAAGCCCAGGTGCTGGAGCAGTGAAACAGTTCTGAGGGTGGCTTGTCTGGCCTCCTGGTATGTCTGACCCCTGATGAGCCAGTCGTCCAGGTAGGGGAAGACAAAGATACCCTGATTTCTCAGGTAGGCCGCCACCACTGCCAGGCACTTTGTAAAGACTCTGGGGGCAGAGGTGAGGCCGAATGGCAGGACTCTGTAATGATAATGGTTTCCTCCCACAATTAACCTGAGGTATTTTCTGTTGTCTGGATGAATGAGGATGTGGGTATATGCATCCTTTAGATCTAAAGAGCATAGCCAATCTCCCTGCTGGAGGTAGGGCAACAAGGTTCAAAAAGTAAGCATCTTGAACTTCTTTCTCCAGGAACTAGTTGAGATTGCGGAGGTCTTGAATAGGTCTGAGGCCTCCGGTTCTCTTGGGTACTAGGAAGTACCTGGAGTAGAACCCAAGACCTCGAAGGTGGGGCGGTACAGGCTCCACCGCCTTGTCCTGGAGCAGACCCTGAAGTTCCTGAAGGAGGAGGTCTGTATGAAGGGGAAGCCTTGGAGGCTCCCCTGGGTAGTAAGGAGGCGGCAACTCAGTGAAATGCAGCATGTAGCCTTTGCTGACAATGCTGAGTACCCAGCTGTCCCTTATAATGGATGGCCATCTGTGGGCAAACAGGGTAAGGCGACCTCCTGTGCAGGGTTGGGAGAGCAGGGACGGAGAGGCTATGCCTGAGGAGTCAAAAACTCCCACCCTGCTGAGTAGGAGCAGGGGCTGGAAGCTTGGGAGCTCTCTGCCTACGGGGCCCATTACCCTGCCCCTTGGCTTGCTGAACCTGAGGGGGAGCTTGGGCAGCCTGATACTGTGGGTACTGTTTGTAGGCAGTGCCCTTCCTCGAGTAAACATAAGAACATAAGATATGCCATACTGGGTCAGACCAAGGTCCATCAAGCCCAGTACTCTGTTTCCAACAGTGGCCAATCTAGGTCATACGTACCTAGCAGTTTCCCCAAGGGACACAGGTTCCACAGTGCTTGTATTGGTTCAAACATTGATATCCTGGGCCCCTTCTTAATAATGGTTTATGGACCTTTCCTCCAGGAACTTGTCCAAACCTTTTTTAAACCCAGCTACATTAACAGCCTTTACTACATCCTCCGGTAACAAATTCCAGAGTTTGATTACACGTTGAGTGAAAAAATATTTTCTTTCATTAGTCTTAACCCGGTGAAAAGCGGGATATAAATACAGTTAAATAACTAAATAAATAAAATAAATAAATAGAGAGTTTACCCTGTAGCTTTTTACTAAAGGGCTTTTTACTCGAGCCCTTCTTCTTATGAGAAGGGGCAGAGGTCTTTCTAGACAGCCTAGTCCTCGTGAGGTGCTCAGTCTCGAGCTGTGCGGCCTTCTCAGCCATGGGTTTGCCGAAAAGGTTCTCCCCTCAGCAAGGGACATCCACCAATTTGTCCTGAACCCATGGCTCGAGGTCCGATGACTGCAGCCATGCCTGGCGTCGAGCCGCGATGCTGGCGGCAGCCACTCGAGCCGAAGCCTCGAAGCCATCGTAGGCAGCGCGGGACATAAATTTTGAACAGTCCCGAATTCCCAAGGACAGAGACTTGAACCTCTGCAAGATTCCCCGGAGAGACCAGCAGAGAAACCGGCAAGTTCCTTTGCCAGGTCCCGTAAGTACATGCCCATGTACAGCTGGTAAGACTGGACACGGCAAGCAAGCATCGAACCCTGGAAGCACTTTCTACAGACGCCATCGAGGTTTCGGGCCTCCCTGCCGGGGGGCACCACCGAGTGCATCTTTTGGCTCTTGAGGCGATGCATGGCCGACTCCACCACCATGGAATGGTGTGGTAGCTGCACTTTCTGAAAGCCAGGGCTTTTCCAGAGTCGATAAAGAGAATCGACCCGCTTGCTTAAGACCGGCGCCGAGGCCAGTGCTTCCCACATCTGGAAGAGCAGCCGTTCCAGCATCGGAGGAACCGGAACAGTAAAGGCCTCCTTCGGAGTTGAGACATACTGGAGGGCGTCGAGCTCCTCGGCTCGAGGCTCCTCCTTGGGATCCGCAGGGATAGCCAGCGCAGCAGCCATATCCCGGATGAACTCCAAGAACCGGGTATCCTCCGGAAGGGATCTACTCCGGGGCTCGGACTGCGGTGCGTCCGACGGGACGCACCGAGTCCGGAAAGTATCAGGGGACTCCTCGCCCTCCGTCTCCCAGGCGGACTCGCCTGATGAGGAATCGGGGGTCGAGCCGCACGGGGCCTTTGGGCACCCGCCCTGACGCCGAGGACACCGGCGTCAATGCCCTCGGTCCCGAACGGGAGGTCGAGGGAGACCGTGACCGAGGTCGACCTCAAGCCTTTATGATCTCAAGTATCGGCTCTGTCTCCGGGGTCGACTTCGATTTCGATGTCGATGTCCCGGTGGTCGGGGCAGATGCGCCAGACAGGCTGGCCATCAGTGCCTGCTGCTGTTCCATGAAGGCAGACACTCTGCACTCCAAGGCTTGCAACCTGAGACTCAGCTCAGGAGACTCAGCAGCTACCGACTCGGGCCCCGGCGGTGCCGGGCCAGACGTCGGCTCTCAGGGAGGAGAGTCCATGAGGACTACAGGGCTTATGTGTTCAGCAGACTCCGGCTCCACACGAGGTATCTTCGAAGGCTTCTCCTGTTCCACAGGATGTCCTCACGAGCCACTTCTTCCTCTTGCGCTCCCGGTCGGGGGACCCCCTGTCCGAGGAACCCCGGCGGTGCTCAGGATCCGATTCCTGAGATGTTGAGGCCTCAGACGAGGTTCGGGCCCGGCCGGAGGCCAAGTCAGAAAAAAAGCCTCTCTTTCTGGTGCTGTCGACTTCGAAGTGCCTTGGAAGACATCTTCCCACAACCGAGGCACCGCAGGCAGCATTCGTTTTTGTTGGTGAGAGACATAAGTTTCTTGCACCGATCACACTTTTTGAAACCACTGTAAGCCATCGGGGAAATTAAAAAAAAAAAAAAAAAAAAGAGTCCCCGCGAGGTCAAAGGACCGGCCTTCCAGCAAAAAAGAAAAAAGGGCGTGAATGCCAGCCACGAAGGGCAAAAAACGAAAAAAAGAGGATCAGGTTCGATACCGGTGTACCGAAACCGGCGGGAGGGGAACCAGTGTCGAATCCGAGAAAAAGAGCGAAGAATCGCGAACAAACATCAAACTATTTTCCGGGAGACTAGGAGACACGTCCGACGGGCTTCACGGAAAAAGAGGGACTGGCCAAGATGGCACCTTTAGGCGGGAAGGGAACCGCGCATGCGTGCCTGCATTCCCAAAGGCTTTAATGGAAAGCCTGGGAAATGCTCCGCATAGGGCTTCATCGGCATCGATGTCACCCATATGCGAGGACTGACTTCCTGCTTGGTCCTGGAGAATATTTCTTTACGGAAAGAGTGGTGGATCCATGGAAGTCTCCCAGTGGAGGTGGTAGAGATGAGTAGAGTATCTGAATTCAAAAAAGAGCATGGGACAAAGAGGATCTCTAAAGGAAAAAAAGGGGACTGTTGTAGTTGCTGATATAGAAGGACAGAATAGATAGAAAAATGACAGAAAAAGACCACATGGCCTATGTTTCTAAGAAAAGAATAAAGAAGGTTGGGGGGGGGGGGGGAAGCATCAGAAATTTAAAGGGGCAACAGCTTTAAATAAAAAAAAAAACCACAAAAAAACAAAAAACAAAAGAATGAGAAAATGGAGGGGTTGAAGTGGAGAGGGAAGAGTGCAAGGCTTAGAGATTAAAGGGACGAATGAATGGGCACGAAAGGACAATCTGTATATGCCGAAAGGTGTATTCCACCCCACCTCCAAAAACAGGCAAGCATCACACCTACACAAAAACACACACAGGCAATCCACCTCTGCACAAGACAGACATGTATGCACCTCATCTTCTCACAACAGACACACACACATAGGCATGCCACCTCTGCACCACATACACATGCACTGAAGCCCTGCACTCCACTTCACACAAGGCACCCCTTGCCACATCCCATGCAGACAAGCAAACCACTGCTGCACCACACACACTTACATAAGAACATAAGATATGCCATAATGGGTCAGACCAAGGTCCATCAAGCCCAGTATTCTGTTTCCAACAGTGGCCAATCTAGGTCATACGTACCTAGCAGTTTCCCCAAGGGACACAGGTTCCACAATGCTTGTATTGGTTCAAGCATTGATATCCTGGGTCCCTTCTTAATAATGGTTTATGGACCTTTCCTCCAGGAACTTGTCCAAACCTTTTTTAAACCCAGCTACACTAACAGCCTTTACTACATCCTCCGGTAACAAATTCCAGAGTTTGATTACACGTTGAGTGAAAAAATATTTTCTTTTATTAGTCTTAAATAGTTTACCCTGTAGCTTCATTGCATGTCCCCTAGTCTTTCTATATTCTGATAAGGTAAACAATCGATCTACTTTTACCCGTTCCACTCCGTTCATTAATTTATAGACTTCTATCATATCTCCCCTCAGCCGTCTCTTTTCCAGGTTAAAGAGCCCCAACCTTTTTAGCCTTTCTTCATAGGAGTATCCTTCCATCCCCTTTATTATGAGGGTTGCTTAGAAAGTAATGCCCCATATGTTTCTCAGTCCAGAATGAAGATAGAGGTGAGAAATTGAAAGGGTAGTAACTTGGAACTTCAAAGGACACGTGTGTAATTTTATAGTCACCCGACAAATAGCGTCTGTAAGTGACACACGGTGCAAACGAGCTGAAATTGAATTCTTGGTGGAGGAGAAAAAGTCCTGTCTCAGCCACCAGTCCAGATCGGCACATCGCGAGTCGGGAATTGTCCGTATAGCTTTCCGTCAGTAGAGGTAGTGCAATGGCAATTATTGACTCTTTAGGATATTCAAAGGTGTGTGCAAGATGGGTTCCGTGAAGTCTCACAACCGAACAAAACGCCAAAGGAAAGACATCTGCTCTGATTTGTTGGAGCGTTTTGAAGCTGAGGGGGAGGCCTTTATCCCAAAGAGTCAATAATTGCCATTGCACCTCCTCTACTGATGGAAAGCTGTACTCGTGATGTGCCGATCCGCACAAATAAATGTCATCAGCGCGCTGCAACTTGTCTGGACTGGTGGCTGAGGCAGGACGCCCAGACTGCAGCCGATCTTCCAGTTCCGTTTTACCACTTCCTGAATCCTTTACTCTCTTCACCCATCGTCCAACGGTGCTCCTATCTACCACAGAACTTCCATACACAACACACAACCATTTGTGAATGTTTCTCACACCTTCTTTCTCCTCCACCAAGAATTCAATTACAGCTCGCTGTTTGTATCATGTGTCACTCACAGATGCCATTTGAAGGATCACTACCGCCTCACTATTTGTCGGACGACTGTAAAATTACCTACGTGTCCTTTGAAGTTCCAAGTTACTAACCTATCAATTTCACACCTGTATCTTCATTCTGGACGGAAAAAAAACATGTGGGGCATTACTTTCCGAGCAACCCTCTTATCTATATATTTCTATCTACAGATGTCTTATTCAGTCCCTACTATCATCTCTTCAAACTCTTCCACCCTCCTCATATATGTAGGAGTTTGCAAATGGAGTTAGGTCAGTGGGGGGGGGGGGGGCAATGGGAGGGCAAAGCCACTAGCTCCTAAGATTTGAGCCTGGCTCCTAAATCTAACACAAAATTTTCCAAAGCTTGACTTAGAGAACAACCACACAAACTACGGTTACACGATGCAAGATAACACATCAGGAATCACTAGGGCCAGCCCATCCACTAGGCAGACTAGGTGGCCGCCTAGGGTGGCAGACCTGTGTGGGCGGCATGGCACACACGGTCTGCTGCCCTCTCGTGCTGAGCCATGCTGCCACTGATTCTGGCAGCAGGGTTGGCTCAGCAGCAGCAGGCCATGTGCTTTGGCACACATGGCCTGCCGCTTCCGACCCCTGTGATGACTTTGGAAGGTCAGAAACGGCAGGCTATGCGTGCTGAAACACATGGCCTGTCGCTGAGCTGCTTCCGACCCCACCACCAGAACTGGCTGCAGCGTGGCTCAGCACGGGGACGGGGGGAGGGGCAGTACAGCTTGAAGGGCGGCACGCCAGGGTTTCTACCTAGGGCAGCAGAAACCCTTGGGCCAGCCCTGGGAATCACCACCCAAGAAAGAGATTTGTGTGTCAACGTAGATAATACATTGAAACCCTCTGCCTAGTGTGCATCAGTCAAGAAAGCAAATAGAATGCTAAGAATCATAAGGAAAGGAATGGAGAATACCAAGGATATTATAATGACACTGTATCACTACATGGTGCAACCACACCTTGACTATTGTGTGCGATTCTGGTCAGCATATCTTAAAAAGGATATAGCAGAATTAGAAAAGGTGCAGAAAAGAGTGATCAAAATGATAAAGGGGGATGGATATCCCTCTGAGAAAGGCTTAAAAGGTTAGGGCTCTTCAGCTTGGAAAAAAGACAGCTGAGGGGAGCAGAGTCTACAAAATGAGTGGAGTGGAGTGAAATGGGTAAACGTAGATAGGTTAGTCCTTCAAAAAAAGGAGAAAGACTAGGGGACATGTAATGAAGCTACAACGTGGCACATTCAAGACTAATCAGAAAATATTTCTTTATCAGTCAATGCAAAATTAAACTCGGGACTTCATTGCTGGAGGATGTAGTATAGCTATGTTTTAGAGGCTTGGACAAGTTCATGGAGGAAAAAAGTCCATAAACCATTATTAAAGTGGACTGGGGAAATCTGGGATAAGCTGCATGGAATCTACCTTTTGGAAATCTCACAGGTACTTGTGACCCAAATTGGCCACAGCTGTAAATAGGATGCTGGGCTTGATAGACCTTTGGTTTGGCACAATGTATCATATGTTCTTAACTGCATCCTTTCAAAAGCACCCAACAAATGTTTTTTGGTGGTAACAAGAAGCGCTTCTTGTATGAGGCTACTGCTAGTATTGTGTACTTGTTTCCTTACTTCAGCCCATCGTAAAATAAAACAGAGTAGCTTGGGCAGATTGTGAACAGCTTTCCAAAAAACTGCCAGTATGGTTTAAAGGTGAGGTCAGAGAGGCTGTTGTTGCCAAAAAAGCATCTTTCAGGAAATGGAAAAAAGAGCCAAATGACAAAACCTGGAAACAGCACAAGCACTGGCAAGTCAAATGCAAGGCATTGATAAGGCAGGCAAAGAGAGAATTTGAGAAGAAGCTTGCTGCGGAAGCAAAAACACGAAATAAAGACCTTTTCAAGTACATTCGTAGCAAAAAACCTGAGAGAGAGTCAGTTGGTCCATTAGATGATAAAGGGGTTAAAGGAGCACTAAGAGGCGACAAGGCGATAGCGGAGAGACTGAATGAATTCTTTGCTTCTGTCTTTACTGAGGAAGATGTAGGGATGTTACCCATGACTGAAGTGGTATTTAAAGGTGCGGAAGAATTGAAGGAAATATCGATACATCGGGAAGATGTCTTACAACTATTAGATAAACTGAAGAGTAGCAAATCACCTGGGCCGGATGGTATACATCCAAGGGTGTTGAAAGAACTGAAATATGAGATTGCAGACCTGCTATTAGTAATCTGTGAACTATCATTAAAATCATCTCTAATACCTGAAGATTGGAGGATCGCCAATGTAACACCAATTTTTAAAAAGGGTTCCAGGGGTGATCCGGGAAACTACAGACCGGTGAGCCTCACGTCAGTACCGTGAAAAATGGTAGAAACCATCATAAAGAATAAAATTACTCAGCATGTAGATAGTCACGACCTAATGGGAGACAGCCAACATGGCTTTAGACAAGGAAGATCTTGTCTTACTAATCTGTTATGTTTTTTGAAGGAGTGAATAAACAGGTGGACAAAGGTGAGTCGGTTGATATTGTGTATCTGGACTTTCAGAAAGCTTTTGACAAGGTCCCTCATCAGAGACTTTTGGCAAAACTAAAGAGTCATGGGATAGGAGGCAGTGTACTATTGTGGAGCAGGAACTGGTTAAAAGATAGAAAGCAGAGGGTAGGGCTAAATGGCCAATTTTCCCAATGGAGAAAGGTGAATAGTGGTGTACCTCAGGGATCTGTGCTGGGTCCGCTGCTTTTTGACATATTCATAAATGACCTGGAAAGTGGAATAACGAGTGAGGTTATCAAATTTGCAGATGACACAAAACTATTTAAAGTTGTTAAAACCCAAGAGGATTGTGAAAAATTGCAAGAGGATCTTGTTAAATTGGAAGACTGGGCATCAAAATGGCAGATGAAATTTAATGTGGACAAGTGCAAGGTTATGCACCTAGGGAAGAACAACCCAAACTATGGTTACACGATGCAAGGTTCCACATTAGGAACCACCATCCAGGAAAAAGATTTAGGCGTCATTGTGGATACCATGTTAAAACCCTCGGCCCAGTGTGCAGCGGCAGCCAAGAGAGCAAATAGAATGCTAGGTATGATAAGGAAAGGAATGGAAAATAAAACAAAAGGTATTATAATGCCTCTATATCGTTCCATGGTGAGACCGCACCTTGAATATTGTGTGCAATTCTGGTCGCCGTATCTTAAAAAGGATATAGCGATTTTAGAAAAGGTTCAGAGAAGAGCCACCAAAATGGTAAAGGGGATGGAAGGATACTCCTATGAGGAAAGGCTAAAAAGGTTAGGGCTCTTTAACCTGGAAAAGAGACGGCTGAGGGGAGATATGATAGAAGTCTATAAATTAATGAACGGAGTGGAAAGGGTAAACGTAGATCGATTGTTTATGTTATCAGAATATAGAAAGACTAGGGGACATGCAATGAAGCTACAGGGTAAACTATTTAAGACTAATAAAAGAAAATATTTTTTCACTCAACGTGTAATCAAACTCTGGAATTTGTTACCGGAGGATGTAGTAAAGGCTGTTAGTGTAGCTGGGTTTAAAAAAGGTTTGGACAAGTTCCTGGAGGAAAGGTCCATAAACCATTATTAGGAAGTGACCGAAGATATCAATGCTTGACCCAGTACAAGCATTGTGGAACTTGTGTCTCTTGGGGAAACTGCTAGGTACATATGACCTAGATTGGCCACTGTTGGAAACAGAATACTGGGCTTGATGGACCTTGGTCTGACCCAGTATGGCATATCTTATGTTCTTTCTTGTTCATTAAAAAGTGTTATCAAGAAAATGGGGAGGAGGAGGGGGAGTGGCAAGAGTGGCAAGGGTTTTACAAAGTTACATTTTAAGGAGCTCATAAAATCTGTCCTTCCTAACCTTTGCTGAGAAATAGATAGGTTGGAAGTCAATGTTCACTGTAGCAGCTCAAAGACTGGGCAAAAAAAAAGCAGCCACACAGCTTCAAAGGAATAGTTCACAGTTTGCTTTCAAGAATGAGGTGAAATAACGAGAGTGGCGGCAGGCTGCTTCTAGTCATATTTTGGATGGAGATGATTAGCAGACCCAGCTGGGATGAGCACAAGCAATGGGTCCAAGTACAGAGAAGGAAGTGGGTCCATCAGATATCTGGAACAACCTGTAAGGAGGACTCTAAAAGCTAAGATTAAGATTTTGAATATGAGTCTGGAAATAATGGTTCTCTGGGACCAAGCAGGAAGTCAGTCCTCACATATGGGTGATGTCACTGACTGAGTCCACGCCAGAACGCTTTCCAGCTTCCACAGGAAGCTTTTGGAAGGTGAGCCACACATGTGTGCCCGTCTTCCCACCTGAAGGAGCCTTCTTAACTCAGTCTTTTTTCCACAGAGCCCTTCGGAAGCTGTCTGATCCCCAGAAAAAGTTGATACCCTTGCAATACGGTTTGGTCTTTCACTCACTTTTTCGGTCACGTGCTCGATAACTGTCTTCTTGCCAGTCCCTGGGAGTGCCAGTGCCTCATTTTTACTCTGGTTCTTTTCTTTTAGAGGCACAGTTTCCTTCTCTCATGCCCCCTGATTGGCTGGGACATTGGAGTCCTTTGACTTGGCGGAAGCAGTCTTCCTCAATATGTCAAAGCCAGCCAGGGACTTTAAGAAGTGCACCCAGTGTGGCCGGACAATCTTGATGACAGACTACCATAACTGGTGCCTGCCGTGTCTCAGGCCTTACCATAAGCCCTCCTCCTGTGATCTCTGTCTTCAGATGACGCGCAAGGAGTTCTGTAATAGAGAAAAAAAAACAGTGGGAAACGTAGTTCAGTTCCTCTGAGTCATGCGCACCAAGGCTTTGCACAGGGGCCGGGGCTCTCCCCCAAGAGAACAGTGGTTCTGGTGCTTGCTCAAGGTCTCTCTCGGCGCACCAACTCTCTCCCCCAAGTGTTTTGGAGTTGGACCACCAAGAGCCCCAGTCTCCCTCCAGTCCTATTGAGCGCCTCCAACGCCATGAGGAATCACGTCACTACTTTGATTTCCTCTTGGAATCCAATTCCGAATCGCTTGAGACCCTGCGCCAATCAGGACATTCCCCTATGACCCCTCACCTCCATAGGAATTAAGTAGTCCCCCTCTGGAGGGCTTATCCTTCTATGAATTCATAAAGCACATGGGGAAGGCCTTGCCGTTCACTACTGATGCCAAGGAGGAACCCAGGGCAGAGGAATTTGAAATCCTCCAATGCCCCTCTCCCCCGAAGGAGGTTATCATGGTGCTGTGCATCAAATTCTTGAACGACAACTCTTTCATATGTGGGAGACACCACTCACTGTGCCCACCATGGGCAGTCATCTTGATTCCAAGTACCGAGTGAGCAAGAGCCCTGGCTTTGAAAAGACAGTTTCCACATAACTCCATGGTCATGAACTATATTAGAAGTTCAAAAACATTCCTCTGTGCCCCCGGGCCAGGAGGTACAGAGCATGGATGGCTTTGGCAGGAAATGCTATCAAGGCTCGATGCTGGTAGCCCATATCCAGGCCTACCAACTTTACATGGGAATGCACCCCCATGATCCTACAGGAGACCTCACCAGATTCCTCTGCTGGCCTGACGGGGGAATAGTTGCAGTGTTACCAAACTCTTGTTTCCAAACAAAGAGGTGTTCAAAATATATCACTAGAACTGCCTACAATGGTTTTGAGTCTATGGCCCGAGTGGCCACCGTGGGCATCAGGGCCCATCGCCTTGCATGCCTACAGTTCTGACTTAGAACAATGGATCCAGAAGTTGACCGATGTCCCCTACAGAAGAGAAAGCCTCTTTGGGAAACCAATGGAGAAGAAAGCTGAAGAGTTAGAGAAGGAACAACTCACTATGAATAGACTCTCCAGAAAGACATCTGACCCCTTCCAGATGGAAGTCTTCAGGAAAAAAGTCCTTCTTCCCTAAGTAGTACTATAGTACCTACACTCAGTATCACTCCTACCAGGCTACCCCAGCAAGGGCAGCAGCAGCAGCAGCAAAAGGGACAGGGCCAACACCAGCAGTACTGCACAAAGCCTCAGAAGCCCCAACCAGCACCGCAACTACAGCTTGGTGGGGGGTTTTGACTCCTTTCAGAACATGGCCCTTCTTCCCATACCACACAGTTCCGCCACAAGTGGCAGGAAGACTGATTAATTATGCCCACTGGTGGACAAGCATAACAACTCCTGGGCCCTCAAGATAATCTGGGATGGGTACCTGTTACACTCTGATCAGCTTCCTCCCAGGTGAGTACCCCCTCTACCCTCACCACTGCCACTTGCTCCAACAGGAGGTCCAAACCCTCTTGTCTGACTGGGCTGTGGAGTTGGTTCCTCTGTCTCAGATGGGACAGAGATTCTACTTCCAATACTCACTGGCTCCAAAGACGACAGGAGGCTTTCAGTCCATTTTGGACCTACGGAACCTCAACAGGTTCCTGCTGTGAGAAAAGTTCAAGATGGTGTCCTTGGGAATGTTGTTGCCCTTCCTTCAATAGGAAGATTAACTATGCTCCTTGGATCTCAAAGATGCGAATACACATATCATCATTCACCCCCTTCACTGGCAATATCTTCACTTCATGCTCAGCATTATCAGTACCTGCTACTGCCCATCTGCCTTGCCTCTGCCCCCAGGGTCTTCACAAAGTGTCTAGTGGTCGTAGCTGCTCTTCTCCGCACCCGGGGGATGTTTGTCTTCCCTTACCTGGACAACTGGTTTATTTATTTATATTCTTTTATATACCGCGCTATTCTGCATCAGTGCGGTTTACATTGAACAAACTGAAATTACATTGAACAGGGCATTATAACTTGGAAATAACTATTTTACAGGGAACATGGGCTATGGACGGTTAAGTGGCTTGTCCAAGACCACAAGGAGCACCTGTAGGACTAGAAACCCCAGTCCTTCCGGCCCAAGGTTGCTGTCCTCTAGTGGGATTTGAACCCCCGACCTTCCGGCCTGAAGTACCTTGCCCCAACCACTAGGCCACTCCTCCACTGGTTGATCAAGGGCAAGTCGCTGGAAGACTCCCGGCATTTGGCACAGCTGACCATACAGGTCCTGGAACACCTGAGTTTTGTAATTAACTATCCCAAGTCTCAACTTCAGCCCTCCTCCCAGCAGCTCGAGTTCATTGAGGCTCTACTCACTACTACTCTGGCTCGAGCCTACCTGCTGAAGGACAGGGCCCAGCACGTGGTTGCCTTGGCTCAGGACGTTCAGTGCTGTCACCTCGTGACAGTTCAACAGATGCTATGCCTCCTTGGCCACATGCCTCCATAATCATGTCACACCAGCCGTGCCGCTCCAAAAGCATCAGGCACAGTGAACTCACTGCACACAGTGATGTCAAGGTACTGGGTCATGGTGACTCACCTGCTCAAGGAGTCCCTCTTCTGGTGGCAGCAGCCCTCCAACCTTCTTGCAGGGCTTCATTTCCAAACCCCACTGCATCAAAGCGTCTTAATGACTGATGCCTCCAAGGTGGGCTGGGGAGCTCACCTGGATGGTCTACGCTCACAGGGGCCTCTGGATGGCTTGGGACAGCCTCCACCAAATCAATTTCCTGAACTCTGAGCCATTGCCAATGCCCTATGGGTTTTTCAGCAGCAGCTCTCCAACCAGGTAGTCCTTATTCAGATAGACAATCAGGTGGCCATGTTTTATATCAACAAGCAGGGAAGCATGGGGTTGTACCTCCCTCTGTTGGGAGGCAGTCCGCCTCTGAAAGTTTGCCATCTTGCATGGCATGTTCCTCAGAGCAGTGTACTTGCCAGGGGAGCTCAATGTCCTAGTGGATCACCTCAGCAGAGTCCTTCAGCCACACAAGTGGACTCAAAAGGCAGGTAGCCAGTCATATCTTCCAGATGTGGGCACCCCATTGCTGGACCTCTTTGCCTCTCCTCACAACACCCAGCTACTGTGGTTTTGCTCCAGAGTGCCATGCAAGCATCGGATAGCACCTGATGCTTTTCTCCTGGACTGGAGGCCTTCTGTATACATACCCACTGACTCCTCTAGTGGCCAAGACCCTCTTCAAGCTACAAGCAAACAGCATCACCAAGATCCTCATAACAACATTGGCCCAGACAACCCTGGTTTCCCCTGTTGCTCTAATTGTCTCAACAATCGCCTCTCACTCTGCTGTGCTCTGGCCCTAGTCTCATGACAAGGGGACTCTACTATATCCCAACGTACCATCCCAGGTGCTCACAGCATGGATGCTAGCGGGTAGCACTCGCATCCCTCCACCTGTCTGAGAACGTGCTTCTAGTCTCACGTAAGGACTCTAGCGACATGCCTAGGACTTCAAGTGGCACAGGTTCTCTGTATGGTGTATGGCAAGGCTCTAGACACCTTCTCCTACTCAGTGGAGTCTGTGCTGTTTCACCTGCTACACCTCTCTAACTCTAGCCTCAAGTCCAACTCTGTCGGGGTGCACCTCAGTGCTGAAGCTGTTTACCATCACACTACGTCTGATAAGTTGATCTCTGCATAACCATTGATTGGTCACTTTATGATGGGCCTCCTCCTATCTTGTCCCCCCATTAGACCACCTTCAGTGGCATGGGACCTTAACATGGTGTTGAGACAGCTTCCCTCTCTCCTATTTGAACCGTTCAGCTCCTGTCTGCTCAAATACATCACCTGAAGTCATTTTTCTGGAGTCACTTACTTCTGCAAACAGGGTCAGTAAACTGCAAGCGCTGGTGGCGCACCTGCCCTACACCAGATTTCATAAGAACAGGGTGGTTCTCCAAACTCACCCTAAGTTCCTGCCTAAGGTAGTGCCTGCTTTTCGCATCAGTGGTACTGTTCACCTTTTTTCCCAAAGCCTCACGTCAACAGGGCTGAGGCCTCACTGCACACCTTGGACTGTAAGAGTGTGCTTCATTTCTTTGCCTGTAAATGTATCACTAGTCTGCATTGCCAAAGAGCCCAATTTTGGTTTCATCTGTCCACAGAACATTTTCCAGAAGGAAAATGATAGGCATGCATTTTTATGTCAGTCTTTGAGCAGTGAGGTCCCCTCCTTGGCCTAAAGAGGACGAAAGTCCACTGCCATTCCTTCCAGCTATTTGTCTCATTTGACCCCCCCCCCCCGCCAAACAAGCTAGGCATAGCAGTATTGAAACACACTCTCTCAATATGGATAGTGGACTGCAACTCCTTTGCTTATGCTCAGGCTGGGCTAACTTTGGAACACCATGTCACGGCACACAATGTTCAAGCTATGGCTGCTTTGGTGGCCAACCTGCACTCTGTCTCCATGGTAGAGATCTATACGGCTACAACAAAGTCTTCTGTCCACACCTTTACAGCCCAATACTGTCTGGAAGGAGATTCCTGGCATGACAGCAACTTCGGCCAAGCCGTACCCTGGCACCTCTTTGGGAACAAGAGCAACTCCTTCCCCATCCAGGCTACCATACAGTCAACCTGATGTTGATGCCCAGGCTGGACACTGACTCTTTGAACCTTTCAGCAATCACTCATGCTGTTTTGCTCAGTTCGTTTTTTTGGTTGCCCCATTGGGCTTTACAGGTTTTTTGATAGCCTGAAGCTTAGGAGTCACATATGTGAGGATTGACTTCCTGTTTGGTCCCAGAGAAAGCATAGTTACTCACCTGTAGCAGGTGTTCTCCAGGAACAGCAGGAATCAGTCCTCACTACCCTCCCTCCTCTCCATGGAGTTCTTAACTTTTTGGCTTGATTAAGCTATGTCATCATACTGAGGTAAAATAGCTCCTTCATGCAGGAAGGTTCACCTTCCAAAAGTTTCCCTGCTACAGGTGAGCAACTATGCTATACCCAGTGCTGGTCAATAGGCAGGAAAGTTTATGAACAAAATTACATCTTCCACAAAAGAAGCTTAATGGCTCTTGTCTGGGCCATTTGGTGGTATTTTATAACAGCAGACATGCCATGTAAGACATGTCATAATGCAATCTACTTAAAAACAGCACAGCGCGGCACATGAAGCCACACTGATTCTGCAGAGAGGGTTCTATTTTCTATAATTTGTCTAATCTGTTTCACGAGAATTAAATTTGCTTATAAAATGCTTCACTATGAAGTACCGTTTTATAGAATACCACTTTGAAAGAAGAGTCGTTGACAGCGTTTTGTTGTTTATTAAAAACACAATCTTTCAGCCTCTTAAGTATCTTTGCTCTTTAAGAAGCCTTAAGCAGATGAACCTCAAATCCCCAGCCATCAGGCTATCAGTAGATTCTACTTAGCTGACTGGCTGCTTTAGCCTGTTCTATACCTGCTACTTCCCTTCTGAAGCCATCTGGTTCCTATCTAGGTGTTGTATATAAAACCAGCTCTGGATGAATTGTCAGAACTCATTCTGTACCTTGCGCTACAGCTCAGCACACAGTTTTCTAACAAGGTTAACGCAAACATTTTTCTCCTTAACGTAGCTAAAAGATATGCAAAATAGCTATGCACAAAAATTTTGTACAAAAAAAAGCAGAGCACAGAAAACAAATGCACACACTAGCCTGCACTAGCTGCAGCCAGGGGCAAAAGGATCAGTTGAGGTGAAGTGCGACACTTCATTTCAGATGACCCAAGCAGGCCCAGGACCCCTGAACTCCTAGTGACACTGCAATCAACTCCCCTTCCCCGAACACTTCCTGACCCCCCTCTCCAAAATTCTACTAGTGGCCCCAGTGGTCTCTATGCCCCCCAATAAAACAACACACTGATGGCTCAAGCAAGCCATAACACGCCCCCCCACCCCAAAAAAAAACAAACACACACAACCAACCACACACCAACCTTGTCTCCCCAATCACTCAAAAAATGATGCATGGCAATTCCTAGACATTCCCCCACTCCATACCATCAACACTGGGATGCAATGCCAACAATATGTCTGCCTCTGCACTGCCATTTTGGACAATGGCTGTGCCCGACCCCACAAAGCACATCCCAGGAAGCGCCATGCAGGTTTCAGTCTGCTAATTAGGTGAAATTAGACTTACCTGCTAATTGTTGTTCCTTACGGAATTCGTCTGGTCCCAAAACCTCTGGGTTTTGCTCCTCCTCCAGCAGCTTGGAGACTGAGAAACGTCACTCTTGTGATGTCACTGGTACATAAGCCCCGGCACCGCCTTCTTCCACCAGTAACCTACTGACAAAGCAGACTCACCGGAGCAACAATTAAGTAGTAATTACAACTAACCACAATTCATACCAACTGACTAACCCGTATCTAACAGAAACACTAAATACACATCGCCCCAGAACTGTCCCATAAGTGCTCAGGCTTGAACTTCTCCCTTATGGAAACCTGGGAACTACTGTAACATGCAGAATGAATACTTGAGGCGAGACTTATGCCTTCCCTTCCTGGAACCAGTCGCTTACCTGTAACTCCCGTATGCTTCAGGCGCCTCTCAACTGCAACCACCAGGGCGGGATATGGGACCACACTGGAGTTCCATAAGGAACAATTAGCAGGTAACTCTAATTTCACCTTCCTTAGCGTCTCTCCAGTCTGGTCCCGAAACCTCTGGGGATGTAACAGAGCAGAGAACAATTAATGGGTGGGATCCCGTAGACCGGCCTGAAGCACCGCCAATCCAAAACAGGTATCCCTCTTCGCCTGCACATCCAGGCGGTAATGCTTGACAAAGGAATGCAAAGATGACCAGGTTTCTGCCTTACAAATTTCCACTGCCGGCACCAAACTGCACTCTGCCCAAGACGTCACCTGCCCTCTAGTAGAATGAGCTCTCAACTCCTTAGGCGCCTGCTTACCCTTTAGAAGATATGCAGACATAATCGCTTCCTTCACCCAACGGGCCACCGAAGCCTTGGAAGCCGCTTCCCCTCTCCGTACCCCCACAAAGAGAACAAAAAGCCTGTCTGACTTCTGGAAAGGGGCTGTCCTACGCAAATAGTGCTTCAAGGCCCTTCGAACATCTAAGCACTGCAAACGCTTTAAAGAGGGGGTCTCAGCGCTAGTCCCGAACACCGGCAAAGACACCACTTGGTTCATATGAAAAGCCGAAACCACCTTCGGCAAAAACGACGGAACCATCCTCAACCACCTTAGATGCGCCGAAAGACAAAAAAGGCTTCCTACGGGACAGAGCCTGCAACTCTGAAACCCTGCGTGCCGATGCAATCGCCACCAAGAACACCACATTCAGGGTTAGGTCCTTCAGTGACGCCCTTGCCAGCGGCTCAAAGGGCTCACACACCAACGCCTCCAACACTAGAGGCAGATCCCACGTCGGCACCACCGGTCTCCGGGGGGGGACGGGGACGCAACAAAGCCACTGCCTTCAAAAATCTCTTAATGTCCGGATGTACTCCTAAGGCCACCCCCCTGCACCTTTCCCCTATAGCAAGAAAGGGTCGCTAACTGTACTCTTAGGGACGAGGCCGCTAAGCCTTTTTGAAACCCATCCTGCAGGAAGGCCAGAACCTGTGGGATCGAAGATCTCAACGCCGTCCCCTGTCAATCCGCACACCAAGCCTCAAACACCTCTCCATACCCGGATATATGCTAAGGAAGTCGACTGCCGACGCGCCTTCAGCAAGGTGGAGATAACAGCCGTCGAAAATCCTTTTGCTGTCAACCTCGCCCTCTCAAGAGCCAAGCCATAAGCGAGAACCGATCCACTCGAGGCATGACCAGTGGCCCTTGGGAGAGAAGGTCTTCCCGCCTGGGAAGAAGCCACGGCTTTGTGATCAAAAGTCTCATCAGGTCGGCATACCATGGCCTTCTTGGCCAGTCTGGCGCGATCAATATTACCTTCCCCTGTGAGGCTCTATGCGCTGCACCACTCAACCTATCAACACCCAGGGCGGGAACACGTACAGAAGCTGATCCTCCAGCCAGGCTTGAATGAGAGCATCTAGACCCTCCGACATTCTCTCTCTTCTCCTGCTGAAGAACCGACCGACCTGCGCCGACTGAAAGGTTGCCATCAGATCCATCACCGGCATACCAGCAACGCGAACACTTCCGGGTGAAGAACCCACTCTCCTGGATCTACTTTTACCCGACTTAAGAAGTCGGCCTCCACACTGTCCACTCCCGCTACATGTGCCGCCGACAGCGCCAGCAGATTCTCCTCAGCCCAGATGAACAAACCCTTGGCTTCTGTTTCAAGTGCCACACTGCTGGTGCCCCCTTGACGATTGATATACGCTACCGCGGTCGCATTGTCGGAAAACACCCGAACGGCTTTCCCCCATAGATAAGGCCGAAGTACCTGCAGTGCCCTTACCACTGCCATCAACTCCAACCTGTTTATGGACCAGCTCTTCTCCAGCAACGTCCACTGTCCCCGAGCGAACCTTCCTTGACAGTGCGCCCCCCAGCCCATGAGACTGGCACCCGTTGTCAGAGGGATCCACTCTGAGACTTTCCAATGGCATTCCTTTTTCTCGACTTCATAGGCTGAACCACCACTGCAGAGCCACGCGCGTCTCCTGGGGGGGGGGGGGGGCAAGGCAGAAGCTGGTTCAACCGATCCTTTTGATGAGACCACCTCCGCAACAATGCTCTCTGCAAGGGTCTCATGTGATCCCGCACCCATGGGACTAACTCGAGAGTTGCCGCCAGGGTTCCCAGCAGCTGCATATAGCTCCATGCCGTGGGGGTCTGCTTTTTGAGAAACTCTCGAACCATCCTCCGAAGTCCCAGCGCTCGTTGCTGCGGAAGAAAGCACAGTTACTTACCTGTAACAGGTGATCTCTGGGAACAGCAGGAATAAGTCTTCACATATGGGTACGTCGGTACCAACGGAGCCTGCGCGGGAACGCTCCCCAGCTTCCCAAAAAAGGAAAGCTTTTGGGAGCATCCCACAGCACCTGCACGCTGCCTTCCCGCCTTTCCTAACCGCCTCTCCTCAGTTCGAGTTTTAAAGCTGAGACAAAAGAGAGAGAGAGGAAAGGAAAGAGAGAGATACAACTCCTAGGGGAGGTGGGAGGGTTGTGAAGACTTATTCCTGCTGCTCCCAGAGATCACCTGTTACAGGTAAGTAACTGTGCTATCTCCAGGAACAAGCAGGAATGAGTCTTCACATATGGGGACTCCCTAGCTAAGATGCCTGGGAGATCCCCAAGGATATGAGACCCTGGGAAGGGTTCTACCTCCTCCTATGGATCTCAGGCATCTATCCAGGGATGGAGGGTAGGAGTTGATTAAGAATGGAACAGGTGTTTGAGAACAGCCTGACCAAACAAGGCATCCTGGCGGGAGTCCTTGTCCAAGCAGTAATGGGCTGTGAAGGTATGAACCGAGGCCCAGGTGGCTGCTCGACAGATATGGTCGATGGACACAGAATTTAGATGAGCCATAGAGGCGGCCATGGCCCTCACATTATGAGCTGTGACATGGCTTCTCCAGAGAAAGGTTCTTACTCTGGTAGGCGAAAGAAATACACTGAGCAATCCAATTGGACAGTGTCCTTTTAGAGACTGGAAGTCCCAAATGAGAGGGATCAAAAGCAACAAAGAGCTGGGAAAACTTCCTATGTTGCTGTGTCCTTTGTAAGTAAAAGGCAAGAGCTCTTTTACAATCCAGAGTATGAAGATTCTTCTCTGCACGTGATGCATGAGGAGCTGGAAAAAAGACAGGTAAATATACCTCTTGATTAAGATGAAAAGGTGAGACCACTTTAGGCATAAAGTGTGGATTGGTCCTAAAGTCTACCTTATCATGATGGAACCTTGTATAAGTTGGATTAGCCACTAAGGCCTGCAGCTCACTGATGCGGCGAGCTGAGGTGACTGCAATGAGGAAAATAACCTTCCAGGAAAGAAATTTCAAGGAGGTGGTGGCAAAGGGTTCAAAAGGAGGCTTTATAAGCTGACCAAGAACCAGATTTAAATCCTATGCCACCGGAGGAGGCCTAATGGGAGGTTTAGTTAAAGTTAGGCCTCATGAATCTTGCAATAAGAGGATGAGAGGAAATAGGTTGTCCATTGATAAGCTTAAGGGATGCTGCAATAGCACTCAAATGGACCCTTACTGAATTCGTCTTAAGGCCTGCATTGGAAAGATGCAGGAGGTATTCCAAAAGAGAATTCAAAGGTAGTGCTAGAGGGTCAAGACCCCTTTCAGCACACCAAATGGAAAATCTTTTCCATTTAAAAGCATAGGAACGCCTAGTGGAAGGTTTTCTGGAAGCATGGAGGATATCCTTCACTTGTTGAGAAAGATTCCAGCCTTGAAGGTCTAGGCCTTCAGTATCCAAGCTCTGAGGTGAAGGGACTTGGGGTTTGGGTGCCACAAAGTCCCCTCCTCCTGGGACAGAAGGTCTGGAGCAGCTCCCAAGTCCAGGGAGGGGGCTTGGGAGAGATGCAGAAGTAGAGGGTACCACATTTGGCGTGGCCAGCGTGGAGCTATGAGGATCATAGATCCTTGATCCCTCTGGAGTTTGAACAGAGTCTTGGGAATCAAGGGAATGGGTGGAAAGGCATACAAGAAGCCCTGACCCCAATGAAGGAGGAAGGCATCCTTGGCCTGAACTCCCTGACACGGAATTCTGGAACAGAACCGGGGAAGTTTGACATTCCACGGACTTGCAAAGAGGTCTATGTCCGGGGTTCCCCATTCTTGGAAGATTCCGAGTACCTGATCCATGTGCAGGGACCATTCGTGTGGGAGCAGAACTCGACCGAGTCTGTCTGCCCAAGAGTTTTGGATTCCTGGGAGGTATACTGCCAGGAGATGGATTTGATGCTCTCTGGCGAAGGCCCACAATCTTAAAGCTTCGTTGCAAAGCGACAGAGAGCCAGTTCCTCCTTGCTTGTTTATGTAAAACATGGCTACTTGATTGTCCGTATGAATGAGGACTGTCTTGTAGCTGAGCAGGGTATGAAAGACCTTGAGAGCTAGAAAGACTGCTCGAAGCTCCAAGTGGATGATATGAAGAAAGGTCTCCTGTGGGGACTAAGTGCCTTGAGTGGAGAGGTCTTGTAGATGAGCTCCCCAACCTGTTTGGGAGGCGTCTGTTGTGAGGGTTGCTTGGGGCAACAACTGTTGGAAGGGGGACCCCAGCAACAGATTTTGAGTGGACATCCACCATTGGAGAGACCAAAAGAGACGTTTGGAGGTTGCTATTTGGTCTGAGAGAGCTCCTGATGCTTGAGTCCACTGGGTGGACAAAGTCCATTGGGCTGCTCTCATGTGTAGGCGAGCATAGGGTACCACATGCACTGTGGAAGCCATGTGGCCTAGCAGTTGTAGCATCTCCCGGGCAGTTAAGTGGCTCTTTGACTGAATCTGGGAGGCTAACTGCACTAGATGTTGGCAACGGGCCTGAGGAAGGTAGGCCCTTGCAGTGGCAGCATCCAACCAGGCCCCTATGAATTCTAGGGACTGAGTAGGGGTGAGCTGAGACTTTGGGAGGTTTACCACAAGTCCCAGATACTGCAGAATGCGTCTTGTGTGGTCCAGGGAAATCTGGGCCTCTGACTGAGATGGAGCTCGGATGAGCCAGTCGTCCAGGTATGGGAATACAAATATTCCCAGAGTGCATAGAAATGCAGCTACTGTTGCAATGCATTTGGTGAACACTCTTGGGGCAGAGGCCAGACCAAAAGGAAGCACCCTGTATTGATGATGTTTTCCTTGGAAAAGAAAACAGAGGAATATTCTGTGAGATGGATGGATGAGGACATGTGTGTACGCATCCTTGAGATCTAGAGAACAAAGCCAATCCTGACTTTGAAGGTATGGAAGGAGAGTGCCCAGAGAAAGCATCTTGAACTTCTCCTTGCATAGAAATTTGTTCAATTCCCTGAGATCTAATATGGGTCTGTATCCCCCTGTCTTCTTTGGAATGAGAAAATAGGGGGAGTAAAACCCTGACCCTTGTTGAATAAGGGGAACTTCTTCTATTGCCCCTTGGGCAAGAAGGGTAGCCACCTCTTGACCTAGAAGGTCGAGAAGAGATGTGGGAGAATTGAAGTGTCTCACCATGGTGTGGGGAGGAAGGTCTGAGAAATGAAGTTTGTAGCCCTCTCTTATGATGGAGAGGGTCCACTGCTCTGATGTAATCTGCTCCCATCTGGGAGCAAAATGAGCTAACCTTCCTGGAATGGTGAGAGGTTCTGGCTGTTTTAAAGCCAGAAAGGCTAGGTTCTCTAGCATCAAGTCAAAAACCCTGAGGAGGTTGGGTCTGCTGAGTTGCAGCAGCCCCTGTAGTCTTAGGCCTGGCCTGTTTAGGTTGCTGACGCTTAGCAGCAAAGCGACCTGTAGAGGATTGTTGGCCAGAAGCAGAAGGGAATCTGCCCTTTTTGAAAAAAAAGACTCCTACCTTTTCTTGGCAGGAATGGAGGTTGACTTTGAAAGTCTATCCAGAGCAGAATTTTCTGCATCCATTTGAGTGGCTTTTATTTGCCATTCTTTGCCAAACAGGTTTTCACCTGTACAGGGAAGATTTCCTAAGCCATCTTGGACCCAGGGTTCTAAATCAGAAGCTTGGAGCCAAGCAATTCTGCAAGCAGCTATGGCAATGCCAGAAGCTCTGCTGGCACCCTCAAAGGAGTCAAAGGCTGCCCGGTTGGAAAACTTTGAAATGTCTTGAGTATGCTTAAGCCAAATGAGGAATTCATCCCTTTTATCTTCTGGCAGAAAAGGGAGGAAAGTGTGCAGTTTATCTGCAACCTCCTTTAGAAACATACCCATGTAAAGACTATAGGAGTTGATTCTGGCAATGAGCATACTGGCTTGGAAGATTTTTCTACCAAAAGCATCCAAGGTCCTGCATTCTCTTCCTGGAGGAGTAGAAGAGTGTCTCTTTGTACTCTTTATCCTCTTCATAGCTGACTGCACCACAATGGAATGGTGAGGAAGCTGTGTTTTATGAAAACCAGGACAGGGAGGGACACGATACATAGTGTCCAATCTGCGAGAATGAGGAGAGATAGTGAGAGGAGTCTCCCATAAATCAATCATGTGTTCATAAAGAATTTCATGAATTGGTAAGGTGACTGCCTCTTTAGGAGCCTTAGAATAACCCAAAATATCTAATTTTTTTGCTCTAGGCTCTGATTCAGAGGATACTGAAATAGTAAGTCCTTTAGCTACTTCTCTTATGAAGTCTTGAAAGGACAAGTCCTCTGGAGGAGACATTCTTCTTTTTGGAGAAGGCGGCTCTTCAGGAAGGGCTATAGATACTTCAGCAGACTCCTCTGATGTATCAGAATCACCAGAGGAATCAAAGTACCGTCTGTCAGGGTGCTCTTCTAACGCTCGGTACGCGTATTGAGCAGTATCGACATCGGAACCGGATCGGTACCGATGAGCAGCCCTTGACAAGGAACCGCTGCAGTCGGTATCCTGGTCGATGCCGATGCAGTCGGTATCGGTATCGGCGCTGGTGCCGGTACCCGAGTCAATACCGACAACGGAGTTTGTTGTGGTATCAACGGCGTCGCAGCTTGAATGAAGGCACTGATAGCCTGCTGCATGGACAGAACATTCTGATCCATCGACGCCATGAATGCCTGGAACTCGGTACCGGAAGATTGTGCCGGTACCCCAGAGCATTCTAACAGGTGATCGGTCGAGGCCGTGCCATCAATGTCAACCTGTAACCCCATAGGTGGAGCTTTGGAAGCCGGAGCTTCCCGCCGGGGTTGTTTTGCCGGTGCAGGATCCTCGAGGGCAAGCCCGGAGGCATCTCGATGCTTAGAGGGAGATCTACCCTTCGAGGACCAGCTGGATTTATGTTTGGTTACCTGAGATCCATTGGGGGAAGAAGTAGCCATGGAAGACGTCGATGCCACCGAAGCTGCATCAGTGGGAAACAGCACATGGAGCTTAGCTGCTCGGTTCTGTAAACCCCGTTTAGACATCAGAGAGCAGGACGGACAATCCGAAATGGAGTGTTCAGGACCCAAACATTTAAGACACCATTCATGGGTGTCTGTAACAGAAATAGTACCGCTGCACTTAGTGCATTTCTTAAACCCGGAGGCTGGTTTTTCCATGAGGAAAATTTCTTGTGAGGCCCAAGGCCCAAAGAGAAAAATACACTAAGTGAGGGAAAAATATATAATAGTTTTTTGTTTTTTTTTAAAGAAAAGAAAGAAAAGACCGGCGGTACCGGTCCGGAGTCGGGGAAGGCAGACACGCGACCAAAGAAATAAAATAAAACAAAGAACTTCTTCAGCGGTGACAGGGCTCGACCTGCTGGCTCCGCGGCAAAGAAGAACTGAGGAGAGGCGGTTAGGAAAGGCGGGAAGGCAGTGCGCAGGCACTGTGGGATGCTCCCAAAAGCTTTCCTTTTTTGGGAAGCTGGGGAGCGTTCCCGCGCAGGCTCCGTCGGTACCAACGTACCCATATGTGAAGACTCATTCCTGCTTGTTCCTGGAGATAAATCTTTCCTTTGGCTGTATCGAAACGTGCCCCTAGGTAGTCCAGGCGCTGAGATGGCAATAACTTTCTCTTGGCCATGTTGACTACCCAACCAGACTTTGCAAAAAAGCCACCACCTTGGCTGTAGCTGCCTCGCTTTCTATCCTCAATTTCGCTCGGATCAACCAATCGTCTAGATAACTGTGCACTAACACCCCCTCTTTCCGCAACGCCGCTGCCACCACCACCATTACCTTGGTGAATGTCTGCGGCGCCGTTGCCAGCCCGAAGGGTAGCGCTTGGAACTGAAATTCCCCATGGGCACCGCAAATCTGAGAAACCTCTAATGCTCTGGTCTTATAGGAATGTGCAGGTGTGCCTCCGACAAGTCCAGGGAGGTAAGAAACTCTCCTTTCTGTACCGCCACAATAACCGAACGCAAGGTTTCCATCCGAAAATGGGACACTGAGACAGCGATTTACCCTCTTTAGGTCCAAAATTGGCTGAAAGGATCCTTCTTTCTTTGGCACTATGAAATACATGGAGTATCGACTGCTGCTGCATTGATCGGGAGGAACCGGTACTATTGCCTTGAGGCCCAACAGCCTGCGTACCGTGCCATGCACCGCATTGCGCTTGAGGCTTGCTCCGCACGGGGACTGTATGAAAAAATCTGTCACTGGCCTTTGCAACTCCAACGCATAACCTTCTCGAATCACCTCCAACACCCACTGATCCGAAGTGATCTGGACCCAAGCAGGGTAAAACTCCCGCAACCGCCCTCCTACGGGAACCAGCCCCACCTGGGCCCCCTTGGCTTCACTGTGACTTCCTAAGATCTGAGGTAGAGGGAGTGGAAGCTGCGAACCCCCTACCTGCCCCACGAAACCCCCTGAAACCCTTGGTTTCTGTAGGGAAAATGCCCTCGCCGAGCTTGTCCAAACCTGGGGGAACGAAAGCGTCTAACATCTCTAGGTTGCCCTTTAAACCCAGGCACCGACTACCCATGCTTCTGCTAGTCTTCAGGCAACCTGCCGCCCTTAGACTCCCCCAAATCCTTAAACTTATCCAACTCCTCTCCAAACAATAGTTTCCCCGAAAGGGAAGCTTGCTTAACCTTGCTTTGGAAGAGCCGCCCGCCGCCCAATTGCGAAGCCAAAGATACCGCCTGGCCACAATAGGCGACGCCATACTCTTAGCAAGACCTCAGATAAGGTCATAATGAATATCAGCTTAAATAGGCCGCCCCTGACTCTAATCTGGCGGCCTCTGCCGATGCCTCCTCGGACTGCTCTGTCTGAATACGCTGCACCCATTGCAGACAGGCTCTAGCTACCCACGCTCCACAAAGACACTTGCAGAGAGAGCGCACTGACCTCAAAGACTTGCTTCAACAGCGCTTCCAGTCTACGGTCCTGAGCATCTTAAAGGGCCGCACTACCTTCCACAGGAATAGTAGTCTTCTTTGTATCCGCCGAAACCACGGCATCCACTCTGGGAGACTTAAACAACTCCCGATCTTGGTCTGTGAGCGGGTAGAGCCGTGCCATAACCTGAGAGCCCTTCAGGGCTGATTCGGGCAAGTCCCATTCTTCCTGAATCATCTCCTTAATCACCCTGTGCACAGGGAAAGCCCTCTGAGTCTTCCGGAAAGCCTGCAACAACGGATCTTCCAGGGAGGAGTCCTCTGCCGGACCCCCTGAGGGCATATTCAGCGCTTTTAATGTTTCCGAGATTAACGCCGGTAACTCCTCTCTGCGAAACACGCGCACGACCCTAGCCTGATCTTCCTGCTCCGTAATCTCGCCTTCAAGTTCCTCATCCAAGTCCAAATCAGTGTCCGGCTCCTCCGAATGCAGCCCATCCGAGACCACTGACTGTTCAGGGCGATCTGTCGGACCTGGACTTTTTTGCCGCCATTACTGTCACTCCCGTATCTAGCGGAGTCCCCGGCCGCTTCAACCCCATGTTCCCGTCTGTGGCTCCTGAAAACAGCTTACCCAAGGGCTTCCAAAGGCCTGCTGGATCAGGGAAACAAAATCCGGCGAAAATATCGCCGCCAAATTACCCGGAAACATGGGTTGTGGGCCAGGAGGGTCGAGCGCCGCCGACGTACTTGGGATGGGCTCCAGGGGCAGGCGGCTAGGTGAGCCGGGCTGCAGAATGGCCCTAGAGGCCCTCCCTTGAGCTTCTCCATGCTCTCTGCCACCGGCTCCAGAGCTGCAGCCTCCTGACAGCAGCCCTCACAGATTCCCGCTTCAGAAACAGTGCCCCTTTTTGCCCCACACAAAACAGTGCGGCCTCGGCATGTCTTCCCAGTAAAAGGAATCTTAACACCTCCCTGGAACTCACAGAGATTAACAGATCACACCACTGCTCAATCAGCTGTCTATTTCCTTGCGTTTAACCTGTTTTTGTTTTTTTTACAATGTAAGCTCTTGAGAATACTCCAATCGCCTTCCCCAGCTAGGAATAAGGCAGCCGACCTGAAAACGAGGCTCTCACAGCGCCTTTCCCCCTGCAGAACTTGAAAAAATAAAAACACTGCTTTCCCGCGCTTCCGCCACGCAGCTCGGCCTGCCCCGCCGAGGCCGCAGTTCAGCGCGTCACCGGTTCCTTGCCGGGAACCCTCTCTCTCGTATGTCAGGGCCCCCCCTACCTGCGTAAGCCATTTGCGTGGCCAGGCTCTCCCGCGGTGCGGGAGCTGCCTCAGAGACCGTAGTACCGGGCAGAGGAAACTCCAGCGGTGCCTCCCCGTCTACGTGGTCGACGGCCCCAACAGCTAAAGCAGGCAATACTTCTGCACACTGTGGGTTACCGGTACACTCCTGCGTTCACCCAGCTATTGGGGAACGACCGGAGTCTTTTTTAGCAGCCCCGTACCCCTAAAGCAGATTCCACTCGGTGGGGGAAGGGGGAGGGGGGTAGGGAGAGAGCCTCAGCGCCAAACGGTACAGGAACTACTGATTAACCAAATTAATGATAAACTTCCCCCTTTTTTTTTTGGACCACAAAAACCCAAATGAAATCAAGCAAAACTAATCACAGGAAACTAAAGTATGACTAAACTATCCTAACTCTCCTTAATTGCTCCTCTAATGAGCCCCGCACTGCAAGACTCACTGATCCTCCAGCTGCTTGGAGACTGAGGTAACTGGTGGAAGGCGGTGGTGCTGGGGCTTATGTACCAGTGACATCACAAGAGTGACGTTTCTCAGTCTCCAAGCTGCTGGAGAAGGAGCAAAACCCAGAGGTTTCGGGACCAGACTGGAGGGACGCTAAGGAAAGACAATTATTTGGCAGCCTGACTTGTGCAGTGCATCCCAAGGACACACTGCATAGGGTTAGGAACTGTCATTTTCCAAGATAGCACCATGGAGGCAAGAGTGATGTGCCTGGAAGAAGGTGTGTGTTGGCATCACTCCCGCCTCCCAACGCTAACAGTTAAGATTGTGGGGGGGAGGTGTTCTAGCAGCCATTGGGCAGGGGAGGGAGAAAGATCACTTGCACCTTCTAGTTTGGGGAGGGAGAGGAGCTTCAAGGATCAGGGAGTATCTGCCAGGAGATCAGGGGTCCCCTTGGGTTGGGGTGACGTGTCACACTTCTTTCGGATGATCCTTTTGCTCCCAGCTGC
Organism: Ichthyophis bannanicus; assembly: GCA_033557465.1. Taxonomy (NCBI): domain Eukaryota; kingdom Metazoa; phylum Chordata; class Amphibia; order Gymnophiona; family Ichthyophiidae; genus Ichthyophis; species Ichthyophis bannanicus. The sequence goes on along the minus strand of CM066032.1, from coordinate 1,088,527,376 downwards.
ATCTTTATGCCAGTCTTGAGATGGGAAAAAGATTCAAATGCAAGAACAAATACTGCCTTAAATTTCAGCAAAGTTTTGGACATCGGGGGCAATTAGTTATAGCACTACTACTACTACTAATCATTTATATAGCGCTACAGGATGTGCGCAGTGCTGTACAGATGCAAAAGATGGTCCCTGCTCATCAGAGCTTACAATCTAATCAAGACAGACAATACAACAAATAAGAATAAGGGAACAAAGAGGGAGGGCTAGGAGACAAGGAAAACCAAAGATCAGGATCCAAAAGCAACCTCAAGTAGTGAGCCTTCAGCATGATTTGAAAAGGGGGAGAGATGAAACCTGATGTACAGAATCAGGTAGTTTGTTCCAGGCATAAGGAGCAGCAAGGTGAAACGAACGGAGCCTGGAGATGGCAGTAGAAGAGAAGGGCATGGACAGAAGCAGGCAAGTGAGTGTTTGCGAGGAGGAGAGTAGGGAGACAGAAGAGAGGAAAGACGGAGCAGTGGACTGAATACATTTACGGGTCAGAAGGAGAAGTTTGAATTGGATGTGGAAACTGAAGGGGAGCCAATGAAGCGACTTGAGAAAAAGTGTTATATGGAGGATAATGGGGCTGGCAGAAGATTAGTCACGCAGAGTTCTGAATAGATTGAAGGTAAGAGGTGTGACTCAAAGAAGCAGCAAGGAAGAAGTTGCAATAGTCTAGATAGGAGATGACTAATGGATAAGTGTTTTAGTAGTGGATTCAGAGAGGAAAGGGTGAATTTGTTAATGTAGTAGAGAAAGCACAGTTACTTACCTGTAACAGGTGATCTCTGGGAACAGCAGGAATAAGTCTTCACATATGGGTACATCAGTACCTACGGAGCCTGAGCGGGAACGCTACCCAGCGTCCAATTGGAAAGCTTTTGGGAGCATCCCACAGCGCCTGCGTGCTGCCTTCCCACCTTTCCCAACTGCCTCTCTCCAGTTGAGTTTTAAAGCTAAGACAAAGAGAGAGAGAAGGAAAGGGAAAGAGAAAGATAAGAGAGATACAACTCCTAGGGGAGGTGGGTGGGTTGTGAAGACTTATTCCTGCTGTTCCCAGAGATCACCTGATACAAGTAAGTAACTCTGCTATCTCCAGGAACAAGCAGGAATGAGTCTTCACATATGGGGACTCCCAAGCTAGAGATGGCTGAAGGAGGTCCCAGCATGTTGCAAATCTAACGGATGGGCCATGCTATTCCCCAGAACCTCAGGCATCCCAGGGATGGAGGGTAGGAGTTGAATTAAAAAGGGGTGTGCTGTGAAGCAGCTGGACTAAACAAAGCATCTAGAGGGGAGTCCTTGTGTAGAGCATAAATGTTAGCAAAATATTGAATTCCAATATTCTAATGCAGACCTTACTCAAAAGTATTGCAAAAGTGTCTATTGAGGCACTGTTCCCTCTAAGCTGTGCGCGTGTGCGCGCGCACACACCTTGTCAAGCGAGCGCACATACTTTACAACAGAGCGCACAAAAATTACGGTTCTGATTCTGATAGAAAACAGACGTCTTAAAATTTAAACGTTGTTGTGTGTTTACGGTTTTCACAAGTTCTACAATATTTTCTAGTGCAATGTGGTGTACATACTGTATTCTGACGTGTAGTCAAATTTTAAAGTATATAACTCCGAGTGTCGTTATGTGGCGCACAAAAATTGAACCTTCCTTCAAAAGCTGCACAGCTGATATTTTATGTGCACACAGCCTACAGAAAATTAGAGGGAACATTGTATTGAGGCTAATATGGGTCTGCTGCTAAGAGCCAGTATATTATCCTCAAGAAATTACCTCACTGTGAAGTAGAGGAAAATAAATTTTGCAATACAGGTAGAGGTCAGAAGCCTTAATGGCTAGAAGCAATCCCAGAAGAAAAGACTGGGGGAGTTTAATGAAGTTGGACTTTGGAGGAAAAGTTGAAGCCTCTGAAGGCCAAAGTCTAAAGCTCGTTGTCCGTGAAGCAGAATAAGGCTCTAGAAAAGAGGAGATAAATCTGACTGGCTTGGACGAGAAGGTAGAAATACGCCTTGCAGACAAAAGATGGGTCTTCCAGACCCACTTATCCAAATAAAAGAAAAAACAAACATTTGTAGTAGGCGGTGCAGCCTCCAATTTCTTGAAGATCAGTAATGTCTTCCCAAAGTGATGTCACTTAGGATAATGACTTTACATGGAGAGCTTCAGATGTAATGTAACCGGAAAGGTTATGGTAAAAGAAGGTATTGTCTAATTACCATAGAATTGGTTGTCCATTTAAAACCGTATGGTATGCTGGAATAGCATTAATATGGACAGTAACAAATCTTTCAGAGTCAGATTATATATATATATATTATTAGAGAGAGAGAGAGAGATTGAGATTCACTTAACAAGAGGGGGTAAAACCCGCTTGAGAATACAGATAGAGAATCTCTTTCTGGTTACAAGTGGAAGAACCATGGAGAAGGCTTCATGGAAAACCAGTGGAATGCTCTTACTTATAAGGGAAGGTCTAGATTTCTTTAAAAGTTCTAGCCTTGGAATAACCAGGAATAGAGACCTACGTGAAGGGGTGCAGAGGAGATCCTTAGTCTTAAGACAGTAAGTCTGGATCCTTCTATAACTTCAGTGTAGTAGCTGTAGAAGACGCAATATAAGGGGATACCATGTGCTCCTCTATGAGGGCAATATGAGTATCATGCGTTCTTTGTCCAGCATAAGCTTCAATGAAGTATTGAGAATTAGAAGGAAGCACTAGACAAGGACCGACTGCAGTGAAAAAGAATGCATCCCTGTTGTAGAAGTTCCACTGGAAATGTGGAACAACCCAGGAAATTGAGCAATTCTTTATGGCTTCACATGGTCGAAGCCCTGGTTTCCTTTCCCTGAAAGGAAATTTGAAGGAAGATAAGAGTAGGAAAAAAACAGTCCTGTAGGAGCATGACTGGGCAAAGCCTTTTTGACCATTTGGAAGTTACCTACTAGGAAAGGCTCTGACGCTCTGGCAAAGACCCAGAGTTACAGAGCTGTTTTGTATAATTGCAGAGAGCATATTGCAGGTTGCTTAGGTGAGATCTGGCTGTTTAATTGCCAGTATGGAACCTAATCTATTCTGTTGGAGCCAAAAGGAATTGGTGATAGCTAAGAATAGAAGACAGGCCGGTTGCCCGTAATGATAAATTGTCCAACTGGGTTGTGGAACCTCTCTTGGACTTATCTGCTATTGCAAAAAGCCATGTGAGCCTTCGAGTCAGCCTGACTCCTGGCAACCCAGAAGCTGCTGGGTTTTCATGGCAGTGTCACCAGAAGTAGGTTGCCAGGCCTTTCGGCCGAGGCAATGGAGGGTTAAGTGACTTGCCTAAGGCTACAAAGAGTGCTAGTGGGATTCGAACCCTGGTTACTTGGTTACCAAGCCAGTGGTCCAACCACTAGGATACTCCTGCACTCCAATCTGTTAGTAAGGCAGCAGAAAGTTAGGTTCTATAGATTGGAAAAGGACCAACAGAACTGTCTTAAAAGAAGATTGCAAAGGGGAAGAAAAAGCGTAGTTACTCACCTGTAACAGGTGTTCTCCAGGAGCAGCAGGAATCAGTCCTCACATATGGGTGACGTCAGCGCCGACGGAGCCCTCGCGGAGCAATTTTCCCCAGCTTTCAAAGAAAGCCTTTGGGAATTGCAGCGCGCATGCGCGGTCCTCTTCCCGCCCAAGGGTGCCATCTTAGCCAGTCAGATGACATAGCTAAAAGACAGCATAAAAATTTGCAAAATAACTAAAGCAGATAATTGCAACTCCAAGGGGAGGAGGGAGGGTTGTGAGGACTGATTCCTGCTGCTCCTGGAGAACACCTGTTACAGGTGATTAACTACGCTTTCTCCAGGACCAAGCAGGAAGTCAGTCCTCACATATGGGACTCCCAAGCTTAAGGCTACCGGAGACCCTAAGCACAAAATGAGCTCCCTCTAGCTCAGCAGTACAGAAGGAAGGAATCTTCGCTGAATTATTACCCACCGGTAGCCCCCATCCGGGATGGAGGGTAGGAGTTGCTCAAACCTCGAAGAGATTTCGGAGGACTGCCTGTCCGAAAGCACTGTCCCTGCAGGACTCCCTCTCGAGGCAGTAATGGACCGCAAAAGTCTGGCTCGAAGACCAAGTAGCGGCCCGACAGATGTCTGCCAATGGAACAGAGCGGAGGTAAGCCACTGACGTAGCCTTCGCCCGAACACAATGAGCTGTGACTCGACTTTCTAAGGAGAGTCCGGCTGCCCCATAAGCCCAAGCGATACAGTCAGCAACCCAGATGGACAGAGTACGCTTGGAGACCGGGAGCCCCAATTTATTGGGGTCAAAAGATACAAAAAGCTGAGCAGCTTTACGGTGCTCCCGCGTACGGTCAAGGTAGAAGTTTAATGCCCTTCTACAGTCCAGGGTATGCAGGACAATTTCAGCTCGGCTGGAGTGTGGCCTGGGAAAGGAGGTCGGAAGTACCACCTCCTGATTGATGTGAAAAGGGGAGACCACTTTTGGAAGAAATTTTGGGTGAGTCCGTAGGACTACCCTATTTTTGTAGAACCGAGTGTAAGGGGGATCAGACACGAGGGCCTGCAATTCACTTACGCGTCTAGCAGAAGTGAGGGCTATCAGGAATAAGGTTTTCCAAGAAAGAAAACGTAGAGAACAGGTAGCCATAGGTTCAAAAGGCGGACAGGTGATCCGCTGTAAAACCACATTCAGATCCCAGTCAGGTGCTGGCGGGCGCAGAGGTGGTTTAAGTAGAAGGAGACCTCGGAGAAACCGCGCCACGAGAGGGTCGCTGGAAAGAGGTCTGCCGTCCACCGGCACATGATGTGCTGATAGAGCACTGAGGTGAACTTTGACGGAGTTGGACTTAAGTCCCAGATTAGAGAGGTAGAGCAAGTACTGCAAGATCACCGACACCGAGCAGGAGAAGGGATCCTGAGACTGCTGGGCACACCAAGCGGAAAAGCGACGCCATTTAAGGGCGTAGCATTTGCGGGTAGAAGGTCGCCGGGAAGCTAGGACGACCTCTTCCACCTCTGCCGGCAATAGAAGGGGAGCAAGGACTACCCTTTCAGCAGCCAGGCCAGCAGATGTAGAGATCTGAGGTTGGGGTGTAGCAGGGACCCCTGATCCTGTGTTAGGAGATCTGGTTGAAACCCCAGAGGGAACGGATCTTCCACCGCTAATTGCAGCAGGAGTGGAAACCACGGCTGTCTGGGCCAGCGAGGAGCTATCAGGATCATGGAAGCTTTGTCTCGGAGAACCTTGAAAAGAGTTCAGGAGACAAGCGGTATGGGAGGAAAGGCATACAGAAGGCTTTTCGACCATGAGAGCAGAAAAGCATCTGCCGCTACTCGAAGGGGATGCGGCTGCCGAGAGCAGAAGCGAGGAAGCTGCCGGTTGAGAGGACTGGCAAAGAGATCCATCGTGGGGAGGCCCCACTTCAGAAAAATTTTCTGAACTACCAAGGGATCCAGACGCCACTCATGCGGCTGGAGGATTCTGCTGAGTTTGTCCGCCAGGCAATTTTCTTGGCCTGGGAGATAAACTGCCTTGAGAAGAACGCCGTGGCTGACGGCCCAAGAGCAGAGTCTCTGTGCTTCTCGACAGAGAAGGAAGGAGCCCGTGCCTCCCTGTTTGTTCACGTAGAACATGGCAACTTGATTGTCCGTCTGGACAAGGACGGACTGGTGAGAAGTCAGGTGGGAGAAAGCCTTGAGAGCCAGACGGATTGCTCTGAGCTCCAGGAAGTTGATCTGCTGCGCAGACTCCCACGTGGTCCAGAGACCTTGAGTACATGCACCCTAGCAATGCGCTCCCCATCCCAGGAGAGAAGCATCGGTCGTCAGCACTTGAGCCGGCGGAGGAGACTGAAAAGGCATTCCGAGCACCAGGTTCGGCCGATGAAGCCAACACTGTAGAGAAGAGGCCAGCGGGCCGGAGATGCGCACCAAGTCGGCTAGGCCGCCCGTGGCCTGTTGCCACTGCTTGCGAAGGCACCACTGAGCAGGCCGCATATTCAGGCGGGCATTGGGGGTCACGTGGACGGTGGAAGCCATATGGCCGAGTAGTCTCAGGAAGCGCCTGGCGGAGACCAGGGACTGGCTGCGAAAGCGGCCGGCTAGGTCCATGAGCCGTTGAGCCCTGTCGAGAGGAAGGAAAGCTCGTGCCTGAAGAGTGTGCAATCTTGCGCCGATGAACTCGAGATCTTGCGAGGGGAGCAAAGTGGACTTTGTGAAGTTTATGACAAAGCCCAAGTACTGCAGAAGAGTCACAGTGCGGTGTGTGGCTTTTGTGACTTCTGGAGAGGACGATGCTCTGATGAGCCAGTCGTCTAGGTACGGAAAGACAGAGGCCGTGAAGCCGGAGAAAAGCCGCCACTACCGCGAGACATTTTGTGAAGACTCGTGGAGCGGAGGATAGGCCAAAGAGCAGTACTCTGTACTGGTAATGATTTCCTGCCACCACAAGCCTTAGGTATTGGCGGTGGCTTGGGTGGATGAGGATGTGCGTGTAGGCATCCTTTAGATCCAAGGAGCATAGCCAATCTCCCTGCTGGAGGTAGGGCAGAAGGATTCCAAGGGTAAGCATCTTGAACTTCTCCCTGACGAGGAACTTGTTGAGGTTGCGCAAGTCCAGGATGGGTCTGAGGCCTCCCGTTCTTTTTGGTATTAGGAAATACCTGGAATAGAAGCCTTGACCCCTCAGGTGGTGGGGCACCGGTTCCACAGCCTGTTCCTGAAGAAGACTTGCTAACTCCTGAAGGAGTAAGTCCCTGTGCAGAGGGAGTCGTGGAGGCTCTCCCGGGAAATATGAGGGAGGGACCTGGTGGAAGTGGAGAAGATAGCCTTCTCTCACCACCTGAAGCACCCAGGCATCTGAGGTGATGTTGGACCACCTGTGGGCAAAGTGAACCAGCCGGCCTCCTGTGCTGGGAGGAACCAGCTGAGAGGGAGAGGCTATGCTGATAAAGTCAAAAAACCCCACCCTGCTGAGCAGGGGCCGGTGGTGCAGGCTTGGGGGCTTGCTGCCTACGGGACCCGTTACCCCGTCCCTTCGCCTGCTGACCCTGTTGGGGAGCTGCGGAGGCCTGATATTGAGGGTAGTGTTTATAGGCAGCCGCCTTTCTCGGGTAAAAGGACTTCTTTCCAGAGCCCTTCTTCTTCTGGGAAGGGGCGGAGGTCTTCCTAGAAAGCCTAGTTCTGGTGAGAGTCTCCGTCTCGATTTGTGCAGCCTTTTCAGCCATGGGCTTGCCAAAGAGGTTCTCACCTCGGCAGGGGACATCGACCAACTTGTCCTGCACCCAGGGTTCAAGGTCAGAGGACTGAAGCCAAGCCTGTCGGCGGGCACCGATGCCGGCTGCGGCCACTCGTGCCGATGCTTCAAAGCCATCATAGGCTGCTCGAGACATGAATTTGGAGCATTCGCGAATACCAGTTGTCAAGGCTAGGAACCTCCGCAAAGGTTCCTCGGACAGCCCAGCAGAGAATCCGGCTATCTCTTTAGCCAGGTCTCTGAGATACATGCCCATGTAGAGCTGGTAGGTCTGGACCCGACAAGCAAGCATAGAGCCCTGGAAACACTTCTTACCTAGGCCATCCAGGTTGCGGGCCTCCCTGCCAGGAGGCACCGAGGAGTGCATCTTCTGGCTCTTAAGCCTATGCATGGCCGATTCCACCACCATGGAATGGTGCGGTAGCTGTGCTTTTTGGAAGCCAGGGCTTTTGCGGACTCGATAAATGGAATCGACCCGCTTGCTTAATACCGGCGACGATGCCGGACTCTCCCACATGCGGAAGAGTAGTCGTTCCAGCATGGGAGGAACCGGTACAGTAAAGTGCTCCCTGGCGGGAGAATCGTACTGAAGGGCATCGAGCTCTTCGGCTCGGGGCTCCTCCTCGGGATCCGCCGGGAAGGCCAAAGCCTTGGCCATATCCCTGACGAAGTCCGAGAACCGGACGTCCTCCGGAGGGGACTGTTTCCGAGGTTCGGACTCAGGCGAGTCCGAGGGGACACACCGAGTCCGAAACGAATCAGGTGACTCTTCCTCTTCAGACTCCCAGGCCGACTCCGAGGAGGAATCGGTGGGGTCGGTCCGGGCGGGCGGAGGCGTCGGCCGCCACGACCTCGGTCCCGAACGGGAGGCCGAGGGTGACCTCGACCGAGGATCGACTCGAGCCCGCATGGACTCGAGGATCGGCTCGGTCTCCGGGGTCGACTTAGACGTCGACGTCCCGGCGGTCGGGGCAGAGGCGCCAGCGAGGCTAGCGATCAGTGCCCGCTGCTGGTCCATGAAGGCAGAGAGTCTGCTCTCCAAGGCCGTCAACCTGAGTCCGACCTCAGGTGACCCAGCAGCCCCCGACTCGGGCCCCGACGGCGTCGGGCCCGACGTCGGACCCCTTGGAGGCGAGTCCAGGAGGACTACAGGACTTACCCGAGCAGGCAACTCCGACTCCAGACGAGGTCGCTTCGGCAGATGCTCCTTCTCCAAAGACCCGGGACGGCTATCGGGGCTATGCGACCTGGCCCTTGCGGAACCAGGAGCGTCCGACGCCGCCCTCGCGGGTTTCACCTTCCGATGATGGTCCCCGGAGGGAGAACCCCTGTCGGAGGAACTCCGGCGACGGTCAGAGCTGGAACCTCTGGACGCCGAGGCCTCCGACGAGGTCCGGGTGGGATCAGCGAAGATTCGTTCCCGCTGATGCCGCCGACTCCTTAACGCTTTGGAGGACATCTTGCTGCAGGCCCCACAGATCAGTTCCTCGTGATCCGGGCCAAGGCAGCGGAGGCAATTATCATGTGTGTCAGTGAGTGACATATTTCTGTCACACTGAACACACCGCTTGAAACCACTGGCAGCCATCGGGGGAAAAAGGGCCCCTGCAGGTCAAAGGACCGGGCTGCCAGCGAAAAACCGAAAACGAAACTGACAGAAAATCAGAAAAACCGAAAAATAACAGAAGGACTCGCAACGGCGTCGCGAGTCCGGGCAGGAAAAAGACCGGTGTCGAACCGATAGAGAAAAGAGAGATAAATCACGAAAAATCAACTTTTTCAGCGGGGACAAGACGGGCACGTCTGTAGGGCTCCGCGGAAAAAAGACGACTGGCTAAGATGGCACCCTTGGGCGGGAAGAGGACCGCGCATGCGCGCTGCAATTCCCAAAGGCTTTCTTTGAAAGCTGGGGAAAATTGCTCCGCGAGGGCTCCGTCGGCGCCGACGTCACCCATATGTGAGGACTGACTTCCTGCTTGGTCCTGGAGAATCAGTCCTCACATATGGGTGACGTCGGCGCCGACGGAGCCCTCGCGGAGCAATTTTCCCCAGCTTTCAAAGAAAGCCTTTGGGAATTGTAGCGCGCATGCGCGGTCCTCTTCCCGCCCAAGGGTGCCATCTTGCTAAGTCAGATGACATAGCAAAAAGACAGCAAAAACTAGCAAAAACGAAAGCATAAAACTGCAAATCCAAGGGGAGGAGGGAGGGTTGTGAGGACTGATTCCTGCTGCTCCTGGAGAACACCTGTTACAGGTGAGTAACTACGCTTTCTCCAGGACCTAGCAGGAAGTCAGTCCTCACATATGGGACTCCCTAGCTTAAGGCTACCGGAGACCCTAGGCACAAAAATGAGTTCCCTCTAGCTCAGCAGCACAGAAGGAAGGAATCTTCTCTGAATACGTCTCCAACCGGTAGCCCAACATCCGGGATGGAGGGTAGGAGTTGCCTATACCTCGAAGAGGTTACGGAGGACTGCCCTCTCCAGGCAGTAATGGGCTGCAAAAGTCTGGCTTGAAGACCAAGTAGCGGCCCGGCAGATGTCTGCCAACGGAACAGAGCGGAGGTAAGCCACTGACGCAGCCTTCGCCCGAACACGATGAGTGGTGACTCTACCTTCCAGCACGAGGCCCGCAGCCTCGTAAGCCCAAGCGATGCAGTCCGCAATCCAGATGGACAGAGTACGCTTGGAGACAGGGAGCCCCAACTTGTTGGGGTCATAAGACACCAAGAGCTGAACTGCCCTTCGGTGCCCCCGCGTACGGTCCAGGTAGAAGTTCAGCGCTCTTCTACAGTCCAGGGTATGCAGGACCATTTCAGCTCGGCTGGAGTGTGGCCTGGGAAAGTAGGTCGGAAGTACCACCTCCTGGTTGATGTGAAAAGGGGAAACCACTTTAGGAAGAAATTTAGGGTGAGTCCGTAGGACTACCCGGTTCTTGTAGAACCTAGTGTAAGGAGGATCAGATACCAGGGCCTGCAGCTCACTAACGCGTCTAGCAGAAGTGAGGGCCACCAAGAACAAGGTTTTCCAGGAAAGAAAACGAAGAGGACAGGTAGCCATAGGCTCAAAAGGCGGACAGGTAAGCCGCTGTAAAACCACATTGAGATCCCAGTTCGGGGCTGGTGGGCGCAAAGGTGGTTTAAGGAGAAGGAGGCCTCTGAGAAAACGAGCCACCAGAGGGTGGCTGGAAAGAGGTCTACCATCCACCGGCATGTGATGCGCAGAAAGAGCACTGAGGTGGACCTTGACCGAGTTGTACTTAAGTCCAAGATTGGAAAGAGAAAGCAAGTACTGCAAGACCACTGATGCCGAACAGGAGAAGGGGTCTTGAGACTGCTGAGTACACCAGACGGAGAACCGACGCCACTTAAGAGCGTAGGACTTCCGGGTGGAAGGCCTCCTGGAGGCCAAGACGACCTCTTCCACATCTGGAGGTAGCTGGAGAGGAGCAAGGACTACCCTTTCAGCAGCCAGGCCATCAGATGAAGGGACCGGAGGTTGGGGTGCAGGAGCGTCCCCTGATCCTGAGAGAGGAGGTCGGGCTGAAATCCCAGAGGAAGAGGGGTGTCCACTGACAGCTGCATCAGAAGCGGGAACCAAGGTTGTCTCGGCCACCGGGGAGCCACTAGGATCATCGATGCCTTGTCTCTGAGAACTTTGAAGAGCGTCCGAGACACCAGAGGCATGGGTGGAAAGGCATACAAGAGGCCTGTGGACCATGGAATCAGAAAAGCATCCGCCGCTACCCGGAGAGGATGCGGCTGTCGAGAGCAGAATCTGGGAAGCTGCCGGTTCAGAGGACTGGCGAACAGATCCATGGTGGGGAGGCCCCACCGGAGAAAGATCCGCTGAACCACAAGCGGATCCAATCTCCACTCGTGCGGTTGGAGGATCCTGCTCAGTTTGTCTGCCAGGGAGTTTTCTTGACCTGGGAGATAGACAGCTTTGAGGACGATGTTGCGATGGACGGCCCAAGAGCAGAGCTTCTGTGCTTCCTGACAGAGAAGGAAGGAGCCGGTTCCGCCTTGCTTGTTCACGTAGAACATGGCAACCTGATTGTCTGTCTGGACAAGTACTGACTGGTGAGAAATCAGGTGAGAGAAGGCTTTGAGCGCTAGGCGGATGGCTCTGAGCTCCAGGAAGTTGATCTGCTGAGCGGACTCCCAAGGAGTCCAGAGACCCTGAGTACAAGTCCCTTGGCAATGTGCTCCCCAGCCCTGGAGAGAAGCATCGGTCGTCAGGACCTGAGAATGTGCAGGGGGCTGAAAAGTCACCCCGAGTACTAGGTTTGGCAGGTGAAGCCACCAACGCAGAGAGGAGACCAGCTGGTCGGAGATCTATACGGAGTCCGCTAGGCTCCCAGTGGCCTGATGCCATTGTTTGCGAAGGCACCATTGAGCAGGTCGCATGTTCAGGCGGGCATAGGGGGTTACATGGACCGTGGAAGCCATATGGCCGAGCAGTCTCAGAAATTGCCTGGCCAAGACCAGGGAATTGCTGTGAAAACGGCTGGCGATATCCATGAGCCTTTGGGCCCTGTCCAGAGGCAGGAAGGACCGTGCCTGAAGAGTGTCCAACCTGGCGCCGATGAATTCTAGATCCTGAGAGGGGAGCAAAGTGGACTTTGCGAAGTTTATGACAAATCCCAAGTGCTGGAGCAGAGCCACAGTGCGATGAGTAGCCTGAGTGGCTTCTTGGGCAGACTGGGCTCTGATGAGCCAGTCGTCCAGGTATGGGAACACAAAGAGACCCTGAAGTCTCAGATAGGCCGCCACCACTGCTAGGCATTTGGTGAACACTCTGGGGGCGGAGGATAGGCCGAAAGGCAGTACTCTGTACTGGTAATGGCGTCCGTCCACCACAAACCTGAGGTATAGTCTGTGGTCTGGATGAATAAGGATATGAGTATACGCATCCTTCAGATCTAAGGAGCATAGCCAGTCTCCCTGCTGGAGGTAGGGCAGCAGGATTCCAAGGGTAAGCATTTTGAACTTTTCCTTTGCAAGGAACTTGTTGAGGTTGCGCAAGTCTAGGATGGGTCTGAGGCCTCCTGTTCTTTTCGGAATCAGGAAGTATCGGGAATAAAACCCCTGACCCTGCAGGTGGTGGGGCACCGGTTCCACGGCTTGTTCCTGAACAAGACTTGCTAACTCCTGAAGGAGTAAGTCCCTGTGCAGAGGGAGTCTGGATGGTTCCCCTGGAAAGTAGGAGGGAGGTACCTGGTGAAAATGAAGAAGATAGCCCTTTTGAACTATGTGAAGCACCCAGGTATCTGTGGTGATGTTGGACCACCTGTGGGCAAAGTGGACTAGCCGGCCTCCTGTGCTGAGAGAAACCAGCTGAGGGGGAGAGGCTATGCTGAGAAAGTCAAAAACCCCCACCCTGCTGAGCAGGGGCCGGTGGTGCAGGCTTGGGGGCTGGCTGCCTACGGGGCCCATTACCCCGACCCTTGGCCTGCTTTCCCTGTGGGGGAGCTGGTGAGGCCTGATACTGAGGGTAGTATTTATAGGCAGCACCCTTCCTCGGGTAAAAGGGCTTTTTACCCGAGGCCTTCTTCTTTTGAGAAGGAGCAGAGGTCTTCCTTGAGAGACGAGTCCTGGTGAGAGTCTCCGTCTCGATTTGTGCAGCCTTCTCATCCATGGGCTTGCCAAAGAGGTTATCACCTCGGCAGGGGACATCGACCAACTTGTCCTGTACCCAGGGCTCGAGGTCGGACGTCTGAAGCCAAGCCTGGCGGCGTCCACCGATGCCGGCCGCGGCTACTCGAGCCGAAGCCTCAAAACCATCATAGGCTGCTCGAGAGATAAACTTGGAGCACTCCCGAATGCCAGTAGACAAGGATTGGAACCTCTGCAAAGGTTCGTCGGAGAGACCAGCAGAGAACCCGGCTATTTCCTTAGCCAGGTCTCGGAGATACATGCCCATGTAAAGCTGGTATGTCTGGACTCGACAAGCAAGCATAGAGCCCTGGAAGCACTTCCTACCGAGGGCATCCAGGCTTCGGGCTTCCCTAGCAGGGGGCACCGAGGAGTGCATTTTTTGACTCTTCAGTCTATGCATGGCCGATTCCACCACCATGGAATGGTGCGGTAGTTGTGCCTTTTGGAACCCGGGGCTCTTGCGGACTCGATAAATGGAATCGACCTGCTTGCTTAACACCGGCGACGACGCCGGGCTCTCCCACATACGGAAGAGAAGCCGTTCCAGCATTGGAGGAACCGGTACAATAAAGGCCTCCTTCGGGGGAGAGTCATATTGGAGGGCATCAAGTTCTTCGACTCGAGGCTCCTCCTCGGGATCCGCAGGGAAGGCCAAGGCTTTGGCCATATCCCTCACGAAGTCCGAGAACCAGGTATCCTCCGGGGGGGGACCGTCTCCGAGGTTCGGACTCGGGGGAGTCCGAAGGGACACACCGAGTCCGAAAGGAACCAGGTGACTCTTCGTCCTCAGATTCCCAGGCCGACTCCTCGGAGGAGGAGTCGACCGGCTCCGGTCGGGCGGGCGGGCACTGATGCCATCCGCCCCGACGCCGAGGGAGTCGGCGTCGACGACCTCGGTCCCGAACGGGAGGCCGAAGGAGACCTCGACCGAGGATTGACTCGAACCCTTATGGACTCGAGGATCGGCTCGGTCTCCGGGGTCGACTTGGAGGTCAACGTCCCGGCGGTCAGGGCAGAAGCGCCAGCGAGGCCAGCGATCAATGCCCGCTGCTGGTCCAAGAAGGCAGACAAACTGCAGTCCAAGGCCGTCAACCTGAGTCCGAGCTCAGGAGACCCAGCAGCCCCCGACTCGGGTCCCGACGGCGTCGGGCCCGACGTCGGGTCCTTCGGAGGCGAGTCCACGAGGACAACAGTACTTACGTGAGCGGGCAAGTCCACCTCGAGTCGAGGATGTTTTGACAGCCTTTCCGACTCCAAGGACCCGGGACGGGAATCGGGGCTATGCGACCTGGCCCTCGAGGAACCAGGAGCGTCCACCGATCCCGCCCTCGCGGGTTTCTTCTTCCGATGATGCTCCCGGGTAGGAGACCCCTTTCAGAGGAACTCCGACGATGCTCAGGACCAGAGTCCCGAGACGTCGAAGCCTCTGACGAGGTCCGAGCCCGGCCGGAGTCAGAGAAGATACGCTCCCGCTGGTGCTGCCGACTCCTCAATGCTTTTGAGGACATTTTGCCGCATGGCGTGCAGATCATGAGGTCATGATCTGGGCCGAGGCAGCGGTGGCAGAAGTCACGAGTGTCTGTAAGAGACATAAGTTTCTTACAGAGGTCACACTTTTTGAAACCACTGGCCGCCATCGGGGGAAAAAGGGCCCCTGCGAGGTCGAACGACCCGGGCAGCCAGGGAAAAAGGAAAAAAGCGCGAAATCTGTCACGAAGGACAAAAAAACGAAAAATAAAGGACGGACTCGCAACCGGCGTCGCGAGTCCGGGCGGGAAAAGAACCGGCGTCGAACCGAAGAAAAAATAGAGAAAAATCAACTTTTCTGCGGGGATTCACATGCAACGTCTGTAGGGCTCCGCGGAAAAAAGAAGACTGAGCAAGATGGCACCCTTGGGCGGGAAGAGGACCGCGCATGCGCGCTGCAATTCCCAAAGGCTTTCTTTGAAAGCTGGGGAAAATTGCTCCGCGAGGGCTCCGTCGGCGCCGACGACTTCCTGCTTGGTCCTGGAGAACTGAATGGAAACCACTTACTAGAGTAGGTATAGAAAAACCTATGGGCTTAAGAAGTAAGCCCTCCAGTTGAATAGTATCACTCTTAGAGACTGAATGTCTCTACTAAGCGGGATAAAAAATAATACAGAGTTGAGGAGACTTACCATTTGGTAAGTCCCTGAAAAGTAAAGCCCCCTTGCAGTCAACACTATGAGATATCCTCGTATAGGAAAACTGTCAAGGTGACAGGCATAGCCTACCTTGTTGTTAGTTGTTACACCTCTTCTTCCCTCAAAAAGGAGAAGAGAAATGTGTTACCTCAATAGCTCTTGGAGCTAAAAGAATGGATGTCTTGTGGCAAAAGATTTATGCCTAGAGTCAAGGATTGAGGTAGTGTATCACTGACAGAGTAAGGATGAGATAAAGTGTAGATGCTTTTGTTGATAAGCAGTAGGTTACTGGTTCTAAACCTCAAACAAGATAAAGATTTAATGAATAAAATTTCAGAAACCCTGCGACTGCTGGGTTCGCTGAGTCTGTTGAGGTTTTGATGTTCTTAGCCTGGTTTGATGTTGCCTTTCTTTGGAAACGTCTGCATGATGGGTAGAAGATGGATAAAACTTCTTTCCCTTAGGGGGATAAAGTTTGTTAGGAGATTTCTTCCTAGCTGGGATAGAGGAAAGTTTTGACAATCCTTTGGAAGCAACCATATCAGTGTTTAGCTGATTAGCTTGGAATAAAGCATCCTTGTTAAAGAGATTCTCACCAGTACAAGGAGTATTTCCCAGCCTTTCTTGTACCCATTTGTCCAAGTCTGAAGCTTGGAGCCAGGTCATGCGTCGTGCTCCTATGGCTATAGCAGAAGTTCTGCTAATAGACTCAAAGCAGTCAAGGGAAGCACGATTAAGGAACCTAGAGACATTTTGAGCATGATTGACTAATAAGAAAGAGTCTGCTCTTTTATGTTCTTGAAGAAAAGGGTTCAAAAGCTTTAAGTTCTTTGTGACCTCTTCAAGAGATAATCCCATATAGAAAATACATGAGATAATTCTTGCTGAAAGCATGGATGCCTGGAAGCATCGAAGTCCAAAGGCATCTAAAGTCCTAGACTCACGACCTGGCAGATAAGAAGAGTGCTTCTTTGCACTCTTAATACGCCTCATTGCTGATTCTACAACAATAGAACGATGAGGAAGTTACGTTTTTGAAAACCTGGAGAAGGTGGCACCTTGTACATAGTGTCAAGTGTCTTAGAATGTGGGGATACCGTTAAAGGAGTTTCCCACATTCTGAACAGTAGATCCTGTAAGATCTGATGCAAAGGAAGCATGATCACCTCCTTTGGAATGCAGGTTAATTGCAGAGTTTCTGAATCCCCTGGTATAGATTCTTCATCAGGTATAGAAATAGCAAGTAACTTTGCCATATCAAGCAGAAAAGCTTGAAAAGAAATCTCTCCTGAGAAGGACCCTCTGAAATGAGGGGTAAAAGCTGGAACCGATGGATTCATCCCAGTCATCGGGATCGGAAGACTTGAAAGGATGAAGCATCGGATTTTCTTTAAAGAGATGTCTTCAGTACTGCCCGAGGTCGGTACAGAAACGAGTCGGTACCGAATCCTCCATGCTAGAGAGCGATTTCAGGCTCAGCATCGAAGGAAGCGAGTCTGTCGAAGCAAGCATCGACGGTACCGACACCGGTGACGATGTCGATACCCGTACCGGTACCGGAGCCGATACCGATAGTCGAGGAACAGTCTGCAGCGACTCTAGCGGTACCGAAGTAGCGGAGAGATTCGCTAGACTATGTTCATCGGTGAGGAATATTTCATCCATCACCATAGCCGATGCCGGGGTGTCGGTACCGCCCGAAGCAGCCACCACCACCGAGCATGGCCCAGGTATGTCCATGGAGGTAAGAACCTCGGGAACAACCTGAACCCTTGTTAATGCTTTGGAGCCTGAAGACTCCCGCCGGGGCTTTATTGCCAAAATGTCCGAGGGCAACGCCGAAGGCATCTCGATGCTTAGAAAGAGATCTACCACTCGAGGACTGGCTAGTCTTAACAGACTTTTGTTTGGTTACCTGATCCTGTGAGAAAGAAGATATTCTGGCTGGTGACATCGAGTCTGATGTGAACCAAGTATCGAGTCGTGCTCGATCCTGAAGACTTCTTCTATTTAAGCTCCTGCAGGAAAGACACTCCAGTGGGCAATGGTCAGGACCTAAACATTTTAGACACCAACAATGAGAGTCTAAAAATATATTTGTACCGCCACACTTTGAGCATTTCTTAAGGATAGTGGCTGGCTTTTCCATAATGGAAAGAATAGAGGCCTAGTGGCCAAGAAACCGTCAGGCACTAAACAGGAAAAAATTCCTTAGAAAAAAAGAATTTTTTTTTTTTTTAAGAAAGAGAAGCACCGGCAGTGTAGAGGGAAGGCAGACGCGACCACAAAAAACAAGAATAAAAAAAGAAGAAGAATTTTCTGCGGTGACAGGAATATGTCCTGCTGGCTCCGCGGAAAAACGAAAACTGGAGAGAGGCAGTTGGGAAAGGCGGGAAGGCAGCACGCAAGCACTGTGGGATGCTCCCAAAAGCTTTCCAATTGGACGCTGGGGAGTGTTCCCGCGCAGGCTCCGTCGGTACCGACATACCCATATGTGAAGACTCATTCCTGCTCGTTACTGGAGATAAAAAATGACAGGTTTTTAGCTATTTGATAGATGTGTGGAGAAGGAGAGGGAGGAGTCAAAGGTGACACCGAGGTTGCAGGCAGTGGAAAGAGTAGTTACTCACCTGTAACAGGTGTTCTCCGGGGACAAAAGGAATCAGTCCTCACATATGGGTGATGTCGGTGCCGACGGAGCCCTTGTGCGGAGCAAATACCCAGCTTTCAAATGAAGCCTTTGGGAATTGCATCACACATGCGGGGTCCTCTTCCCGCCCAAGGGTGCCATCTTGCTCAGTTAAATGACATAGCCAAAAAGACGGCAAAAAGAACACACACACAATAGGACTGCAACTCCAAGGGGAGGAGGGAGGGTTGCGAGGACCGATTCCTGCTGTCCCCGGAGAACACCTGTTACAGGTGAGTAACTATGCTTTCTCCAGGAACAAGCAGGAAGTCAGTCCTCACATATGGGACTCCCTAGCTATAAGCTACAGAAAACCCACAGCTGAAAAATAGGACCCCTCTATGAGAGCCGCCAGCAGTCACAATTAGTTATCTGAATAATAGCATTCCGGTAGCCTGAACACAAAAGGGTCGGAGGGCAGGAGTTGCCCAGACCTCGAAAACGTTACGGGGTACAGCCTGGCCAAAGGCACTGTCCCGTCAGGACTCCCTATCCAGGCAGTAATGGGTTACAAAAGCCTGACCCGAAGACCAGGTAGCGGCCCGGCAGATATCTGCCAGCGGAACACAGAGGAAATGAGCCACTGATGCCGCCATGGCCCTGACCCGAAAGCCTGTGACACGACCCTCCAAAAGAAGCTTTGCTTCCCTGTATGCCCAAGCAATACAGTCCGCTGCCCAGGTAGACAGCGTACGCTTTGAGACGGCCATCCCCAGCTTACTGGGGTCATAAGATACGAAGAGCTGAGAATACATCCCAGAGTGTTGAAAGAACTGAAATATGAGATTGCAGACCTGCTACTGGTAATCTGTGAACTTTCATTAAAATCATCTGTAATACCTGAAGATTGGAGGGTCGTCAACGTAACACCAATTTTTAAAAAAGGTTCCAGGGGTGACCCGAGAAATTACAGACCGGTGAGCCTGACGTCAGTACCAGGGAAAATGGTAGAAACCATCATAAAGAACAAAATTACACAACATGTAGATAGTCATGGCCTAATGGGAGACAGCCAACATGGCTTTAGACAAGGAAGATCTTGTCTTACTAATCTGATATGTTTCTTTGAAGGTGTGCATAAACAGGTAGACAAAGGTGAGTCGGTTGATATAGTGTATCTGGACTTCCAGAAAGCTTTTGACAAGGTCCCCCATCAGAGACTTTTGGCAAAGCTAAAAAGTCATGGGATAGGAGGCAGTGTACTATTGTGGATCGGGAACTGGTTAAAAGATAGAAAGCAGAGGGTAGGGCTAAATGGCCAATATTCCCAATGGAAAAAAGTGAATAGTGGGGTACCCCAGGGATCTGTATTGGGTCCGCTACTTTTTGACATATTCATAAATGACCTGGAAAAGGGAATAACTAGTGAGGTTATCAAATTTGCAGATGACACAAAACTGTTTAAAGTTGTTAAAACCCAAGAGGATTGTGGAAAACTGCAGGAGAATCTGGATAAATTGGAAGACTGGGCATCCAAATGGCAGATGAAATTTAATGTGGACAAATGCAAAGTTATGCACCTAGGAAAGAACAACCCACACTATAGTTACACGATGCAAGGCTCCACATTAGAAACCACCACCCAGGAAAAGGACTTAGGAGTCATCGTGGATAACATGTTAAAACCCTCCGCCCAGTGTGCAGCGGCGGCCAAGAAAGCAAATAGAATGCTAGGTATCATAAAGAAAGGGATGGAGAATAAAACAAAGGATATTATAATGCCTCTGTATCGCTCCATGGTACGACCGCATCTTGAATATTGTGTGCAATTCTGGTCGCCGTATCTTAAAAAGGACATAGCGTTATTAGAAAAAGTACAGAGAAGAGCCACCAAATTGGTGAAGGGGATGGAAGGCTACTCCTATGAAGAGAGGCTAAAAAGGTTAGGGCTCTTTAACCTGGAAAAGAGACGGCTGAGGGGAGATATGATAGAGGTCTATAAATTCATGAATGGAGTGGAACGGATAAACGTGGATCAATTGTTTACGCTATCAGAATATAGAAAGACTAGGGGACATGTAATGAAGCTACAGGGTAAACTATTTAAGACAAATAAGAGAAAATATTTTTTCACTCAACGTGTAATCAAACTCTGGAATCTGTTACCGGAGGATGTAGTAAGGGCTGTTAGTATAGCTGGGTTTAAAAAAGGTTTGGACAAGTTCCTGGAGGAAAGGTCCATAAACCACTATTAAAAAGGGACCCAGGATATCAATGCTTGACCCAGTACAAGCATTATGGAACCTGTGTCTTTTGGGGATATTGCTAGGTACGTAGGACCTAGATTGGCCACTGTTGGAAACAGGATACTGGGCTTGATGGACCTCGGTCTGACCCAGTATGGCATGTCTTATGTTCTTATGTTCTTAAGCCCTTCTATGGCCCTGTGTGTGCTGAATATAGAAGGCCAACACCCTCTTACAGTCCAGGGTATGCCCCACTGGCATGCGGCCTGGGAAAAAAAGGCAGGTAGAATCACCTGATTGAGGTGGAACAAGGAGACCACCTTTGGAAGGAACTTGGGGTGTGTGCGAAGCACCACCCTGTTCCTACAGAACCTGTGTAAGGCCTGTCAGACACAAGGGCCTGCAGCTCACTCGCGTGCCTAGCCAACGTGAGTGCCACCAAGAACACCACCTTCCAAGTGAGGTAGCGTAGATTGTAGGTCGCCACTGGCTCAAAACGGCAGCAGAGTAAGCTGTCCTAGAACTATGTTGAGATCCCATTCAGTTGCCAGGGGGCAAACTGGAGGCTTCAAAAGAAGCAGGCCTCTCAGGAACCGGGAAACCAAGGGATGGGCGGAGAGGGGCTTCTCCTCCACCGGGAAATGGTTTGCTGCAAGGGCACTAAGGTGCACCCTAACGGAATTGGACTTAAGGCCCAAGTTTGAAAGGTAGAGAAGGTAGAAGCAAGACATCCTCGACCTCTTTCAGGAGGAGAAGTGGAGCGAGTACTACCCTTTCAGCAGCCATGCCATCAGGTTGAGGGACCTGAGGTTGGGATGCAGGAAGGTGCCCCCCTCCTGGGACAGAAGGTTCGGGGAAGACCCCAGTGGAATGAGGGCTTCCACCACTAGCTGAAGAAGAAGTGGGAACCAGGACTGTCTCGGCCATCTCGGTGCTTCCAGAATGACCGAGGCCTTGTCCTGGAGGACCTTGAAAAGAGTTCTGGCCACCAGAGGTGTCAGAGGAAACGCATACAGGAGACCCACTGATCATGATATCAGAAAGGCATCGGCAGCCACCCTGTCCGGGTGGTGCTGCCTGGAGCAGAACCTTGGCAACCGGTGGTTGGCCGGGCTCGCAAACAAGTCCATCACTGGCCTTCCACAGGTCTGGAACAGCCAGTGAACTATCACCCGGTCCAGCTGCCACTTGTGGGGCTGGAGGATCCTGCTGAGTCAGCCAAGCAGTTTTCCTGACCCGGCAGGTAGAGCTGCCAATGCCGGGCTGCCAATGAGCACAGATCCAGGGTTTCCTGACAGAAAAGGCGGGACCCCGTGCCCCCTTGCTTGTTCACATAGAACATGGCTACCTGGCTGTCTGTCTGTATCAGAACAGGCTCATGAGCCAGAACTCGCCAGAAAATGCCAAGAGCCAGGCGGGTGGCACGGAGCTCCAAGAAGTTGATTTGCTGTACTCTCTTTTCTGGGGACCACATTTCCTGGATAGAAAACCCCTGGCAATGGGCCTCCCAGCCCAGCAGGGATGCATCTGTGGTCAGGATCCTTGTGTGCAGAAGAGCCTGGAAAGGCATCCCCGCCTCAAAATGGAGTGGCTGAAGCCACCAGCCCAGGGATCGGACCAGTCGCCTGGTAACTAATCTTGTCCCCGAGGCCACCCAAGGCCTCTGACCACTGGTCTCTGAGGCACCATTGAGCGGTTCACATGTGGAGGCGGGCATCTGATGTTACTTGAACCGTAGAAGCTATGTGCCCGAGAAGGCACAGAAAATGCCTTGCCGACACCTTGGATCTGCGACTCACCTGATGTGCCAGAGCCAAAAGCCTGCTTGCCCTGTCTGCAGGCAGGTAGGTCTTTGCCTGAAAAGTGTCGAGTCTGGCCCCAGTGGACTCTAGTTGTTGAGTGGGAGTCGGGCTGGATTCACTGGTCAACAAATTTTTACAAAAGTCATGTTACTGAAATAAAAAGTCATTTCTTATCAATTTTTATATGCTGAACACGAATATGACAGTGAAATTGCAAAGTTGGCTCTAGTTTTTTTGTAATCTACAAGAATTCATGTTTACATCACGAAATGCATGTCAATAGTAAATATAATAGGCCTTCGGTTAATACCTGTAAAAAACCAAGTCACAGACTACTACTTAGATTTTTTCGCCTGTCTCTTGTACAACTGTTCGTGAGCTTCTCTGGGGAGTGTCCAGCAGTAGTTAGCCAGCATTGTAGTGGACCGTTTTCCCTGGTATCTTTGCTCCATCGTTGCGATATCCTGGTGAAAACGTTCGCCCTGTTCATCACTAACCATACCACAGTCGTCAGGAAAAAAATCGAGATGGGAATCAAGGAAATGGATCTTTAGAGACATAATGCAGCCAAGTTTCTGATACTGTATCAGCATGTCTTCTACTAGTTCCTTGTAGTTTTCTGCCCTAACATTCCCGTGAAAGTTTGTTACATAGTAACATAGTAAATGACGGCAGATAAAGACCAGCATGGTCCCTCCAGTCTGCCCAAGGCAGCCACCATGGCAAGGCATTTGGTAAACACCCTGGGGGCCACAGCCAGGCCAAAGGGGTGTACCCTGTACTGGTAGTGTTGACCCCCCCCCCCCCTCCACCAGAAAGCGTAGATACTGCCTGTGGTCTGGGTGTATTAGGATGTGTGCATACGTATCTTTTAGGTCTAAGTAGCATAGACAATCTCCCTGGTGGAGGTAAGGCAGCAATATTCCAAGGGAGAGCATCTTGAACTTCTCCCTCACCAGGAATTTAAGTTGCGTAGGTTGGAGGATGGGTCTGAGGCTTCCTGTCCTTTTTGGTACCAGAAAGAACCTGGAGTAGAAGCCCCTGCCCTGCAGGTGGTGGGGCACCGGTTCTACCACCTGATCCTCGAGCAGACCCGCCAATTCCTTCAGACGAAGATCCCAGTGAAGGGGAGACCTGAAGGGCTCTCCTGGGAAGTTAGATGGTGGTACCTGGGTTAGATGCAGTAAATAGCCCTTCTGGACTATCTGCAAGACCTAGGCATTGGTGGTAACTGCTGCCCACCTGGGGGCATACAGGGCCAGCCTACCTCCTGTGTACTGCCTGCTTCCAATGGGGAGAGGGGCCATGCTTTAAGAGTCAAAAGCCACTGCCAGGCTGGGCCGGGGCCAGTGCCTGGGGGCTTTCTGCTTACGCAGGCCATGCCCCTGTTGTGCCGATAGGTTCCGGGGACTCCTCTTCCTCCTTCTCCCATCCTGAAGCCTCCGAGGAGGAATCGATGGGCTCCAGCAGAGGGTCCCGGTGCTGACCGCCCCGACACCAGGAGGCTCGGGGCGATGTCCTCAGTCTCGAACGGGAGAGACAGAATTCAAGATCTTTGGAGATGGCCTTGTACCCCTTTGAAGTTTGCTGTTTGGCAATTATGGCTTTTCTGAGGGTCTCAGGCAGCTCTCGTCATCACCATTGTGAAAGTGGAGCAGGGCATGAATGCGGCCATTTTAAACATTGATTCAAGTCATGCGAGTACTGAATTGATCACAGGTGCATCTAATTTTACTGCAGTGGGAATGTGATGGTTCTGTTCAAACTGATCTGAATTTATAAGGGTGCCAATAATCATGTATCAGCAATGTTCCAAATTTTATACTATTTCCTCAGTTAGTCTAGTTTTATTTGATTTTTTATGTTAAATGTGTGCATATATAGTCCAAAGCCATTTCACTGAACACTTTTTTTTTAAGGAGATATTTGACATTAAAGGGGTTGAACTGCAAGGGTGCCAATAATGTTGACCACAACTGTATGCGTAACATGCTGCAGCATAGTGAGCATGTTAAATGCAGTGGCTTTGCTGCATTGGCCTGCTAGTGCTTTGACACCTCACTGCTTTTCATAGTCTTCCCTGCAGAAGCCTTCAGTTTTAATAAATTCCTGCTATGTTCCAGCCTTTCATTCAACGTCATCTTGCCAAGTTCCTATGTGCCTGTGTTTTATTTTTCTTTATGGGTTTCCCTGGCCTGCAGGCATCTCATCTTCAACTCTGGGCATCAGGCAACTAAGCCCTGAGCAGCTGCCAGCCTGGAAGGCTCGACAGAAAACAAAACCAAAAAAAAAAAAGTAGCCACTCTAGGTGAAAGCCCCTAGCCAATCTTCCCCTAACACAAGGTGTCCCTATTCAGGAAAGGACCAACCTGAGGATTTTGCTGGCACACTGTTCCTGGGTTCTCTCTACTGAGAATCCAAATCACATCGAACTCTGACCAGTACTGACCCTGCTGAGCAGCTGCTCAAGGAAAAATCTTGGGGTAATTAAGTCAACAGCTGGATCAGAGTCTGAGACAGCAAGTGCAGACTGAGGAATTGCATCAGACTGTTCAACCAATGGCCTGCAGAACTTACTTATTCAGGTCCATTGCCGTAATTGTGTCGCCTTATGTCCAGGGACTCTTCATCCTGTCTCCCATTTGGGTTCGAAGTCAGAGTATGAGTCAAATGATTTCCCTGTTTACTTCCATGTTAATTTTCCTGTTACTTGTAATAGGTCTGTTATATCTGACCAATTGTTGCATTGTTTCAATGTAAACCGCACTGATGACAAATAGCGCGGTATATAAGAAAATTAAATAAATTAAAATTAAATAAATAAATGCCACACAATCACCTCTGTTGAGGACAGCTCTTGGCACTCTAACCTCCAGAGGATCCTTGGTCTGTGCACCAGGTGCTTACCTGGGAGGAATGGGGTCCTGAAGAATGGGACTGGGACTCTGTCCAGGGCTGGGGGCACTTGAGCCTCGGCTCAACTTCCAGGGAAGCCCTCTATGTCAAGGGTCCCGTCATCAGGGTGGATGAACCAGACGAGCTGGACATAAACGCCTGCTGTATGGCCACTAGGGCTGCTCTCTAGGGCTGCCATTGTGGTCTCCATACCAGTTGGCTCCAAAGCCTTCAACGCAGGAACAGAGGATTTTGGGCCTGGCATCTGTATTGTCGAGGGGGAGTCTTTGATGAGGATGGCCTCGGAGGTCCAAAGCTGGTCAGCAGGTGCTGACGACTCTTTATGGGGCAGCTTGGAAGGTCTCTCCTGCCCCGACAACTCGGACTCACGCCTGGGACTGCGGGTCCTGGGGTGGGATTTTCCCTTCTTCCCTGATCTGTCCCGAGGCGGTCTTCGAAGGTGGTTCTTGTGCTCTACCTCTGAGAATTTCTGCTGAGGAACCACAGCTGTGGGACTCCAAGGAGGTTCTGGCTTTGTGGGGCACAGAGGTATCAGAGGGGGCCCTGGAGTGTGGTGTCAGACTCCAGCACGGAGTCGGGACTTCTGAAAAGTTTTTCAGGCTGCTGATGGTGGCTCTAAGGCCTTTGAGATCATGGTTCTGTAGAGTTCGCAGTCTGAGTCGTTGTGCTCCAGGCTGAGGCATCGGAGGCAGCAGTCGTGTGAGTCAGCGAGTGACATTTTGCCACACCGGCTACACTTTTTGAAGCCACTGGAGGCTGTCGGAAAAAGGGAGTCCCTGCTTCCCAGAAGGATTAGAAGCCTTCGGCTGAAAAAGGATGCAAATACCAGTTGAGGAACACCTGAAAAAAAATAAGAAAAATCGAAAAAGACAAACCGAAGGAGTGACACAGAAGCAAGCTTGCTCAGAGGCGGGAAGGAACCAGTACGCAAACCAGACAAAACTTAATATTTAAAAACAAAAGCCAGACTTTTTCTGGAGAAAACTGGACAACGTCCGATGGGCTCTATGGAAAAAAAAAGGATACTGAGGCAAGATGGCACCCTTGAGCGGGAAGTGGACCACACATGTGTGGTGCATCTTCCAAGGGCTCTCTTTGAAAGCTGGGGAGACGCTTCCGCATGGGCTCCATCTGCACCAACATCACCCATATGTGAGGGCTGACTTCCTGCTTGTTCCCAGAGAATTAAAATTAACCAGAACTGTCTATCCCCTTTAACTAGCACAACAGCTCAACATTTTTAGCTTAAAAGAAAAAAAGACAGTTTATGAATTATTGTACCTTGTGTTTAGGAGAAATATTGAAATGATAGCATATAAAGATCATACACCTACTCAGTCTTCCCATTCGTATCAGCTGCTCAGCTCTACAATTCCTTCCTCTCCCTCAGAGATGATTCAATTATTTTGCAAAAGTACAGAACCCAGTGATTAATATTTATCAGTGTGGATATACACCTTTATGCCACACAGGCATTCAGTAGAAATGCAAAAGGAGGGTTATGCAGTTGATGACAAAGTGAATAAGTCTACATCCCAATTTGATGTTGATCTGCTGAGAATGTTGTCACAGAAGCACCAGAAGAATGTGCTATGCTAAGGCATATATCCATCTCTGCATAATTAAATACGTCCCGTAAGGTAAGCCACTCAAGATGAACAGCATGAATGGTGAAAAACTGCTCTTATGGTTTAATTTTGCTCTATTAAATGTTCTAATTTTGCAAAAACTTACTTTAGTTGCTCTAAATCATGACCATCAAAATTGTTCGGGGGGGGAGGGGGCGGTATTTATTTTGTATTTAGCTCATGCCTTTCCAGTAGAAATTCAAGGTGAGTTACAATCAGGTACTCCCCAGAAGTCTTACAATCCAAGTTTGTACCCGAGACAATGGAGGGTTAAGTGACCTGGTATGAACATCCTCCTCAGTAAAGACAAAGGCAACATTCATTTAGCTTCTGCTAGTACCCTGTCCACCCTGAGCACTGCTTTTACCCTGGGTTTACATTTAACTTAGATAACCATAAGTACTATCAGAATTGGATATAAAAGCAAGTCCAAAAAAAAAATCTGAAAATAAGCTTGCTTTGAAGGCAAAAATTAAATATGAGGTACATTCAAAGTAAAATTACCATGAGGGAGTCAGTTGGACATTTAGGGGTATGTTTACTAAGCAGCGGTAGCCGCTTCTGAGAGATATTGGAGCTGTGACTCCATTGAATTCAATGTGGCTGCAGCTCCGATATCACACAGAAGCCGCTACCGCAGTTTAGTAAACATACCTCTTAGACAATCAAGGGACAAAAAGTGCTCAGGAAGAACTACTAGCAGAAAAAAATTATTTTGCCTCTGCCTTTATGGAGAATATTGGGATCATATCCATATCAAAAACATTGTTTGTGAGCAACAAAAGCAAATAACTTAATATAGAAGACAAGAGCAAAATTAAACTAAATCAGTAACTACCAGAACTATATGGTACCCATCCAACAGTTCTGAAAGAATTTAACTACTATTAATTAAAAAAAACCCAAAAAATAAAGTTAGATTTATACAAATCATTTCAAAACAGCCACAATACCTGAAGAGCGACCAATGTAATGCCAATTTTTGAGAAGAGTTCCAGGGGTGACCTGGGAAACTATAGAGGAGCCTGTTATAATCTTTGAATTGTGACTTTCCTCTAAAAGAAGTTTAAAATGAATAGTTACTCTTTCCTTCAGATGAGTATCATGGATTTTGCATTTACTTTTCTAATGGACTTGCCAGTTTGCACCTGGTAGACTGTTTCAGACAATATAGCTCATAGAAACTAAAGTGTAGTTACTCACCTGTAACAGGAGTTCAGGGGAGAGCAGGAACCAGTCCTCACATATTAGTAATGTCTGCACCAACTGAGCCCGTACGGTAACTTCTCCCCAGCTTTCAAAGAAAGCCTTTTGGAGATGTACCACACATGCATGGTCCCTTTCCCGCTTAAGGGTGCCATCTTGCCTCAGTCAGATAACATAGCACACAATGGCAAAAACGAAAAAAGCAAATCCACAGAGAAGAGAGAAGGTTGTGAGGACTGATTTCTGCTGTCCCAGGACACCTGTTACA
Organism: Ichthyophis bannanicus; assembly: GCA_033557465.1. Taxonomy (NCBI): domain Eukaryota; kingdom Metazoa; phylum Chordata; class Amphibia; order Gymnophiona; family Ichthyophiidae; genus Ichthyophis; species Ichthyophis bannanicus. The sequence continues at coordinate 1,088,499,557 of CM066032.1, read as the reverse complement.
GGTGAGTAACTATACTCTCTGGGAACAAGCAGGAAGTCAGTCCTCACATATAGGACTCCCTAGTTACAGGCTACCGAAAAAACAAGTAAAAAGCCACAGGTGACTAGAAAAAAGGTGAACCGTGAGAAGCAGCAACCGAGTCAAGGACACCAGACTCACAAGCAGCCCCCAGTATCAAAGTGAGAAAAACAGTTTCTCCAGAAGCCTGATCACACCAAAGGGCCAGAGGGCAGGAGCTGCCTACACCCCAAACAAGTAAGAGTACTGCCTAGCCGAAGGCACTGTCCCATCGGGACTCCCTCTCCAAGCAGCAGTGAACTGTGAAGGTATGGACAAAAGACCAGGCGGCGGCTCGGCAGATCTCCATCAGTGGGATGGAGTGCAGGTTTGCCACAAAGACTGCCATGACCCAGACGCTGTGTGCCGTGACTGGATGCTCCAGCGAGAGACCATCCTGTTCGTAAGTCAAGGCAATGCAGTCCACCACCCAAGTGGACAGGGTATGTTTAGAGACTGCTGTCCCCAGCCGATTTGGGTTATAGGAGATGAAGAGCTGTGAGGAGTGATGGTGGGCCCCGAGTACACTTCAAGTAGAAGGACAGGGCCCACTTATATTCCAACGTATGGGAAGACGTCTCTGCCCTGCTGGCATGGTGGTGTGGAAAGGATGTAGAAAGCACCACCTCCTGGTTGAGGTGGAACAGGGACATCACCTTTGGAAGAAACTTGGGGTGCGTACGGAGCACGATCCTGTTATTGTAGAACCTTATATAAGGTGTGTGAACCACCAGGGCCTAGAGCTCACAGGCCCTGCAAGCTGAGATGAGCACCACAAGGAAGACCACCTTCCAGGATAGATACTTAATGTGACATGAGTTAAGAGGCTTGAACGATGACCCAATGAGTTTTGAGAGAACTACAATGAGGTGCCACTATGTCGCTAGGGGGGTGAACGGGTGGCTTAGAGAGTAGTAGGCCCCTCAAGAATCGAATCCACGAGGGGCTAAGCAGAGAGGCTTTCCCTTGACAAGACGATGGTGCTCCGAAAGTGCGCAGAGGTGTACTTTGAGTTAAGGCTTCAGCCCTGAGACAGGTGAAGTAAGTATTGGAGGACCAGCTGGACCAGGCAGGAGAAAGCGTTAATCCACTTCTCCACACACCAAACCGAAAACCTTCACCACTTGAAGGCGCAGGCCTGGCGGGTGGAAGGCTGGCAAAAAGCCAAAAGAACTGCTTCCACCTCATTGAAGAGACTGAGGTGGGCTAAGTCTATTGTTTCAGCAGCCAAACTGTCAGAGATAAGGATCCTAAGTTGGAGTGCAGAAGGGAGCAGGCTTGTGTCACTCCCCAGAAGGACCAGGGGCACCTGGGACAGGCAGAGGAGCAGCGGGAACCATGGCTGCTGGGCCCAAGCAGCAACCACCAGAATTCACTGTGGCTCTGTCAAGCTGGACCTTGAACAGCGTCTTGGCTATCAGCGGCATGGGCAGCAAAGCATAAAAGAGGCCCCCTATCCATGGGATGAGGAACACATTCGCCACCATCCATGAGGGATGTGGCTGGCTGGAGCAGAAGCGAACTAGCTGGGTACTGACCAGGCTGGTGACAAGGTCCACCTGCGGGAGCCCCCAGAGACAGAACAGTCGACTGGCCACCTTTGGCTCCAGCCACCACTCATTTGGTTGGAGAACTGTTGAGCTGGTCCACCAGGAGTCATCCTGGCCTGGTAAGTAGATTGCCCGCAGGAGCATCCTGCTGCTGCTGGTGAAAAAGCAAAGCCTCACCACCTTTTGGAAAGGGAGGAATGACCCTGTCTCTCCCTGCTTGCTGTTGTAAAACATTGCCACCTGGTTGTCTGGTCTCGATAAGGACTGCTTGATGTTGAAGGTGGTGATGAAAAGTCTGGAGGGCGAGCGCTATCGCTCAGCTCTCCTCCTGCAATCAGCTGCCCTGCAGGTGGAGGTTGCCGCAATAGGCTCTACAACCCAGTTTGGAGGCATCCGTGGTGAGGATCCTCTTGAGGGGCGAGGACCTGAAAGCGCATTCCGGCCTGCATGTGCTGGAGCTGCTGCCATCAGTCGAGGGAGTGCACCAGAGAGCAGGTCCCATAGGTGTCCCGTTGCCTGCGACCAATGGGAACTGAGCCCACTGGGCTGGCCGCATGTGTAGGCTGGCATCTAGGGTGATGTGGACTGTAGATGTCTGTGGCCAAGGCAGCAAAGCATGAGGTGGGCAGAGGTTGAGGGCTGACCCTGCACATGCCTTTCAAGCGCCTGGAGGCACTGGGTCTTGTCCAGAGGAAGGAAATCCTTGGCATGGATGGTGTCCAGCACTGCCCCTATGAACTCCAGGCACTGGAGTTGGCTGGAGATGGGACTTTGGGCAGTTTATGATGAACCCCAAATGATCCAGAATGAGGATGGTGCAGGCTTTTGCCTGGTGGGCATCTGCAGCGGTGCAACTCTTTATGAGCCAGTTACACAGGTACGAGACGATAAGCACCCCCTGGAGAAGCAGGAAGACTGTGACCATTGCCAAGCACTTGGTGAAGACCCTCTTGGAGGACAGACCGAAGGGGAGAACTCTATTGATAGTGGCAGCCTCCCACCATGAAGCGTAGGTACTGCTTGTGAAGGGGGTGGATGAGGATGTGTGTGTAGGCATCCTTTAGATCAAAGGAGCATAGCCAGTCTTCCTGCCAGAGGTATGGCAGCAATGTTTGTTTATTTTATTTATTTATTTATTGTTTTTCTATACCGTACTATTCAGCATCAGCGCGGTTTACAAGGAACAGGTTTGTACAATGTAGAACGTTCAAGCGCCTGGAGGCACTGGGTCTTGTCAATATTCCAAGGGAGAGCATCTTAAACTCTCCCTCACCAGGAACCTGTTGAGGTCTCACACGTCTAGGACAGGCCAAAACCACCTGGTCCTTTTGGGCACCAGAAGTAGCTGAAGTAGAACCCTTTGCCTCTGGAGTTTGAGAGGGACAGGTTCCACCACCCGTCTGCCATGAGGTTTGCAAGTTCCTGCTGAAGGTGGTCTCAGAGAAGGGGATGCATCGGGAGCTCTCCTGGAAAGAATGGCAGAGGCATCTGTCTGAGGTGGAGGAGGTACCCAATCCTGCAAGGTTCACGCATCTGTGGTGATTGCAGGCCAGAGGTCGGCAAAAAACACCAGACACTCCCCTGTGTGCTGTGGGCAGGCCCTCCTGGGGGAAAGAGAGACTATGCCCCAGGAGTAAAACCCCCACACCCAGGTTGTGCAGGAGGCACAAGCTGGGGCTTCGGGGCCTTAGGCTTACAAGGGCCATGCCCTTGTCCCTTGGCCTGCTGGGGAGCTCGGAAGGCCGAATGCTAAGGGTAGCTTCCTTAAGTCTTCCTCTTTTTTGGGTAGAAGGACTTTTTACCCGAAGCATTTTGTCAGGAAGAGTCAGCAGTCTTCTTGGAGAGCCTGGTCCTGGTCGTGATCTGACTCCAGCTCGGTAGCCTTCATCATGGGTTTGCCAAAGAGGTTCTCTCCCCAGCAAGGGACATCGACCAACTTGTTCTGTACCCATTGCTCCAGGTCAGGAGACTAGCCAGGCATGACGGTGGGCACTAATGCCCACTGCTGCTACTCTAGCCACCAACTCTAAGCAGTCACAGGTTGTCCGAATAAAACTTGGAGCACTGACCGTGGAAACCAAGGTCCAGAACCGCTGCAGAGATTCCTCAGAGAGACCAGCCGCAAATCCGGCAAGCTCCTTCGCTGTGTCCTGCAAGTACATAGAAACATGACAGCAGAAAAGACCACATGGCCTATCTAGTCTGCCCTTCCATATCAACCACAACAGTCCCCTTTTTTTTTCCTTTAGAAATCCTCTGTGTTTGTCCCATGCTTTTTGAATGCAGATACTGTCTTCATCTCTACCACCTCCACTGGGAGACTATTTCCTGCATCTACCAATCTTTCTGTAAAGAAATATTTCTGTATATTACTCCCGAGTCTATCCCCTTTCACCCTCATCTCATGTCCCCTTGTAGCAGAGCTTGCTTTCAACTGATAGAGGCTCTTCCTGTGCATTTATGCCATGGAATTATTTAAACGTCTCAATCATATCACTTCTATCCTGCCTTTCCTCTAAGGTGTCCATATTAAGATCCTTAAGTCTGTCCTCATATGCTTTATAATGAAGATAACTAACCATTTTAGAAGCCACCCTCTGCACAGACTCCAACCTGTTTATATCCTTTTGAAGGTGCGATCTCCAGAATTACACGCAATACTCCAAACGAGGTTGCACCAAAGATTTATAGAGAGAAACTATCATCTCCTTGCTGGCCATTCCTCTTCCTATGCACTCAAGCATCCTTCTAGCTTTCGCCGTCGCCTTTTGTACACCTATTTAGCAACTTTAAAATCAGACACAATCACGCCTAGGTCCCGCTCCTCTTTTGTGGACAGAAGCAATTTATCTCCTATACTATATCACTCTCTTGGATTGCTGCAGCCAAAACGAATGACCTCACATTTTTTAACATAAAATCTCAGCTGCCAAATTCTAGACCCTTCAAGCTTAGCTGGATCCCTCCTCTATTGCAGATTTTGGTATCATCCGCAAAAGAGGCAAACCTTACCAGACAGCCCTTCCACAATCTCACTAATGAAGATGTTAAAAAGAATCGGACCAAGGACAGATCCCTGCAGCACACCACTGATACCTTCTCCTCAGAATGAGCTCCATTTACCTGTACCTTTTTTTCCCCATCCCACTCAACCCATGTACAGTTGGTAGGCCTGGATCCAGCTGATGGAGCATTGAGCCCTGGAAGCATGTCCTGCCAAGAGCATCCATGGAGCAGGCCTCCCTACCCGGGGGCACAGAGGAATGCATTTTCTGGCTCTCAAGCCTCTGCATGGCCGACTCCACTAACATTGAGTTATGGGGCAGTTGTGCTTTTTGGAAGCCAGGGCTCCAGCAGACAATACATGGAGTCCAGCCACCTGCTCACAATGGGAACCAAGGCCGGGGTCTCCCATATTCGGAAGAGCAGTCACTCCACAATAGTAGGGACAGGCACAGTGAGGGCCTCTTTGGGGGGAGCCTCATAAGAAGTAAGTAGACCTTACCTGCTAATTAGTATTCCTGAAGGATCTCTAGTCTAGTCCCTTTCTTCTGGGTTGTGCTCCTCTTCTAGCAGCACTGGAGACTGAGTACGTCAGTCTTTGATCCCTCAGGATATACCACTGGCACCACCCACCAGCTTCAGTATCCTGTTAACAAAGCAGACCTAACGGAGAGACAACTAAACAAACATGACTAACTATAACAAACTTTAACCAGAGTAACACTCTTCCCCCCCCCCCTCCCAGGAAGGGACGACCCATACCCCCTACGAAGAGGAGGCTTACCTGACCCCTGGCCTTCCCATACCTAACGGCAAGTCAATTTCCATTGTGATATCAGTGCCTTGTAACTGCCTCTTCCACCTCGGCACCGAAACTGAAAGAAAAACACCTCTGCCAAGCCAACCATCCCTCTGAACTACTTCTCCATCTTTGGCCCGGAACAGTTCTCTTTATCACTCTGGGCGGGAACAGGGACTAGACTGGAGATCCTTCAGGAATACCAATTAGCAAGTAAGGTCTAATTACTTCTTCCTAAGTGTCTCTCCAGTCTAGTCCCTTTCTTCTGGGATGTAACAGAGCAGTTCAAGCATGGGAGGGGCCTGCCAAATCAGACCGAAGTACCGCTCCCCCAAAATCAGCATCCGCTACCGCCTGAATGTCCAATCGGTAGTGCTTGGCAAAGGTATGCAATGAGGACCACGTAGCCGCCCTACATATTTCTGAAGGATGAACCAAACTATGCTCCGCCCAAGAGGTAAGCCTGAGCCCGAGTGGAATGAGCCCGGAACCCCAGAGGAATCTGCCGACCTTTTAGGAGATAAGCCGAAGCAATGGCCTCCCTGATCCACCTTGAAATTGAAGCTTTGGCCGCCGCTTCTCCTCTGTGCGGTCCCCCAAAAAGCACAAACAACCTTTGAGACTTGCAGAACTCCTCCGTACGCTTCAGGTAACGCCTCAACATCCTACGCACATCCATCTTCCGTAGACGGGCGTCACTCACTTCCGCTTGCCCAACCCCACCAAAAGACAGAAGAAAAACGGATCGATTCACATGAAACGGGGAAACTACCTTGGGCAAGAACGAAGGAACCGTCCTCAACACCACCTTATCCTTGCAGAAAACGAGGAAAAGTGGAGAACAGGACAGAGCTAGTAACTCTGACACTCGTCTGGCCAAACAGATGGCCACCAGAAAAACCATCTTGAGAGTCAAGTCCTTTAACGAAGCAAGGCGCACTGGCTCATAAGGTTCCCCCAGCAGGGAATCCAATACTAGGTTAAGATCCCAAGGCAGGATGATCACCCTTCTTTGTGATCTCAAACGCCTCATTGCCTTTAGGAAACAAACTGCATCTGGATGCTCGCCTAACAGCTTTCCCAAAACCTTACCTCCATAACAGGAAATAGCTGCTAGCTGAACTCGCAAGGAACTGGCAGCCAGACCCTTCTGAAAAACATCCTGCAAAAACTCCAATACCTCCGGGACGGAGGCTTTTAACGGCCCCAACTGCTGCTCCTCACACCAACTCTCAAATATTCGCCAAAGTCTCACATACGCAATACAGGTTGATCGCTTGCGCACCTTCAGCAAGGTTGAGATCACTGCGCCCTGGAATATCTTCTTGCGCAACCTTGCCCTTTCAATAGCCAGTCCGTAAGCGAGAACCGATCCACCTGTGGCATTCTCACCGGACCTTGAGTTAGGTGGTCCTCCCTTACTGGAAGCCGCCACGGCCTGTCCGCCAACAGATGCATTAGGTCAGCATACCACGGTCTCCTTGGCCAATCCGGAGCTATCAGCAGCACCAAACCCTGATGTCCCTCTATCCTTTGCAGAACTCTGCCTATAAGCGCCCACGGAGGAAACACATACAGCAACCCCTCGGCGGGCCACCTCTGAACTAGGGCGTCCAGGCCCTCTGACATTCTCTCCTTTCATCTGCTGAAGAAATCGGTTGGCTTTGGCCGACTCCCAGCACGCCATCAGGTCCATGACCAGCTGTCCCTACCTGCATTCCAGCTGATGGAAGACTTCCTTGGCAGAGTACCCACTCGCCGTGATCCACCTTGTGCCTACTGAGGTAGTCGGCTGTAACATTTTCTACTCCTGCCACATGCTGAGCTGACAGGGCCGACAGATGAGCCTCGGCCCATTCTAAGAGGCTTCCCGCTTCTTCTTCCAACGGGCTGCTGATGCCTCCCTGCCTGTTGATGTAAGCCACCGCTGTCACTTTATCTGAAAGAACTCTCACTGCCCTTCCGCAAATCCAACTCTGGAATGCTTTGAGAGCTAAGGTCACCGCTCTCAACTCCAAACTGTTGATGGGCCCCAAGGATTCCTGAGCACTCCATAAGCCCTGGGCAAACCGCCTCTCGCAGTGAGCTCCCCAGCCGGACAGGCTTGCATCCGTCGCTACCTGAACCCACTACGGAGGTTCGAGGGGCATTCTGCTCTCTAGAGTCCCCGGGTTGAGCCACCACTGGAGAGCCTTCTTGGTTTCTAAGGAACATGGAAGCGGTACTGACAAGGGCTGATGCTGATGAAACCAACGCCATAGAAGAGACTTCTGCAACGGGCGCATATGTGCCCTGGCCCAGGGAACCAGCTCTAATGTCGCTGCCATGGTCCCCAAAACCTGAAGGTAGTGCCATGCCGACGGCTCCTTCCGATCCACAAACTCTTATCAGCTGCCGCAGGCCTTCCACCCTCTGAGCTGGCAAGAAGACCTTGCCTAACCCCATATCGAATCTTGCTCCTAGATACTCGAGCACCTGAGTAGGAACCAACCTGCTCTTTGCCAGTTTGATTACCCACCCCAAGCTTCGGAGGAACTCGACCACCCTGGCCGTCGCCTTCAAACTCTCGTCCCTGGACTTGGCCCTGATCAACCAATCGTCCAGGTAAGGATGAACCAGAATCCCTTCTTTGCGTAACACCGCCGCTACCACCACCATCACCTTGGTGAAAGTACGTGGCGCTGTGGCCAGACCAAACAGTAGCGCTTGGAATTGAAAGTGTCCCATCGGTACCGCGAAACGCAGAATCTGCTGATGAGACTCCCTGATGGGAATATGCAGATATGCCTCTAAAAGGTCTAGAGATGTTAGGAATTCCCCCTGCCGGACAGCCACGATCACTGACTTCAGAGTTTCCATCCGGAAATGGGGAACCCGCAGACACCGATTGACCCTTTTTAGGTACAGAATTGGTCTTAGAAAGCCCTCCTTCTTTGGAACTACAAAATAGATGGAGTATCGACCTGAACCGCATTGGTCTTTTGGGACCGGGACCACTGCTTCCAAGGCCAACAGCCTTGACAATGTTTCCTGCACCGCCGCTAGCTTGGCTTGAGACTTGCATGGCGACTGGACGAAAGAAGGGAGAACTGGTCTTGCAAACTCTAAGGCATAACCGTCCTGCACTACCTCCAAGACCCACCGGTCAGATGTAACCCGGGCCGAGGCGGAAAGGAAATGCCTCAAACAACCTCCTATTGGTAGCATCTCCACCAAAGCCCCCGCAGCTCCACCGAGTCTTTCTGTGGATGAAGGCGGAAGGAGAGGTTCCAAAACCTCTACCTGCTCCCCGAAACCCACAGAAGCCTTGCCCCCTCGAAGCAAACCGACCCCTCTGAAAAGAGGTCTGCCGAGCTGGACGAAATTTGCGGGAGTCCCTCTGCTGAAAACGTCCCGGGCCTGCAAAGCGACCCTGTTTAGGCCTATCCTCAGGCAGTCTGCCTCCTTTCGACTCCCCTAAATCCTTCACCAACTTGTCCAACTCCTCCCCAAAGAGAAGTTTACCCCTAAAAAGGGAGAATACTAAGCCGGGCTTTGGACAAACAGTCTACCGCCCAATTGCGAAGCCAAAGGTACCTCTGAGCTGCTACCACAGAAGACATATTTTTGGACAGAAACCGAATAAGATCATATTGACTGTCCGCCAGATAGACCACTCCGGACTCCATTTTAGCGGCCTCTCCCTGCGGCCCAGCCGAAGGATCCTCTGCCATCTTCAGCTGCTGTGACCACCTCAGGCAAGCCTGGGCCACCCAGGCCCCGCACACTGACGCCTGAAGCGCCAGAGCACTAATGTCAAAGGCTTGCTTCAACAACGTGTCCAGCTTTTTGTCCTGGGCATCTTTTAAGGCAGTACTGCCTTCAACCAGAATCGTAGTCTTCTTGGTTACTGTGGATACCGCCGCATCCACTCTCAGAGACTTAAACAATTCCTTCTCCGCTTCGGGTAGAGGGTACAAGCACGACATTGACCGCACGCCCCTCAACCCTGCCTCCGGCTGATCCCACTCTTCCTGGATCATTTGCCGCACCACCTTATGGACCGGAAATACCCTCTGGGATTTTCTTACCGCCTGGATTAAGGGATCTTCCAACTCCTCTTCTCGATCAGGCACCCCCGCCATGTTAAGCACCTTCAGGGACTCTCCAATCAAGGCCGGCAGCTCTTCTCATCGGAAGACCCTTACAATTCTTGCCTACTCCTCAGGGATCTCTCCCCCTCCTCAAGCTCTTCTTCTTCCCCCTCTTGCTCAGACATCTCTCTTTCCAGAGTTTCCGAATCAGGGGAAAGAGGGTTCTGGCCCGCTTGGCTGGAACCACAGTCTCCACCAGTGGCTTGGCCTGTGCCTCCCGCTTTCCAGTGTGCCCTCAAACTCCCTGCTGGCGCAAACAAAGCACAGTTACTTACCTGTAACAGGTGATCTCTGGGAACAGCAGGAATAAGTCTTCACATATGGGTACGTCGGTACCGACGGAGCCTGCGCGGGAACGCTCCCCAGCTTCCCAAAAAGGAAAGCTTTTGGGAGCATCCCACAGCGCCTGTGTGCTGCCTTCCCGCCTTTCCTAACCATAAGAACATAAGACATGCCATACAGGGTCAGACCGAGGTCCATCAAGCCCAGTATCCTGTTTCCAACAGTGGCCAATCTAGGTTATATGTACCTAGCAATATCCCCAAAGACACAGGTTCCACAATGCTTGTACTGGGTCAAGCATTGATATCCTGGGTCCCTTTTTAATAGTGGTTTATGGACCTTTCCTCCAGGAACTTGTCCAAACCTTTTTTAAACCCAGCTATACTAACAGCCCTTACTACATCCTCCGGTAACAGATTCCAGAGTTTGATTACACGTTGAGTGAAAAAATATTTTCTCTTATTTGTCTTAAATAGTTTACCCTGTAGCTTCATTACATGTCCCCTAGTCTTTCTATACTCTGATAGCGTAAACAATTGATCCACGTTTATCCGTTCCACTCCACTTATTAATTTATAGACCTCTATCATATCTCCCCTCAGCCGTCTCTTCTCCAGGCTAAAGAGCCCTAACCTTCTTAGCCTCTCTTCATAGGAGTAGCCTTCCATCCCCTTCACCAATTTGATGGCTCTTCTCTGTACTTTTTCTAATAACGCTATGTCCTTTTTAAGATACGGTGACCAGAATTGCACACAATATTCAAGGTGCGGTCGTACCATGGAGCGATACAGAGGCATTATAATATCCTTTGTTTTGTTCTCCATCCCTTTCCTTATGATACCTAGCATTCTATTTGCTTTCTTGGCCGCCGCTGCACACTGGGCGGAGGGTTTTAACATGTTATCCACAATGACTCCTAAATCTTTTTCCTGGGTGGTGGTTTCTAATGTGGAGCCAGTTTCTAATGTGGAGCCAGTTCGAGTTTTAAAGCTGAGACAAAGAGAGAGGAAAGGAAAGATAGAGAGATACAACTCCTAGGGGAGGTGGGTGGGTTGTGAAGACTTATTCCTGCTGTTCCCAGAGATCACCTGTTACAGGTAACTAACTGTGCTATCTCCAGGAACAAGCAGGAATGAGTCTTCACATATAGGGACTCCCCAGCTAGAGATGCCTGGGAGATCCCCAAGGTTGTGAGACCCTGAGAAGGGCTCTACCTCCTCCCATGGATCTCAGGCATCCAACCAGGGATGGAGGGTAGGAGTTGATTAAGCATGGAACAGGTGTTTGAGAACAGCCTGACCAAACAAAGCATCCCGGCGGGAGTGCTTGTCCAAACAGTAATGGGCTGTGAAGTTATGAACCGAGGCCCAGGTGGCCGCTCGACAGATCTGGTCGATGGACACAGAATTTAGATGAGCCATAGAGGTGGCCATGGCCCTCACATTATGAGCTGTGACATGGCCCTCCAGAGAAAGGTTCTTACTCTGGTAGGCGAAAGAAACACACTGAGCAATCCAATTAGACAGTGTCCTCTTAGAGACTGGAAGTCCCAAATGAGAGGGATCAAAAGCAACAAAGAGTTGAGAAGACTTTCTATGTTGCTGTGTCCTTTGTAAGTAAAAAGCAAGAGCTCTCTTACAATCCAGGGTATGAAGATTCCTCTCTGCACTTGATGCATGAGGACCTGGAAAAAAGACAGGTAAATACACCTCTTGATTAAGATGAAAAGGTGAGACCACTTTAGGCATAAAGTGTGGATTGGTCCTAAGGACTACCTTATCATGATGGAACCTTGTATAAGGTGGATTAGCCATTAAGGCCTGCAGTTCACTGATGCGGCGAACTGAGGTGACTGCAATAAGAAAGATAACCTTCCAGGAAAGAAATTTCAAGGAGGTAGTGGCTAAGGGTTCAAAGGGTGGCTTCATGAGCTGACGAAGAACCAGATTCAAGTCCCATGCCACTGGAGGTGGTCTAATGGGAGGTTTAGTTAAAAGAAGGCCTCTCATGAATCTTGCAATAAGAGGATGAGAGGAGACAGGTTGTCCATTGAGAGGCTTGAAGGATGCTGCAATAGCACTCAAATGGACCCTTACTGAATCCGTCTTGAGGCCTGCATGGGAAAGATGCAGGAGATACTCTAGTAAAGAATTCAAAAGTATTGCTAGAGGGTTAATACCCTTCTCAGCACACCAAATGGTAAACCTTTTCCATTTAAAAGCATAGGAACATCTAGTAGAAGGCTTTCTGGAAGCATGAAGGATATCCCTTACTTGCTGAGAAAGATGTCAATCTTGAAGGTCTAAACCTTCAGCAACCAAGCCCTGAGATGGAGAGATTGGGGTTTTGGGTGCCACAATGTTCCCCCCTCCTGAGACAGGAGATCTGGAGCAGACCCCAAGTCCAGGGAGGGAGCTTGAGAGAGATGCAGAAGTAGAGGGTACCACACTTGGCGTGGCCATCGTGGAGCTATGAGAATCATAGTCCCTTGATCTCTCTGAAGCTTGAACAGGGTCTTGGGAATTAGGGGAATGGGTGGAAAGGCGTACAGGAAGTCTTGACCCCAATGAAGGAGGAAGGCATCCCTGGCCTGAACTCCCTGACACGGAATTCTGGAACAGAATCGGGGAAGTTTGGCATTCCACGGACTTACAAAGAGGTCTATGTCCAGGGCTCCCCAAATTCGAAAGATTCTGACTATCTGGTCCATATGAAGGGACCATTCGTGTGGAAGCATTACTCGACTGAGTCTGTCTGCCCAAGAGTTTTGAACTCCTGGAAGGTTTACTGCCAGAAGATGAATTTGATGCGCTCTGGCGAAGGCCCACAATCTCAGAGCTTCATTGCAAAGCGACAGAAAGCCAGTCCCTCCCTGCTTGTTCACATAGAACATGACTACTTGGTTGTCCGTGTGAATGAGGACTATCTTGTAGATGAGCAGGGTATGGAAGACTCAGAGCCAAGAAGAAGATTGCTCTGAGCTCTAAGAAGTTGATATGTAGGGAGGTCTCCTGTGGGGACCAAATGCCCTGGGTGGAGAGGTCTTGAAGATGAGCTCCCCAACCCTTTGGAGAGGCATCTGTTGTAAGGATTGCTTGGGGTAACAACTGTTGGAAGGAGGACCCCAGCAACAGATTTTGAGTGGACTTCCACCACTGGAGAGACCAAAAGAGGCGCTTGGAGGTTGCTATTTTCTCTGACAGACTTCCAGATGCCTGGGTCCACTGGTTGGACAAAGTCCATTGAGCTGCCCTCATGTGAAGGTGAGCATAAGGGACCACATGCACCGTGGATGCCATGTGGCCTAGCAGTTGTAACATCTCTCGAGCAGCTAGGTGGGTTTTTAACTGAATCTGAGAGGCTAACTGCACTAAGCGTAGGCAACGGGCCTGGGGAAGATAGGCCCTTGCAGTTGTGGTATCCAGCAAGGCCCCTATGAACTCTAGAGACTGAGTAGAGGTGAGCTGGGACTTTGGAATGTTTATAACCAGTCCCAGATACTGCAGGACACGCATTGTGCAGGCTAGGGAAGTCTGGGCCTCTGACTGGGATGGAGCTCGGATGAGCCAGTCGTCCAGATATGGGAATACGAATATTCCTAGAGTGCGTAGAAATGCACCTATTACTGCCATGCATTTTGTGAACATTCTTGGAGCAGAGGCCAGACCAAAGGGAAGCACCCTGTATTGATAGTGCTTTCCCTGATAAAGGAACCTTCTGTGTGCTGGATGGACGAGTATATGGGTATACGCATCCTTGAGATCTAGAGAACAAAGCCAATCCTGACTCTGAAGGAATGGAAGGAGAGTACCCAGAGAATCATCTTGAATTTCTCCTTGCATAGGAATTTGTTCAATTCTCTGAGATCTAATATGGGTCTGTAACCCCCTGTTTTCTTTGGAATTAGAAAGTAGGGGGAGTAGAACCCTGAGCCCTGTTGAAGAAGAGGTACTTCTTCCATTGTCCCTTGGGCAAGAAGGGTAGAAATCTCTTGACCCAGAAGGTCGAGGAGAGATGTTGGAGAATTGAACTTTCTCACCATGGTGTAAGGAGGAAGGTTTAAGAAATGAAGTTTGTACCCTTCCCTTATGATGGAAAGGGTCCACTGCTCTGCTGTGATTTGCTCCCATCTGGGAGCAAAGTGAGCTAACCTTCCTGGAATGGTGAGAGGTTCTGGTTCTTTTAGAGCCAGAAAGGCTAAGTTCTCTAGCTGCAAGTCAAAGGCCCTGAGGAGGCTGAGGCTGTTGGGCTACAGTAGGCCTTGCAGCCTTAGACTTGGCCTGTTTAGGTTGTTGACGCTTTGCAGCAAAACGACCTGCAGAAGATGTCTGCTGACCATAAACAGGATAATATCTTCCCTTCTTGGGAAAATATGTCTTTTTGAACAACCTATTCTGGACAGGATTAGAGGTAGACTTTGAAAGCCTATCCAAAGCAGAATTTTCTGCATCCATCTGAGTGGCCTTTGCTTGCCAATCTTTGCCAAACAGGTTTTCACCTGTACAAGGAAGATTTCCTAATCCATCTTGGACACAGGGTTCCAAATCAGAAGCTTGTAACCAAGCAATTCTGCGTGCACCTATGGCAATGGCCGAGGCCCTGCTGGCCCCCTCAAAAGAGTCAAAGGCTGTACGGTTAGAAAATTTGGAAACATCCTGGGCATGCTTAAGCCAGGTAAGAAAGTCTTCCCTTTTATCTTCTGGAAGAAAAGGGAGGAAAGTTTGCAGATGATCTGTAACTTCCTTCAGAAACATCCCCATATAGAGACTATAGGAGTTGATTCTGGCAACAAGCATACTGGCTTGAAAAATTTTCCTTCCAAAAGCATCTAAGGTTCTACATTCTCTTCCTGGAGGAGCAGATGAGTGCCTCTTTGCACTCTAACTTTTTCATAGCAGACTCCACCACAATAGAATGGTGAGGAAGCCGAGTTTTATGAAATCCAGGACAAGGAGGGACACGATACATGGTATCCAAGCTACGAGAATGAGAAGAGATGGTGAGAGGAGTCTCCCATATGCCTATCATGTGGTCATAAAGGATCTCATGAACTGGCAAAGTGGCTGTTTCTTTAGGAGCCTTGGGATATTGCAAAATATCCAATATTTTGGCTCTAGGCTCTGTCTCAGGGGCTACTGAGATAGAAAGCCCCTTGGCCACTTCCCTTATGAAGTCTTGAAAAGACAAGTCTTCTGGAGGGAACATTCTTCTTTTTGGAGAAGAAGGCTCCTGAGGAAGAAGTACCGATGCTTCGACAGAAGCCTCCGATGCATCAGAGTCTTCGGAGGAATCGAATTATCGCCTGTCTGGATGCTCTTGTAAAGCCCGATACGCATACCGGGTGGTATCGACATCGGGAGTCATCGGTACCGGATCGGTACCGATAGGCATCATCGGACAGGGTACCGCTGCAATCGACACCGAAGCCGATGTCAATGCAACCGGTACCGGCACCGGAACTGATATCGGAGCCGGTACCGATAATGAAGCTTGTTGCGGTACCAGCAGCGTCGCAGCTTGTATGAATGCCATAATGGCACGCTGCATGGTCAGAACATTCTGATCCATCGACGCCATGAATGTTTGGAGGTCGGTACCGGCGGATTCCACCGGTACCCCAGAACATTGCAACAGGTGATCGGTCGAGGCCGTGCCATCGATGTCAACCTGTGACCCCATAGGAGGAGCTTTGGAAGCCGGAGCTTCCCGCCGGGGTACTTTTGCCGGTGCAGGATCCTCGAGGGCAAGCCCGGAGGCATCTCGATGCTTAGAGGGAGATCTACCCTTCGAGGACTGGCTGGACTTATGTTTGGTTACCTGAGATCCATAGGAGGAAGAAGCAGCCCTGGAAGACGTCGATGCCACCGAAGCTGCATCAGAGGGAAACAGTGTACTGAGCTTGGCTGCTCGGTTCTGTAAACCTCTTTTAGACATCATGGAGCAGGACGGACAATCCGTGATGGAATGGTCAGGACCCAAACACTTAAGACACCAGTCATGGGTGTCGGTAACAGAGATGGTACCGCTGCACTTAGTGCATTTTTTAAACCCAGAGGCGGGCTTTTCCATGAGGAATTTTCTGTTAGGCCTAAGGCCCAACGAAGAAAAAATACACTGAAGTGGAACGGAAAGTATTCTTTTTTTTTTTTTTTTTTTGAAGAAAAAGAAAGAAAAGACTGGCGGTACCGGTCCGACGTCGAAGAAGGCAGACACGCGACCAAAGAAATAAAATAAAATAAATAACTTCTTCAGCGGTGACAGGAACACGACCTGCTGGCTCCGCGGAAAAGAAGAACTGGAGAGAGGCGGTTAGGAAAGGCGCGAAGGCAGCACGCAGGCGCTGTGGGATGCTCCCAAAAGCTTTCCTTTTTGGGAAGCTGGGGAGCGTTCCGCGCAGGCTCCGTCGGTACTGACGTACCCATATGTGAAGACTCATTCCTGCTTGTTCCTGGAGATAAGGCTTTATGCAACAACAAAACAAACTCTGGGGAAAAGCCTTCCCCCTGGCTTACCTCTCCCGAGAAGGTCCCCGGTTGTGGTTGCTCCAAACTCAAAGAGAGCAGAACTGTCCCCCAGGGGTCCTTCTAGGGGTTCCACAGATGCCTGAGACGTCCCAGCCTCCAGGTCTGGAGAACCAGCAGCCTGAAGCCCCTGCTCCGCTGAGGCAGCTTCCATGGCGCAGTCCCTAGACTCCTGCTTCGGAAACCAAACTTTTGCGGGCTCCACAAAGCAGACACCGAGGCCTGGCTGGCATCTTATTCCAGTAACAAAAAAATACAACAGTTCTCTCTCTTATATACTACTTATATATGTGTATTTAAATAAACCTACAAGCACACACACACACTGGCCCACCAAAAAAAAACTTCCTGCCGTGGGAAACTGCCGCCGATGGCCTCCTCTCCACGAGCTGCACTTCCTCCCCCCGCCCCAGCGCTCAAATAACACACGAAAGGGAAGAAAACGGCCTGGACTCGCTTTCGCTGGTCCCGGCCGCCACGGTCCTTGTCACGCGAGGCTGTGTCGCTCTCCTCTGCCCCCTCTTACCTTGCGGTCGTCCCCGCTTATTTCCCTGCCGCTCCTAGGTGTGCCGGAAGAGCAAGCAGGGGCCTAAAAAGCCTTCCCGCCCTCATGCTCAGCCGTCTCCCAGGCATCTGCTACGAGGCGGGAGGCAGCTCAGCGGCACTGAATTGTCAAGAGACCCAGCAGAAAAACCTCACCCGTCTCCTTTTTGCTTTTTTTTTTTTGAAAGCCTCGGGCCTTGTTCCTCCCCGGCAAGCCTCCTCTTGCGCCAATCCCCCGGCTGAGAAGGGAGGAGGGGGGGGGCGTCTCTTCCTTCGATCACTGCTTTAGCCACTAATAAAAATGAAGGCAAAATAAAGCATTACAGGTAACATCAATCCAAAAATAAAATGGGAATTAACTAAATCCCCTAAAACTAAAGTCTCTCCAGTAAGCCTTCCCTGGCTTAGTGCTCCTAGCTGCATTGGAGACTGAGTATACTGAAGCTGGTGGGTGGTGCCAGAGGTTATATATCCTGAGGGATCAAAGAATGACGTACTCAGTCTCCAATGCTGCTAGAAGAGGAGCACAATCCAGAAGAAAGGGACTAGACTGAAGAGACGCTTAGGAATGGAGGATCTCAAGGTCCTCTGTCCAAGGCAACTCCTCAGTCCTGGTGGTGAAGGCAAGGGCCTTTGCCATGTCCCTCAAAGTCCAGGAAGGCCAGGTCCTCGTGTCTGAGGGGAAGGGTCCAAGGGCACATCCCTGTGGAGCCAGGTGTCCGGGGACTCGTTCTCCTTGCTCTCTCAGTTGAAACCAGAGGAGACTTCAAAGGTTCCCCGGGCTGGAGCCCCAGCCCCAATGGCCCAGGGGTCCTGATGCCCTTACGCCCCATGTTGGGTGAACTGTGCAAATAAGTCCTTGGCCCCGACCAGGACTGAGGGAGGTCTCGAGACACATGGTGCTCAAGGACTGGCTCCACCTCCGGGAAGGCCCTCGCTGTGAAGGGGTCAGTGGTTGGGATTGATGATCTGCAGGAATTGGGCATCAGTCTTCTGCTGGGCCATGAAGACAGTCTGCTTTCTAAGGCCACCATTCTGGCCTCGATGCCCAATGGCTCCACAGCCATCAGCATGGGTACCGAGGACACTCAACCTCAATGCCGGTGCAGTCGAGGGAGTGTCCGATAAGGATGTCCTCAGAGGACCAAAGCGAATCTCTGGATGCCGATGGCCTTCTCCCACCAGTGCAGCTTTGAGGGCCACTCCCGGCCATTGCCCTCTACCTCACGTCACGGGCTCCGAGGCTGGGCACCATAGGACTTCAGACAGTCCCAGACTCCTCACCCAAGGCGGCCACCGACTATGTCAGGGTCTTCAAGGGGCATCCCTCCTTGAGGGAGCCCTGGCTTGGCGCTGTGTCCTCAAGGCTCCGAGGCAGCGCCGTCATAATGGGAGGGGGGAGCCTCTGCAGCAGCCATCGAGGGCATGAACCTCTCAGATGACTCCAGACCTTGGTCTGTCTTACAAAAAAAATTGACTCATGCTGTTTCTTGCGGCCTCGAAGGGTCTCGGTGGTCATCTGCTGTCAGAGACCACATGCCAAGAGACAGCAAAAGCAGGTGCACCAAATAGTGAAAGATTTAAGCAGCTGTATTGGAGAATATCCCAACGCTTTTGGTAAAAAGCCTTCTTCAGGGGATACTGGCCTCAAATAAAAGCATAAAAGAACCATTAAAAAATAATAAATAAAACCACAAGAGCAAGCATATGCAAATTACCAGGAATCACAAATATAATAAATAAAACCATAAAAACCAAGTAAATGTTTATCATTTTTAATGGATCTGTTATGTTATTTGAGGCCAAAACCCCCTGAAGAAGGCTTTTTGCTGAAATGTGTTGGGGTGTTCTCCAATAAAGGTTGCTTAAACCTTACACTGTTTGGTGCACCTGCTTTTGCGGTCTCTTGTACCCCATTGCATGTGTGAGTGCTCTCCTTGGGACTTCAGAGACCACACACCAAGACATCATGATCCAGCCCAAGGCACCAAAGGCAACAATCATGCAGGTTTCTGTGTAACATATGAGCTGACCAAGGCTATGGTGTGGAATACTGTCCCCGCGAGGTCAAACTCTAGGCCTGGCCAGAAAGGGCACGAAAACACACGCACTGGGGGAAAGAACCCAAAAGGGGAAAGAGAGAAAAAGAAACCCGAAACACACACCAGAGGCAAGCGGAATTGGGAGACAGGAGGGAACCAGTACGCGACCAGAGAAAAGACACAAGATAGCACAACCACCAACTTTGTTTTGGGAGAAACAGGTGCACGTCCAATAGGCTCTGTGGAACAAAGGAGACTGAGGCAAGATGGCACCCTTAGTTGGGAAGGGGGGGGGGGGGTGTTGCACATGCGTGGTACATGTCCCAAAGACTTTCTTTGAAAGCTGGGGAGAGGTTACCATATGGGCTCCATCAGCACAGATGTCACCTATATGTGTGAGGGCGTAGTTCCTGCCTGTTCTTTGAGAACCTATTTAACATTTTTTATATACCACTTTTCAGATTCAAGGCAGTTATAACTTATATAACTAAGGAATGGCTGCTCAGATACTATTACTTTCTCCATCTTACCTGAGTGACACCATGTTTCCTAGCTCCGCTGGTAAACTTCTGAGCTTGTTGGATGAGAGATCCAGGTACACCAGATTGTGGAGCTTGGCAATATCAGGTGAAATGCGAAAGAGGTTGTTATCGCTTAGGTGCAAAGCAGTCAAGTGCGTCAATGACCAAAGTGATGTACTCAGACTCCGAACTCTACCTAAAAAAGGCAAAAGTTAAAAAAAAAAAAAAAAAAAAAGTGAAAATCTTCCACCCCATTTAATTTAAATATGGTCACATGTCCATGTGAACGCCCTATTAATGCTAAAAGTCAAGCTTACTCAGGATGCTGCCACTGAAGGTAGGAAGAAAATTCAGAAGGTTAGGAGGAAAAATAAGCAAAAAAACACATTAAAAATAAAAAAAGTTGTCATCTTGATAAATTAATACAAGGTGATATTTTACTTACCAGTTAATGTCCCTTCCTTGAGTCCTGCTAGACCAGTACAGACAAGTGGGTTATATTCCCCTATAAGCAGGCTGATGGAAACAAAGACCAATTAAAAGGTTAGGTTTTGACGACATCACTCCTACGCCTCTATTCACCTCATCCAGAGGTTTCTTCAGTATTTATCCCAAAGAGAAACATAGAAAGCCCCACACAACCTCAATCGTGGGCAACAATGAGTAATCAACAGTAGAGAACAATGTACAGGAAAGCATAAACAGAAGGCTGTCAATAGAAGATGAACCTGCAGAGCCAAAATAAAAATCATAGCAGACCCAAGGGTACCACACCAGAAGAACAGAGCAATACAATCAGGGGTGGGCCCTGGACTGGTCTAGCAGGACTCAAGGAAATGACATTATCTGGTAAGTAAAATGTCACCTTCCATATCATCCTGCTAGACCAGTCCAAATAAGTGGAATGTACCAATAATAAGACTCTACTGGGCAGGAAAGTGACACAGCAGTTTGCAAAACCCTTCAGCCAAAGGTTGTGTCCGCCCATGCATGAACATTAAGCGGTAATGCTTGACAAAGTGGAAAGTGATGCCATGTTGCGGTCCGACAAATGTCTGCAGGAGCTACAGAGATCTGTGCCGCCCACAAAGATGCCGGCGCATAGGGTAGAATGGGTGCACAAATCCTCCGTAACCGGCCCGTTCTGCAACAGATACACCCAGGCAATGGCCTCCTTAATCCAGCGTTCTAAAGTTGACTTAGTCGACACATCACCCTTGCGCAGGCAAGCAAACAGCACAAAAAGATGGTCAAACTTACGAAAGAAATACGTAACTTCCAAGTACCGGAGGAGCACCCTCCGAACATCTCCAAGGCAAAAATCCTTATCCTTCCCACCCCCTTCGACACTGCTCCTTAGAGAAGGAGAGCAGGCACAATATATAGCTCATGTGGAAGGGAAAAAGCAACTTAGGCAGGAAGGCAGGCACAGGTCAAATGAAAACTGCCTCCTTTGAAAAAAGGACAGATAAAGATCTCGGCAGAGCAAACCTGCAGCTTGAAAATCTGCCTTGCGGAACATATCACAACCAAAACTGCCTTGAGCATAAAATCTTTCAAAGTAGCACACTTCAACGGCTCAAAGGGCACCACCATCAGGGCACTGAGCACCAGATCCAGATCCCATTAATCATTTGCAGAGCACTACAAGGTTTATGCAGCACTGTAGATATAGATGTAAGACAGTCCCTGCTCATCAGAGCTTACAATCTAATCAAGATGAAAAACATCACAAAAATGGAGACTAGAGTATGGCAAGATACAAAAGTAGTGGACAAGAGAATGAGAAGCATTGGGATCCAAAAGCAGCCTCAAAGAGATGGGTCTTTAGCATGGACTTGTATAGGGCCAGAGAAGGAGCCCGATGCACAGATTCAAGTAATTTATTCCAGGCATATGGAGCAGCAAGGTGGAATGAACAAAGTCTGGAGTTGGCAATGGCAGAGAAGGGGACAGATAAAAGTGATATGCCAGAGGAGCAGAGCCAGAAAAAGAGTGTAGAGTGATATGAGAGGAAACGTGGCGAGGAGACGCAGAATGCATGCACTTGTAGGTAAGAAGTTTGAAGTGGATGTGGAAATAAATAGGGAGCCAGTGAAGTGACTTGAGAAGAAGGGTTACATAAGCATAGCAACACTGGCAGAAAATAAGCCGTGCAGCTGGGCTTTGAACAGATTGAAGGGGAGAACTATGATTCAGAGAGAGACCAGTGATATACAGATTACCATAGTCAAGATGGGAGATGACTAGTGAGTGGATAAGGGTCTTAGTAGTGTGTGTAGAAAGGGACAAATTTTGCCCATGTTAAAGAAAGAAGTGACAGGTTTTAGCTATCTGTTGGATGTGTGCAGAGAAAGATAGCGTAGAGTCAAAGATTACCCCAAGATTGCGAGTTGAGGAAACAGGGAAAAGTAGTCTTACCCACAAAAACAGCAGGGAGGAAGGGGAAGGTTTAGGGGGAAGATAAGGAGTTCTGGCCATGTTCCGTTTCAGATGGCGGTGAGACACCCAGGCAGCAATGTCTGATAAGCAGGCAGAGATCTGAGCTTGGATTCCTGGAGAGATTTCAGGCGCACAAAGCATAGTTACTCACCTGTAAAAAAGGTGATCTCCGGGAACAACAGGAATTTAGTCTTCACATATGGGTGAGGTCTGTACTGACAGAGCCCACGTGGGAACGCTCCACAGCATCCATAGGAAAGCTTTTGGGAGCATCCCACTGCGCCTGCATAGCTGCCTTCCCATCTTTCCAGCTCTCAATCCTCAGTTGAGTTTATAGCTAAGATAAAAGGACAGAGAAAGAAAGAAAACCTACAACTCCTAGGGGAGGAGGGTGGGTTGTGAAGACTAAATTCCTGCAGTTCCCAGAGATCACTTGTTACAGGCGGGTAACAATGCTATCTCCAGGAACAAGCAGAAATGCAGTCTTCACATATGGGACTCCCTAGCTAGAAAATGCCAGAGAGATGACCTCAGAACCGGCTGTGGTTTGTCCCAGGTATGCCTAAAGAGGTCATGTATCCTCAATGGATGCCTGGTATCAAAATCCAGGACGGAGGATAGGAGTTGTTCTAAGCCTGAAAGAGATGCTGGAGAACAGCCTGGCCAAACATGGCATCCTGGTGGGAATCCTTGTCCAGACAATAGTGAGCAGCAAAAGTATGGACCGAAGATCAAGTTGCTCTTTGCAGATCTCATCAATAGCTACAGATTTGCCATTGAGGTAGCCATGGCTCGAACATTATGGGCAGTGATATGACCCTCGAGGAAGAGTCCTGCCTTCTCTTAATGCAGTCAGCTATCCACTTAGAGAGAGCAAGTATGGAAATTGGCAACCCGAGGTGACTAGAGTCAAGAGATGAACAGCTAAGAAGCTTTCCGGTGCTCTCGAGTCCCCTGAAGATAAAAAGCCAAGGCACGTTTACAACAGAGTGGAGAATGGCTTCTGCCCTAGAGTGTGGTCTAGGGAAAAACAACACACAGGGAGGTAGACCGACTGGTTCAAATGGAAGGATGAGACAACCTTTGGCATGAAGTGAGGATGAGTCCTAAGGACTACCTTATCATGGTGGAACCGTGTGTAAGGTGGGTCAGCCACTAAGGCCTGGAGCTCACTAACGCACCTTGCTGAAGTGAGGGCAATGAAGAAGATGACCTTCCATGTGAGAAACTTAAGTGACGTAGTGGCTAGAAGTTCAAAGGGCGCTTGAGAAGCTGTCCTAGAACATTGAGGTCCGATGCCACTGGTGGTGGTTTAATGGGAGGCTTGGTTAATAGAAGACCCCTCATGTAGCATGCTACGAGCGGCTGAGAGGAGATATGAAGGGCATGTGAGAGGCCGCAATTGCACTTAGGTGTACTCTTACCAAAATGATTTTGAGTCCGGAAGATAGGTCCACTAGCCAAGAAGTGCCTTCGCCGGAGCTGAGAAGGGATTAAGAGTCTGAGAACACCAGAGAAAAAACCTACGCCAAACAAATACTTCTGCTCCATTTTTACTAAAGAAAATCCTGGAGAAGGACCACCTGTGACTCCCAAATATAAAAATGGGAATGGAATAGATACCATACCATTCACAGAAGATGTGTTAGAACAACTTGCAAAACTGAAAATGCACAAGGCCATGGGACCGGATGGGATACATCCCAGAATACTGAATGAGCTCAGAGAGGTTCTCGCAGGGCCGTTAAAGGATGTTTAACAGATCTTTCGAGACAGGAGAAGTTCCTCAGAACTGGAGAAGGGCTGATGTGGTACCTCTTCACAAAAGTGGTAACAGGGAAGAAGTGACAAACAGGCCTGTAAGCCTTACCTCGGTGACGAGAAAAGTAATGGATGTGCTCCTGAAAGAGCGACTTGTGGATTCTCTCAAAACCAAGTTTGCATGATCTGAGGCAACATGGTTTTACCAAAAGGACGATCTTGCCAAACAAATCTGAGTTCTTTGAGTGGGTGACCAGAGAACTAGATCAGAGGCATGCGATGGATTTCAGCAAAGCCTGGATTTTCAGCAAAGCCTTTCATACTGTTCCTCATAGGAGGCTTATCAAACAATAGCTTGGGCACGGGTCCCAAAGTGGTGAACTGGAGCAGAAATTGGTTGACTGACAGATGATAGAAGGTGATGGTAAATGGAACTCACTCAGATGAAAAAGGTGATTAGCGGTGTGTCCCAAGCAATGTTCCCTCTAATTTTCTGTAGGCTGTGTGCGCATAAAATATCAGCTGTGCAGCTTTTGAAGGAAGGTTACATTTTTGTGCGCCACATAACGACACTCGGAGTTATATACTTTAAAATTTGACTACACGTCAGAATACAGTATGTATACCACATGGATTGCACTAGAAAATATTGTAGAACTTGAGAAAACCGTAAATACACAACAACTTTTAAATTTTAAGATGTCTGTGTTGTTTTCTATCAGAATCGTAGTTTTTGTGCGCTCTGTTGTAAAGTATGTGCGCTCACTTGGCAAGGTGTGTGCGCGCGCACACGCGCACAGCTTAGAGAGAACAGTGGTCCCAAGGCTCGGTCCTGATCCTGGGATCGATATTGTTTAATATATTTGAGAGTGATATTGCCGAAGGACTGAATGGAAAAGTCTGTCTTTTTGCAGATGACACGAAAATTTGCAACAGAGTGGACTCCCCTGAGGGGGTGAATAACATGAGGAAAGATCCACAAAAGCTGGAAGAATAAACCTTAACTGCCAAGCATTAAACCAATGTGAAGAAGTGCAGTGTCATGCACTTAGGAAGCAGAAATCCAAGGGAAATGTATGGGATGTGGGGCGAGAGATTGATGTGCAAGGACCAGAAGGAGGACTTGGAGTGATTATTTCTGAGGATCTCAAGGTGGCGAAACAGTGCGACAAGACGGTGACAAAAGCCAGAAGGATGCTGGGTTGCATACAAGGAGGAATTACCAGCAGAAAGGAAAGCGTAGTTACTCACCTGTAACAGGTGTTCTCCAGGAGCAGCAGGAATCAGTCCTCACATATGGGTGACGTCGGCGCCGAGGGAGCCCTCGCGGAGCAATTTTCCCCAGCTTTCAAAGAAAGCCTTTGGGAATTGCAGCGCGCATGCGCGGTCCTCTTCCCGCCCAAGGGTGCCATCTTGCTCAGTCAGATGACATAGCGAAAAGACAGCAAAAATTAGCAAAAACGAAGGCATAAAACTGCAACTCCAAGGGGAGGAGGGAGGGTTGTGAGGACTGATTCCTGCTGCTCCTGGAGAACACCTGTTACAGGTGAGTAACTATGCTTTCTCCAGGACCAAGCAGGAAGTCAGTCCTCACATATGGGACTCCCAAGCTTAAGGCTACCGGAGACCCCAAGCACAAAAATGAGCTCCCTCTAGCTCAGCAGCACAGAAGGAAGGAATCTTCTCTGAATACGTCTCCAACCGGTAGCCCAACATCCGGGATGGAGGGTAGGAGTTGCCTATACCTCGAAGAGGTTACGGAGGACTGCCTGTCCGAAAGCACTGTCCCTGCGGGACTCCCTCTCTAGGCAGTAATGGGCTGCAAAAGTCTGGCTTGAAGACCAAGTAGCGGCCCGGCAGATGTCTGCCAATGGAACAGAGCGGAGGTAAGCCACTGACGTAGCCTTCGCCCGAACACGATGAGCGGTGACTCTACCTTCCAGCACGAGGCCCGCAGCCTCGTAAGCCCAAGCGATGCAATCCGCAATCCAGATGGACAGAGTACGCTTGGAGACAGGGAGCCCCAACTTGTTGGGGTCATAAGACACGAAGAGCTGAACAGCCTTTCGGTGCTCCCGCGTATGGTCAAGGTAGAAGTTCAGCGCCCTCCTACAGTCCAGGGTATGCAGGACCATTTCAGCTCGGCTGGAGTGTGGCCTGGGAAAGTAGGTTGGAAGTACCACCTCCTGGTTGATGTGAAAAGGGGAAACCACTTTGGGAAGAAATTTAGGGTGAGTCCGTAGGACTACCCGGTTCTTGTAGAACCTAGTGTAAGGAGGATCAGATACTAGGGCCTGTAGCTCACTAACGCGTCTAGCAGAAGTGAGGGCCACCAAGAACAAGATTTTCCAGGAAAGAAAACGAAGAGGGCAGGTAGCCATAGGCTCAAAAGGCGGACAGGTAAGCCGCTGTAAAACCACATTGAGATCCCAGTTCGGGGCTGGTGGGCGCAAAGGTGGTTTAAGGAGAAGGAGGCCTCTGAGAAAACGAGCCACCAGAGGGTGGCTGGAAAGAAGTCCACCATCCACCAGCATGTGATGCACAGAAATAGCACTGAGGTGGACCTTGACCGAGTTGGACTTGAGGCCAAGATTAGAAAGAGAAAGCAAGTACTGCAAGACCACTGATGCCGAACAGGAGAAGGGGTCTTGAGACTGCTGAGTACACCAGACGGAGAACCGACGCCACTTAAGAGCGTAGGACTTCCGGGTGGAAGGCCTCCTGGAGGCCAAGACGACCTCTTCCACATCTGGAGGCAGCTGGAGAGGA
Source organism: Ichthyophis bannanicus (assembly GCA_033557465.1). Taxonomy (NCBI): domain Eukaryota; kingdom Metazoa; phylum Chordata; class Amphibia; order Gymnophiona; family Ichthyophiidae; genus Ichthyophis; species Ichthyophis bannanicus. The sequence goes on along the minus strand of CM066032.1, from coordinate 1,088,473,134 downwards.
GCAAGGACTACCCTTTCAGCAGCCAGGCCATCAGATGAAGGGACCGGAGGTTGGGGTGCAAGAGCGTCCCCCGATCCTGCGAGAGGAGATCGGGCTGAAACCCCAGCGGAAGAGGGGTGTCCACCGCTAGCTGCATCAGAAGCGGAAACCAAGGTTGCCTCGGCCACCGAGGAGCCACTAGGATCATCGATGCCTTGTCTCTGAGAACTTTGAAGAGCGTCCGAGACACCAGAGGCATGGGTGGAAAGGCATACAAGAGGCCTGTGGACCATGGAATCAGAAAGGCATCCACCGCCACCCGGAGAGGATGCGGTTGTCGAGAGCAGAATCTGGGAAGCTTCCGGTTCAGAGGACTGGCGAACAGATCCATGATGGGGAGGCCCCACCGTAGAAAGATCCGCTGAACCACAAGCGGATCCAACCTCCACTCGTGTGGCTGGAGATCCCTGCTCAGTTTGTCTGCCAGGTAGTTTTCTGGACCCGGGAGATAGACAGCTTTGAGGACGATGTTGCCGTGGACGGCACAAGAGCAGAGCTTCTGTGCTTCCTGACAGAGAAGGAAGGAGCCGGTTCCGCCTTGCTTGTTCACATAGAACATGGCAACCTGATTGTCTGTCTGGACAAGTACTGCTTGGTGAGAAATCAGGTGAGAGAAGGCTTTGAGCGCTAGGCGGATGGCTCTGAGCTCCAGGAAGTTGATCTGCTGAGCGGACTCCCAAGGAGTCCAGAGACCCTGAGTACAAGTCCCTTGGCAATGTGCCCCCCAGCCCTGGAGAGAAGCATCGGTCGTCAGGACCTGAGAATGCGCAGGAGTCTGAAAGGTCACTCCGAGCAGTAGGTTCGGCAGGTGAAGCCACCATCGCAGAGAGGAGACCAGCTGGTCAGAGATCTGTACGGAGTCCGCTAGGCTCCCAGTGGCCTGATACCATTGTTTGCGAAGGCACCATTGAGCAGGTCGCATGTTCAGGCGGGCATAGGGGGTTACATGGACCGTGGAAGCCATATGGCCGAGCAGTCTCAGAAATTGCCTGGCCGAGACCAGGGAATTGCTGTGAAAGCGGCTGGTGAGATCCATGAGCCTTTGGGCCCTGTCTAGGGGCAGGAAGGCCCGCGCTTGAAGAGTGTCCAACCTGGCGCCGATGAATTCTAGATCTTGAGAGGGGAGCAAAGTGGACTTTGCGAAGTTTATGACAAATCCCAAGTGCTGGAGCAGAGCTACCGTGCGATGAGTAGCCTGAGTGGCTTCTTGGGCAGACTGGGCCCTGATGAGCCAGTCGTCCAGGTATGGGAACACAAAGAGACCCTGAAGTCTCAGATAGGCCGCCACCACTGCTAGGCATTTGGTGAACAATCTGGGGGCGGAGGATAAGCCGAAAGGCAGTACTCTGTACTGGTAATGGCGTCCGTCCACCACAAACCTTAGGTATTGTCTGTGGTCTGGATGAATAAGGATATGAGTATACGCATCCTTCAGATCTAAGGAGCATAGCCAGTCTCCCTGCTGGAGGTAGGGCAGCAGGATTCCAAGGGTAAGCATTTTGAACTTTTCCTTTGCAAGGAACTTGTTGAGGTTTCGCAAGTCCAGGATGGGTCTGAGGCCTCCTGTTCTTTTTGGAACCAGGAAGTACCTGGAGTAAAACCCTTGACCCTTCAGGTGGTGGGGCACCGGTTTCCACGGCTCGGTCCTGAACAAGACTTGCTAACTCCTGAAGGAGTAAGTCCCTGCGCAGAGGGAGTCTGGAAGGCTCCCCTGGAAAGTAGGAGGGAGGCACCTGGTGAAAATGAAGAAGATAGCCCTTTTGAACTATCTGAAGCACCCAGGTATCTGTGGTGATGTTGGACCACCTGTGGGCAAAGTGGACCAGCCGGCCTCCTGTGCTGAGAGAATCCAGCTGAGGGGGGAGAGGCTATGCTGAGAGAGTCAAAAACCCCCACCCTGCTGAGCAGGGGCCGGTGGTGCAGGCTTGGGGGCTTGCTGCCTACGGGACCCATTACCCCGTCCCTTGGCCTGCTTTCCCTGTGGGGGAGCTGGGGAGGCCTGATACTGAGGGTAGTATTTATAGGCAGCCGCCTTCCTCGGGTAAAAGGGCTTTTTCCCCGAGGCCTTCTTCTTTTGAGAAGGGGCAGAGGTTTTCCTCGAGAGACGAGTTCTGGCGAGAGTCTCTGTCTCGATTTGTGCAGCCTTTTCATCCATGGGCTTGCCAAAGAGGTTGTCACCTCGGCAGGGGACATCGACCAACTTGTCATGCACCCAGGGCTCGAGGTCGGACGACTGGAGCCAAGCCTGGCGGCGTCCACCGATGCCGGCAGCGGCTACTCGAGCCGAAGCCTCAAAACCATCATAGGCTGCTCGAGAAATAAACTTGGAGCACTCCCGAATACCAGTAGACAAGGATTGGAACCTCTGCAAAGGTTCATCGGAGAGAGACCAGCAGAGAACCCGGCTATTTCTTTAGCCAGGTCTCAGAGATACATGCCCATGTAGAGCTGGTACGTCTGGACTCGACAAGCAAGCATAGAGCCCTGGAAACACTTCCTACCGAGGGCATCCAGGCTGCGGGCTTCCCTACCAGGGGCACCGAGGAGTGCATCTTCTGACTCTTCAGTCTATGCATGGCCGATTCCACCACCATGGAATGGTGCGGTAGTTGTGCCTTTTGGAACCCGGGGCTCTTGCGGACTCGATAAATGGAATCGACCCGCTTGCTCAATACCGGCGACGACGCCGGGCTCTCCCACATGCGGAAGAGAAGCCGTTCCAGCATGGGAGGAACCGGTACAATAAAGGCCTCCTTCGGGGGAGAGTCATTTTGGAGGGCATCGAGTTCTTTGGCCATATCCCTCACGAAGTCCGAGAACCGGGTATCCTCCGGGGGGTCCCGTCTCCGAGGTTCGGACTCGGGGGAGTCCGATGGGACACACCGAGTCCGAAAGGAACCAGGTGACTCTTCGTCCTCAGATTCCCAGGCCGAATCCTCGGAGGAGGAGTCGACCGGCTCCGGTCGGGCGGGCACTGAAGCCATCCGCCCCGAGGGAGTCGGCGTCGACGACCTCGGTCCCGAACGGGAAGCCGAAGGAGACCGCGACCGAGGATCGACTCGAGCCCTCATGGACTCGAGGATCGGCTCGGTCTCCGGGGTCGACGTCCCGGCGGTCAGGGCAGAAGCGCCAGCGAGGCCAGCGATCAATGCCCGCTGCTGGTCCATGAAGGCAGCCAAGCTGACCTCCAAGGCCGTCAACCTGAGTCCGAGCTCAGGAGACCCAGCAGCCCCCGACTCGGGCCCCGACGGCGTCGGGCCCGACGTCGGGTCCTTCGGAGGAGAGTCTACGAGGACAACAGTACTCACGTGAGCGGGCAAGTCCTCCTCGAGTCGAGGATGTTTCGACGGCCTCTCCGACTCCAAGGACCCGGGACGGGAATCGGGGCTATGCGACCTGGCCCTCGAGGGACCAGGAGCGTCCACCGAACCCGCCCTCGCGGGTTTCTTCTTCCGATGATCCCGGGTAGGAGACCCCCTTTCAGAGGAACTTCGACGATGCTCAGGACCAGAGCCCCGAGACGAAGCCTCTGACGAGGTCCAAGCCCGGCCGGAGTCAGAGAAGATACGCTCCCGCTGGTGCTGCCGACTCCTCAATGCTTTTGAGGACATCTTGCCGCATGGCCCGCAGATCATGGAGTTATGATCCGGGCCTAGGCAGCGGAGGCAGAAGTCGTGAGTGTCTGTAAGAGACATAAGTTTCTTACAGAGGTCACACTTTTTGAAGCCACTGGCCGCCATAGGGGGAAAAAGGGCCCCTGCGAGGTCGAATGACCAGGCAGCCAGGGAAAAGAAAAAAGCTCGAAGCCTGTCACGAAGGACAAGAAAAACCGAAAAATAACAGATGGACTCGTAACCGGCGTCGCGAGTCCGGGCGGGAAAAGAACCGACGTCGAACCGAAGAAAAATAAAGAAAATAGAGAAAAATCAACTTTTCTGCGGGGGATTCACAGGCAACGTCTGTAGGGCTCCGCGGAAAAAAGAAGACTGAGCAAGATGGCACCCTTGGGCGGGAAGAGGACCGCGCATGCGCGCTGCAATTCCCAAAGGCTTTCTTTGAAAGCTGGGGAAAATTGCTCCGCGAGGGCTCTGTCGGCGCCGACGTCACCCATATGTGAGGACTGACTTCCTGCTTGGTCCTGGAGAAGAGGTACTAATGCCACTGTACAAGTCATTGGTGAGGCCTCACTTAGAATACTGTGTTCAGTTTTGGAGACCATATCTCACAAAGGATATAAAAAGAATGGAAATTGTTCAGAGGAAGGTAACCAAAATGATTTGGAGCCTGTATCAGAAGACTTGTGAGAAGAGACTTGAAGACCTAAATATGTATACTTTGGAGGAGAGGAGGGACAGGAGAGACGATTCAGACCTTTAAATACTTAAAGAGCATTAATGAACAAACCTCTTTCAAAGACAGGGAATCTGTAAAACTAGACAGCATAACATGAAACTGCAAGGGGGTAAATTGAAAGGCAATGTCAAGAAATCCTTTTTAACTGAAAGGATGGTGGATGCTTGGAATGCCCTCCCGATGGAAATGGTAGGGGCAAATACAGTGACAGAATTCAAAATGGCATGAGACACGACACAATGGAACCCTTTATAGCAACAGGATAAAATCAAAATAAACTTATCTTATATCTCAACAAACAGGAGTGACCTACACGGAATAATGGGTACACCCCTAAACAAAGGCATGGGAAGGGGTGACCTGCACAGAGCGGCAGGTGCACCTACTCTTGCCACCTTGCTGGGCAGACTAGATGGACCATAATGGTCTTTATCTGCCATCATATACTATGTACTATGTTTCTTGAAAACGTAGGACTGTCTGGTGGATGGCTTTCTAGATGCTAAGAGGATGTCCTTAACCTCCTGGGGAAGGTTAATACCTTGGAAGGCTATGCTTTCAACAGCCATGCTGTGAGATGGAGACTGCAGATCGGGATGGAGCAGCATCCCCGCATCCTGAGAGAGGAGATCTGGAGCAGACCCCAGATCTATGGGTTGAGCTGGAGACAAACACAGAAGTAGAGAGCACCACGGTTGATGTGACCAGCGTGGGGCTATGAGTATCATGAAGCCCCTGTCTGGAGTTTGAAGAGAGTCTTGGGAATTAGGGGAATGGGAGGGAAGGCATATAAGAAGCCATGTCCCCAGTGGAGGTGAAAACATCCACTTGTTGGCTGTCCGGCGCAGGGGTCCTGGTACAAAAGTGAGGGAGCTTGGCATTCTGAGGACTTGCAAAAAGGTCTCTCTTTGGAGTCTCCCAGATCTGAAAGATACAGAAGACGGTCTACATGAAGAGACCACTCGAGGGGGGAGGAGGATTAGACTTAGTCTGTCTGCTAAATCATTTGTTTGCCCGGGAGATACACTGCTTGGAGGTGAATGTGATTATGTATGGCAAAGGACCAGAGATGCAGAGCATCGCTGCAGAGGGTTGAAGAACCTGTTCTGCCTTGGTTGTTCACGTACAACATGGCTACTTGATTGTCAGTTTGAACTAGGACTCTGCGGCAACAAAGATGGTCCTGGAACACTTTTGAAAGCATTGAGAATAGCTCTGAGCTCCAGCAGATTTGCATGAAGTCGTGACTCCTGCCGAGACCAGAGTCCTTGAGTGGAGAGGCACCCCAAATGAGCTCCCCAGCCCAGTCTGGATGCATCCGTCATCAAGGTACATTGATGTGCAGACATCTGAAAAGGTGACCCTACAAGGAGATTTTCTGGGGATTGCCACCACGGGGGAGAGATGAGACCATAAGAGTAGAGACTTATCTTGTCCCCTAGGCACTGCACCAGACCATCCAACACTCCGATCGGTGTCAGGCGAGGGAGCAGGAAGGCAAACCCCTCCCCGGCTCACCAGCCCAAGACCAATCAGGGCCAAGAGAAGCAGCATTTAAAGGACAGAGCGCCATAGGGAGCCAAGGCACTGCACCAGACCATCCAACACTCCGATCGGCACGGCAAACCCCTTCCCGCTCACCGGCCCAAGACCAATCAAGGCCAAGAGAAGCAGCGTTTAAAGGACAGATTGCCATCGGGCACATCTGCGCCTGCAGGGCCCACGCCTGAGGGCACTTTGGCGCGGAACTTAGGCAGCCAAGCTACATGAAAACATACTCCAATCAAGACAGATCACCTCAAGAACCGCACAAATCTAAAAAGCCACCGACTGCACACGCACAAAGGAATTGGTAATTAACCTGCTTTATATCACTTAAATGTACAGTACCCTATTACCAAATACATACGTCCACAACCACTGTAACAAAGCCTATACTGTAAACAAAATAGCCTCATCAACAAACACACACAGAATCAACAAAGCTATTTGCACCACTCCCATCTCACTTTAGAAATATGGAAGGACTCCTAGCTACCCTACTCCTCTTACTACTACCTACCATCTTAATAAAGCCAGCAAATGCAACGTGCACATGGAATAATCCAATCCCAATCCTCTACAAACCCAGGCTACAACTAATAATCCAACCATGGTATCCTAACCACCAGAGGAGACATCACTGTATACCAATACAAGCAAATGAGCCTGCACGAACAGTTCCGCACCCTGAACCGCAAACCACAAGTGTCAAATGCTCTCTAATAAATGCACGCTCAGTTTGCAACAAAATACATACTATATCAGACTATATCCAAGACAACGAAGTAGACGTCATGTGTATAACAGAATCATGACTGACTGACGCAGACAACGTACTCTTAAACCAACTCACTCCTACAACCATGGACTTCCACCACAGTCCTAGAACTCGATGCAGAGGCGGAGGAGCACTCATCCTCTCCAACAAGCAACTAAACATGAAGATCAGACACACAGTCAATCCCCACGATAAACTCTATACCCTAGAAAACAAGAACATAATGATGACCCTAATATATAGAGCACCAACCTTTGATCCAGATGACCTCTCTCACATAACAAAGCTTGCCACAAGATACTCTAACAAGGAGAAACACCCAATAATACTAGGGGACTTCAACCTGAACTCCCTAGCCTCTACACATGCCACATCATTCTTAAATGCCTTAAACTCCTTAGACTTCACACAAGTCATCAACAGCCAAACACGTGACAGCGGAAACACCCTTGACCTAGTGTCCGTCCCCTTCACCATCCATCATCACATCGACTACAATGTTTCCCCTGTACCCTGGTCCGACCATCATATGATCACCTTCAATTTACCTATCAACTCGACTCAACCAAGACAAAACTGCTCCAATAACTCATGCCGCTTCAAAGAATTCAACAAAGACAGCCTCCTAAAGCAACGCCTTCCAACCCTAGACAACAATTCTACAGACACCCCCCCCCCCCCCCCAGCACTTATATCTAACTGGAATAAATCCATTGCTTCAGCAGCCCTTGCATCACCCCAAAAAAAAGAAAACCCATAGAAGCAAAAGCAGCTCCCTGGTACACCTCTGGGATAAGACAAGCAAAAAACTTACACTACGAAGACTGGAAAGCAGATGGCGGAAACTAAAGATCAGACAGATAGACAAGAATACAGAGCAAAACAAGAATATAACAAATTGATACTGGACCACAAAAAACAGCACCATACAAACATCATAATGAAATCACTCAACCGTCCTAGAGAGCTCTTCACAATAGTCAAAGACCTAACCAGAACACCCCATAACAATGCAGACCTTCTATCCCCTGAGACATATGCAACCCATATACAAAGCAAGCTCAATTGCCCCCATAGCCCAATGAGCCTACCCCCTCCAGTACCACCACTACAAAAACAGGATACATCAAAGAAATGGACATCATTCTACTCAATCACCAAAGAATATTGCACCAACCTACTAAAAGCTCTCAATATAACATCACCTCTCAACCCCTGCCCTACCACATGAATAAGAGCCATCTCACAAGAAATAGCACCAATCCTATGCAAAATAGTAAACCTCTCTCTCACAGAAGGAAATATGCACCACAGCTCAAAACCTCTTCAATAAGACCACTCATAAAAACACAGCCTCTGATCCAAACTCACCATCTTCATATCGCCCAATATCAAGCATACCACGCCTCTCCAAGATAATTGAAAAAGCCATACAGCGCCAGCTCCAGGACCATGTTGACTCAAACTTTCCCCTTGACCCACAACAGCACAGATTCCGAGAAGCGCACGGAGTAGAAACCCTATTCACTTGACTGATGAACACAGTCCTTAAGGGGGATCGAAAATACCAAACGTGGCTTCTTACTTATTTTCATTGACATTTCCGCCGCATTTGACTCAATAATACACTCCTCACTACTGGACAGACTGGCAGAGATCGAAATAAGTAATATCACAATGACTTGGTTTTGTTCCTACTTGACTGAAAGAACAGCACAGGTGAAGATAATGTACAGCAAATCAAAACCATAAGAACATAAAGATATGCCATACTGGGTCAGACCAAGGTCCATCAAGCCCAGTAACCTGTTTCCAACAGTGGCCAATCTAGGTCACAAGTACAGTGCAATTTCCCCAAAAGACACAGGTTCCTCAATGCTTGTATTGGGTCAAGCAGTGATATCCCAGGTCCCCTTTAATAACGGTTTATGGACCTTTCCTCCAGGAACTTGTCCAAACCTTTAAGCCCAGCTACACTAATAGCTCTTACTACATCCTCCGGTAACAAATTCCAGAGTTTGATTACATGTTGAGTGAAAAAATATTTTCTCTTATTAGTTTTAAATAGGTTACCCTGTAGCTTTATTGCATGTCCCCTAGTCTTTTTATATTCCGACGATGTAAACAATCGATCTACGTTTACCCGTTCCACTCCATTCATTAATTTATAGACCTCTATCATATCAATCTTCATCAGGGCGTACCCCAAGGCTCGGCCTTATCTGCTTTACTCTTCAACATATATATTCAACCAGTCTAAGATCATACAAAAAAAACATGCACTACCATCTATACACAGACGATGTCATGATATACTCCCCAATTGACAACTCCAGACTTCTCATCCATCTCCGCATGCATGATAGAAGAAACTGAATGGCTCTCAGAGCGAAATTTATCAACTACAAGAAATCTGAAGCCTTTGTGATCTCAAGAGACACTTCATTCAAACCCCCAAATAATACACTAATTAGAAGCTGTCCAATCCCAATTAAGAACGAGGTAAAATACCTGGGAATACACCTGGCCAAGTACAGATCTACATTAACAGCCCTGGTTGCTGGTCCCGCAGCCCATCATCATGTGCCTCCTTTGCAAAGATGCAGAGAGAGCCTATTAGAGGCCAGATCCTGTCTACCACCCTGGCCAAGTGAAGGCAGTCTGGTAGGTGGCGCTACATAATCTGCATGTGGTCCACAGGCTCAACTTCCAAACTCATTAACAAAACATCCAAGGTCTACTACAAAATTAAGGTCCTATAGAACCTATGATCCATATTGGAACAGAACCACTTCAGAGGTGTCTGCCAAACAATTATCACTCTGCAAATAGACTACAGCAACATGATACTCCACGGCCTACCCAAGAGCACAACTCACTCTGCAAATGGCACAAAATACAACGGCCAGACTGATTACAGGATCAAAGAAACACGAGCACATCACAGCCGCATTAGAAGACCTCCACTGGCTACCCAGATCCAGAATTTAATACAAAGCCATAATGATGACATACAAGATATTAAATAATCAGTCCGCTGAATGTTTAAATGAGATAATCAGAAGAGTGCCAAACACACGCTCAAGGAGGAAGTTTCACCAAAACACTATCCAAAGCCTCTATACCACCTAACTCCTCACAGAGTTCTTCACAGAGCATTTGAATATTATACACCATCACTATAGAACTCAATTCCACACAACCTAAGAGATACTACAGACATCGCCGACTTCAGGAAGTATCTAAAAACATCTCTTTTCAACAAACACTACAACTGCATACGAGACCCACAACCACAGGACTGAATTCCCTACACAGTTGTCCCCCCTCAACAAAATGACTCCCAAGCCTGTACTTATACGTTGTACATAGTTTTAGAGTTGTAAGCTGTTAACTGTTAATAGTTAAATTTCTGTTCTTTGTAAGAAAGTTCTGTTTTCTGTAAACCGCTTTGATAAAATGAAAAGCGGTAAATAAAAAATGTTAAATAAATAGGCGACCTGATGCCCGAGACCACTGGGATGACAGTGTCTATTGGGTTATGCACATGAGTAGATGGGCATGTGGAACTACATGCACCGTTGATGCCATATGATCCGGAAATTGTAGCATTTCTCGAGCAGTCAAATATTTCTTGAGTCATGCCTGAGATGCTAACTGATTGAGACGAGCACAGCAGAGTTGGGGCAGAAATGCTCTTGACTGCTGAGCATTTAAGAGGGCCACTATGAACTTTAGAGCTTGAGAGGGGATGAGTTGGGACTTTGGAAGATTTATGACAAATCCCAAATGTTGTTAACACCTGCATGGTGCGTGAGAGGGACAGACTGGCCTCTTGAGAGATGCTTGCTCTTATGAGACAGTTGTCTAAGTAAGGGAAGACAAATACCCCTAGAGTACTTAGAAATGCGGCTACTACCTCCATGCATTTTGTGAAGATTCTTGGGGCAGAGGCAAGGCCAAAAAGCAGGACTCTATTGATAGTGTCTTCCTTGAAACATGAAGTGCAGAAACTGTGTGTTCTGGATGAATAAGAATATGCGCGTACACTTCCATCAGGTCTAGAGAACAGAGCCAGTCCTGACTCTGGAGATAGGGAAGAAGGGTCACCAGGGAGACCATCTTGAACTTCTCCTGTAGGAGATGCTCGTTTAGGTCTCTGAGGTCTAGAATGGGCCTATATCCCTCCCATTTTCTTTGGGATAAGAAAATAAGGAGAATAGAAGCCCATTCCTTGCAGGAATGCTGGAACCTCCTCTATTGTGCCCTGCAGTAGAAGGGAGGTAACCTCTTGTACTAACAGAGCAGTGAGAGGAGGCTGAGAATGGAACTCTTGATGAAAACTGGGGGGTGGGGGTGTGTAGGCTTCATAGATGAAGTTTGTATCCCTCCCATACTACTGTTAATGTCCATTCCTCCGAAGTGATGAGATGCCATCTGTTGACATAATGGCAGAGTCTACCAGGAATGTGGATATGGTTGGGATTCTCCAGAGGCAGGACAGCTATATTCTCTAGAAAGGAGTCAAAAACCCAGAGCAGCCAGAGTCTGCTGAGGTGGCTGAGACTTGGGAGTCTGAGCCTTCTTTTGTTGTTTTGGAGGTAGTTGTCCCTTCTGAGGAGCATGATGCCAACATTGAACAGCAGGGGTATAAGAAGGATAATACTACTACTTTTTATTGAAGGCAGCATTCTTTGCTGCTTTCTTCTTAGCTGGGTTGGCAGTAGATCTAGAGAGCCTATTTAGGGTAGTGTTCTCAGACTCCAACTGAGAGGCCTTGCCTTGCCAATCCTTGCCAAAAAGGTTTTCACCAGTGCAAGGGATATTACCTAGATTATCTTGAACCCATTATTTAACATCTTTGTTAGTGATATAGCAGAAGGGCTGTTGGGTAAGGTTTGCCTCTGTGGATGATACCAAAATCTGCAACAGAGTAGACACCCAGGAAGGTATAGATAACATGAGGAGGGATCTAGTTAAGCTTGAAGAATGGTCTAGAATTTGGCAGCTGAGATTTAATGTTAAAAAATGCAAGGTCATGCTTTTGGGCTACAGCAATCCAAGGGAGCAATATAGTATAGGGGGTGAAGTACTTTTGTCCACTAAAGACGAGCGGGACCTAGGCGTGATTGTGTCTGATGATCTTAAAGTAGCTAAAGAGGCAGAAAAGGGGACAGCAAAAGCTAGAAGGATGCTTGGGTGCATATGGAGAGGAATGGCCAGCAGAAGAAAGGAGGCGATAGTGCCTCTGTATAAGTTTTTGGTGTGACCTCATTTGGAGTGCTGTGTGCAATTCTGGAGACCGCACCTTCAAAAGGATATAAACAGGCTGGAGTCAATACAGATGGTGGCTCCTAAAATGCTTAGTGGTGTTCATTATAAAGCATATGAGGACAGACTTAAGGATCTTGAGAAAGGTAGAGGTGGACTTGTTTGGGAGGGGGGAGGGTGGAGGATGATAAGTGACAGCTACCCAGAAAGCTAGTGGAGAAAATAGGTGGATGGCATGGACTTCAGAAGGAAGCAAATGAATTAGATGGAGGGAGGAGGAGAGGCTGAAATTGGCAGGAATGAGAGAGAATAGGGACCCAACCACCACCACGGTCAATGGGCCATATTGTATGGGAAAATAAGTAGCCTCTGTGACAGAGGGCAGCGACTGAAGTGCAATCTTTAGAGAGAAGCTAAATTTCAGTAAGAGCCAGGAGATGCAGTAGATTAGGGATAAAGAAATCATGAATGAAGGCAAGTTTATTGGAGACAGAATGTGCATTCCACAAGGAGCATGAAAAAGGGAGAGAAAGGGACATAAAACAAGATTAAAAAGGTTATGCATTGATCTGCCCTGGGAGCATGGAAGAAGTTGGGAGTCAACATCTCCAGATGAGAAAAAGTGGCACGATGAAAGTGACGATGAGGTTCCCTCAGTGAGAGTGGAGATAGTTGAATGAGAGAAGAAAATGGTGAAGCTCAAGGGCAGATAACAGAAGACAAAATGGTATGGGAGGTGGGAACAGTAAGAAGTGGGTGATAAAAAAAGTAGTGGAATTGTCAGAATCAGAGGAAAATATTAGGGAAAATTAACATGAAAAACACAAAGTGATGTGGAGAGAGGGAGGAGAGAATGCAAACCAAAAGGAGACACAAGTGGAAAGGGAGGAAAACGTTCTGGTGGGTTCAGGTGTACCCGAGTTAATTGCATCAATGAGCAGAGGAAGACTATGAAAGAATATTAAGCTAGGGATGGGTAATAAAGTGTTGAGAAGGGAGACAGCACTGCAGAGAGAAGGAGCTGGGAACAGGACAAACAGAAGATGAGACACAATGAAAACAAAGACAAAAAATAAAGAAAAATAAAACTAGATTCTTAACAGGCAAAGGAAAATGCCTGAACAGAGTATACAAAGCTATCAGAGGCTTGCAATGAGGGTGCTCTCACCCAGCAGGAACCTCCAAAATGGAGGGTTAGAAGCTCAAGGGATCCCAGACCAGAGTGGGGAAGACACAGACGCCCAACCCCTGAGGAAAGCGTGAGATATCCGGGTTCAAGGAGAGAGAGCCACCGGACCTCAGAAACAGGCAAAGCTGCCACCTGAACTTTTACAAAGTGCACACCCCTGCTGGAAAGTGGACCCTACACGCTAGCCATCTCCTTTCAAGAGCCAAGCAATAAGTGAGAAGGGAACTGGGTCCTTCAGGACAATTGGTCCCTGCTGCAATAGGCCCCAAGACTGAGGCAACCGAAGAGGCGGCGCCTGCAGGAGCCACATCAACTCTAACCACACTCTTCTGCCAATCTGAGGCTACCAGAACAATCCTGCCTGGGTGGCATTCTTTATGCTGAATCACGTGTCCCACCAGGGGCCACAGAGGAAACACATACAGCAGGTGCTAACTTGGCCAAGGCTGGGTCAGAGCATAGACACCATTGGACCCTGTTTTCATGTGGCAACTAAAGCAGCAGAAAACCTTGGCCAATGGAGTGGGTTACCTCAGCGGCATAGAAGCAACAGAAATGTCTCCTGACTTAACTCCCACTCTCCAGGATCCAGAGAGCAACGCCTGATGCAGTCGACTTCCATAGTCCACTTCCACCTCGGCAATGTGCTGAGCCGACAAGTCTAGGAGGTCCTTCTCCACCCTGGTGAACAGGAGAGCCATCTCTAGAACTACCCTGGCATTCCTCATGCCACCTTGCCCACTGACATAGCCATGGTGCTGTTTGAACACACTCAAACCACCTGGCTCTTGACCAGGGGCTAGAAATGCAGAACAGCCAGTCTGATGGCCCTTGCTTCTTGGCAACTGATAAACCATATTGCTTTCTCTGCAGTTCCAATGGCCCTGGGCTCTACGGTCTTGGCAACTGGCTCCCCAGCACAGGAGACTGACATCAGTCATCAGCAGGATCCAGGAGAAATTGTCCAGCAGCATGCCCTTCCTCAGATGACAGGGCTGCTGCCACCCCCACAGGCTAGTCTTCACAGTCAGTCATCGGGAGCAGGAGCCTGTGCTCGGACTCCTCAGAACTCAGGAACCAGTGAGTAAACAAGGACTGCTGAAGAGGCCGCACATTCGAGCATGCACCCATGGCACCAGCTCTATGATCATTACCATTAATTCAAAGAGCTCAAAATAATCCCACAAGGTGGAAGCCTGCAGTGCACAGAACCGCGCCAGGCAATCCAACAGTCTTTTGACAGTCTCCTTTGGCAGGAACATTCTGCACACTTGTGTCAAAACATGGTTTCCAAAACTCCAAGAATTGGGAAGGCAACAGCTAGCTCTTTTCCTGATTGATCGCCAAGATAAGGCCTTCCAAGCCTCTGAAAGGGAACAGGCCTTGATGAGCCAGCCCAGATATGAATGGACACAGATCCCTCAGCGCAGCAGCCACCACCACCATAAACTTGGAGAATATCCTTGGGGTGATGGATTGTCCAGAAGGGAGGGTGATGAACTGATAGCAAGGCAAAGCACAGCAAAACACACATTTTTGCTAATCTGCCTTGATCGTGATAAGAAAAAAAACGCCTTGGCCAGATCCAGAGTGCACTGTTTGAATCACAGAGTGCAACGTTTCCATCCGGAAGCATAGGACATGCAGTGCTCGCTGACCACCTTGAGTCCAGAAGAGGCTGGAAGAAAGCCCCCAGCTAAGTGAAACATTAAATACCTTTATGGAAATGGGTAAAAGGAACAACATATGGAAAGCGATGTGTATAAATGCCTGTAAGCATGGGAAATAAGACCCCAGATGTTGAAGCTTTAATGGGAGAGGCTGACTTGGATTTAGTGGCAGTTACAGAAACATGGTTCACAGAAAACCGTGACTGGGATGTAACTATACCAGGTTATACTTTATTCAGAAAGGACAGGGTAGGAAGAAGGGGAAGAGGAGTAGCACTATTGTATTACTAATTAAAGATTTATTTGGATCAGCAAGGAATATTGAACTTTTGAGCCATCCTGCATGTGAGAAATCAACTGAGAAATCATGCTGAGCCAGCCGTTTGCTAGCTTACTAACCCGGAGATCAAAACTGTAAGGGACTGTGGAAGATCAGAATTGTTTATTGACTCGGAGAACAGACAGGGGCTGGAGGAGGACTGAACAAACAAAGGCTGGAGAGGGACTGTGGCAAACCTGAATTGTTTATTAACATGTAGAACAAACAGAGGCTGGGAGCAAACAAAAGCTGGAGAAGGATGGTCAAATTACTGAACAAAGGTGTATGGGGTGGAGAATATCTGTAGAGAAAAGCTCATATGAGGAGTCATGTGGTCCAGCTGCAACACACTTACAGCCTATATAGAGAGAGAAAATCCAGAACAGAGAGAGAGTAGATATCCGCTTGGCCAGGCGCATGCCAACGCGTGAAGAATCCCAGACTTTTCTCCAGCATTCGCCGAGGCTCTCCCAGCTGATGTTAAAGGGCTGCGATGATGGCAGTTTGGTGACGCATTGTTCTGTTCTTGTAAGGGACAGGGGAGTTTGGAGATGCAATATCAATTGTTTTATTGTCATTGTAATATCACTAACGTTTGTTCTATTGTAATGTCACTAACTTATTGTCAAGCTAATTGTCATATTAAATAGCTTATTAAATACCATGCATGTGTGGCTGAATGATCTTGAATTTAATAGAATCCTAGGCAATACAACTATATATAAAAAATAATATTAAAGCTTTGGAACTACAGAGCTTAAAAAGGGACAGAAGAGGCACTGTGGGTTAAACTAGAAAGAGGGAAAGAGAAATCTATTTGCATTGGTGTGATATACAGACCTCCCTCACAGGAGGAAGAGGTGGACGGAGAGTTAATTGAAGACATACGCAGCATTGCTAGGAAAAAGGGAAGTGCTACTGAAGCACAGTTACTTACCTGTAACAGGTGATCTCTGGGAACAGCAGGAATAAGTCTTCACATATGGGTATGTCGGTACCGACGGAGTCTGCGCGGGAACGCTTCCCAGCATCCAATCAAAGAGCTTTTGGAAGCATCCCACCACGCCTGCGTGCTGCCTTCCCGCCTTTCCCAACTGCCTCTCCTCAGTTAAGTTTAAAGCTGAGACAAAGAGAGAGAGAGAGGAAAGGAAAGATAGATAGGGGAGGTGGGTGGGTTGTGAAGACTTATTCCTGCTGTTCCCAGAGATCACCTGTTACAGGTAAGTAACTGTGCTATCTCCAGGAACAAGCAGGAATGAGTCTTCACATATGGGGGACTCCCAATCTAAGATGCCTGGAGTCCCAGCATGTTATAGGTTGGAACATGCTATCCTGCACAACACCAGGCATCCTGAGGATGGAGGGTAGGAGTTGAAGAAAGAAAGGTGCTGTGGAACAGCTAACCTAGCATAGGACTGCAGAGAAGGAGTCCATGTGCGGGTGATAATCATCATCAATGATATTGAAGGAATATTGCAATATGGACCTCCCCTAACAGGATTACACAGCAAAAAGGAGGTTCATGGGATCTACTGGGAACCCAGTAGGACAACCTCAAGGATGACCTCACTGTGAAGTGGAGGTAATAAACCTGTAGGAAAAAACAGTGGAGGTCAGATTCCTGAAAGGTAAGAGGGGACCCCGGTGAGAACTGGGGTAGTACCAAAAACAGTGGGCCTTCAGCGGAAGGCTTTATGATAAAAGCCAAACTCTTTTGGCGACAAGAGTGGCTCACCCTTGGGAGCAAAAAGAGAAGGCCGACCGGATTGTACAAACAGGCACAGTCCTTGTGGGAGGAAAAGGTATGGAAACCCCTTGCATCCCAAAAGAAAGGACAAACGCCTGAGGCGTTAGAGCCTGTGATTAGCTGAAGATCCGCAATGTCTCTCCTAACTGGGGTCAGCTAGGAGAGATACTGGAACATGGAGAGCTTCAGAGGTACCTAAACCTTAAGGTTATGGTGGAAGTTGTTAACTACCACAAAAGTGGTTGTGAGTGTGGAACCCCAAACATGCTGGATAGCATAGGTATGGGTAAAGCCCATCTGTCAGAATCATATAGCTATACGAGTCTGGACAGTCAGGTAGATAAATGCAGGATACCTATCTACCGATAGTAAATATCTCGACAGATACATATATATAGATATATAGATATATATATATATATCATATAGATAGATAAATATATGAGAATATATCTATAGTGAGATATGAAGGGCACAAAATACACACAAAGATAGACAGACATCTGTAAGGTGTATGCAACAGATATGAATATATAGGCCTCTATATGGGTGTCTGCAATGAAGCAGACAGAGATATGCCTACAGAACGGTATTCACATAGGAAAATGTGGAGAGGAAAGATTCATCTAATAACAAGAAAGTGGTACCTACTTGAGAAGATATAGAGAGAATCTGTTCCCACTGGTTATGAGCTACAGGGATGCTAGGTAGTGAAATAACCAGGACGGTTACGTGAAAGCAGAGGATATCAGTCTGCAGCCAGCAAGTCCCGAGTATTCTAGAACTCTAGCATGGTGAGTGAACAGAAGACGCATAAAAATGAGATACCATGCTGACCTGCTTAAGGGCAAAAAAGGTATCATGTGTTCTTACCATGAGGACGAGCTGCAAGGAGAAGGCCTATGTCCTTTATCTGAAAAAGGAGAACCTTTCTAGTCATGGGAGACATGACTGAAAAAGCCTTTTCCAACCATCTAGGATAGCTATTGGAGAAAAACACCCCATGCTCTCTAGCAAGGGCCCATAGTGGAGAACTTCTCTGTAGAATTGCAGAGAGCATGATGCAGGAGAAATGAGGAGATAGGTACTGGCTCTCCAGCAGCCAGTCCTATGTCAACTATGCTGCCAAACCCAGGGGAATGGAGATGGCAGAAAAAGAAGACAATCCAAGTCTGTAGTGAAAAGATTTCCAAGACAGATAACAGTACTGACTTGGAATCACTACTAAAACTAGACAGAAAGTTAGTGGAGGACAAATCTGGTTGCTGGTGGACAAGAACCAGTGGTCCAAACATTAAGGCTCTTGCATTGGCAGCTGCTTGCTAGACAGCAGAAAGAATCTTACTGTTTAAAAACAGAAAGAACAGACAGAACAGGAGTAGAAAACTCTGGACATGTCTGATGAACTGCCTCAAAACAAGATTGAAAAAGAGGCGGCAACTCAGAGAGGAAAACTCCGCACTGGAAAAGTAACAAAACTAGCGAGGCTGAAGAAAAAGCCCTCCAGTGAAGCAATACCGCTCTTACAGCTTGGTAAGAAGGTAAAGAGAATGGAGCTGAAGAAGACTTACAAAGTAGTGAGTCTATAGAAAGGAAAAAAGACATGCTGGCAAAGGAACTATCGTTTGATAGTGGTTAGACCTCTTTCCCTAGCAGGAAGAAGAGGAGAACCCTGTGCCCTATAGGCATGAACATCCTGACAGCTCATAGAACATAGAAAAAAATGGATGTCTTTTGGGAAGAGATCCATGTCTAGGGTTTAGAATGAGAGCAGTGGATTGCCTCTATTGAGAAGAAGCAACTGCAGATTCTAACCCCCAGAGTCACAAGCATCTGATGAAGATTGATCAGAAACCCTGCAGTTGCTGGGTTTGCTGAGCCTGGTGAGAGGTTGAATTCTGCAGACCAGGACGATGCTTCCCCGGTTTGGGAACATCTGCATGATGGGCAGATGATGCATAAAACCTTCTTCTCCTATGGGAAGAAGGTTTGGCAGGACATTTCCTACCTACTGGGACATAAGAAGGTGCAGAACAGCCCTTAGGAACAGGTAAGTCAGTGGAAAACTGAGTAACCTGACGTAAAGACTCCTTGTTGAAAAGATTGTCTCCAGTACAAGGAGCATGTCCCAGTCTTTGCTGTGCCCATTTGTCTAAGTCTGAAGCCTGGAGCCAGGCTCTACGTCGTGCCCCTATAGATATAGCAGAAATCCTGCTAGCAGACTCAAAAAGAGTCTAGGGAAGCACGAGTAAGAAAGCAAAAGATACTCTGGAGATGCTTAAGCAGTGAAGAATAACCTGCACTCTTGGACTCTGGAAGAGAAGGAGTCAAAAGAAGTAATTGCTTTGTGACCTCCTCAAGAGATAGACTCATATAAAAAAATATATGAGAGAATTCTTGCAGAAAGCATAGATGTCTGGAAGGTTTGACGTCCAAAGGCATCTAGTGTCTTAGACTCACGACCTGGCGGATAAGAAGAGTGCTTTTTCTTACTCTTTACCCGCCTCATTGCTGATTCCACTACTATGGAATGATGATGAAGTTGAGTCTTTTGAAACCCTGGAGAGGGGGGCACCTGATATAAGAGATCAGTTGCTCTGGAAGGTGGGGGTACCCTTAAAGGTGTTTCCCACATTCCTAGAAGGAGATCCTGCAAGGAATGATGCAAAGGAAGCATTATGTTCTCCTTTGCTTTGGTAGAAACAGAGCCTTGTGCAGGATCATGTCCTGAGATAGGAATGGCAAGAGATCTTGCTATATCCAGGAGGAAACTCTGAAAAGAGGGATCCCCAACAGGAATCTCCCTTGAACAGGTTAGATCTGAAGAACTAGCCTGAGCACCGACAGAGCTATCCAAATATATAGGAATAGAAGATCCTGCACGGTGCAGTGTGGAATGCTTAAGGGATGGTCGCCGGTACTGGCTGTCAGCAGCAGCGACCGTCATTACCACATTGTCCATGCCATGTATCGACTCCAAGCTTGGTATAGAAGGGAGCGATCCTGTTGAAAAAAGCATGGCAGGAGTTGGCCACGATGCTACTGTGAATACCGGTACCGATGCCAATACCGGTACCGATGTCGGAGTCAAGCCCGACAGACATCGGAGCAGTCATCGGTGACAGTTCAATCGGTACCGAGGTAACCGAAGACCTCCGGCCACTATCCTCGGTACCGAGCCACCGGTATCGATCGGTGTCGGTACCAAAGCGCATTGGTACCCAGTCTGCCAGACTAGAGATCGATTCCAAACTCGGCATCGAGGGCAGAGAGCCTGATAAGCGAAGCATGGAAGGCACCGACCGTAAGGGTAATGAGGACATCGGTACCGACTTTGGTACCGTGTCTGATACCGGTGGATGAAGGTCAACCAGTGGCAACTCAATCGGCCTTGGGGGAACCGAGAGTTGCGGATCCAAATCATCGGAACCGAGCCTTCGGTACCGCCGAGAGCCGGTACCAAGGCGAGTCGATACCCAGTCCTCCAGACTGGAGAGCGATTCCAGACTTGGCATCGAAGGAAGCGAGGCTATCGATGTACGTCTGGAGGGTACCGACGTCGGTGGTAGTATCGGTGTTGGTACCGATAATGGAAAGTCAGTCTGGAGAGTATCCACCGGACCCGAAGGCACCGAGGACGCCAGATGACCATCCCTGGTGAGGAGTGTTTCATCCAACACCAGTGCCGATGCCGGGGTATCGGTACCGCTCAAAGCGGATGCCACCACCGGACACGGCTCAGGTATGTTCTGTGAGGGGTGAACCCCAGGAACAACCTGAAACCCCTGAAAGGCTTTGGAGACTGAAGACTCCCGCCGGGGTTTTGAAGCCAGAGGGCCCTCGAGGGCTAGGCCGGAGCCGTCTACATGCTGTGCATGAGACCTACCCACTCGAGGGCTGGCTAGTCTTAACAGAATGTTTGTGGGTTACCTGATCCTGTGTAGAAGAAGAAAGGGACGGTGCCCCGAAG
Source organism: Ichthyophis bannanicus (assembly GCA_033557465.1). NCBI lineage: Eukaryota > Metazoa > Chordata > Amphibia > Gymnophiona > Ichthyophiidae > Ichthyophis > Ichthyophis bannanicus. The sequence continues at coordinate 1,088,452,256 of CM066032.1, read as the reverse complement.
TTGGAGGGAAACCGTGTATCGAGGGAACCTCGATGTTGAAGACCTCTTCTCACCAAACTATTGTCAGGACCCAAGCAGGTTAGACATCGACTTCGAGGGTCTAAAAATAAAAGTTGTACCGCCACAGTTTGAACATTTCTTGGAGAAAGTGGCTGGCGGTTCCATGAAGGAAAAAGAAGAGGCCTAAAAGGCCTAAGAAACCGTGGGACACTATGAAGAAAAAATATCCCTTGAAAAAGGAAGATTTTACAAGAAAAGAAAAGAAAAGACCGGCGGTACCAGTGGCAACGGGAAAGACAGCCACGACCACAAGAAAACTAAAGAAATAAAACAAGAATTTTCTGCAGTGACAGGAGGACGTCCTGCCGACTCCGCGGAAAATGAAAACTGAGGAGAGGCAGTTGGGAAAGGCGGGAAGGCAGCACGCAGGCGTGGTGGGATGCTTCCAAAAGCTCTTTGATTGGACGCTGGGAAGCGTTCCCACGCAGACTCCGTCGGTACCGACGTATCCATATGTGAAGACTCATTCCTGCTTGTTCCTGGAGATTAGGGGATTTCAATATGCCAGATGTTGATTGGCACATTCCTGGTGCAGTATCATCTAGAAGTAAAGAGATCCTGGACTCTCTACAGGGAGAACTATTCACACAACTGGTAACAGAACCTACAAGTGAAGGGGCCATACTGGACTTGGTGCTTACCAATGGTGAAAGTGTCTCTGATGTTATAGTGCGAGATCATTTTGCATCCAATGATAATCAGATGGTGGGGTTCAGTATTAGGACTAGGGCTGTTAAAATCCATTCAAGGAAGATCATGTGATGCAGTGAGCAAGGCAGGATCGCTTCTGCAGGGCTCTGGCGGCTTCCCCCCAAAGAAGCTGATTAATGACGCAATTACCCTCCAATAATTAATTTTGAAGCGGGGCTAAGGTAGCAGAGCGGTGTTGGCAACCCTTGACGAAGGTGAGAGTCACCGCGGGTGCATGGCGGCGAAAACACTGCGGAAAGACCGCGTGCGGGTGATGGAGGATAAGATGGCGGCTAAGGCAGCATCCAGCCCGAAGGCCGACAGAGACATGGACCTCGTGGAGGAGGTTTCCCAAGCGGTAGTGACCGCATTGGAAAGCCGATTCAAAGGCTTGGCTGAACAACTGGCTCAGGTAAACCACTCGATTGTGGATTTTGGCACGCGCATGGGGGAGGCAGAGCAGAGGATTGCGGAGGTAGAAGAAGGGCAATCGGCGCAGGCCCAGCACGTGCAACGCTTAGAAGAGCTGATTAAGCGACACGAGGAGAAGATCGACGATCTTGAAAATCGCGGACGTCGGAAAAACTTACGCTTTGTAGGAGTTCCTGAGGCCATTGTGGATGGGGAGCTGCGAGGATATTTGGAAACCTGGCTAGCGACAAATTTGGAATGGACTGCCACCTTTGGCTCTGTAAAGATTGAGCGCGCACATCGGCTGGGAGGGCAGAGAAACTCCGGAGACCGGCCACGTGTGGTCATAGCTCGATTTTTAAACTATGCCCAAAAGGAAGATGTTATTCGAGCGGCGAGACGCTCTCGTGCACAGGGCCCAGACTTTGCTAAACTTTTGGTCTTTCAGGACTACTCAGCAGCAGTGAGCAGGAAACGCAAAGAGTTCGCTGGTATTTGTGCTGAACTAGCTAAGCGGGGGGTACGTTTTGCCCTGCTCTATCCGGCTCGGCTACGGGTGGAGTATAAAAATCGACAACGGGTCTTTGACACACCCGCCTCCGCCACCACGTTTTTGACTGAGATACGGCCCGTGGCGGGAGAAATGGGACTGAGCCAGACATAAGGTGGTGATTGCTGAACTGCCACTGGACCGGACTGTATGTCTGTTTATCACTATTGTTCTGTTTCTATGTTTTGCTTCTTCTCTGTGATGAAGCTGGGAGTCTGCCTGGTGTCTAGGAGGGGGACGATTGATTCTATGATGTTTGAATTGCGGGTTGTTAAAGTATAGGGAGGTTGAAGGGATATTTTTGTCTGGGGGGGAGCCCAATGCATCATTGTGATTTGGTGAGTGCTCCACATGGAGAGAGATAGGTGGTTGTTTGAGGTACAGGGGAGGGAGGGGGGGAGGGGGGCTGGGACGGGTGAGGGAGTGGGGAGAGGGGATTTAGTGGGGAAGGTTTTGGGGGAGGGCATAGGATTTGTAGGATCTATCTTTTGGACCAAGGAGAAGGGGATAGGCTTCGGAGTTGGTGTGGTGGACGACAGCTGCGATATGTGTGTAGGGGAGGGGGTGGTGGGGGGAATTCTAAGCTGGGGGAGTTCCCTTCATATCAGAGTGCAAATTTGCTGATGGGTATGATGCGAATGCATGTGAATGACCATGGCTGAGGGCTTACGGCTGATTACCTGGAATGTGTGTGGTGTTGGGACTCCAGTAAAGCGCTATAAGATTCTCCGAGTACTTAGAGACCAAAGAGCTGATGTGGCTTTTCTACAGGAGACGCATCAGAGTGTCCTGGAACATACCAAGCTAGCCAGGGGGTGGGTTGGGAAGGTATATGGGGCCTCCTCGGGTGGGAAGAAGGCGGGAGTAGCGATTCTGATCAGGAAAGGGGTGGATTGGGAGGTAGAACGCTGTATTAGCGACCCGGGTGGACGATATGTTATCCTGGTGGGCACCATCAAAGGAGTCAAAGTGGGTCTGGTGAATATTTATGCCCCGAACATTTATGATGCTCATTTTAACACACGAGTGAACAAATGTTTGAATGAACTTGGCTCCCTTCCCTTTATAATGGGAGGGGATTTTAATTGTGTTTTAGATGAAACGATCGATAGGTCTGGAAGTAGGGGACTGACGCCAGACCGGAAATCTCAGTGGCTACGGGGAGTGTGTGAGGGATTTAATTTGCTTGATTACTGGAGAGCGTTACACCCCCTAGATAGGGATTATACACATATTTCTAGAGCCCATGACACAGGGTCCCGGCTGGACTATTTTTTGGGGTCCCAAACATTATTTAATAAAGTCCTTAGAGTAGAGATTGGCCCGGTGGTCATATCCGACCATGCTTATGTCCGGATGGACATTGGGTGGGGGGCGAGGACCGCTGGATCCTTTTGGCGCTACCCGCTGGGTTATACCAAGAGTGGTCAATTTGCGGCCTTCTTATGCTCAAAGTGGGACGAATTTGTTGAGTTTAATGGGGAACAGCGTAGTAATCCCATTCTTTTTTGGGAGGCCGCAAAGGCGGTTCTGCGAGGGAATATTATTGAGTTTGGGGCCCGGCAGAGGAAAGCTTATGCCGCCCGTTTAATTCTATTGGAAAAACAGTTGTGTCAAGCGCGGAGACCGTTCACCCAGCATCCGTCTCGGGGGAGGAAATTAGAATTTACTCGGTTGCAGCAGGAGGTGAGTGCTGTGATGCAGGAGCGGGCGACACAATCACTATTGTATTATCGATATAAGCTTTATAAATATGGGAGTAGAGCGGGGGGTTTGTTGGCCAGGCTGGTTAAAACTAGTAGAGGACGGGCACATATTGGAGCCCTGAGGGATGCTAGGGGTGAGATTCGGACTGGGCAGGCCTATATTGAGGAACGGTTTCGGGAGTATTACCGGACTCTTTATGGAGCGGACACTGGAGATTTAGCGCAAATGTAGGCTTTTCTTGGGAAGGTGGACCTGCCTAGTCTATCTTTGGAGGAGAGCGAAACTCTCAATGCCCCCATCACTGAGGAAGAGATCCGGGGGGCCATTAAGCAGCTGCGTATGTGTCGGGCACTGGGACCTGATGGGTACCGGGGTGAATTTTATAAGCTACTGGTGGATAAGGTGGTGGACCCTTTACGGTCCTTCTATTCTGCTTTGATTGAGCGCCAAGCCTTTCCGTATGAACCAAACAGGGCAGTCCTTACTTTGATTCCTAAACCAGGTCGGGATGGGTTGCTGCCCGAATCGTATCGGCCGATTTCACTTTTAAATGTAGATATTAAGCTTCTGGCGAAAATTATGGCTAATCGGCTGGCGGAATTCCTCCCACAATTAGTTCAGGAAGACCAGGTGGGATTTGTTAGAGGCAGGCACATCATAAAGAATATTCGTAAAATAGTCTCGTCCTTATATATGACCGCGACAGCAGGGGAGCCAGCTTTGCTAATCAGTTTTGACGCTGAGAAAGCGTTTGATCGTGTGGATTGGCAATACATGTATCATTTATTGGCCACCATGGGGATAGGGGGATTTTTCTTGGACACTGTTAAGCTTCTGTATTCGGACCCTCACGGGCAGATTTTGGTAAATGATTCTATTTCTCAGGACTTTCCTATCCGGAGGGGAACACGGCAGGGATGCCCTCTGTCCCCACTTTTATTTGTGCTCACTCTAGAGCCCCTCTTAGAGCGCATCCGAACTCATAAGGGACTGGTTGGGGCCAGGGTGGGGAAGGAGGAATTTCGCGTATCTGCCTTTGCAGATGACCTTCTCGTTTACTTGGGGATTCCTAGGAAGACTCTACCAATCTTGCTGAGACTGGTGGCGGATTTTGGGGAGTTTTCGGGTTTGAAATTAAATTTAGATAAATCCGAGGCTCTAGATTTGCAGCGAACGTTACAGAAAGACTGGGATGCCTTTCCGTTGAAATGGGCGGGAGAGACCCTTCATTATTTGGGGGTCTACTTGACAGCTGATGTAGGTCAAATACAGCAGGTCAACTTTGCGGCCCTGTTACCACAGACGGTAGAGCGCATGCATGGTTGGCGGGATCTCCCGCTCTCCCTGGGAGCTCGGATAGCCCTCTATAAGATGACCCTTTTTCCCAAATGGCTGTATATGTTGCAAGGTTTGCCTATCCTGCTGACGAAGCGGGAGATAACAAAAGTGGCAAAATGTTTAAATTCCTTTTATTGGCGAGGGAAGAGACCTCGGTTGAGTCTTAAGACGCTGCAGCGACCCTGGGGGGGTGGTGGCATGGGAGCCCCTGATCTGCGGAGTTATAATATAGCCTGTTTGCTGCGGAACTTACGGGATTGGTTGGGGACTACAGCAGACTACACACCCTTGGTATATGAGCAGGCAGTAGCGGAACCTTTGGCCTTGCGGTTTATTTTGCATGCGGCGGTTGTTGATCTCCCTCCGTTGGTTGGGGAACACCCTATTTTTAAGGTCATGCGGAGGGTCTGGCGTCTGTTATGTAAGGCGTACTCCTGGAATCCAGGGATTACCCCCTTTCTGCCTCTCTATGGAAATGGGGCGTTTGGCCCCGGGTTAAACGGGGGGACATTTCGGAGGTGGGAAGCTCGAGGAATTGTGGCCTTAGAGCAGGTAACGGATGATCGGGGGCAGGCGCTCGCCTTTACCACTATTCAACTTAGCTATGGTCTCGAGCGTCGGGATTGGTTTGCATATTTACAGTTGCGTAGTTACCTACGGAGCTTGGACGGGCGGAGCCTGCAAACTACTATCTGTTCTAAATTTGAGGAATTGTTGTATGCGGGGAGCATGCAGCGGGCGAGAGTGGCATTGTTACATAAGGAATATATTCGTATCACCGGGTTCCCTGACGAGCCAGCTTTGGCAGAGGCTTGGGCCCATGACCTGGGGGTGGAGATCCGCGGGGTGGATATAATGCAATTGTTTGCGGATATCCCCCAGTGGATTAAGACGGCAGATTTTCGGGATATGCAGTACCGCATTGTGCGCCGCTGCCACTTTTCTCCTTGTCGAGCGTTTCGGGCGGGCAGTAGCGCTACTGCGGATTGCCCCCGATGTGGGGTGGCCCGGGCTGACCTGGGACATATGTGGTGGCAATGTTTGGTGGTGGTTCGCTTCTGGAAGGCGATTGTGGGATGTCTTACGGGCGTTTTCGGGTGCCCACTCCATCGGGACCCTCAGATTTTGGTGCTTGGTATGGTCAGGAGGGTGACAGGTCTGGGGGGGGGGGGGTCAGCGACTTTGGCTGGGTAAGGTTCTTCTCGTGGCGCGGCGAGTGATTTTGTTGAACTGGTTACAGCCCAAGGGCCCTACCTTAGGTCAGTGGACGCAGGAGGTGTATCGGCTCCTCCTGCTAGAGCATCAAGGAGCTAAACGCGGGAAGGTAGCCACTGCTAGATTTGTTGAGGAATGGGGTCCCTACCTACACACTCTGTCTTCGCGAGAGCGAAGCCGAATTCTTAATGTGCTTGGATGAGAGGTGGGAGTGGTCCTGGTTGGAACAGCGGGTGTAGGGGGGGGGAAGGGAGGGATGGGGGAAGTTCGGCACTTACCTGTTAATTGATGATTGTAGAGGGGAGAATAATGGAGTTTTGGTTGGGATGGCTTTTGGATTAAGGGGGTGGGGTAGAGATGGAGGATATGATACCTGTTTGCTGTTGTGGTGATAGGAGGGGGGGCTTTGGGGGGCTTGTATGCTTGAGATAGTGTTCTGGTGGGTAGCTGTGGTTGGGGGGTACTCTTATTTCCCTTTGGATGTCCTTGTTTATAGCCACTTAGGGAGACCTACCTGGCGCAGTCTCCTGCTGTCAAGCTGTTGACGGGTGGATGGAGACATACGGGGGTGGTGGGTGGGGGGGAAATGTGTAAATCTGTAACTATGAACATGGCTGTGCTTATTGCTGTCCTATTTCCACACTGTTGTTCTGACGTGCTGTTGTTATGTGGGTTGTGTTCAATAAACAAAATTTAAACATAAAAATCCATTCAAAAGCAAGGGTCTTAGACTTTAGAAAAACTAACTTTGCCAATATGGGCCAATACCTCAGGTAGTCGTTAGCGGGATGGGAACAGCTGGGGGGGGGGGGGGATGTAGAAAAACACTGGGCAAAACTGAACGGGGATATTTTAAGGGCAACCAACCTTTTTGTTACATGTTAAATAAAAGGTAAAAGGAAAAGGTGACGGCTATGGTTTTCGAAAGAAGTAGCTGAAAAAGTTAAGAAAAAGAGGGAGGCCTTCATAAAATACAAGAGATCACAGAGAGAGGAAGACAGGCATCTATATTTGGAAAAAACTTAGAGAAGCTAGTAAAAGCAGTCAGGAAAGAAAAGTTTCAAAGAGGAGGAAATATCCCCCCCATTTAACTGCATTGGCTACGACATTTTTCAGATGTTATAGTGAGAAGAGAAAGGGCAAAATTGGTATTGTCAGACTCAAGGGTGAAGCAGAGGAATATGTAGAAACTGATGATAAAGCAGAATTGCTTAACAAATATTTATGTTCTGTGTTTACAGATGAACCAGGAGCAGGACCTCAGAAAAACACCCACAAACAGGAACAGAAGCGAGGGGCATCTTGAACAATTTTCAGAAGACTGTTCATGAGAAGATAGCTAAGCAAAGTAGACAAAGCAATGGGACCAGATGGGATACATCCTAAAATACCGAGGGAACTTGGGGGACATTCTAGCAGCTCCACTGACTGACCTTTTCAATACCTCGTTGGAGTCGGGAGTGGTCCCAAAGGACTGGAGAGGGGCACATGTGGTCCGTTTACACAAAAGCGGAAGAATGTAGTTGAAAACTACAGGCTGGTTAGTTTAACTTCGGTGGTGAGTAAATTATTGGAAACACTGCTGAAAGAGAAAATAGTGAGGTTTCTGGAGTCCAGCGGATTACAGGATCCGAGGCAGCATAGATTCACCAGAGACAGGTCTTGTCAGACAAATCTGATTGATTTCTTTGAATGGGTTAGCAGAGAGTTGGACCAAGGGAGAGCCCTAAATGTGGTGTATTTAGATTTCAGTAAAGCCTTTGACACCATTCCTCACAGGCGACTTATAAACAAACTGAGGGATGGATCCTAAAGTTACTGATTGGGTTAGAAATTGGTTGAGGGGGAAGTGACACAGGGTACAGGTAAAAGGAGCTCACTCTGAGAAAGAGGTTACCAGTGGTGTGTCCTAGAGATCTGTCCTTGGTCCGATTCTTTTTAACATCTTTGTTAGTGATATAGCGGAAGGGCTATCGGGTAAGGTTTGTCTCTTTGCAGATGATACCAAAATCTGCAATAGATTAGACACCCAAGAAGGTGTAGATAACATGAGGAAGGATCTAGCTAAGCTTGAAGAATGGTCTAAAATTTGGCAGCTGAGATTTAATGTTAAAAAATGCAAGGTCATGCATTTGGGCTGCAGCAATCCAAGGGAGCAATATAGTATAGGGGGTGAAGTACTTTTGTCCACTAAAGAGTGGGACCTAGGCATGATTGTGTCTGATGATCTTAAAGTAGCTAAACAGGTAGAAAAGGCGATGGCAAAAGCTAGAAGGATGCTTGGGTGCATGGGGAGAGGAATGCCCAGCAGAAGAAAAGAGGCGATAGTGCCTCTGTATAAAAAGTCTTTGGTGCGACCTCATTTGGAGTATTGTGTGCAGTTCTGGAGACCACACCTTCAAAAGGATATAAACAGGATGTAGTCAGTACAGAGGGTAGCTACTAAAATGGTTAGTGGTCTTCATTATAAACCATATGAGGACAGACTTAAGGAACTTAATATGTACACCTTAGAGGAAAGGCAGGACAGAGGTGATATGACTGAGATGTTTAAATACCTCCGTGGCATAAATGCACAGGAGGAGAGCCTCTTTCGATTGAAAGCAAGCTCTGCTACGAGGAGACATGGGATGACAGGACATGGGAGGGTGAAAGGGGATAGATTCAGGAGTGATATACAGAAATATTTCTTTATGTAAAGAGTGGTGGATCCGTGGCATAGTCTCCCAGTGGAGGTGGTAGAGATGAGGACAGTATCTTAATTCAAAGAAGCATGGGACAAACACAGGATCTCTATAGGAAAAAAGGAGACTGTTGTAGTGGTTGATATGGAAGGACAGACTAGATAGAAACATGATGATAGAAAGAGACCATATGGCCTATGTTTCTAACACAGTACTTTTTGGGTACCACGAAATAGGTGGGAGTATCTGCCCTTGCCCCACTCGTCCAGGGGAATAGGCACCACCACCTTCAGGTGTAACAACTTGTCGAAGGTGGTCCATGCAGCGGCACTTTTGCAAGCAGACATGATAAAAGCATTTGGAATCGGCTCTGTGTCTAGCACCCAACAAGTCCTTGGTAACCCAGTCCCATTCCTGAGAGAAAAGGCAAAGGCTGCCTTCAACCCGAGAAATCATGGAATGGGCCCCTAAACCTTCATTGCGCAGCCCGGGAGGGTCCTCTGAAAGGGACAGAGTGCCTCAGTCCACACGCTAATGGTCCACCCCAAATTACATCTCAGGAAGACCGAATCAGGAGCCCCCCCCCCCCCCCATAAGGACAATGAAGTCAAGCCTTGGTACTCACCCCCTGAAAGCCCTAGGCAGAGAATCTGTGCCGGCCTCAGCTCTACAGAGTAGTTACTCACCTGTAACAGGTGTTCTCCAGTAGCAGCAGGAATCAGTCCTCACATATGGGTGACATCGGCGCCGACGGAGCCCTCGTGCGGAGCATTTCCCCAGCTTTCAAGGAAAGCCTTTGGGAATGCAGTGCGCATCCGCGGCCCCCTTCCTGCCCAAGGGTGCCATCTTGCTCAGTCTGATGTCATAGCTAAAAGACAGCAAAAATCAAAATGAATGATATGACTGCAACTCCAGGGGAGGAGGGAGGGTCGTGAGGACTGATTCCTGCTGCTTCTGGAGAACACCTGTTACAGGTGAGTAACTACTCTTTCTCCAGGACCAAGCAGGAAGTCAGTCCTCACATATGGGACTCCCCAGCTCTAGGCTACCGGGAATCCTAAGCTGAAAAAATGGCTCTCTCTCAAGAGCATCAGCATTTGTGATAATATCATCCTCTGAGAACGCCCCCGTACGGTAGCCCAACACAAGGGCCGGAGGGTAGGAACTGCCTAAACCTCAAAGAGATTACGGAGTACCACCTGTCCGAAAGCACTGTCCCTTCGGGACTCTCTCTCGAGGCAGTAATGGGCTGCAAAGGTCTGCCTTGAAGACCAAGTTGCAGTCCAGCAGATGTCTGCCAACGGAACAGAACGAAGATGAGCTACTGACGCGGCTTTCAACCTGACACGGTGCGCCATGACTCGACCCTGCAAGGGGAGGTTGGCTACCTTGTACGCCCAGGCGATACAATCTGCTACCCAAGTGGACAACGTACGCTTGGAGACAGGTAACCCCATCTAATTGGGGTCAAAGGAGACGAAGAGCTGAGTAGCCCTTCGATGCCCCCGCGTACGTTCTATGTAAAAAGACAACGCCCTCTTACAGTCCAGGGTATGCAAGACTGTTTCAGCCCGGCTGGTATGCGGCCTGGGAAAGAAGGTCGGAAGAACCACCTCCTGGTTGAGGTGGAAAGAGGAGACCACTTTTGGAAGGAACTTCGGATGGGTCCATAGGACCACCCTGTTCCTATAGAACCATGTGTATGGTCTATCATAAACCAGAGCTTGTAGTTCACTCACACATCTGGCCGAGGTAACAGCCACCAGGAAGAGAGCTTTCCAAGAAAGGAAGCGCAAATGGCAAGTAGCCATTGGCTCAAACGGTGGGCGAGTAAGTTGCTGCAGGACCACGTTCAAATCCCACTCAGTCACCGGTGCACGAACCAGAGGCTTGAAAAGAAGCAGACTTCTGAGAAATAGGGACACCAAGGGGTGAACCGACAGAGACTGTCCCTCCACTGGTGAGTGATGCGCTGATAGAGCACTGAGGTGGACCCAAACAGAGTTAACCTTAATACCTAGGTCTGACAGGTGAAGTAGATACTGCAGTACTACTGGCACAAGGCAAGAGAGAGGATCTTCATTGCACTGAGCACACCAGACCGTAAACCTACGCCACTTGAGGGCATAGGACTTTCTGGTGGACTGCCTCTAGAGGCCAAGACCACCTCCTCAACCTCCTTAGGTAGAAGTAAGGGAGCTAGCACGATCCTTTCAGCAGCCAGGCTATCAGATTGAGGGATCTGACATTGGGGTGCAGAAGGGAACCCTGATCTTGAGACACGAGGTCGTGTTGCAACCCCAGAGGGAATGGAGTTTCCACCGTCAAATGCAGAAGAAGTGGAAACCACAGCTGCCTCGGCAATCTGGGGGCTACCAGAATCACTGAGGCCTTGTTGCGGAGAATCTTGAACAGAGTTTGGGCCACCAGGGGCGTGGGAGGAAACGCATATAGGAGGCCCGTAGACCAAGAGATCAGAAAAGCATCTGCTGCCATCCTCAGGGGATGCGGCTGCCTGGAGCAAAACCTGGGCAGCTCATGGTTTTGTGGACATGCAAAGAGATCGATGGATGGAAGTCCCCAGCAGAGGAAGATCTGCTGGACCACCCATGGATTCAACTACCATTCGTGAGGCTGGAGAATCCTGCTTAGCTTGTCTGCTAGGAAATTCCACTGACCAGGTAGATAAACTGCTTTGAGAAACATACATTGTTTGACTGCAAAGGAACAAAGGGCCAGCACTTCCTGACATAGGAGCCTGGACCCCCGTGCCCCCTTGTTTGTTCACATAGAACATTGCCACCTGATTGTCCGTCTGAACTAGGACAGACTGGTGAGAGGGCATGAGAAAAAGTCTGTAGAGCTAAGCGGATTACTCACAGCTCCAAAAGATTGATTTGGTACGTGACCACTCGAGGAGACCAGAGGCCTTGAGCGCACATGCCCTGGCAATGTGCACCCCATCCTTTAAGAACATAAGATATGCCATACTGGGTCAGACCAAAGTCCATCAAGCCCAGTATCCTGTTTCCAACAGTGGCCAATCTAGGTCATACGTACCTAGCAGTTTCCCCCCACAGGTTCCACAATGCTTGTACTGGGTCAAGCATTGATATCCTGGATCCCTTCTTAATAATGGTTTATGGACTTTTCCTCCAGGAACTTATCCAACCCTTTTTTAAACCCAGCTACACTAACAACGTTTACTACATCCTCCGGTAACAAATTCCAGAGTTTGATTACACGTTGAGTGAAAAAATATTTTCTTTTATTAGTCTTAAATAGTTTACCCTGTAGCTTCATTGCATGTCCCCTACTCTTTCTGTATTCTGATAATGTAAACAATCGATCTACGTTTACCCGTTCCACTCCATTCATTAATTTATAGACTTCGATCGTATCTCCCCTCAGCCGTCTCTTTTCCAGGTTAAAGAACCCTAACCCTTTTAGCCTTTCTTCATAGGAGTATCCTTCCATCCCCTTTACCATTTTGGTGGATCTTCTCTGAACCTTTTCTAATAACGCTATATCCTTTTTAAGATACGGCGACCAGAATTGCACACAATATTCAAGGTGCAGTCTCACCATGGAACGATATAGAGGCATTATAATAATCTTTTGTTTTATTCTTCATTCCTTTCCTTATGATACCTAGCATTCTATTTGCTCTCTTGGCCGCCGCTGCACACTGGGCCGAGGGTTTCAACATGTTATCCACAATGACGCCTAAATCTTTTTCCTGGGTGGTGGTTCCTAAAGTGGAACCTCGCATCATGTAACCATAGTTTGGGTTGTTCTTCCCTAGGAGCATAACTTTGCACTTGTCCACATTAAATTTCATCTGCCATTTTGATGCCCAGTCTTCCAATTTATCAAGATCCTCTTGCAATTTTCCACAAACTCTTGGGTTTTAACAACTTTAAATAGTTTTGTGTCATCTGCAAATTTGATAACCTCACTCGTTATTCCATCTTCCAGGTCATTTATGAATATGTCAAAAAGCAGTGGACCCAGCACAGATCCCTGGGGTACACCACTAATCACCTTTCTCCATTGGGAAAATTGGCCATTTAGCCCAACCCTCTGCTTTCTATCTTTTAACCAGTTCCTGAACCACAGTAGTACACTGCCTCCCATCCCATGACTCTCTAGTTTTGCCACAAGTCTCCGATGAAGGACCTTGTCAAAGGCTTTCTGAAAGTCCAGATACACTACAACAACCGACTCACCCTTGTCCACCTGTCTATTCACACCCTCAAAAAACACAACAGATTAGTAAGACAAGATCTTCCTTGTCTAAAGCCATGTTGGCTGTCTCCCATTAGGCCATGACCATCTAAATGCTGAGCAATTTTATTCCCCACGATGGCTTCTACCATTTTTCCCGGTACTGACGTCAGGCTCACCGGTCTGTAGTTTCCCGGATCACCCCCGGAACCCCTCCCAAAAATTGGCGCCACATTGGCGATCCTCCAATACTCAGGCATTAGAGATGATTTTAATGAAAGTTCACAGATCACCAATAGCAGGTCTGCAATCTCATATTTCAGGTCTTTCAACACCCCCGGATGTATACCATCCGGCCCAGGTGATTTGCCACTCTTCAGTTTATCCAATAGTTGCAATACATCTTCCCAATGTATCGATATTTTCTTCAATTCCTCCACACCTTCAAATACCACCTCAGTCATGGGTAACACCCCTACATCTTCCTCAGTAAAGACCAAAGCAAAGAATTCATTCAGTCTCTCCGCTATCGCCCTGTCGCCTCTTAGTGCCCCTTTAACTCCTCTATCATCTAATGGACCAACTGACTCTCTCTCAGGTTTTTTGCTGCGAATGCACTTGAAAAAAATCTTTATTTCGCGTTTTTGCTTCCGCAGCAAGCTTCTTCTCAAATTCTCCCCCTGCCTGCCTCATCAATGCCCTGCATTTGACTTGCCAGTGCCCGTGCTGTTTCCATGTTTCGTCGCTTGGCTCCTTTTTCCATTTCCCGAAAGATGCTCCTTTGGCAACAGCCTCTCTGACCTCACCTTTAAACCATGCTGTCAGTTTTTTGGACTTCCTTCCACTTTTCTTAAAGCGTGGAATAAAGCTGGCTTGGGCTTCAAAGATAGCATTTTTTAACACCACCCAAGCTTGATGTAAGTCTTTAACCTTTGCAACTGCTCCCTTTAGTTTTTTCTTAACACTTTTCCTCAGTTTATCATAGTCTCCCTTTCGAAAGTTAAAAGGTAGTACTGTGGATTTCCTCACTATCCCTCCTCCACTAATTAAATCAAAGGCGATCATGCCACAATCACCATTACCAAGTGGCCCAAACACCCCCATCTCTAGCACTACATCTGGTGTTCCACTAAGGACTAGGTCCAATATTGCCTCCCCTCTGGTCGGTCCATGAACCAGCTGCTCCAAGAAGCAGTCATCTACCTCATCCAGGAACTTCATCTCCCCAGCATGTCCCGCCGTGACACCGACCCAGTCGATACCGGGGTAATTGAAATCACCCATTATTATCACTGTGCTGTAATTTTTGTCAGCCTCCTTGATTTCCCTAAGCATTTCATCATCCATTTGCTCATTCTGGCCAGGCGGTTGACAGTACACCCCCACTGCCATCGCCTTCCCCCCTTTACATGGAATTTTAATCCATAGAGATTCTACAGCAAATTTTGTTTCTTGCAAAACTCCAATCCTTTCTAACTCAATGCCCTCTCTAACAGAGCGCAACCCCTCCACCAATTTGATCAGCTTTATCATTACAATATAGTTTGTACCCAGGTATCACAGTGTCCCACTGGTTGTCCTCCTTCCACCATGTCTCTGATATTCCAATCATATCTACCCTCTCGTTTAGGGCTATATATTTTAACACTCCCATCTTGTTTTTTAGACTTCTAGCATTTCCATACAAGCATTTAAGAGACTATTTTATTCATATTAATTTGGCCATTGGTAGCCATGGGTAAATTTGGGATCTTTAAGCTCTGTCTGCTCCATACTCGAGCGCATTTGGGCTACTTTACTTTTTTTTGGAACCTCTCTGCTTTTGGTAGTATCCTTCAAGGATACATTCTTCCGAACCATCCGCTCTTGGGCGACTGTCGGCTTTCCCCTATTATCTAGTTTAAAAGCTGCTCTCTCTCCTTTTTAAAGGTTAATGCCAGCAGCCTGGTTCCATCCCGGATAAGGTGAAGCCCATCCCTTCGGAAGAGCCCCTCCTTTCCCCAGAATGTTCCCCAGTCCCTAACAAATCCAAAACCCTCATCTCTGCACCATCGTCTCATCCACGCATTGAGACTCCGGAGCTCTGCCTGCCTTTTGGGTCCTGCGCATGGAACGGGAAGCATTTCGGAGAACGCTACCCTGGAAGTTCTGGATTTCAACTTCATACCTAAAAGCCTAAATTTAGCCTCCAGAACCTCCCTACCACATTTTCCTATGTCATTCGTACCGACATGTACCAAGACAGCAGACTCTTCCCCAGCACTATTTAAGACCTTATCTAGGTGGCGCGTGAGGTCCGCTACCTTCGCACCAGGCAGGCATGTTACCAGGCGATCCTCACGTCCACCAGCCACCCAGCTATCTATATGCCTAATGATCGAATCACCAACTATAACGGCTGTCCTAACCCTTCCCTCATGGGCACATGGCCCTGGAGAAACTTCCTCTGTGCGAAAGGGTTTTACATCACCTGGAGGACAGGTCCTAGTTACAGGATTGCTTCCTGCCACACCAGGGTAATGCTCTTCTGTCACGTGACCTCTCTCCTCTATGGCAACAGGGATGCTGCTAGACTGGAGGTGGGACTTCAGGACTAGATCCCTGTAGGTCTCGTCTATGTACCTCTGTCTGTCTTATGTCTTCCAAGTCTGCTACTCTAGCCTCTAGAGAACGGACTCGTTCCCTGAGAGCAAAGAGCTCCTTGCACTTAGTGCACACGTAAGACCTCTCACCAACTGGGAGAAAACCATACATGTGACACTCAATGCAAGACTGGAAAGCCCCCATCTCGATGCTGGACTGCTGTCTGCATCTTAATTTTAAGTTTGTGTTTAGATCTTTAAGTTCTTTACGTACTAAGGGTTGCTATGGATATTTATATCAATAAAACTGTACCTAATACTTTTAATGTACCTTGTTCACCTGAAGCTTAATTAATCTCAGGTCCTTAGTGTATGACTGATTTGGGTAACGAGCTTCACCTGAGAGCACCTCCTGTCTTTTAAGATGTGTAAGTACCTATAAAGCTACGATTATCCCAGGGATGGGTGGGTGTGCGGAGGGAGGAAAGGAAATAACACTTATTAAAAGAGGGCTGCTACACAGTACCCTGTCCTGTGCTGTGCTGCTAGGGTAAGCTATATTCTGATTTGATTTAAATTATAGCTCTTTGCTGCTGCTAGGCTCTAACCTATTATGAAAGTTAAACTACAAGCCCTCTACTGGGTTCTAAATTTAACCAGAAAGCTCTCTTCTGTGTTTTAAATTGAAACTAAAAGTACTTTGCTGATGCTAGGCCGTGAGCGACTATTAAATTTAAACTACAGCTCTCTGCAGGGTATGAAGTGGAGTGGAGGAGTGGCCTAGTGGTTGGGGCAGGGTACTTCAGGCCAGAAGGTCGGGGGTTCAAATCCCACTAGAGGACAGCAACCTTGGACCGGAAGGACTGGGGTTTCTAGTCCCACAGGTGCTCCTTGTGGTCTTGGGCAAGCCACTTAACTATTTTACAGGGAACATGGGCTATGGAGGGTTATCTCCAAGTTATAATGCCCTGTTCAATGTAATTTGAGTTTGCTCAATGTAAACCGCACTGATGCAGAATAGCGCGGTATATAAGAGAATATAAATAAAAATAAATAAATGAAAGGCAACCAGAAAGTCCTCTTCTGTGTTTTAAATTTAAATTTAAACTTAAACTGCTGCTACTAGGCCCTGACTGATTTAACAAAAAATAGTGGGTTCACAGATTAATTATCTTTAATAGAAAAAACTCCTTTCAGAAAAATTCCCAGAAGTATATACTCACAATTGCAGATCTCTCTCCGGAAAGAGTAGTTACTTACCTGTAACAGGTGTTCTCCAGGAGCAGCAGGAATCAGTCCTCACATAAGGGTGACGTCGGCGCCGACGGAGCCCTCGCGGAGCAATTTTCCCCAGCTTTCAAAGAAAGCCTTTGGGAATTGCAGCACGCATGCGCGGTCCCCTTCCCGCCAAAGGGTGCCATCTTGCTCAGTCTGATGACATAGCTAAAAGACAGCAAAAAATTAGCAAAAACGAAAGCATAGGATTACAACTCCAAGGGGAGGAGGGAGGGTTGTGAGGACTGATTCCTGCTGCTCCTGGAGAACACCTGTTACAGGTGAGTAACTACTCTTTCTCCAGGACCAAGCAGGAAGTCAGTCCTCACATATGGGACGCCCAAGCTTAAGGCTACCGGAGACCCTAAGCCCAAAAAGGAGCTCCCTCAAGCTCAGTAGCACAGAAGGAAGGAATCTTCTCTGAATACGCCTCCAACCGGTAGCCCAACATCCGGGACGGAGGGTAGGAGTTGCCTATACCTCAAAGAGATTACGGAGGACTGCCTGTCCGAAAGCACTGTCCCTGCAGGACTCCCTCTCCAGGCAGTAATGGGCCGCAAAAGTCTGGCTTGAAGACCAAGTAGCGGCCCGGCAGATGTCTGCCAATGGAACAGAGTGGAGGTGAGCCACTGACGCAGCCTTTGCCCTAACACGATGAGCTGTGACTAGACTTTCCAACGAGAGGCCGGCTGTCCCATAAGTCCAAGCGATACAGTCAGCAACCCAGATGGACAGAGTACGCTTGGAGACAGGGAGCCCCAACTTATTGGGGTCATAAGACACGAAGAGCTGAACAGCTCGTCGGTGCTCCCGCGTACGGTCAAGGTAGAAGGTTAACACCCTCCTACAGTCCAGGGTATGGAGGACCATCTCAGCTCGGCTGGGGTGTGGCCTGGGAAAGAAGGTTGGAAGTACCACCTCCTGGTTGACGTGAAAAGGGGAAACCACTTTAGGAAGAAACTTAGGGTGAGTCCGTAGGACTACCCTATTCTTGTAGAACCTAGTGTAAGGGGGATCAGACACTAGGGCCTGCAGTTCACTAACGCGTCTAGCAGAAGTGAGGGCTACCAAGAATAAAGGTTTTCCAAGAAAGAAAACGAAGAGGACAGGTAGCCATAGGTTCAAAAGGCGGACAGGTAATCCGCTGTAAAACCACGTTCAGATCCCAGTCCGGGGCTGGCGGTTGCAAAGGTGGCTTAAGGAGAAGGAGGCCTCTGAGAAAAGGAGCCACGAGAGGGTGGCTGGAAAGAGGCCTGCCATCCACCGGCATGTGATGCGCGGAGAGAGCACTGAGGTGGACTCTGACAGAGTTGGACTTAAGTCCAAGATTGGAGAGGTAAAGCAAGTATTGCAGGACCACCGTCACCAAGCAGAAGGGATCCTGAGACTGCTGAGCACACCAGACGGAGAACCGACGCCACTTAAGAGCATAGGACTTCCGGGTGGAGGGTCGCCTGGAGGCCAAGACGACTTCTTCCACATCTCGAGGCAGCAGGAGGGGAGCAAGGACTACCCTTTCAGCAGCCAGGCCATCAGATGAAGGGACTGGAGGTTGGGGTGTAGGAGAGTCCCCTGATCCTGTGTCAGGAGATCGGGCTGAAACCCCAGAGGAAGAGGAGTGTCCACCGCCAGCTGAAGCATAAGCGGGAACCAGGGTTGTCTCGGCCACCGGGGAGCCATAAGGATTAGCGAGGCTTTGTCCCGGAGAACCTTGAAGAGCGTCCGAGACACCAGTGGCATGGGGGGAAAGGCATACAATAGGCCTGTGGACCATGAGAGTAGGAAAGCATCCGCCGCTATTCGGAGAGGATGCGGTTCTCGGGAGCAGAATCGGGGAAGTTGTCGGTTTAGAGGACTGGCAAAAAGATCCAGGGTGGGTAGGCCCCACTTGAGAAAAATCCGTTGAACCACTAATGGATCCAAGCGCCACTCGTGTGGCTGTAGGATTCTGCTCAGTTTGTCTGCTAGGCAGTTTTCTTGACCCGGGAGATAAACAGCCTTGAGGAGGATGCCGCGGCTGACGGCCCAAGAACACAGTCTTTGTGATTCCCGACAGAGAAGGAAGGAGCCTGTGCCCCCTTGTTTGTTTACGTAGAACATTGCAACTTGATTGTCCGTCTGGACGAGCACAGACTGGTGCGAAGTGAGGTGGGAGAAGGCCCTCAGAGCCAGGCGGATTGCTCTGAGCTCCAGGAAGTTGATCTGTTGGGCAGACTCCCAAGGAGTCCAGAGGCCTTGAGTACATGTCCCTTGGCAATGTGCTCCCCAACCCAGGAGAGAAGCATCGGCCGTCAGGACCAGAGAAGGCGGAGGAGACTGAAAAGGCATTCCGAGCAGCAGGTTCGGCAGATGAAGCCACCATTGCAGAGAGGAGACCAGCGGGTCGGATATCTGTACTGAGTCCGCTAGGCTTCCCGTGGCTTGATGCCATTGTGTGCGAAGGCTCCACTGAGCAGGCCGCATGTGCAGGCGGGCATTGGGGGTCACATGGACTGTGGAAGCCATATGGCCGAGCAGCCTGAGAAATTGCCTGGCAGAGACCAGGGAGTTGCTGCGAAAGAGGTTGGCAAGCTGCATAAGTCTGGTTGCCCTGTCGAGAGGCAGAAAGGCTCTTGCCTGAAGTGTGTTTATTTATTTATTTAACATTTGCTTCTATACCGCGCTATTAAAATCAGCGCGGTGTACATCAAACAAGCATACTACAATGTACGATGACCTCGGCCCCGAACGGGAGGCCGAAGGTGACCGCGACCAAGAATCGACTCGAGCCCTCATGGACTCGAGGATCGGCTCGGTCTCCGGGGTCGACTTGGACATCGACATCCCGGCGGTCAGGGCAGAAGCACCGGCGAGGCCAGCGATCAATGCCCGCTGCTGGTCCATGAAGGCAGTCAGACTGCTCTCCAAGGCCGTCAACCTGAGTCCGAGCTCAGGAGACCCAGCAGCCTCCGACTCGGGCCCGACGTCGGCTCCTTCGGAGGCGAGTCCAGGAGGACTACAGCACTTACGTGAGCAGGGGACTCCAACTCGAGACGAGGATGTTTTGAAGACCTCTCCATCTCTGAGGACCCGGGACGTCTATCGGGGCTATGCGACCTGGCCCTCGAGAAACCAGGAGCGTCCACCGACGACGCCCTCGCGGGTTTCTTCTTCCGATGATGTTCCCGGGTAGGAGACCCCCGCTCAGAGGAACTCCGACGATGCTCAGGACCAGAGTCCCGAGACGTCGAAGCCTCCGACGAGGTCCGGGCACGGCCGGAGTCAGAGAAGATACGTTCCCTCTGATGCTGCCGACTCCTCAACGCTTTTGAGGACATTTTGCCACACGGACCACAGATCATCGGGTCATGATCGGGTCTGACGCAGCGGAGGCAGCAATCGTGTGTGTCGGTAAAAGACATGAGTTTCTTACACCGATCACACTTCTTAAACCCGCTGGCAGCCATCGGGGGAAAAAGGGCCCCTGCGAGGTCAAAAGACAGGGCTGCCAGTGAAAAAGAAAAAAAGGCGCGAAATCTGTCACGAAGGACAAAAAACCGATAAATAAATAACGGACTCGCAACCGGTGTCGCGGGTCCGGGCGGGAAAAGGAACCGGCGTCGAACCGAGAAAAACAAAGAAAATTAACTTTTCCGGCAATGAATACAAACAACGTCTGTAGGGCTCCGCGGAAAAAAGAAGACTGAGCAAGATGGCACCCTTGGGCGGGAAGGGGACCGCGCATGCGCGCTGCAATTCCCAAAGGCTTTCTTTGAAAGCTGGGGAAAATTGCTCCGCGAGGGCTCCGTCGGCGCCTACGTCACCCTTATGTGAGGACTGACTTCCTGCTTGGTCCTGGAGAAGTAACAGTCCCCTTTTCTAATCCTTCAAGACTGAGGAAGCATCGGTCGTTAGCACCCTTGTGTGTGCTGGAGCCTGAAAAGGTACCCCCCTGAGAAGATTTGGGAGATGTAGCCAGCACTGTAAGGAGTCCAGAAGTGGTTTGGACACCTTTACTCTGTCTCGGAGGTCGCCTGAGGCCTGCATCCACTGATCTCTGAGGTACTACTGAGCAGCCTGCATGTGTAGATGGGCATTCGGCGTCACATGTACCATGGATGCCATGTGGCCCAGGAGCCACAGGTAGTGCCTGGCAGAGACATGAGACTTGCTTTGGAACTGGGTGGCCAAGTCCATCAATCTGTGGGCCCTGTCTTCGGGCAAGTAAGCTCTTGCCTGAAGGGCGTCTAAGCTTGCCCCTATAAACTCTAGGTACTGAGAGGGGAGCAAAGTGGACTTTGCTTTGTTTATGACGTAGCCCAGATGCTGAAGAAGAAAGACAGTGCGAAGAGTGGCTTGTCTGGCCTCCTGGAGAGACTGACCCCCGATGAGCCAGTCGTCCAGGTATGGGAAGACAAAAATCCCCCGATTCCTGAGATAAACCACCACCACCTTCCCGCATTTGGTGAAAACCCTGGGGGCAGAGGTTAGCCCAAAGGGAAGTACCCTGTACTGAAAATGGTTTCCTCCCACCACAAATCTGAGATATTGTATGTGGTCTGGATGGATGAGGTCTAAGGAGCATAGCCAGTCTCCCTGCTGGAGGTAGGGCAGCAATATCCCAAGGGTAAGCATCTTGAACTTTTCCCTCTCCAGAAACTTGTTTAGGTTTCGCAAGTCTAAGATGGACAGGAGGCCTCTAGCCTTTTTTGGTACCAGGAAGTACCTGGAGTAGAAGCCTTGCCCTTCCAGGTGGTGAGGCACCAGTTCCACAGCCTGTTCCCTTAGAAGACTTGTCAACTCCTGAAGGAGGAGGTTCCTGTGTAGAGGGAGTCTTGGAGGCTCCCCTGGGAAGTAGGAGGGGGGTAGCTGGTGGAAGTGGAGCATGTAGCCCTTCTGGACTATGCTCAGTGCCCAGGTAGTCCCTGTGATGGCTGGCCACCTGTAGGCGTACAGGGTCAGCCGACATCCTGTGCTGAGTGTAACCACTGGCAGAGAAAAGGCTATGCTGTGGGAGTCAAAACCCCGCTCCCTGCTGTGCAGGAGCCGGAGCTGGCGGCTTGGGGGTCTTCTGCCTATGGGGCCCATGCCCCTGCCCCTTGGCCTGCTGGCCCTGTTGGGGAGCTGGAGAGGACTGATATTAAGGATAGGATTGTAGGCAGCACTCTTCCTCGGGAAAAAGGGCTTCTTTCCCGAGCCCTTCTTTTTTTAAGGAACAGAAGTCTTTCTAGACAGCCTTATCCTGATAAGAGCCTCGGTCTCGATTTCTGCAGCCTTTTCAGTCATGGGCTTACTGAATAGGTTGTCACTTTGGCACGGGACATCGACCAACTTGTCCTACACCCATGACTCCAGGTCTGATGACTGCAGCCAGGCCTGACGGCGTGCACCAATGCTGGCCGCGGCCACCCGGGCCGAAGCCTTGAAGCCATCATAGGCTGCTCAAGAGATAAACTTCGAGCACTCTCGGATCCATGTCAACAAGGCCTTGAACCTCTGCAAGGGTTCCTCAGAGAGGCCAGCTGAGAACCCGGCAATCTCCTTTGCCAGGTCTCTTAGGTACATGCCCATGTACAGCTGGCCAGTCTGGACATGGCAAGATAGCATAGAGCCCTGGAAGCACTTTCTACCGAGGGCATCCAGGTTCCGGGCCTCCTGGCCGGGGGGCACCGAGGAGTGCATCTTCTGACTGTTCAGGTGGTGCATGGCCGATTCCACAACCATGGAATTGCACAGTAGCTGTGCCCTTTTGGAACCCAGGGCTCTTACGGACTCGATAAATGGAATCGACCTGTTTGCTAAGAACCGGCGCCAAGGCCGGTGCCTCCCACATACGGAAGAGCAGCCGTTCCAGCATCGGAGGAACCGGTACAGTAAAGGCTTCCTTCGGAGGAAAAACATACTGGAGGGCATTGAGCCCCTCTGCTCAAGGCTCCTCCTTGGCATCCGCAGGGAATGCCAAAGCCTTGGCCATGTCCCTCACGAAGTCCGAGAAACTGGTATCCTCCGGGGGGGGGGGGGGGGATCCTTCTCCGAGGCTCGGACTCCAGGGAGTCCGAAGGGATGCACCGGGTCTGGAAGGTGTCCGGGGACTCCTTGTCCTCCGTCTCCCATGCCGACTCCTCCGAGTCGTCGACGAGCAGCTCCGGCCGTGTGGGCCTCGGTGCCACCCACGGACGCCGAGGGCACTGGCGTCGACCACCTCGGCCCCACACAGGAGGTTGAAGGGGACCTTGACCGAGGATCGACTGGAGACTTGATGGACTCGAGGATCGGCTCGGTCTCCGGGATCGACTTATACGTCTAAGTCCCGGTGGTCGGGGCAGATGCACCGGTCAGACCGGCGATAGCACCCACTGCTATTCCATGAAGGCAGCCAAGCTGCTCTCCAAGGCTGTCAGCCTGAGTCCAAGCTCAGGAGACTCAGCAGCCCCCGACAGCATCGGGCCTGACGTCGGTTCTCCTAGAGGAGAGTCCACGAGAAGAACAGAACTTACATGACTCGGGGACTCCGGCTCCATGCGAGGTAGTTTGGACGGCCTCTCCGACTCCGAGAGCCCGGGGCGGCGGTCAGGGCTACACGACCTAGCCCTCGAGGACCCAGGGGCCTCCACCAACGCCGCCCTCACGAGGTGCTTCTTCCTTTTGTGCTCCCGGGTGGGAGACCCCCCCTCTCAGAGGAACCACGACAGTGCTCGGGATCAGACTCCCGAGATGTCGAGGCCTCTGACGAAGTCCGGACACGGCCGGACGTGGACTCTGAAAAAATTCTCACACGTTGATGCTGACGGCTCCTAAGTGCCTTCGACGACATTTTGCCGCACAGGCCAGAGACCAGTAGGTTATGGTCAGGCCCGAGGCATCGGAGGCAGCAGTCATGTGTGTCAGTGAGAGAAATACGTTTCTTGCACCGATCACATTTTTTTGAATCCACTGGCAGCCATTGGGGGAAAAGGGCCCCTGCAAGGTCAAAAGAAACAAAAAGAGCGCGAACGCTAGTCACAAAGGACAAAAACCGAAAAGAGAAATTCCGGACTCGATACCGGTGTACCGAGCCCAGGCGGGAAGGGGAACCGGCGTCGAACCGGATAAGAAAAAAGCAAAAGTCGCAGAGAAAAAAAAAAATCTACTTTTCCCGGATGACACAAACTTACGTCCGTTGGGCTCTGCGGAAAAAGAAAGACTGAGCAAGATGGCACCCTTGGACGGGAAGGGGACCGCGCATGCGTGCTGCATTCCCCAAAGGCGTTCCTTGAAAGCTGGGGAAATGCTCCACACGAGCGCTGACGTCACCCATATGTGAGGACTGACTACCTGCTTGGTCCTGGAGAATCCCCTGTAACTGTTTTACTGGCTTTGCAGCACTGCATTTAAGTTGGCTAGCAAGAAGATCCCTCAGAGCCTTTTGCAATCTTTGGTAGATAGCGGGTAGGGGGGAATAGAGACAGAGAAGGAGGGAGAGAGTGCTGAGATTGTATGAGGCTGCTGCACTCTCAGATCCTTCCAATTTTCTGATCACTCAGCAGGATCTTAAGAGCATGGAGTTCTTAAGTTCGGAAGAATGTATCCTTGAAGGATACTACCAAAAGCAGAGAGGTTCCAAAAAAAAGAGTAAAGTAGCCCAAATGCCCTCGAGTATGGATCAGACAGAGCTTAAAGATCCCAAATTACCCATGTCTACCAATAGCCAAATTAATACGAATAAAATACAGTCTCTAAAATGCTTGTATGCAAATGCTAGACGTCTAAAAAATATAATGGGAGAGTTAGAATATATAGCACTAAATGAGAGGTTGGATATGATTGGAATATCAGAGACATGGTGGAAGGAGGACAACCAGTGGGACACTGATACCTGGGTACAAACTATATCGTAATGATAGAGCTGATCAAATTGGTGGAGGGGTTGCGCTCTATGTTAGAGAGGGCATTGACTCAGAAAGGATTAAAGTTTTGCAGGAAACAAAATTTGCTGTAGAATCTCTATGGATTGAAATTCCATGTAAAAAGGGGAAGGCGATGGCAGTGGGGGTGTACTATCGACCGCCTGGCCAGAATGAACAAATGGATGATGAAATGCTCAAAGAAATCAAGGAAGCTAACAAAAGTTACAGCGCAGTAATAATCATGGGTGATTTCAATTACCCTGGTATCGACTGGGTCAGTGTCACGGCAGGACATGCTAGGGAGAAAGTTCCTAGATGAAATAAATGACTGCTTCTTGGAGCAGCTGGTTCATGAACCAACCAGAGGGGAAGCCATATTAGACCTAGTCCTTAGTGGAACACCAGATCTAGTGCAAGAGATAAAGGTGGTGAGACATCCAAGCAACAATGTGAGAAAGGCAGACAGAGATCTGGGTCTGGATTGCCGGAGAGATTTCAGGCATAGAGAGGTAGATCTGGGAGGAGTCAGCATAAAAATGATACTGAAAGCCATGGGAAGAGATGAGCGCACCAAGGGACTGGGTATAGAGAGAGAAAAGAGCAGACCCAAGACAGATCCTTGGGGTACACCAACTGGGAGCAGAATAGCAGAAGAGGAGCAGCCACCAGAACTTACACGGAAAGAGCGATGGGAGAGATAGGAGAACCAGGATAGTACAGAACCCTTAAAACCAAGCAAGGACAGGGTATCGAGGAGAAGGTTGTGGTCAAGTGTCAAAAGCAGCAGAGAGGTCAAGAAGGGTGAGGACAGAGTAAAGGCCCTTGGATTTTGCCAGGAACAAGTCATTGGAGACTTTGGCAAGAGCCGTTTCAGTAGAGTGTAAAGGACGAAAGCCAAACTGTAAGGGATCCAGGAGGGCATGAGAAGAGAGGAAGTCGAGGCAGCAGCAGTGAACTGCACATTCCAGTAGTTTAGAAACGAAGGGAATGAGGGAGATGGGTTGATAATTAGAAGGACAGGTGGGATCAAGTGAGGGTTTGTTGAGGAGAGGTGTGACCATAGCATGCTTGAAGGCTGCAGGGACAGTTGCAGTGGAAAGCGACAGGTTGAGAATATGAGAGATGGAAGGGACAACAGTGGAGGAGATAGGGCTTAGGAGACTGGTGGGGACCGGTACTTTTACCAGAAAACTAAGTTTTAGGAACAACTTTAAGGATTTTTCCAGGGGGAACAGGACATACTGCTGTTGGGCTCTGCGTAAAAAAGGGAGACTGAGCAAGATGGCACCCTTAGGCAGGAAGGGGACCACATGTGCGTGGTGGCATCTCCCGAAGGCTCCCTTTGAAAGTTGGAGAGATGCTTCCACACAGGCTCTGTCAGTGCCGATGTCACCCATATGCTGGTATAGACTTTCTGCTTGTTCCTGGAGAAGCACCAATCTTACACAATGCTCTAAACACAGCTCATTAGTAGTTGGTTGTTATACATCCAGAAATATTTATTACTGTTTAGATAAAAATCTATGTGGCAGATTGCTCAGTATGTGTTATGCAAAATTACTAACTGCTTTGATAAAGTGGAGGGGGGAGACCCTGCTGGTAAAAAGCAGTTGAGACTGCTACTCTGTGCAAAAACTAGTTTTTTTTAAGACGACTAAGGAAATGCCAAAATGGCAGCATTACCCACTCCTTGAGAAACACCTTACATGGCAGTATGGCACATGATCTAGAGAGAAGGAATTGGCGGTTGCTAAAGGAATTAGACTGCTGACCTGCAGTCCTCCTCTTCTCTCCCCACCCCAATCCATTCAGCAGCCACCAGCTGGTTTCATATCTCCTACACTCTCAAGTCAAAAATATTGGAAAACACAACTAGCATGGGGGAAAACACATGTCACAGCCGTTAACTCTATATAATAACCTGCCAAGAGAAGAATCAAATTTTTAACTTTTAAGATCAATGTTGTGGTTCTGAAGTAACCAAATCTTACTATTCTTAGCAAGCTTTCAGCTCTTCCTCGACAGTGCATTAGCTCTCTGGCTAGGTTCAACTATGTTTTATCACAGGATGGGGTTCTTCAAATGAATTGTTCAGCTTCTAAACATTTTCATCAAATGAGTCTGCAAAAACCATATTTTCAGAAACACCACTGCTATCAGTTCAGAATTCTAAGTATATTTATAGGAATTCTCAGGACTGATTTTATTTAAAAATGGAGCCTTGTCTTCATGACGGGCCAAGATTGTCAGTTCAAAATCTGTAACGTATTTTAGTTTATTTACAAATTTGATAAAGTGCTTTTCAGTAATACAGCAAAGTGGTGCACAATGATTATATACGGAAAAAATGGTTGGAAACAAATTGGACATCCCCCTAAGCAAGCAAATCTGATTATAAAAACTTACCTGTAATGTGTCAAAACAGGTTTATACCATGCAAACTGCTAAACTCTGCCACTGTCAACCTTCCATTTGCTGCAAATATTAAAGCGGGAGACACTGCTCTCTTTAATGGAGTTTGGAGTGCATATGTAAATTTACTAACTAGAGCTCACCTGGGATGAAGCCTGGCTTACTTCTGGTAAAAAAACAGTGACATGTCTCAGAGGTGATAATACAGCAAGGGCAGGGATATCTCTGGAGGATGAAACAGCCGTCCCTGCATCTCTCCCACTGTCACTGTAAAGGCAGCAGGGAGAGGAGTTGATCATAAACATATCTTATATATGGATTATCTTAGGAGCAGTAGGCCAGCCCTTCAGGGGCACAAGCCCTTGGTAAGTCATGTAGTAAAGACAGTAGAATACTAGAAGTACTAGGGAAAAAAAATACCAACTAGCCTCCTTCAGCATTTTTTAGCTTTACAAATACATACATGTCTATGAAGAATGGCCCAAGCAGCACTGAAAAGTAATGTTTCTCTCAACACTTTTTCATCTCTCCAGCCACATTGGGACACTTCAGGGAAGCAGAGGCACACCAGTTTCCTGGGGCAAACACCCTCACCATATCGCAGCAGGCCAGACCCATCAGAGCAGCAAGGAGGCTGCACATGGTGGTAAGCTCCACCCTGATCATTGTCTCATTCCCCAGGGTCTATTGTTGGCTTTAAAAGCAATGCACTGTAGGCTCTTAGACATGCCCCTTTGACTGGCCCCATACGGATCTACCTAATATTATTCCCACATCTAACGGTAAGAACCACTTACTCAACTCCTTTCACACAGTCACCTTAGTGAATGTCCCCGAGATAACAATTGCTTGCTACTCTGCATCACCTATATGAAATAAAGCAAGCAGCTCTACTACAACCAGACGCCATGGCAGGTCATATTCAACCTTCATTACCATTCTATTCACTTTCACTTTAATAGCATCAATAGCAACCGCTGCAATCTCAATACCCATCGTACATCGACCCAGATACACCAGCTCCTGCTAACATTGCAACTCTCCATGCCACAGACACCCATTGCACCTAATCAAGATTCAACCACTCAACCTGGGACACAGACCTGCCCCAGAAACAATTCAACACCCTCCACTCAAATGTGCATTAGTCAGTGCACGCTCCTCCCACAACAAAAGGAGAAATTAGACCTTACCTGCTAATTGTCTTTCCTTGAGTTCTCTCCGGGCCAGTCCAGGAACCTTAGGGTTAGTCTACCTCCTCCAGCAGCTGAGGACTGAATTCTGAAAGTCTTGCTGACAGCCTATCCTGCTCCCCCTGGTGTCAGAGACTCAGTCTTTTATTGTCAAAGCAGCCTAACCTTATCTATAAACTATGAAACACAACAACCAACCAACACTGTGCACCCTCCTGAATCTCTTCTTTCATGCTTCTTTGCTCTTACTTTTCCACATTCGTGCATGTAGTTGCGTATTCTTCTGTTGATATTTCTTAAATCGTAATCATTTTTTTTAACCTACCAATGACGGAGCCCCCCCCCCTTATCCCCGAGGAAGCCACAAAATCCACGCCAACCAGAACAAAACTCTGACGCCAGCTGTGCTATGGAAAGCATAGAACTTCTCTACCGCCATCCAACAGCGACATCATGACTCTCTACTACTTAATGGCCGAGGCCCTAGCTCCCTCCGAACACTCACAGACGAAATGGGTGGGCCCTGGACTGGCCAAGAGAGAACTCAAGGAAAGACAATTAGCAGGTAAGGTCTAATTTCTCCTTACTCTTCGTCTCTCCGGACCAGTCCAGGAACCTTAGGGCAGTACCAAAGCAGTACCTAAAGTCGGGAGGGTCCTACGAGCCCCGCCACAATGGCCAAGGCCCCTACTTTCGCGTCCCCCCTTGCCTCAACATCTAACCTATAGTGCCTTGTGAAAGTATGCAGTGATGAACACGTTGCTGCTTGACAGATATCCACTGGAGGAACCAAAGCAAATTCAGCCCAAGAAGTCGCTTGGCCTCAAGTAGAATGAGCTCCGAGTCCCTCGGGAGGCGACTTCCCCCTCGCTTCATACGCTGCTCCTATAGCCTGCTTCACCCACCGGGCAATCAAAGCTTTGGTAGCCGCCTTCCCTTTAGGTGGCCCACTGAAAAGCATGAACAACCTATCCGACCTTCGAAACGGCTCCGTTCTCCTGAGGTACCTCCGTAGCACTCGCCCGAGATCTAACTAACGCAGCGACCGATCCATCCTACTTTCTTCCCGACTTGAAAAAGTCGGAAAAGAAACCGACTGATTCAAGTGAAACCCCAAAACTATCTTAGGAAGAAAAGACGGTACAGTCACAACATCACTTTTTCCGCCGAAAATTGAATGTACAGCTCCCTACACGAGAGCGCCTGCAGGTCCAAAACCCTTCTCAGGGAACACAACGCCAAGAGGAAGGTGGTCTTCCAAGACAGTTCTCTCAAACTCACTGACAACGCCGACTCAAAGGGAGGCTGCGTCAACGCTTCTAGCACTAAGTTCAAATCCCAAGCAGGCACTACTGGTCTTACTGGTGGTCTGATATTCCTAGCCACCCGAAGGAAGCGTTGAATATCAGGATGTGACAAGACTCTCCCTTGCACCGCTCCCCTATAGCAAGCTAGGGCAGCCAGGTGAACTTTGAGTATGCTTAGAGCTAGACCCTTTTCTAGTCCCCCCTGAAGGAACGACAAGATGTCTGGTAAAGCCGCCGAAAACAGCCTAACACTATGCTCCTCACACCAAGCCTCAAAAATATGCCACACTCGAACATACGCTAAGGAAGTCGATCTTCTCTTGGACTTCAACATAGTGACTACCACCGACGCAGAGTATCCCCTATGTCGCAACCGTTCCCTTTCAAGAGCCAAGCCGTAAGCAAGAACCGATCCACCTGCAGCATTAGAATGGGTCCCTGACTCAGATTGATTTGATTGGGCAGCCTCCAAGGGGATTCAACTAGAAGCTGCACCAGATCCGCATACCAGGGCCTTCTGGGCCAATCCGGAGCAATGAGAATCACCTTCCCGTCGTGCCCCGCTATCCTCCGAATGACCCATCCGATCAATGGCCATGAAGGAAACACATAGGAGCTTGCCCAATGGCCAGGGCTGCACCAGGCCGTTGAGTCCCTCCGACATGTGCTCCCTGCGCCTGCTGTAAAATCGAGACACTTTGGTATTGCTGAGAGTAGCCATCAGATCCATGACTGGCTGTCCCCACCGCACCGTAATGTCGTGAAAGACAGACACGTTCAGCTCCCACTCTCCGGGATTGAGAACATTTCGACTGAGATAGTTGGCTTGCACGTTGTCTTTTCCTGCTACATGCGTCACCGAGAGAGCCACGAGATGATCTTCCGCCCACTGCATCAACTCCTGACTCTCCTCCAGCAAGAGAGCACTGCCGGTGCCTCCTTGCCTGTTGATATAGGATACCATCACCACATTGTTGGAGAAGACGCAGACTGCTCTCCCCTCGAGCAGACTTCTGAAATCCTGAAACGCGAAACGCACCGCTCTGAGCTCTAACCGACTGATCAACCAACTGCTCTCCTCCGTGGACCAGCTCCCCTGCGTCACGTGAGTCTGACAATGAGCCCCCCAGCCGGACAAGCTGGCATCCGTGGTGACCAACACCCACTCCGGATGTTCCAAAGGGACTGCTGCCTGAAGATGACCTCCAGGCAGACCAACCTCAGAGAGAGGATGATGTTGCGGGGACCATCTGGAAAGCAACGCCCACATATGAGCCCTGGCCCACAGAACTAGGTCCAAGGCCGCCGCCATGGAACCCAACAGCTGCAAGTACCTCCATGCTGATGACGCCTGCACCCATAAGAACACTTGTACCCGAGTCAAAATCTTTTGTACCCTGTCCTTGGGCAGGAACACCAACCCTACTTCCATGTTGAACAAGGCCCCAAGGTAGGTAAGGCGCCTCACAGGTTGAAAATGACTCTGCTCGGTTGATAACCCACCCGAGCTGTTCCAGGAACTGCACTACTCATGAGGTTGCTGCGACCGACTGCTAGAGATCCTGCCCGGATCAATCAATCGTCCAGGTAGGGATGCACCTGAACCCGTTCCTTTCGCAGCGCCGCCGCAACTACCACCATCACCTTTGTGAATGTACATGGTGCCGTCGCCAGGCCGAACGGCAACACTCGGAACTGAAAATGTCCCATGGGAACAGCAAAGCGCAAAAACCTTGATGATCCGCTCTGATCAGATGTGCAGATAAGCCTCTGTTAGATCTATGGACGAAAGCACCTCTCCCGGCCTTACCGCCCAAATAACTGATTGTAGAGTTTCCATCTGAAAATGCGGCACCCTCAAAGAACCAGTTCACTTGCTTGAGATCCAGAATTGGCCGAAAAGACCCTTCTTTCTTGGGAACCACGAAATAAATCAAGTATCGACCTAAGCCGCACTGGTCTTGGGGCACCGGAACTACCGCTTGAAGCTGCAACAAACGCTGAAGCATGTCGCTTATCGCTTTCTTCTTTGCTTGCGGCCCACACAGACAACACGAAGGCTTCCGCCAGCGGGTGAGCGAATTCCAGCACATACCCGTCGTGGATGATCTCCCACCGGTCCGTAGTTATGGCGGCCTAGGCAGAGAGAAACCCCTGCAAGCGTCCTCCTACCGGGATCTCCGCCTGGACCAGCCGTCCTTCATTGTGATTTCTTAGAGTTCTGCAAGGCGTTGAAATAGCCCGCCGAACCCTCTAGCTCCTCAAAAGGACTGCCCTCTGGCCACAAAGCGGCCCCTTTGATAGGGCACAAACTGAGCTCCTCGGAACCAGCTCAAGTCTCTACCTTGCCCCCATTGCATAGCTCCAGGCCTGGTAGCCTTTGGCCGGTCCTCTGGAAGGCGGCTCCCTTGGAATCACCCAAATCCTTTACAATTTTCTCCAAGGCCTCCCCAA
The DNA here is from genome assembly GCA_033557465.1 of Ichthyophis bannanicus. Classification (NCBI taxonomy): domain Eukaryota; kingdom Metazoa; phylum Chordata; class Amphibia; order Gymnophiona; family Ichthyophiidae; genus Ichthyophis; species Ichthyophis bannanicus. The sequence continues at coordinate 1,088,420,286 of CM066032.1, read as the reverse complement.
AGAGCAGCATGCCCTTATAGGGGAGCTTACTGAGCCGAGACTTAGAAGATGCATCCGCCACCCAATTCCGCAGCCAGAGAAACTTTCTGGCAGTAATTACTGATGCCATGGACTTTGCTGATATCCTAACCAAATCATAAAAGGCATCCCCTAAATAAGCTGCTGCCGACTCCAGCTTTGCTCCCTCTGAGGAAGATCCTTCCCCTCTATCTGAGCTCGCCTCCCCTTGGAGCCAATGGATAGAGGCCCTAGACCAGCAGTTCTCAACCTATGGGTCGCGACCCCCATGGGGGTCGCCACAGGATTTAGCGGGGGTCGCCTCACTCCGCGTAAAAAAATAAATAATAGAGCTCACAAGTTGCTGCCGCTGCCAAGTCTGCTTCTCGGCAGCAGCAAACTCACCCCCTTCCTTCTAATGCAGCCGCGGCTCCCTGCCTTTTAGGGAAGTCTTTGTAAGCGGGACAATGGTGCACGGAGCCCGTCGAGAGGCACGAAGGCTCCGCAACGGTTTTACAGTCACAGTCGCGGTTCCCTAAGAGGCAGGGAACTGCGGCTGCATTAGAAGGAAGGGGGTGAGTTTGCCGCTGCCGAGAAGCAGACTCGGCAGCAGCAGCAACTTGTGCGCTAGAAGGAGACAGACATGGGGAAAGGGGAGAGAGGAGCAGGAAACCTGCAACGGGGCTGACAGGGGGGAGGGGGGCTGATATGGATGGATGGAGAGAGGCAGGGCTGATATGGATGGATGGAGGCTGACATGCACAGGGGGGCTGACATGGACGGGGGGGCCGACATGGACGGATGGAGGGAGGGAAGGGGGGCTGACATGGAGGGAGGGATGGAGGGAGGGCTGAGGGAGGGATGGAGGAGGGCTGAGGGAGGGATGGAGGGAGGGGGGCTGACATGGACAAAGGGAAGAGACAGAGGGACATACTAGACAGACGGGGATAAATGCTGGACAGAGGGGAGACACAGTGCGGGTTAGGATTATAATGGGCAGATGGGGGGGGTAGGACTGGTAATGGGTTGATTAGGGAAGGCTAGGACTGGGAATGGACTGATCAAGGGGGGGTTGGGATTGGTAATGGACTGATGGGGGCTAGCATTGGAAATGAGTTGATCAGGGAGATTAGAACTGAAAATGGGCTGATTAGAGGAGGCTAGGACTGGTAATGGGCTGATGGAGGGGTAGGACTGGTAATGAGCTGATTAGGGGAGGCTAGCACAGGTAATGGGGTTGAGGAGGGACTAGCACTGGAAATGAGCTGATTAGGGGAGGCTAGGACTGGTAATGAGCTGATGGGGTGGGTAGGACTGGTATTGGGCTGATTAGGGGAGGCTAGCACTGGTAATGGGGTTGAGGGGGGACTAGCACTGGAAGCGAGCTGATTGGGGGGCTTCGACTGGGAATGGGCCGATTGTGGGGAGGGGAGGATAGAGCTGCTGGCCCTGGAAGAAAACTGGGGGCTAAGGTTACAAATGGGCTGATACGAGGGGATGGGAGAATGGAACTGGAAGGGAGTGGATCTGAGAGGGGCTGCCATGGTATTTGTACTAGAAGGGACTGGTCAGTGGGGAAGGAGGGGGACTGGAAGGGAATGGACACCAGTGGCAGACATGGGAATGCAAGTTGACATTGGAAGGTACTGAGAGTGAGGACTGGAAAGGGGCTGATACTGGGGAGGGTTACTGGGACGGAAATAGGCCGATGGAAAGAAGTGAAGAAAACGAAAGAAGAGATAAGAAATGGCAGATGGACCATAGACCACAGAAAGAGAGCTAAGAGAAAACAGGAAAGCAGAAGCCTCAGATCGGGACCAGCATGATCAGAGAATAAATTGGTCAGACAACAAAGGTAGAAAAAATAATTTTATTTCATATTAGTGATTTGACTACAAAATCATCATAATTTTGAAATCAAATATTGTTACTTGTTGTGATTAATTATTGTGGTTTTAAATAAGTAAATTTTATAAATAAAATCATATTGCAAAGGCCTATAATATATTAATAATTCAACAAATGATTACAGCGACAATGCGTTAACGATAACGGAAGAGAGACGCATTTGATTTTATCATTGGGGTCACCACAAGTTGACCAATGGTAAAAGGGGTCACGGTACAAAAAAGGTTGAGAACCACTGCCCTAGACACATAAGCCCCACAAATGGAGGCCTGCAGAGAAAGAGCACTGGAATCAAAGGCCTGCTTGAGAAGTGCCTCCAGCTTGTGATCCTGAAGATCTTTAAGGGTTGTACCCACTTCTACCGGAAACATTGTCTTCTTTGTCACTGCCGAAACCAACGCATCCACCTTAGGCATCCGAAACTCTTCCTTCTCCTCCTGTGGAACAGGGTGAAGGTGACCAATGGTGTGGCTACCCCTCAGGGTTGTCTCAGGGCATTCCCATTCTGATTCTATCATCTGCTTAATTACTCTGTGAATAGGAAAACAGCGCTGCTCTGCTCTGCTTTAAAGCCTTGTAACAAGGGATCTTCTAGTGGCTCCTGCTGTACTGCCGGAAGGATACTATTTAGAGCAACCAGGGACTGGACGATTAGAGCTCCCAGCTCCTCCTTGTGAAAAATCCGGAACACATTTGGGTCTTTGTCCCGCCCAATCTCCCCCTCTTCTAATTCTACTGACCAGGAATCCACCCCTGCCTCTGAGAGGATTTCCACCTCCTCCACTATCTGAGGTGTTGAGAGCTGTGGCTCGAAGCCATCGAAGCCTGTCTCTGGGCCTGTACCTTTTTGAGAAGATCCCTTTCCAGTGTCCATCTCATTAGACTACCCCCTTCTGCAAATCCAACAGATTGGGAACAGTCAGATTGCTTAAAGTCTGAGACATCTTCACACAATAAGCCTTATGCAACGCTAAGATAAAATCTGGGGAAAACAAGGACGCAAAGCCTTCCTGTGCTCCAGGCAACTGCTTCTGGGGCCTGGATTTCCTCAGAAGATACCTTATTTGATTTAGTCTCTCTCTTTCCCGGCTTGTGCTGAAGCGTGGGAGAAAGCGTAGTTACTCACCTGTAACAGGTGATCTCCGGGAACAGCAGGAATTTAGTCTTCACATATGGGTATCGTCAGTACCGATGGAGCCTGCGCAGGAACGCTCCCCAGCTTCCAATAGGAATGCTTTTGGGAGCATCCCTCAGCACATGCGCGCTGCCTTCCCAACTGTCCCTCTTCAGTTAAGTTTGTAGCTGAGTGAAAGGATAGAGGGAGAGAGGAAAGAGACAAAGATAGAGAGACAACTCCTAGGGGAGGTGGGTGGGTTGTGAAGACTAAATTCCTGCTGTTCCCGGAGATCACCTGTTACAGGTGAGTAACTACACTATCTCCAGGAACAAGCAAGAATGTAGTCTTCACATATGGGGACTCCCTAGCTGAAGATGCCAGGGAGATAGCCCCAGGAAGCTGCCACCTATATTAAGGTGGGCCATGCTGCCTCCCATGGATCTCTGGCATCCCACCAGGGTTGGTGGGTAGGAGTTCAATTAGGTCTGAAAGATTTCTTTTTTAATTTTTTATTTATGAATTTCAAATTACAATCAAGAATACATCTTGAAACAGAAAGTGAGAAGGGTATAGGCAATACAAATTAAAACCGTCTCAAAAACATAGGCAAGATTAATCAAACAACCTGACCCACACTAGCCCACAATATAGTTGGGGGGGGGGGGAGAGATACCAAAGAAAGGAAATCCAAACTAACAAAAATCATCAAGAAATCAGAGGCGTGAAAAAACAGCCAAGCCTAGCTCTCGGACTGGAGAGGTAGGGGTATATCCAACACCTGGTTATGACGGGCATTAATAAAGGCAAGCAATTGGGATGGCTCAAAAAAAATATAAGAATCTGATTGATACTTAATCAGACACTTGCAGGGAAACTTTAGGAAAAAGAGCCCACCCAATTGCTGTACCCCAGGGCGAAGGAGAAGAAAATCCCTCCGTCTCCGTTGGGTCTCCCTAGAGAGGTCTGGAAACATACGGACCCGCAACCCCTTAAACAAAACATTACGTTTTTTAAAGAATAACTTCATTAACCATTCTTTATCAGAAAGCAGGGCCAATGTAACCAACAAAGTAGACGGCACTAACTGATCTTCTTGCGATGACTCCAACAATGCAGTTACATTCAAAACATCTACAGGAGATAAGCCCTTAACCGCCCCCAAGCCTTCAGCTTTTTTTCCCCAAAGGTAAATAATACATTTTCACTATCGGGGGGCAAGAGTCAGGGGAGATCCCCAAAATATCAACAAGATAACTTCTAAACATCTCTCTCGCAGGTACTATAATTGATCTTGGAAAGTTTACCAAACGTAAATTACAGACTCTAGACATGTTGTCCAACAACTCCAATTTCACGGCAATAGGCCCCATGTTCTTCTTCAAAGTTTCCACCTCCTTCTCCAAAAGGACAGAACTCTCCTGAGACTCAGCAACTACCTTCTGCAAATTAGTTATTTTAACTGAATGTTCCTGACTAGTCAATTCAGCGCTACTAACTTGAGAAGTCAGACCAGAGATCCGTGGCACCATCTCTTCCCGGAGTTGCATAATAACGGCCCAGATTGTATCCAGAGTCACCACCGCCGGGGGCACCAAGGAAACGGAGAAACACCATCCCCCACTCCACCGGATGGTAAAGAAACACCCGAAACAGGGGTCGACGTAATGGGCCCAGGGACCAGGCCTGCACCTCCATTCACCAACTCTCCAACGACCTGGGACCTCTGTCGTTGCACCGGGGAAGGACCAGCAACCGCCCCGCATTCCACAGGCAGCGCTGCACTGCAGGAGAGTCCGAAGACTCAACCCCCTCCATCAACTTCCCTTCCACATCAATATCTTGACGCGGCACCTTCGAGGCCCGTACCGAGGCAGGGGAGGACGGATCACTACCTGAAACAAAAGTCGAGGACTCCACCTCCGGCTGTTGTATAGCCAGGCTACACTCCCCTAAATCCAATGGCTGTCTCGGAGCAGGCAAAAAATATGAATCCAACGGACCAACATCCACAGGTAACTGGGTAGCGACCGAGGGGGCAGTAGAAGGCTGCTTAGCCCCCTTGGGCTTCCGCTTTTTCCACATAAACAATCACTGCTCCGAACACACGCCTCACGAAATCGCCATCTTGGATTCCCCCCCCCCCTGAAAGAGATTATGAAGAACAGCTTGGCCAAAGAAGGTATCCCGACAGGAGGCTTTATCTAGGAAGTAGTGGGCTGTAAAGGTGTGTACTGAAGCCCAGGTGGCTGCTCGACAAACGTCATCAATAGACAGAGTGAAGGTTAGCCATAGAGGCTGCCATGGCTCTCACATTATGAGCTATGATATGGCCTTGAAGAGGAAGACTCTTACTCTCATAAGTAAAGGATATGCATTGTGCAATCTATTTGGATAGAGTTCTCTTGGAGACTGGAAGTCCCAAATGACTAGAATCAAAAGCATTAAAAAAAGTTGAGAAGACTTTCTATGCTGCTGTGTCCTTTGTAGGTAAAAAGCCAAGGCTCTTTTACAATCCAAAGTATGAAGGTTCCTTTCTGCATTAGAGGCATGAGGCCTCGGAAAGAATACAGGAAGATAAATTGATTGATTTAAATGAAAAGGCGAAACCACCTTTGGCATAAAGTATGGATGGGTTCTGAGAACAACCTTATGGTGAAACCTAGTATGAGGATCAGCCACTAAAGCGTGCAATTCACTAATGCAATGTGCAGAGGTGATTGCAATTAGGAAGATGACCTTCTAGGACAAAAGCTTTAGGGTTGTAGTGGCTAAAGGTTCAAAAGGCGGTTTCATGAGCTGCCCGAGAACTAGGTTTAAATCCCATGCCACCGGTGGTGGCCTGATGGGAGGCTTTGTTAATAGAAGACCTCTCATAAATCTTGATATGAGCGGATGAGAGGAAATTGGTTATCCATTTAGAGGCTTATAGGAAGTTGCAATTGCACGGACTCTTACTGAATTTGGCTTTAGAGCAGAATTTGATAAATGAAGTAGATACTCTAGTATTGATTCCAAAGGTATCATAAGTGGGTTTAACCCCTTCTGTGAACACTATATAGTAAAATGTTTCCACTTGAAGGCGTAAGAGCGTCTTGTGGAAGGTTTTCTGGAAGCCTGAAGGATATCCTTTATCTGTTGGGAAAGGTTGAGATCCTGAAGGTCTTTTTTTTTTTTTTTTTTTTTATTGATGATATTTCAATCTTTTACAAAAAGAAAAAACAAAAGCAATAATAAGTAATACATTAAAACAAACAGTTTCTGAAACAATATTAAAACCCAGCCCACAACATGGAGTGTGTGAAAGAAAGACAGATCAATGCTGAGAAAGAGAAGACTAATAAATATAAACCCCTATTTTCTAAGCAAGCCCACTAATTAACCAACATTCTGCAAAATATTTTCCAATTGAGAGGCATCAAAAAAGATATAGGACTTAGCCCGGTGTGTAACAACACACTTGCAAGGATATTTAAGTAGGAAAGTAGCCCCTAATGCCAAAACACGTGGTCGAAATGAAAGGAAAGGAAAGCCTTCCTTTTCAATTGCGTTGTGCGGGACACATCGGGAAAGACCTGTATCTGATGCCCAAAAAACTTTTCCTGCCGATGTTTAAAATATGAGCGCATAATCCTCTCCTTATCTTGTTCTAAAGAAAAAGCAACTAACAGAGTAGCCCGAGTGGATATCTCTTCCACTGAGGACTCCAAATAAGCGGATAAATCTAGACTCTGAGCAGATAAACAGTCCATATCATCTGCAATTACACCACCAGTTTCTGAATCCGAAACCACCTTCCCTCTGCTAGCTGTAGGTAAATAATAAATTTTGATAGAGCTATGGATTCAGGTTCAGAAACCTTCAAAACATCTTTTAAATATTTAACGAATAGTATTGTTGGAGAAAGGTAATGCGTCCGAGGAAAATTCAATAATCTTAGATTTTTAACCCTTAAGGCATTTTCAATAATTTCATCACGAGTATGCAAATGCAGAGAATCCTGAACAAATGAAGTAACAGACCCTTGAATATAAACAAGCTGATTATCTACTTTAGCCTTATGAGATTCAAGAGAACATAATCGATCTTGATGATTAGACAAAGAACTAACAGTTTCTTTCGTAAACGTGGAAACTTTAGCCAACGAAGAATTCAAAGAACATTCAGTTCTAGAAACAATCTTCCATATATCCTGTAAAGAAACATCCGCCGGAGGAGACAAATCATCTAAAGATGGCAGGGAAAAGTCAATAGAACAAGGCAGAGATACAATATCCCCTTCAAGTTTCAGAAACGACTCAGGCAATTTAGAAGATGGAAAAACATTACCACTTGAAGGAGAAGAGGATCCACTGTCCAATTCTTGGGGGCTTTTGCTGGGTGGGGTTACAACCCTTCGCGGATCAGGAGACGGAATAGAGGAAACAGAACTAACTGAAACTGAAGATTCAGGAGACAACACCGAGGTGGGTGGGGGAACCACGGACCGTACATGGCTGTCCATGGGCCCCACCACCTTTGCAGACTTTCCAGATGCCATTGAAGCAGGTAGCAACTTCTTGCGTTTCCCCATATAATAAGAACACTTGAAAAAGCACTCAAACAATTCACTCACTCCGCTCCGATGTGCTCCGAAGGGGCTCCAAAGGGGCGTGACTTGCCCCTTAGGACACGCCCCTTCGGAGCACGCACCCGGGAACGCGCCCGCGGTGCGCGTACCGCGGTGAGGGCAGGTTAAATAGCCCAGGCTGCTCCCGTGGTCCGCAGTGCTCTCCGGGACTGGGCAGCTCAACTCCTCTCAGCCAGCAGCAAAAAGAAACAATGTAGCAAGGCACACACACAGAAAAGCAGAGGGAGGGCTCGTTCTTAAACCCCAGGCTGCTCACGTGGTCCGCAATGCTCTCTGGGACTGGGCAGCTCAACTCCTCTCAGCCAGCAGCAAAAAGAAACAATGTAGCAAGGCACACACCCCGAGATCCTGAAGGTCTAAGCTTTCAACAACCAGGCCCTGAGATGCAGGGACTGGGGACTCGGGTGCCATAGCATCCCGTTCTCTTGGGAGAGAAGATCTGGAGCATAGCCTAACTCCAGAGGTGCAGCTTGAGAGAGATGTAGAAGCAGGAGATACCACGTTTGGCATGGCCACCGTGGCGCTATGAAGATCATACGACCTCTGTCTCTCTGAAGCTTGAAGAGTGTTTTGGGGATGAGGGGAAAGGGTGGGAAGGCATAGAGGAAGTCGTGACCCCAGTGAAAGAAGGAAGGAGTCCCTTGCCTGGCAATTTTGAGCCGGAATTCTGGAACAGAACCAGGGAGGTTTGGCATTCAGTAGACTTGCAAAAAGGTCTATGTCTGGGGTTCCCCAGATCTGAAATATCTTGGCCACCTGGTCTAGGCAGAGAGACCATTCGTGAGGCAGCAGTACTCGGCTGAGTTTGTCTGCCCAAAGGTTTTGAATGCCTGGAAGATGTACCACGAGAAAGTGAATTCGATGCTCTCTGGCGAGGGCCCATAGTTGTAAAGCTTCATTGCATAATGACAGAGAGCCTGTTCCCCCCTGCTTGTTCATGTAGAACATAGCTACTTGATTGTCCGTTTGGACTAGGAATGTCTTGTAGCCGAGTTGGGCATGGAATACTCGAAGAGCTAGATAGATTGCTCTGAGTTACAGGAGGTTTATGTGAAGACAAGCCTCCTGTGGAACCAAGGTACCCTGGGTAGAGAGATGATGCATGTGTGCTCCCCATCCCACCTGTGATGCATCTGTTAGGGAGGCCTGGAATAGGGGTTGCTGGAAAGGAGACCCCACTAGAAGATTTTCCAGTGATTGCCACCATTGTAGGGACAAAATCAGTCGTGAGTTTGATATCTTGTCCGACAGATGTCCTGAGTCCACTGTGTGGATAGGGTCCACTGGGCTGCTCGCATATGAAGATAAGCACAGGGAACCACATGAACCGCAGATGCCATATGTCCCAATAGTTGTAGTAGTTCGAGCAGTTAGGGAGGACTTCACCGCTGCTTGAGAAGCTAGCTGCAGTATGCGAAGACAGTGGGGTTGTGGGAGAAAAGCCCTTGACTGTCTGGAATCTAAACGAGCTCCTATGAACTCCAGGGACTGAGACGGAGCAAGTTGGGATTTTGGGAGGTTTATGACCAATCCCAAGTATTGAAGGATTCGCATTGTGCGAGACAGTGCAGAGCTGGCTTCTGGAACCGTGGGGGCTCGAATCAGCCAGTCATCTAAGTAAGGGAAGATGAATATCCCTAGGGTTCGCAGAAATGCAGCTACTATTGCCATGCATTTCGTGAATACTCTTGGTGCCGAAGCCAGACCAAAGGGAAGAACCCTGTATTGGAAATGTTTTCCCCTGAAAAGGAATCTTAAGAATTTCCTGTGATCTGGATGGATCAGAATGTGAGTATATGCATCCTTTAGATCTAGAGAACAAAGCCAATCCTGACTTTGAAGGTATGGCATAAGAGTTCCCAGAGAAATCATTTTGAACTTTTCTCGGAACAGATATTTGTTCAATTCTCTGAGGTCTAGAATGGGTTTGTGTCCTCCTGTTTTCTTTGGAATAAGAAAATAGGGGGAGTAGAACCCTGTACCCTGTTGAAGAATGGGCACCTCCTCTATTGCTCCTTGAGCAAGGAGTGTTGAGACCTCTTGATCCAGTAGATTGTCTGTAGAGGTTTGGGAATTGAACTGTCTTACGATTGTAGGAGGGGGCATACTGTGAAAATGAAGCTTGTACCCCCTCTCCCACAATGGAGAGAGTCCAATTTTCTGCTGTAATCTGGTGCCATCTGCTGGCAAAATGACAACCTGCCTGGAATGTTTAGGGGTTCTGGACCTTTCAGAGGCAGGAAGGCTAAGTTCTCTATGAAGGAGTCAAAGCCCTTGAGGGGGCTGGGCCTGTGGAGCTGGTTGAGCTCTAAGGCCTTTTGGCTTCTTTTGTCTGGATTGTTGTTGTTGACCTTTCTGGGCAACTTGACACTGAGCTTGCCCTTGCTGGGTATAGGATGGATAAAAAAACTTCCTCTTTTTGCTGAAAAAGGGTTTTTTATAGGGTTTCTTTTTGGCTGGAGTGGCTGTAGATTTTGACAACCTATCTAAAGTGATATTGTCAGCATCTATCTCATTAGCCTTTTCCTGCCAATTCTTGCCAAAGAGGTTTTCTCCTGTGCAAGGGATGCTTCCCAATTTATCCTGTACCCAAATCTCCAAGTCTGATGCCTGAAGCCAGGCAAACCGACGTGCACCAATGGCAATAGCAGAGGTTCTGCTGATGCATTCAAAGCAGTCAAAGGCTGCACGATTTACAAACTTGGAGACGTCTTGAGCATGCTTGACAAGAGTAAGGAAATCTTGTCATTTGTCCTCAGGGAGAAGGGGGCTCATAAGCTCCAAATCTCCTGTGACCTCTGAGGAACATTCCCATATATAAAATATATGAGCTGATCCTAGTTGAAAGCATGGAAGCCTGAAATGTTCGATGCCCAAAAGCATCAAGGGTCCTGCATTCACGACCTGGAGGATTGGATGCATGTCTTTTTGCACTTTTCATCTTACACATGGTTGATTCCACTACCATTGAATGGTGTGGCAGCTGAGTCTTTTGAAAACCAGGACATGGTGTTACTCGATACATGGTATCGAGTCTCTTAGAATGAGGAGATGTGGTCAAAGTTGTCTCCCACATTCTGAGCATCAAATCATGAAGAATTTCATGAATGGGCAGAGTGGCTGCCTCATTGGGAGCCTTAGGGTATTGGAGAATTTCCAATTCCTTTGCTCTAGGTTCTTTTTCAGGAGCTACTATGATTGAAAGGCCTCAGGCCACATCACGAATAAAATCCCGAAAAGACATGTCTTCCAGAGGAGACAGTCTGCGTTGGGGAGGAGTCTTCTGGGAGAAACACACTGGTACCAGCAGAATTATCAGAGTCATCGGAATCGGAGGATTCGAAGTATCTCTGATCCCGATGTTCACGCAAAGCACGGTCTCGGTATCGATCGAAGTCGGTACCGAGTTGGTCCGGTACCGGTCTGTCGATGCCAGAAAAAAATTCAGCATGGGAAGAATTACCACCAGGGCCGGTACCGTCTGTGCTGGTACCAGTGTCGGTACCAGTGCCCGTTGAACCACCGGTATCAATGGTACCACAGCTGTAAGGAGAGCTGCAAGACTGCGTTCGATAGCAAGGAATCTCTGGTCTATCGACGCTGCTGATGCCTGGGTATCGGTAAAAGTGGCCGGAACCCCTGAGCATGGCACCAGTAGTTCTGTCAAGGTCGAAGCCTCGAGAACATCCTGGAACCCCGTTGATGCTTTGGAGGCCAAAGCCTCCCGCCGGGGCTGTTTTGCCGGTGTAGTTTCCTCAAGGGCAATGCCAGTAGTCTCTTGATGCTTTGAAGGAGAACTACCCTTTGAGGACCAGCTCTTATGTTTAGTTACCTGAGATCCATGGGAGGAAGATGAGGCTCTTGAAGACGTCGATGCAATGGACCTGGCATCCGAAGAAAAGAGGGTACCGAGCTTTGCAGCTCGGTTCTGTCTTCCTCTTTTAGTCATCCCCATGCAAGAGAGACACTCATATGGAAAATGGTCAGGGCCTAAACATTTTAGACACCAGTCATGGGTGTCGGTGACGGAGATGGTACTGCCACACTTAGTATTTTTTTTTTAAACCACTAGCTGGTTTTCCCATCTTTTAGGAAAAATGGGGCCTAATGCCCAAAATGGTGCCTAGCACCAAAAAGAAAAAAAAGTTTAAGAGAAACAGTTCAGAAGTATTTTTTTTTTTTTTTAAAGAATAAAAAAGAACCGGTGGTACCGGTAGGTGTCATGCGGAGGCAGATGTGACCACAAAAAAACAAGTTTAAAGAATAAATTTTCTGCAGTGACAGGGAATGAGTCCTGTCGGCTCCGCGGAAAATGAAGAACTGAAGGACAGTAGGAAAGGCAGGAAGGCAGTGCGCATGTGCTGGGAGATGCTCCCAAAAGCATTCCTATTGGACGCTGGGGAGCATTCCCGCACCGGCTCAGTCGGTACCGACGATACCCATATGTGAAGACTACATTCCTGCTTGTTCCTGGAGATACAGCTGCCGTTCCCGCTTTTTCTGACATGCCCTGCGGCCTGTCTAGTAAGTCACCCGACGGCAATTTATGCTCCATTCTGCCGCCCACGACCAAGCGCTAAGACCCAGCATCGCAGAGTGGCAGAGACTGCCGGCCCCCAGCACAAGCGGCGATTCCCCTCTGAGCGCCTGCTGCCGACGCCGGAATCCAGCACTTCACGGCTGCCCCAATTTCTGCCTCAGTGACAGCCCGTAATCGCGACAGCAAGCCAAGAACCCTTGCCGGCCACACACACACTTTCCTGCGGTAACTAAATTCTCCTACCCGAGTGTAGCACACCGAGTCACCGGATCCCCGCTTCTCACGGGACATGGGGATTGCGGCGCCGGAGGTAGAAAGGCGGATTCTGGGGCTCCCAGTTCCTTTCCCAACCCCTAGATGGACAGATCCTGCGAAATCAAAGCAGGCTCTGCCCTTTCAACCGCTGCTGTTAGCCTCTGGCAACTAAGGACTGTCTTTTTTTTTTTTTTTTTTTTTAATAAGGGGACTTCTCAGGAGTTAGTGCCCAGCTAGGGCAAACCCTCCTTTGCAATCCTGTCTAACTATTCTATTCCTTTCCGTTTCTCCAGGGAGCCTGTCAGCCACACGTCAGCTGCTGAGGACTGATAGACTGAGTCTCTGACACCAGGGGGAGCAGGATAGGCTGTCAGCAAGACTTTCAGAATTCAGTCCTCAGCTGCGGGAGGAGGTTGACTACCCTAAGGTTCCTGGACTGGCCCGGAGAGACGAAGAGGAATCCCCAATATAATAGACTACATCAGATAACCAGATCAATATAATGATTAACAAAATCATGGATCAAAGAGACTCTCCATCCCAAAATACCTCTTCAGCTGCCCCAGGATTTCCAGAAGAGGAGCAGGTGGTTTAGTTATTGCCAGAGATACTCTTGACAGTCTCGACTTCCTCACTATCACCAACAAGAACATTACAAATCTCTGTCTGGCCTACCGATCACCAGCCTCAAAAGATATATATATTTCATCACTAATTTAGGAAACATGCACGCATAGTTCCAACAAATACTTCATCCTACTAGGAGACATAAACCTTCCGATCACAACCAGCAAAACAATCCTCTTTCTTCCTGGATGCTATACAAAGCCCTTCAATAAGGTGAAATTAGACTTACCTGCTAATTGTTGTTCCTGGAGTGTAGCCAGTCTAGTCCCGGACCTCTGGGTTCCCTATCTCATCCAGCAGCTTGGAGACTGAGGAAACTCCTCCTTTTTGTGACATCAGCAGTATATCCTCTCGGGGTCCGCCTCCTGTCACCAGTAACCTATTGACAAAAGCAGACTCACCAGAGGAACAAGTAAGATAAAAAAACATAATAACCTTCTAAACTAATACTAACAGGAGACACCTTCCCAACCATATCGTAACCGTGACATTAAACTTGGCCAAGGCCACTCAAACGAGCAGATGAAAGAAAATAAATTTATTTTACGTATTCGTCTTTTTTTCTTTAAAAAAAAAACAACCCTTGCTGTGCAGGAAAAAAGGGGACGTACCCCCTTCGGCTGACGCCCTGCAATAAAAAATGCACCCACCTGTGAATAAGACCTGCAGAAACCCCAGGATAATAGGGCGGGACTAGACTGGCTACACTCCAGGAACCACAATTAGCAGGTAAGTCTAATTTCACCTTCCTGATCATGTAACCAGTCTAGTCCCGGACCTCTGGGTCAGTACCAGAGCAGTGAAAAATCAAACACGGGAGGGACCTGGAAGACCAGCCTGAAGTACTGCCGCACCAAAGTAGGCCTCTTCCGACATTTGCACATCCAGACGGTAGTGTTTCACGAAGGTATTCAACGACGACCAGGTCGCTGCCTTACAAATCTCCACTGGCGACGCCAACCGAGCCTCCGCCCAAGATGCCGCTTGTGCTCTAGTAGAGTGAGCCCGGAGCCCTTCTGGCACGAGCTTACCTTTCAAGACATAAGCAGACACAATGGCCTCCTTAATCCACCTTGCAATGGAAGCCTTTGACGCCGCTTCCCCCTTTCGGGATCCCCCGAAAAGAACAAAAAGCCTGTCTTGCGAAAACTGGCCATCCGACGAAGATACTTCTTTAGGGCCCACCTCACGTCCAGAAGATGCAAATTTCTGGAGGCGGAGCTCTCTGCACCCTCTGCAAACACCGGCAAGGTAATTTCTTGATTCACATGAAAAGCCGAAACCACCTTAGGCAAAAAGGCTGGCACCGTTCTCAAGACCACCTTCGCAGCGAAGAAAGAAAGGTAAGGTTCTCTACAAGATAGAGCTTGCAGCTCCGAAATTCGTCTGGCGGAAGAAATGGCTACCAGAAACACCGTCTTTAGAGTGATGTCTTTAAGGGACGCCCGCTGCAACGGTTCAAAGGGCTCCCGAACTAGCGCGTCTAGAACAAAAGGAAGATGCCACTTCGGAAAAATGTGCCTACACGGTGATCTGACAAGCGCCAATGCTCTTAAAAACCGTTTGACGACTCCCGAACTTGCCTCGATAACACGCCAAAGCTGCGACCTGCACCCACAACGAAGCTGCCACTAGCCCTTTGACAAAGCCATCCTGCAGAAACTCCAATACCTGAGGGATGGTGGCTCTCAACACTTCGCACACTCTCTCAGCACACCACACTTCGAAAATCCGCCAAATTCGCACATAGGCTAAAGTAGACCTCTTCCTGGCCTTCAACAAAGTCGAAATGACTGCCGCTGGGTACCCCTTGGCCTTCAGCCACGCCCTTTCAAGAGCCAAGCCGTAAGCGAGAACCGATGGACGTGCGGCATGAAGAGAGGTCCCTGAGTGAGTAGGTCTGGTGGGGAAGGGAGCCGCCAAGGTTTCGCCACCAACAGCCTCACCAAGTCCCCGTACCAGGGCCAGCGAGGCCAATCCAGAGCGATGAGAATGACTTGGCCCCTGTGACGCTGAATCCGTTGAACTACTCGGCCTATTAGTACCCAAGGCGGAAATACATACAAGAGTTGCCCCGCCGGCCAGTCCTGTACCAGAGCGTCCAGGCCTTCTGACATCCGTTCTCTTCTTCTGCTGAAAAACCGGCTGACCGAAGGTCGCCATAAGATCCATGATTGGCGCGCCCCACCTGCGCACCAACATCTCGAACACTTAGGGTAGAAGGACCCATTCCTCTGGATCCACTTTTACTCGACTGAGAAAATCTGCCTCTACATTGTCCACGCCTGCCACATGAGCTGCAGATAGATCTAGAAGATTCGCCTCTGCCCACAGGCACAGAACATAAGAACATAAGATATGCCATACTGGGTCAGACCAAGGTACATCAAGCCCAGTATTCTGTTTCCAACAGTGGCCAATCTAGGTCATATGTACCTAGCAGTTTCCCCAAGAGACACAAGTTCAACAATGCTTCTTGTTCCAGCGCCATGCTGCTGGTTCCCCCTTGCCAGTTGACATAGGCCACTGCCGTTGCGTTGTCCGAGAACACCCACACCACCTTGCCGCTGAGAAAATTCCGGAACTCCTGCAGTGCCAGCGTCACCGTTCGCAGCTCCAACCGGTTGATCGGCCATGACTGCTCCTGCTAGGTCCACTGTCCCTGCGAGAACCTGCCCTGACAGTGAGCTCCCCAGCCCAATAGACTGGCATCCGTCATCAAGGATACCTAGGCCGGAGACTCCAGCTCCTTCCCGCACTCCAACGACGCTGGCATCAACCACCATTGAAGCGATTGGCGAGCTTCCGCCGTACACGGTAGTTTGCGGGATAGTGGGTCTTGCTGATGGGACCACCGCCGAAGCAGCACACTCTGCAAAGGTCTCATATGAGCTCTGGCCCACGGCACTGTTTCTATTGTCGCTGCCATGGTGTCCAATAGTTGGAGATAATGCCACGCCGATGGCACCTTGTACTGCAAGAATCTGTGTACCAACGTCCGCAACCTCTGCACCCTGTCTGTCGTTAGGAAAACCTTTCCTACCCGAGTGTCGAACCGAGCTCCTAGGTACTCTAGGGTCTGCGAGGGCACCAGCTGACTCTTTGCTGCATTGACTATCCACCCTAGACTTTCCAGGAAAGACACTACCCGAGCCGTGGCCGACTCGCTCTCATCCTTCGACTTTGCCCTGATCAACCAATCGTCTAAATAAGGATGCACCAGAACTCCTTCCTTTTGGAGGGCTGACCTTGGTAAACATCCGTGGCACCATTGCCAGGCCAAAGGGCAAAGCCCGGAACTGAAAATGTCCGCACGGGACTGCGAACCTGAGAAACTTGTGATGTTCCGGTCGAATGGTAATATGTAGATATGCCTCTGACAAATCTAAGGAAGTGAGGAACTCTCCTTTTTGAACCGCCACTATGACGGAACGGAGCGTTTCCATGTGGAAGTGGGAAACTCGCAGACAGCGATTCACGCCTTTGAGATCTAGAATCGGACGAACGCCGCCGTCCTTCTTTGGCACGATGAAGTAAATGGAGTACCGACCGGATCCGCATTGGTCTGGCGGAACTGGCACTATCGCTTTGAGGGCGAGCAACTTTCGCACTGTCCCCCGGATGACCTCGCATTTGGCGGCCGACCTGCCAGGAGACCGAACGAAAGCCTCCCGCACCGGGCACACAAGCTCCAGTGCGTAACCCTCTCTGATAACCTCTAGCACCCATTGATCTGATGTGACATGGACACAGGCAGGATAAAAGTCCTGCAGGCGCCCCCCCCCCCCCCCCCCACGGGAAGCAAGGGAGCCTGGGTCCCCCTTATCTCATTGCGGCTTTCGGACACCCAGGGACGATGAGGAGGACGGACCAAAACCTCGCCCTGCCCCCCGAAACCCCCGGAAGCTTGGGATTCTATTAGCGAATCGCCCTCTTTGCCCGGAATTTAATCTCTGAAACCTGAAACGGCAAAAATCTCGCTGCTGCCCCTTGTTCGCCGGAGTCGCCCGGCCTGGCCTAGGCTTATCTTCTGGCAATTTTCCTCCTTTCGACTCCCCTAAGTCTTTTACCAGCTTCTCTAAATCTTCACCAAACAGGTGCCCTTTTTAAAGGGAAGCTTACTTAGTCTAGCCTTAGAGGAACTATCTGCAGCCCAATTGCGTAGCCACAGGTACCGCCGTGCCGCCACCGCAGAAGCCATGCTCTTTGACAACCCACGCATAAGGTCATAGTGGATGTCAGCCAGGTAAGCCGCACCCGACTCCAACCTGGCAGCCTCTGAGGACTCCTCACTATCCTGTCCACCTTGCACCTTCTGCGACCAGCGAAGACACGCTCTAGCCACCCATGCTCCGCAAATGGCCGCCTGCAGTGACAGCGCATTTACATCAAAAATCTGCCTCAATAAAACATCCAACTTTCTATCCTGTGTATCCTTGAGAGCCACACTACCTTCCACGGGAATAGTGGTCTTTTTGGTGACCGCCGAGACGGCCACATCTACCTTCGGAGATCTAAAAACCTCTGTCCTGATTCAACAACGGATACAGGCGGGCCATCACCCTGGATCCCTTCAGCGGAGCTTCTGAGATATTCCATTCTTCCTGAATCAGTTCTTGGAACACCCTGTGCACTGGGAAGGCTCTCTGGTTCTTACGGAACACCTGCAACAAAGGATCCTCTAAGGAGTCGTCCGTCGATGTCCCAGGAACCAGCATATTTAAGACTTAACGCCTCTCCGATGAGCGCGGGCAGTTCTTCCCTTCTGAAAACGCGCACCACTCTGGACTGGTCCTCTCTTTCCAAGAGCTCACCTTCCTCCAATTCTTCCTCCATGTCCATGCTGAGGCCCTCCTCCTCGTCTGACAGAGGACCTTCGGCGCCCAGGGAAGGAACTACCGTCTCTCCCTCAGCACCCGGCTTCTTGATCCCACGCGTGTGGTCCGGTGCCTGGAAGACGGAAGTGGGCCTCTTGATCCCACCAGAGTCCGCGGTGCCTTTTCCCTGCTGAGCACTACCCAACAGTGACTGCTGTAGCAGAAGAACAAACTCCTGAGAAAAAATAGAAGCCAGTTCCTTAGGCAACCCACTCTGAGGGACAAGAAAATCCGGGGCGGAGGACGGCCCCGCTACTGGTTCTACCAGGGCCACCTCAGCAGGTTGAGAGAGAGGGCTTTCCACCTCGGCCCCCCGATATTTGGTCTTTCAGCTCCCGGGTCTGCTCCGTGGGTGAGGCCTCTGAGACAGGCCTTACACACCCCGGAACCGGAGCCCTTTCACGCTCCACAAACGACACACTGCGGCTTAGCCGGCATGGCAGGGTGATCCAAATTGCAGATCAAGACTGCCCTACAGTCAGCTAAGCAGCGGCTCTGTAAGCAGAGTAAGGCTAGCGCAGAGCAAACCCCCCTTTCAGTCGCGGCAGTTCATTGTTTTTTTTTTGTACAAAAAAGCTAGCCAGGCAGAGATGTTAGGGAAAAACTGAAAACCGCCACGTTAAAGATCCCCTTGGGGCCTTCCGCTGATGCTATAATCTCCCCGGACAGTAAAACTCACTTGCCGGCCGGGCCTACAGAGAGTTTTCACGCCAAAATGAACCAACGGCCCCAAGCTGTGCCTCTAATTGCTTACCTTGGCCGCCGACGAGACAAGACACACGCTTTACTTACAGGGGTGAAAGAACTTGTCGTCGGTCCCGGAGCTTGCAGGGGTCGACCAGGAAAACTGCTCACGCTGCACCACTGAACCGTCTCAGCAAACAAAATGATGCGACTGTGTGGAGCTGGCCAAGCGCACTGACAGGCAGACCTCTGTGCGGCGCTGGCCAGGCTCAACTCCGGAATCCCCCACGTTATTGAGGAAAGTGATCAATAGATTTAAAACTCTTTCCTGAAATAACGGTGTGCCCCGCTGACTCTTAGCAGTCACAAACAGGCACTGCTAAATAAAACGTAGCAGAAGGGGGAAATAAACTGAGAGGGAGAAACCCTACAGCCAAATTTAAAGACACAGGAGCCCCCAATTTGGCCTGCAGCCCTCTAAAGTATTGAGCTAAAAACCATCCCTATAAACCTCAAGCTAATCTCAATTGTCACTCCAGTGAGCCCGGACCACCGGGCTCCCATCTATCCAGCTGGAGACTGAGGTAACTGGTGACAGGAGGCGGACCCCGAGAGGATATACTGCTGATGTCACAAAAAGGAGGAGTTTCCTCAGTCTCCAAGCTGCTGGATGAGATAGGGAACCCAGAGGTCCGGGACTAGACTGGTTACACGATCAGGAACAAATCATTAATGTCACAAACTACACAAAGGGGGGGGGGGGGGGGAATCCTGGGACCTCATCTTCATACCTGTCAATTGGCCATGGCTACATTTCCTCCCCTCAACCGCAGGTAAGTGCTATACCGTGGTTGGACCACAACATAACATTCTCTCTCCCCCAAACAGTTAATCAAGGTACCAATACTCCACCACACAGCTCTCGCAAATCACGCTCATTTGACAAAAGCATTCCTAGACAAAAATCACACCACTTGTAAACTCCAACCTGCCAGACCTTGAATTTATAAACAGTTGAACCACCACCACAACTTCATCCTATGCTCTAATACATCAAACACTAAACATATCCAGGAAATAAAGCCCCATGGTACATGCTCAAATACAAACTACGAAGGCTGGAACGTAAAGGAGGTGCACTAAAAAGACCGAATCCACCAACTGAATATAGCTATGCCCAAAATGACTACTGCTCCCTAACCAAATGCACAAAAAAGGACCATCAAACTAAACTCATCAGATCCTCCTTAAATCGCCACAAAGAACTGATATAGCTAGGTACGGTCTAAAAGGCCCCACCTCACTAAATATGAACCCCACCCTATATCCAAGTTAAATGGCCAAATACCTTCAGGACAAACAAAGTCGCAACATGCTCAAAAAAAATCTACAAGAGTCAGCCACAATCATCTGCGACACCTTCAAACCATAATCTCAAAACATTAACACCACGACCTCCCCAACCGACCAATGCCCAATCTTGTGGATTAAAATAACCAGCCAGCTCAACCCTCTTCTCCTCAAAATCATACAGTCCCCCCTTGAATTGGGATATATGCCCAAGAATCTTAAATGCTCCCCCATCAAGCCATTCCTAAAACAAACAAAACAAACCCCCCCCCCCCACATCAGACCCAAGGTCCCTGCCATCATACATATCTCCAGCATACAGTTTGTTGCAAAAATCACAGAAAAAGCTATGCAAATACAACTACAAGAATAGACTCCCACACCTCTAGATGTGCAGCAGCACAGGATTCAGACTACTCCAGGGTGGGGTCAAGACTAATTACTTCACTGTTAAACTCAGATTCATACTCCTTCTTTGACATTCCTGCTGTGTTTGATTCAATGCAAATGCAATGGTGCCTTTGAGTCAATGCTGACTCCTGGTGACCCAGAAGCTCCTGGGTTTTCTTGGCAGTGCGACCAGAAGTAGACTGCCAGGCCTTTCTTCCGAGGAGACCATCATAAACATCTCTCAAAGCTCCAAGAAATTAGTCTCCAGCACAAAACCTTAGAATGCTTCCGATCTTATCTCCAGGATCGCCACCAACAAAGTACAGCAGTACCAAACAGCTCCTTTCCATTCAAGCAAAACCAAGGCCTACTACAAGGTTCAGCCCTATCCTCACTCCTCTAATATATTTATACAACTGCTATGCACTATAATTCAAAAATACAAGAGCCAATACCACTTCTACGCCAACAGGACAACCAACAGTAAGGATTTGAGGATTTGTATTAAATTGCTAGCTCTCTGACTGGGAGCTCTTAAAAGGGTTTTTGTATATTTTTAAAGCAAGGCTACTTTCTTTTTGGTGCTTTAGTGGAAATTTCCTTGAGCAGAGTAGGTTGAACTCTAGTAATCTCCTCAGCTTTGGGAACTAACACCTAATCAAGTAAAGTACTTAGGAATCACACTATCAAGGTCTAGACCTCCACGCCCACATAAAAAATGTTGTCAAAAGCAGTCTATCATAAAATGAGGACCCTGCACAATCTCTGCCCACTTCCCCATCAAGGATTGGGATGATGAGGGCTTAGCAAACATAACATGTACGCCTAGAAGAAACCACATCACATCCACCTTACAACACTTAAGATATTCTGCAACACATCTGCGCTCAATAATCAAACTTTCATTCAGAGAGAGCACTACCCCTGAACAAGAACAGCCTTGCAGAACTTGCTAGGAGTACCAAAACTCAACCAAATGCAAGCGGTCCACATCATGTACCTTCTCATTATTTGCACCTTACTTTTGGAACTCTCTACCCCTGCAATTGTAACTGACTCAGAAGTCAGACGATCACACACCTGATCAAGGAGCATTTTGGCACTGGCACTTAACAGTAGCAGCACAATCCCATGCAAGAATACGCCACAACACTATGGCTCACATAACCCAGATGCTTAATCTTGTAAGCTGAATGCATGAAGTCATCATGTCTATAGTTTGTCCACCCTAATTGCATTGTAAATTGAGCACTCCAATGTTCATCCAACTTATGTAAATACTGCTCAGTTAATTATGTTATATGTAAAATGTTCCACGTTATGTTCCTTATACACTGCTTTGACTAGCAGATAAAGCAGTGTAGAAAATTTGCTGAATAAATAAAAATAAATATCAGACAGCATGATAGGACTAAAGCAGTACAAGAGGGAGGGGTGCAAAAGGGTATCCGAGTACAGCCTGAAGAGAGAGTTAGCAGCTATACTGTGCATCCTCCATCACAAATCAGCTTCCTTTTTGAACTCAGACACCTCGAGTCATTTACCCTCGACTAAGGCAGTTCTAACATAGCACTGTACCGCCAGAGTGCATTTGATCAGGCATAAATCATACACTCACCGGAGATTTCTAGTTCTGCCCAGTGAGACTTTTTCCCATTGGCCACCTCCTCCGCTGACATAATGGTGTAAATTCTGCGAGGATCCGGAGGATCATATTTTTCTTTTGGCATCCCTATTAGTCTGAAAGGAAGAGAAGAACAGCATTATGTGGCAAAAAAACCCCCAGAAACACACCTCACCCACAGGCATTGCAGACTTCTTTCTACAGAAAGATGAGCTCTTATAAGAGA
Source organism: Ichthyophis bannanicus (assembly GCA_033557465.1). Taxonomy (NCBI): domain Eukaryota; kingdom Metazoa; phylum Chordata; class Amphibia; order Gymnophiona; family Ichthyophiidae; genus Ichthyophis; species Ichthyophis bannanicus. The sequence continues at coordinate 1,088,398,064 of CM066032.1, read as the reverse complement.
AATGGCCCCTTCTTTTTTGTAGCTAAGATCCTGATTGATAAAGTGTAAGTGGATTATTTTGTGCTCTGTTGATGTGCAATTCTGCTCATTTCAGAGCACGAGGTAATGCTGAAGCTTTCTTTTTTAAAGAAGGATACATAATACAATCTCAAACAAGGTCCCAGATGGAAGAGACAGTATTTGTGACCAGCTTTTTCTAAATTCCCCTCCCCAGTACAATTTTCTCAAGATTGAGCAAAGTTAGTAAAATTGAGGCATCTTGGTTTATGATCCACTTTGCCAACCACTAGGTGTCTCAGTAGCTGGTGCTCAAGCTTAGAGACTTGTTTTTAAAGACACTAATGTTTCCTAGAATTTGAGAGAGATTTTTAAAGTTGTCATGTTCAATATATAGCATAAACAGATTTAAAGAATAAGCACAATAAATTTGGGAAACAAAGCACTCTAAGCTTGAGCACCAACAGCTATTTAAGCATGACTTGGTAGCTGGAATAACAGAACAATTGTAAAACAGTTAAATTATGCTGCCTATGCTTACTGCAAACTTAGGTAAATCACCATATCTTCTTTTGCTTTAGATACACATTTAGATTAGCAGGTTCTCTGGGGCAAGAATCAATTCATAAATGCCCCTGAGTAAATACAATGGCACAATACAGAATGCAAAAATCTGAAATTAAAGTGAACTAAATGCATGATGTATGCTTTAAGAAGCATATACCCCTTTTCTACAAAAGCTGCAGGTGATCCCAGGTGGATTACTACTACATTTACATGATCAAATAAGCAGTCCATAAGCAGTTTTGGTTATGTCCTGGTTTACGTGATATACAAAATTTCCACATTTTAGATTTTTACATAAAGAACACATGCTTGTCATGTGCATGGCCAGCCCAACCACTATGCCATCCCTTTGACAGAAGTGGAGTAGTAGACTAGGGCAGTGTTTTTCAACCTTTTTTGTGCAAAGGCACACTTTTTTCATGAAAAAAATCACGAGGCACACCACCATTAGAAAATGTTAAAAAAAATTTACCTCTGTGCCTATATTGACTATATATAAAGTAATTCTCTTGAATAGGAATCAAACACTCACACCAACCCCCCTCCCCTGCTGGTTCACACCAACCCCCCTCCCCTGCTGGTTCACTCACACCACCCCCCCCCCCTCCACTGCTGGTTCACTCACCCACCCCCCTGTCACTTACTCACCCCTCCTGCTGGGTCACTCACTCACTTACCCCCCCTCCCCTGCTGGTTCACTCACACCATCGCCCCCCCCCCCTTGCTGGTTCACTCACACACACACCCCCCCCCCCCTCTGCCCAAGCCGCTGCTTCTGCTTTGTACAGAGCAGCGGCTGCACTACACTTACATTGAAAAGTAAAGAGAAACTGTGTCAGGAGCCCTCCGGTCATCGCAGAGCCCGAGGAAGTGATGTCATGGGGGCGGGCTCCTCACAGGCTGTCTTTCCTTTTCAAATTAACTTTAGCTGCAATAAAGACAGCCTGTGAGGAGCCCGCCCCCATGACATCACTTCCTCGGGCTCTGCATGATCGGAGGGCTCCTGACAGTTTCTCTTTACTTTTCAATGTAAGTGTAGTGCAGCCGCTGCTCTGTACAAAGCAGAACCAGCGGCTGCACTGCTATAGGGAATCGCGATCGCGTTTGCGCCGCGGACTTCGGCACAAAAGCCGTTTTTTTGCTCTGGCCGCTCCCGATCTTGCGGCCAGAGCAAAAAACCGGCTTTTCAATGGCCGGTTTTACAACTGTGCCGGCAGCCGGCCTGGCCATGGAAAAACCGGCCAGGCTGGCTGAAAACTGGCCGGTTGGCAACCCTAATTTGTGAGCCGAGGCCACATGTTACGGATGAAATTGGAATTTTTCCCACAGCACACCAGACAATATCTCACGGCACACTAGTGTGCCACGGCACAGTGGTTGAAAAACGCTGGCCTAGGGGATATGGCAGCAGTCTGCACCCAGAAAGACCAGGGTTCAAATCGCAGCAATACTCCTTGTGGCCTTGGACAAGGCACTTAACTCTCCATTGCCTCAGGTAAACCCTACAGGGATTTGGGGGGGGAGGGGGGGGGCGTCCACTGTTCGAATATATTTTTGCTATTTATAGCAAGGTTATCTGATTTGAAGAGCTCAAGGCAGAAACCCTGCGCTAGAGCCCAGAACTAAAGCTCTCTCACAATGTTTACTAATGCAAGTTTAGCGTGAAGGTTTTGCTCAACAACTTTTAAGCATACAGCATGCAAATGAGTTGTATGCAAAAATTCTACACTAAAGCCAGGCATGTGGTGGGATCTGCATTAGTAGCACTTATATCCTGTGCACGAAACATACAGTTCAGCACTTGTGTGCATGTCCTGGATTGTTATCTGGCACAAATATTCTTCTGAGCAGAACATTACCGTTTATGCACCAGACAGCAATTCAGCACTTGTGCATGACAACTTTTTCTAGCATACTTCTCCTGCCATCTTCAAAGCCACAAAATAGCTGCGGGCGCTATAAGATGAGGAAACCAGGCATAAAATTCTTCACCAGCACTGATCGCAGACCTATAAACTAATCCTTAAAGCTTCCTCAGACCTTTTGTTAAATTCTCACATTGGAGCTCAGCCTTCTGGTCTTCTGTGCACTTCACTGTATAGCTAATTGCTTCATGGCCATCCATTTAAATAGATTTAAATACATGGTGTGCTCCCTTTAGTACAAGAATTTGAACATTGTTCATGCTTGCGTCAGCATAGCGTTTGCATAGAATGCAGGAGGGAATCTAAAACAGCACAATTTGCAATTGAAATAGCCAGACCTAGTACTTTCCATAATATCTTAACAGCTAGGCAGCCTTGCTGCTCAATACAGCAGTTTGGTCAGGTCAGACTTCAAGATTCCCTCTTCTGTCAGTCACTTTGCAGGGATTTTTTTCTTCAAAAACAGCTGGTGTAGTTGCGGCATCTGACTACCACAGCTTCAGATGATATTTGTCAGGAGGGATTATTCTGCCATTTTGCAAGCACACCACGTACAATTTTTGTAAGTCCCCTTTGCCATAGCTTTCCAGAGAGCGCTTCCCCGGCCCCCTTTTTTTAAGCCAAATTTACTGGCCAAAACTACTTCTGCACCTGCTTTAAGTATCTTTCACCGGGCAAAGTTTAGCATTGCTTCCATAAAACCCCCAAATGCTCTCCCCTTTACATCAACAGTAGAGTATAGCATGGCAGAACTCTACAGAGATGCAGAAGACCACCATCACGTCAGCTTTTCAGAGCAAAAAAGGCAAAGTATCAGTACACCAAGCTATATATCCAATATGAACCCCGCTCCCAAAGACTTATCTAAACGAGACAACAATTAGCTGAACCAATGGACAGAAATAAGTTAATGTTCCATGTAAACCATTTTGACTATTAGATAAAAGTGGTCTATAAATGTTAATAGATAAGATGGTGCCTTTTGCATTACTACCATCAGAGCAACTGGGACAATTAGAGCAACAGTGAATGGCAACTCCACTGGGGTAAGTTGAGTGGCTTCATCTAGCGCGGAGGGGAGGGAATGAGACTTGAACTTGTGCCATCGTTTGCAGATTTCTTCTACAGAGGCACTCACCTTGCTCCATCATTCTGTGGTCATGGGCAAATGTCCAAAGTTTCATAAAAGACAGAGATTTTTTTTTGGCCCTTATCATAACACTTGGCCCCACAGTGATTGTCATGGTATGCACAAAACTAACCTGTTTTGAGAAAATGCTCAAGTGCATTGCCTGCTGTTGGGCCTGGTGAGATAAATGACAACTTCGGGGAGTCGGAAGCAGCAGGCCATGTGTGCTGAAGCAGATGGCCTGCTGCCCTAGGCAGTTCCTAGTGGATGGGCTGGCCCAGATGCTCACAGACATGCATTTATGCCAAACAGACCAGACCAAGGTGTGAATTCAGTTACTCTAACATCTGCTATTGGTCTGCACTTCAGAGGGCCAGAGCACTGCATTGATGATTTTATAGTAAAGGTCCTAAAAAGGAAAATTTAAATCTACCCAGGCCACAAGCACACCCCCCCCCCCCCGCATCAGTGTTAGCAGGGGGTGATAGCGCAGCTCAGCACATGGGGGAGGGGGACGCAGCTGGGCACACCGGGAGGGGGGGGGGGCACACAGCAAGGGCTCCTGCCTATGATGGCAGCAATCCTTGTGCCAACCCTGATAAGCATTCATCCTTGTACAAAAGGCTGCTATTTTGGAGAGATGAGCCAAATGTTAGACATTTCCTGCATTGAATCATAAACTACAATGGAAGAGCAGCATGTGTATGATCCCCTTATGTTAAAATGTGTTCCCCCCCCCCCCCATGTGGGTAACTGTGGGGTCCTATGATATGTTAGCTTAATTTGCAGCTTGGTATATTGCAGAGATTTGTGCCATTTTCACCTTTTTGGGCTCCTACTGGGAGTCTGCTTCACACTAATTTTTGTTTCACATTAGGTGGCTGCCACAAAGCCAATATTGGTGAATCAGGGGAATTTCTCACGGTAATTTGTCTTCCTGGAATAGTGGTTGTAAGTCTCTTGTTAGTTTTTCCAGATCTGGATTGTATATCACTATAAAAGAGACCCTGAGGCCGTCTTCTCTGTATTGCAGTAAAGTTGTCTCTAAGTATTTTGAATGAAGTAGAAACTTTCTTGGAGATTTTAGGACTGTAGTCTCTTGTTTGAAGGATTTGGAGTTTAGCCCTGTCTTTTGGGTCAGAGCATATGCAGCGATATCATGTTGCTTGGTTGTGTATAATGGCCTTTTTGGTATGTGCGAGATGAAAGCTACAGTTGTGAAGGTAGCTGCATCTCTCAGTTGGTTTCTTGTAAACGGATGTCTGTATATTGCCAATGTTGATGGAAACTGATGTTCAGGAAGTTGACTCTGGAGTAGTCAATTTTAAATACAACGGAGGGATGGCATATGTTAAAAATTGTGAAAATTGTTTGAGAGATTCCTCTCCCTTAGTCCAAAATGTAAAAATGCCATCAATGTACTGGTAATATTTGAAGGGTTTAATCTGATATTTCTTCAAAAATGTCTCTTCCAGTTCTGCCATATTGGGGGACCCTTGTATCCATAGCTATGTCTATGATTTGTAGATAGATGTCCTTATTGAAGCTGAAGAAGTTGTGAGTTAGAATGATCTCTAACAGTTTTTTTTAATAGTTTCTGGTGCATATTGGTGGCCCATGGTAGATGCCCTAAGGGATTTGTCATGTGCATTTATTCTATCTATATATACATGTGGAATGGTGAAATTAGACTTACCTGCTAATTGTTGTTCCTTGAGGAGCTCCAGTCTAGTCCCGAACCTCTGGGGTTGTGCTCCTCCTCCTCCAGCAGCTTGGAGACTGAGAAAAGTCATCTTTTTGACGACACCGGTATAAAGACACAGGAGCCGCCTCCTTACTCCAGTAACCTATTGACAAAGCAGATTCACCGGAGCAACAATTAAGTAGTAAACACTATCAACCAACTATAAACTAACTGATCTCCCTCTATGCCATAGTAGGCTTTGTTATAACTGCTTAGGTATGCTCTCCCCCCTTATGGAGAATAGCAACCCTCTTACAATTCCCCTATCCAGAACCTCCCCCATATGAACCAGACCCCACACAGGTCTATACTTCTCTTATCTGTGATACACCATCTGCTTCACGCTCTAGTCCAAAAGAAAAACCAGGGAGGGATACGGGACTAGACTGGAGTTCCTCAAGGAACAACAATTAGCAGGTAAGTCTAATTTCACCTTCCTTATCGTCCCTCCAGTACCTCTGGGGATGTACCAGAGCAGTGAAATAAATCAATGGGAGGGACCTACTAATCCAGCCTGAAGCACCGCTGTCCTAAAACAGGTATCCCTTTCCGCCTGGAAATCCAGCCGGTAATGCTTGACAAAGGAATTTAAAGATGACCACGTCGCTGCTTTACAAATCTCTACCACTGGTATTAAGGTGTACTCAGCCCATGAAGCTGCTTGAGCCCTAGTCGAATGAGCTTTAAGCCCTTCAGGCACCAGCTTACCCTTCAACATATATGCTGACGCTATTGTTTCCTTAATCCATCTGGTAATGGACGCCTTTGATACTGCTTCTCCCCTCCTAGTACCACCAAACAGGAAAAATAGTCTATCAGACTTCCGGAATTCTGTCGTCCACTGGATATATTTCTTTAATGCCCGGCGAACATCCAACAGATGTAACTGCCATGCGGAAGCATCCGCCGAACCTTCAACGAAAACTGGCAAAGAAACCACCTGATTCATATGAAACGCTGACACTACTTTGGGCAAAAAAAAAATAGATGGTACCAGCCTCAATAACACCTTTTGAATCATAAAAAGACAGAAAAGGTTTCCTACAGGACAAAATCTGCAATTCCGAGATTCTCCTGGCCGAACAAATCGCTACTAGAAAGCCTACCTCGAGAGTAAGATCCTTCAAAGACGACCTAGACAATGGCTCAAACGGCTCTTGTACTAATGCTTCCAAAACTAACTGAAGATCCCACGTCGTAACTACCTGCTGACATGGTGGCCTCAAAAGCAACACCGCTCTTAAAAAAAACGCTTAACATCCGAGTGAGCCCCCAGCGCTTCTCCCCTGATCTTTCCTCTATAACAGGAGAACACTGCCAATTGCACCCTTAAAGATGAGGCCGCTAAACCTTTCTGAAATCCATCCTATAAGAATGCCAGAATCTGTGGTATTGACGCTCTTAACGCTTCCAATTTTCTGTCTACACACCACGCTTCAAAAATATGCCAAACGCGAATGTACGCCAATGAAGTAGATTCCTTTGTGCCTTCAACATGGTAGCAATTACTGCTGCGGAGTACCCCTTCGCTCTCAATCTTACCCCAAGAGCCAAGCCGTAAGCGAGAATCGATCCACCTGGGGCATGTACAGCGAACCCTGAGACAACAGATCTCTCCTGACTGGAAGACGCCAAGGTCGCTCTACTAAGAGCAACCTCAGATCTGCATACCAAGGTCTTCTTGGCCACTCTGGTGCGATCAATATCACCAATCCTCTGTGTAGTTTGATGCGTTGCACTATGTGGCCTATTAACACCCACAGAGGGAACACATACAAGAGCTGCTCCACTGCCCAGTCCTGTACGAGAGCATCTAGACCCTCTGACATTCTCTCCCGCCTTCTGCTGAAGAACCGACTGACCTTTGCCGACTGGAAAGTCGCCATGAGATCCATTACTGGTGAACCCCAGTGACACATCACCATTCCGTATACTTCCGAATGAAGCATCCACTCTCCTGGATCCACCTTCATTCGACTCAAGAAGTCGGCTTCTACATTGTCCACTCCTGCCACATTTATTTATTTTATTTAGCATTTTTCTATACCGCACTATTCAACATCAGCGCGGTTTACAAATAATTCAAATGTCAATGTGGGGGTATACATTGGACTTACAGTAGAACAGGGAAATTAAACTTGGAGAACAGGTAAGACTATATACATACTGGTATAAAGCTGCATTATATCTATGGGCAGTATTTAAAGGTCGCTGGGATGTATAGAACAAGGTCTATCAGCGGGTTAACGGGCGGGTGGGTTAGGGATCAGAGAGGGTGAGTGGTGTGTCTACTCTATGGGCGTTGGGTAGAGCTGAGATGTGGCTACGTGACGTCGTCTGAGTTGGCGAAGCATTGGAGGAAGAGGTAGTGCTTCAGTGCTTTTCAGAATTGGTGAAGGTTGCTTATAGCACGTATGCTGGTTGGCAAGGAGTTCCAGCATGAAGGTGCGTATAAGGCGAAGGCACGGTCTCTGGTGGTCTTGGTGCATTTAGTGATGGCCTTTGGGAGAAGAAGTGAGTTGATGGCGGCAGATCTTCTCAGTCTGTTGGGGGGGGGGGGGAGTTGGATAAGTTCGGAGAGGGCGCTGGCCGTGCATTTGTTGATGGCCTTGAATGTTATTGTTAAGATTTTGAAGGTGGTCATATAGCGTACAGGGAGCCAATGTAGTGTTTTCAGGATGGGGGTGATATGATCTCTTCTGGAGGCTCGGTGAAGGGTTCTGGCTGCCGTGTTCATTGCTAGCTGTAAGGGTTGTAGTGTGCACTTCAGAAGGCCATGGAGTATTGAGTTTGCGTAGTCGAACTGGGGCATCACTAGTGCCTGAAAGACTGTTCGAAAGTCTTCTGGCTCAAGTAGCGGCCTGATGTGACGTAGCATCCGGACTTTGTGGTAAATCATCTTTGACATGTTGCTTATCTGGGCATTTAAGTTGAGATGTTGGTCGATCGTTACTCCAAGGTATCGAATCGTTGTCTTTGTGAGTAGCTCGGCATCACGTACTTTCAATGAACGGGGGGGTGAATGTTTGGTCTCTGCTGATGAAGAGTACCTCCGTCTTTTTGAGGTTTATTTTAAGCTTCTGCGAATGAAGCCAGTCCGTGATTGCGTTGAAGCATGAGGATAGCCGGGATAAATCTGGGTGATCGGTATGCATTGGGGTGAACATGAGGACGTCGTTGGCGTATATTAGGCAGTTCACGCCGAAGGACCTGATGATGTTGCAAACAGGTTGCATGCGCTGCCGACAGAGCCTCCAGGTTTTGTTCGACCCAATCGAACAACTGCTCAGCCTCGGCTTCCAGCGACACACTGCTGGTGCCTCCTTGCCGGTTGATGTAGGCTACTGCGGCCGCATTGTTGGAAAACACCTGGATCGCTTTTCCGTGTAGATAAGTTTGAAAAACTCGCAACGCCAGCGCTACTGCTCAGTTCCAATCTGTTGAACGACCATAGCTTTTCCAGATCCGTCCACTGTCCTTGTGCGAACCGTCCTTGGAAGTGTGCACCCCAGCCTAATAGGTTGGCATCTGTTAGGGGTATCCAACAAGGCGTTTCCAAGGGCATCCCCTTCTCCAGACTGCCTGGACAAAACCACCACTGCAGTGCCTGCCACGTATCCAGCGGACAGGGTTGCTTTCGGGACAGAGACTCTCATGGAGAGACCATTGCCTGAGCAATGTTTTCTGTAACGGTCTCATGAGCCCTCGCCCATGGCACCAGCTCAAAGGTTGCCACCATGGTACCCAGCAACTGCAGATAATGCCATGCCGTGGGAAGTGACCTGCTCAGAAATTCTCTTATCAACTTCCTCAAGCCTTGCGCCCGATGTTGTGGGAGGAATACTCTGCCGACCTCCGTATCGAATCGCGCTCTCAGGTATTCCAGACTCTGCGATGGAATAAACCTGCTTTTTGCCATATTGACTACCCAACCTAGAAGTTGCAGGAACGTGACTACCCTCGTAGCTGCCTCACTCTCGGCTCTTGACCTCGCTCAAATTAGCCAATCGCCCAGATAAGGATATACTAGTACTCTGACCTTTTCGTAGCCATGCCACTACTACCACCATCACCTTGGTGAACGCTAATGGTGCCGTAGCGAGCCTAAATGGTAACGCTCGGAATTGAAAATGTCCCATCGGAACTGAAAATCTGAGAAACATTTGGTGTTCCTTCCAAATTGGAATGTGTGGGCACGCTTCTGACAAATTTTATTTATTTAACCATTTTTATATACCGTCTTTCTACAAATCAAGACGGTTTACATAAAACATTTTGTGGCAGTATGTTTCAACTGTTTACATAGAACAAGTTAACAGGGATAAATAGGTAAACAATATAATCTAATTAAATGAACAATGAACAACTATTTACAAAGGTATATACAGAGATATCACATGGCTGCATAATAGGTAATTGAGAGGGTAGGGGTGGGAAGTGGATGTAAAAAAAATCCAGAGACATAAGGAACTCTCCTTTTCTTACTGCTACTATGACCGACCTCAGGGTTTCCATATGAAAATGAGACACTCGGAAACAGAGATTCACTCTTTTTGAGATCCAGAATTGGCTGATAAGCTCCCTCTCTTTTTTTGGAGCTATGACATAAATGGAGTACTGACCGGAACCGTATTGGTCTCAAGGAACAGGCACTACGGCTTTGAGAGCTATCAGTCTCTCTACGGTCTGTTTGATCACTTTATACTTGAGATGTGCTCTGCACAGGGACTGTACGAAAGAGTCGGTCACCGGCCGGAGAAATTCCAAAGCATAACTTTCTCGAATGACCTCCAGTACCCACTGGTCTGAGGTAATGTGGACCCAGGCAGGATAAAAATCCCATAGTCGACCTCCTAGAGGCAACAAGTCTACCTGGGTCCCCCTTACTTCGTTGCGATTTTCTAAGATTTGAAAAGGAGGAAGCAAAACCTCTGCCCGCTCCTCGAAACCCCCGAAACCCCTGATTTCTATAGGGGAAACGTCCTCTTTGACCTTGACTGAACCTTGGCGACCGAAAACGACAAAACTCCCTCTGTGGAATCTTGGAAGTTGGAGTCAATCTTCCCTGCTTCTGTTTGTCCTCCGGAAGCCTTCCACCTTTGGACTCTCCTAGATCCTTTACTAGTTTATCTAAATCCTCTCCAAAAAGTTGCTTTCCCCTAAAAGGAAGTTTATTAGCCTTGCTTTGGAAGAAGCATCTGCTGCAAAATTGCGCAGCCACAGATACCGTTGCGCCGCTATTACTGAAGCCATACTGTTCGATAATCCTCGAATAAGATCATAATGAATATCCGCCAGATAAGCCACCCCTGACTCCAGTCTAGCCGCTTCTTCTGTCACTTCCTGCACCTGCTCCCCCTGGATTCGTTGTGACCAGCAAAGACAGGCTCTTGCCACCCATGCTCCACAAATGGACACTTGTATGGGCAGCGCATTTACCTCAAAAACCTGTTTCAACAAGGCATCTAGTTTTGTGTCCTGGGTATCTTTGAGAGCCGCACTACCTTCTACTGGAATGGTAGTTTTCTTGATGACTGCCGATACAGCTGCATCCACCTTCGGCGACTTAAACAATTTTCTATCCTAGTCTACCAGCAGATAAAGACGGGGCATAACCCTAGCCCCTTTAAGTCCTGCCTCCGGCATATCCCATTCTCCCTAAATCATTTCCTTAATCACCCTGTGTACTGGAAATGCTCTCCGAGTCTCCCAAAAAGCTTATAGAAACGGATCTTCTAAAGTAGAATCCTCTGCTGGTCCCACCATGGGCATATTAAGCACTTTGAGTGTCTCTGTGCCGGCAATTCATCTCTCCAAAAAACATGAACCACTCTAGCCTGGTCCTCCCGTTCAGCGATCTCACCTTCTTCCAACTCCTCGTCTAGTTCTAGGTCCAGCTCTCCATCTTCGGAGTGCAGCCCTTCTGAGGTCACCGACTGCTGAGGTCGCTTTCTCTAACCTGGATTTCTTTGTGAATATCCCTGATGTCCCCTGGCCTCTTCTCCCGAGGTTCCACATCCGGGGAATCGATTGAAGACCTTCTCTGAGCGCCTCCGAACGCTTGCTGAATAAGTGCAACAAAATCTGGGGAAAAAATTGCTGCCAGGCCACCTGGCAAAGGTGGCTGAGAGGTTGGAAGATCCGGAGTGACAGAAGTCCCCATCACGGGCTCCCGCAGAGGCAACTTGGGAGAAACTGGCTCCAGCAGGACTACAGGCTGACTTTCATTACTGCCTTCTAATTCTTGCTCTATTGAAGCTGAAGCCTGAAAGCAGCCTCTACACACCCCTGCCTCCAAGACCACTCCCCTTCTAACACTGCAGAGTAAACACTGCGGTTTAGAAGGCATCCCGGGCCAAGCGGTACTGTTCTGAAGCCAACCAGGATCCGCAGTTGAACAAGCACTGTGTCCCCCACAAGAATTCTTGTCAGATCGTGACCAAGAAAACCACCCACGCTGTTTAAAATAATAATAATAAATTAAATAAAACACAATCGTGGATTCATCACTGAATCCTTCCGATCCAATTCCTGAAGAAATAAAAAACAAAGCTTTCCAGCCGTTCGAGGAGCCTCTGAAGCCCCAGAGCTCCTAACGGCGTTTCCCGCGCAAAAACACACACGGTTTGGGCCTGCTGCGGTTGCTGGCGCATCTGACAGTTCTTCTGCTTCTCAGGCACCCTTACCGGTCACTCCGGTGAAGCTCTCTGCAGTCTCTCACAGCCGACTCTGCCTCTATCGCCTTTTTTCTTCACAGGCTGACCGCCGCTTGACTGTCCCATCATCGAAAGGGCACAGAGCCGGCGAAAGAACTGCCGCCGCAATCCAGCTGCTCTCCCCCTACATCGGCATCCGAGCACTAGCAGGCAAGCCTTCTGCAATGCGCCGGTGTGCCTATGCTACCAGTTTCTCACCCAATATAGTGGGATCAGGAACCGGAGCTTTTCTTCCCCACTTGCAGTCCAAATGCTAAAAAACTGCACCCCCCCCCCCCCCCCCGGAGGAAGGAGGGGGAAGGGGAGGGAGCTCTCCAGCAGAACAAATTTAAAAAGGTATACACACACCAATCTTTTTACTTAATTAAAAATCCTGTTACTACATCACTAACTATTCTAACTTTCCTTAATTGTTCCTCAAGTGAGACCGGACCTCCAGGCCCACAACCCTCCAGCTGCTTGGAGACTGAGATAAAACTGGAGTAAGGAGGCAGTTCCTGTGTCTTTATACCGGTGTCATCAAAAGGATGACGTTTCTCAGTCTCCAAGCTGCTGGAGGAGGAGCACAACCCCAGAGGTTCGGGACGATAAGGAAGTTGCTGTATACAGATTCCACATCCATTGTGGAATTGCCAAGCAATCTACGTGAAGTCTGCGACCTGAAAGACTTTCGAAAACAACTTAAGACGCACCTCTTCCAATCACATTTCAATTTAACTTCATGAAATGCATCCAGCCGTAATGTAAATATGTATATAAGGATCCTTTGTATAAATTGTAAATATGTTTTAAGTACCCTGTATATAGCTGCGATATTCAATCAACTGTAAATCCTGTAACCCCATGTTTGCTGTGCACTATCTCCCCTTCCTAATCGAAAATGTATATACTCTAATTACCGGCCGGTACAGCCAACTCCCCCATGTATAGCAACCGCTGCTGATCACTGGAAGCAGCGGGATACAAATGTACATTAAATAAATAAAAAATAAATAAAACTGTGAACATGAGTGCCAGGTGGTGGTAGTTCAATGCCTTAGTTTTTAAAAAAAAGTCTGTGTTGTCTTATATGAAGCTGCATGTTCTTTGAAGCCTCTCTAAGTCCAGATATTTCCTCTGTGAGCATGTATAAATATCACATGTGATTGGTCTGCCAGGGAACATATAGAAAGTGCCCACAGAAAGACGGGTTGGTGTGAGTTTTTCCGATCTGATTGTTTAGGAAATGTTTTGATAAGATGTTTCAATTGCTTTATATACTCCTGTATGGGTTCCTCAGTTAGTTTCTTGTAGTATGTACTATTTGAGAGCCGTTTTTGTCTATCTACATGTGTATCCATGATTGCTACAATGCCTCCCTTATCTGCAAGCTTGATAAGGTCTTGGTTATTCTGCAGGTGTCTTATGGCAGTTCTTTCTAGTGGAGAGAGGTTACTTTTGTTTGCTTGAGAGATGCAATTTCACCCTGAATCTGAAGCTCTCTATGTAGTTGTCTAGTTTGCTGTTTTGTCCATCTCGTGGAATAAAATGTGTGTTTTGTTTAGTATTGTAGTTAAGTTTGTTAGAGGCATTATCTCATTCATGAACATTTACTTTTAAGTCTGAGTTTTCTAAAAAATTCTTCCAGATCAGAATAGAATTGCATGTTATCAAGTTTACTAGAAGGACAAAATGAAAGACCCTGTGACAGTACAGAGATCTCATGCTGTGCTAATTTGATAGAGACATTTGTTATCCCCTTTTGATTTGCATTTGCATCATTGTAGTCAGTAGGACTTTGTCTGTAGGGGGATTTACTGTATCATGTAATGCTGGTATATTAGAATTTTAGATTTTCAGATTCCTTAGATGGATCCAAAATTGTGTTCTGATCAATGGGTCCACTCCATTTGTTGTTATGTTAGTGGTTGGAGGAGAGACGTCTTCTCTGTAGCTGTGGATGAGAGAAAGCTTAGATACTCATCTGTAACATGTGTTCTCCAGAGACAGCAGAAATCAGTCCTTACATATGAGCGATATCGGCACAGAAGGAGCTCACACAGAAGCAGCTCCCCAGCTTTTAACACTAGAAGCCCCAAAAAGGCATTTTACCTAGAAATCCCAGTGTCTCAATTGACGCATTATCATGATGACCGCATTGAGCATGAAATGCAGATGTGAATTAATTTGAAGTTACTTATTTGTTTACTACGTGCAGTATGTGACATCATTAGATAACTGACATGGTTCTAGCAGTGGTGCTGGTATAAACCTTTGAAGATGCATTTGCGTCAATTGACGCACTTTGGGGCTTCTAGTGTTAAATTAAAGAAAGCCTTTGGGAGATGCCACCATGCATGCGTGAACCCCTTCCCACTTAAGGGTGCCATCTTACTCAGTCAGACAACATAGCTAGGACAGTAGTAAAAATAAAACAAAGTAGGAAGGCAATTCCTAAGGAAAGAGGTAGGGTTGTGAGGACAGATTCCTGCTGTCCTTGGAAAACACCTATTACGGGCGAGTAACTGCTTTCTCCAGGAAAACAGGTAGTCAGTCCTCACATATGGGACTCCCTAGCTCCAGGCTGCCAAGGACAGGCCCACAAAACCACCAACAGCAACCAAGTTAGGTAGCTGCGAGTTTCAGAAAGTGAGTCACCAACTGAGACACTCTGCAAGACCTTAGCATCCAGCGGCACCATCACTCCGGTAGCCTGAACACCAAGGGTCAGAGGGCAGGAGTTGCCTATACCCCGAACAGATTACAGAGTAACGCCTGGCCGAAGGCACTGTCCCAACAGGACTCGTTTTCCTGGCAGTAGTGAGCTGCAAACGTATGGATTGAAGACCATACGGAGGCTTTACGGATCTTCATCACCAGTACTGAGCACAGGTGTGCCACCAGTGATCATTGCTCTCACGCAATGCGCTGTGATCCAGGGACAGCCCAGCTCACTCAAAGATGGGGTTAATACAGTCCGTCATACAAGTGGACAGAGTTTGCTTAGTCACAGGCAGCCAAAGTTTGTTGGGGTTGTAGAAAACAAAGCGCTTTGCGATGGCCTTGCGTCTGCTGTAGATTGGACTGCAAAACGGGCCCTGTCCTATGTATGGAGTATTGTTTCCTCCCAATCAGCGTGAGGCAGCAGGAAAAAGGTGGGAAGGACCACCTCCTTCTTGAGGTGGAAAAGAGATACCCCATATTCCTCCCAAAGATGGTGAGTGCGGAGCACCACCCTGTTCTTTTAGAATCTCGAGTATGGTGGCTCTGCCACCAGAGCCTGAAGCTCGCTCACTCTGTAAGCAGATGTGAGGCTACCAGGAAGGCCACCCTCCATGAAAGATACAGCAGATGGCAAGTAGTTAGAGGCTCGAATGGCGGCCTGGTGAGCTGTAAGAGCACCACATTAAGGTCCCATTCCGCTGCCAGGGCAAGGGGGGGGGGGTGAACAGGGGATTAGAAAGAAGGCCACGGAGGAAAAGAGGACCAGGGTCGGACCCGAGAGAGGTTTCTCTTCAACAGCATGGTAGTGTGCAATCATCACACTCAGGTGCACCCGCACCGAGTTGGACTTTAGCCCAGTGTGCGACAGATGCAGAAGATATTGGTGCACTAGTTGCCCCAGGAAAGAACAGGTTCTCCCGCATCCCCACACACCATACCAAGAATCAATGTCATTTAAAGAGGATATGCTTGCCTCATGGAGGGCTTGCGGGAGGCCAACAGGACCTACTCAACCTCTCATGGGAGGTTGAAAGGGCCAAGGCTACCCTTTCAGCAGCTACACTGTTAACGTTAGAGACCCCAGACTGGGGTGCAGTAGGGAGCTCCTCTCCTGCCACAGGATGTCCAGGGCACGCCCAGCAGGACTAGGAGTGCCGCTGACAGAGCAGCAGGGGAAAGAGTAGTTACTCACCTGTAACAGGTGCTCTCCAGGAGCAGCAGGAATCAGTCCTCACATATGGGTGACACCGACGTCGATGGAGCCCTTGCGGAGCATTTCCCCAGCTTTCTATGAAAGCCTTTGGGAATACTGCACGCATGCGCGGTCCCCTTCCCGCCTAAAGGTGCCATCTTGCTCAGTCAGATGACATAGCTAAAAGACAGCACAAAAATGTAAAAATGAACTATGTACAACTGCAACTCCCAGGGGAGGAGGGAGGGTTGTGAGGACTGATTCCTGCTGCTCCTAGAGAACACCTGTTACAGGTGAGTAACTACTCTTTCTCCAGGACCAAGCAGGAAATCAGTCCTCACATATGGGTGACTCCCTAGCTCTGAGCTACCAGGAACCCAGGCTGAACAAGAGAACTACCTCTAGTCCCAGCATCAGAGAAAGGCTTTCACTGAAACAGAATCACCACCGGTAGCCCAACGGAGGGCTGGAGGGCAGGAGTTGCCTAAACCTCAAAGAGATTCCAGAGTACTGCCTGGCCAAAAGCACTGTCCCTACGGGACTCCCTCTCCAGGCAGTAATGAGCTGCAAAAGTCTGGCTTGAGGACCAAGTTGCAGCCCTGCAGATGTCTGCCAACGGTACAGAGCGGAGATGAGCTACTGAGGCAGCCATAGCCCTGACACGGTGGGCCGTGACCCGACCCTCCAAGGGAAGGTCAGCTGCCTTGTAAGCCCAGGTGATACAGTCAGCCACCCAGATGGACAAGGTACGCTTGGACACAGATGACCCCAAGTTATTAGGGTCAAAAGATATGAAGAGCCGAGTAGCCCTCCTATGCCCCTGTGTACGGTCAAGGTAGAAGGATAAGGCCCTTCTACAGTCCAGGGTATGCAGGACTGCCTCAGCCTGGCTTGCATGAGGCCTAGGGAAGAATGTCGGAAGAACCACCTCCTGGTTGAGGTGGAAAGAGGATGAGTCCGAAGGACTACCCTGTTCCTATAGAAGCGAGTGTAGGGCCTGTCACAGACCAGGGCCTGAAGCTCACTCACTCGCCTGGCCGAGGTTAGGGCTACCAGGAAGAGAGTCTTCCAGAAAAGGAAGCGGAGAGGACAAGTAGCCATCGGCTCAAAGGGTGGGCGAGTCAGTTACTGCAAGACCACATTCAACTCCCACTCAGGGGCTGGACGACGGATAGGAGGTTTGAGCAAGAGCAAACCTCTGAGGAACCGGGACACCAAGGGGTGAACCGACAGTGTCCTTCCACTAGTGAGTGGTGAGCTGCTAGAGCTGAGAAGTGGACCCTAACAGAATTGGACTTGAGGCCCTGATTGGATAAGTGCAGCAGGTACTGAAGCACCACTGGCACAGAGCAGGAGAAAGGATCCTCTGTGCATTGCTGACACCAAAAGAGAACCGTCGCTATTTCTGGTGGATTGCTTCCTAGAGGCCAAGACCACCTCCTCAACTTCCTGAGGCAGGCCCCAGGGAGCCAACACTACCCTTGCAGCCTCCAGGCCATCAAATTGAGAGATTTGAAGTTGGGGTGCAGAAGAGAACCCTGATCCTGAGAGAGAAGATCTGGTTGCAACCCCAGAGGTAGTGGGGTGTCCACTGCCAGTTGAAGCAGAAGTGGAAACCAAGGCTGCCTCGGCCACTCGGGGGCTACCAGAAGTACCGAGGCCTTGTCCTTTAGAATCTTGAACAAGGTTCGGGCCACCAGAGGCATGGGAGGAAACGCATACAGGAGGCCCTGGGACCAGGAAATCAGGAAGGCATCCGCTGCCAACCTCATGGGATGCGGTTGCCTGGAGCAGAACCTGGTCAGCTACCGGTTCAGGGGACTGGCAAAGAGATCTATGGATGGAAGTCCCCATTTCAGGAAAATTTTCTGGACCACTAATGGGTGCAGTTGCCATTCGTGGGGCTGCAGAACTCTGCTCAACTTGTCTGCCAGGAAATTCTCCTGGCTAGGGAGATAAACAGCCTTGAGAAAGATGTTGTGCCTGAGCGCAAACAAAGGTCCTGTGCCTCCTGACATAAGAGCCTGGACCCAGTGCCGCCCTGCTTGTTCACATAGAACATGGCTACTTGGTTGTCTGTCTGTACTAAGACAGACTGGTGAGCCAGGGTCCGAGAGAAGGTTTTGAGGGCTAAGCGAATAGCCCTTAGTTCCAGTAGGTTGATCTGTTGAGTGGCCTCCCAGGGAGACCACAGGCCCTGGGTGCACTTGTCCAATGTGCCCCCCAGCCTTGCAAGGAGGCATCGGTGGTCAACACTACTGTGAACACAGGTATCTGAAAAGGCACCCCTGTAGTAAGTTGGGGGGGGGGTGCAGCAACCACCTTAGGGAGTTCAAGAATGGTTTGGACACCCGTACTCTGTCTCTGAGGCTTCCTGTGGCCTATGTCCACTGAATTCTGAGGCACCACTGGGCAGGCCTCATGTGGAGCCGGGCATTTGGAGTCACATGCACTGTCGATGCCATGTGGCCCAGGAGCCTCAGACAGAGTCTGGCGGAAACCAGTGGCATGCTGAGAAACTGGTTTGCCAAGTCCATCAGTCTTTGTGCTCTGTCCTCTGGCAAGTAAGCCTTTTCTTGCAGAGAGTCCAGCCTTGCTCCTATGAACTCTAGGTTCTGGGAGGGGAGCAAAGTGGACTTTGCAAAGTTTATGACAAAACCCAGGTGTTGAAGGAGAGAGATAGTTCGGAGGGTGGCTTGCCTGGCACGTCTGACCCCTTATGAGCCAGTCGTCCAGGTAGGGGAAGACAAAGATACCTTGATTCCTCAAGTAGACCGCCACCACTGCCAGGCACTTTGTAAAGACTCTGGGGGCGGAGGTGAGGCCAAAAGGCAGTACTCTGTACTGATAATGGTTTCCTCCCACAATGAAACTGAGGTACTTTCTGTGGTCTGGATGAATGAGGATGTGAGTGTACGCATCCTTTAGATCTAAGGAGCATAGCCAATCTCCCTGCTGGAGGTAGGGCAGGAATGTTCCAAGAGTAAGCATCTTGAACTTTTTTCTCCAAGAACTTGTTGAGATTTCTGAGGTTGAGAATAGGCCTGAGGCCTCCAGTTCTCTTTGGTACTAGGAAGTACCTGGAGTAGAAACCGTGACCTTGTAGATAGGGAGGGCACAGGCTCCACCGCCTTGTCTAGCAGCAGACCCTGAAGCTCTCGAAGGAGGAGGTCTTGGAGGCTCTCCTGGGAAGTAAGGAGGCGGCAACTGGTGGAAAAGGAGCATATAGCCCTTGTGGACTATGCTTAAGACCCAATTGTCTCCTGTAATGGGTGGCCACCTGTGGGCAAACAGGGCTAGTCAACCTCCTGTGCAGGGATGGGACAGCAGAGACGGAGAGTCAAAAACCCCCACCCTGCCGAGTGGGAGCAGGAGCCAGAGGCTTGGGGGTCTTCTGCCTACAGGGCCCATGTCCCTGCCCCTTGGCCTGCTGACCCTGCTGGGGAGGCCTGGTAATCTGGGAACGGTCTGTAGGCAGTCGCCTTCCTTGGGTAAAAGGACTTCTTACCCGAGCCCTTCTTTTTCTGAGAAGGGGCAGATGTTTTTCTGGGCAGCCTTGTCCTAGTGAGGTGCTCAGTTTCAAGCTCAGCAGCCTTCTCGACCATGGGCTTGCCAAAAAGATTTTCACCTCGGCAAGGGACATCGACCAACTTGCCCTGCACCCATGGCTCGAGGTCAGATGACTGCAGCCATGCCTGGCATCGAGCCATGATGCTGGCTGCTGCAACATGGGCCAAGGCCTCGAAGCCATCGTAGGCTGCTCAGGACATGAACTTCTGCAAAGGTTCCCCAGAGAGACCAGCAGAGAACCCGGCAAGCTCCTTCGCCAGGTCTCGCAAGTACATGCCCATGTACAGATGGTAAGACTGAACACGGCAAGCAAGCATCGAGCCCTGGAAGCGCTTTCTACCAAACGCATCCAGGTTCCCTGCCAGGGGGCACCGCAGAGTGCATCTTCTGGCTTTTCAGACGATGCATGGCCGATTCCACCACCATGGAATGGTGTGGTAGCTGTGCCTTTTGGAAGCCAGGGCTCTTACAGAGTCGATAAATTGAATCGACCTGCTTGCTCAGAACCGGTGCTGAGGCCGGTGTCTCCCACATCCGGAAGAGGAGCCGTTCCAGCATCGGAGGAACCGGGACAGTAAAAGGCCTCCTTCGGAGGAGTCATACTGGAGGGCCTCGAGCTCTTTGGCTCGAGGCTCCTCATTGGGGTCTGCGGGGATCGCCAAAGCTGTGGCCATATCCCTAACGAACTCCGAGAACCGGGTATCCTCCGGGGGGGGGGGGGGGATCTACTCCGGGGTCCGGACTGCAGTGAGTCCGACGGGACGCACCGAGTCCGAAAAGTATCGGGGGACTCCTCGTCCTCCGTCTCCCATGCGGACTCATCTGAAGAGGAGTCGGGGTGCTCAGACCGTGTGGGTCCTGGCAGCACCCGCCCCGACGCCGAAGGCACCGGTGTCGACACCCTCGGTCCCGAGCAGGAGGTCGAGGGTGACCGCGACTGAGGACGACTTCAAGCCCTCATGGTCTCGAGTATCGGCTCGGTCTCCGGGGTCGACTTCGTCGATGTCCCGGTGGTCGGGGCAGATGCACCAGCTAGGCTGGCCATCAGCACCCGCTGCTGCTCCATGAAGGCAGACAGGCTGACAGCCTTGGAGTGCAGACTGAGTCCAAGCTCAGGAGACTCAGCAGCCACCGACTCGGGCCCCGGCAGCGCCGGGCCCGACGTCGGCTCCAGCAGACTCTGGCTCCATACAAGGCATTTTGGACAGCTTCTCCTGTTCCAAGGGCCCGGGACGGCAGTCGGGGGTCCGAGACCTGGCCCTCGAGGAACCAGGGACCTCCAACGCCACACCCACGAGCTGCTTCTTCCTCTTGCGTTCCCGATCGGGGGACCCCCTGTCCGAGGAACCCCGGCGATGCTATGGGTTAGGATCATGATCTGGACAGAGGCACCGAAGGCAGCAGTCGTGTGTGTCGGTGAGAGACATCAGTTTCTTGCACCAATCACACTTCTTGAAACCACTGGAAGCCATCGAGGAAAAAAGGGCCCCCGCGAGCTCAAAGGACCGGCCTTCCAAGGAAAAAGAAAAAAAAAAAAAAGGTCGCGAACACCAGCCACTAAGGGCAAAAACCGAAAAACAGAAGACGGGCTCAATACCGGTGTACCGAACCCAGCGGGAAGGGGAACCGGCATCGAACCGGACAAGAACCGCGAGGAAATCGCAAGAAAAATCTAACTTTTTTCCGGGTGACACAAACAGACGTCTGTTGGGCTCCACGGAAAAAGACAGACTGAGCAAGATGGCACCTTTAGCCGGGAAGGGGACCGTGCATGCGTGCAGTATTCCCAAAGGCTTTCATAGAAAGCTGGGGAAATGCTCCGCAAGGGCTCCATCGACGTCGATGTCACCCATATGTGAGGACTGACTTCCTGCTTGGTCCTGGAGAAACCACAGTTGTCTATGCCACATGGGGGCGATCAGTATCAGTGCTGCCCCCTTATGCTGGAACTTGAAGAGGGCCTTGGCAACCAGAGGGGTCAGCAGGAAGGCATAGAGAAGGTCTTCGTCCATGGTATCAGGAAGGCATCTGCTACTACCCTTGCCGGGTACGGCTGCCGCAAGCAGAAGTGGGACAGCTGCGCATTGTCTGGGGTAGCAAAGAGGTCCATCACGGGCATCTCCCAGAGGCAGAAGAGCCATAAGGCCACCCTGAGGTTTAGGCACCATTTGTGCGGTGGAGCACCCTGCTGAGTCTGTCCACCAGGAGGATGTTCTGGCCCCAGGAGACAGACCACATATAGAAGCATGTTGTTGCGTGTTGCAAAGGAGAGCAGGGCCACTGCTTCCTGGCAGAGGGAGTACGAACCCATGCACCCCTGCTTGACAACTTACAGACAGACAACCAGGTCGCCATGTTCTATCAGCACTGACTGGTGTTGCAGGCGGTGGCAAAAAGTCCTTAGGGCCAGGAAGATCGCCCTGAGTTCCGGAAGGTTAATTTGTAGCAGAGATTCTGCTTGGGACCAGCTGTCTTGTGTGCAACGGTCCTCACAATGCATCCCCCCCCCCCCAACCGAGGAGGGCAGCATCCATGGTCAGGACCGTCTGGGGCAAGGGCACCTGGAAAAGCATTCTGGCCCAGAAGCAGAAAGGAAGTTGCCACCAGTCGAGGGACTCTGCCAGTTGGCAGGTTATCCTGATCCTATCCCGCAATCTGCCCATGGCTTGCATCCACTGAGCACGTAGGCATCACTGAGCTATTTGCATATATGCAGGTGGGCTAGCAGGGTCATGTGGACCGTGGAGGGCATGTGGCCCAGAAGGCGAAGGCGGAGGAGGAGAAGATAGGCTGGCAGTGAGCAATGGTGCTGCACCTTCACTGCTAATTCCATGTGGCAGTCTTCCTTTTCCCTGGGAAGAAAGGCCTTGGCCTGCAGGGTATCCAACTGAGCACCTATGAATTCCAGGCTCAGAGTGAAATGAGATTTGGGGTAGTTGATAAACCCCAGTTGCTGCAGCAGGAGAGTTGCGTGCCCTGTTGCCTGATGGGCCTCTGCAGCAGTGCTACCCTGATAAGCCAATCGTCCAGGTAGGGGAAAACAAAGGCCCCTTGCCATCGTAGGTGGGCAGCAACCACTGCTAGGCATTTTGTGAAAACCCTCAGTAAGGACGCCAGGCTAAAAGTGTAGCACTCTGTATTGGTAGTGCCCACCTCCTTCCACGAACCTTAGGTACTGCCTGTGAAAGGGGTGGATCAGGATGTGTCCAAGGAGCAAAGCCAGTATCCCTGGTGGAGGTAGTGCAGCAATGTTCCAAGGGAGAGCATCTTGAACTTCTCCCCTCACCAGAAATTTGTTTAAAGTTTCACAGGTCTAGAATGGGCCTGAGGCCCCCCCAGTCCTCTTTGGGACAAGGAAGCACCTGGAGTAGCAGCCTTTGATCCACAAGTGTCCGGGTACAGCTTCTACTGATTTGTCCCTGAGAAGACTTGCGAGCTCTGTGAGCAGCATAGTCTGGTGAAGGAGGGGTCATACTGGCTCTCCAGGAAAGAGCCTGCATGGAATCTACTGTAGGTGGAGGAGGCATCCTTCCCCGAACACCTGCAGTACCCACAGCTCCGAGATGATTGAGGCCCATCTGTGGGCAAAGCATGCCAGGTGCCCCCTGTGGGCTGGTGGTGTCTCCTGGGGGAGGGAAGGCCCTGCTCTGTGAGTCAAAAGCTCCCCCCAGGCTGGGTGGGAGCTGGAGTCTATGGCTTAGGAGTATATTTACTTTCTGAGCCCTGTGCCCCTGCCTCTTGGAGTAAGAACCCTGCTGATGGCCAGAGTAGAGCTGGTGCCAATAACCCTTTCCCCAGTGTTTTTTTGCGGGGATGGGATGAGGTCTTCTTAGAGAGCCTCTGACGGGTCATGAAGTCAGCCTTGATTTCAGCAGCTTTGGTCGGCCATTAGTTTGCTGAAGAGGTTCTCACCAGTACAGGGATCATCAAGCAGTTTGTCCTGGACCCACTGCTCGAGGTTGGAGGATTGCAGCCAGGCCCCGATGCCAGTCGCTGCAACTCGAGC
The DNA here is from genome assembly GCA_033557465.1 of Ichthyophis bannanicus. Classification (NCBI taxonomy): domain Eukaryota; kingdom Metazoa; phylum Chordata; class Amphibia; order Gymnophiona; family Ichthyophiidae; genus Ichthyophis; species Ichthyophis bannanicus. The sequence continues at coordinate 1,088,374,515 of CM066032.1, read as the reverse complement.
CGCCGACTCAAAGCCATCATAGGCAGCTGGGGGAATATGAGAAGTCCCTCACTCCCAAAGTCAAGGTTTAGAACTGTTGGACGGTTCCAAGAGGAGGCCTGCTGCAAATCCTGATAGGCATATACCTAAAGGCACTGGCGAAAGAGCTATGTAGAATTCATAGGCCCAGCATCGAGCCCTGATAGCATTTCCACCCGAAAGCAAAGGGTCTGGGCCTCCCTTCTGGGACAGATGGAGGAGTGGGTTTTCTAGCTCTTGAGCTTTTGCATGGTCAACTCGATGGACCATGGAATTATGTGGGAGCTGCGGTTTATGGAACCCCGGTCCTTTCCAGACACAGTACATAGCGGTGAGCCGACGGCTAACTATCAGCACTGACACCGGGATCTCCCACATTTGAATAACAGCCTCTTGAGGACTGGCTGTATGGGCACCATGAGGGTTTCTCTGGGTGGGTCTCATGCTGGAGAATCTCCAACTCTTCAATGTGTGGGTCCTCCTCCGCCTCAGTTTGCACCAAGAGTCAGGGAAGGCCACGTCCTTGAGGTGCTGGGGAGATAGGTTCAAGAGAATGTCTCAGTGTCTTCTGGTGTCTGGGGACTCCTCATCCTCCGTCTACTACTCTGAGTGATGAGACAAGTTGGAGGCCCTGCAGCTCCTTGCATCAAGGCTGGCACCAAAGGGCCGACAGCCTACGGAGGACCTGGGGTCTGAGTCACAGACACTGACTAGCAAGGACCGGATACCCAATGAATCAGACCAGGACCTCGACCAGTGCTGAGGACTTGAAGCCCAGGGCGCTCAATGTTCAGCTCATCAACTGGGGACTCCCTCAAGATAGAGGGCCCAGTCTCTGAGGTAGATGAGGCAGAGGAAACGGCCATCACCACCTGCTGCAGGGCCAAGATAGTAGTGATGTTTTGCTCCAGGGCCGCCATTCTGATTTCCAAGCCAGAAGGCTCCACAGCTTTCGGCACGAGCACCAAGGATTTTGGGCCCAGAGCTGGCACTTTTGGAAGTGTGCCCTCAAACAAGGATTATGGCCTTGAGGAACCTCGCACAGTCATTGCCAGCCGAGGAATTCTTGAGGACTTTGGTGGGGCGCTTCGAGTCCCTCCATGGGGTTTCACCGGTGCAACCTCAGCAGACTTTGATGACTTCTCTGGCTCTGGAGTCTTGAGGCCCCGTGGCCACGGGACTCCGAGGATGCCCAGGCGTCTCAGGATGTGCTGGGCACTGAGTCAGACCTGGGAAACAACTTTTCCTGCAACTCCGACAGTTTGTTTGTTTTGGCAGACTTGGCCTGGCAAAAGTTGTTGGAAGTGCTGTAATGGTCCAGGCCCAGGCAACAGTCATGGGTGTCAGTAATGGACGTGTTTTGACTGCAGCGGTCACACTTTTTGAACCCACTGGGAGACATGGTGGGAGACACCTGGGCAAAAAAAGTATGAATGCTGGTTGAGGGAAACCTCAAAAAACCACAAACACACCCAACCGGGGCTGGAAAGTGCCAACTCGAAGTGGGAAGAGGAACCGGTACGCTTACTAGAAAACTAGGTTTTAGGAACAGGTTTGTCAAGGATTTTTCCAGGGGAACAGGACATACTTCTGTTGGACTCCGCAGAAAAAAAGACTGAGCAAGATGGCACCCATGGGCAGGAAGGGGACTATGCATGCGTGGTGGAATTTCCTAAAGGCTTTCTTTGAAAGCTGGGGAGATGCTTCCGCACGGACTCAGTCAGTGCCAATGTCACCCATATGTGAGGATTGACATCCTGCTTGTTCCTGGAGAATTCAGTTTTCCTTTTCTTAAACCTTTGATTTCTTGTTCTTTCTTCAGCTGGTTCACAAAGTGAGGGGTTTTCACCCATAACCCCTCTGTGATTTCTTTAAGACATTTTCATCTTTTTGTGGAGCTGGTGTATAAGGGGAAATTTTCACTTACCGTTAATTTCCTTTCCTGGAATCCTGCTAGACCAGTCCAGACAAGAGGGTTTGGTCCCCCTACCAGCAGATGTTGGAGACAGAGAAATAGAAAAAACTACCAGCAGCCTGATTGGCTGTTCCCTGGTAATATGTAGCTGAACCCAGTAGAGGGCGCTCCAGAATTGTAAAAAGCCATACTCAAACAGATAACACCATGAACCAAAAACTAAGGAAAAACAAACCATACTATATACAAGAGGCGATAACACTCCGCTGCAAAGTCTTGACTCCTCCGCCATACACCTCTGAACCAGATATCCAGAATAGGGAGGGTCCTGGACTGGTCTAGCAGGATTCCAGGAAACAAAATTAACAGTAAGTGAAAATTTCCCCTTCCAGTACATCCTGCTAGACCAGTCGGGAAGTACCCAAGCTAACTGCTCTTTGGGTGGGAAGATACGGCAGTTGAGACAACCTTTGCCCCAAACTGCGCCTCTTTCCAAGATTGAATATCGAGCCGATAAGGACACACAAAAGTGGACAGGGAGGACCAGGTGGCCGCCCTGCAGATATCAAGAGGATGAACGTGAGCACGCTCTGCCCAAGATGTAACTTGCGCCCACGTAGAGTGCGCCCGAAGACTGAGGGACAGATTTTCCCTTAAGGATATATGCAGATTCAATTGCTAACTGCAACCAGCGAGAGACCGTGCGTTTGGAAGCAGCTTGACCCTTACGGGGTCCCGCAAAAAGCACAAAAAGGTGATCAGAGGTACAGAAAGGATTTGTCACCCGAAGATACCTACGAAGGATCCTGCCAAGATCTAGAGAACGGAGTCTCTTATTCTCACACTTGTACACTGATCCTCAGAAAAACAGGTTAGGAAAATTGGCTCATTGATATGAAAAGGCGTAAGTACTTTTGGAAGGAACAGTACGCAAGAAAACTCCTTCCTTCGAGAAGACAAGGATAGGGATCCTTGCATGAAAGTGCTTGTATTTCGGACACCCTTCGTGCCAAAGTTATTGCTACTAGAAACACTGCCTCAAGCGTCAAATCTCTCAACGTGATGGTGTTTAAACGGCTCAAAAGGCGCCTGCTTCAAGGCTTTTAGGACGAGGGACAGATCCCATGTTGACACCGCAGGGCGAACCGGTGGTTAGACTACCTTAGCTGCTTTAAGGAAACGAGAAACATCCGAATGGGGCGCTATAGAGCGACCCCCAACAGGACCTCAGAAACAAGTTAATGATGCTACCTGAAGAGACCCCAAGGCTAGACCTTTACCCAGGCCGTCCTGGAGGAAGATGAGGATATTTGGGATTCCCGACCTCCAAGGAGAGATATGGTGCCGCGCACACCAGGACTCGAAGACTCGCCAAACGCGGGAATATGCTACAAAGTCGACAGGCGACTTCTTTAGGCAGCTGCATTCAAGAGACAGGCCATAAGCGAGTAAGGAGCCGGATCGTCCATCACAATTGGACCCTAACGTAATAGTCCCCAGAGGCAGTGGCGGGACTTGCATTAAGTGGATGAGGTCTGCATATCAGGGCCTCTGAGGCCAGTCCGGAGCTATTAGGATCACTCTCCCCTGGTGTGCGAGAACTCTCCGAAGCATTTTGCCGACTAGTACCCATGGGGGAAAGATGTACAACAAAGCCTCCTACAGCCATGGTTGAGCCAGGGCATCCAATCTGGAGGACAAACTTCCTCCTGCGACTGAAAAATTCTGGTACCTTGGTATTTGCTGACGTCCGCCATTAGATCCATTACCGGATGGCCCCATGCTCGCAAAATCTTCTGAAAACGCCTAAGGGGCTAGCTCCCATTCTCCAGGATCGAGCACGTGTCGGCTGAGGAGATAGGCCTGAAAGTTGAAGAACTAAATGACCTGGTTCGTGACAAGCTTTTCGCCTAGTGTCAACAAACTTTCTCGGGAATGTTAGGGCAGAAAACTACAAGGAACTAGTAGAAGACATGCTGATGCAGTATCAGAAACTTGGCTGCAATATGTCTCTAAAGATCCTTTTCCTTGATTCCCATCTCGATTTCTTTCCTGACAACTGTGGTATGGTTAGTGATGAACAGGGCGAACGTTTTCACCAGGATATTGCAACGATGGAGCAAAGATACCAGGGAAAATGGCCCACTACAATGCTGGCTGACTACTGCTGGACACTCCCCAGAGAAGCTCCCGAACAGCTGTACAAGAGACAGGCGAAAAAAATCTAAGAAGTAGTCTATTAACCGAAGGCCTATTATATTTACTACTTGACATGCATTTCGTGATGTAGATTACAAAAAAACTAGAGCCAACTTTGCAATTTCACTGTCATATTCGTGTTCAGCATATAAAAATTGATAAGAAATGACTTTTTATTTCAGTGACTTTTGTAAAAATTTGTTGACCAGTGCTATCATATCTCCCCTCAGCCTTCTCTTTTCCAAGTTGAAGAGCCCTAACCTTTTTAGCCTCTCCTCATAAGGCTATCTTTCCATACTGTTTACCATTTTGGTGGCTCTTCTCTGTACCTTTTCTAATAATATATACTTTAAGATATGGTGAACAGAATTGCACACAATACTCATGGTGTGGTCACCCCATGGAATGAGACAGAGGCATTATTCTCCATTCCTTTCCTTATAATTCCTAGCATTGATTTTGCTTTATTGGCTGCCACTGCACACTGGGCAGAGGGTTTCAACATATTATCCACAATGGCAGATGAATTGGTTGACTGATGTGTCTTCCAAATCCCGTTTGAGTAGGTTCCTGTTCAAGGGGAAGCTTTTGTTCATAGAGGCACTGGAGAAGTTGAAGGATTTGGGGACAACAAAGGGAGGTAGACTCCCAGAGGATAAGCAGAAGACTGTGCTCGGTGATGCTGGGGTGAGGCCTGTCTTAGGACTAGTTGGTTCCGAGCAGTGTGCTTTGCACCTTACAAGACGGGATGCTTCCCGTCGAGAGGGCAGTCCTTTTGAGGTTTTTTCAGAACAGAAAGTCGTCTCTACTCCTCTTCAGCAAATAAGAAACCGCAATGAAGCGGGGGGGGGGGGGGGGCTAGCTGTGGGTATTGCTGCATGTGTTCTACTCCGCCTGGGCCTAAATCACCTTGGACTAGTGGGTTCTGGAGGCTGTCAGATGGGGCTATGCACTAGTTAGCATGGCTGCTCATGGATGCCTTTCTCCACTTCCCTGAAAGGCACCTTGCAAAGTTAAGACGGTGCGGAACACCTTGGAGTGGCTTTGAGAGACACGGGCCATCCATGGAGGTGCTGCAAATCCAATGCAGTGTGGGTCGATACTCCATCTGCTTTGTGGTGCCCAAAAATGAGGGTGTTTTCAGGCCCATTTCAGATCACAAGCACATAAATCGCTGTCTCAGGGTACCTCATTTTCACATAGAATTTGCAGTGATTTTGACTGTCAGAGGGGCGAGTTCCTCGCCTCCTGGATCTCATAGAAGCCTTCCTACATGTTCCCATTCAGCTGGAACACCAGTGCTACTTAAAGGTTCACAGTGCCCATGGGTATTTCCAGTTCACTGTGCTTCTCTTTAGCCTCTTTATCCACTGGAGGGACCAAGGCGAACTCCGCCCAGGAAGCCGCTTGACCCCGAGTAGAATGCGCCCTGAGCCCCTCGCTTCATATGCAGCCCGTATCGCCTGCTTCACCCAACGGGCAATTGAGGCCTTGGAGGCCGCTTCCCCTTTACGCGGACCACCAAACAGCACAAACAGCCTATCCGACCTTCTAAACGGAGAGGAATGGCTAGCAGAAAAAAGGAGGTGATAATACCTCTGTATAAGTCTTTGGTGCGACCTCATTTGGAGTATGGTGTGCAATTCTGGAGACCGCACCTTCAAAAGGATGTGAACAGGATGGAGTCGGTGCAGAGGGTTGCTACTAAAATGATTAATGGGCTTCATTATAAAGCATATGAGGACAGACTTAAGGATCTTAATATGTACACCTTAGAGGAAAGGCGGGATAGAGGTGATATGATTGAGATGTTTAAATACCTCCGTGGCAGAGATGTTCAGGGAGAGAGCCTCTTTCAATTGAAAGCAAGTTCTGCTACGAGGGGACATGGGATGAGGGTGAAGGGAGATAGATTCAGGAGTGATATGCGGAAATATTTCTTTATGGAAAGAGTAGTGGATCCGTGGAATAGTCTCCCAGTGGAGGTGGTAGAGATGAGGACAGTAACTGAATTCAAAAAAGCATGGGACCAACACAGAGGATCTCTAAAGGTAGAAAGTGGACTGTTGTAGTTGTTGTTATGGAAGGACAGACTAGATGGGCCTTGTGGTCTTTTTCTGTCATCATGTTTCTATGTTTCTATGTAAACGGCTTCGTTCTCCTCAGGTATCGCTTAAGTACACGGCCCATATCTAACCTACGAAGCGACTTGACTCCTCCTATCCCCTTCCCGGCTTGGAAAAGTCGGAAGAGAAACTGTCTGGTTCAAGTGAAACTCTGACACTACCTTAGGGAGAAAAGACAGCACCGGCCTCAACACCACTTTCTCTGCTGAAAACTGAATGTACGGCTCCCTATACGAGAGAGCTTGCAGATCCAAAACCCTGCCGTCTTCCAAGATAGATGCTTCAAACTTCCCGACTCCATTGATTCAAACGGAGGCTGCGTCAAGGCTTCTAGCACCAAGTTCAAATCCCAAGCGGGTACTATCTGCTGTATGGGCGACCTGATATTCCTCGCTGCTCTCAGGAAGCGATGCACATCTGGATGCGACAATAAAACGATCCCCTGCACTCTCCCTCTATAGCACGCCAGGGCCACCAGCTGCACTGAGTACTGATTGCTAAACCCTTCTCTAGTCCCCCTTGCAGGAACGCCAGGATAGCCGGTAAGGATGCCGAGAACGGTCTTATGTCTCGCTCCGTACACCACGCTTCAAAAACACGCCATACTTGAACATACGCTAGAGAAGTTGACCTTTTCTTAGATTTCAACACTGTAGCTATCACGGCTGCCGAGTAGCTTCGGCATTGCAACTGTTCCCATTCAAGAGCCAAGCTGTAAGCAAGAACCAATCCACCTGCGACATCAACACGGGCCCCTGACACAATAGATTGCTCCGGATTGGCCCAGAAGACCTTGGAGACTTCCCAGTCGGACCAATGAGAAACACCTTCCCATCGCGTTCCGCTATCCTACGGATGACTCGTCCGATCATTGGCCATGGCGGGAACATATACAGCAAGGCACGGAACGGCCAGAGCCCTTCCGACATGTGCTCCCTGCACCTGCTGTAAAACCAGCAAGCCTTGGCATTGTTGAAAGTCACCATCAGATCCATGACTGGCTGTCCCCAGCGCAACATAATGTCGTGAAAGACAGCCGCGTTCAGTTCCCATTCTACAGGATCCAAAACATGCCGGCTGAGATAGTCGGCCTGAACGTTGTCCTTTCCTGCCACATGCGCTGCCGATAAGGCCATCAGATGGACTTCCGCCCAAAGCATCAAAAAGTTGACTCTCCTCCAGTAAGGGTACACTGTCTGTGCCGCCTTGCTGGTTGATATACGACACTGCACTAGATTGTCGGAAAAAAATGCGAAACGCTCTGCCTTCTAGCAGACCCTGGAACTCCAGTAGCGCCAAACACACCGCTCTGAACTCCAACCGATTGATCGGCCACCTGCTCTCCTCTGCGGACCAGACCCCCTGTGTCACGTGCACCTGACAATGAGCCCCCCCAGCCGGAAAGGCTGGCATCCGTGGTGACCAACACCCATTCCGGATCTATCAGAGGCACCCCTGCCTGAAGGTGCCATGGATCCAACCACCAATGAAGGCTGCAAGCCACGTCCTCCGGACAGTCTAGCCCCCGGAACAGATGATGATGTTGTGGCAACCATCTCGACAGCAACGCCCGCTGAAGCGGTCTCATATGGGTCCTGGCCCATGGGACCAGGTCTAAGGCCGCCGCCATGGAACCTAGCAGCTGCAAGTACCTCCAGGCCGTCGGACGTTTTAACCATAAGAAGGCCCGCACCTGATTCAAAATTTTTTGCACTCTGTCAGGCAAAAATACCGAACCTATCTCCGTATCGAACGCCGCTCCAAGGTACATTAACCGCCTTACCGGCTGTAACCGACTCTTTGCCCGGTTGATCACCCAACCAAGGCTCTCCAGAACCTGCACCATGCGGGCGGTCGAGGCGACCGACTCCTTTAGGGATTCTGCCCGTATCAACCAATCGTCCAGATAGGGATGCCCCTGAATTCCTTCCTTTCGCAATGCCGCCGCAACCACCATCATCACCTTCGTGAACATTTGTGGCGCTGTAGCTAGACCAAACGGTAAAGCTCAGAACTGAAAATGCCCCATGGGAACGGCAAAACATAAAAACCTTTGATGCTCCGCCCTGATGGGAATGTGAAGATACGCTTTCGTCAGATCTATAGACAAAAGCACTTCCCCAGGCTTTACCGCCCGAATCACTGATCTTAGGGTCTCCATACAAAAATGCGGCACTCGCAAACACTGATTGACCTGCTTGAGATCCAGAATTGGACGAAAAGACCCCTCTTTCTTGGGTACCACAAAGTAAATAGAATATCAACCTAAGCCGTACCGGTCTGGGGGTACTGGCACGACTGCCTGGAGCCGCAATAACCGGTGAAGCATGTCGCCTACCGCCTGCCTCTTTGCCTGAAGTCCACATGGAGACATCACGAAAGACGCCACCAGCAGAAGAGTGAATTCCAATGCATAACCCTCGCGTACGATGTCCAGCACCCACTTGTCCGTAATTATGGAGGCCCAGACAGAGAAATCCCTGCAAAACGACCGCCTACCGGAATCTCCACCTGGACCTGCCGCACCTCTCTGCGGCTTCTTAGAGGAGTTCTGCTGGGAATTAAAATATCCCCTGCCAAACCACCTAGCCCCCAGAAAGGGCTGTCCCCTGACCACAAACTGACCCTTGTGATAAGGGGTAAACAGAGGACCACAAAACCTACGAAAATCTCTACCTTGACCTCCGAGTAGAGCTCCAGGCCTCGTCGCCTTAGGTCGATCCTCTGGTAGTTGACCTCCCTTGGAGTCACCTAAATCCTTCACAATCTTTTCCAAAGCCTCACCAAAGAGCAGCTTGCCTTTGTAAGGAAGCTTACTGAGACGAGTCTTTGAAGACGCATCCGCCGCCCAACTCCGCAGCTAGAGAAACCGCCTAGCGGCAATCATTGACGTCATGGACTTCGCTGAAATTCTAACCAAATCATAGAAAGCATGCGCCAAATAGGCTGACCAGACTCCAGCTTAGCTCCTTTGGCCACAGAGCCCTCCTCCTTGTCAGGGCCCAGCTCCCCCTGAAGCCAGCGGATAGAAGCCCTTGAAACATATGCCCTGCAAATGGAGGCCTGCAGTGCGAGAGCACTTGAATCAAAGGCCTGCTTAAGCAGCGCTTCCAATTTGCGATCCTGAAGATCTTTGAGGGCCGCACCACCTTCTACCAGGATGGTCGTCTTTTTCGTCACCGCCGAAACCAACGCATCCACCTTAGGCATTCGTAACAACTTTTTCTCCTCTTATGGAACCGGGTAAAAACGCCCAATAGCTCGGCCACCCCTCAGGGTAGCCTCTGGGCATTCCCATTCCGACTCAATCATCTGCCTGATCACTCTATGAACTGGGAAACGGCGTTGCTCCGCTTTAAAACCCTGTAACAAGGGATCCTCAAGTGGTTCCTGCTGAACCGCCGGGGGAACAATGTTCAGAGCCGCTAGGGAATGCACAATAAGCGCCCTGAGCTCTTCTTTGCGAAATACCCGAAAAAAGTTTGGATCTTCACCTGGTACTATCTCACCTTCCTCCAGGATCACCAGTCCAGGCGTCCAAACCGGCCTCAGAGAGGATTTCCCCTTCCTCCCCTACTTGAGGCTCCAAGAGGAGCGGCCCGAAGCCATCGGACCGTGCCTCTGTACCTCTGCCTCTTTGAGAGGTCCCTTCTCCTGGATCTGTCACCTTAATCTCCCCCGTCGACGCTCTCAACATGCTGAGAGGAGCTGAACTGCTACAAGACTGCTCCACCTTTAAACAATAAGCCTTATGCAAAGCAAGTATAAAATCTGCCGAAAATAATGACCGTACTCCCTCAGGAACCCCAGCAGGCTGTCCCTGAACTTGTACCTCCGCAGGGGAAGGCTTCTTATATGTCACCTTTTTCTTCCCTGCCTTGCTTTGAGGCGCGGGAGAAACGGCTGCCCCTGCTAAAATGGCTGCAGTTCCCACCCTAATCTCCTTGCTCTGAGGCCTGTCCACGAGCTCCCTGCAGGTAAAATAGGCTCCATGAAGCCCTCAAATAGCCTAACTACAGCTGCCCCAAACACACGAACGGCAAAAACCCGGCCCCGACAGACCACGGCGATTCCCACACTGCACGCAGGCTGCCGATGCCGGTAACATGCGCTTATGCCTGAACAATCACTCTGCGACCACCAAAAATCCTAAACGTGGATCCCCTGCTGTCACCCTAACCTTCGCGCCTTTAAAACTCCTACCTGCTACAGCGTGCTGAATCGGCAGCTCTCCCTTCTCCCGCTGCTAGCGGGATGCGGAGGATAACTTACTGAGGCAGAGGGGTGGATTTCTGGGGGCCCCAGCTTCTCCCTCACTCAAATGAAAACGGTTCCTCGGACCTGAGCAGACTCTGCTCCGATTGCTGACTGCTACAACCCCAGCCAGACGAGAACCATTTCCCTCAGTTCTTTCTTAAAGTTTAAAAAAAAAAAACTAACTATATGCCTCAACTGTCCTGGAGAAACTGCCCTGCTAGAGCAACCCAGCAAACAGTATTTTCTGCCATCCACTCAGCCTTGCTGGCCTATTCCTTTCTGTCTCATCAGGGAGCCTGTCAACCAACATCCTGTTCAGCTGCTGAGGACTGAAAGACTGACTTGCTCTCACCAGGGGGAGCCGGATGGCCTGTCAGCAAGAACTTTCAGATTTCAGTCCTCAGCTGCTGGAGGAGGTTGACAACCCTACTGTGCCTGGACTGGCCCGGAGAGAGAAAGAGAAATGTACATTAAACAGGGACACTGATAACTTGGATTTTTCTGTGGCAATGGAGGGTTAAGTGACTTGCCCAAGGCCACAAGGAACCCTGGTCTCTGGGTTCCCAAGCCAGTGTTCTTAACCATTAGGCTACTCTTCAAATTTGACACTGCTTTATTCATCACAGCAGAGAGCCAATTACTTCCAACTGAAATCAATGTGGAAAGAATAGAAAGATACCGAAAGCAGAAAAGGACAGCAAGTGAAAAGGGTGGCCCGAGTGAGCTTGCCAACCCCACACTCCCTGCATAGGGCCCTCTTGCTCCTCTGCTGGCCCTCTAGCATTAGTAACCTTTAGTAAACAGCATGGATACAGGGCGACTGTCTGCTCCAGAAGACATGGGCATACTCAATCCTAAAGGCCTCTGCAACATAGTATGGGCACGGAAAGTCAGGCTTATCTTAACTGCTGTATCAGTCCACACACTTCTGCTAGATGTGGACAATACTGGCTTTTCTGTTCCGGAGAATAACACAAGTGATGACATCACCGACAGCTATTGGAGTCTGCCTCTACCTGCTGGTACAGGAGCATAACCTGCTTGTTTGAACTGGTCTAGCAGGATAAGGAAGAACAGTTTCTTTAAGTGACCAAAGCAAGAAAAAATTGGGGTGAAAAAAAAAAGCAGCACACTAAGCAGCAGCATCTATATCCTTTCACGTTAACAGCCAGACTGACAAACTTTGGAAGGGAGTATCAGCTGGTAGCATTGTATCAGTCAAACGGTGGAACAGAATCAGCAAGTGATTAAGCAATAGTAACAGTACTCTCTCCATGATCGATTCTACACAGTAGAACACACTATCAGGAAGTGTTCGTTACATTTTATTGTTAGAGCCAAAATATGACAAATTCAAAATTCACCACTCTCAAGGCAAATAGTCATTTGTGGCAAATGGAGTCAGGGCTGCCCATCCTAGTCTTAAGATACAGCATTGCTGCAGTCATTGCTTTAATGCATTACTATTAAATGTTCTCTCTGCCCACACTACAGGACATACTACTTGCAATACTTCCAGAGATGCCGTTTCACTCACTAGGAACGAGTCACACTAAATTTGAAAGCTCTCACTCACTGGAGCGCCTTCTCTTAAAAGAGAGCCTCAGTGATCACCGCTTTCATAAGGAGGCAGGTTTATGAGAAGAAAAAACAAGTGGCCTGACAAACAGGAGAAATCAGAGCATACTTTCCAGTGTACGGCCCTCTCCTGAACCATCCTTCTTCCCTGTACCTACAAATATAGAAGTTGTGAAACCTATGCACATAATCCTAACCATTGAGTGGTAATTGTCAGCCTGGAGAATTTACCCATATTACATCCACTATGTCTGTATCCTTTCAGATGCTCAAAAAAAAAAAAAAAAAAAAAAAAAAAAACACCACCACAAGCAAAGCATTTTATGCTTCCCTACTCCCCCCCACCACCACTTTTTGCAAAGCAATGCTACATTTAAATCATTCTAGATTCATGCCCTGGATTCTCCATCTGAAAAAATATATATCTATCTATCTTTGGGATGGTTCATCTTTGGCATCTTATACTTCCAATTTCTTCTTTTAATTATGGGTTGCCATGCCCATCATTAAAATTCCCATCTGCCAGAAAAAAATAAAAAAGGCAAATACAGATTGTTCTTGCCTTTTCTACTTATACTGCATACCTTGAATTACGTGCCATGCTCTCATTCCATGCCAAGAAAATCATATTGTGGTTAATGCAGTCTAAACTTTGCCTGTAGAGCCATCCCCATCAGCAGGGTGTTTGCTTAGAGACTAGACAGGTCTACAACTGGTATTCAGAGGCAGTTTCATTTTATTTTAAAATCACAAGGTGCATGCAGAAGGATTTGACAATTTGGGATACGTTTCTGGAGCACTTTAATGGCATGTCCTTATGGTGAGCGGATGCAATACCCAATGACTAGAGTTATTCATTGATACTACTGCATTAGTCCGTTTTGGGGCTTATTTCAGATTGGAATGGTCAGCTGTAGCATGATCAGCAACCTAGGTGGAGCCTGTATGGAGTATGGGGTGATCAGGAACATAGTCCTCTTATAAGCGTTCCCATTGATGGTAGCATTAGAGATCTGTGGCAGGGAGCTATGTTAATAGATGGGTGGTATTTTACTGCAGCAATTTGAAGGTGGTAGAGGTAATAAACAGGCAATCAGGAAGGTGTATGAGTGGCTGACCTGCTTAAAGTATTTGTTTTGAAATGTTTTCTAATAAACTAACTTTACAAGAAAGACGTGAGCCAGGACTCTGGTAATCTCTTTCAAAATCTGCCCACTTTCAGGCATATTTATCTAGCACTACTAGGCATAAGTAGCAGTAGAGTCTGGCAACAGGAATGGAGTAATCAAGGATACCAGTTCCCACATGCTTGTAGAAGTTAGAAATACAGCAGTATGTAAACCGCTGTGGAAATTATGGAAACTATGCTTTTAAGCCACCCCACATCCCAGAGGATACCAAAGTCGAGAGTCTCCTGGAAGGGAAAGGGGCAAGGGGATAGAAAAGTGGAAGCAGCACTGCTGGACTGTCACAGAGAAAATGGACTGCTGTATTCCGCAGGTGGCAGCATGTTAAGGCCTAATTTTGGAAAAACGAAAAACCCGCTACCTGCTAATTTACTTTCCTTGAGTTCCTCCAGTCCAGCCCCACACTTGCGAGTTGTCACCCCCTCACTGGCAGCTTGAAGACAGTATGTCACGTTTTCATGACATTAGCATGAATAACTAGCTAGCACCTCCAACCAGACTCCAGTATCCTATTAAAAGCAGACTCGCAGAAAAAAATGCTGATCAATAGAACAGAATATGTCTATCCTCAGTGTGCAGAAAAACTAAACCCCCTTAGCAGAAGGAGAAAAAAAAAAAACTACCCACCAACCCACCACCTGATCTCCAATCAGAGTACTGTAAGCTTACTTGAGATCAGGGTACACTGACCTCTCCAGGTGCTCTGCCTCCCCCCCACCTCCAAGGGATGCGCATATGCCAATGGTTCTATGCGCCTACCTCCGAACCCAGGAAATAAGATGGATTTAAGGCCCAGGAACAGCAATTTATCAGTAACCAGGAATCAGGGAGGGTTCAGGGCTGGAGAGGAGGAACACAAGGAAAGTCAATTAGCAGGTAAGGCCTAATTTCACCTTCCTTCTTGTCCCTCCAGTGCGGTCCTGCACTTGTCGACTGTACCATAGCAGTATTAACCTTGTGAACTACAAAATAAGTGGAGTATTGACCATATCCACATTGGTCTTCTGGAACCTCCACCACCACTTGCAACTTGCACTCCTTCTAAATGCTCTATTAGTATTTTGCTTTTGGGGGGTTTTTTGTTTGTTTTTTTAAATTGTCAGCAATGCAAGCCCCAAAACAAAAGACACGAGGGAAGGACCCTGTAGCGTCTGAATCCCACCCCAAAGTCTCACCTCCGTGCAAGCACTGAAATGGCAGCTTTTCCCGTGCTGCGCAGAAATGTCCCACCACAGTCATGCAGCACTTTAATACAAGCACGGCCCTCAGAAGTCCAAATTATCCCCTCACACAAGCGACTGACTGACCAACTCCGAGAACACAGGAAATACCCTCTGCACTCTGTAGCTGCCTCCCGCCAAAATGCTCAGCCCTCACTTACCAGCTTCGGTAGTGTGGGGCTGAGAAAAGCACAGAGGAAAGAAGCCCCACTAAGAGCTCCGGAGCCACCGATCAGCCCTTCTGCCTGCAGTAGAATGCTCCCAGGGAGGAGCTGACAGCTCGGGTGAAGGAAGTCTAGCTCCACTTTTGCTCTTTTCCCTACCTCCCCCCCCCCCCCCCACAGAACTACTACAAAGGACTTGCAAAAAACAAAAAAAGAAATCTCTTAATTTTCTCTACAGTGAGCCCCAGCTTATAGATCACACTTCTCCAGCTGTTTAGAAACTGAGATACTAGAGTCTGGTGGGAGGTGCCAGCTAGTTCTCCATGCTGATGTCATGAAAACATGACATACTCAGTCTCCAAGCTGTTGGTGAAGAGGTAACAACCTATAAGTGCAGGACTGGATTGGAGGGACGAAAAGGAAAAAGTAGTTTTACAGTGCAGATCTTTTTTTGGGTGCTGATAAAAAGGGGGGGGGGGGTTCAGAGGATAATAGGGAAAAAGCCCACACTAATTCTACATCATGCATGCTGGCGCATGTGGGCTGCTCTTGAAGGGAAGAAAAGTGCACGCATTGGAGTTGAGAATGCAGAACAGGCAAGTCTATTTTCCAGGGCATTTTTTTGGTATGCAGCAAGTGAGAAAACTGATTGCAGGTACCAGGCTTAGGATAGTTTATTAGGCAGTATATCAAATCCTCTCAACTACAAAGCAATTTACAATCAGATAAAAACAAGATTGAAAAGATGTCACAAAATAACCTTTAGCCTGTATATATTCTAGTACAAAGCCTAAGAGTTGCACATAAAAACAAGATGATCGGATATCTTTCATGGAGAAGTCTTACAACTTTCTTGCCTAATTCAAAATTTAAAGACTTTCATGGCGAGACAGTCAAAAGGTGAGCCGACACCAATACCATCAGGGCAGTCCCCTAATGACGCTATTTTTTTTTTATTTATGCAATTTTAAATTTCACACAAGAAATCTCGTTACAGTAAAGAATACAAATACAAGAAAAAAAGATGCAAAGGGAGAAAAAACCCTTATCTTTACAATGAATACAAATTAAGTATAGATTCACTAGCCCACAATGAATGAGAGAGCAAGACAATTCAACAAGAAAGTCAAAAGAAATAGGCACAACTCTGGCGTGGTATAAACTAATGCGCAGACCAACAACCATTCCCCCCCTAATTCAAGGGAGGGCATAGAAACAGCTCATCTGCTAGACAGAGGAACATTTATTTATTTAGTGTCTCTTATACCGTGCTATTTAAAATCAGTGCAGTTTACATACAACAGTAACTTATACAGTATGGCCTAGGCTGCGCTGTATTTACAATGGAACAAGTGCTGTAACTTGGACAGCACTAAGGGGCATGTTTACTAAACCGTTTTAATGTGCGCTCTGCGACATTATCGTGCGATAAGGTACCTTATCGCGACTTCCGGTATGGCACTGAGCTGATCGGGCCTTGTGCAGATCAGCTCCGGACTTCCACCCCGCAAAACTGCTAAAAAATCCT
Source organism: Ichthyophis bannanicus (assembly GCA_033557465.1). Lineage (NCBI taxonomy): Eukaryota > Metazoa > Chordata > Amphibia > Gymnophiona > Ichthyophiidae > Ichthyophis > Ichthyophis bannanicus. The sequence goes on along the minus strand of CM066032.1, from coordinate 1,088,358,323 downwards.
GCCGATCGCAACCGAATGCCCCAGGTGGCTCCCAAAAGCAACAGGGATAGTGGAGGCGCGGCAACAGAACATCCATTGCGTCCCGAGCGGCACCTGATGGCTTCTAAACTGACCAAGAGGGAGAAAGCACGCGGCCCTGACCCAAAGATGGCGGAGGGAGCGCCGCGGAGCCTGGGGTCAGAAGGAGAGAGCAGTATGGTGGCGGATGTGAGTGCCACGGTCGTGCGGGCCCTAGACGGACGTTTTACGGAGCTTGGGGATCAACTGCACTCTGTGGTGCAAAAGATAAATGATTTCACCGGACGGATGGATCAAGCCGAGACTCGGATCTCGAGCTTGGATGATGACCAGCATACCCTCCAGACTAAAGTGCAAGCCCTGGAAACCCTTGTGCAACAGCAGGGTGAGAAGCTAGAAGATTTGGAGAACCGGGGCCGCAGGAAAAATCTGCGGTTTATCGGTATCCCGGAAATGGTGGCTGATGCTGCCCTACCTAGCTTTCTCCTGGACTGGATGGGGACCATCCTGGAAGTGACAGAGGGGTGCCCCATCGTGCTGGAGAGAGTGCATCGACTGGGGCCGCGGCGAGACCAAGCACAACGGCCGCGTGCCGTGATAGCGCGTTTTCTGGACTATCGCCAGAAGGAGAGGGTGCTGAAAGCGGCCCGCGCTCGGAGACAACCTGGGGAAAATGATCGCATTTTGGTTTTTCAGGACTACTCACTGTTGGTGAGCCAGCAGTGCAGGGCCTTTTCACCGCTCTGTACCCAGCTAGTGAACAGGGGGATCCGTTTCTCCTTACTGTACCCGGCGAAGCTGCGAGTGGAGTTTCGTGGACAGCTAAAGGTACTGGAAACCCTGGAGGCGGCTCGCACATGGCTGACACGACTGGAGGAGACATCAGCGGCCGGGCCATGAAGCCGGAGGTGAAACAAGCGGCTCATTGGAACAAGGCCTGGTGCAAGCTGTGCTAACACACATTGAGACTAGCTGTGTGGGGACTTGTGTAACAAACCGCTGTTTTTGTGGCTTTGCAGTCTGAGCTCTCTGCGGTTAAATTTTTGGGTTGCTGTTAGAGTGCTCCCCTCCGGGTCGGAGTCACGAAGTGGCCGATAACATCCGCGGCTCAGAATACAGCAGACCCCCGGGGGGATGGGAGTCCATCTGGGAAGTGGGAGAGGGGAGCGGGTGCCCGGCAATATTAATCCTTAATGGCCTAGGCCCCTGGGCTTCCTTAATTTTCTGGGTCTCTTCTTTTTCTCTTCCCTCCCTCCCCCCTCCCGTGGTCGAGGGGACCCACTCCTTTAATGTTTGTGATTTCTTGACACAGATTTGGGACGCCATTTTTTGGCTGCCAGGAATCGACCCTTCTGAGCGGGGCATCTAGTTGTGTTTCCTTTTGGGTTTGTTACATTGTATTTATATACAGTTGTATTGTTTGTTCATTACATTGTTGCAGTAGTGCTGGGGATTAAGCTGGGATACAGTATTTCAGTTTTTTGCCATGTTTCTTTTTCATTCCTCTACTCTTTATGTATCTGGGCCCTGGCACACATAACTTTTGGGAATGAACAGATTGGGGGAGGGTTCTGGGCACGTGTGGGCGGGCATATCTAGCCTAGGCGCCATTTTGGAATAGGGAGATAGGGGGGTGGTATGGGAGAGTGGTAGGAGGTGGATGTACCCCCCTGACAATGGGGTGGGGGGGATCTTAGCAGATGTGCGTGTGTGTGCCTGGGGTGGGTCCGAATGCCAATAGAAGTGTCCGATCTGATGAACGGACTAGGAGGGGAAGTAGGGAGTGGGGTGGGAGGAGGGGGGCAGGGGAGGGGGGAAGAAGAGGGAGGAGACAAGGGATGGGAGGGACCACACTCTGGGGAGTTTACCTCAGCAGCCTAATAGTAATTGGGTAACTGACGAGGAGGAGGCTCCAGGCTGGGGGAGCCCCCCTGATGTGCTTAGATCTTTCTTCTCAGAGGGACTTGATATTGCCCCACCACCCTGAGGGTTATCACCTGGAACGTCTGTGGCTTAGGTAACCCCATCAAACGATATAAGGTTCTCCAAGCACTGGCCCGACACAACTGTGACATAGCCTTGCTCCAAGAAACTCACCAATCAGCAGAAGAGCATAGTAAACTCTGCAGGTCCTGGGTTGGGCAGGTCTGGGGATCCCCGGCAGCTGGGAATAAAGGGGGGGTTGTTATTTTGGTTCATAAGAGGCTTCGATTTGTGGTGCAATCCACCAGCGCGGACGATGTGGGCAGGTCTCTTTTGGTCCATGGTCAGCTGGAGGGAAGGCTGGTGACTATTGGGGCTATTTATGTTTCCGACTCTGGGTTCTATAATACTGTGGCCTCCAGACTGGAGCAGCTCCCCGAATGCCCCTTGATTTTAGGGAGAGATTTTAATGGGGTTATGGATGTGGAATTGGATACGTCTCGAGGGGCAGGGGCTAGGGAGAGAGGGCTGTCCTCTCGGTTGCTACAACGTTTTTGCAAGAGGCTGGGTGTAATTGACCCGTGGCGGCTGCTGCATACCTCTGAGAAAGACTTTACGCATACATCCAGAGCGCATGGCACCAGTGCCCGTATCAATTATTTGTTTCTATCTAAGGAATTGTTTGCTCCTACAGAGGAGGCTCAGATTGGTCCCCTGGAAGTATCGGATCACGCCTTAGTCTGGCTGGATTTACACTGGGGACGTGACAGTGCTCGAGCGCGTCTTTGGCGCTTCCCTTTGGGGTTGTACCACGATGTGCAATTTCGTCAATTCCTCCGCCAACGTTGGACGGAATTTGCGAGGGATCATCAAGTACATGTGGACGAACCTGAGCTGCTGTGGGAAACGGCGAAAGTGGTGCTGCGGGGCGACATCATCGGCTATGCAGCGCGGAAACGTCGCTTGCTCGCAGAGCGCATTCTTGCACTGGAACTACAGGTTACCAAACTTCGACGCAGATGTGCCCAAGTTCCCTCGGTTGATAACAAGAGGCAGCTGTGGGAATCCCAAGTCGACCTCAATGAACTCTTGCATCAGAAAGCCAAGAAATCAATACTTTATTATCGATATCGCCTGCATTGTTATGGCGACAAACCTGGCAGATCGCTGGCTCGCTATTTGAGGGGTAGCCGTGGCTCCACACTGGTGGCGGCCCTGCAAGACGCTAAAGGGAAAGTGCATAAATAAGGAGAGTGGGGATATTGCCAGGGTTTTTCGGGAGTTTTTCCAATCCCTATACAAGGCGGAGGAGGGCCCTGGTGCGACCCTGCCTATCTGCGAGAATTGAATCTGCCGCGGCTGACAGAGGTACAGAGGGAGGTATTGGACCAGCCCCTCACTTCCCAGGAGATACAGTTGGTTATTTCTGCGGCCAGCTGTTGTAAAGCCCCCGGACCGGATGGCTTGGGAGCGGAATTCTATAAAATCTTAGGTGACTGTGTTAGCCCTGTGCTACGGGAGGTGTTTAGTGTGAGGGGGGAGCGGGGGGCCTTCTCTTGGGGGCAGAACCATGCCCATGTCACTTTGATTCCCAAACCGGGTAAGGATCCGTTGTTAGCAGCCTCTTATAGGCCTATCTCACTTCTTAATTTTGATTTCAAAGTTCTGGCAAAAGTCTTAGCCCTACGGCTAGGTGAAGTGTTGGGGAGCTTGGTTCATGAAGCACAGGTGGGCTTTGTTAAGGGGCGCTACGCAGTTCGGAACCTACGGAAAATCTTAGCCTCCTTGGAATGGGTCCATGCTCGGCAATTACCCTCGCTACTTGTCAGTTTCGATGCTGAAAAAGCATTTGACAGGGTGAACTGGCAGTATCTGTGGGAGTTATTGCCCTCCTACGGCATCGGCGACATTTTCTGTAACATGGTGCGTAGTTTATATATCACACCGACGGCGGGGATCCTTTGTAACGGCGTACTGTCAGAGGGGTTTGCACTGGAGAGGGGCACGCGTCAGGGCTGCCCCCTATCTCCGTTGCTGTTTGTACTTTCTTTGGACCCCTTGATTCGTAAAGTGGTGAGTTCGGGCGGGATTAAGGGTGTGGCGGTGGGTTCGCAGGAGTTTGTTATCTCGGCCTTTGCGGATGATCTCTTAGTTCATGTGACTTCCCCTGTCGATTCTTTGCCGAATCTGCTGGGGGAATTTGAGCGGTTTGGGGCACTGGCTGGTCTCCGTATCAACTACGACAAATCTGAAGCTTTGGATATCTTGGGAGACCTTCGTGGAGCTTGGGGGGAGCCCTTCCCACTTCGGTGGGCGGAGGAGGAATTCCTTTACCTGGGTATCGTATTGCCCCGACAGCCCCAGGAGCTATATAGACGTAACCTGGACCGGACATTGCGGCGTTTGACGGTACAATTGCAGACTTGGGCATCTCGTCCCCTGTCTTTGCCTGGGAAAATAGCGGCGATACAAATGGTTATATTACCTCATATTTTGTATTGGTTACAGACCCTGCCTGTCTGGCTACTTAGTCGGGACTTGCGTCGAATTGAAGCCTCCTTGAAGGGGTTTCTTTGGGATGGGAAGCGGGCTCGGATTCCGTGGGCTAGGCTGCTGGGGAAATGGAAAGATGGGGGTATGGGACTGCCCGATTTAAAGGCGTATGCTCTGGCGTGCCAGGCGCGGCACTTGGGAGACTGGTTAGGGGGCTCGGAGGACTACACACCTCGATCGGTAGAGGAGAGTTTAGTGGCGCCGTGGCCCTTGTTGGGGTACTGCATGGGCGACACGGGGATCTGCCAGGGGTGGCTCAGAACAGCGCCTTGGTGACTTCGGTTAGACACACCTGGCAACAGCTGAATCGGTATTGGGTGGCGCCCTGGGAGGTTTCTAGCTGGTTGCCTCTCCGAGGGAATGTTCAGTTCCTCCCGGGATCCGACACAGCGATGTTTTGCGATTGGTGGACGCGGGGTATAAGGATGGTGGGTCACCTGGTGGAGCCCTCGGGATGCTGTAAGTCTTTCTTGGCCCTGAGCCGGGAGTATGATTTGCCTGCGCGGCACTGTTTTGCCTACATGCAAGTCGCTCACTATGTGGCCTCACTGCCAAGAGAAGCTCTGCACTCTGATCGTTCGGCCAGAATTGTGGAATTTTTTGGGTTGGGGGAGGATAAGCCCCCGTCCATTTCCCAGCTGAAGAGCCGCTTGGATTGTTATAGGGGCCTTCCTGACTATCGGGGGGTTGAGTTGGCCTGGGCCCTTGAACTGGGAGAGCAAGTGGCCCCGGGGTTGGTTGGTAAAGCTTTGAAACGAATAGTTGATGTGGCATATGGGGCCCGTTGGAGAGAGATCCAATTCAAGTGTGTGACTCGAGCTCATTTTTCACCGCGGCGGGCTCTTCGGAGTCGGCTGGAGACGGATGGTAGTTGCCCTCGCTGTAAGGAACCCTTGGCGACGTTATTACATATGTGGTGGGGCTGTCGTAGATTGAGATCTTATTGGGAGAGAATACGGGCTTTTCTTAGTCGGTTGTTGCAGAAGCGGGTTCGCTGGTCGGGCCGCTTCGTAGTTTTCGATCAGCTGGCGGCCCCAGTGCCGGTAAAGGCCGGGGAACGCCTACTTCTGAGGAAGGCTTGTCTAGCGGGGAAGGGGCCGATTCTCCGACTATGGAGAGAACCCCGACCACCTACTTTCACGGAATGGCGAAATAACTTTCACCATTTAATGCTGCTGGAGCGCTGGCTGGTAAGAGGCAATGTCAAGCGCTGGATAGTGTTCATGTCAGTTTGGGAACCTTATATACAGCAACTGGGGGCACGTAGCCGCAACGAAATTCTTCAATTGGGGTGCTGAGCGGAGGGTGGGGGGGGGATGGGGGGGGAGTGTTCGGCCCCTCTCCCTTAGGTCAGTTTACTCTGCTGGAGTGTGGGGGGGGAGGATGCTATTTCATGAAAACTGCCACCAAGTGTATTGTTATGTTGTCTCCCGGAGGGGATAAGAGTGCACCCCTCGTGGAGACCTGGTTAATTGTTAATTAATTGTTTTTCTTTACTTGTTTTTCTTTTCTTTGCTTGTATATCTTGGTGGATTAAAATAAAAGTATAAAAAAAATAAAAATAAAAATAAAGGTACGTTATCGCGCAATAATGGCGCTTTACCGGGCGATAAGGTACCTTAGCGTGCGTTAACATGCGTAGCGGCGCAAATGAGCGCTCAGGGTGGAGAAAGGCTCCCAGAGGGCGGAGGAAGGCTCCCCAGGGGCGGAGAGAGGGGGTCAATGGGAAGAGTATGGGAAAGGCTCCCTGCACACTAACACTGTGAAATCCAAGGCTGAAAACTAACGCCAGTGAAACCCTAACGCCAGTGAAACCCTAGCGTTAGAGCTGATTTAAAGGGAAGAGAAACCATTTCTGTCAGCAAAACCAGGGAAACCTACAAAAAGTGATAAGTGTGATACATGTGCACGGAACAAAAGGGCAAACAAACATTGAAAATGACCCCAACAAAATATAAAATACCACCACATAACCAAGCTGGCCAATAGTGATATTAATGGGAAACATCAAACACACCCGAGAAAGCTCCAAAAAAAAAAAAAAAAAAAAGATATGAATTTTGGAAGGTTCTACGCTCCGTCCCCATACAAGGTGAATGATCCCACAGTCAAATAGCGCTGATCAGGGTTTCCCTCTCCATTGGACAGGTGTCCTATGGCGTCCACATGTTCTGCAACAGCAGGGTGGGCTTGTCGGAATGGGCAACTGGACAGATGCTGGGAAAGGGGACAGAGGGCTGCAGACGGCACATGCTGTGCTGCAGCTGGGCCACAGTGCGGACTAGGTTGATGCCTAGGTGGCCCATAGGAATGCTGAAACAGTAGAGCAGCCAGACAGCAACTGATGAGGGCCCAACATGGGCACGAGTGTGGTTCCCACAGTGTCACAGGGGATAGTACCCAGCAGGTACCCCCAAGGGCACAGAACATTGGCAGGCGGTGCTGGGGGGGAGGCGTGGACAACTATGCAAGCACCCGCCTACTGGATGGCCTGAGACTGTGCACCACCAGCAGAAGGGCATGTCAGCATGGTGGCAGAGGAGTACTGGTGGTGGAGGGGGGCAGTGGCAGCTGCCCACAGCAGACCATGGTCTAGCCCTGTGTAGGTGGGTGCCATGCACTGTAACAGACAGGCCCTGTCTGACAGTCATGGAATCCCCAGGGAATGCACCATTTCTGTGGCAACACGGTGGCGCAGTGCACACAGCCAGTGTGTTCAGGAGCAGAAGGTCACAGGTTCAAGTCCCAGCTGTGGTACCTGCCAACCCAGTCCTCATATTTTACCCACTATTAAAACGTGGTAATGCAGACAGAACCGTTAGTGCAGATAATGTAAACATGCCCAAAACACCTACATTTTACCCTACAGAGCATAGACACCATAAACATGCGCAATACCTAGAGCAGAGTCTCCCAAAAGAGGTCCTGGAGAGCCAAACACCATTCAGGTTCCATGCTGCCTCTAATAAATATGGCTGTGCTGCATTTCTATGCACCGCCCCCATGGTATGCAGATGTATCTCATGCATATTAGGGACAGCATGAAAACCCAGTGTTTGGCCCACCAGGACCAGAGTTGGGAACCTCTGCCCTAGAGCAGCGGCCAACAGGGGCAGACACACCCACACCCACAGGCTCCATTATCCAAAGCCACCTGGAGAGGCAGGATATTGGGCACTTACATACCTTAGCAATGCCACCCTAAACCTGGGAACACGATACACATCTATCAAAAGGTTGCTATGATTAATGCAGATAGCAATTCCCAAGTTAAGCACAATTTTCTGATTGAGCTGCATCATAGCAACCTTTCTGATGTCTGTGGAGTGTGCTACAGGTCCTGTGACTGACAGTGTTTACCACCCTGGGGAGTGACTCCAACAGTATTGCGTACCATAGCCATGCCTGCACTGTGCCCAGGACTGGTGCGGTGGTCAGTGCTGCCAAACACCTCTATAGTTGCGGGGAGTGTGTGTCTGTCTATCCAGTGTGTGGTGGCTGCCAACACCCTCCTCAGCCCACACTGCTAGCACCGTTGCCAGTATTGACCTGCCAATGTGCATAATGAGGAGCAAGGTACCATGGGAATAGCCTGGACAGGGTGGCCTGGCCTGGATGCATCAGCACAGGGCAATGGCTTGGACATTGTAGTGCCCGGCCACAACCTACACCGACAGGGTGGCCACAGCATGTCCTGCTGGGAGGTCACTCTCACCCTGACTGAGCAGTGACCATGGCATGGCTAGGCTCTCCCATAGTGCTATTTGTATTTCTCTTAAGTGAAATATATAGGTTCTCCTCTCCGGGGCCTAATCACTGACTTATCTGCTTGGTGGGTGTGCTCACATCCCAGCTTTGGGTGCACACAACTCCTCCAGGACCATGCACTGTGGACTAACTAGAAGACTGTCTGCAGCTATATGTGTATGGCTGGAACACCTTGCAGGGTGCAGCGGCTAGTGACTCACTGTGCTTGCTGCTGGAGAATGTCAGATGGTGGTGAGGGGTAGCTGAGCATTTCCAGGCCTACTGTCTGTCTGCCATTGCCTTAGGGGGATGTGTACAGCTCTGTATTGGCTGCCCTGTAGAGTGTCTGCTCCCCAGCAGGACTGGCATTGATGGCCTCCTCTACTGCCACCATTGCAGGGTGGTAGAATGTGGATCTGTTGGTGGGGGAATCCTGTCTCCCACCCTGAGCCACAGAGGGTGGGTTGGGTGGTGGTACATAATCTGCCTATGGGTCCAAACACCCCCCCTTCACTTATATCATGTTACCATAGCACCAACACAGAATATGCACTATTCTGGGTGCACCACAGATGGACACTTATGTATCCTAGGTGGGTCTGCAGGAACTACCAACCACACACTCTGGCACTGATGGGTACCTGTGACATGGCCTCTTTCAGCCATGGAAGGTGCTGCAGACCTGATGCTGGCTGCCCCACCTCACCATCAGGGTGAACACAATACCCACACAGTATGACGGTCTGTAGCTACTCTGTTGCCACCAACACACACCGTCGGCACCCCCTACCAGGATGAGGTGCTGTGGGGGTGCATACCCCATCTTGTTATCATCTGTAGACTGCTTGTTTGCATGTGCTGTGCATCATGGGTACTGGTGGGTTGACCACAGCAGACTGGTTGTGTGGTGACGTGCAGTCCTTCTGCAGCCAGCTAGGGGTTTGTTAGCAGCTGTAGAGCTATAGCCCACTGGTTACTTCACTGCCTGTGGAGCCAGAGGTCATGGGTTCAAAACCCCAGTGGGGTTATTTGATAGGGCTGTCTGAGGGCTGTCTGAGGCATTGTCTATTTTTTAATGTACATTAGTGCTGCCAGCAAACACACCCTCAGAGTACTGTAACCTTAGAGTGTCTCATAGGGCGCCCTATAAGGCAACTTATAAGGTTTCCTATAGAGGACATTATAGGGTGTCTTGGTGGACAGTGCACTTTATAATATGCCCTATGGAGTGCCTTATGCGGCACCTTAGGTTACGCCACTGTGAGGGTGTGTTTGCTGGCAGCACTAATTAAAATAAAATTCCTCATAAAGCAATACGTAACCGTAAAAGGTAATGCCTCAGCCAGCCTTATTCATTAGGCACACTGGGGGATCGAACTCATGACCCCTGTACCATCAGTCAGTGTATTAACCATTGTGCTACAGCTCTGATTCTGTGTTTGCATGTCTGCGCGCCAACTTAAGATTACCGCGCATTAACGTAGCAAAACGGGATTATCGTGCGATAATCCTGTTTTGCTACGTTAAGACTGAAATGCCCACTCCTTATATGGCAGCCTGCACACTAGCGCCAGGCGCACGTTAAGACGATTTAGTAAACATGCCCCTAAGATAATTATTTACAGGTTGGAAATCAAGTCAGGGTCTTACTAGCAACAAATTGAGTTAAATGCGCTGGCTCAAAAAAGGTATAACTCCCTGAGATTTAATTAAACATCTACATGGATAGTGTAGTACAAACCACCGAGCTGTAAAACCCGAGGTCTTAACAAAAGAAATTGCTGCCTACGTTTCTGAGTGGGTTTAGAAACATCCGGAAACATCCTTATTGTCCCCATCCATAAAGGTCTCATTTCTTGCCTTGAAGTAAAGTCTCAAAAGTAAATCCCGATCTGGCTCCAAAGCCACAGTAAGGAGGAGAGTGGCCCGCGGAATAAACTCAGGATCTGTGGTTTCCAAGAACCCAGTTAGGTCCAAAGAGTCCATCGGCGGTGAACGAACAGGTGAAGAGGCACCATGGGTCTTGTGCTTGGTGATAGGCAGATAAATTCTTGCCAAAGAAGGAACAGAGTCAACAGGAAGCTTCAATATAGAAGTAGCATATGAACTAAACTCCTTCTTTGGGGACACAGTAGGCACACGAGGAAAATTCAAATAACGCAAATTCTCCAGCATCTCAATCTTCCCATGGATGGCTATTAAATTGTGAGAAACAGTACCTGACATGGTTGATACGCTCTCCACTTTTTCCTCCAACTGGGCCACCTTGGTTGAAATAGTGGCTACCTCCTTTCTCTGATGGTCAACAGACTGAAGCACAAGAGCAGAAGCACTCTGAAGAACTCCAAATTGAGACAAAGGAATGTTCCAAGGCCTGAAGACCTTCCCAGAGGGAATCCAGGGTAAATGCTGCCAGACGAACAGCAGACTGTGCAGGCAACATAGAAATAGTCTCGGTGGATGTGGGAGAACACTAGGGCCAGCGTCAGCTTCAACATACAAACTTCCTCCACTCCCAGTAGGGCTGCCCAGAACAGCCGCAAGCTCCGCAGCCCCAGACATGGCAGCTGTGGAGTTACTCAGCATGACAGGAAATGACGACTCAGCGCGGTTCTCCTGAGATCTCGGTGCTCTGTTCCCTATGTTCCAGATGCGAGTATTGCAGACTGAATCGGAGGAGTCCACACCTCCGGGCTAAGAGATACCTGCAGCTTGGAGGGGTGCGGCAAGCCTCCTTCCGCTCCCAACGCCCCCAATGAGCCTGATAACTCTGGAGCATTGACCACACCAGCAGGCCTCACGAATGCATCTAGAGGATCCCTAGAGACCGCCAGCATTGCCGCAGGTAATAATCCAGCTTTTGGCTTTCCTCTTATGTGGCATTAAAGAAAGAAAAGGAAATAAAACACCGACCCAGCCAGCAGCGTCTAGCACGTCAGTCATCTTGCTTTCGAGGCTATTTCAATTAGCAATTGTATTAAAGAAAAATAGGTTAAGATTCATTGCTGTCGAGGTTGAGTATGGTAAACTATTTTGCACTGGGGCAACAGAAGCTTGTTTGGCAGATATAGCGAACCAATGCATCAGGAGACTGGGGGGCGTGTTGTGTTGCAACCACATGGTTGACGAACTAAGGGAGGTGAGAAAACTAGTGTTTCTTCCTCAAATGGGGAAAACTGCTAGAAACGTTTTAGTAGGGCAGCTATTGCTGCTGGCACTGCACAGGTGACTGCATCCAGTGTGGGAAAGTATACACTCGTTCCCTTACTAGAAATGTGGGGTGGGGGTGCACAAATCAGTCTGAAATAGTAGAGGTCCAATGATTAGGCCAATGGAGCTGCTACACTGAGTAGTATATTGCCAGCAGTCATCCCAACTCCAGAGAACCATTGGGGGGCGGGGGGGCTTAAATTCTCATGTGTGCAAACGAGCAGTAGGGTGTATTATGAAAGAGGTTACTTTGCTAACAGCGAAGTTTGTAAATTGTGAAGAATGCACTTGAGTTCTGGCTGACATCCAAAACAGTCAATACCCAAGGTGGGAGGAAGACAATTCTCCAGACAGAACTACCCTACTAAAGGCACGATTTGCTCCAGCTCCCACATGCAACCTGCACTGATTCACACAGGTGGCTCAGGGACAACCAAGTCGCTGCCCTACAGATGTCCTCCAGGGACACCAAAATGGACACTGCCCAAGAGGAGGGGAGGCCTGTGCCCTAATGGAGTGAGCTCAGACTCTCTCTGACACATGCTTTCCAAACAGAATATGCTGAACCAATAGCCATCTTAAATCGAGCTGGCAAGAGGACTTTGCAGTTGCCTGTCCTTTCCTTAATCCATTAAGGAAGACAACAGATGAGCTGACAGATGGAAAGGACAGTAATCTCCCGATTTCCCTGCAAGGACTTCGCTCTAATCAGCCAATCGTCCAAATACAGGTGTACCGGATGCCCTGCTTCTGCAAGGCCATCGCCACTACCATCAACTTGGTGAACATCCCTGCAGCACTCCAAGCCTCCAGAACATATGATCCAGCTGGATTGGAATGTGCAAGTATGCCTCTAGGAGGTCCAGGGTCAAAAGGAACTCCCCCTTCTTGACCATCACAATAATGGAGGGCAATATCTTCAATGTGAAAATGAGGGACTCGCAGGGTGCATTTTAAATGTTTAAAATCCAGGTGAATGCACGCTCCACTGCCTACACACAAGCAAACCTTAGATTTTCCTATAATTCACCTTATAGCAAGCCACAAATAAGGCAGAAAAAAAAAAAAGAGATCTCAGCCCATCCCGAGCCAGACTTTTTTTGTAGCAGCCACAGAATAGCTCCTTAAGTCACAGAACCTAGAAGTAATGGAGAGACGGGACCCAGCCAAAACACTGATGCTGCAAACGAGCCACCAAATCCAAGACTGAAAATGGTCTGAGGCGCTCTCCTCCGAGGCTCCTAATACCAGCAATGTAACTGATTGATTCATGTGAAAGGGAGAAACTACCTTTGGCAAAAACAACGGCACTGGTCGCAACACTACCTTTTCCCTAGAAAAGGACAAAAACGGCTCTCAACAGGACAACGCCTGCAGCTCCAACACTTGCCGTGCCGAACAGATGGCCACCAAAAACACCATCTTTAACATCAAATCTTTGACTGAAGCTTGGTGCAAGGGCTCACAAGGTTCCCTAGTTAAAGCCCCTAAAACCAAGTTAAGATCCCATGGTGGTACCATCATTGTGCGAGGGGACCGGAGCCTAGAAACCGCTTTGAGTTCTCATGTCGATGTGGTACGTTTTCTTAAAGACTCACCTTGAACTTTACCTCTAAAACATGACAGAGCTGCCAGCTGGACTCTTAACGAACTAGCCGCCAAGCCCTTATCAAAACCATCCTGTAAGAAACACCACAGGAATGGAGACCGTGGAAGGACATGTCGCAAAGAACACGTGTCCTCGAATATACGCCATATTCGCACATATGCTAGAGAAGTGGACCTCTTTCTGGCCTGAAGCAAGGTCGCAATGGATTGCTCCAGAACAACATTTCTCCTTAACCTCGCCCTTTCAATGGCCAAGCCGTAATTGAGAACCGATCCAACTGAGGCATTCGAAGCGGACCCTGAAGCAACAGATTCTCCGTTGCCGGCAACCTCCAAGGATCCCCGTCGAGAAGCCGAACTAAAATCGGCATACCATGGACGTCTCGGCCAATCCGGTGCCACTAACAGCACTCTTCCCCGATGAGCTTCGATGCACTGCACCACTCGTCCTATGAGTGCCCTTGGCGGGAAGACAGAGCAGGCCGGACGATGACCAATGCTGCATCAGGGCGTCGATCCCTTCTGACATCCTCTCGCCTTCGGCTGTAAAAGCGATTCGCCTTGGCCAAAAGAAAGGTCACCATGAGATCCATGGCCGGAGGACCCCATCTGTGGACTATCTGAACACACACTTTTGTATGTAACTCCCATTCTCCAGCGTCCACCTGAATTCTGCTGAGAAAATCCGCCATCACATTTTCCATTCCCGCAATGTGCGCCGCTGAGATCGCTTGTATCCGAGGCTCCACCCAAGCAAATAGCTCCCCTGCTTCCTCTTCCATGGCAGCGCTTCCCGTTCCGCCTTGTCGATTGATGTAAGCCACCGTCACGGATTTGTCCGAAAGCACTCGTACCGCCCGACCAGTCACCGCAGTTTCGAAAGCTTGAAGTGCTAGAGCCACCGCTCACAGTTTGAGATGATTGATCGACCACTGGGCCTCCAGGCTCCCCAACCTGCGAGGCTCACATCTATCAACACCGGGAGCCATTGTGGCTACTCCAGGGGCACACCCACCTCTAGATTACCTGGGCAAATCCACCACTGGAGTGACCGCCTGACTCGAAGAGGACAGGGGAGACGTTTGTTCACAGAATCGTTCTGGTGAGACCAGCGCCAGAGAAATGACTTCTGTAACGGCTGCATGTGCGCTCTGGCCCATGGTACTACTTCCAGAGTTGCTGCCATTGTTCATAGGACGCGAAGATGAGCTCCGTTAGCTTGGAGCTGAGTCGCAATGAACTTGTGCACTAGCTGCCAAAGGGCTTGAGCCTGCCCCTCCGGCAAGAACACGGCTCCCTTCCGTGTGTTGAAACGCACTCCCAAATACTCTAGAACCTGGGTCGGAACCAACCGGTTCTTGGCAAAAATTGACCACTCAGCCGAGGTTCTGCAGTAACCACTACTTTGTCCATGCTCTCGATTCTAGACTTTGCCCGAATCAACCAGTCGTCGAGATAAGAGTGAACTAAAACGCCTTCCTTCCGCAGCGCCGCTGCCACCACCACCATGACCTTGGTGAAGGTGCGGAGCCGTCGCCAGGCCGCAGGGCAGAGCTTGAAACTGGTTATGTCCCCAAGGTAGAGCGAACCTTAGAAACGTTTGATATGCTGCTCTGATCGGAATGTGTAAATATGCCTCGGTTAGATCTAGGGATGTCAAGAACTCTCCCTGCTGAACCGCCACTACTATTACAGAACACGTTTCCATCCAAAAATGAGGAACTCGAAGACAGCGATTCACTCCTTTTAGATCCAGGATAGGCCAGAGAGACCTGTCTTTCTTTGGAACTACGAAATAAATGGAGTAACGACCAATGCCATACGCCGCTATCGGCACTACTGCTCCCAGGCAAAAGGCAATCTAACGTTTGTCGTACTGCCAGCGTTTTCTGCCGGCCTCTGCAAGGCGAGAGTACAAAGGAATCTCGAACCGGACGAGCCAATTCGAGCACATACCCTTCACATATCTCCAACACCCATTGGTCTGATGTTATTCGGACCCAGGCAGGAAAGAATTCCTGAAGCCCGCCTCCAATCGGTTGACTTCCTGCCTGGGCCCGCCTCGCTTCATTGCGGCTTTCGAGCTGGCGCTGCGAAACCTCTACCTGCTCCTCGAAACCCATGGGCTCTAGAAGCAAACCTTCCTCTTTGGAAACCTCCTAAAGTCTCTAAACTGGCCCCGCACGGCCGGTAGAGACCTCCCCTGCTTAGGCTTGTCTTCCGGGAGTCTACCGCCTTTGGAGTGGAGGAGTGGCCTAGTGGTTGAGGCAAGGTACTTCAGGTCGGAAGGTTGGGGGTTCATATCCCACTAGAAGACAACAACCTTGGGCCGGAAGGACTGGGGTTTCAAGTCCCACAGGTGCTCCTTGTGGTCTTGGGCAAGCCACTTAACTATTTTACAGGGAACATAGGCTATGGAGGGTTATCTCCAAGTTATAATGCCCTGTTCAATGTAATTTCAGTTTGTTAAATGTAAACCGCACTGATGCAGAATAGCACGGTATATAAGAGAATGTAAAAAAAAACAACAAAAAAAAACAAACAATCCTTTACCAGTTTGTCCAGGTCCTCATCAAAACAACAACTTCCCTTTAAAAGGGAGCTTGCAGAGTCGCGACTTAGAAGAACCATCGGCTGACCAATTTCGTAGCCACAGATAACAGCGCATGGCTACTAGTGAAGCCATACTATTTGCTAATGCTCTAATCAAATCGTAGTGGATATCTGCTAAATAAGCCGTCCCCGACTCCAGCCGCGTCACATCCATTAATCATTCCTGCTCCGGTTGAGCGGACTGCCGCAAGTGTTGTGACCACCGGAGACACACTCTCACCACCCAAGCCCCACAAATGGAAGCTTGCAAAGAGAGTGTTAGCCTCGAAGGCTTGTTTCAACAAAGCGTCCATCTTCCTGTCCTGCACATCCTTCAAGGCCGCACTGTCTTCCACAGGAATGGGGGTCTTCGAGACCGCTGACACCACCACATCAATCCGCGGGGAACAAAATCTTTCCTTTTCCTTGTCTGCCAAGGGACAGAGTCTGTTCGTAGTTCTAACCCCCCTTAGTCCTGCTTCTGGCAGATCCCATTCATCTTGGATCCTCCGGTCAACCACACGGTGAACAGGAAACACCACCTGAGCTTGTCTCACTGCTTGAAGGAGAGGATCCTGCAAACCCTCTTCCTCCGACGGTTGTACAGAAGCAAGATTGAGCGTCTGAAGGGACTCTGTAATGAGCGCAGTACGTTCATCCTCCCGGAACACCTGAATGATTCTCGCCTGTTCCTCGGGCTCTGGATCTCACCTTCTTCCAGTTCGTCTATTCCAGATTCAAGATCCAATTTGGCCTCCTCCAACTCGGGCCACTCCATGTCTGAGAGCGGATAGTCAAGAGGCCGCGCCCTTTTAAGGGGCCTCACGAGATCACCACTAGACCTTTCCAGCCCAGACTGCTGCACCGAAGGCGCAAACAGCTCAGGTACCTTCCCTTGCTGGCGCAAGCAATAAGCTTGATGCATTATTAAGAGAAAGCCAGGAGAAAAATCTCCCAGAGGCGGCTCTGAAGATGTCACAGGCCCCGCACCAGATGGTCTCGCGGGGATTTCACGAGGGGACATCGTCGTGCCCTCCAGAAGCAACTCCCCTTCGGCCCTTGCTGAGGGACTATGAGCCTCCTGAACAATTTTATCTTCTAACTGCTGTTCCATGCTGGTAGAAGCTGTAGCGCAGCCCCGACAGATTCCGGCATCCGACACTGTCTCTGCGTGTGCCACACACCAGACACTGGGGACGTGAAGGCATTAGCTAAGGACTGCAAACCAACACAGATAGTAAAATCTAAAGGGTAAAGTTTTGGGGGGGTTTTAAACTCAAGAAATAAATAAATGAGTTGAACTCAAAAAGAAAGTGAATCAAATCAAACGGGGTCTTAATTGCTAAATCAAAATGGCTTAAGGTCCCTTAAGTGCTTCGGCCACATCTCTGCCCTGCTTCTCCCAACAGCGCAAAGAGCGGCGCTCGAGTTGTCACGCAGCTGCTAAACACGGGAAGCAGGCCATGACTGACAACGGGCCCAGCTTGGTGCCAAAATACCCCGACGCAGGGCCAAAACCCCTCCCAGCCTGGAGGCGCGGCAACAGGGCAGTCACCTGCACCGACAAATAAAAAACGCCACAGAACAGCCTCTCTGCCTTCCCGGATCGCTGCGTTATCCTGCAAACCGCTATGCTGCGAGCGGCGTTCGTGGTGAGGGCTGCTGTCCCTGCTCGCCCCAACGCCCACGGTAATCTGGGGCAGAAGTAAGCAGGATGAATTCTCTGTTGCAGGGCTCCCCTCCGTACAGCCCAGGAGGGGAGAGCCGCTAAATGAACGTGGCCGGACTGAAGAGGGATACAGAAAGTCAGCTTGAGAGAGAAATGAGAACTGAACCTTTTTTTTTTTTTTTTTTTTTTTTAAAGAGATAGTTAGCAGAAATCAACCAAATTAATAGATTTTAAATTTTCTTCACTTCCTCTTATCTAAAGTGTGCTCCTTATCTGTTACTCAAGTGAGCCCAGCACCTAGGCTCACTACATCCTCCTGCAGCATGGAGACTGGACACACTGGGGCTGATGGGAGAGACCAGTAGGATACATCCAGTGATTTCACAATTTTGACATGCCCAGTCTCCATGCTGCAGAAGGAGGTACACTACCCAGAGGTGGAGGACTGAACTGGAGGAACGATAAGGAACTACTTATTTGTTGCTCCTCTGAGTCTGCTTTGTCAATAGGTACTGGGGCTGGTAGGCAATGCCAGCTGCTTAAGTACACTAGTGTCATCAAAAAAGATAACATGCTCAGTTTCCATGCTGCTAGAAGATGCACAGGACACTTACCTGATCCAAGGAAATGTCCAGCATGCCAACATTTTGGAAAATGGCAGGACCTAACTCCTTACAGTGTGTCCCAACCTGGTTAAGTTCAACTGGTCTTTGGGGGCCCTGATCCACAGCCTTCCTGTGCTAAACAAACAATCAGGGGGCATTGCAAAAGTCCAAAGAAGCAGGGGATCTACTTGGAACACCAAGGATCTTCTCATTTGTAATGAGATGTCACTTAACCTCATTGGACCCTATGCTATATCTTTACTCCAGCCCTGAGCCGGCATAAGATTTAGCACGAAGCTTTAAAAAAATTAAATAAATTTCCATCATTCAGCATGGGTACATTTAGCACAAGAGTTTAAGTGCAGAAACCTCTCCAGGCAGGCCAGCATATCCCCAACAGCACTGCAGGTTAAGGTACTTATTTGCTTGTTAACAGTCATTTGCAGGGTGCCGTTGGGTGAACTCACGCTAATCATATGAGTTATACCCCCCCCCCACACTAACTGTGATGTGCTCACCATGCCCATTTAATGATAATTACACTTACCTGGTAATTGTAGTTCCTTGAGTGATGACAGTTCAGTCCTCTGCCTCTGGGTTGTCAACCTCCTCCTGCAGCTTGGAGACTGGCATGTCAGAATTCTGACATCACTGGATATAGCCTGCCGGATACTCCCATCAGCTCCAGTGTGAACTATTAACAAACAGACTCAAATATGTATCTTAACCAACATCCAAAATCTAAACTGAAACCTCACTGCAACCATTAAGAAAAACTTTACTTAACCTCTTCCCTGCTGAACACACAAGAAGATGGAAGGATGAGTGAAAATGAATAAGGTCAAAAACAGACCTACCTGTAATCCTGATCTTTCCGCTGCCGGGCAGACGCTACCCCAAAAACATCCCGGGTGAGAATGAGGACTGAACTGTCGTCATTCAAGGAACTACAATTACCAGGTAAGTGTAATTATCATTTCCTTATCGTTCCTCCAGTTCAGTCCTCTACCTCTGAGATGTACCAGAGCAGTAATCAATGGGAGGGGCCTTTCCAGACAGCACACAATACCGCCGACCCAAAACAGGCATCATTCGCAGCTGCCACGTCAAGACGGTAATGCTTGCTAAAGGTATGCAGCGACAACCAAGCAGCTGCTCTGCAAATGTCCCCTGGCGGAACTAAGCTGTGCTCTGCTCAGGAAGACGCCTGTGCTCTGGTGGAATGTGCCCGCAACCCTGACGGTACCACCCGACCTTGAAGCAGATAGGCGGAAGCAATAGCTTCTCGAATCCATCTAGCAATGGATGCCTTCACCGCTGCCTCTCCCTTGTGAACCCCTCCAAACAAACAATCTATCGAATTTCCGAATAGACTAAGAAACCTTCAAATACTGACACAACGCTCTCTTTACATCCAAACAACGTAAACTGCGCTCTTGATCGCCCTCAAAGAGCCGAGAACTGGCAGAGATACCGTCTGACTTAGGTGAAAGGGAGAAACCACTTTCGGCAAAAATGATGGAACTGGCGGTTCTCTACAAGACAACGCCTGTAGTTCCAAAATACATCTCGCGGAACAGATCGCCACCAGGAATACCGTCTTCAAAGTCAAATCCTTCACCGACGCAACGGTTCAAAGGGCAGCTTGGTCAATGCTGTTAATACCAAATTAAGATCCCAAGGCAGCATCGTCACTCTATGTGACGGACGCAGTCTCGAAATCACTTTGAGAAAACGTAAAACATCCGCATGGGCTCCCAGCAAAACGTCCTGCACCTTACCCTGATAACAAGAGAAAGCTGCCAATTGTACGCGCAAAGAACTGGCCACTAGACCTTTATCAAAACCATCCTGTAGAAAACTTAATATTGAGGGAATGGAGACCGTAGCCGCCCGGATCTGCCTTCTCGAACACCAATCCTCAAATATCCGACAAACACAAACATACGCCTGCGACGTAAACTGTTTTCTAGCTCTAAGCATCGTTGCAATGACAGCAGGTGAATAACCCTTCTTCAACCTGGACCTTTCAATGGCCATACCGTAAGCGAGAACCGATCCACTTGCGGCATAAAGAGACCCTTGGCACAAAAGATCCGCCCTCACTGGCAATCGCCAAGGAGCTCTGTCTAAGAGATGCACTAGGTCCGCGTACCACGGTCGCTTCGGCCAGTCTGGTGCCACCAGGAGAACTCTTACCGGATGTATGCCGATCCTCTGAACTACTCTGCCGATCAATGCCCACGGAGGGAAGACATACAGAAGCCCTGTGGTCGGCCACCGTTGCAATAACGCGTCTATACCTTCTGACATCCTTTCCCTCCTTCTGCTGAAGAAACGGCTGGCCTTTGCTGACTGAAAGGTCGCCATTAGATCCATTAAAGGACTCCCCCAGCGGTCCACTATCTGGGCAAACACGTCCGGGTGCAGTTCCCACTCTCCCGCGTCCACTCGGACTCTGCTGAGAAAGTCGGCCGTCACATTGTCCTTTCCGGCAATGTGCGCCGCCGAAATTGCCATCAACCGACTTTCTGCCCACGCGAATAAGAGATCTGCTTCCTCCTCTATGGCCACACTCCCCGTGCCGTTCTGGCGATTGATGTAGGCAACCGCTGCCGAATTGTCAGACAGAACCCAGACCGCCTGACCGACTATGGCAGACTCGAACGCCTGTAGTGCCCGCCACACTGCTCGAAGCTCCAGGCGATTGATTGACCATGAATTCTCCAGAGGCGACCAAAACCCCTGCGCGAACATGCCTTCGCAGTGTGCTCCCCAGCCCCCCAGGCTGGCATCCGTTAATACTGGCAGCCACTCCGGCTGCTCCAGCGGCATTCCGGTCGTCAGGGACGCCGGCAGTAACCACCACCGTAGTGACTGCCTGACCTTGTACGGACATGGGAGCCGCTTGCTCAACGCATCCACCTGATGCGACCATCGGCGAAGGAGCACCCTTTGCAGAGGGCGCATATGCACTTTGGCCCAAGGCACCGCTTCCAGAGATGCTGCCATGGTCCCTAGCACTCTGAGGTAAGACCACGCAGAAGGAGCCGGTGAAGTCCTAAACATGCGAACCAAACTCCTGAGGCCTTAGACCTTGCGTTATGGCAAACACACCTGTCCTCTCTTCGTGTCGAATCACACCCCCAAATACTCTAGGTTCTGGGAGGGCTCCAACCGACTTGTCCAGATTGACCACCCAACCCAGACTTTGTAGGAACTCCACCACTCTGCTCATTACCTGAACGCTCTCCGCCTCGGACTTGGCCCTGATCAACCAATCGTCGAGGTAAGGATGTACAAGGATTCCTTCTTTGCGCAACGCCGCCGCTACCACCACCATTATCTTGGTGAAAGTTTGTGGCGCCGTTGCTAGACCGAAGGGCAACGCCTGGAACTGACAGTGCCCCCAAAGGAAGGCAAACCTCAAACTTTTTTTTTCTTTTTTCTTTTTTTTATTTAAATTTTGAAAATACATTCAATTCCAAAATTGAATAAAGGAAACATGGTAACAGAACATACAAATCCAAATATCATAGAATCATACCATTTATACATTACCATAATAAGCCCACAACATTACTCGGGGGAGGCTGATGTGTAAGTCTTGCTCTGCCTTGCTATTTTTCCTTCCTTGTGAAAAACAAAGATTTCCTGGAACCTCAAACTTTTGATGAGTTGACTGAATGGGTATGTATAAGTGCGCTTCTGTAAGGTCTAGAGACGTCAAGTACGCCACTTGCCGCACTGCCACAATGACCGACCGGAGGGTCTCCATCCGAAAAAGCGGAACCCGCAAACACCGGTTTACGCCTTTCAGATCCAAAATAGGCCGCAATGCTCCGCCTTTCTTTGGCACCACAAAATAAATGGAGTACCAACCCACGCCGTACTCTGCTTTTGGCACCTCCACGACAGCCCCTAATTGTAGAAGCCGCTGTAAAGTACTTTGAATTGCTAAAGTTTTCTTCTGACCCCTGCAGGGAGACATGACAAAGGAATCCCGCACTGGCTGGGCCAACTCCAGCGCGTATCCCTGACGAATAACCTCCAACACCCACTGATCGGATGTGATGAGGGTCCAAGCAGAAAGAAACTCTCGCAGCCTCCTGCCTAATCGGAGGTCCTCCTGCCGGGACCCGCCTCATTTCCTTGCGGTTTCTGAGCTGCTGCCGCGGAATTCGAGGAGAAACCCCTATTGGCTCCTTGAAATCCATGGAACCCCTGGCCGCGCGACGTAAAGCGACCCCTCTGCGAGCTCCCAAAACACAGCGTATGAAATCTCTGAAACTGACTCCAAAAGCTCTGACCGGACTTTCCCTGCTTTGGCTTATCCTCCGGAAGTCTACCACTCTTGGTCTCCCCGAGGTCCTTTACCAATTTATCCAGATCTCCCTGAACAGCAACCTAACCTTAAAGGGTAACTTGCTGAGACGGGACTTGGACGAGCCATCTGCAGACCAATTTCGCAACCACACAGACCTGCGGGCAGCCACTACCGAGGCCGTGCTATTCGCAAGCGCTCTAATGAGACCGTAATGCACATCTGCTAGATATGCTGTTCCGGACTCCAAACGGCCCAGCTCCTTAAGCTCCTCTTGGTCTAGGTGCGGCGACAGACGAAGTCGTTGAACCCAGCACAGACAGGCTCATGCTACCCAAGCCCCACAGATTGAGGCCTGCAAGGACAGCGCATCCGCATCAAAAACCTGTTTAAGTAGGCTGTCACCCTTACGGTCTTGCGCTTCTTTTAAGGCCGCACCGCCTTCCACAGGGCTAGTGGTCTTCTTTGTAACCGCTGCCACTGTCGCATCCACCCGAGGTGAGCGGAATCTCTCCTTGTCCTTATCGGCTAAGGGGTAAAGTCTATTCATTGTGCATATCCCCTGAGCCTTGATTCTGGCTGATCCCATTCCTCCTGGATCATCTTGTCGACTACTCGGTGCACCGGAAACACCACCTGCGTTTGCCTCACTGCTTGAATAACCGATCTTCCACCTCTTCTTCACTAGCAGACTGTGCCGCGAGATTCAACATCTGCATGGACTCCGTGATCAGAGCTGCCAGCTCCTCCCTACGAAGACCCTGATGATCTTTGGGTTCTTGGATCTCTCCCTCTTCCAGATCCTCCAACCCTTCCTCACGCTCCCAGTCTGGGTCCTCCACGTCCGGCCAATCGCTCTCGACATAAGATAGAGCTCGAGTCTTTGCCCTCTTAAGCGCTGATGGCCCCTCGCCTCTCCCCTCAGCTCCTGGTTGCTGAGACGGGACAGAAAGCGGTCACACCGTAGGCGACTTGCCCTGCAGCTGCAAGCAAAAGGCCTGATGCATTAATAATATGAAATCCGGGCAAAGGTCCCCCAGCTCCGCGGACCCTGAAACCGAGATAGCTCCTGAAGAACCTGCTGTCTCCTCCAGAGCGTACCGTACCCCTGCACAGGTGCCTGTACTGACTCTAATTCTGGACCCACCAATGCCCCCTGCGGCTCCGAGGACCCCTTGAGCTCCATCTGAGACTCTACTGCGGAAGAGAGTGAAGCGCAGCAGCGGCAGACACCGGAATCGACAACCGTGCCTCTCCAGGTGCCGCAGACCACACACTGCAGCCATGATGTCATAAGGCTGTAAGTGAGACTGTGCGCTCCTCCCCTGAAACAAACAACTTTCTTCTTGTGTTTCCCCCCCCCCCAAACGTGGAGGGTAGAGCCCTCTAACCTATAAAGCCTTACTTCTGTTCCACTAAAGAACCTGAAATGCTAAACTAACTGCTGACCCGACAAGAAGCTCCCCCTCCCTTCTAGGGGATTAAATGCCCGCCAAAAACAAAAGGCAAACAAAACCGTCAAAGAAATCAAACGCCCTGAAAAGTTAAATGAAAAAAAAAAAAAAAACAAAAAACACTCCTTGCCCAGTCGAAAGGAGCAGACCAACCGGCATAGAAAAAATAAAAATCGCCAAAGAAAGACCTAACAAGTTCCCCTCCTGCTCGGCGGCCACGCAATCCCGTCTAAAATGGCCACCGCCAGCTCCGGGGAGGAAGAAAAAAGGGCGCCAAAGCAGCCTTTCCTGCCAGCGTTACTGCCTGCCTGCCCCGCTATTAATTCAGGCTCCTCAGCTCCAACGGCCTGAACCCGGTGTACTGCCTACCGGTCAGGACCGCCTTGCTGTTATCTGAGGTTCCCAGGTGATGCAGCATGCACCGAACAGAGCAGAGCCGCCGGCTTCCTTAAAGCCTTCACAACTGAGCTGCCTTTCACTAACCGACTCACCACAGCTGCAAAGCACGCTAGCAGTGCTGAGCCAGTGTGATGGAACCGCTAGACCGGAGGCTGTCCCCGGCAAGTCTGGGAGGAGAGAGAGAGAGATCACCCGGTTCAAAGCCAAGTAGTCTAATAGAAGGCAGGGAGCAGGTAATAAAGTTTTCCCTCTGTCTTTTTATTTTTTAAAAGGCACAGAACTCAAATTTCTGGCCCAAGAGACCCAAATTAAAACCCCAATTTAACTAATCCTACAGATTCCTTATCTGTTCCTCTAGTGAGCCCCAGCTCAGGCTCACGACGTCCTCCTGCTGCATAGAGACTGGTCACACTGGGGCTGATGGGAGTATCCGGCAGGCTATATCCAGTGATGTCAGAATTCTGACATGCCAGTTTCCAAGCTGCAGGAGGAGGTTGACAAACCAGAGGTAGAGGACTGAACCGGAGGAACGATAAGGAAAATGGAAATTACACTAACCTGGTAATTGTAGTTCCTGAAGTGTCCAGTTTAGTCCTCCACCTCCGGGTAGTGTACCTCCTCCTGCAGCACAGAGACTGGACCAATCAAAATCTTGCTCTCATGATGTATCCTGCTGGAGCTCCCATCAGCCCACCCAGTGAACTATTAACAAAGCAGACTTAAAGAAGCAACACATGAAAGAAGGAAGAAAAGGGTTTTCATTAAGAGAAAGTTACTAAACAGTTACAATGACCCCCTCCCCAAACGAGGAAGCCAAGACTCTGCACAGCGCTTCTTCCGCCCACCTGACACCACAGGCAGCAATCGATAAGAAGGAAGGAACTGACATTCTACGGCAGTACGGAAAAGCCCTAGGAACCCCCAACAGAAGGGTGCCCCAGAAATGTCCTATAGGACTCACCGTCGCCCAGTAGCAAGCGCGCCGGCAGAAAAAGAAATGACAGAGAGATGGGAGGGAAGGAGAACTAAACTGAACCCTTCAGGAACTACAATTACCAGGTTAGTGTAATTTCCATTTCCTGAGCGGTCCTCCACATCCGGGATGTAACAGAGCAGTTAGGAACGGGCGGGACCTTGCTAACCGGTGCGCAAAACAGCCAACCCAAAACAAGAATCCCAAGCGGCCAAAACGTCCAAGCAGTAGGGCTTGCTGAAAGCATGGAGGGACGACCAAGTAGCCGCTTTGCAAATCTCCACCGGCGGAACCAGACCATGTTCTGCCCACGACGTCGCTTGCGCTCTAGTAGAGTGAGCCCATAAACCCAATGGAACCTCACGCTCCTGCACAATATAAGCGGAGGAAATCACTTCCTTAATCCACCTAGAAATAGATGACTTCGCCGCTGCTTCGCCTTTGCGCACCCCGCCAAAGAGTACAAACAAGCGATCCAACTTGCGGAAGGTTTCCGAAACCTTTAAATAGCGACACAGTACCCGTCGGACACCTAAGCGATGCAATCCGGCCACCAAATCACCTGCTGCGTCAGAGTGAAACACCGGAAGAAAGACGGACTGATTCAGATGAAAAGGAGAGACCACTTCGGAAGAAAGGATGGAACCGGCCGCAAAACTACTCGATCTCTAGAAAAAGATAAAAACGGTTCCCTGCACGAAAGCGCCTGCAGCTCCGAAATGCGCCGTGCCGAACAAATGGCTACGAAAAAACAGTTTTCAGGGTCAGATCTTTAACCGACGCTTTCCGTAACGGTTCAAAGGGTTGACGAGCCAAAGCTTGCAGAACCAGATTCAAATCCCAAGGAGGAATAAAAACCCTGCGCGAAGGTCGCAGCCGGAAAACTGCCTTCAGAAAACGTCGGACGTCCGCGTGCATCCCCAGAGAAACCCCCAGTACCTTGCCTCTGTAGCACGCGAGAGCCGCCAGCTGAACTTTTAAGGAACTGGCGGCCAGCCCTTTCTCAAAGCCGTCCTGCAAAAAACTGAGAATCATGGAAACAGAAGCCGTCGCCGCATGAATCCTACGGTGCGAACACCAGTCCTCAAAAATGTGCCACACACGCACATAAGCGAGGGAGGTGGAGGATTTGCGAGCCCGCAGCAAAGTAGAAATAACAGCTGAAGAATAGCCCTTCTTTCTCAAGCGAGCCCTTTCAATGGCCAAACCGTAAGCGAGAACCGAGCCACCTGAGGCATCCGCAGAGGTTCCTGAATCAGCAGATCCGGCCGAACTGGAAGCCGCCAGGGAAGCCCAATCAAGCAAACCAGATCCGCATACCAGGGGCGTCTGGGCCAATCTGGAGCCACGAGTAACACCTGACTGCAATGCGCCTTGATGCGCTGGATCACCCTTCCGATCAACGCCCACGGCGGAAAGACAGAGGAGACCGCACTCCGGCCACGGCTGAATGAGGGCATTGATTCCCTCGGACATGGGTTCTCTCCGCCTGCTGAAGAACCGGCCCGTCTTGGCCGACTGAAAAGTTGCCATGAGGTCCATTAGCGGAGGACCCCACCTGCGAACTATCTGCGCGTAGACCTGTGGGTGCAGCTCCCACTCTCTGGGATCCACATGCACTCTGCTGAGAAAATCCGCCATGACATTGTCTTTTCCCGCGATATGCGCTGCTGACAACGCCGGTAGACGGAGCTCGACCCACTGGATCAACGCTTCTGCCTCATTCTCCAAGGCTACGCTTCCTGTGCCGCCCTGCCTGTTGATGTACGCCACCGTCGCTGAATTGTCCGAGAGCACTCGGACCGCTCGGCCCAGGAGAGTCAATTCGAAGGCCTCCAGCGCCCTCCGCACTGCGCGAAGTTCGAGCCGATTGATTGACCAGGCGGCTTCCTGGGCTGACCATGTCCCCTGCACAAAACAACCCTCACAGTGGGCCCCCCAGCCGAGCAGACTGGCATCCATTATCACCAGAACCCACCGAGGCTGTTCCAGGGGCAGCCCCGCACGCAACGTCCAGGAGCACCCCCACCACCGAAGAGCCCAACGAACCAGGATCGGACAGGGCAACCGCTTGTTGAGCGACTCCGTCTGGTTCGACCAACGACGCAAGAGGGCTCTCTGAAGGGGACGCATGTGAAACCTGGCCCAGGGAACAATCTCCAGAGTAGCCGCCATCGTCCAACAAGCGCAGGTACCACCAAGCAGAAGGAGCAGACATCGCGAGGAAAGTGTGCACTAGACTTTGTAAGGCCTGAACCCGCCGGTGCGGTAAGCAAACCAACCCTCTCGCCGTGTCGAACTGAACTCCGAGATACTCGAGGCACTGCGTCGACACCAATTGACTTTTCTTCGCATTGACCACCCAGCCGAGAGATTGCAGGAGAGTCACCACTTTTCCTGTAGCCTGCAAGCTCTCCTCTTTGGACTTTGCACGAATCAACCAATCGTCCAGATAAGGGTGGACCAGGACGCCTTCCCGACGCAAAGCTGTGGCCACTACCACCATGTTCTTGGTGAAAGTACACAGAGCCATCGCTAACCCGAAGGGCAGAGCCTGAAATTGAAAGTGCCCCCAGGGGAACGCGAACCGCAGGAAACGCTGGTGAGCCGATCGGATAGGAATGTGCAAATAAGCCTCGGACAGATCCAGAGAAGTTAGGAACTCCCCTTGACGAACCGCCACAATGACGGACCTCAGGGTTTCCATGCGGAAATGAGGCACCCGGAGACATCGATTGACACCCTTGAGATCTAGAATAGGCCGGAGGGCCCCGTCTTTCTTTGGCACCACGAAATAAATGGAGTAGCGCCCCAGACCGCGTTCGGCAGATGAAACGGGAACCACTGCCCCCAAGGCGCGAAGCCAATCTAACGTCAAGCGAAGCGCTTGCTCCCTGTGTGGGCCTTTGCTGAGAGACAGAACGAAGGAATCTCGAAGGGGACAGGCAAACTCGAGGGCACAGCCTTCTCGGATGACCTCCAACACCCACTGATCGGAAGTTATCTGGGCCCAGGCAGGCAGGAAGTTCCGAAGGCGACCTCCGATAACCAGACATCCCTCCGGAATCCGCCTGGCGTCATTGCGGCTTGCGAGAAAAGGAGGAGGAAGACGAAGAAGCTGCAGGGGCAAAACCCCTGCCCGCTCCCCGGAAGCCGCGAAACCCTTGAGAGCGGTACCCAAGGCGACCACGCTGGGAACTCCACAAACGGGACGAACGAAATCTTCGAAAGTCCCGAGACAGACCTTGCGGGGCCGACGAAGTTCTGCCGGGTTTAGGCTTATCTTCCGGCAGCCTACCACCTTTCGAGTCCCCCAAATCTTTCACCAACTTATCCAAATCCTCACCAAACAACAATTTCCCTTTAAAAGGTAACACAGCTACACTAAAAAAAATTTTTTTTAAACTGCCTCTAATGTTTCGATTGATTTTTACGTTTTTTGGTGCGCTGAATCCAAATCTGGTAACCAATTTGCTCCATCACGTACAGATTTTTTGCTACATTGGGTTAGCAGTTTGAGGTGAACGTGTCAGATTGAGTGCGATCGAGATAAAAGTTTCTTGGATGAATTCTTTATACTAATTGTTTAGTAGTTATTCAAATAAGAATAAAGAAAATTGTAACAAGGCAGCACATAAGAATAGAGTAATGTCAACAAAACACACTGATGGTAGCAAAATTGTCTGCACTTAAAAGAGCCACATACATGTGCACAAACATTGAGCATATAAGAGCGAGGTTAGACACAAAGCAAAGCAAAGCAATGTGCAAAAAATGTTGTACAGGTATGTATGTAAGAATAGAAAACGCAAACCGCACCATTGCAATACATGAAGACAAACACCCGATGGTGTGAAAATAAAATTCTAATAAATGAGATCCGACACTGTGGTAATAACTAGCAAATTTTTATTTCAAAGTTTAGTAAAAACACGATATTTGTCAACACAGTTTAGATTTTAAAGTCATTCTTGGGTCAATCAATCTCCTGGTGGGCCCGTTTCTTCTTCCCCCGAATGCTTCTCTTGGTGCGCTTCTTGGCGTATTTTTCATCTGGGGTTTCCCGCAGCAGCAACCAGCAGAAATCAGCCATCATAGTGGTGTTCCATCTTCCTTGGTACCTTCTCTCTGCGTCCTTGATGTCCTGGTGAAACCTTTCACCTTGTTCTTCACTGTACGCCCCCAGGTTTTCGGGAAAGTAGTTCACATGGGAGTGCAAGAAATGGACTTTCAGGCTCATGTTACAGCCTTGTTCTTTGAAGGCATTGAGCATCCTGGCAACAATATCCTTATAGTTCTCATCCCGCCTGTTCCCCAAGAATTTGAGAACAACATCCTTGAAGGAATCCCAGGCTTCTTTTTCCTTCTCAGACATCGTTTCAGCGAATGCTCCATCTGAAATGAGTTTCCTTATATCAAGGCCAACAAACACTCCTTCCTTTAGCTTTGCTTCAGAAAGTCGGGGGAACTTTGAGCAAAGGTACCGAAAGCACTCACCATCTTTTGGAAGGGACTTGATGAATTGCTTAATGAGACCCAACTTAATGTGGAGAGGTGGTAATAGAATTTTATCACGAGGTACCAAGCTCTCATGAAGAACATTTTTCTCACCGGGTCTCAAATACTCCCGAATTGGCCAGTCTTTTTTCCCCCAGTGTAGGTCGCAGGCCCGGCTATCCCACAAGCAAAGGAAGCAGGGATATTTGGTGAAACCGGATTGCTGCCCTAATAGCATGGATAGAATTTTAAAGTCTCCACAAATCATCCACTTATGCTCATCATAACGAATCTTCTGAAGAATCAGGGCCAAATTCTCGTATTTTTCTTGGAGAATAACAGAGTGAGCAATAGGAACTGAAGCGAATGTGTTGCCATTATGAAGAACACCTTTTATGCTGTCTTTTGACGAATCAATGAACAGCCGCCATTCAGCAGGATCATACTTGAGTTTAAACTTTTCCATCACTCCGTATATAGCGTTGCAAAATACCAAATCTTCCTCTTTGCTGAAATACTTCAAAAATTGTGTCTCGCGGTTGCGGTACCAATAAAAAGTTGTTCCTGGTGACAATAGATTTTTCTGTTTAAGCCGAGAACCTAGCAGTTGGGCAGCATCTTTTGGGAGTCCTAAATCCCGGACTAAATCATTCAATTCAGCTTGAGAGAAAAGTTCAGGTTTCGGATCTGGTTCAGTTTCAAACTCGGAAGTACTGGACTCATCGGGAAAAGCATCTGATGAGTCTCATCATGATCAGAACCGTCCACACAAATATGATCCAAAGATTTTGGTGGTTCAGGCACAGGTACTTCGTTGCTATGAGGCATAGGCCTAATTGCTGAGGGAAGGTTGGGGTAACTTATTACGTTCTTATTTTTTAAGTTGTATCCCTTCACAATGCAAGAGCAAAAATAGCAGTCACTGCTGTAGTCTCTTTGTTCACGCCACATCATAGGTATTCCGAAACGAAATGCTTGTTTTTTACCTTTCATCCATAAGCGTAGATCTTCCTCACATGTCTTGCACACTTTGTGAGGAGCCCACGGTTTGTCTTGATCGCCTAACTTCAAACCGAAATAGGCAAAATATACTTTTTTAATAAATGCAGAAATGTTCCTCTGCCGCTTTTTCACGGTATATTCCCCACAAATAAAACAAAAACTGTCCGGAGAGTTGACGCAACCTCTGGCTCTGTGAGCCATCACAAATACACAGCACTGCAAACTACAACTGTAGTGAACCACTTCGGAATAAAGGTGGATTACGACTGAGCAAACAAAAGGTAATAATGAACTTGCAAGAAACTGAAATTTGACAGGAACGTTCATGTCGCAACCACCGTGTTTGAGCGAACGAGGCGAGGCGAACAGGAAAGAACATGCGCCAGCGCGAGTACTGGATTTAGCCCCCCGCCTCCCAATTGTCCTGTTAATGTATAAAATGAATACAAAACACTCTAAAATATCATGAGGGAGTGTTTCTAGTTAGTTAACCATTACAACCTCTATTTTGGGCCAAGAAAATAAACTGCAGTCGGCTAAAAAGAAATTATGTGAACATTCCTTATATGGGTAAGAAATCTAATTTTGCAAGAAAACGTGACGTAATGGAACATTTTGGCTATTTTTCCTGGATTCAGCACCCCAAAATCTATAGGAATCAGTTGCAAAACTGGAGGCAGTTTTTTGGTAGTGTACCTGTGTAATTTACTGAGGCACGACTTAGAGGAACCGTCAGCAGCCCAATTCCTCAACCAAATAGACCTGCGTGCCGCAACCAAGGAAGCCATACTATTAGCCAATGTTCTAATCAAACCATAATGAACATCTGCCAAGTAAGCCGACCCAGATTCCAAGCGGGTCACTTCTAACAACTTCTGCTGGTCGAAGTTGGATTCATGTCCTAAACGCTGAGCCCATCAAACATGCTCTATCCACCCAGGCCCCACAAATAGAGGCTTGCAGAGACAAGGCATTAGTTTCAAAGGCCTGTTTCAACAAACTATCTACTTTCCTGTCCTGCGTATCCTTCAAAGCCGCACTGCCTTCGACCGGAATCGTAGTCTTCTTGGTGACCGCCGAAACCAGTGCGTCAACTCACGGCGATTTAAACTTGTCCTTGTCCGCTAGAGGATACAACCGGTTCATTGTACGAATGCCCTTTAGACCGGATTCGGGCTGATCCCATTCAGTCTGAATCATTTGAGCCACCACGCAATGCACTGGAAAAACTACCTGAGAGTCTTGTACGGCTTGAATGAGGGGATCTTCCAGGCCTTCCTCCTCCGCCGAAGGAACAGAGGCTAGATTGAGCGTCTGAAGAGACTCTGTAATCAACGGAACTCACTCCTCTCTCCGAAAAACCCGAATGATCCGGGCCTGATCCTCAGGATCCGGAATTTCCCCCTCCTCCAATTCCTCACCGATGTCTTCGGTCTCCACCGCCAGCTCAGGCTCCTGCCAGTCGACGTCCTCACTCTCAAAAGAGAAGCGAGAGCGTTTAGCTGGCTTTGGGACCATCCGCTGACCCTCCTCCCCTAAACGGGAGGGGAGGGACAACGGAGAAGACCCGGCCTCTGGCAGCTTGCCCAGACGGAAAGCCTGATGCATCAAAAGAACAAAATCTGGCGAAAAATCCATGGAGGAAGGGCCTGACGCAGCCTCGGGCAAGGGAACCCTCTGCTCCTTGGATGCCACAGGAGAAACTGGAGTTTGGGGGCCTGGCGACGGCTCCCTGTCAGTCTGCCGTGGCAGACTAACAGGTTCCAGCAGAGCCTTGCCTTCCATCTGAAGCTCAATGTCCGAGGAGACTGATGCGCAGCCCTTACAAACCCTGGACTCCGATATAGCCCCCCTGCAAGAACCGCAGACTAAACACTGTGGCCTTGCCGCCATTCAAGTAAGGAGCCACTAGGCCAAACAGGACCACAGAGCCAAGAACGAACAAGTTGAGCAAAGGCCTCCACAAAGTGATTAATTCTTTTTTTTTTTGTTAGTTATTTTGCTCGTTGGCAGGAGAAAGGAAGCCTATGGAGACAAGGGCCGCAGGACTGAAAAACAATAACGAAGCCGTTACTGCTCTAAACCTGTAGAACCCGCAGCAGCCGCTAACGACGTGAAAAAACGCAGGAAAAAGAAAAAAAATATGCCGGCGCGGTAAAATGGCCGCCGGCACCGACGGCTGAAAGAAAAAAACGGCGGGAAAAAGAAAAACAACAAAGTACACCGCGCGACCAGCAGCCCGACGAAAAATAATCAAAAAGAAATAAAGTCGCATAAAATTACTGCAGGCGTCTTTGTGACTCACCCCCGGCTGCCGGAGAGCCGAATTTCAACGAACCACTGAGCGGATGCAGCACTGCAGGACAGCTCCGAACAGCGAGAGAAACTTCACCCAAAGTGGAAGTCAGCCAAAGCCTTGAAAAGCATACAGCCGGCGTGACAAGTCAGCAACGGGGCTGCCAATACAAGATCTCACCTCCGTACTGTCTAGGAGGGAGATCTACAATAACCCGCTGCCTGCAGCTCACCCACAGACGGCTGGGAGAAGGAGCGTGCAGACTCAGCTCCTCAATCGGCCCCCCCTTTAGTCACGTGTAGTAGAAAACGTAAAGGGACAGCTACCCAAATAAAAGAAAGATATACAGAGATGGAAAGAAACAAGAAAACCCCAAGGAAATCCAACTAGTGTTGCCTCAAAGTCACTAAGTGAGCCCAGCACTAGGCTCACAAGTCCTCCTGCTGCACGGAGACTGGACACACTGGGGGACTGATGGGAGCTCCAGCAGGATACATCATGAGAGCAAGATTTTGATTGGTCCAGTCTCCGTGCTGCAGGAGGAGGTACACTACCCAGATGTGGAGGACTAAACTGGAGGACCGCTCAGGAACATCCTAATACTTGGGGTAGTCAACACAGGTCCTTACGCACAGCTACCACATGTAAAAATGTTCATGTTCTTAGCACATTAGTGGGGCCCTTCGTGTGGTAGTTTTACCACTGATTTTCCTTGCTAAAAATTGTTACATGTCAGGATTAAGATTAGCATGGGAAAATTTGGAGTAAACTGCTACACTACAGCACGCTGTCACTTCTCCTTGATATGGATTCAGTTATCAAAAAGCCCATTTTCTGCACAAACCCAAACTATTACTGCCACCCATCCTACAGAAAGCACAGATATAACATCTTAAAAGAAAAATCATTGCTCCAGTGATTTTTCATGATGGGTAAAAAGACAAACTGCCCCGGCTACCCTGTCTGCTTCCTCTGTGGTTACTTTTCGTCCTCTTGGGCCATGAGCAGCAACCAGCAGCAGAGTTGGGAGCAGTTGGCACAGCCATTGGAATGTTGTTGGAGAAGAGCGGCACAGCTCTCAGTCTCCTTCGGGCAGTGATCTCACGCCCCCAGACACACAGAGACCGTCTAGACAGGCTTGCTCTGGTGCACGTCTGGTAGGCTTGGTGGATGCCGGATCCCCCAATGCCAAAGTTGTCTCCCCCCCCCCCCCCCGGGACACCTGCTGGAAGCAATACGGTGGTTCGTTCTGCTTTGCGGGGTTTGCTAGCAGGAGCTTATCGTAGAGCACAGTAATCACCCTGAATGGTGGCGTGGTGCGAATAGGTCGGATGAGCACTCTGAGGAAACCCCTACAGTAGGGGTTTTACCATATATGCACTGCTCCACTCAGATTAGTATTATTCTGAAAAGGCATTGGCATATCTTGGGAGTCCATCCTTGTTGTCAGCGGCAATTAATGATCGCATATCGCCGAGGCTGTAATATCGCCGACTATGTGGTACATCATATGACTATTGAAGCTTAAGTCTCTTATTTTAAAGCAACCATTGACGGGGCATTCACCTTGCGGAAGCTGTGATTTCTATGCCTCCACAATAACTCGATTGGAATGGACTGATTCTATAACATTGAAGCCTTATCGAGCACGTTTCAATACGTTTGTCAACTTATGTGGCATATATGCTTATTTGTCCCTGTTCTTTGAAGTACATAGGAAGGACTACAAGATCAATGAAATTGTGCTTACAGGAACATAGAGCTCATGTGAATACACGAGTAATGACAGAGCCGATAGGGCCTCACAGTGTTAAAGGTGGTCATTCTTTTCAGGACTTTACTTGGCGTATCATTGATCAAGTACCTCACTCCTTTCGGGGTGGTAATAAAGTGGTGAGACTGCAACAATTAGAACATTGGATATTCAATTTACAGACTGTCACGCCCCAGGGGCTAAACATAGAGCTGGACTGGTGGAGTGTGCTGTGATCGACTGCTGAGGAGGAATCTGGGACGTCATTAAGGATTTCCCTATTAAAACATAGGAGTTTTTCGGGCACGCCATTCAGTATGGGGAATTGCCTGACAAAGGGCCAGAAGATTACTGTGGCCTGAAACATGGCACTATGTAGTGGTTTAATGAGATTGAATGGGTTCGCCTATGGGAACTGTACGGTTTTTTAGCAGCCCAGTCGCTTAACCGAAGATTGAGAAAAGGCGTTTTCAGTTGCAGATGACCGCAATTTTGAAGAACAGATAATTACACCTCGGTTTTGAGTGACTGATTTTTCATTAGGAAATTAGAGGGGCTTGCTAAGCACTTCCCTTGATTTACATGGCATGTAATTTGAGCTGTTTGGCTCGTAAAAACAAATAAAAAAAGGAACAGCTGCTTCGAGGGGGTTACCTCATGGCAAGAGTTCTGACAAAAATTGTTAAAAGTTTTTGCTTAGGGTTCTGGGACAAAGAGGTTTAGTTGTAAAGTTAAGGTACAGCAAACCTTGAGACTCATACTAAGAATGCTGAGATGTTTGAATCCCTTAAGATATCAGTGGACGATTTAACAACTCATACTGATTGTTAGGAATTACATTCTGAAACCTTTATAAAAAGATAGTAATAACTTCAAGGCAAAGTTGGAACAGCTGGACAACAATTAAATTTCCCTAAATCCCCTTATGTATCAGCTAAAGAGATGTACAAGCTACAGTATATTTATCCAAGGTTCGGGGTGTTCCATCAGTCTTGTCCACCAAGATTTCTGGCCCTTAAATGGCTGATGATCTGAATATTTCTGGGTTGTTAGAAACTTCGGATTTAGAAGTGATTATTCCTGCTATGTGTTTGATTACCTTAGTTCTTATCTCAGACCAGGAGTGGTTACACAAGATGTATTTTTTTTTAGGAAGAGGAATCTTTCTTTCAAGGGCTGTCTGGTCAGGATTTTTCCAGACCTGGCTAAAGAAAGACAGTTCTGTCCTGCGATAGTGGAGAACCAGTTGTGTTTAGTTTCAGCTTTCCTATAAGAGCATTATGTTTTGTTATTTTCTTTTCATCATGGATCCCCTATATTGTCAGCTAGAGCTGGGGTTGCTAGACATTTTCTTTATGGATGTATTTCCTTCTTTACAGGATGTGTTCTGTTATTTTAAGCAATCCCTATTTCTTAGAAAAGGTGTGTTATTGCTTGTATTTTTTTTAAATTGCATAAATATAAAAAACAAAATAAGAGAAAATCACCACCCCAGAAAGTTATGTACACCCTGACAGACACTAGTAAATATTTTCACAGGAGTCACCAAATAGACAGATAATGTAAAAAACAAATAAAACCTCCAATGAATTGTGAATAGGTAAATCCATTCCTGCATATCTTAACTAACTGCTTTTCATAAAAATCTAATTTTTAAAGGCTATACCTAAACAGCAGCACAACCCTTTTTTCTAAGGCCCTAGATCACTTAAAATCCTTTACGCATAACTCAAAAGCATGAAGGCAGAAAGTCTCCCAAGAACCAAAAGTTTGTTTGTTTGTTTTTTTCCTGTTAGTTTCCAGCACCCCACATCTATACTTTCTATGCTGGTCTTCCAAGATGACAACTCTCCCCCCTCCCCAGCCCGGCAATTGTCCTGACTGTTTAATTTGTACATGAAGAATGCATATTAAGAAATTATGTATTCTGGCATTTGACGCACCTCATCTCTGGTTGAAAGAAGAGAGAAAAGTGGGGGCAAGTCAAGGACATTTTCCCTCTTTCACAGGGTTCCTATGCCTGTACTCGCCAGCCCTATGGGGAAACCACCTGAAATAAAAAGAAAAGGGGGCAAGAACTTAGAAATCCCACTTCTCATTTCTTAAGTACTTTCCTAGGTAACC
Source organism: Ichthyophis bannanicus (assembly GCA_033557465.1). Taxonomy (NCBI): domain Eukaryota; kingdom Metazoa; phylum Chordata; class Amphibia; order Gymnophiona; family Ichthyophiidae; genus Ichthyophis; species Ichthyophis bannanicus. The sequence goes on along the minus strand of CM066032.1, from coordinate 1,088,321,576 downwards.
CCTGTGACATTCTTCACCTTCTCATTAAAACACAGATGAATAGTACCATTTAGAGAAGAGCAAAACACACACTGAAATTCTAGGGGGCCTTACACAACAGGTATGAATGGTGTCAGGGAATAAACGTCTTTAAACAAACTTTCTGAAGAAAGTAGTCAGTGACAGTTATGAGAAGGAGCATCCTCAGTAGGAGCAGCAGTCCCATAGTGTTTTTAACATGCTCCTTCCTCAAGTCAGACGGGTTTTTTCCCCGATACAAAACAGTTTCTAGCCACAGTTGTGTTAAAATTTGAGGTATGCTGTTTTTCTTAAGCCCTACATCAATAATTCTACTGAGCACAAGTACAAAGTTTAATCATGCAGAAACAAAGCGGCAGATGCGTGAAAATAATGAAGCCAGAGAAGATAGCATTAAAAGACAGAATCTACAGAACAAGGTCTCGTTAAGTCTAAAATTAACTAAACACCACCCCAACAAAGCAGTAGGGCCCAGATAACACCTTCAGGAAGCTAGAGAATACTGTGAAACTCCAGCTTCCCCCCCTTTCCCCCCCAGGATGAAAAAAAGAAGATTAAAGACAAATGAAACAATCTCAAATACACACAAGAAACACATTCCCACCCCTTCCTAAAAATAATCGAGGCTGCTGCACGCAGGCCCAGACGGTTGTGCTGGGCTCGAGGCCTCGGCAGGGAAGACCCAGACCATCACTCACACCGAAAAAGGCCTCGCGCCAGAAAGCCCCACACATTACCTCTACGCTCGTGCAAAGTCATATGTATATATTTCACCAGAGAAAGACACACATACAAGATGTATATACAAACCCCACCGCGACATCCTGGGCACCCGAAACATCCAAAACAACCACCCACGCCTCCCCCTCCCACCTGCGCACTGACACACATACACGCACACTTTCGTACACTTATAATTCGTGGGCCCGGGAGTACGCGCGCTGCGAACCCCGACAGCACCAGGCGAGGGCGGCGAGCGGCACAAAGAACACCGCGGCCGGAGTGGGCGGGGGGCACGAAGAGGCCACAGACGACCCACATCTCCATCCCCCTCACCACAAATGCCCACTTACCTGCATCCAGCGCAGCGGCGATGGGGTACTGCTGCTGGTGGCAGGGTGATGGTGTGGGAGGCGGAGGCGGCTGCGGCGGGGCTGGGCGCAGTACAGACATGCAGGCAGCCCGCGAGCGGGAGAGAGAGAGAAGGACCCCAAATCGAGGAGCTGCCGCTGCTTGCTCTTCCTTGCCCAGGCCCGCCGCCTCCTCCTCTTCCTCCTGTACACTACTTGTATAGGCTCTCGCGATGCCTCACGGGGACTCACAATCAGATTACTAGAGTATAGCAGCGACTCGAGAGTATAAATATTGCGCTTTCCCAGTGGCGGCGCGCGCAGTGTTGTATGTGTGTCTTGTGGGGTTGGGCGTGCTAAAGCGGAGACGGTGCCGCCACAGCTCATTGGCAGAGATCGGTGGGGAGGAGCCAGCCACTACTTGCTGCGCATGCGCAGTTCAGGTAAGTTTTATGGATGGTTGTTGCCCATGCCTCGTGAATATTGTTTTGGCTTTTATTTTAACTGTTCTTTAGTTATTACGTTGGCAATACTTGGGAAGCTTGTCAAGTTGATAAAAGAAACCGAACTCTGCCTTCTCGAAGCTTTTTCGCTGTAAATTTTCAGATTTATTTAAATCCCCTGGGTTCTCCAGCATCTCTTACTACTACCGAACGTTTTTATAGCGCTATCAGTCGTATGTAGCGCTGTACAAACATATGAGAGACGGTCCCTGCTTATCATAACTTACAATCTAATCAAGACAAGCACAGAAGGTGTAGCCAACACGAGTTTTTTGGATTTTTCAGGAAAAGGGTAGTTTGAGCAGTGGGCTGAGAACCAGAGTTCAAATCCCTTTCTCCCCTCCTGACGCTCTCTGTGATCTCGAGCAAGCCACTTTATGTTTAGTTGTCTCAAGTGTCCATGTATGTTATAAGCGTTTTGGAGAAATGACTTAAAGTACTCAGTAGTAATTCTGCAAGCCACTTTGTACGTTATTTGGAAAGTTTGGGATAAAATTCAAAAAATTATCATTGTTACATTTTTTTCATTATAGTACTCTTTTAAACTGAAGTCTGTGTTTTTATTTTCTTCTTTAATAGTTCCAGGACCCAGATTTTGGTCATCTGTCTGGGGATCGTGTGGTTCGCATTGCGGTTCATCCTGATTACTAGGGGGTAATAGATTCTCGCATCTTACCACACGAAGCATGCATTTTTAAGATTTCCTTGCAGTTCATGTTGCTCCTTTCTATATACTGAGATAAACGGGGATCTTAAGAGAAGGGGTTAAGACTGTAACCTTGGATCTTCTGTTCCCTAATTGGGCTAGCCTGCAAGCTGGAATAAATAGGATGGAAAACCTTTGTAATGGTGAATGAAAGCTCATGTTGCCATAGCTTCAGAAAAGGCCTGTTCTGATCAAACTAGAAGCTAGATCGATTGTTTACGTTATCAGAATATAAAAAGACTAGGGGACATACAATGAAGCTACAGGGTAAACTATTTAAGACGAATAAAAGAAAATATTTTTTCACTCAACGTGTAATCAAACTCTGGAATTTGTTACCGGAGGATGTAGTAAAGGCTGTTAGTGTAGCTGGGTTTAAAAAAGGTTTGGACAAGTTCTTGGAGGAAAAGTCCATAAACCATTATTAAGAAGGGACCCAGGATATCAATGCGTGACCCAGTACAAGCATTGTGGAACCTGTGTCTTTTGGGGAAACTGCTAGGTACGTATGACCTAGATTGGCCACTGTTGGAAACAGGATACTGGGCTTGATGGACCTTGGTCTGACCCAGTATGGCATATCTTATGTTCTTATGTGTAAGCAGGGGTAAGACAGGGTAAAACAAGGTAGATGTTACAGAGGTGTGCAAAAGTCTGGAATCACTTGTGAGTTTTGCGTTTTTTGTACTTTCTAACTTTTTTTAAAAATTTTGCGTTAGCCCACTATATTCATCTTTCTACCACATTAAAAGAACATAAGATATGCCATACTGGGTCAGACCAAGGTCCATCAAGCCCATCAAGGGATACATTTGGCTATTAGAGTTGACTTTTTTGCATTCCTTGCTTTCAATCTAAATACTTTACAGACAATGGGAGATAGCTACTGTGATTTTTGTGTATCCTGTGTCAAAACTGGATTGAAATTATCCAATATGCACACGTTATTTCTGACCAATCAGGAGGCTGGTTTCACTAACCAATTACAATGCAGATATCTAGCCAACAGTGCAGCTATAAAAATGCACAGAATTTTTGAATTTCATACACTTTCTGGATCAACCATGAAGATGACTTGGACCCTGATGTTGGAGGAGCGTGTTTGTGTGTCCTTTATGAGCGAGGAAGGATTTTCAAGCCATCAGATAGCCAGGAAAGTTGGCTGCAGTCAGCGCTGTTAAGATTGTACAGAAGAAAGAAACCGGTTCAGTGGTGGACAAGCCTCGTTTAGGTTGTCAACTTGCATTAACATCACACCAGGACCACGCACTATGATGCATTTCACTGACTAATCGCAAGTTGACTTCTCCTCAGCTACTTTGAGAGTGGTCAGACAAGAGTGAGGTCAGTGTCAGCTCATCAGCAGTTTGTCGCCGGTGCCTGCAGTTTGGTCTCCGGGGCTGCAAAGCACGGAATAAGCCACTAATGACTGACATACAAAGGCGCAACCGGATCGTGTGAGCGAGAAAGCACTCAACCTGGTCGACTGAAATGTGGGAAAAGGTGCTCTTCAGCGATGAAAGCACCTTCTGCCTGTTTGGTAACTAGGCCCATGCCTATGTGAGGAGATTTCCTGGAGAGGAATTCAAAACCTCATTGTGAAGCATCCTTTGAAGGTCATTGCATGGCTGCCAGTGGCATTGGACGTCTTCACATCATCGATGGAATGGTCAGCGGGGCCAAGTACATCACCATACTGCAAAAGTGCATGGTGCCATCAGCACACCAGCTGTTTCCTGGCCATTTCCTGTTCCAAGATGACAATGCACCCTGCAATCGCGCCAGACAAGTGATCAGCTGGAAGCAGCGGAACAACATCAAGTCAATGGACTGGCCTGCCCAGTCTCCAGGTCTGAATCCAATCGAGAACCTGTGGCACAAGGTGGCCTTGGAAATATCCAAGAGGCATCCGACATCAAAGCATGAGCTGATCGAGTCACTCATTGCCACTTGGAACTGCGTTGTCACCAACGATCACCTTGTCATACTGGTTCATTCAATGCCGACAAGGTGCAGTCAGGTGATCAAGAACAAAGGGTGGCCCATCAAATACTGAGCCATTACTGACACACAAAAACGGCCCTTTTCAAGGCCACATACATTAATTTGAAGGAAACCTGGCGTGCGTCCATAAAGCGTAGTTGCTCACCTGTAACAGATGATCTCCGGGAACAGCAGGAATTTAGTCTTCACATATTGGGTATCGGTACTGATGGAGCCTGCGCGGGAACGCTCCCCAGCGTCCAATAGGAACGCTTTTGGGAGCATCCCTCAGCACATACGTGCTGCCTTCCCGCCTTTCCAACTGTCCCTCTTCAGTTAAGTTTGTAGCTGAGGGAGAGAGGAAAGAGAGAGAGAGAGAGACAACTCCTAGGGGAGGTGGGTGGGTTGTGAAGACTAAATTCCTGCTGTTCCTGGAGATCACCTGTTACAGGTGAGTAACTACGCTATCTCCAGGAACAAGCAGGAATGTAGTCTTCACATATGGGGACTCCCTAGCTTTAGATGCCAGGGAGAGACCCCAGAAGTTGTGTGTCCCTGTGAAAGGGCTCCACTTCCCCCAATGGATCTCTGGCATCCTACCAGGGATGGTGGGTAGGAGTTGATTAAGTATGGAACAGGTGTTGAAGAACAGCCTGACGGAACAAGGCATTCCGACGGGAGTCCTTGTCCAAGCAGTAATGGGCTGTGAAGGTATGAACCGAGGCCCAGGTGGCTGCTCGACAGATGTCGTCGATAGACACAGAGTGCAGATGAGCCATTGAAGCTGCCATGGCTCTCACATTGTGAGCAGTGACATGGCCCTCCAGAGGAAGTTTCTTACTCTGATAGGCAAAGGAGATACATTGTGCAATCCAGTTGGACAGTGTTCTTTTGGAGACTGGAAGTCCCAAATGAGAAGGATCAAAAGCAACAAAAAGTTGAGAGGACTTTCTATGTTGCTGTGTTCTTTGTAAGTAAAAGGCCAAAGCTCTTTTACAGTCCAAAGTATGAAGATTTCCTTTCTGCATTTGATGCGTGAGGCCTTGGAAAAAACACAGGCAGGTAGACCGCTTGATTTAGATGAAAAGGCAAGACCACCTTTGGCATAAAGTGTGGATGAGTCCTAAGGACTACCTTGTCATGATGGAACCTTGTATAAGGTGGATCAGCCACTAGCGCCTGCAATTCGCTGATGTGATTGCAATAAGAAAGATAACTTTCCAAGAAAGGAATTTCAATGAGGTAGTAGCTAAAGGTTCGAAAGGTGGCTTCATGAGCTGGCCAAGAACCAAATTTAAGTCCCATGCCACTGGCGGTGGCTTAATGGGAGGCTTAGTTAGTAGAAGGCCCCTCATAAATATTGCTATAAGAAGATGAGAGGAAATAGGTTGTCCATTTAAAGGCTTGAAAGAAGCTGCAATAGCACTCAAATGGACTCTCACTGAGTTAGTCTTAAGTCCTACATTGGATAAATGAAGGAGATACTCTAGTAATGATTCCAGAGGTATCGCAAGGGGGTTAAGACCCCTCTGTGAGCACCATATGGTAAACCTCTTCCATTTGAAAGCATAAGAGCGTCTTGTGGAAGGTTTCCTAGAAGCATACAGGATATCCTTTACCTGCTGGGAAAGGTTAAGATCCTGAAGATCTAGGCCTTCAGCAACCAAGCCCTGAGATGCAGTGATTGGGGATTGGGATGCCATAACATTCCCCCTTCCTGAGACAGGAGATCTGGAGCAGATCCTAACTCCAGAGAGGGAGCTTGAGAGAGATGTAGAAGCAGAGGGTACCACACTTGCCGTGGCCAATGTGGGGCTATGAGGATCATATGACCTCTGTCTCTCTGAAGCTTGAACAGGGTTTTGGGGATCAGGGGGAATGGGTGGGAAGGCATAAAGGAAGTCTTGACCCCAATGAAGGAGGAAAGCATCCTTGGCCTGAGAGCCCTGAGCTGGAATTCTGGAACAGAACCGGGGACGTTTGGCATTCAACGGACTTGCAAAGAGGTCTATGTCCGGGGTTCCCTAAAGCTGAAAAATCTTGGTCACCTGGTCCGCATGTAGAGACCATTCGTGTGGAAGCAGAACTTGACTGAGTCTGTCTGCCCAAGAGTTTTGGATACCTGGAAGATACATAGCCAAAAGATGAATCTGATGCTGTCTGGCGAGGGCCCATAGTCGCAAAGCTTCGTTGCAAAACGACAGAGCCTGTTCCGCCCTGCTTGTTCACGTAGAACATGGCTACTTGATTGTATGAATGAGGACTGTCTTATAGCTGAGCAGGGAGTGGAACACTCGCAGAGCAAGGAAAATTGCTCTGAGCTCCAGAAGATTGATGTGTAAAAGTCTCCTGTGGAGTCCAGGTGCTTTGGGTGGAGAGGTTTTGCAGATGAGCTCCCCAGCCCATTGGTGAAGCATCTGTTGTGAGAGTTGCCTGGGGTAAAGGTTGCTGAAATGGGGACCCCAGCAACAGATTCTGAGTGGACTGCCACCAACGGAGGAACAAAATAAGACTTTTTGTGTTTGCTATTTTGTCTGATAGGCACCATGATGCCTGGGTCCATTGTGTGGATAAAGTCCACTGGGCTGCTCTCATATGGAGGCGATCATAAGGAACCACATGCACAGTGGATGCCATGTGGCCTAGTAGTTGTAGCATTTCTCGACCAGTGAGGAGGGGCTTTAGCACTGCTTGAGGCTAACTGCACCATGCGAAGGCAACGAGCCTGGGGAAGATAGGCTCTTGCCTTTCTGGTATCCAACAAAGTTCCTATGAACTCTAGAGATTGAGTGGGAGTTAGGTTGGATTTTGGGATGTTTATGACCAGACCCAAATACTGCAGGATACGCATTGTGCAGGATAGAGAAGCCTTGGCCTCTGACTCTGATGGGGCTCGAATGAGCCAGTCGTCTAAGTAAGGGAAGACGAATATTCCTAGAGTGCGAAGAAATGCTGCCACCATTGCCATGCATTTCGTGAACACCCTTGGTGCAGAGGCCAGTCCAAAAGGAAGCACTCTGTATTGGTAGTGCTTTCCTTGAAAAAGAAAGTGTAGGAACTTTCTGTGAGTTGGATGGATGAGAACGAGTGTACGCATCCTTGAGATCTAGAGAACAAAGCCAGTCCTGGCTCTGAAGATATGGCAGCAGAGTTCCTAGAGAAATCATTTTGAATTTCTCCTTGAACAGGAATTTGTTCAATTCTCTGAGATCCAAGATGGGTCTGTGCCCTTTGGAATAAGGAAATAGGGGGAGTAGAACCCTATACCCTGTTGGAGAATGGGTACCTCTTCTATTGCCCCTTGGGCAAGAAGTATGGTGACCTCTTGATCTAACAAGTTGATGAGAGAGGTCTGAGAATTGAACTGTCTTACCATTGTAGTTGGGGGCAAGCGCAGGAAGTGAAGCTTGTACCCCTCTCTTATAATGGAAGAGTCCAATGTTCTGCTGTTATTTGCCCCCATCTGTGGGCAAAGTGGCACAACCTTTCTGGAATGGTGGAAGGTTCTGGTCCACTGAGAGCCAGGAAGGCTAAGTTCTCTATATGGAAGTCAAAGGCCTTGTGGAGGCTGAGACGGTTGAGGCTTAGCAGTCTTTGCTTTTCTCTGTTTGGGTTGTTGCTGAGTCTTCCAAACAGACTGACCTGCAGAACGTCCCTGTTGATAAGAGGGATAAAACCTTTTCTTTTTAGAAAATGTTTTTTTTTAAAGATTTCTTTCTAGCAGGGTCAGCTGTGGCTTTGGATAACCTATCCAAAGTGGAGTTGTCAGCATCCAACTCATTGGCCTTTTCTTGCCAATCTTTACCAAATAGATTCTCACCTGTACAGGGAATATTGCCCAGTTTGTCCTGGACCCAGAGCTCCAAATCGGATGCCTGGAGCCAGGCAATTCTATGTGCACCTATGACAATTGCAGAGGTTCTGCTTATGCATTCAAAACAGTCAAAGGCTGCACGGTTGACAAATTTGGAGACATCCTGGGCATGTTTAACCAGTGTGAGGAAATCCTGCCTCTTATCCTCCAGGAAGAAGAGGAGTTAACAGTTCTAAATCCCCTGTGACTTCCTTAAGGAACATTCCCATATATAAAATATAGGAACTGATCCTGGCAGAAAGCATGGCGGCCTGGAAGATACAACGTCCAAAGGCATCCAAGGTCCTACACTCACGCCCTGGAGGGTTAGAGGAGTGCCTCTTTGCACTCCTGATTTTCCTCATAGCTGATTCCACTACGATAGAGTGGTGAGGCAATTGAGTCTTCTGGAAACCAGGACAAGGGGGGACCCTTACATGGTATCCAGTCGACGGGAGTGAGGTGAGGTGGTCAGGGGGGTTCCCACATTCTCAACACGAGATCATGTAAGATCTCATGGATGGGCAGGGTAGCTGCCTCTTTAGGAACTTTGGGATATTGCAAAATCTCCAATTCCTTTGCTCTGGGCTCTGTTTCAGGAGCCATAGTAATAGACAGACCTCGAGTCACCTCTCTGATGAAATCCTGGAAGGAGATATCCTCTGGAGGAGACGTCCTGCGTTTAGGGGAGGAAGGCTCCTCTGGCAGAAGTGCTCCGGTATCAACAGAACTATCAGAATCTTCAGATTCCTCTGAGGACTCAAAAGTATCTTCTGTCCGGATGCTCTTGTAGAGCCCGATACCCGTACCAGCCGAAGTCGGTACCAGAGGGCATCGGGTGACTAGGTGCCAGAATTGCAGACACCGATGTTGATGTCGATGCTACCAGTACCGGGGTCAGTGCCAGCACCGGTTGAACTGTCTGATGCGGTTCCGAGGGCGCCGAAGCCACAAGGAGAGCCGCCAGACTGCGTTCAATAGCCATAAACCTCTGGTCTATTGACGCTGCCGATGCCTGGATGTCGGTACCAGAGAAGACCGCCGGTACCCCAGAGCATGGCACCAGTAGTTAGGTCGAGGCCTTGAGAACGTCCTGGAGCCCCGATAATGCTTTGGAAGCCGAAGCCTCCCGCCGGGGCAGTTTTGCCGGAGCAAAATCCTCAAGGGCAACACCAGAGGCATCTCGGTGCTTAGACAGAGATCTACCCTTTGAGGACCGGCTGGACTTATGTTTAGTTACCTGAGATCCACGGGAGGAAGAGGAAGCCCTGGAAGACGTCGATGCTACCGAAGCTGCATCAGAGGGGAGCAGGGTACTGAGCTTAGCAGCTCGGTTCTGCCGACCCCTTTTAGACATCATGGCACAGGACATACAATCCGTAGTGGAGTGGTCAGGACCTAAACATTTTAGACACCATTCATGGGTGTCGGTGACGGAAATAGTACCGCCACACTTGGTGCACTTTTTAAACCCTGAAGCAGGTTTTTCCATTGTAGGAAAAAGTTTTGGGCCTAAGGCCCAAAAATGGTGCGTGCACCTAGGAAAAATAAAAAAACGAAATATATAAATATATATTGCATATATAATTCTTTATTTTTTTCTGTTCTAAAAAAAAAAAAAGAGAGAAAGAAACCGGCGGTACCGGTAAAGCGTCGAAGAAGGCAGACGCGACCACAAAAAAGAAGTAACAAGAAGGAATTTTCTGTGGTGACAGGAGCAACGACCTGCTGGCTCCGCGGAAAATGAAGAACTGGAGAGAGGCAGTTGGGAAAGGCAGGAAGGCAGCATGCAAGTGCTGTGGGATGCTCCCAAAAGCTTTCCAATTGGACGCTGGGGAGCGTTCCCGCGCAGGCTCCGTCGGTACCGACGATACCCATATGTGAAGCCTACATTCCTGCTTGTTCCTGGAGATAATAAATTTAAAGACTGATTTTTCTGCGGTGACAGGGATTAGATCCTGTTGGCTCCGCAGAAAACCAAAAACCTAAGAGGGACAGAATGGAAGGCAGCGCTCATGTGCTGAGGGATGCTCCCAAAAGCATTCCTATTGGACGCTGGGGAGCGTTCCTCTGTTGGTACCGACAATACCCCATATGTGAAGACTACATTCCTGCTTGTTCCTGGAGATTATTTTAAAGCATACTTACAATAATATATCGTTGGCCAACGATGTACATTACATGATTTTCACAGAAAATCTATCAACAGGACAACTATGGGGAACAAACTCAGAAAATAAGGGCCAAACCAATACTAAAAGTTGTCCCTAATAGCCAAATCTATCACTTATCATGAGATACACAGAAAAGGCCACTGGGAGGAAAAAGAAATTAAGATGTAAGGTCACGAAGTTGAAAAAATGTCAAATTTATAAGTGATTCCAGACTTTTGCACACCACTGTATATTACAGGCACTGAGGTAGCAGTGGATTCAACAGGCTAAGCAGACTGTTATATTACAAGCAATGTTAAAGCAACGGTACAAGCAGTGAGGTAACAGTGTTAAATTGCAAGCAATGCGGTAGCAATGGAGTTCAAAGCAATGCGGTAGCAGTGAGGTGGGAATGGAGAGGAATGGTGGATGCTTACTTTGTATAGCTTTCACATGAGTCGTTTGGGGTGAAAGCGACCTCGCCACCATGCTCCGCCAAAGGGCCTTCAGGTGCGGGCATGCCTGCCAGCTCCATCCTTATATGAGCTGCCTGTTGCGCCCTGATTGGGCCTTGGTGGGGGGAGTGGGAGGGGCAAGCAGCTCCTGCTTCCTCCCCTGATGCCCGATCGGCAGCGTGGGGAGAGAGGCTATTTTGCCAAATTGGCATCCAAGCGAAACGTCTAATGTCAAGGGCGTCCAGATTAGCCGGTGGTGGGGTACACCAATAGCTGTTAAGCCTCTACTGTCACAAAAGTTGGGAGTCTAAGCTCTATCTAGTGTACAGTACTAGTTGCTGCCCACCCTGCCCCTCTGCCACCAGTTACCAGCTGAGCTCTTTGGATGCTTCAACAAGCTCCTTCCCCCTGTCCAGAGAGGGATGATCTCAGCACCCATAATTATTTTGAACATTTTTGTCCAATGCTTGCTGCCTTTGTAGTTATTTTCCTACGCTGTATACATAACTTTAGCTTAGGCAGGTGGAACTCCCCATCGGATCCATCTGATTGCAAATCAGACAACTCATTCAAGAATTCAGACAGTGCCATATGTGGAGACAATTGGTTGCAGCCAGCTTTATTAACAACAAACAGAACTTACTGGGTGGGGAACTTGTGTGGACACCCAAGCCGATATGAAATGTATTAGGCCCACACCTTGCCTGCTGTTTTGCCATGCAGTTTGAGGCCACTCACACAGTTGGCTCCATTTCCAAAGGGGGCCTGCTAGGGTGCTTTGTTACCCCAGGTCAGGATTTGGACATACCTGGTATTTGGTTCGGGTACCCGCCCTCTAGCTGTGACAAGTGAGGCAGATAAAACAATCGCACAATGTGACACTAAATGCAATTTGAAATTTATCTTTGTTACACATTATCTTTGCCTAACTAAACCAGAGGGGTAGCTTCAAAAATTGAGGCAAACAAAATTGCAGCACAATGCGCTAGTTATATTTTGAGATCACTCCTCATTAGACATTGTGTTTTGCCTCTCTGAGCAAGAGGGGTGAGTGGGATGGGTTGTGATTGGGTTGATAGATGCTAATTCTTGGCCCAATCCTTAATCTATATCAGTTTAGTTTGAGCCATGCCCCTGCCATGAGCTGTGTCACCTTCACATATAACAGTCATGATCTTTGCACAATGAACTCAGTCCAACTCTAGCCAAGATCATGGAGCAGTCCTTCTCCACAGGAACATTCCCAGCATGCCTCAAACAGATGTCAATCCGGCCCCTTCTGAAGAACAACAAGCTGAACCCCCAGAAGGTAGAATCCTATCGGCCAATGTCAAGCATCCCGCTTCTAGCCAAGATTATTGAGAAGGTCGTCCAACGGCAAATCCAAGAACACATCAACTCCACTGCCCCCTCGATCCATGGCTTCAGGGAATCACATGGCATCAAAACGCTTCTTGCCACGCTTCTCAACACATTAATCACAGGGATCAACAACAACAGACGAGGATATGCCCTCATCTTCTTGGACATCTCCGCAGTTTTCGACTCTGTCATCCACGAGCAGCTCCTGATACATCGCCAAGAAAAGGGAATCCAGGGCTCAGCCTGGAGCTGGTGCAAATCGTACCTAACAGATAGATGGCAGCAGGTACGAACAGACTGTATGACCCCCGAGCCTTTTCAACAAAAACATGGAGTTCCCCAGGATTCCCCGTTATCTGCCCTATTATTCAATATATATATGCAGCCCATATGTGCAAGTCATCTGCTCCTTCAACATCTCCTGCCTGATTTATGCAGATGACGTTCTACTCTTCACCCCATTCACTATCAACCAACCAGACTTCTCTTCACTAGTAAAATGCTTTGATGCCGTCACTGACTGGCTCCACTCATTCTCAAGATAAACTTAAGCAAGACAGAAGTGCTGTTCATCACAAAAAACCAAACCTTCTCCCCACCAGCAACATTAAAGACCAGAGACGCCAAGCTCTCGAGTCAATCCACCACCTGCTACCTAGGAGTCACACTGGACCAGCACCTTAACGTGAAAGCGCACATAGGCAACACCATCAAGAAAATCTACCATAAGATGAGGATAATTCGACATCTTCGACCCTTGCTGCAACCAGACAACTTCCGAACAGTTTTCCAGGCACTAGTAACCCCCCACTTTGACTACGCCAATGTGATCCTTCATGGACTCCCTAAGAACACACTAAACTCACTACAGTTAGCAATGAACGCTGCTGCCCGCTTCCTACACGGGGCCTCTAGAAGGGACCACATTACTCCAATCCTAAAAGACCTGCACTGGCTACCAATCTACTGCCTGCTCACCTACAAAGTAGAACTGTTAACATTCAAGGCCATCAACAAAACAACCTCTAGCTCCTTGACGAACCTTATCCACCCCACACCTGCAACCAGAGCAAGAAGTTCCTTTGCCACCAACACACTAATAATCCCCAGCGAAGTAACAAAATGTTCTCGGGCAACAAAAAACAGAGCCTTTTATGTTCTATGCACCTACCTGCTGGAATGAGCTCCCAATGACTATCCACACAATTACTGACCTTGCCCAATTCAGAAAGGCACTAAAGCACCACCTTTTTTCTCCTACACTACGCCCAAGCCAACAACACATCCTCACCTGACTCAACCCTACAACCTAACCATAAAAAACAGACAACCCAGTAAATAAATTACATCCCTGTACATAGCTCCCGGGGCAAGCCATGTCGCTACAACTGCATAGCAACTTCCTGCCTAGATTGTATATAGTCTGTATATAGTTACCCCTGTTCTAAATCCAAGTTGTATTACCCGTTCGATGTAAGTGCAGAGCAGACTCCTCCTTCTCTGTACAAAATGTTATCTGTAAACCGCACTGATTTTAAAGAGCGTGGTATATAAAAGCATTAAATAAATAAATTTGGTGGAAGACTTCCCACTCTGTACCTCCCTTTTTTTTTATGGCTGGAGTATGGCCAGTGGGAGCTTCCCTTGGGGGTCTGCCACCACATTCAATTCCAGGCCCTTCACACATGACTCGGGCCCTCAAAAATCACTTACAAGGTTGCAGTTTAAAATTTGTGGGACTGATATTCAAAGCCCTTAGCCAGCTGGCCAGCCAGTTAAAGGTGCTTGCTGAATATTCAGCAGCACTATCTGGATAGTGGTACTGAATATCTCCACAGACCACCTAGCAGGTGGCAAGGACCGTGTCGGTGCTAATCAGATAAATGGTGACTTTATCTATCGATAGGTGGCGACTGAAAATCCAATCTGGCCTATTTAAGCTGCTTGAAAAGCTGTCCTAATGTAACCTCGGGCTGCAGGAAACCCTGTCCTACTGGTTTTTAAATGTAGTCAGTGGTGGAGTATATCTCAGACTTGGAAACTTACAAAATCTGAGTGTACATTTTTATAAAACTAAGCTTTTTCTCTTAAGAATCAGAAATCTCTAATCCTAAAAAGGGAAAAAATGTTTAAGCTAAATTTTAAAAATGTTATCTATCAGTCTTACAATCAATGATAATTGCCTTTAAAATGTAAGACAGTCTACTTGACTGACTCTTAGGGACATGTTAACTGCTAACATGCTTTAAATTCTACAGTAAAGTGCCCAGAACCATTTTATTTCTATGGATGCAGTGGTACTTAATGCACGTTAATTTTATTAATGCATGTTAACCTTTAGCAAACATGCCCCTTAGAAGAATAATTTATTTCTAGACAAATAAATTTGTTTAAAAAGATTTAAAATCTGTAAAGCTTCAGAACATATTAATACAATTTCCAGATTAAAATCAGGTTGGCAACCATTAAAGTGCATCATACTGCACTTTTCTGAATATTTTAATGTATTTCTAAACATAAGAAATCTGCATCAAGCAAAAACCCTAACCCACACAATTGACACACAATCATGATGACTTCACAGCTTATGTCCTTTCACTTGCATGTATATAAATACATATATAAAACTGTATATAGTTTATTCTGTTCTGTATTATCCCACATTGTTTAGACTGTATATTCTATATATAATATGATGTTCCTTGTAAATATGTTCTGTTATAATATGACGTTCCCTGTAAAACAAACTTGCTTTGTTAACTATTGTTCACTGTAAACCGCAACTGAACTTTGGAAGATGCGGTATATAAATGTGTATAAAATAAAAATAAAGAAATAAAATAAAGAAATGCCATACTGGGTCGGACCAAGGTCGATCAAGACTTGTGACTTGGATTGACCACTGTTGGAAATTGGGTACCTGCCAGGTACCTGTATCCTAAGTCCACAGCTTCCACAATGTTCGTCCTGGGGTAAGCAGTGGATTTCCCGGGTCCTCTTTAATAATGGTTTAAGGACCTTTCCTCCAGGAACTTGTCAAAACCTTTATAAAATCCAACTACACTAAGGGTTATGTTTACTAAAGCGAGTTAAGGGAGCCAGTGTGCCATTAACGCATGTTTATCGGCATCCCTGTACCCTAAATGCAGCGATAATGCAGCTTATAACATGCGGTAAAAGCTCCAGCAGCATAAAGTGTGCTGTAGGTGGAGAGTGGGCATTAACACTGCACTCCCTTAATGCTGGTTGCATAACCTACTGAAAAGCACTTTAACGCTGGGAACCCTAAAGCAGATGAAAACCTCACGGAAAGGCTCTCTTTGGAGATGAGAGAGACTATTTCAAGGTCTGCAATGTGGTACACAGACAGAAGATAGTGATAGTAATGCTCCATTAGTAGCAACCCAAATACAAAACCCAACTATCTGGTATTCCAACAAAATAGAATCAAAACATGAAGAACACCATCATCCCCATAGACAGCACCAATCTAATTTTTGTCGGGCATAAACTGCAGGAGGAAGAAAAGATTTCACTTACTCCCACGCAGTACATGCCCCTTTTATTCGTTTTTATTCAAAATAATCGTTTGTTCTTTATTCACAAATTATATGAAAACCACACTTATCTTAATCAATCTTGCATGACGTGCACGTTTCGAAGCAAAGGCTTCTGTATCAAGTGCCCATGATATGAAAAAGTGTGTCCTTGCTTCGAATCGTGCACGTCGTGCAAGATTGATTAAGATAAGTGTGGTTTTCATATAATTTGTGAATAAAGAACAAACGATTATTTTGAATAAAAACGAATAAAAGGGGCATGTACTGCGTGGGAGTAAGTGAAATCTTTTCTTCCTCCTGCGGTTTATGCCCGACAAAAATTAGATTGGTGCTGTCTATGGGGATTATGGTGTTCTTCATGTTTTGATTCCATTAGTAGCAACAGCATAGTGCCCTTCTATGATTGGCAACATCAGTCTAGTGCCCTATGTGGCAAAGAAGGTGACACATGGGTGCTGCTGAGTGTTAAAGGAGATGTCAAGTGGGTGGCACTGTGGGGCCTGCAGGTCCAGGATGATGACAGGGCAGCTGCCTAAGGTGCACATCTAAAATGCATGAGATGAGTGCAGAGACCTTGGGAGCACACAGACATGCTGCTGCAGGCAGGCGGATGTGAATGCTGCCACCATGCTGTCATGTCAGTGCTGTGTGAGTGTGTGGGTTGTGCTACAGTGTGTGTAGCCTGCAGCTGGAAATAGTTGGGTTCTGGTGGGGTGTGACAGGTGCCATCCTGTAGCTGTCACTGACAGTGGGATAGCATGTCCTTTCACAATCTCCTCTCCCCTCAAGGTGGCTCTGACTCTGAACTACCCCCCTCCCCCCCCATGATGGGCAAGCCCTGGCTGTCAGCATTCCTTACAAGATCACACATCCGTTCCTATGAAGTCTGCCACCTCTCAACCTCTCCCACCTCACTTCCAAACCTCCCCCCACCTCTGTTACCCTCTCACCTTCTGCTAAGATATTTGAGGAGGGAAGCACACACCGTCTTTCCTCCAACCAGCTCACCACCTGTTCTCTCATCCTTTTTCCACACTTCTCCTGGGCCCCATCACCCACACTGTCTATGCCAACTCTCATATTTCCAAACTATAGCTCTACAGTGCAACTGTCCATGCAGACTGGCAGTATGTCACAGCACCTGCAGACAGTTAAGTGCACATAGGCACACCCCAAGGCAGGTCCTCATGAACCCTGACAATGGTCACCTAAATATGCATCTAATAAATTGTACAGCTGCTCTGTAGTTCAAAAAGCAAGGCTACTATATGAATGCGTTAGGGGTCACAGGATCAATGCCAACCTGTGGATTAGCAATGGTAGCCGCAAATATTACCTTATCATACCATGTGGGAACAGGAGCAGTAGGTGCAACCCCCCACATTATGGCAAGTAGGGTTCCCCACATCCAGAGTTGAAGAGGAAAAACTACACAATAGAAGGCAGGATGGCAAACCACACAAAAATAGCACTTTGATGTGGGATGGGTGTTGCAAGTGCATGTACTGTGAGGTGTCTAGTAACACATGCACATTGTTCAAGCCCTCCCAATCGATGGCATAAACATAGAAAAATGACAACAGAAAAAGACCACGTGACCTATCTAGTCTGTCCTTCCATATCAACAGGGGGCAGGTAACAACGGAAAGTTGACTGACTAACTTTTTTCCAAGAAGGTGTAGATTGTATTGGGGGGGGGGGTGTATTGTGGACTGTGAGGTGCAGCAATGCCGTGTACGTGCATGTGATGTTCTATCAGTATGTCTGTATGTACAACATGCTACTGGTCTTCCATCAGCAAATGTACAGACAGTGCATGGCCCTTGTGCATGTGGCCACCTGCGGCGTGGGTGAGTGCATGTGCTCCTCCTGCCATTTCAGCATGATCTAGTGCCAGTGACAAAACATAATGGGGTACAGAGGCATGGCACTATGTGTGATGCTCACTGCCACAAGCAGACTAGGGGAACACAGTGTCTGGGGATGTGGCAAACGTAGATAACTGTGTCGCAGCATGCACTCACAGCATGACTGAAGCTCATCATCCAGTGCACTCTGCATTGCAGTCCCACAACACAGGTCCATAATAAAATGTAATGGAAATGAAGGGGAGAGGATTCTGAGTATTGTATGAAACAGCACCATTACCACAGGATGTACACGTGTGAGAGTAAACGTATATGGAAGCAATAGCCTACCATGTGACAGCCATTAGCATGACTAGGGTGCACATAACATAAATTGTTGACAGGCCACCATCACCCTGACTGCTGTGACCATGCATTGGCTAGGTAGCCACATTGTGGTATCTATAGGTTAAAGCTGTAGGTATGTAGCTGCAGTTTCTGGCAGTCCAAGCTCTGCTCCTGCTGTCTGAGGTTTGTGCCATTTTCAGACAGGCCACACATGAGTGCCCTGTGCACAGGTGTTGTGCACTGACCAGCAGTCTTGGGATAGTTGGGTTGTGAATACATCCAGTGTCCCTGGATTGATTGGCACATGCAGAGTGACTGTGCTTGCTGTGTCTGATTGGCTCATCAAGATGAAGATGGGCACATCTGAAGTGATGGGTCTTAACTATTGCTGGGTCATGTTCCACCTCCCTCACCCTCTCCATCCCTTACTCCCACCTCCCTCCCTTTTTGTAGGGAAACATCATAGCATCTGGGAATCTGCTGCTGCAATCCAGCCATCTGTAATGGGATCTCATAAATCACTCTATGGCCAGAAAGAAGAGGGTCCAAGGACAAGAGAAGACTGGAAATCCCTTCATGCCTCCATTGTGCATATAACTAAGTGCTTAGCAAATCACAGTACAGATTATACATGCAGCAAATTAGCTGTGATGTAGATCTGTGGCTGAAAAGGCAGAGTTTAGGTAGTGCAGTGCTGGCACTGTGGACCAGGTGCTGTGCGATAAACCTCCCATTCAGGGTGACCTCTGCAACAGGTCTAAGAATGTCTGCTGCAGTTTGGTTCATAAAGGCTACAATGTCACTTTGTAATCATGGTGTCATGTGAAGGATCCAAGCCTCTGTTCCTTTGTGAGCCCATGCATAAGGCAGGTCTGAATGCGCAATGCATCATGGGGGATGGAGGGGTGACCTATTAGCGGCACACAGACCATCCCTTGAAGGCAGAGTGGATGGTTGTGGCCACTGGGCGTGTTTCCAAGACCGGCATGTCATCTATGATGGTGGGAGATGTGTGCATGGCACCCCATGGAAGTCCAGGATGGTCTGCAATGGACCATATGCCTTTCAAAGGTGGTCTATGTTTTGTGTCTGTTCAGTTGTGCCTAGATTTCCCTGTGTAGCAGGTCACAGGGGATAGCGCTTCCTGCACATGTGCTGTTACACTGTTATTACCACACACTAGAACAGCAGACACATGTGAGTGTGAGGAGAGTAGTGATGGGATAGCTAGAATGACCGTATTCACTTGGCTCAAGGGTATTGCAGGGGATGGGATGTGTCCATGCTGCAGATGCACAACACCTGATTGCAGATGTAGCCTAATGGTTGGGTCACGTGCAATGTAAGAAAAAGGCCTGGGTTTGAATCCCCACTCAGCGCATTCTGACTGCAGCCCATTCACCCTCCCTTTTGTCGGTATGTATTTCCAATATTCATTGATGTAATCCCTGGAACAGGCTGGACACTGAATTGACTCTGGGACAGACATCATAATTACCTGCTTCTACTATACTCTGATGAAACAATGTGCTCATGCACATCTGATATAATGTCTGCCTGGCCACTGCTGTAGGCTATAGCCAGAGTGTGTCAATGTGAACACAGCAGATATAGGACACATGGTGTTTACCAGATTGATATAACTCCCCAGAATGGTGAATGTGCAGCTTTGCCCCATCCCATGTCTGCCGAGCATTGAGGCATATTACGCCTGTGGGCTAGCTACCTGCAGGGATTGTCATATGTCCGTCATTGACCCATAAACTGATATACAGGATACCTGTATAGGCAAAGCACAGTAGCACACCCTGTGGACCTGTCTAACACCCAGAACCCCCGGGTACCTCCCGATGGAGAAGCTCCAACCTGGAAATGGCCCTGTGTAATCTGTAAGATAAAGGCAATGTCACAGAGCAAACATCTAAGACTGATGTGGTAAAACACTGAACTAGTACCTGAGACATATATGAGAAGGGCCCAGAGAGAGATCTGAGGCACTGCCTGACATGAGGTATGTAGTGATACAACACCTCAATGATGTATGCACACCAGTGGAGCACACACACTGTCCTGGTTGTACATTCCCAACATGGGAGCTCACCCATCTGATGGGGCCAGGGACAGACTCCATAGCCCCGTATTTGTGTTGCATCATTGTCCTAATGTTACATGCATTGCCAATTCATTACGCACCTTTTTCGTAATGCGCATGCGCAAGACTTATTCCACACATGCACCACGTCTTGCGCATGCACAAGACACATTCCGCAGATGTACTATGCCTTGTGGTGTCTGGTCTACAGTCTCCATTGAATCAGCTCACATTTCTCATTGGTATGTGTTTCTGGGGGGCTAGGGGGAAGCCTGTGTTCCAAAGATGCCAAAGCTGTGGGGAAATGTGACACAGACAGGAAACATCATGCACATGCAGAGTACTATATACAATGGGAGTCAGGGAGACAGCTGCACTGGGCACAGAGGTGCACACAGAGTGGTTAGGTGTTTGGTATTCCATACCTGCAGGACACATGCAGGTTCATTAATACAACATTGTGTATCACTTGTGGAAGTCTGGGTGTTCAAGGTGTCCGTTGGACCTTCACATCTGCCGCAGAATGACACCAGCTGTGCATACTGACACATCATTGTGACGTCACATCTTTTTGACTACAGGACATATATCTCTCAGATATTTGCACATGCCACTCCTTGCATGCTCATCTCATGTGATCCTCACTCATCATTAGTGCCTTGCAAAAGTATTCATCCCTTTGTTTTTTGTCCTGTTTTGTTGCATTATGTACAACCTGGAATGAAAATGGAGGTTCATTTGGATGTTAGGTAATGGACCTAACAATATAGTCCAAATTGGTGAAGTGAAATGACAATAAAATACTTTGTATATATGAAAAACAAGTAAAAACAGAAAAGCTGTGAGTGCATATATATTCATCCCTTTTGCTAAGAAACCACAAAATAAGATCTGGTCCAACCAATAAACCTCAGGAGTTGCATAATTAATTAGGGTCCACATGTGAGCAATCAGTGTCACATGATCTGTCACATGATGCATGTATAAATATACCTGTCCTGAAAGGCCCCTTACTCTGCAACACCACTAAGCAAGCAACATGAAGACCAAAGAGCACGCCAAACAGGTCTGAGACAAAGTTGCAGAGAAGTATAGATCAAGGTTACATTATAAATTTAAAAAAAAAAAAAAAATCCCAAATTCTGAATATCCCATGAAACACCATTAAATCCATTATAACAAAATAGAAAGAATATGGCACCACTACAAACCTGACAAGAGAAGGTGCCCACCAAAACTCACAGATCAGGCAAGGAGGGCATTAAATCAGAGATACCACAAAGACACCAAGGATAACACTGAAGGAGCTGCAAAGATCCACAGCAGAGATGGGGATAACTGTCCATAGGACCCCTTTAAGCCATACACTCCACAGAGTGGGGCTTTATGGAAGAGTGGCCAGAAAAAAAACATTGCTTAAAGAAATAAGGAAACATATTTGGAGTTTGCATAACAGCATGTGGCGGACCCCCCCCCCCCCCCCCCAAATGCATGGAAGAAGGTTCTCTGGTCAGATGAAATGAAAATTGAACTTTTTGGCCATCATGGGAAATACCATGTGTGGCACAAACCCAGCACTTCCCATAACCCCAAGAACATCATTCCCACAGTGAAACATGGTGGTGGCAGCATCATGCTGTGGGATGGTTTTCATTGGCAGGGACAGGAAAACTGGTTAGGATTGAAGGAACAATGGATGACACTAAATACAGGTTAATTCTTGAGGAAAACCTGTTTCTGTCTGGCAGAGATTTGAGACTGGGACGAAGGTTCACCTTCCAGCAGGACAATGACCCTAAACATACTGCTAAAGCTGGTTTAAAAGGAAACATTTAAATGTCCTGGAATGGCCTAGTCAAAGCCCAGACCTCCAATCCAATTGAGGATCTGTGGCATTACTTGAAGATTGCTGTACACCAATGCAACCCATCTAAGTTGACGGAGTTGGAGCAGTTTTGCCTTAAGGAATGGGTGAAAAATTCCAGTGGCTAGATGTGCTAAGCAAATAGAGACATACCCCAAGAGTCTTTCAGCTGTAATTGCCGCAAAAAGGTGGCTCTACAACGTATTGACTTTGGGGGGGGGGGGGTGAATATATATATATATATATATACATTCCTGCTTTCAGTGGTTTTTTATTTTTTTGGTCTTGTTGTTGTTAAGTGCCGTCGAGTCGGAGTCGACTCATGGCAACCCTCTGGATAGCTATCCTTAATTGTGTTCGGTCTTCAGTCAGGCGGCTCATTGTTGACAGACTGGTACCCGTAGCTGCTGTTATTGTATCGATCCATCTCATTGCTAGCCCTCCTCTTTTGCGTTGACCTTCTATCTTGCCAAGCATAATGTCTTTCTCTAATGATCTCTCTCTTTGCATGATGTGTCCAAAGTATGAAAGTCTAAGTCTTGTCATCTGAGCTTCTAAAGAAAGCTTAGGTTTGATCTCCTCTAGTACCGACTGGTTTGTTCTTCGGGCAGTCCATGGTATACACAGTATTCGCTGCCAGCACCATAATTCAAAGGCATCAATTTTCTTCCTGTCTATCTTTTTCACTGTCCAGCTTTCACATCCATATGATGTTATTGAAAATACCATGGCTTGAACAAGTCGAATCTTTGTATGGAGAGAGACATCTCTGCTCTTGAGAATCTCTTATCTAGGTCTTTCATAGCCATTCTGCCAAGAGCAATGCGTCGTCTGATTTCTTGACTGCTTGTTGCTTCTTTATTGATAGTTGATCCAAGTAGGTTAAAGTTGTTCACAATTTCAATTTCTTCTCCTTCAACGATGAACCTGTTGATTATGCCAGTTGTCATGATCTTTGTCTTCTTTACATTAAGGTGCAGGTCCATTTTGAGACTATGTTCTTCGATTGTGAGAAGCAAATGTTTCAGATCATCTTCACTTTCAGCCAGTAATGTGGTATCATCAGCATAGCGAAGGTTGTTGAGTCTTCCACCAATCTTCACACCTCTGTTTTCATACAATCCTGCTTCTCTGATGATTTGTTCTGCATATAAATTAAACAGGTAGGGGGAAAGTATGCAGCCTTTTCTTACACCTTTGCTTATTTTAAACCATTCTGTTTCTCCTTGTTCCGTTCAAACTGTTGCTTCTTGATCAATGTACAGATTGTGCAAGAGTACGATCAGGTGTTCTGGTATACCCATGCTTCTTAATGTGGCCCAGAGTTTCTCATGGTTTACTCAGTCAAAAGCCTTGCTATAGTCGATAAAGCACAAATAAATATCCTTTTGGTATTCTTTAGTCTTTTCAAGGATCCATCTCACATCCGCAATGATGTCTGTCGTTCCTCGCCCTTTCCTGAACCCTGCTTGCACTTCAGGTAGTTCTTGTTCCAGGTATGGTTGTAGTCTCTTTTGAATAATCTTCAGTAGAATCTTGCTGGCATGTGGGATCAGAGCGATTGTGCGATAATTTCCACAGTCAGTTGGATCACCTTTCTTTAGTATTGGTATAAACACAGATCTTTTCCAGTCAGTTGGCCATGATGTTGTCTTCCATATTTCTTGGCAGAGCCTTGTAAATGCGGTAATAGCTGCATCAGATTGCTGTAATACTTCTATGGGAATGCTATCAATGCCTGGTGCTTTGTTCTTTGATAAGGCTTTCAATGCTGCTTCAACTTCTTCTTTCATCACCAATGGTTCCTGATCATAAGGTACAGGTTGAAATGGCTGTTGGTCCACTTGATCTTTATCATATAAAAACTGCATATTCCTTCCACATTTTCTTGATCTTCTCAGCATCATTCAACATAGAACCTTGAGCATCTTGTAACATTCCAATTCGAGGCTGGAACTTTTTCTTTAACTCTTGTAGCTTTAGGAAAACCGATCTTGTTCTTCCTCCCAATAGTTTCTGCTTCTTTTTCCTTGCATGCGTCATTGTAGTACTTTTCCTTGTCCTGTCTTGGTGCACGTTGGAAATTTGAGTTCTGTGATTGTCTGTCTTTCTTTCTCCTCTGGCTTTAGCTTCTCTGCATTTCTGGGCAATTTTCAGAGTTTCTTCCGTCATCCATTTTGGCCATTTTTTCTTTTTCACCTTTTGTAGAGACTTCTCGCTTTGTTCCAACACAACCTTCTTGATGTCATTCCATAACTCTTCTGGAGCTCTGTCATTTGTATCTAAAGCAGCAAATCAATTTTGCAGGCAGTCTTTAAATTCCAGTGGTATATTCTCAGGGTCATATTTTGCTGCATTCATGAGTGGTTTGCTCTTTTTCAACTTTAGCTTGAGTTTACATACTAGTAGTTGATGATCTGTACCACAGTCAGCTCCAGGTTTTGTCTTTGCTGATGTTATAGAGCTTTTCCATCGTTGACGTCCACAGATGTGGTCAATTTGATTTTTATACAATCCATTGGGTGAAGTCCATGTGTACCGTCGCCGCTTATGTTGCTGGAAGAAGGTGTTTGAGATGAATAGATCGTTGGTCTTGCAGAATTCTGTGAGTCTTTCTCCAGCATATTTTCCGTTGCCAAGTCCATATTTTCCAACTACTTTGCCTTCTTCTTTGTTGCCAACTTTTGCGTTCCAGTCACCCTTGACTCAGGATATCCTGTTTGTATGTTCTGTCAATTTCAGCTTGTACTTGTTCATAGAACTCTTCAATTTCATTCTCTTCTGCAGCTGTTTTTGGGGCATATACTTGAATTATAGTTGTGTTGATAGGCATTCCTCATAGACGAATAGAGATTAAGCGTTCGCTGACTGCATTGTATTTCATTACAGTTCTTGCAAGTTTCTTCTTTATTATAAATGCAACACCATTTCTTTCTTTAATTTCCAGCATAGTAGACCATCTGATGCAAAGTACCCGATGCCAGTCCATTTCAGTTCGCTGACACCCAACAGATCAAGTTGTACACGTTCCATTTCATTCTTGACCACCTCCAACTTCCCTTGGTTCATGCTTCGTACGTTCCATGTTCCAAAGTGTAAGACATCTTTACAGCTTCTGACTCTTATTTCATGCACAGCTACATCAGCAGTCAGACGTCCCGAGGGCTTTGATCCAACCACATCATTGTAGCTTCATTGTGTATCCTCTAGTCTTTCTATTTTTTGATGGCGTAAACAACCAATCTATGTTAACCCGTTCCACTCCATTCATTAATCTCTAACCTTTTAAGCCTTTCCTCATAGGATATCCTTCCATTCCCTTTACCATTTTGGTGGCTCTTCTCTGTAATTCTTCTAATTCCCCTATATCCTTTTATTTTATCACCTAAATTGAGACACTCTAATATAACCTTTTTTGGTATGAGACTATTTTCCAGTTATACCACAGACCAGAATTAAACTATTTGTCTAAGTATTTTCCTCTTTTGTTCATACAGAACGTTACTTCTTGAAAAATTATTTCCATTGCTAGCCAACTTTTAAATATTATTTTTAAACTAATAAGTAAAATCGTATTTTTTCCTTAACTCCTGTGAAATATTTTAGCAAACTTTTAAACTTTCCTTTTTGCAGGTATCGTAAGACCCAAGGATTCCACTATTTTGTGTATGTATATATATTTTAAATTGCTACAACAAAAACTTAAAAATGCAACAGCTGCAAATTTAAGATCTTTAATTTCACAGGTCAAAGTAAAGAAGTATGTGAATAATAACATCTTGAATCAACTAAAGGCTTCTGTGGATAAATACAGGGAGGAGGAAGAGACCTAGGTAAGAGTATCAGAAGAAAGGAATACACAAAAAAAGAGCAGTTGAGGAGGAGATGGAGATTAGAGATCTGGAACTGCAAGAGTGAGATGAATAAAGGACAGGTCAATAAAACAACTGAAGAGGAAGAAGAAAGGGAGGAGAAAGACCCAGAGGTGAAGGAATTTAAGATCAAACTCCTCGTCCATATAGAAAAAGATGAATATGCTGCGTTCTAGGCAAGGGAAAAATTACCCAAGTTAAATTTAACACCTAAGGTTAAAAGTATGATAATTAAGATGAGCAAGGCCATATCCTGCATAAAGGAATCATTTATTGACATCACCAAAATAAATCAAATACAATATTGGGCAGCTGAAACTTAATTTATGCCAAGACTGTGCATTCCTAAAGCTGAAGGAGGGCTAGGCCACATAGAGCTTGATTACATCTACAGAGCTACTGGCCTCCAGGCCTACCTAAGAGCATCATCGAATTCAAATACACAAAAAGTGCTGAAATATGAAGGTAAATGTCCAAAGATTTCTCCATTGTCAAACTGGGACATGCGTTCCAATGACTAGGAGTGAGTGAGAATCCACAAGTGCACACAGGAAATGAAGCAATGGAATTTGCAAAACAAGAGAACTCTTCAAAGATTTAGATCAGCAAACAAGGAAAAACAAGTGGCATATGCACAGATACAGTGGGAAATACAAAGGGGTATGTTTACTAAGGCGCGGTAATGTCACCGGCAGTAAGTGCAGCGTTAATGTTACGAATATCATATAAGGAAGTGGGTGGTGTGGCATTAAGGTAAGCATGGTCTGGTAACACGTGGTCCAGAGCGCTCTGGCCATTTAACATGAGATATAGGGCACCCTGGACAATTACCGCATGTTAATGTCAGACAACGGGAAGCAGCAGCGCGTCCAAAGGGGTTGCAATCAAAGGCACACAGACAGTTGAAGATGCGCTGAGGGATGTGCAGACATGGTACCACATGAAAAACAGAGCCGTAGGTATAAGGCCATAGACCACAGGCAGCTGATATTGCAGTCTATCTGTGGCTCATGTCCCACTTACAAACACATGCACACACACCATCAAATGGTATGCAGTGAAAACAGCATGCAGAAGAGTAAATAAATTAAACTGAAAGGCCGTCAGGGGCCGGTCTGAAGGGCCAGCCATGTGGATGGTGTGTGCACAAGGGCAAAATGGGGAAGAGATCCAAAAAGGAGCATGTGAGAATCGAACCAGTACACTGAAGAGTCCAAACACAGCTCACCAACATCAATACCAAACCACTGAGCCATCTGCCCATCCAGACAGCCCAAAGAAAGGGACCATATGTAACAGCTAATATGTGACGGATAGGCTGCATGGAGGGCACACCTTAGTGCACAGTGAAGAGAAGGAAGGGTGTGTGGAGAAGTGACGAAGCTGCAGCCATTGTATGGTAAGGTTAGCAGAACACAAGAAAAGCAAAGGAACATGTGGGAATCAAACCTACAACTATGGTGGCTCAACATATGTCTGTAACCACTATCCCAAACAACCACAAAAAGCACAATGTAAATATGTTCCACCAAAGGGAATGTATATATGGAAATCCGTAGCTCCCTGTGAGGTGGCAGACGACTGACACACAGACCGCTGCCACTGTTCAAGGATGTGAGCTCAGGTGGGCCATGTATATCAGCCGTATACCACTAAATATGTTGGTCAGTGCGGTGATGCAGCAGCAGAGACAAATGTGTGTCCAACATTCCAACATGTCACTGGCCCGTCCACAGATGATGAGCAGGACAGATCATGTCCAGGAGCTGCATAGTGTGTACTGCTCAGTAGGCCGCCCCCCCCCCCCCCCTGCAGCTGCACGCACCAAATGCTGTAGTCACATATGCCTGCATGTAGACAGTAGGTGGTGCATGATGAGGACCCAACACACATCAGTCATGAAATGTTCACTAAAACATACCTGCCCGTCAATACAGGACACACAAACCTGAAAAAGCATACACAGCAAAACGTCTGCAACTGTACAGACATATATATGTAACTAGTTATGTAACAGCTGTCCTATACTGCGTTGTTATATCAATCAAAGCGGTTTACATTGTAACGTAAACCTGCCAATGTACATTAGAGGGACATTGATAACCTGGATTCTGTCTGAGCAATGGAGGGTAAGTGACCTGCCAAAGGCCACATGGAGTGCTAGTGGGACTCGAACCCTGGTCTCCTGGTTCCCAAGCCAGTGTGCGAACCATTATGCCACTCCTTCACCCCATGACATGAATATCTCTGCCGTCGATGATGTGCCTGCCTTCTTGTCTACACATCTTTAATCCAGTCCACAGCCACTGTCAGCACCAGTGCCAACGAACACCAATGCAAGCTATGTCCCTGATACACCTCCCAGGTGGGGATGTACTGGCACCAGCCTGACCATGCATGTGGCCAAGTAGTAGAAAAGCCCACCCAAAAGAAGCCACAATGGTCAAAATGACCTGACATGCACATGGGAGTGAAGAATGTAGCTGTGTTAAAATATAATACCGATGTGGATATCAGTGAAACCATCTGTGGGCAGGAGTGCAGCAGCACAAAGTTAGAGACACCTCACACATCCTGTGTATGATAAAGCACCCACACTGGCCAATGATCACAAAGGTGGTCTGGGGTTATTGTGCTGTGAGTGATCCAGATGGCATCGAAGTACGTCGTCTGCATCACTGCAATAGCAAGAGAACACACAGTGCATGGTTGACGTTCCAATATACCTGGCGGGAATGTCTGAACATATATAGCTGTCAGTGTCAAACACCTGTTCATGAGTCATTGTAAGATGGACAGGACAAAGTGATTGTAACATGTGTCCTATGTCTACCAACTGTACCATGGCCATGCAAGTGCTCTGATAGGTGGGTCAGCCATGAAATACGTGTCAGGCCACACAACTGACAGGGAGCATGGTCTAGGCAGATACACCAAGCTGACCCATAACCACAAGGCGATAAGGTAGGAAAGGAATATACAGAGATGTAATGCCATGCTGCCATGCAGAGATGAGGATTTGCAGTGCACAGGCAAATGCACAAACATGACAATGATGTCATGTCCCAATACCCCAGCACAACCCCTCAGCTGTGTTGACCATATGCATCTTGCTCCCCCTGTCTCTATCAGGGACCACTCCTTCACTTCTCTCCTACATGATCTGTCCCTTCTTCAGCATATCTCCTTTCCGACTCACTCCGCTGGCTATATCCTTGATCTTCTTCTCTCTCCCTCTACCTCCTTTTACCTTCTGCAGTCCTTCCATGCTTTTCCTCTCCCTTGGACTGACCATCTCTGCATTTACCTTTCAATGCCTTCTCTCCTCCCCCATTTCGCCCTCCAACTCCCCCTCCTCCGATTCCTCTCACTCTCCCCCCTCTGCGATTCCCTATACTCGGCATATCTCCTCAGAAACTCCACAACATTTCCCCCCCCCCCCCTGCGTCTGAACTGCTCCCAACTGATTTCCCCCTTCTCTCCCCTTCCTCTCAGGCCTCCACCTGGTCCTCTACCCTTTCATCAGCCTTAGATCTGATTGCACCTCTTCGCCCTCGGTCATCCAAACCTCGTCCCTCCCAACCCTGGTTTCATCCCGGTCTCCTCCTTCTCCGATCTCAGCTCCGTCGTGCAGAACGCCGATGGCGCAAGGCTCCTTCCTCACTCTCCCTTTCCCGCTTCCGCTCTGCTCACTCCTATTACAGATCCCAGGTCCACGAAACTATTACTCTACCGCTATCTCTTCTGCACCAAACCAGACCCGTCACCTTTATTCTGTCCTTCGCTCCCTTACTTCTCTCCAGTCTCACACCTCTCCTTCCCTTCCTGCTCCTTCACCTACCCCTCTCAACTGGCAACTTACTTCAGCACCAAAGTAACTGATCTTCGGCACTCCCTCCCTTTTTGCCCTCCACCAATTTCCAGTCCCCCTCCCTGTTCTCCTCCACCTCTTTCCCAATTGTCTCACACCTGGCACTCTTTCCATCCACTCACCCCCCCAGAGCTCCTTGCAGTACTATCTTCTTCCAAGAAGACTTCCTGTACCCTTGACCCTATCCCATCCTCCTGGCTCCTTATTCCCTCCCTGGCCCTTCTTCCCCCAGCTCTTACACTAATTACCTCAAGCCTTTCTTCTGGTATTTTCCCCCAACCTTGGAAGCACGCCCTGGTTCGCCCTATCCTAAAAAAGCCCTCACTTGACCCACTTGTACCCGCACATTATCGCCCCGTCTCTAACCTTCCTTTTTTATCTAAGATCCTCAAGAAAGTTGTCTTCTCTCAGCTATCCTCCTTCCTTGATTCTACTCACTTTCTGCACCCCCGTCAATCAGGCTTCAGACCCGGTCACAGTGTTGAAACAGTTCTCTTAGGCTTCTTAAATGAACTCCACTCTGCTCACGATCGGGGTGACCTTTCGGTGGCGGTTTCCCTTGATCTATCAGCCGCTTTTGACCTTGTTGATCACTCCCTCCTTGCCCGTCTCCGTGATGCAGGTCTTTGCAGTACTGTTCTTCACTGGTTTCATTCCTTTCTTCACTCCCGGTCCTTTTCCGTCCGCTCTTCCTCTGCCCCCTCTTCCTCTACTACTTCTAAGCCTACCCCCCTTCTCTGTGGGGTCCCTCAAGGTTCAGTCTTAGCACCCCTCCTCTTCAATATCTTTCTCACACCTCTTGCCCTCCTAGTCCAACAACATGGGATATCTGCTTACTACTACGCTGATGATTTACTTCTCCTTTATCACACCTCTCCCCTCTCACCCGATCTCTCTCCTCTCAACGCCTGTCTTACTGCTGTCGCCGACTGGCTCACTACTCACTGTTTACACCTCAACCTCACCAAAACTCTTGCTATGTGGTTCACTCGAGATGCTTCTCCACCCACGCTTTCCCCTTCCTTCTCTGGTTCCCCGGTTCCCATAGTCTCCTCTCTCCGTTACCTTGGCGTTCTTTTTGACCCTACACTAACCTTCCGTGATCATATTGCACATATCTCTCGGCTTTCCTTCTTCTATCTTCGCCAAATCCGGGCTATTCGACCTTTCCTCTCCCCCTCAGCCCTCACCACTCTCCTCCTCTCACTCGTCATGTCCCGCCTTGATTTCTGTAACTCTGTCGTAGCTGGTCTCCCTAATGTCCACCTCCGCCGTCTTCAACTTATACAAAACACTGCAGCCCGTCTGATCTCTCATGCCTCCATCCGTGACCACATCACACCCCTCCTCATCCATCTACACTGGTTGCCTATTCAGTCCCGTATCCACTATAAAATTCTGGTAATTCTTCATCGAGTCATCTACACCCGTACACCCCAGTACCTGTCTAATCTCGTACATTTGCATGCCCCCGCCCGTTCC
This sequence comes from Ichthyophis bannanicus, assembly GCA_033557465.1. Classification (NCBI taxonomy): domain Eukaryota; kingdom Metazoa; phylum Chordata; class Amphibia; order Gymnophiona; family Ichthyophiidae; genus Ichthyophis; species Ichthyophis bannanicus. The sequence continues at coordinate 1,088,290,537 of CM066032.1, read as the reverse complement.
CTCCGTTCTCTCCATCTTAACCGCCTCTATCTTCCCTCACCCTCCTCTGCTCGACTTCAGTCCACCCGTGCATCTGCATTTTTCTTCCTGGCACCTGCCCTATGGAACTCCCTGCCCTCCTCTATCAGACTTGAACCCGAACATTCCACCTTCAAAAAAAACCTCGACTCACCTTTTTGCCCGTGCATTTGACCTCCCCAATCCTTTTGTGTGATCCACTCTGCTCTATCCTCCTCCCTTCCCCATCATGTCCTGTTGTATGATTCTGCTCTTTTGCTTTCCTGTCTTACATTGTAACTTTCTTTTCTTTTCCTAATTTAATTCTACTATGTAAACCGCTGCGATGTATTTTCCTCAGCAGTATATCAAATTCAATAAACATAAACATATCAGTGGGTCATACTGTTTTCTGGCCATCTACACTGCTGTATGTGATGTGCCGAGAGAGCAGAAGTCAGGTACCCAGACAAATACACACCTTTAATGCATAAATGGGTCCAAAAACAGTGACACAAGGCAAGATGAGGACATGGTAACAGATATGAGAGGCACATGTTGCCAAAGAACATACAAAGCACAATCTCACAGACATGCAGAGATAGCACTATGTACCGTTTCTTTCTCTATAACGTCAGCAAAATCTGTCCTTTCTGAACAGTACTAAGATGCTTATCCACTCCTTAATCATCTCCCGTCTTGACTACTGTAACCTACTCCTTTCTGGTCTCCCTTTGAATCATCTCTCTCCCCTTCAATCTGTTCAACACTCTGTTGCTTGGCTAATCTTCCGCCAGCCTCGTCATGCCCACATTACTCCTCTTCTAAAGTCACTTCACTGGCTCTCTATCCGTTTCCGCATTGAGTTCAAACTTCTCCTACTGACCTATAAATACATTCACTCTGTGGCTCCTCACTACCTTTCTTCTCTTTTTCTCTCCTTACAACCCCCCTCGGGAACTCTGCTCTTCTGGCAAACTCCTATCTGTACCCTTCTCTTCTATTGCTAACTCCAGACTTCGCTCCTTTCACCTTGCTGCACCTTACACCTGGAACAAACTACCTGTGTCTGTATGCCAGGCACCTTCTCTGACCCTCTTCAAATCCAGGCTGAAAACTCACCTCTTCGTTGCTGCTTTTGGATCTTGACTCACCTGATCTCCTTTTTTTTTTTTTTTCCTCTCCCCCTTGTTTTATCCCAGCCTACACCTTCTGTGTTGTCTGTCTTGACTAGATTGTAAGCTCTATGAGTAGGGACTGTCTCTTACATGTCTGTGCAGTGCTGCGTATGACTTGTAGCGCTATACAAATGCTCAGTAGTAGTAGAAGGCCTGCTGCAATGTGTGCTGTGGATACAGGAGCATCACACTTATGTCAAGGTACATGGAATGCACAAATGCAGGTAGAAAATGGACACACCTACTGCCACACTGCAAAGTTACCGGTGCACTGTGAGTGGTGCAATGTCATGTGATAAATAGGACTGTGCAGACATACAATGATTGGTTTATAAATCAATGAAGAGCGTCACATCTGTACAGTAACCAAACACAATAACATGTACGTGGAGGTAGAAAGAAAGGTCAACAATGGTGCACTAACCCACACAAAAAACACATTGGCACATGTATTGGTGTACCAACATATTCAGTCACATGCACCGTGTATGTTGAACCATGACAGAGTGCTGCCCCAGATGCACAGTAACACCCCTGGCAAGGGTCAAACAGCAATCCAAGATGTTGGCGCGCATCACAGTGGTGTGGTGGCAAACAGCGTGTCATGTCAAAGTGTAAGGTAGCCAGACAAATAGGACCTACACAGTGTTCCTCTTGTGCTACACATATGGCTGTACACTCCTGTTGATCCAAACATATGAGGATATCCAGCGATGCAAGTCACACACATGGGCCACGCACACGAACACAATGTCAGATGGATTTACAACATACAGCGAGTATGTGAGTCTCTGCTGCACATGTATGGACCAGTACACAGTGTCCACAGTGCAAATGGTGTCTGCAACCGTACATGTCCTCTTAAGACCGTCCTAGAATCCTTGTGCATGCATAGTCACGTGTGACATCTCAATGTGCCACAGTACGTCAAAGGTGACATGTCTCCTACGATGAACACGACACCCAGCAAGAGCATGGCAGCAACAGTGTGTTGGTCATCCTTGTGATGCACAAAGTACCAGTCCAACAATGTCCATCATAGGCATGTGTCCCACTCGCATAGGTCCATCACCATATGGCACCATCTCCCAGGGATCGTTGCATGGTGTTGCTGTGTCCTCCACAAGTGGGTGATGGTGACTGCAAATGCAGTGTAGTAGATATGCTGTGTGTTGCCTGTGCCCTGTGGTAAAAGGAAGAGAAACACCATTATAGTATGCGTCACACAACATTAGGTCACACTGCAGGGAGTTAAACATCAATATGTACATAATGAAACGTCAGGCATGCAAACATTACACAATCACAACACAGAGCACATTGCATATCGGAGACATTAGGAAATGGCACTGCAGACCAGGTTGTCATCTCAACATGGTCATGGTCATGGCTATGCTCATGTCCCACAGGCATCTCAGAGGTCCACATCATGTCCATCAGTGTTGGTGCACTTAGACCCCCCACAAAAAAGCATAACGAAACAAACAGCTAAACACAAATATGTAAAGGTTGTCAGTCACAAATGATCCAAGGTGCAACCTACCATCTGTGTGCAGCAAGTGTCTGATAGCGACAGAGGGCAGTCAAAGTCTACAAGACGTCATAGTAAAGGCAGAATGTCATTCAAATGTGTTGAATGACTATGCATGTGCAGCCATCATTGCCACATGTTCAAAGTATGGTGATGTGTGAAACTGAAATGTTGATGAGTAGTGGTCTGTTAGCACACTAGAGAAGTCAGTCAACAACACAGAACACATGTGCACAATGTTCACAAGGTCAACATCAGAAAGGTAGAAATAACACATTGATCACCACTCCACAGGTGTCCAGACACATCCCATCACAAGATAATGCAATATGGCTGCACAATGTATCGTTACACAGACATGCCCAAAACACACACACACACAGTATGACAAGGTGAGCATGCCTCCAATAGCATACGGACCATCTGTCCACAATCCAAGCTCAGTGGAGATAATTATAACAGTCCATGCAACGATACACTGATGTTGGTTAATGCCACAATGTCAGGGAAGGGTGTATAGGTCATTCACTGCCACAACACCTAAGACCTGTAGACACACCCAGCTCGGTTGGATGGGTCCCAAACAGTGTTGAAACACATGAACTGGTGAGGAACACTTGGGCATATATGTATGCCAACATGAACATATGGGGGTGCATGTCAGAGGTGTACAACAGCATATGTGCAGTAGACAGATAACATCATACATGTGCTATGCTGCACTGTCCCTATAGTAAGTTACCTGTATGTCTATCTACCCCAGTCTCCTGCAAGTTGAATGATGTACACACATCACTGTACCACAGCACCAGGCATGTCCAACAGCATATTCTGTGGAGTCACAAACACAAGTGAAACATACATATGCCATGATGTACTGTTGGAACACACATGGCAGCATGTACATGTATACCATATGCATTTCCCTACATATGCAGGATTTACATGAGAAGAGCTAATTACTCAGATATTGCCTGATGGCCGTGCCCTCACGTGTGTCACCACGGGCATGCACAGGATGGCACGTAGGATCATCTTCCAGATCCGGATTAATTTTGACTGGGATATTGTGCCTGAGAGTAATATTGTGCAGGATGCAACAGGCCAGAATGATCTGTGCCACAGTAGTGGGTTGGTATTGTAAGGCCCTGCCGGTCTTATCCAGACACCTAAAGCAACTCTTCAAAATGCCAAAGGTGCGCTCAATGACTGAGCAGCTGGAGGCATGGGCCTCATTGTACCTCATCTCTGCACGTGTCCATGGAAGACGCACAGGGGTCAGCAACCAGGCACGACACCCATATCCAGCATCACCTGCAGAAGCAAATGTGGAAAGATCAATCAGGAACTGATGTTCACACACATGCACACAAGCATGTACGTGCAAACCAACAACAGATAGAAGAATGACACAAACATATGATGCCAGTGTCTGGAGGTTTGAGACACACAACACCGGGGAAGGGTAATGAGGGCAACACACATCTGTGTCCACACCAAACACATGACCAACCACCTGTACCCGAAAGGCATTAGCGGCAGTCGTGAATGCATCAGGTAGACACATGCCAATGCATCTTGGACAAGGGCAGAGATGCACACATGTACAAGCATGTGACGGCCATGATACTGTTAACACACAGCAGATGTTACAGTAATATATACCTGAGAAGTCCAGTCCAGATAGCAGAAACGACAAAACACTGTTGACATACATGAAGCATACATGTGTGATGTAACGTGTCAACACAAAGCTAACAACATATGGTTGAGTGGAGGAGTGGCCTAGTGGTTGGGGCAAGGTACTTCGGGCCGGAAGGTCGGGGGTTCAAATCCCACTAGAGGACAGCAACCTTGGGCCGGAAGGACTGGGGTTTCTAGTCCCACAGGTGCTCCTTGTGGTCTTGGGCAAGCCACTTAACCCTCCATAGCCCATGTTCCCTGTAAAATAGTTCTCTGTGTGCTGTGCTTTCCTATCTAATCAATGTGTTTATACCTCAAAAAATTTCCTGTCATGATTTGACAATTTCCAATCTGTAATCAAACCGCTGCTGATCGCTGGAAGTAGCGGTATACAAATGTATACTAAATAAATAAATAAATAAATGGTGGTCGAAATTGTCAAAGGTGAATGGGCTCCCAACACACAGTACAGCAGAAAAAAGAATCAGGAAGCAAATCTAACCTCTCCCCCAAGTTAGCGCACACACAGATCACAGATTGCACACAGACAACTAGGGACACACTACAAAGGCAGACACATGTACATTTGCGTATATGGTTAGTCTGGGGCTGTGAGCCGTAGTTGTCACCCGAAAGGTGTTGCACACCACCATATAAGGGACACACCATATGTGCCCATAGGTTCCCTGTCTAAAAGGCCCGTGCAACAGAGCAGCAGTACCAAACACCAATGGAAACCTGTGATAAGGAAGCTTATCATAGCTCAGGAAGGAGCTATAGAAAAGGTGAAGTGACTCTGAACAAGCAACCTGTCAGTTCTGGTAGAAATATGAAAACAGAATTTTGCCATAAAAGACTACCAGTCCCAGAATGCACCAGGTTTCCAACAGCCATTAGAGGAGCTGAAGTGAGGAAACATGTGTTCAATCAGGAGGGCTATGAGGTAATCCCTAAGCACTCATCTCAAAGGGCAGGGCCTGATTCAGCACAGCTGCGCTGTGTTAGGGAGGATCACTCATCTAAGCAGAATAAGAGTAGAGTTTATTCTACAGATGACCATCTTCATGATCACCTTGGATATCCAGAGAATTGTCCTCAGTATCCTAAGAATCAGCTTGAGTTTGATCATCAGTTTCATCTGAAGGATCATCAGAAGCAGAAGCCAAACCGGACGGACAGAGAGGGAAAGAGACCCTTTGGAAGAAGGAAGAGAAAAGCCTTTGAGAGGTCTAGAAGAGTCCAAAGCAGTACGTATACTGGGAGGTATTCCAAGGGCCAGCATACACATTGGACTGGGGAAAGCCAGAGGAATGGTGCTGCAGAGCTAGGAATCACCAGAGGCTACCTGTGAGGGAGACGGCTGCACGTGGAAGGGACCCTAAGACCTGTGCCAGAAGGTATGTGAAGAGAGATCCAGGGATCTGGATTGGAAGGCTGGACATAAGAACTGGACTACATACTGGCCAGGCTATATAGAGAGGAACTCTAGCAGCAATGGAAGCTCAGGTATGAACACTGATCTATGCCCTAGCTATAACCTTGAAAGACAGCAGGGAAACAAGTATTCTCCTGAAAATGCTCCATTGAGAGATTCATCTGTGCCAATCCATGATATTGAACCCATGCTTGTTGAACAAGGGGGAATAATAGCAGATGAGGATCCTGTTTATATGGACTGGTCTCTATCTAAACTCCGTTGGTAACTTTCTGTTATAAAGTACAGCAACCATCACAAAGAAACACACATTTGTTCTTTAATCTACTCAGAAAAGCTCCTGAAGCAGGATTTGACTCACACAGTAGAAAGCAAGCCAGCTAAAGGGGTTTCAGCTGGATAACTGCTAGCAATTAAGCCTTACCTAATTGCTTTTGAGCTAGGAGAGAATCACTTCTGTATCTATGTGGGAAGTAATCAGAAGTTAACCTGAAAAGAACAGTTTGTTTCTTGTTTTGTGGCTTTTCATTTGTTGTTTTCCTGATTTTGACTTTGTTTTTCCAAGTTAACACTGAAAGCAAGTAACCTAATTTATGTGCTACCAAGCATATCTGTGTTGGGAGAAATAACCCCATAAATAAATATCTTATTGGCTTTACCCAAGAGCACAACTAAATTATTGTCAGCAGCTGTGTCTGGTGTGAATGAACTACACTGCCCACAATACCTTGCAAATCATATAGAAATATGCACTTGCCAAGAGTGTGAAGATTCTCACCCAGGCAGCCGTCTGACAAACTGCATGTGTGCCGAGACACCCAGAAGAGCCATGACACACATATGGTAGACATATGTTATTGTAGAAACCCACAAAGGTATGTGAACACGTCCCCGGAGACAGTGACATGATGTGATAGTGGGCACAGCTCCATACAAGGTTAGCGATCCACCACCACAACACAAAGAAAGGGATGTAGAGGTCCTAATTGCCAATGGGACTAAGTAAATCGCACACTGGCTGGGCAGTGATATGCTACTGCCTGACGGCCAGTGTCCTGAATGTTCCCAGAAAATAAATCAGCTCTGCATCAGGGCATATCATGTGTGTCACAGGGGATATACAGTCAAACAGCAAACCACAGGTGACCCTGGCCCACCTGTGAGAAGTGACGAGCACCCCAGGACACAGGAACACCATGTGCACATTAGAGATGGGAAATACCCACCCAGCAGGACACAGTCCTCATATTGTCCGCTCTCAAATTGGTCGAAAAGTGTTGAGTGTTGTAGGATATAGGAGTCATGGGTGGACCCTGGAAACCTAGGAACCACATTCAGAATACGCATATTTGCATCACATACAACCTGCACATTCAGGGAATGGTAGTGTTTGTAGTTGCGGAACACTGCCTCCCTGTCTCTGGGCAGGACCAGGGCAACGTGTGCAATCAATAGCTCCCATCGTGTGTGGTATCCCTGCAATGTGCCCAAAGGCCAGGTTCAGGGCCCCCCACTGTAGTCTATTGTTAGGAATCGCGATGTAATTCCTTACCCAGCTGACCATGGCCTGCAGTACCTGGTAGAGACAGCGTGAGAAGGTGGGCCAGCTCATCCCACCTACTGCGGCCACCGATGATTGGAAATAGCCAGAGGCAAAGAAATGTAGGGCACCCAGGAGCTTGACCAAACCCGGTATGGCATGTGACCGGCCAGTCCGGGGCTCAAGGTCAGGTCGTAAATCCTCAAAGAGCTCCCTAATAGCCCCTGTGCTCAGACGGTAGAGAGAGATGACCTGGTCCTCACACATGTCCTGGAGCATGGCCCTGGGCCTGTAGAGGTGAGGCTGCCGAGGGTGCACCTCGGCATGCCTATTGTGCCGTGCAGGCAAAACCTCGGCCGGTGGAGCCTCCACAGTTGCAGGTCTATGTTGCAGTGGGACTGCACCCATGCCCTGTGCCACACCCCCATGGACACCATCCCCCTTTTCAGGCAACTGCAGCTCCACCGCACCATCAAACGCCTGGATCGCACACCCTGCAAAGACAATGTGAGCCATCATAGACATCAGGTAGAGCAAAGATACACGCTAAATATGGTGTGGGGAGTGGCAAATGATCAGAACAAACACAACACACCTGTACATGTAGCGGCGCACACCAGCAGCAGTGTATCAAAATGGTCCGCGCCCTGTGTGCGTAACACGCCCTACAGAAGTGTAGCGCCATAGCATGCATAGAGATGTGTGGGTTCGTAAAGTCAACCATGGCGCGTAGAGTCTTCGACACATTGCGCATGCACAAGGCACATTCGGGGGCACGGTGTGCATGCGGAACACTCGCAAGAGTGCACCACGCACATGCAGTACATGCAGAAGGCTGTTCCATGCGCATGTGGAATTCTGTAACACGCCATGACGCACAATGCATGCAGGACTGCGCCCTGTGCCTGCGGAACGCATGCAGGACCACGCCCTAGGCACCCATAAGGCGCGTCGTCATGCGCAGAAAGCCAAGGGTGTATAGTAGGCGCACAGGTGGATGCGGTGGAAAGATGAGTGACAGAAGAGAGAGAGAAGAACAGCAAGAATGTCACGGACACATCTGGCGAGCAAGGTGGGGGAACACATAGCCAGTAGCCCCCAGTGGTTGCCACAATGTATGAGACAGATGTTGAGGTGGCAGGGCCATCCGGGGTGTCCCGGCCCCCACAGGACCAGCCTGAAGGGGCACCAGGTAGGAAGAGGAGGTGGAGGCCTGTGCCAGTGGAGGCAAGGAAGAGGGCACTGCAATTCAGCCAGGAAGAAAATGACATCCTGCTGGCAAGTGTGCTGGACCATTTCGATGTCCTCTAAGGGTGCCAGAGCAGTACCACCACACTGAGCACACGGACCATGGTGTGGGAGGCAGTGCAGGCAGCTGTGGTGGAGGCTGGTGGCCCACATTGTGACCTAGACAGCATAAGAAAATGCTACAGTGACATTAAGCGTGGGGTCCATGCACACATAACTGAGGAGAAGCGCCATGCACTGGCCACTGGTGGGAGTGGACCCACCAGACCTGCACTCTCACTCCTGGAGCAGTGGCTGGCAGAACGACTGGGGCCCATTTACCAGCATGGCCTGTCCCCAGCGCTGGACACAGCTTTCCCTGGACTACATATCTCAGTCTTACCTGCCAGTGGATGTGCTAACAACCCAGCACATGCAGGGCAAGCCTCAGGGGGGTGTGAGGCCATGTCCTGAGACTCGGGGTGTGGCAACATGTCCACTAGAGGCCACAGACGCATCAATACCTGCATTATGTTAGTTTACCCCAACTGATGTCAGACATGCTCCATAATGAGTGCATGGACATGGAATGAGTACCAGATATCTACAGTACCAAATGCCAATGCCAACTGGTGTCATCAGTAGAAGGAACTGCAAACACAGGCCACCTAGAACCCCTACCAAACCCAACATACCATGACAGCACTACCAGTACACAAAATGCACCATACCAGACCGATCAGAGGGCAGTGGTGCAAATAGATCAAAACATTGCAGAGAATGACAATACATGGCCTTTTGGGGAGGTGAATAGGTGGCAGTGTGAACCACAATCCACAGTAACAGCATAACACAGCTCATCTACACATGCGGAACACAGACCATCACCAAACAAAGGACAAGGAAGCACAATATAGACCCAGGAGGACAAGTATATGGCCTGGAAATCACAAGGGCCAAACATGGAAGATGCAACACCACTGTAGGAAGTGAGCTACACAGTAATGACCCCTTGTACAACACACAGCGCAGACGTTCATGATGCACATATTCCAGAGCTGACATATTCCAGGTATGACGGCCAAAGGAAAGAGAGAGCTATGAGGGTCAAAGGAAAATATAGCACTCCACCATTCATCCATGTGTATACTCTGTTGCAAACACACTGGCCGCAGTTCACTGGTGTCCACGTGTCTGTTGTGAACACCCCGCCGCCTGTGTGTGGGTGTCCAGTCGTCTCACCTCTAGTTTCCAGCCAGTCTCTCACAACATGGCGTATAAGACAACCCTTTTTGCATCATGCCGACTCCGCCCCAGACTATATTCCCTAGTCATCCATTCACAGTGTAACCAGCACCAGTGCACATATACACACACCCCTCACTGTTGTGTCAAGCTCCCACACCCAAACCCACAGACGTACACCACGGACATATCATGTAACCTGCACCCACCTCCCAGCCCCGCCACCAACCTATACGCACCCCCACCCATGACAGGGTTGGGGCTGCATGTTGGGGCCTGCAGGCCCCCACAGGATGATGGTACCATCACATCCTAGTCTGAGTCCCACATACTGTCCACTTCCACATACAGACCCCCCACATCTGTGCTAACCCTGTCTGGATTACATGACCGATGCTCAGCTGTCCCCACCACAGGCCAATGGTTGTCCCACACCCAGGCCATCGGCCAAGGTCACTGCCCGTGGACGCCCATACACCAATATGCATCCAATTTGAGCCACTGTCCGTCATGGACGTTCAACCCAATCAACATTCCCATGTCACATAGCACTTCCTGAGTGACAACACCACATCCAGGCTACCACATGCAACCAACACAGTCATGTAGACCGGTGGTCAATGGGGCTACTCACATATGGCGTTGAAACACCCACATATGTGTGGGGCCATGGTCTCTGATACTGCCACATGCATGGGCCTGCCCCCCCTCTCCAATGTCCAATGGACACGCCATTGGCAGTGGTGGGTCATCCCCTGTGCCCTGTAGCATGGTAGGGTGCTATGTGAGAGTGGCAGGTGCTGGTGTAGCCCACTGTCTGCCGTTTCCATAGTTAGGCCCTCTGGCTAGCCTATCTGGTCCCTACACTGGGCCCAGTAAGAATATGAGGCTGCTACCCTCCCTGTCCATTCCAACCCAGCAGTCTGTGCTGTGTGAAGCTCAGCGCAATTACAGTGACATAGGTTTATGGCGGTACATACATCCCATTAGGTAACGACGTAACAGAGAGATGTACACAGATGGACAGGTACACCTCATCTAAACAATGTACCATGTCTCTCCCCAGGTGACACACAGGCCATGGAGGTGGTGGAGGGTGCCAAGACAGGACAGGAGGCCCTGGCTGACGCGACTGATGAGGTGGGGCCACAGACTGCTGCTGAGAAGGACCCAGGAGGAGGCGATGCGCTAGAGGAGGAGGATGGACAGGCCCACCTCCCATCAGAGCACAGCGGCAGCAGCATGGAGGATGGAGAGGGGATGCAGACAGTGGGAGCTGTGCCCCTGATGGCAGAGGGGCATCCATCGCCACGACCTGTGCCTCATCCCACACACACCGCCATGGAGGAGGTGCTGACGGAGATGCGGGGCCACTCCGCTACATCCCATGCTGATTCAGAAGGTGAGTGACTGACCAGACGGGTGCAGGTGGAGGGGTGGCACCCCAGCGGCTGGGCATGGCAGCATGGGGACACCCCCACGTATGTGTACCACCATGCTCATGTCTGGGAGTTGGGGTCGCACCCACAGGAGAACCATACTGTCAGCCGCATTGGGGCAGGTGTGGCCACTGTGTGTGGATGCCTGGCAGGGACCAGGGCGCCACACGGTGGCTGGCACAGAGGGACATGAAAGCGAGGGGGCCAGGTCCGGGCCAGCTGCTACCTGGGGATGGGGCTCACACAGCAACATGGCCCCTGGGTGACACATCCAACTTTGTCGGGTGACAGGGCCCCCACACCACACCAGCAGGTCTGGCCTACAGCGACATATCCCTGTATCCAGCTGACACACAGGACGCAGGCAGGCCACTGAGGCAGGTGTGGCAGTGCAGTGCAACACATGGCCCAGACCGGGTGCATGCTCCTGGGACAGACCCCTACACGGCCCCCCCCAAACCTGGTGGCGGGTCTGGGGGTGACCGCCTGCATAGGGCCCATGATGGTCCAGTGGTGGGGTGGCTCCTCGGCACACCTGCCAGCGGCCGGACTGCCTGCTGCCCCTCCCCCATGTGTAGCTGTCAACCATGTGGTGTACACACAGCTGTATCGCTGTCCCCACGGTGTATGCTAGTGGCCTTGATGCATTCCGTCGAGCTGCAGGCCATCCCCTCACCAGAGCCTGTCTCTTGCCAAGATTGTTTCCCACCATCCCCCGGATCAAGGCCCCTCATCCTTGCACCATTGTCGCTTCCACGCACCGGGACTCTTTGGCCCCGGCTGGCCATTCAGGTCCAGGGTGTTGAAAGGGAGCCAGTGTGGGGACGGCTACCCTGGGGGGTCTGGCCACCTGGATGCCAGAGATGGTCCCATGACCCCCTGCCACATCTCCCAATGTCCCTGGTACCGCCATGTACCAGGGCAGCCTACCTGTCCCAAGCACTATCTACAGCCATGTCCCTGCGGTGTTTGTGGGACACAACCCTCACAAAGGGCAGGCATGTTCCCAGGCGATCCAGATGCGCATCCAGCCACACAGCCATCTACGTGCCCACAGACCGCAGCAGGGAAGCCATCTACGTGCCCACAGACCGCAGCAGGGATGGTAATAACTGTTCTATCACTCCCCACATGGGCAGATGGCCCTGGGAGAACGTCCCCAGTGTGTGAGGGTCCCACATCACCTGGGGTACAGCTCCGTGTTACAGAGTTACCATGTGCCACACCAAGATGCTGCTACCTGTCACCTGACCTGCCCCCACCATGGCAACAGGTATGCATCTGGTCCTGAGGTAGGACCACAGGACACCATCCCTGCCCGTCACAGCCTGGTAACCCCCTGTCTCCCCATGGCCCCAGGTGTGCTATACCTGCCGTCAATGGTCGGACCCTCCCCGTGGGCAGAGGGTGCCCTGCTTCCTGTGCACACACAGGACCCCAACCAATCGGGGGCACCCATACATGTCAGACCCATTGCATGTGGCCGGAAGGCCCCCAACATGCTGCTGGCCTGCTGTCCGCAGCTGTGCCCTATGCCTGTGAGCCGGTATTGGGGTTCACAGCTTGCCAAGGGCTGCTGGGGATACCCATGCCACTCCTATGTTACCTGGTACATATGATGTACTCTATACACCTGATGCACATGACCCCCTGGCTGAGATGTATGATCACTGGAATAGCCAGCTGGACCTGTGGGTGGATATGGCGCTTCTGTACCTATCATGAGCCAGGGCACCTATACAGCTACGGGTGGCTCAGGGGTGGGGCTACCACAGCTGTCTGTGACACACCACCCTGTCCTGTGACACGCAGGTGAACGGTGTCCATTCACCAAGGTGTGTCCCATGGGCCCTTGCCTGGATAGGGGGATACCAGGGTCACATATGTAACCTGCCACCTCCCCTTTGTGCCCTGTATTTGAGCTAGGCCCTGCCTGGGTAGCACATGTAATGTGTGAGCTGTCTGTTGGGCCGGCATATGACCTGACACCTCCCCTCAGGGCCATGGGTGTGAGCTGGGCCCTGACTGGGTGGTACATCTGGGTTGGTGGCCCTCTGCTGGGTACTACAGCTACTCAGACAGCTGTTGTCTGTGTTGCACATATGAGCCAACACTCTGTGCTGCAACTGGGCCCTGACCGATGTAACAGATACATGGGGTGCATAGATGACACAGATCTGTTCCAAGGATGCCCTGTTTCCCCCCTTAGTCAGGGACACACCCAGCTGTGTACTCACATCTGCAGATCCCACCCCAGACATTGCTGTCCCCCACTGTAGTCCAGCTGGACACCTGTTACATGTGTTATGGTGGTGTGTGTGACCCATGTCTCACAGGTCACACCATTTCTCATCCGCAGGCAGGAGCTGCAGGCCATACGAGTGGAGCTACACGGTCAACAGCAGGAGGTGCAGGGACACAAAAATGAAATGCACGGTCTCCACCAGGAGGTGATTGGACTTCACCAGGAGGTGCAGGGTCTCCAGCATGAGATGGGCCAGATGCGGGAGATAGCCTTGCAGGGTGTCCGGGGGACCGAGGCACTTGCTGCCACCATGCAGGCTGTGGTATCCGGTATAAATTGGATGGCGACTGCACTTGAGGCCATGGCTGGACAGGAGCAGCAGCACCAGCGCCAAGGGATGGGAGGATCCCAGGTCGGTGTGGACGTGGGCATCCACGCAGACAGTAGGGGTGTGAGGACGACACATGATGTCGCTGTCAATAAACCATCTGATTCAGTTGGCACCTGTAGTCATGTGTCCAGTGTTGCTGTCTCTGCTCCCATGGTCAGTCTGTCCCCATGTGGTCATCCTGGTCACATAGCCCTTGCCGTGGCACATACACCCTGTGGCATGCCATTCCCTGTCCCCATCCCTTGTTTCTGGGGGTGGGTGGTGTGTCAGCCCTGTCACCATTCAGCACATCTATATGTTAGCTTGGCACATGTGCCATGCGCACACTGCTGGCATGTCAGTGCCACCAGGCATGTGCCCATGTATGTTTGTTGTGCCAGCACATGGGTACATCCCTGTGCCTGTGAGGTTTGCACACAGCACTGCGCCTGCCTATCCCCCCTGCGTGTTGTGTGTACTGTGCCATGTATGTGGCATCTGCATTGCACGCATATTGTTGTCAGCATACATTTCATGCAGCTTTGGACTCTGGTGACTTCAGTCTCCAAAAGTAATAGGACAGTTTACAAGATGAGATTAACTCTGACCCCCTGGTGATTTCATTCTCCAAGGCCTGTCTGAAGCCCCTCCTTGCTAAATCAAGAATAGCAGACCTTAAAGGGAGTGGCTAGCAGACCTCAAGGGGAAGTGCTGGAAAGGATTCAGTTCACTATAAAAGACAGAAACACTTCCTGTCTCTCTCTCTCCCACCATCCATTGGACATGAAGGACAGGAGACTCTGATAATCAATTCCCTTCACCCCTCCTCCGCTCTCTCTCTCTCTCTCTCTCTCCCTTGCCATGAGGCTCTGAGCCACATGTTCGGGCCTATCTCTCTCTCTTACACTACACACATGCACATGCACACATAGATTCATTGATGCACACTGAAACAGCTCTGTAACAATCACTATATACCTCTGTTCAATACCTATGTATTAAGCCTATTTCTACATAAAAACCTTTCTCCAAGCCACACCTGTTTGCTTGTTTTATTACAAGCCCCACTGCCTCTGTGAAGTGAAATGAACCCAGGACCTACAGAAGAATAACTGACCAAATCTTACAATTGTAAACGGGGGTGCTGGTCGTGAATGTCCACAGTCTTGGCAAAGGCAAAATATTATTATGACTTGCAAAGGAGTGTGGGGGTTGTAGTTCATTCATACCAGAATCAGCCGTTCACAAAATAATGAGTTGTGATGCTCGAGTGTAAGCAAAGAAAAACAGATTTTATTCATGGGGTTAATTCTCCCACACAGATTTACTTGGTAACACAAAAGGACACTTGCTTCAAGTATTGTACTCAGGAAAAACAAAACATGATATAAGGTAATTGAACTTCTTAAGCAATAAATCAATAAAGACCTTGATGGGAAACAGAAAAGGTCTTTTTGATGGCTGCTGCTAATGACCTTAGCAGTGCTCCAAAAAGCAAAAACAAACCCAAAAGTAACAAAAAAAACTGTTCTTTATCAAGGATAACTTTCTTCTATTTACACACACAAAGAAGAAGTTTCCTTCTAGAGCTCACGTGCACTTGTGCCTGGCTCAATTACAAATAATTAGCCAGCTGCAAACCCCTTTGCTGGTTCACTCTCTCTACGTGGCTCAATCCTACCCTAAAGCTTTCTTGCAGAGACTTTTCTGGGTAGATAAAAGAACAAGTTACAGTTCCTTTTGGTGGTTGTTGTATTAGTGAGAAACTACTTTAAAACAGCAGCCTAGTCGGAGAGCAGTCCATGTATTCCCACTGATCATTTGCTATATCTCCTTCTTCCTCAAATATCATGGAATCAATATCATGGTCTGGCTCAGAGGAATTCCTTAATTGATCACTCTCAGGATAATATTTGTTTCCCTGCTGTCTTCCAGATGAAGAGCTAGGGCATAGATCAAAGTTCATACCTGAGCTTCCCTTGCTGTTAGGTTTCCTCTCCTGGTATCCTGGCCAGTAAGTAGTCCAGCTTTTATGTCCAGCCTTCCAATCAAGATCCCTGGACACTGGGTCTCTCTTCACATACCTTCTTGCATCGATCTTAGGGCCCCTTCCAAATGCAGCCGTCTCCCTCAAAGGTGCCGTTTGGGAATTCCTGGCTCTATAACCCCAATCCTCTGGCTTCCTCCAGTCCAATGGAGTATGCTTGCCTCTGGAATCACTCCTAACACATGTACTGCTGTGGGCTCCTTCTTTAGACCTCCAAGATGTCTTTCTGGTCTTCCTTCCACGTTGCTTCGGCTGTTGTAGTTCTCTCTCTTCTTTCTCCAATGGCTTCTGTTTCTGGATCTGCAGCTTCTGCTTCTCCCTGTGCTCACCGTTCTCCCTGTTCTGTCTCTGTGTAGAATATCTTTTACTTTTAAAGTGCTTAGAGGGACACTCCACCCTAGCACAGCCCAGGTGTGCTGAATCAAGCCCTGCCCTTGGAGATGAGTGATTGGGGATTACCTCATAGCTCTCCTGATTGAACACACGTTTCCCCACTTTAGCCCTTCTAGAGGCTGTTTGAAACCTGGTGCATTCTGGGACTGGTAGTCTTTTATGAAAACATTCTGTTTTAGTATTTCTACCAGCAAAGACAGGTTGCTTGTTCAGAGCCAATTCACCTCTTTTATAGCTCCCTCCTGAACTATGATAAGCTTCCTTATCACAATATACACATGGGCATGCTCACATGTGTGGGTCTGCAACTGCATGATGGGTGGGAAGGCACATGAACATAGAGACATGGGTCAATGTAATGGTTAAACTCTTTAACAGTCACACACCAACGGTGTTGCCTGCCTACACCCACCCATGCCCCCAGGTGGTGGCAGTCTTGGGGCACAGGGCAGGGGTACCATGTTCCACCTACATGGTCACTCCCCCTGGGGGCCCCCGTGGCCATATGACCCATGAGCTGCGCTGCCTGTGAGTGCCTCACGCAGCATGCGCAGCTCATGGGTCATCCGTGCCATGGCGTCCACCACCTGTGCCATGGTCTGGGTCTGTTCCCGTTGGCCGAGGGAGACAGCATGCAGTGCCACAAACAGGGAACGTGTACAGTTACCCCCATACAGACACCATGTGCATGGTGTCTGTGTGGAGGCATCTGCACAGGGCCTGTCAGCGGCGCTGAATGCCTCTCTCTCAGCCAGCCGGGGCGCATCCCCTGGGCCATGGTGCAGATGGCAGGGACCCCTAGTGCCCTGTGCAGTCCTGTGCCACACAGGACTGGTCCCGACCTGCCCAATGGGCCAGGATTCACCCATGGTGCTGCATGGATGTGATGCCATTGCGTGCCCTCCCTCAGGTGGCACCACATCACCCACTACCAGGGGTGCATCCTGGCTCACGGCCCCATACCTACCCCCACATGCCCTCCCACTCCCTCCCCCACCCCCCCTACCTGCCCCTCCCCTGTACCCAGTGCCTCCCCCACCCATGCCATCCCTACCTCCACCTCCTCTCCTGCTGCAACAGCCGCCCCTCCGACCTCCACAACAATGTCTGCCTCCGCCACCTCAGAGGCCTTCTCCTCCACCTCAGTGTCCATGTGTATCATCCTCCTCCTCACTGTCCACATCCACTTCCTCTTCCTCCTCCTCCTCAGACACTGTGTAGACATCATCCCCCTCCTCCTCCAGCAGCAGCAGCAGTGCATTCCCCTACTCCTCTTCCTCCATGGTGTCGGGGTCCACACCCTCCTGCCGCCCCGGATGTCTCTGCCACCTCCTCTATGCACGGCGCCCATGTTGTTGGTCCCATACGCTCCTCTATTGGGGCCACCGCCTCCTGGCCGCCTGCCCTCCTGGACCCGCAGCAGGCACCATTGTGCCATTGGCATCAGCGGACACTGAGGGACAAAAGAAGGTACCACATCAGTCATGTGTTAGCCATATGATGGGCACATAGCTGGTGGCCCCACAACCAGATGCTGTGTTACATGATGTTGTGTGTCACACAGGCTGCATCACTCACCATCCACAGGCCCCATCATCTCGTGCTGCAGACGCAGCAGCGGGTCGGGTCTCCGTTGCCACAGCTCACGGGCCTTTTTCCTCAGGTCCTCCACCTGGTGGTACAGCAATAGATGGCGGCTGTTAGGGGACAGACATGCCTGACAATCATCTGTCGCAGTCCATGCACAGCAGCATGTGGCACCTGCTGTATGCTGTCTGTCCAGTATTGTCTGCTCTGTTGTCCACATGTGTGCAGGGGGGCACTGGGTGGCACTGATATCTGGCAGGGGGGAGTTGCAGGTACTGCTCCCTGTGGCACACCATGGAGTAGTGGAACGTGTCCCAACTGGTTTGGCGGTACCAACGGGGTGAACAGTGCAGGCCCGGGTGGTGGGGTGCGTGCGGTACCAACATTGTACAGTGCAATGGCTTGTCCAGATATCTATGCCAGGGACATTGTGTGTACCACACCTGCACACATATGCAGGTGCACCTACAGTAGCACCAGGATTAGCCACAGAACCCTGTCTATAGCCCTGAGGCCACCTGGGAGTAGGGCAGACCTGCACAGATCTGCAGGTGCACCTACAATAGCACCAGGATTAGCCACAGAACCCTGTCTATAGCCCTGAAGCCACATGTGAGTGGGGACGACCAGCACACATAAGCAGGCGCACCTACATTAACAGGATTAACCACAAACACCTGTCGGTGGGCTTGAGGCCTCCTGGGAGTAGGGCAAACCTGCACACATGTGCAGGTGCACCTACAATAGCACCAGGATTAGCCACTGAACCCTATTAATAGGCCTGAGGCTTCCTGGGAGTAAGGCAGACCTATGCACAGGCACACCTACATTGGTCCTAAGGGTGACCACTGACCTATCCTTTTCCCATGGTGTGCTTGTATGATATGTGTATTGATTGCTGGCTACTAGGTTGTACTCCTTGGTTTGTGTGACCTGCCCCCATGCACTTACCTCATGTGGGTTGTCTGCTGACACATTAAAGCATCTTGTCACCTGCTCCCAGGCCCTCCTGACCTTGTTGAGGTCCTGCCTCCTGGAGGAGCCTGTTAACAGGCGCCTTTGATGCATGCAGATGAGGTGCCCGAGCACCTCCAGCTCAGACCCGTGAAGGCTGGCTTTCTGGAATGGGCGGCCATCTTGTCTGCTGTATTATATGCGTTACGTAATGATGTTTTTTTTGCAGCGCACGCACATTGCGGTGTACACACATACGCTGCAACGCGTGTTTTGCAGCCGCTGGCACTTTGCAGTGCCGCAGAATCGCAGCGCGCACAATAACATGCATGACATTCTTTTTTGATGTGTGTTGTGACGTGCCTTATGTGATACCTTAAGGCACTTTAGGTTAAGGTACCTTCTGGGGCAGGTTATGGTGCATAACAATGCACGTCCCAAACAAACGTCATGCGCTTTATTGTGCACGCTGTGCATCTGCTGCACTGCAACGCGTGTAGCGACACAGTACTTCATCTTGACGTAACGCACACACTACAGTAGACATGATGAGGCACCCTACTACCTGTTCATTGCCTTTCCTTTTTGCTCTATGCAGTATTAGGATTACCTCTGTTTTTATGCCTTACAGCTCATGCCTGTCAACCTGATGCATCTTACAGTCCTTGGGGTACCTAAGACGCCTTAGGTTGTGGATGTCATCAGGGGGTTGCACCAGATCTGGACTTGTTGCTGGGGCATTGGTAGAACAATGGTAGTACTGGGAGCCTTTGCTGCCTCCAACCATGTTCTGACATTCACCAGCAGCAGGCACTTTCAGACTGTACCTGCTGCACCCCACCAGGTGTTCCAGCCATGCACAAACTAACTGCAGACAGTCCGCTAGCCAGTCTATATTGCATGTTCACAGAGGAACTATGTGCAACCAGACTTGGGTTGTATGGCACAGACACCCAGCAGGTGCCTCAGTGATTGGGCCTCCAGAAAAGGGGGCACACATATATCACTTGAGACAAATACTATATAGCACTATGAGGGAACATAGCCGTGTCATGGTCACTGCTCGGTCAGAGTGAGTGCTGTGGCCACCTTGTCCATGTAGTTGGTGGTTGGCCACTACAATGTCCCAGCCATTGCCCTACCCCCACTGCAGACGCATCCTGCCTGATCCGCCCTCTCTGGGCCATACCCACAATACCTTGCTCCTCAGTATGCAGATTTGCAGGCTGGTGCTGGCAACCATGTATGTTCTGTGAGCCCAGTGCAGAGTAGAACGCCACACCACAATGGATGGACATGCACTCACCCACTCCTATAGCAGCATTGTGCAAAGTTAGGGGTGGTTGGCAAACCTGACCGACACACTCGTCCTGACCACAGTACAGGCATTGCTAAGGGGTGCAAGAGCTAGTTGTGGGCTCTGCTGATACCTGCTGCTTTGAGCCAGTGTAAACAGCCTGACTCTCCATGGTGCTTTGGATAGTGGGGCCTGTGTGTGTGGATGTTTATACACCAGTTGGCTGATGCTTTCGGGATTGCACATGTTGATGTTGTATCTGCAATGTCGGTTAAAATGTTGGGACATGCATTGCAGGATCCACAGCTGGGACCTGAACCTTTGACCCTCTGCTCCAGGACACACTGGCTATGTGTACTGCACCACACTGTTGCCACAGAGGCAGAGCAGTCCCTGGGGCTACATTTGCTGTTTATCAGACAGAACGTGTTTGTTGCACTGCACATGGCACACTGGGGCAGGTCATGGCCTTGGTCCTCTGCAGCCAGGTGCCACCACCACCAACGCCCCCCTGCCATGCTGACCTGCCCATATACTGTCGGTGCTGGTTCTGCGCAGTCCCAGGCTATCCACTATGCTGGTAGGTGAGTGCCTAGGTTCAGGATCTGGGGTGCAGAGGCATACATGGACATCCACACATCCCCGCCTGCCACTGTTCTGTCACTTCCACATGGGGGTAAGATGGCTGTGGGGTGTGAGGCTGGTGATCTGGCAACAATTGGCTAGAGTGGACCTGATTGATTGATTGTGCTGCCTGCAGACTGTGGTCAGGCTGGGGCATGCAATGCAGGTTCAGTGTATCCAATATGGACTACTGGGTGTATACATATTTCAGCCAACGTGTGGTCATACCCTGCACTGCCTTACCAGGGGCTGTGGTAAAGGGTGTTCATTTAGCTGGGTTTACGGACAGTTTGGGACTTATCCTGGGGACAGTCCATAGACCCTTGTTAGAGTGGTCCCCAGATGTGCACTCTTGCCCCATTACAGGCATTGTGGTTCCTATGTGATGTTTGGGGTACCTGATGGGTATGTGTCCCCTGGATGGGACACTGTGGACCACAGAGTACTGGGCATGTTTGACCTTGATCAGACACTGTCATGCTGATTTGCAGTGTCTGTGTTCCTAGGCAAACGCCTAGTCTACCCCATGCCCCAGTTGCCCCCTAGGTGAACGCCTAGTCCACCCTGTGCCCCAGTTGCCCCCACTGCATGTCACGCCTTCAGCCCCCTTTGCACCATCACCATAGTGCCCTTTCATACTTGGGCACTATGCTGTTGCTGCAGATGGGCACTACTATCACTGTTCTTGGGCTCCTTGTCTGTGCTTTACATTGCTGACATTGAAATGGTCTCTCTCTCTCCTGCAAACGTGCATTCACCGACAGATTTTCACTCGCGGTAATGTTCGGGCCTTCATGTTCCAGCGTTAGTATAGCAGGAGCCTCTCCCCACCCACTCCCCACCCATTGACCCCTTCTCTCCACCCTCTCTCCACCCTCTGAGAAGTTACCACTGCCAGTAATGTTACCGCGTGCTAACATTACATCAGGTAACATTATTGCACGGTAATGTTACCAGTGCTACGTTACTGTGCCTTAGTAAACATACCCCAAAGTGTTACTCCAGGAACCCTTTGTCAATCAAGAACAGGCACATGAATGGTTAAGGATAGGTGAACTGAAACCAAAGGATGAGAGATTTATAATTGCAGCCCAGGCAGCAAATTATGGACAAGAGAGTTTACAGGAGCAACACTACAACATCACTGTGCCTGAAAAGCATTGGGATCATGACCATAAGAGAATTACAGAGAAAGACGAGGTTATGATCCCTGGGATATTTCTATTTTGCTAAGAAACTGAAGGCGAGGAAACTTGACAAATCCATCAAAACAACCACAGCCCTGAATCCCACACCTTGCCACATTCCCTACCTTCAGCCTCCGCTCACTGAACTCACACCTCCATCTGTGGGAAGCATCAAAGATATAATTGCCACCATCAACTCCACCACTGCACCAAATGACCCATGCCCAGCCTACTGGATCAGATCAATGAGTTCGAAACTCAGCCCAATCATTGCTGAGATCATGAGACTATCCTTCACTACAGGAACATTCCCATCTTCTCTCAAGCAGACATCCGTAAGACCCCTACTACAGAACAACCATCTGGATCTGCAGAAGGTCGAGTCATACCGGCCGATCTCAAGCATTCCACTATTAGCCAAAATACTCGAGAAGGAAGTCCAGAGACAGATCCAGCAACACATCGACACTACAGCCCCCCTAGATTCCTGCCAACATGGATTTAGAGAAGCCCATGGAGTGGAGACTCTACTGACTGTACTAACCAACACCCTAACCAGAGGAATAGATAACATTAAAAACGGGTTTGCACTTATCTTCCTAGACATTGCCGCCGCATTTGATTCAGTCAATTCATGCCCTGCTCCTAACACGCCTCCATGAGAAGGGAATCCAGGGCCTTGCATGGGAATGGTGTAAATCCTACTTAGATGACAGATGGCAACAAGTACGGATGGGGTCCAACACAGCTGAACCGTTCCAGCAACGTCAAGGGGTACCTCAGGGCTCCTCCCTCTCCGCACTGCTCTTTAACATATACATGCAGCCGATATGTGAAATCATCCGCTCCTTTGGAATCTCATGCCTGATATACGCAGATGATGATCTGTTGTTTACACCTATCAACGTTATACTTCCTGACTATACTGCCCTAGTGAACTGTTTCAACGCAATCACAGACTGGCTCCATGATCAGAACCTCCAGATAAACTTCAAAAAAACCGAGGTCTTGTTCATCACAAAGAACAAAAACTTTTCACCCCCCAGCACCCTAAAAGTGAGAGACACAGAACTCCCAAGCAAGCCCACCATATGCTACTTGGGTGTTATACTTGACCAACAGCTTGACTTTATAGTGCATATAAATAACACTGTCAAGGCTATATACTACAAGATCAAGACTTTACGTCACCTTAGACCAGGGGTCTCAAACTCAAATTGCTTTGAGGGCCAAATGAGGACTTGTAAAGTAACCCGGGGGCCGCATAAGACGTGGGGCCTCATTTGCATAAGGGGCCTCATTTGCATAAATATTTGCATAATGTTACCATACACTAACTTTTAGTAAACATGCCTCTTAATGAGTATGGATAAAGAAAGACTAAAAGATTCAGAAATAGGAAGACAATAATTAAACTGGGAACCCCAAAAGCCAAACTTGGAATGTACAACAACACTGTAGAAATAAAACTATAAATTAATTTCCTCTTGTACTAAACAAAGCGCAAACATTAATGATGCACATTTCCCAGAGCTGACATATTCCAGTTAATAAATTCAAAATAAAGAGATATTTTTCTACCTTTTGTGCATTTTTTTTCAGTTGCAATTGCTCCAGCCACTTCTGGTTTCTTCGTGTCTTCTGCTATCTCCATCGTCTGCTGTCCATTTGTCCTTTCTTCTCTCTTCTAGTTTTTTTCCATTCTCTCTCCCTACATCTGCTTTAACATACTAATCTTTCTCCTTTTGCTCTTTCCTCATTCCTATTTCATCCACTCAAATTTTACCCCTCCATCCTCAATCCCCACTTACTCTCCCAATACCTGGCCAATTGTAGATTTGTCTTCTCTTCCAGACAAAATATTTTTCCCCTCTCCATTTCACTTTCCCAGCTCCATCCCATTCTAATCCTCCCCCAACATCAGCTCCCTTCTAGTTCCAGCCCCACCCAGCATCTGCTCCTTTCTAGTCCCTGCATCAGTCCATTTCCAGTCCTATCCTAGCCTCACCATCAGCCCATTTCCAATCCTAGCCCCCCATCAGCCCATTTCCAATCCTAGCTCCCTCCCCTCACAGCCCATTTCCATTCCAAGCCCCCCTCCCCATCAGCCATTTGCAGTTCAAGCCCCCCTTCCACTCAGCCCATTTCCAGTCCTAGCAACCCCCCCAGCCCATTACCAGTCCTAGACCCCCCATAGCCCATTACCAGTCCTAACCTCCCCATAGCGCACTTCCAGTCTTACCCCCCCATCACCCCATTTTCAGTCTTACCCCCCCCATAGCCCATTACCAGTCCTAGTCCCCCCCATAGCCCACTTGCAGTCGTATCCCCCATCACCCCATTTTCAGTCTTACCTCCCCTCATAGGCCATTACCAGTCCTAACCCCCCAATCAGCCCACCTCCAGTCCTAACCCCCATCACCCCATTTTCAGTCCTAGCCCCCACCATAGCCCATGACCAGTCATAACCCCCCCCCTGCCAATAGCCCACTTCCAGTCCTAACCCCCATCTGCCCATTTCCAGTCCTAGCCCCCACCATAGCCCATTACCAGTCATAACCCCCCCCCTGCCAATAGCCCACTTCCAGTCCTAACCCCCATCTGCCCATTTCCAGTCCTAGCCCCCACCATAGCCCATTACCAGTCATAACCCCCACCCTGCCAATAGCCCACTTCCAGTCCTAACCACCATCTGCCCATTTCCAGTCCTAGCCCCCACCATAGCCCATGACCAGTCATAACCCCCCCTGCCAATAGCCCACTTCCAGTCCTAACCCCCATCTGCCCATTTCCAGTCCTAGCCCCCACCATAGCCCATTACCAGTAATAACCCCCCCCTGCCAATAGCCCACTTCCAGTCCTAACCCCCCTCTGCCCATTTCCAGTCCTAGCCCCCACCATAGCCAATTCCCAGTGATAACCCCCCAGCCCATTACCCGTCATAACCCCCCCCCCTGCCAATAGCCCACTTCCCGTCCTAACCCCCATCTGCCCATTTCCAGTCATACCCCCCCCCCCCCGACAGAGGAAAACAAAAAAAAACCCCAAAACCCTGACTTCTGCCGTTGCCGCCGTGGCAGCGGCAGAATCAATTGTCAAATAAAAAAAAAAAGACTTCTGCTGCTCAAGCAGCAATATCACCTGTCCTGCGGCCCCTTCCCCTGTGCCCGGAGATCCGAATCTGCTCATCAGCGGCGTGCTTTTCAAGCCGCGAAGAGTATTCCCCTCTCGCGCGGCTTGAAACCACGCGAGAGGGGAATACTCTTCGCGGCTTGAAAAGCACGCCACTGATGAGCAGATTCGGATCTCCGGGCACAGGGGAAGGGGCCGCAGGACAGGTGATATTGCTGCTTGAGCAGCAGAAGTCTTTTTTTTTTTTATTTGACAATTGATTCTGCCGCTGCCACGGCGGCAACGGCAGAAGTCAGGGTTTTGGGGTTTTTTTGTTTTTCTCTTTCGCGGGCCGCACAAAGTTGTCTCGCGGGCCGCATGCAGCCCGCGGGCCGCGTGTTTGAGACCCCTGCCTTAGACCCATGCTTGCTCCAGAAGACTTCCGTACAATTTTCCAAGCTTTAGTAACACCCCATTTCGACTACACAAACATACTCCACGGTCTCCCCAAGAGCACCCTAAACCCTTTACAATTAGTGATGAATGCCGCTGCCCGCGTCCGAGGAGGAGGAACCAGAAGAGACCACATCACCCATTCTTAGGAACCTACATTGGCTGCCGATAAACTGCAGGATCTCATACAAGGCCCTCCTCATTACTTTCAAATCCTTCAATCAGATAGCCCCCTCCTCCATCTCCGACCTCCTGACCCACACCCACAACAACAGATCCAGGAGGTCACTAGCCTCCAATACACTGATCACCCCAAGGGAAACCACAAAATGTACTCAGTCAACTAATAACAGAGCCTTTGCTTTCTATGCCCCTAGGTGCTGGAATAACCTCCCACCAAACACCAGATCCATCAAGGACCTCAAGCAATTCAGAAAAGCCCTCAAGCACCATCTATTCCTTCTCCACTTCTCGCTTCCCAACAGCATCGCCATACCTCCCACCATCCAACCCACTCCAGCTGTGCCTCACACATCACAGGCGAATTAGACCGGTCCCAATCTCATACCCTTTGTCTGGATATTTAAAATGATCTAGTAAAGTGTTAGATAGCAAAGACTAACACCACAATAATATACATCAATGAAAGCTGTAAATAGATGTATGTTCCTATACTGTAAATGCTCAATAAGTCCTAAACCTAAAATGTGGATATGCCTCATTGTAAATGGCTAACCTATTCACACCTGTTTATCGTTTAAAATGTACATAGTTACCCCAGTTATATATCCTTGTTACCTTTTCTGTTTAATGTAAGCAAAGGGCAGAATTGCACTTGCCCTGTACTAATATTTGTTGATTGTAAACCGCGCTGATGATAAAAAGTGTGGTATAGAAAAGCTTTAAATAAATAAATAAAAGGAGAAAAACACCAGAACAGCATTGATAATAGAGGTCTGTTCCAAATGATGATTCTGTAAATCGCATGGAGAGGCAGAAGATCTTGTAGTGCCAAGAAATGCAGACAAAAAGTCCAAGAAAACGTGACAAAAAGATACAAATTTTTCCCATCGTATTGGGAGCCATGGGTTTGATTAAAGAAGAATGTCTAAGCACATCTTGACAAACTACCCATCCATGTTACATCTTACGAACTCAAGAAGGAAGTTCTCTTTGGCACAATGCAAGTAGTACACTGAGCATTAGCTGTAAATTTGAGAGACTGCGATCATATTCCACATATCCTGGCTTAGAAGTGAGGTTCATGACTGTCATATGTGCAAAACTAACAAATACCTCAATACTAACACCCATTTCAAAAATACTTCCTTGAAAAGATTTTCCTTTTCATCAACAAAATAATAATTTTATTTGTATATAATTTTTATAAGCTTACTACAAGAGGAAAAGACCTCAGTTAGTCCCTTAAGTCTAAAACTGGATCAATGAATTTCTCAAAGGGCACCGGTCCTCATAGATCTAAAGAAACCCTGTGATAAGGAAGCTTATCATAGCTCAGGAAGGAGCTATAGAAAAGGTGAAGTGACTCTGAACAAGCAACCTGTCAGTTCTGGTAGAAATAAGAAAACAGAATTTTTCCATAAAAGACTACCAGTCCCAGAATGCACCAGGTTTCCAACAGCCATTAGAGGAGCTGAAGTGGGGAAACGTGTGTTCAATCAGGAGGGCTATGAGGTAATCCCCAAGCACTCATCTCAAAGGGCAGGGCCTGATTCAGCACAGCTGCGCTGTGTTAGGGTGGAGCACTCATCTAAGCAGAATAAAGGTAGAGTTTATTCTACAGAGAATCATCCTCAGCTTGGATATCCTCATCTTGGACATCTTCATGATCTTGGACAGCTTCATCATCTGGAGGATCATCAGAAGCAGAAGCCAGAGCGGACGGACAGAGAGGGCAAGAAACCCTTTGGAAGAAAGAAGAGAAAAGCATTTGGGAGGTCTAAAGGAGTCCATAGCAGTACGTATACTGGAAGGCATTCCAAAGGCAAGCTTACACCATTGGACTGGGGAAAGCCAGAGGAATATTGCTGCAGAGCTAGGAATCTCCAGACGGTACCTGTGAGGGAGACGGCTGCACTTGGAAGGGACCCTAGGACCCGTGCCAGAAGGTATGTGAAGAGAGACCCAGTGTCCAGGGATCTGGATTGGAAGGCTGGACATAAGAACTGGACTACATACTGGCCAGGCTATTTAGAGAGGAACTCTAACAGCAATGGAAGCTCAGGTATGAACACTGATCTATGCCCTAGCTATACCCTTGAAAGACAGCAGGGAAACAAGTATTCTCCTGAGAGTGCTCCATTGAGAAATTCCTCTGTGCCAATCCATGATATTGAACCCATGATTGTTGAAGAAGGGGGAGAGGTTATGGATCCAGGCTGTGAATACATGGATTGCTCTCTGTCTAAACTCCTTTGGTAATTTACTGTTACAAAGTACAACAACCATCACAAAGAAATACAAACTTGTTCTTTAATCTACTCAGAAAAGCTCCTGAGTAGGATTTTGAGCCACGCAATAGAAAGCAAGCCAGCTAAGGGGGTTTCAGCTGGATAACTGCTAGCAATTGAGCCTTACCTAATTGCTTGTGAGCTCTGAGAGAATCACTTCTGAGTCTGAGTGAAGATATAAGAAGTTAACCTGAAAAGAACAGTTTTTCCCTTCTTTGTGGGTTTTGCTTGTTTGATGCACTGCTAAGAAAATATTAGCTAGAGCCTACAGAAAAGACCAGTTTGTTACCAACCAGGTCTTTATTCTTTTGATTTGATTGCCTGACAAGTTCAACTGTTGTTGTCCTGATTTTGTTTTTCTAAGTTTAACACTGAAAGCAAGTATCCTGTTTTATGTGCTACCAAGCATATCTGTGTTGGGAGAAATAACCCCATAAATAAATATCTTATTGGCTTTACACTCAAGCACAACTAATTATTGTGAACGGCTGTGTCTGGTGTGAATGGACTACGTTTCCCACAATCCCTTGCAAATCATATTAATATATGCCTTTGCCATGACTGTAAACATTCTCACCCAGGCACCCGTCTGACAACCCTTGGGGGGTTTTTATTACAAAATTTGAAAATCAGCTCTTTGTATGGATGAGAATTCTGATAAGTAACATAGTACTCGTATGATGGCAGATAAGAGTAGCATGGTCCATCTAGTCTGTCCAGCAAGGTGGCAAGAGTAGGTGCACCTGCCGCTCCGTGCAGGTCACCCCTCCACATGCCTTTAAGGGTATACCCACCACTCTGTGCAGGTCACCCCTATTTGTTGAGATATAAGAGGTTTTTATTTTGATTTTATCCTGTTGCTATAAAGAGATCCACTATGTCTCCCCCATGCCATTTTGAATTCAGTCACTGTATTTGCCCCCACCACTTCCATCGGGAGGGCATTCCAAGCATCTACCACTCTTTCAATGAAAAAATATTTCCTGATGTTGCCTTTCAGTTTACCCACTAGCAGTTTCATGCTATGCCCTATCTTTTGAAAAAGGTTTGTTTGTTCATTAATACTTTTTAATTATTTAAAGGTCTGAATCATATGTCCCCTGTTCCTCCTCTCCTGTAGCATATATATATTCAGTCTTCAAGTCTCTTCTCATACATCTCCTGGATTATTTTATTTTAATTTTTTTCTGCTGAAATATCCTAATGTGATCAGAGATTGTGCTGCTAAATAGTGTGTGTGTGTGTGACTCAGGGTGTGAGAGACTGAGTTTGTGTGTCTGGCTAGGTAAAGGCAGGGCCATTCAATTATCTTTTACTTTTATTTAGTTTTCTGTAAAACTGAGAAATCTAGCCAGGTTTAAAAGAGAAAAAACAAACATTAAAAGATCCAGTAGCGTTAGTACAGGGAAAAGGCTAGTTCAAGAGTCTCTCTAGATCCCTTGGCAGCTCTAATGGTGGTAGCAAAGCTGTGATATCACAGCTGATGCCACTACACTTGCAGTGAGCTTTTCTCTTTGTACTGGCACATCGCTGCCCACAATTTCAATGGTGCTTAGTCCTTTTTAAGTCCTTAATTTTATTGCAGAGCGATACTGTTTTCTCTCTTTCTGCATTATAGTATGACCATAGTCCTGTTTTTGCTGTATTCATTAGGGATGAGCATAGTCAAAAAAAAGTTGTTTCCTGAATTTTCTCCAATTTTTGGAATTGTTTCCAGTTCATTTCACATGTTCATTTTACCTTTTTTGTATGCACATTAGAACTTTTTAGTGTATGCAAAAAGCTTAATTCATAAGTTTTGTGCGTACAGTTGACTTTGCATGCACTAAAATTAAGGTGCCCCCAACAAACTGAATGTATGCTGACGAATGCACATCCCTAGTATTGTGCATTAGGAGTGGCAAGACAATGACAGTGCAGGCTTCTGATGATAAACAGTATAGTTGCACCTTGATTTACTGATATCTTCTTGCATCAGGAAGAGCTTCAAAGGCTGCCAAGAGTAACTTCTCTTTGAGAATTAAACAGTCAAAAAATGGAAGACACTGAACGATTTCTTTTTGCAAATGTTGCTTGCACTAATCAGTGATTTTTCTAATAACACTACTCTGAATTCATAGCATGGGATAAATACAGATCTCTAAAGGAAATAAAATGGACTATAATACTTGATAAGGAAGGGCAGACTAGATAGGACATATTGTCTTTCTGCTGTCATGTTTCTATGAATTAGGGTTTTCTTTTTTCGATTTGTTTAAAAGTAGGGAGTAACATAGTAACATAGTGTATGACGGCAGATAAAGACCATCATGGTCCATCTAGTCTGCCCAGCAAGGTGGCAAGAGTAGGTGCACCTGCTACTCCGTGCAGGTCACCCATCCCTATGCCTCTATTTAGGAGTGTACCCACTAATCTCTGGACAGTTTCTCCAAATGGATTAGTTTTGCACATATGAACTAACAGGCTTAACAGGTGCAAACTAGCAAATATCTCAATACCAACCTGATTCACAAAAATACTCCTTTGAAAAAAAATTCTCTTTTCATCAACAAAATGATTTTATTTGTATATCATTTTTATAAGCTTACTACACGTGAAAAGACCTCAGTCACTTAAGTCACTGGATCAATGAATTTCTCTAAGGAGGGTAACCAATGCTCATAGGTCTAAAAAAAATAAAAGGTAAAAGAGCTGATTTTTAAATTTTGTAATTTAAAAAAACAAGGTTTTTTTTTAAAAATCAGAACCCTCATTCCATACAATCTTAAAATCATCAACTCAAAAGGATTTTGAAAAATAACTTATTTTGTAGGTATCAGTAAATTGCAATGACTGATACACACACATCCACAGTGTGAAAAAAAAGCTGCATTATTGCAAATAAGTGCTCAGCTGTATCATAAATCCACATCTGGTCATTCACCCCACATGGCCCCCTTTCGCCTTATGGCTTCTTCAGGGGTATAGCCAGATGACTATAGAAATGAGGACAAAAAATTTATTTAGACAATATATTAACCTATGGCATTACTATTTATATTCATTTTAAACTGGTATATAATTTACCAATGATAGTGGGTGGAGAGTTCCATTTAGACACTAATTAATACCACATCATTTAAACTCAGAGTTCTACAGCTTTATCTATATGAGGAAGAATCTTGAAGTACGACAAATTTAGCTTTGTTTTACATATGTACTGCTACACAATTCATCACATATAACTGGCTTACTTATCAAAAAGATCTTACCAACAAGCTTATTTCATATTCACTAGTTCTTACTCCCAAAAAAGGAATACAATTTAATACCATCAAATGTTACGCCTACCGTTCAACTGAAACCAGTTTTAAAACTTTGATTTCATCATTCGTATCAACCAGCATAGAGTGAAACTGAATGTATTATTATCACTGCTTGAATGCCATAGTGAGAGTACTTTTAATGCCATCAGTACATATGTACAGTAGCAGTACATATGCAAAACAAAGTTACATTTATGTTCTGCTGCAAGATTCTCCCTCACGAAGACAGAGCTCCAGAAATATGAGTTTAAATGATATGGTGTTAATTAGTGTTTAAGTGGAGCTTACCACCCACTACCATTGGTAAATTATGTATCAGTTTAAAATGAATATAAATTGTTCTCCCATAGGTTAATATATTGTTTAAATACATTTTTGTCCTCATTTCCACAGTCATCTGGCCATACTCCTGAAGCAGCCGTAAGACGAAACGAGGCCATGTTGGGTGAATGACTGGATGTGGGATTTAAGATACAGCTGTGCGCTTACTTGCAATAATGCAGCTTTTTGCATTGCAATTTACTGATGTGCCAGTACAAAGAGAAAAGCTCACTGCAAGTGTAGTGGCATCAGCTGTGATATCACAGCTTTGCTACCACCATTAGAGCTGCCAAGGGATCTAGAGAGACTCTTGAACTAGCCTTTTCCCTGTACTAACTCTACTGGATCTTTTAATGTTTGTTTTTTCTCTTTTAAACCTGGCTAGATTTCTCAGTTTTACAGAAAACTAAATAAATAAAAGTAAAAGATAATTGAATGGCCCTGCCTTTACCTAGCCAGACACACAAACTCAGTCTCTCACACCCTGAGTCACACACACACACACACACACACACACACACACTATTTAGCAGCACAATCTCTGATCACATTAGGATATTTCAGCAGAAATTTTTTTTAAAATAAAATAATCCTTTTTGGGAAACTTGCACATTCAGAGCCAAGGCTTTTTCTTAGTTTTCTTTTTTTCAAACTGGCAAACTTCTAGGTTCTTTTAAAGAGCAGCCAATTCCCCCAGCTGTATGCTAAACAGCAAAACTGTTTCTCGACTGCTGAAATGTTGTTGTTGTTGTTGTTGTTGTGTTTGGTTTTATTTTTGAGAAGCAGGGCTAATGTTCCCTCTTGAAAATCCAGGACTACTATAATCAGCAATTAAAAATTGGCAGTAGCTCTTCAGTTTAATTCCGTTACAGAAAACATCCAAATAAGCTTTATTCAAAAATTAGGAGATTGATTCTCTTTAATTCTCCTTGATTTTACTTTCAGTATTATAGCTTTTAAGGTATCGTTGAAAGTTAGACCAACTATTTAGCTTCAAAACCATTCCCTGTAACTTAAAAAAAAAATGTAAAATCCACTCTGAAGTTTTTATTTCACAAGCTAAATATGTCTCAAAATTATCATTTTATTTTTAACTTGCTGCAGAGCTTTGGTCAAGAACCTCAGTTACAATCCATCCTCAGTCCTAAAGTTAATTTCTCTAAGCAGAAATTCCAATTTTATGTCCGTATTCATCAATATCAATCACTAATGAATAAAAATCTTTTGAATTTTAGTCTAAATTCCCTAAATTCTATCCCTCTCAGCTCGACCACTAAGGTACACCTTCTCCTTACCGGGTCCAGCTCCAAACTGGCTACAGTAACTGAAAAGAATTCTCTACTATGTTCTAAGGCTCTCTGAAAAATTAGTGCTCTTCCTCTTCCACATCAATTGGTACCTAACCAACCTCAAAACAATCCATAACAAGCCTTTTAATAATGTATGACCCCCTAACAGCCATAGCCAGCACAACATTCATGAAAAACTGTACTTGCTTATTAATATGCAAACTGAGTCATTAGAATAAGTTTTCCCACACATTTTTCACCCCTTTACAGCACCCTGTGCTCTCCCTCTGCACTGCTATACTGTTTCCTCTTAACTGCCACGATCCTGGTTTGCACATGGATATAGTTTTGTTTTTGTTTTTTATTTATTAGCCTCCCGGGACCCTCCTGAGCCTGATGCTGCCCTTCATTTTACAAAACAAGGCTTCTGGTGCCTCATATTTACTTGTAGCCACAAATTGTGGCTTATTTATTATAATATTTATCCCTCTGGCCCCCAAAACCACTATAAGATGCCTCGACCTCCCCACCCTAGCCGAACAGATGATCACAGGCCAGGCCCAACAGCAGGCACTAATTTGGACAGCATTTGGCCTTCCCTGTTCCCTGCCCTGCCCCTTCTCCAAGAACACTGGGACCGCTGGAGCCACAAACTGAGCTCTCCAGCGGCAACCCGGTGCCCCAACAAGGCTTCCCCATGTGGCCCCATTTTTGTTATTAATTTATGTTGCTGCTGCAGATATTCAAACCCACAGCTACAAAATTGCCATGGTTTCTGACTGTCTTCTGCCTGCTTTTTGCCCTGAGCCTGTCCCGCACAAGCCATAATGATCACATCTCAGTCACACAAAAAAAACAAACCCCAAGGCACAGAAACTCTGTGATCCACTGCCAGCCAACCTCTCCTAGCATCCCCGAAGCTGCCAGGTGTATATATATATTTTTAATTATAATCTCTGGTTACACTAAATTATAAGCCAGATAAGTGACAGCTGAAAATTGCCGCTAACTGAATAAATTCACCATTTCTCCAGTTAGTACTGCTTAGCTTGGATATTCTGCATACTGCCACTGAATATCCCACTGATATTTAAGCACCGCTGCAGTTTGAATGTCAGTCATTTTAACAATCAACCCCTTTATTCACAGTGCACTTAAAGATGTCATTGCACTTTATATGACAAAATTTAATAAACTAATGACCCGTGGAATGAAAACATCCTAGAAAGGGTTTGGTTTTTTTGTTTGTTTATTTTTTAAATTTCCACACAGGGTAGTAGTATTCAGCTGCAAAATCTTTTTTTTCCGGAGGATGTAGTAAAAGCGACTAATTTATAGTGAGGTTTGGACAAGTTCCTGGCGGAAGAGTCCATTAGCCAAGTAGACTTGGAAAATCCATTGTTTGTCCCTCAAAATGAACTATGAGAAATAGATAAACTTTTTGGATTGGCTGTGTAGTTGTGACTGACCACTGTGAGAGGTATGATGCTGCGCTCAATGGACCTTTGGTCTGATTCACCCTGACTATTCATTATGTTCTTCCACTGAACAAGGAGGTGTAAGTACTGTATCTTGCTTAACTCACATCATGCAATAGTAGTGAAACCAGCCTCTCACTGGGGATGAGGGTAACTGCAAGGTCCTAGACCAGGGATGCTAAACAGTTAATCCTGGAGAGCCATAAACTAGTTTTCATATCATCCTACTAGACCAGTCCAGACCAGTGGGTTGTGGCCCCCTACCATCAGATGTGGAGACAAAAAACATTCCAGAGGTTTCTTATGACACCACTGCTATTATCAGTCTGTGTCTCTAGGGGCATGATTGAATATTTCTCTGTCTCCAGCAGATGATAGATGCAAGTTTTTCAGCTCTGCTGAAATCGGAACAAAGGAAGTTTGAAGAAAGAGATTAATTTCACTCATAAACAACCATCTTTGGCTGACAATGACTAGAAAGTGACGTGGGAGGTTCCACTAGATACCCTTCAAACTGGTTCTCTTTTTAGAAGCCATAAGAAGGGGAATTGGTTCAACTCCATGTCTTGTCATGTTAAAGACCTTTTGAGCAGCCAGAAATTATAAAAAAAAGTTTGGAGGAGGAAGTGACTTCAGCCAGCTGGATGGACGTCTGAGCTTGTGGCTCAGTTCAGGCTGCCCTAATATAATTTGTGAATCCACCTCTATCGATCTTTGGTGTATCACAGAGCTCTCTCAGTAGATATCTTCACGTTAACAACACCATAAAACCTTTTGTCAACATGACAAAAAGTCATAGACATGAAAGAATTTGCGTTCCAAGCTGGAAGAGGTGAAAGTTGTGAGCTGGAAAGATGGGGCTGAGTGAGGCAGAGGAGCCGAGTGATGACAGCAACAGTGAAAGCGAGAGGGCAAGCAGAAATGAGATGTAATTGGTGATGAGCAAAGATTAGTTATGGAGTTGATTTAAGGACCTAAAGAAGGAAATAATGACAGTAAAAGTGGATATTGCAGTGCTGGTGGCAGAGCTTCAAGAAGAGGTGACTTGAGTTGGGCCTACGGCTGAAGGATTGTGAAATGCGTAGAGGAAATGGGTGAGGAGCAGGATGAGCTTTAGAAGCAAGCACAGTGGTAGAGCAGGCAAAGGAGCAGCTGGCTTTAAAAATTGAGGGCTTGGAAAATCGTAAATGATTTTCTGTAAACCATGTAAATGTCTTTGAATACTGGGCCCAATTTATCTTTTCTGCTTTGGGGACATAATCTCCATAACACAATTCAAGAGAGGTCCCACAACAATTTTAACACTAGCTCATTTTACCATTCACTTGATAAGCTCTGAGCAATAAGGTATTTATTTTGGAGCCAGATATTGTATTAAGACAGCTATGTGCCACTATGGCACATAGCCATTGCTGCCAACTCCTAACCCTAGATATTCAATGCTGGGATCATATGCAGCCCGGCATTGAATATCTGGGGTCACCGCACAGCCTCCAATACTGTAGTCGCTAACCAGGTAGTGGTGCAATATCTCTGCTACCTGGGTAGCGACTGTCGCTGCCCCGATGCTAAGAGGTTAGCATCAGGGCATATAGCAGCTTTAGTTGGGGATATTTAGCGGCATTTACATGGTTTACAGGTCTGTAAACCGTGTAAATGCCTTTCCAATATCAGGCCCTTGGTTTCTATATTTGGGGATTATAGATTATAGGGTAAGTGCACATTCTACGGAGATACTCGATAAGTTGAAAGTGGGATTCCTGGGGTGGGATTGTGCGTCAACATATATGTTCTTTTTGTATTTTGACTCTTCTACTTTTTCTTTGGGCTTTACTTTTAACAAAAATAAGGATCTCAGTAAGGGTATTACTAGATGGGGGAAGGGAAGGAGAATTGTGCTGATGTCTTACATTGTAACCCACTAGAGTGATTTTTCTGTTTATGCAAGTGCTATGATCCTTGGATGAAAAATGTTAATAGAAAAGGAGTTTGACAAGGTTTCGTCACAACCTTGCACAACCTCATTGCCCCTCCCCCACCCCCCACCCTCTACTGTCCCCTGAAGAAGGCTATTCAGAGGAATGTGACTGCAGGTCTGGTGACAGGGGAGTAGCACTAAGCCTGTAATGATTTTTCCTGCCTTGAAGCTCCCCAGGGGTGAGTATAGAACTAAAATTTAAAATGTCACTAGGGAGCTATCGGAGAAATTAACCTTAGAAGGTTCTCTACAGTAGACTCCTGCTCTTCTTTCAGTTTAGTCTGTTAGACAGGCTTTCACTTGCTTGACTCTGCTTAAATCATTTTGCTAGGTGTAACTGTATTTCATTTAAGAACATAACTGTCCAACTCAGCATGGTTTATTTTATTGGGATGACTTTCCAAGGGCTGCAGAGCAGAGATGGTGTCCACCTATCCAAGAAGGGTCAAAGTGTCGTCTGCAGCAGACTGGCTAATCTTCAGAAAAGGGCTAGATTTGTTGGGGATGGGTGAAGAAAGCCACTAGGTAAGTGAAAGCCCTCAAGTAAGTAAAGCATTAAATACCTCTGTAGAAATGGGTAAAAGGGGCAGCATCTTGAAATCAGTGTGCATAATTGCCCATAATATGGGAAATAAGATCTCGGATGTTGAGGCTTTAATGGAAGAGGCTGACTCAGATTTAGTGGCGATTAGAGACATGATTCACGGACAGCTATGACCGGGCTATACTTTATTCAGGAAGGACAGAATAGGAAGAAGGGGAGAAGGAGTGGCAATGTATGTGAAAATATTAAAGCTATAGAATTGCGGGGCTTAAAAGGAGAAGAGAGGAGGCACTGTGAGTTAAACTAGAATGAGGGAAAGTGAAATCTGTTTGCAATGGAGTGATATACAGATCCCCTCACAGGGAGTAGAAGTGGATGAAGATTTAATAGAAGACATACTCAGCATTGCCAGGAAAGGAGAAGTGCTACTGATAGGTGATTTCAACATGTCTGATGTTAGCACGGCAGGGATGTGCCAATTATCATCTAGAAGTAAGGAGATCTAGATTCTCTGCAGGGATGTTATAGTGGGAGATCATCTCACATCCAGTGATCATCAGATGGTATGGTTCAGTATTAGGACTAGGGCTGATATAATCCATTCCTTATCGTCCCTCCTGTCCAGTCCTGCACTTCTGGGTAGTCAACCTCTTCCAGCAGCTTGGAGACTGAGCATGTCCTCTTTTGATAACATCGGTGTACTTTAGATAGCTGGCATCACTCACCAGCCCCAGTAAGCTGTCTCCAAGCAGCTGGAGGAGGTAGTGAACCAGGGTGCTGGACTCACTGAAGGGACAACTAAGGAATAGATGGTTAGATTTGAAGTTTTTTATTTTCTGGTTTGAGGTAGGACTTGAGCGGGCAATTTTCAAAATAAAAATGAAAAGACAAAGTCTGATTGCCCCAAGAACAACATTGTGAATGGATTGCTGAGGAAAGAGAGGTTCCTCCCCAAATGTGAAGGAGAAGGCTTTGGGGATTTAAAAATGGCCAGATACAGTAGCGGCTCCTGAATATATTACTGGGTGAGGAGTCCACAGTGAGCAAAGGGCCTACAGGCAACATTCTACCTCTATGCCAAAGCTGGGATACAAGGCTTAGCGTGAGGCAGGAAGACGGGCAGTAGCGGCTCTGTTGCCAGGAAACAGCTCCGTTCAGACCAGTGAGTGGGGGTTGTTAGGCTGTGGGGAGTACAGTGGTGTGGTCCAAATTCCCCAGGAGTGTTGGCCGGCACACTGCTGTACCCAGTGTGGCTGATCAGTTCTTCAGCAGCGTGGGAAAAGCACCATTTTTAGGCGGCATTTGGTTGCTCACAGCAGAAATTGCTGAGAGAGAGACTCTCTGGATGCTGGGT
Organism: Ichthyophis bannanicus; assembly: GCA_033557465.1. Taxonomy (NCBI): domain Eukaryota; kingdom Metazoa; phylum Chordata; class Amphibia; order Gymnophiona; family Ichthyophiidae; genus Ichthyophis; species Ichthyophis bannanicus. The sequence continues at coordinate 1,088,252,254 of CM066032.1, read as the reverse complement.
AGAAACCCCCTCCCCATGATTTATTGTTTCTGAGCGGTTTTAATTTCCAGAAGAGAAAAGGCAGAATAGGAAGCTGTGAGTTTCTCATAGCACAGTTAAGCTCAGGGTGAGTTTGAGGCAGTGAATTTCTCCTCTGGCTCACTATTCTGGAGGACTGGGTTTATTTATTTATTTATTTATTTTATTTATTTATCTATATTTATATCCCGCTTTTCACCGGGTCAAAGCGGTGGAACATATAACAGGGGGGGGGGGGGAATCAAAAAGTGTGTGTGGGGGGGCCCATCACCAGGGTCTACATTAATGATTTTGGATGGACATAGAGACCGACAAGATAGACAGAAGGGAGCGATCAGCAGAAATAGGACATGCCAGTAAGGCTGTAGTGTGGGGAGTGCAGTGCCCAGCAGGGGTCTGTCTCGGATGCAGGCATTTGCCATGACTATGAGAAAGAGGCCCGGTCAATAGAACAGGACCTGCACGATGGCACGGAACAGCTATTGGCGCACAGGCTCCTCATGATGGGAGGGGAGGGGAGAGGAGTACCTTACAGAACCGAGAAGGGCAGAACTCTGCAAAGGGGGATGGCAGAAGTTCGGTTACTATTCCTCCTCTGCTAGAGCCTTATGGCAGGGCCCATGCCTCTCCCAGACCTTCCACATCTCAGGGTCTAGGTGGTGGAGGTGTCTCAGGAGGGTTTTCCCCCGAGTTTGTTGTTCTTATACATAAGGTGTTCTGGATGCAGCAACATGGGTGAAAAAGGCCTGCGGACATGTGAGAGTCTGAACAGGACATAGAAGCGTCCAAAAGAGTTAAGCTAGTGGGGGCCTTGGGGGAACATTCCCCATTGTCAGAGGAGCCGGACAAGTTGGACCAGGACATGGAGTTGGATATAGAAGGAGAAGAGCTGGAAGAAGGAGAGATTCCACAGGAGGAGGAGTCGCGGATTGTCCACATGTTCCACTGGGAGGAGTTGGCGGCGCTCACTGAGGAGTCCTTAAAGACACTTAATATGCCCACGGGGCTCCTGGTGTGGGAAGAGGCACTAGAGGACCTGCTACTCCAGGCGGTTTGGAAAACGCAGAAGGTTTCCAGTGCATAGAGTGACTAGGGCTGATATAATCCATTCAAAAGCGAAGGCCTTAGACTTCAGGAAAACTACGTTTGCCAAGATGGGACAATACCTCAACGAGTCATTAGCAGGATGGCAACAGTTGACGGATGTAGAAGAGCAAGGGGCAAAACTGAAATGAGATATTTTAAGGGCAATAAACCTTTTTGATAGAAAGGTAAATAAATGTAAAAGGAAAAGAAGACCACTATGGTTAAGAACATACAGTAATAACATCAAGCCCAGTATCCTGTTGCCAACAGTGGTCAATTCAGGTCACAAGTACCTTGCAGGTTCTGAAAAAGGCACCCAGGTTCCACAGTGCTTGTCCTGGAGCAAGCAATGAATTTCTCGGGTCCTTTCTAATAATGGTTTATGGACCTTTCCTCCAGGAACTTGTCCAAACCTATTTAAACCCAACTACATTAACAGCTTTTACTACATCCTCCTGTAACAAATTCCAGAGTTTGTTTACATGTTGAGTGAAAAAATATTTTTCTTATTAGTCTTAAATGGGTTACATTGTTGCTTCATTGCGTGTCCCCTAGTCTTTCTACTTTTTGATGGCATAAACAATTGATCTACGTATGTTAACTCGTTCCACTCCATTCATTAATTTATAGACCCCTATCATATCTCCCCTCAGCCATCTGTTTTCCAGGTTGAAGATCCCTAACCTTTTAAGCCTTTCCTCATAGGGGTATCCTCTATCCCTTTTCCCATTTTTGGTGGCTCTTCTCTGTATCTTTTTTAATTCTGCTTTATCCTATCCAAGAAACACAGTTGTTACTACATGAGGAATTTAGATTGACCCACAAAAATATCAAAGTATGGTGTGCATCTAATTCTCTAAAGAAAAAAACTGGGGGAGTGGTGATATTATTGTCCTCTGATATAGATGTTAAGCCATTGGACATGCTTAAAGATAAAGAAGGCCAATTTGTATTTGTGAAATTTGACCTGGGGGGGGGGGGTCAAAGACTCACAGTAGGTAGTGTCTATGCCCCCAACGTGACCCAGGGTCTTTTCTTTGAGGGATTAGCCCAATAGGGGGTTTCATGGAGGGAAAACTGTTCATGGGAGGGGATTTTAATAAAGCTTTCAATCCTGGGCTGGATACCTCTAGAGCAGGGGTCACCAACCTGCGGCCCACGAGGTCCCTTCGTGCGGCCCGCGAGGCTCTACCCCGGTTAACATTACGTGCGGCCCGCCAAGGATTCCCGCCATTGTATCCACGCGCTCGCAGCTCACCGACGACCACCTGCAAGCGTCCCTTCTCCTGTCAGTGTCATCTGTGAAGCCGGACTTTAAGCGTTTGTCTGCTAGCATGAATCATCAGCCATCTCATTAAATTCAATAAAGGTGATCAGCCATTGTTTTCATAATTTTGCGTTTGTTGTTTTTTTTCGCGGGGGCGGGGAGAAGGGGGGTGCGGCCCGCGAGGCTCCCGGTAGTCTAGAGGGATGGTGTCTGCTCTGACATCTGGCCACAAGGGGTTGTGGGAGCTAGTGAAAACTTTTGAACTAATCGATGGGTGGCAGTCACATCACTTGCAGGATCAGGACTACTCATTTTACTCGGGGGTACATGACACATGCACACGAATTGATTGATTATATTTGGATTTCAAGAGGATTCATTAAGGCGATTTGGGGTAGTGAAATTGCTGACCAGAATTGGTCCGATCATGCACCCGTGTGGTTAGAGTTGACTCTAGGGCCTAGGAAGGGACAGAAAGGGGTGTGGAAACTTAATAATTCATTGTTAGAAGACCTGGAGATTTGCCACCAACTTAGTGAGGCTATCAGGGACTATCTGGACATAAATGAACACTGGGGAATGCAATCCTGGTTTAGTGTGGGACTCCCTTAAAGCTGTGCTCTGAGGTTATTTGATTAGCTGGGGTTCCTGTAAAGAAAAAAGAATGGTGTTTCCTTAAGGAAAGATTACATAAAGAGATTGGGGAGATTGAAAAGAAGCTTAAAGCAGGGAAACGGGATGGTTTGCTAAAGGGAAAACTGGAGGAGCTCTGACAACAATTGCAGGACTTACAATTGTATGAAATAAAGAGGGACCTGGAATTGCTTAGACAAGAGCATTTCGAATTTGGAAATAAGGCTGGCAGGCTACTGGCCTTTTGGTTGCAGAAGGCCAGGGTAAAAAAACAGTAGTTGGAAGATTAAAAATCAGGAGGGAGTGCTGGTCTCAGACCAAGAGGGAATTCAGCTTTGTTTCTTATCTTTTTTTTTTTTTTTTTATACCTCAGAATTGGAATTGTAAGTAGAAGCTGAGCAGATCAGAGAATATCAACAGGGGTGTACTCTTCCGATGCTTTCTGAGGAGGAACAGAGCTTGTTAGGAAGACCTATTACAGCTGCAGAGATATTGTTGGTTATCAAACAACTAGCTTGTTTTAAGGCACCGGGATTCGATCGATACACCAATTTGTTCTATAAAACATTCAGTGATTAATTGGTAGACCTTCTTGCAAAAATGTATAACAGCTTCTTGCAAGTGAGGCATATGCCTCCATCCATGCGGGTGTCAGGGGTGACTATTTTGCCCAAAGAGGGCAAAAACCCCACTCTATGTGGATCATAAGAACATAAGATATGCCATACTGGGTCAGACCAAGGTCCATCAAGCCCAGTATCCTGTTTCCAACAGTGGCCAATCTAGGTCATACGTACCTAGCAGTTTCCCCAAAAGACACAGGTTCCACAATGCTTGTACTGGGTCAAGCATTGATATCCTGGGTCCCTTCTTAATAATGGTTTATGGACCTTTCCTCCAGGAACTTGTCCAAACCTTTTTTAAACCCAGCTACACTAACAGCCTTTACTACATCCTCCGGTAACAAATTCCAGAGTTTGATTACACGTTGAGTGAAAAAATATTTTCTTTTATTAGTCTTAAATAGTTTACCCTGTAGCTTCATTGCATGTCCCCTAGTCTTTCTATATTCTGATAACGTAAACAATCGATCTACGTTTACCCGTTCCACTCCGTTCATTAATGTATAGACTTCTATCATATCTCCCCTCTAGTTAAAGAGCCCTAACCTTTTTAGCCTTTCTTTATAGGAGTATCCCTCCATCCCCTTTACCATTTTGGTGGCTCTTCTCGGAACCTTTTCTAAACGCTATATCCTTTTTAAGATACGGCGACCAGAATTGCACACAATATTCAAAGTGCGGTCTCACCATGGAACGATATAGAGGCATTATAATATCTTTTGTTTTATTTTCCATTCCTTTCCTTATGATACCTAGCATTCTATTTGCTCTCTTGGCTGCCGCTGCACACTGGGTCGAGGGTTTTAACATGTTATTCACAATGACGCCTAAATCTTTTTCCTGGGTGGTGGTTCCTAAAGTGCAACCTTGCATCGTGTAACCATAGTTTGGATTGTTCTTCCCTAGGTGCATAACTTTGCACTTGTCCACATTAAATTTCATCTGCCATTTTGATGCCCAGCCTTCCAATTTATCAAGATCCTCTTGCAATTTTCCACAATCCTCTTGGGTTTTAACAAGTTTAAATAGTTTTATGTCATCTGCAAATTTGATAACCTCACTCATTATTCCACTTTCCAGGTCATTTATGAATATGTCAAAAACAGCGGACCCAGCACAGATCCCTGGGGTACACCACTATTCACCTTTCTCCATTGGGAAAATTGGCCATTTAGCCCAACCCTCTGCTTTCTATCTTTTAACCAGTTCCTGATCCACAGTAGTACACTGCCTCCTATCCCATGAATCTTTAGTTTTTGCCAAAAGTCTCTGATGAGGGACCTTGTCAAAGGTTTTCTGAAAGTCCAGATACACTATATCAACTGACTCACCTTTGTCCACCTGTTTATTCACACCTTCAAAAAAACATAACAGATTAGTAAGACAAGATCTTCCTTGTCTAAAGCCATGTTGGCTGTCTCCCATTAGGCCATGACTATCTAAATGCTGAGTAATTTTATTCTTTATGATGGTTTCTACCATTTTTCCCGGTAATGACGTCAGGCTCACCAGTCTGTAGTTTCCCGGATCACCCCTGGAACCCTTTTTAAAAATTGGTGTTACATTGGCGATCCTCCAATCTTCAGGTATTAGAGATGATTTTAATGATAGTTCACAGATTGCAAACCTGCTTTTAGTAATCTCATATTTCAGTTCTTTCAACACCCTTGGATGTATACCATCCGGCCCAGGTGATTTGCTACTCTTCAGTTTGACTAATAGTTGTAATACATCTTCCCGATGTATCGCTATTTCCTTCAATTCTTCCGCACCTTTAAATACCACTTCAGTCATGGGTAACATCCCTATATCTTCCTCAGTAAAGACCGAAGCAAAGAATTCATTCAGTCTCTCTGCTATCGCCTTGTCACCTCTTAGTGCCCCTTTAACTCCTCTATCATCTAATGGACCAACTGACTCTCTCACAGGTTTTGTGCTGCAAATGTACTTGAAAAAATCTTTATTTCGCATTTTTGCTTCCGCAGCAAGCTTCCTCTCAAATTCTCCCTTTGCCTGCTTTATCAATGCCTTGCATTTGACTTGCCAGTGCTTGTGCTGTTTCTAGGTTTCATCGTTTGGCTCTTTTTTCCATTTCCTGAAAGATGCTTTTTTGGCAACAACAGCCTCTCTGACCTCACCTTTAAACCATGCTGGCAGTTTTTTTTACTTCCTTCCACTTTTCTTAAAGCGTGGAATAAAGCTGGCTTGGGCTTCCAAGATAGTATTTTTCAACAACACCCAAGCTTGATGTAAGTCTTTAACCTTTGCAACTGCTCCTTTTACTTTTTTCTTAACTGTTTTCCTCATTTTATCATAGTCTCCCTTTCAAAAGTTAAAAGGTAGTACTGTGGATTTCCTTACTATCCCTCCTCCACTAATTAAATCGAAGGTGATCATACTATGATCACTATTGCCAAGTGGCCCCAACACCCTTATCTCTTGCACTACATCTGGTGTTCCACTAAGGACTAGGTCTAATCTTGCTTCCCCTCTGGTCGGTTCATGAACCAGCTGCTCCAAGAAGCAGTCATTTATTTCATCTAGGAACTTTATCTCCCTAGCATGTCCTGCTGTGACACTGATCCAGTCGATACCGGGGTAATTGAAATCACCCATTATTATTACTGTGCTGTAACTTTTGTTAGCTTCCTTGATTTCTTTGAGCATTTCATCATCCATTTGTTCATTCTGGCCAGGCAGTCGATAGTACACCCCCACTGCCATCGCCTTCCCCTTTTTACATGGAATTTCAATCCATAGAGATTCTACAGCAAATTTTGTTTCCTGCAAAACTTTAATCCTTTCTGACTCAATGCCCTCTCTAACATAGAGCACAACCCCTCCACCAATTTGATCAGCTCTATCATTACAATATAGTTTGTACCCAGGTATCACAGTGTCCCACTGGTTGTTCTCCTTCCACCATGTCTCTGATATTCCAATCATATCTAACCTCTCGTTTATTGCTATATATTCTAACTCTCCCATCTTGTTTTTTAGACTTCTAGCATTTGCATACTGTCGTGACCCTCGCCTGGGCCAAAGGCTTAGAGGCATAGGGCTGCCAATGTTTGTCCTTAAATAAAGAGTTACTATCTTTGTCTCCAGCAGGGAAGTCTGGGACTTGTAGTTGATTCTTTTACTCAAAGACAAAGTAGTGTGAGACCGTTGGTTTTTAAGGCAAAACAAGAATTTTATTTAGGTTCCCATAAGCACTAAGGTTCAACGCAGACATAAGGATTATTCTCCAAGTAAATAATAACAGGACACATATGCAAATGGAACTGAAGAAACTGAAAGAACCTTTAAACATGTGCAGCTGTTTTCAGCAAAACCATTTCAGCAAGTAAATCACAGCTTCCTTTGTTCGTCCAGCACAGCTATATTTCTTCATTTATCAGGTGCTGCTTCAGTTATCAAACTCTAGGTTAAGCAAGGGTTCTTTACCTTAGAAGAAATTCCTGGCATTCACATGGCTAGGTAAAACCCTGCTTCTCACAACTTCTGTTAACACTTTTTATCATCAACTTTCAAAGTTCCTTCTTACACAAAGAACAGTCCATAGGAGACTCATCAGTAACAGAATCCTGCCCAAAAGAGTCAATTTATGTTCCAAGAGTCAATGTATGTTCCAAGTTTAAACTCCTGTTACAATGTAAGCACAGAACAGACTTCTGACTGTGCACCCTTGTTGTATGTAAACCGCACTGATAACAAATAGCGCGGTATATAAAAGTTATAAAATAAATAAATAAATAAATAAATTTGCATTTCTTCCTGTGCTACAAAATGCTTGTCTGTCTCTGGGTTTTCATTAACTCCTTCAAGCTTACTATTCTGTAGGAACTTCTGAATTTCCTTCCACAGCTGCTCTCCCTGATATGGAATATTTGTACCTTGAGAGTGGGGCTTCTTTCCCTGGATCAATTGCCTCAATGCTTCAATTGTGTTCAACTCTGGTTCTCTGCCCTCGGCTGGGTTCTGGTCACTTCCAGTTGTAACCGTATTCACCCACCTTCTGGCAGCTTGAATTCTCTGAGCTGGTTCATGAACACTCTGCACTGCAATCTGATCCTCGTTGTCAGCAACTCTCCCAGCCACCCATCTGCTGGTTTCTGAATTAAGAGTACCTCTCTTACAAGGACTGCTTCCTCTGTTGCTGCTTCCTCTCTTGCTGGAGCCGTTCTCCATCTCGGAGTCAAACTTCCCACTTCTCCTTTTCCTCTCCTCTGAACAGGGCTTATAAAGCTGTTTCCTAACTAACACTCCCCTGTCTCTGCACAGGTGATTATCATTACCCTCCAAGCCTGCACTTACGTTAGAGCTTGGGTGTGGCTTGGCTTCAGCAACTACATGCTTCTTTCCTTTGCCTGCAGTCTGAACCCTGTGAATACTTTGCCTGTCTCTCACCTTAAAGGCATATTCACTGTTTTCTTCTGTTTCCATCGGCTCAGCACAGCTCTCATCACAATACAAGCATCTTAGAGACTGTATTTTATTCATATTAATTTGGCTATTGGTAGACATGGGTAATTTGGGATCTTTAAGCTCTGTCTGCTCCATACTCGAGGGCATTTAGACTACTTTACTCTTTTTTTGAACCTCTCTGTTTTTGGTAGTATCCTTCAAGGATACATTCTTCCGAACCATCCGCTCTTGGGCGACTGTCGGCTTTCCCCTATTATCTAGTTTAAAAGCTGCTCTATCTCCTTTTTAAAGGTTAATGCCAGCAGCCTGGTTCCATCCCAGTTAAGGTGAAGCCCATCCCTTCAGAAGAGCCCCTCCTTTCCCCAGAATGTTCCCCAGTTCCTAACAAATCCAAAACCCTCATCTCTGCACCATCGTCTCATCCACGCATTGAGACTCCAAAGCTCTGCCTGCCGTTTGGGTCCTGCATGTGGAACGGGAAGCATTTCAGAGAACGCTACCCTGGAAGTTCTGGATTTCAACTTCCTACCTAAAAGCCTAAATTTAGCCTCCAGAACCTCCCTACCACATTTTCTTATGTCATTGGTACCGAAATGTACCAAGACAGCAGACTCCTCCCCAGCACTATCTAAGACCTTATCTAGGTGGCGCGTGAGGTCCGCTACCTTCGCACCAGGCAGGCATGTTACCAGGCGATCCTCACATCCACCAGCCACCCAGCTTATCACCCCATCTCCCTGCTTGGTATAGACCAAAAAACATTTGCAAAGGTCCTAGCTAAGCGCTTGCAACCTCTTCTCCCTAAATTAGTACATTACAATCAGTCAGGCTTTATTTCGGCATGCCAAGATTTGGACAATGTACGTAAGATCCTTAACGTAACAGGAGCTAAGAGCCTGGGAAGGTCGGCAGCTCTCCTCGCTGTCAACGCCAAAAAGGCTTTTGATAAGGTGTACTGGCCCTATCTTTTCCAGGTGTTGGAAAAAGTATGTCTGGGAGTGATCATTTCAAAACTGGATAAAAGTTCTTTACACAGACCCTTCAACCTGCCCTAAAATCAATGCAGATTATTCGGATCCCTTTACATTAAGAAGTGCATGTCAGGGATGCCCCCTCTTACTACTTTTGTTTGCTTTTGCCATGGAGCCCTTGGCTCAGTGCATATGCAATAGGGATGATATTGTGGGGTTGAAGGGGGCTTAACCAGAATACATGCTGTCAATATTTTCTGGTGATTTGTTGTTCTCCCTTGGGGAACCAGAGCATTCCTTGGGTTATGGATGAGCTAGAGATATTTGGCAGAATGTCCTATTTCCAGAGGAACAGTGTAACATTCAATTTGCCTTCCTCTTCCACTGGGCAAAGAAAGAAATTCGATATTTGGGGGTGAATATTACAAGGATCCAACCTACGTTTTTAAGAGGAACTTCACTCCACTATGGAGGAAGATTTTGTTCCGACCTCCAACAGTTGAAAAAACTTTATTTATCTTGGTTTGGGTGGATAAACAGTTTAAAGATGATGGCGCTTCCTAAACTTTTATCTCTTCCTCTCTCTTCAGGTTTTAATACCAGACAGCTATTTTAAACAATGGCAGAGAGAATTTTTGAGATTTGTATGGAATTATAAACACCTCCGAGTGACCTGGCAGACTTTGTGTGGAGCATGGGATGCTGGGAGATTAACACTGCCAGATCTACAAAAATATTACGATGCAGCTCAACTTCAAGCTGCTGTGGAATGGCAGATTAATGGGTGGAAGGAGTGGGTTTGTTTGGAACAGGGGTTGGTAAGAGCATGTCCTTTAAGATAACTTTTTTGTGGGGGGAGAGGGAAGAGATCAGACAAGCTGTGGGCTGCAACCCCTGGGTGGGACTTACCTTAAGGGTCTGGGTGAGGCAGCATCTGCTCTTTAAGGGTCAGTTGACTTTTAGCCTTACCCCCTGCGATTTAAGTCATGCTTCTTGCCTTGGTTGCTGGATGCAACTTTTCATAGATGGGATAGCATAGGACTGGAATATTGGGCAGTTTTTGAAAGAGGGGGCATGTAAATCATTTGAGAACCTTCAGCAGGAATTTGGCTTAGTAGCGGCTGATTTTTTTTTTTCCAGTATGCTGTTATTTGAAAGCATTAGTATGCTCTGGATTGGGGGGATGGGAAAGTAGACTAGAGTCCATCTTTCGAGGGGGACGCTTTGAAAGGCTGTTTATCCAGACTTTATAAAGCCTTAGGGGGGGGAGGGGAGAAAGGGGCAGTCTTTGCATTTAGCTCAGTGGGAGCGAGACTTGGGGGTGGAATAGGATGAACAAACTTGGGCCATATTAATTCAAACTTTATATAAAGGTCTGCAGGCAATATATTTAATCGAGAACAACTATAAGATGTTTTACAGGTAGTATTGCACACCTCTGAAGTTACAGAAAATGGGGGTGGGGAATGGGGCCTGCTGGCGCTTTTGGTTACTGGGGCTCATTTGTACACATCTGGTGGGCATGCCCCCAGGTTATCCCCTTTTGGAAGGAGGCCTTTGAGGTGCTTATCCAAATAGTGGGGAATGAAGTTGTGCCGGACCCATCGGTGGCCCAATTGAATAGAGGGATGGGAGAAGGTCGCTTGGGGGGAAAAAATGGTGGTTAGTTTTTCCTTGGGGTGCGGCTAACCCTAGCCCAGTATTGGAGACATCCACAAATCCCACCTATGAGCCTAGTGATAGAAAAAATTTGCTATATTCAGGATATGGTGAAGCTCACCGCAATCCATTTTTCTTTGGGTGTGGGTGCCCTTTTGAAGTGTGGTGGTCTAATAGTGAATGAGTGGTATGGGGTCAAGGTCCTGCGATGCAGTTGATTTGAGTGGGAGAAGTAAGAGGAGGGAGAAGGTTGTAGGGAGCTCCTTAGCTATCGGGTGCTTTAATGGTGGGAGAAGATATGTTTATCCCTAGATCGTTAATTGACCTAAACTGTTGATATTACTATTGCTCCCTCGAGTGGGGGGGAGGGAGGGGCGAAAATAGGGAACATGAAAGCAATATTGCTGGAGACACCCCAAAACCTATATTGTAAGATTGTATTTGGTTGTCTTGTTGTGTTGGGTGGTGTTGCCCTGTAGCTGAGATCGTTTTGTTTGTTTGTTTGAGTGCTCAATAAAAGAAATTTCAATAAAAAAAAAAATGGAAAATAAAAGATGGAAAAGCCTGAAAGACCTGAATTGGGTCAGGAAGGGGAATGGAACCCCCAGAGGACAAAATTAAAGCAAAAGTAACTAACTAAAACGAAAATAAATAAAAACAGAGACAAACAGTAAAAATACATGAAAAGTACAAGAACAAGAGCAATGGTATCCCTTTGATCTCAGCGTCCCCTGCCGCACTTCCGGGGCTTACCACTTAGCGCCTGCCCTGCCTTTAACCTTCATCCTATGACCCTTCATTATAGAGCTTCCTTTCAGCTGGAAGAAGGCCACCTACTGTGTATTTATACCATGGAGGTATTTAAATGCCTCTATTGTGTCACCCTTTCCTGCTTTTCCTCCAAAATAGATTTATTAGGATATTTGTCTATCCCTATGTGCCTTATGACAAAGTTCACTGACCATTTTAATAGACCTCCTCTGGACTGACTTCATCCTGTTTTATATCCTTTTGAAGGTGTGGTCTCTAGAACTGCACACTACTCCAAATGAGGTTTAACCAGAGGCTTATACAAAGGTCTATCACCTCCTTTTCCTGCTGGCTATTCCTCTCCCTTTGCACCCATACATCCTTCTGGCTTTTGCATCACCTTTTTCTGTCTGTTCGGCCACCTTAAGATCATTGTTGTGAACCATTTTATATATTATCAGGAAGGCAGTATATACATGATTTATAGATTAAAAAAAAATAGAAGGTCACATGGTGTGTTCAGAGGGTACGGGTGTGTGTCTTGCTTTCTCTGGGATTTCCCCCCTCCCCCCCCCTGCTAAAAGTGTTTTTTGGGGACCATTTTGCACACCCAGCCCTCTAGTGATTGTTCGATGCTTTACCTGCATCCCACAGGCTCTTTTTTGGCAGCTCCTATCGAGCAAAAGGGAATGAAATCCACTAGAAGGGGACCGCAAGAAGCCTGTGTTGGCACCCTCTAATATGGCAGATGCTCTGTCTTCTCCCAGCTCTTCGGCTCAAGCAGCCTTCTTCGAAGAGGTCAGCTACTGTGGTGGGCACCCTGGCTGGGAGATTTGATGCTTTGATGGGGCAATTGGACTCCAATTGAGGCCAATGGGCACTGGCTCCAGGAGGTGGAAGGTTGCCTGTCGCAGGTGGAAGACAACCTACATGGCACTGTGATGGACATACAGTAGCAATGCAAGCCTCTAAGCTGGACGACCTCAAGAATCAATGTCGTCGGAAGAACCATACTATGTTACTATGTATAGTCTGCATCCCTGACACTATTAAAGATGCCGAGTTTAGGGGCTATTTGGAGTCTCTCTTCCCAACCACCTTATAGTTGGGGAATGATTGCGGGCTGCTGACTATTGAGTGGGTCTATTGAGTGGGGCCTCTTAGGGCAGCAGACTCCCACGTCTGCATGGTGTTGGCTCGCTTTCTGAACTTTCTACAAAAAAAGTTCTGCAGGCAGTAAGAGCACATGGGTCCATTCAGAGTGGGAAAACCCAGACCAATGTATTTCAGGATTATTCTATAGAACTGAATCAGCGGCGTAAGGTATATGCGGCTGTGTCAGTGGCTTGTGGAGGCCAAGATTAAGTTCTCTGTACTATATCACGCCCACCTTCATAATTTCCTGTGTGTTTGATGGCTGGGCCCTGGCCATGGACTATGTGCAATCTCTATTGACTTCACTTTCCACGGAGACATAGTATACTTGGAACATTGGACATTTGACTGATTGCAATACGGGTGGGGAGCAGCTACAGGGACTGTGGTCTTGCCTGTCTTCCTTCAGGCTGCTGGACGTGGCTTGTACCACCTCAGAACATTTGTTTTGCCTTAGCAGGGTGATGGGTATTGGAGGGAATGGTTGCAATCTGTTTTTCTGAGAGGGGGATATGTTCTGTGGCAGATGGCTGAGAGTGCGCCCATTAGGGTCAGCCTGTAATGCACCTCCTTGCACTCATGCCGCGGGGTTGTCTCTGGTGGCGAATGGTGGACTCACTATATTTTTGGGGAGCATGTGCTAATGGGGGGCCTTTCCCCTCTATGCGTCACTCTCACCTGCAGATATGGCTGTGTATGCTTTTTTACTGTTCCTGTTGAGTGGGCCTATATATATCCTAGGGCAACTTTGGGGGAGAATGCTTGGAGTTGTAGGGAAGGGGGAATAGTTGTGACTGTGGGAGTCTTGGGGATGTGGTTGGTGCAAGAAAGGGAAGGGGTGTAGGGGTTATGAGTTGACTGTGGGGGGGGGGGGGGTGAGTGCTGGGAGATGGCTATCCTTTATAGAGTGTGGCTAGAGTGGTGGGGGGATGGGGACCACCCAATACATCTCAGTGTGACCAGTCTGAGGTAGTGGGTTCTGAGGAAGGGTTGAGGGGGGTGTGGGGAGGGTGGGAGGTGGCTTGGGTGTTGGGGACCACTGGTGTGCTGGGTAATAGGGAGGTGAATATTCCTGCTATGTGTTTGGGGAACTGGAGGGGGCTCTGGGCTGGGGGGTCCCCCTGGACCAGGAAGTGGGAACATTGGTAAATTGTGTGATGCTGTGCCTACTCCACATTGATTTGGGTTGAGAGTTCTTATTTGGAATGTTTGTGGACTGAGAAACCCAGTTAAGCACCACAAGATTCTGTGGGCTATGCAGCGGCACCAGGGTGATGCTATTATGTTACAGGAAACATGCCATTTGAAAGCAGAGTATCTAAACTGCAGGGCGGCAGGTAGAGCAGGTGTTTTTTGGGCCCCCGCAGATGGGAAAAAGGGAGGGGTGGCTCTCCTGGTGCGTAGGGAGATTAGTTTTCAATATACCCAGGAACCTGTGGATTCCGCTGGCTGTTGTGTTCTGGTTAGTGGGGAACTGCAGGACTGGGGAGTGATCCTAGGGAATATTTATATGTCGAATGTGCCTGACCCTGATTTTTTTTTTCACTGGGTTGGCCGCAGCCATTGAGTTGTTCTCAAACGTTCCCTTGATGGGGGGGGGGGGGCGGACTGGAATGGGGTGTTGGATCCTGGACTGGACACCTCGTCTCGGTTTTTGCGACTTTTTATGAAATGTTGCCAATTGATAGATGTGCGGTGGGTATTGTATCCCCTAGACCAGTGATGGCTAACCTTTTTGAGCCCGAGTGCCCAAACTGCCGCACAAAACCAAAGAATTTCCTCAAAGTGCCAGCACGTCATTTGCATAAGTGGTCTTATTTGCATAAATATTTGCATAATGTTACCATACACTAACTTTTAGTAAACATGTCTCTTAATGAGTGTATGGATAAAGAAAGACTAAAAGATTTCTACATTACTATAATCCAGTGCCAACCGCCAGGCACATTAGGAACTACTACAAAAGCTGCCCATTTAGAACCCATAGCAAACCCGCCGTATCCTGACAGCATTACCAGGACTCACAAAGCACCATACCCTACCTATCAAAAGGCAACACTGCAAATATTAAACCAATACATTTCAGAGAATACTGGGGAAAGAGAACAAGTGGCAACGTCAAATAGGAATTTCCTCTTGTACCAAACAAAGCGCAGATGTTAATGATGCACATTTCCCAGAGCTGACATATTCCAGTTAATAAATTCAAAATAAAGAAACATCTTTCTACCTTTTGTGCATTTGTTTTTCAGTTGCAATTGGTCCAGCCACTTTCTTCTGGTTTCTTCATGTTTTCTGCTAACTCTCCATCGTCTGCTGTCCATTTGTCCTTTCTTCTCTCTTCTAGTTTTTTTTCCATTCTCTCTCTCTACATCTGCTTTAACATACTAATCTTTCTCCTTTTGCTCTTTCCTCATTCCTATTTCATCCACACAAATTTTACCCCTCCATCCTCAATCCCCAATTACTCTCCCAATACCTGGCCAATTGTAGATTTTTCATCCCTCCTACACAAAATATTTTTCCCCTCTCCATTTTACTCTCCCAGCCCCATCCCATTCTAATCCTCCCCCAACATCAGCTCCCTTCTAGTTCCAGTCTCACCCAGCATCCATCCCCTTCTAGTCCATGCATCAGCCCATTTCCAGTCCTAGCCCCCCATCAGCCCATTTCCAGTCCTAGCTCCCCCATCCATTTCCAGTCCAAGTCCCTTCATCAGCTCATTTTCAATCCTAGCCCCCCATCAGCCCATTTCTAGTCATTTCCTAGCCCCACCATCAGCCCATGTCAAATCATAGCTCCCCTGCACTCAGCCCAATTCCAGTCCAAGCCCCCCCATGAGCCCACTTCCAGTTCTAGCCCCTCCATGAGTCCATTTCAATTCAAGCCCCCACCACAGCCCATTTCCAATCTTAGCTCCCCCCAACAGCCCATTTCCAGTCCTATCCTAGCTGTTCCATCAGCCCATTTTCAGTCCTAGCTCCCTTCCCTCACAGCCCATTTCCATTCCAAGCCCCCTCCCCATCAGCTATTTGCAGTTCAAGCCTCCCCTTCCACTCAGCCCATTTCCAGTCCTAGCAACACCCCAACCCATTACCAGTCCTAGCCCCCCGTCAATCAACTTCCAGTCCTAACCCCCATCACCCCCTTTTCAGTTTTAAGCCCCCCCTATAACCCATTAGCAGTCCAAACCCCCCCAGCCCATTTCCAGTCAGCCCCCCATAGCCCATTGCCAGTCCTAAACCCCCCCCATCAGCCCACAGCCCATTACCAGTCCTAACCACATCAGCCCACCTCAAGTCCTAACCCCTCCCCATCAGCCCTTTTCCTGTTCTAGCCCCCCCATAACCCATTATCAGTCCTACCCCCCCATCAGCCCACTACCAGTCTTAACCCCCCCCATAGCCCATTGCCAGCCCTCATCAGCCCACAGCCCATTGCTAGTTTTAACCACCCCATAGCCCACTGCGTCTTAACCCCCCTCCCCAGCCCACTGCCAGTCTTAACCCCCCCAGCCCACTGCCAGTCTTAACCCCCCCTCCCTAGCCCATTGCCAGTCTCAACCCCTCTCCCTCCCTCCCTAGCCCATTGCCAGTCTTAACCTCCCTCCCTCCCTAGCCCATTGCCAGTCTTAACCCCCCTCACTCCCACCCTCCCTAGCCCATTGCCAGTCTTAACCCCCTCCCTCCCTCCCTAGCCCATTGCCAGTCTTAAACTCCCTCCCTCCCTCCCTAGCCCATTGCCAGTCTTAACCTCCCTCCCTCCCTAGCCCATTGCCAGTCTTAACCTCCCTCCCTCCCTCCCTAGCCCATTGCCAGTCTTAACCCCCCTCCCTCCCTAGCCCATTGCCAGTCTTAACCCCCCTCCCTCCCTCCCTAGCCCATTGCCAGTCTTAACCCCCTCCCTCCCTCCCTAGCCCATTGCCAGTCTTAACCCCCCTCCCTCCCTCCCTCCCTAGCCCATTGCCAGTCTTAACCCCCTCCCTCCCTCCCTCCCTAGCCCATTGCCAGTCTTAACCCCCTCCCTCCCTCCCTAGCCCATTGCCAGTCTTAACCCCCCTCCCTACCTCCCTCCCTAGCCCATTGCCAGTCTTAACCCCCCTCCCTCCCTAGCCCTTTGCCAGTCTTAACCCCCCTCCCTCCCTAGCCCTTTGCCAGTCCTACCCGCCCCCCCTCGGCTCATGGCAATTAAAAAAAAAAAACTGGCCGCTGCCGCGGCATGGAGTGTCCCGCGGGGCTCCCTCTGCCCGGCGGGACTCTCCCGGCGCGACTCAGCCCCTCTCTGCCGGCTTGCAGATACGCGAGGGAGGGATACGCGAAGGGAAATTTCCCATCAGCCCCTGCGGGCTTAACAGAGACGCGAGGGAGACTCTCTCTCCCTTCGCGTATCTGCAAGCCTGCAGAGAGGGGTTGAGTCGCGCCGGGAGAGTCCCGCCGGGCAGAGGGAGCCCCGCGGGACACTCCATGCCGCCGCGGCCAGCTTTTTTTTTTTTTTAATTGCCATGAGCCGGCATATCTCAATTTGCGACCTTCCCGCGTGCCAGCTGCAAGGCCTTCGCGTGCCACAGCTGGCACGCGTGCCATAGGTTCGCCATCGCTGCCCTAGACCAAGATAACTCGCTTGTCTAGGGGCGATATTATCGCATTTCTGACCAAGTACAGCGCATAGAATAGATCTGTCAGGACTGGAGACTGCTGGGCCATCAACCCTCAGCAGCAAATGAGAGCAAACTGCGTGCCACCACCATTTTACATCAGAGGGCGCGGAAGTCACTAGTGTACTACCGATTCCATCTGTATCAACATGGCAATAGGACTGGGAAAACACTGGCCCAGTGTCTCCGTAAGAGCCAGGGCTCTTGGTATGTGGTGGCTCTCCGAGATAAGGGTAGCACTTTGCGTAGGTCCACTGCAGACATAGGCGATATCTTCATGTTGTATTATTGTACCCTGTATACGGGGGGAGAAGTCTCTCCCTCCTGGTGACCCAGTATTTGCACAGGGCGCAACTACCGCGCCTCGAGACTGATCAAATGGCGCACCTAGGGGGCCCCTTTTACAGCAAAAGAGGTCTAACAGGTGCTTACCAGGACAGCCTTGTTCCGGGCACCTGGCCTGCATGGGTTCCGGTATGAGTACTATAAACTGATGCAAGAGCAAATCCTTCTTCCACTGGTTGATGTCTTTAATGTGTAGTTATCCAAGGGATCACTTCAGTATGAAGTAAATACTGCCCACATTGTTTTGCTACCAAAAGCCAGGCAAGGATCCTTATATGGCTGAATCTTATCGCCCTATCTCTCTGATAAATTTTGACATGAAAGCCTTTGCTAAACTACTTGCAGATCGCCTGGCCTTATGGCTTCCCAATTTAGTCCACCCTTTTCAAGTGGATTGTGTGCGGGGGCGCTACCCCACAATTAATTTGTGTAGAATTTTAAGGCCCAATTTTTTAGATAGGCAGGCTATGCGTCACTACAATGCATAGTCCTGCTTGTTCACCCCTAACCCCAGATATTCAATGCCGCGGCGATGGCATTGAATATTTGGTTTTGGTACCCAGGGAAAATCGCCGCAGAGCCTAACCAGGTTGCAGTGATATTGCACCGCTACCCGGTTGGCATCAGCAGCTAAAACTAGGCAAGCAAAAAGCTGACCTAGTTTTAGCCACAGATTGCTAACTGGGTAGCAATGCAATATTGCCACTACCTGGTTAGTGGTACTCCCTACCTCCACTCTACCTTGGAACGTCCATAACTCGCCCCATTGCTAACCAAATATCATCGGGGTGCGTAGGGGACATAGACTGGTATATCCAATGGCACTAACCGTGTAGGTGCCGTTGAATATCCCCATTTAAGGCATTCACATGGTTTACTGGGCTGTAAACAGTGTAAATGCCTTTTGAATATCATGCTCTTAATGTCCTTGGAATGGGTTTATTGGCAGAATGTACCTTCCCTGCTTATCAGCTTTGATGCTGAAAAAGCATTTGACAGAGTGGACTGGCGGTATTTGTTTGCAGCACTGGAGGCTTATCGGCTGGGCAAAGGCTTTTTGCATGGGGTGTAGGCCCTGTACCATTGTCTGGCAGCCATAGTGGTTAATGGGGGGCTGATGCCCTGGTTTACTCTGGAGAGGGGGACCCAGCAGGGGTGCACCTTCTCCCCACTGCTTTTTGTATTGTCACTGGACCATCTGTTGCAGCTTCTCCATCAGCGGACTGATATTAAGGGTGTGGACATTGGTGCTTGTACCTTCAAGGTGTCTGTCTTTATGGACAACCTCCTTGTTGTACACCTAACAGATCCAGAGAGATCCCTGGTTGCCCTGTTAACGCAGATAGTTGGGTTTGGGGTTTGGAGCTCTCGCTGGACTGAAACCGAGTATGGCAAAGTAAGAGGCTTTGGATGTCCTTTGGAGCTTGCGTGGTGCCGGTAGGTGGATGACAGTTTTAAGTACCTAGGAATTTGGTTGCTCTACTGGCTTCATGTTTCACCTCTCCTTCTCTGGGTTCAGGACCAACGGCGAGATTGGGCTTCGCTCCCCCTTTCTCTTCTGGGACAGGTGGCGGCATATAAGATGATATTCCCCAAGATCCTATATGTTTTTGCAGTTACAAACTTTGAAACTGCTACGGTGGGACATTTATGCAATAGAGCGTTTACTGCAGGGGTTTCTGTGGGGTGGGAAGAAGTCCCTTCTGGCGTTGGGCCTATTGCAGGGACCTTGGACTAAAAGGGAGGAGGAGCTCCTAGACATTTCAATATAACCTTGCATGTGTCCTGCTGCATATCCAGGACCGACTAGGTCAGTCTTCACGCCCCTGGCCTTAGAATCTTCCTGGGTGGTCCCCTTACTCTCTAATTTCTGCATTACATGTAGATAGGGTGTTACTGCCTGCCCGAATCTGAGCCAGTCTCTCCATTAGTGTGATGAGAAGAGGATGGAGGGTTTTGTGGGCTCTGGGATTTTCCCCAGAGGTGACTGAGTATTTGCTATTGGAGGGTAATTCTGCCTTTACCCCTAGTTTGGATTCCCCTCTGTTTTGAATCTGGGGCTTTTTGGGGTTGATTCACTTTATTTACTTATGGCAAGTGGTGGATGCAGAGGATTGGGTGCTCTCATTTCTAGAGCTCCGTGCTTAATTTGGGCTCCCGGGGGACATCACTTTGCTTATTTACAACTGAAACATTGTGAGCTTGCTGAGGCACACGGTTTGGAGAAGAGAATCCTTGAGAAGTTGGAGGACTGGTTTGTGCTGGAGGACAGGGAGCGAGTTTCGGGCTCTGAGTGACCTTGGAAACGCCCATCCCCTATGAATGCTTAATAAGTTGCTGGGAGGACTAATTGGGGATATCCCTGGAAGGGTTTGGTTGGGATTCAGCAATAGCTTGTATACCTAGGGTGGTTCAGGGGACACGGCTCTGTGAGATGCAATTTAAGCTCCTGGAGAGGGTATATTTTTCTCCCTACCATGCCTGGAGAGCGGGCTTTACTGATTTGGGAAACTGTGCCTGGTTTGTGGAGGGACAAGCTCATCTGTGATGTATTTTTTGGGGATGTGCTTGAACACAGGTTTTCTGTGGCATGGTTCAGCAATTTTTTTGTTTGTTTTTGAGGGCATCTTGGGGCAAACTTCTGTTCTCGCTCCAGGGTTTGCAGTCTTGATGCCAAAGACTCGCTTGCGCTCCAGCGGACTGGAGCACAGTTACTTGTCCAGAACAGATGTTTTCTTGCTAAACAATGCCTTCTCCAGCAAAGGTGTGTGTATCTTGGAATGGCGTAATGCCCTATACCAATTGGTGATCTGGGAGGGCCTGGCCTCCAATGGGGATGTCATAGGAGAGAAACCTTTCTGGCACTTTGGGAGCCGTATCTCTCTCGGCTATCCTTGCGAGCTTGCAATGATATCCTCACTTTGTGACTGAGGCTCTGAGTTTGCCAACCTGGTGATTGAAGGTCTATGAGATCATCAGTCGTTCTTGGGGTAGGGTAGGAATGGCTCCGGGTGATGAAGAGACCACCCACCTAGTAGGCTGTTAGTGTGTGGGGATGGTTGCTTACAGGTCCAAGTTGGGGGTTGGGATTCCTTGCAACAGGCTGTAGGTGTGTGTGGGGAGGGGAGGGGAGAAAATATGGAAAAAATAGTAAAAAGTGGAAGATTCTTGTTCATATGGTTGTATGGTTCATTTCTTAATGACTGGGATGAGCCTTTGTATTGCTTGTAGGCAGGGGCGGCTCAAGGCAATCTGCTGCCTGAGGCGAAGAATGAGATGGCGCCCCCCCCCCCTTAGAGGAGGTGGGGCTTTTTCAGAACTCCAATCAGGGACTGAACCAAACCAAAAAGCCAATTAGATTATATGAAGGGAATGCAAGATGTTTGCACACAGGGCCGTACCAAGCTGCATTCGCGCCCTGTGCGACTTGCAGCTTGGGCGCGCGCCTCCCCTCCATACATCCGTCCAGTGATGCCTGCTCTTTACCTGCTGCTGCCACCCTCTGTTTTTTCACGGCAGCACTGGCAACAGGGAAAGAGCAGGCAGCGCTGGACAGAGGTATGGTGAGGAGAAGGGGGGGACATGTGCCCAATCTAAAAGGCGCCGGCACTTTAAGCAGATCTGTCCCTCCCTGCTCTGACATTGCATCAGAGGAGGGAGGGACCAGACCTGCTTAAAGTGCTGCGAAAAGGCTTGGGGGGCGCATTTCTGCTGCCTGCTATTGTCCTGCCAGCGGCGGCAGGGCAACAGCAGACAGCTGAAATGCGCCCCCCCCCCCAAGCACAGGGTGAGGTACGGTCCTGTTTGTACACCAAGTAACTAAAAGAGAGCAAGAACCAACAACATAGTTTATAAAACTAAATTATGACTCATTTTTATTTTGTTATAAATTGTGTTATGGTTCTTGCTTTTTCTTTTTCAACATATATTTTACATCCACAGTGGGTGCAGAGCAGAACCAGGACATTCACCCACAGAACTCAATATTTTAAAAAAAAATCTGATTCTGATCATCTAACAACAACAACCACCACTATTCTCCAGTACCAGGCATATTGTGAACTAATACAAAACCCTACAACAAAGTGTAATAGCGAAGTGTCCGCAACCAATAAAACCAGGAGTCTATTGACTAGAATTCAAACCAGTTTAATGTGCACAGACTCAGACAATGATTACATGCAAAATGGCTGAGCCCTGAACTAAGTGAGACAACAGCATTTATACCTTTCTTCTCCAATCTAATACAGGCAAAACTCCTCATTGGTCTTGGTGGCCCCCCTCTCTCTCTCCCAATAGCCATCTCTGATCTGGCTTGTACCTGTTTTTATTCTGTGCAGGCATTTCTAACAGTGGCTCAAATGCTTAGACAAAATATATTCTTCAAGACTACATGCTGCTATTCTCTACAAGGTCAGTGTGTGCTAACAGGGCTACAGCGTGAAAGCATAATAAACCATAACATAAACAGTGGAAAAGTTTTACGTTCTTATCAGAATATTGCTTATCAAAAGCAGAGCAAGGCTTTTTCTCTAACTACTGGCATTTCTGTCCTGTTCAGCTTAATTTTCCAAAGCGGCATTTATAATATTCTAAAGTAAGGGAGGGGGACTCAGGCCTAGCTGACAGGCCTCTGCTACAGGATGGACTAGGCCATCGCCTATCACAAAAGAGCAAACCTACCATACCATACCATACAATATTTATTAGTATACATTTTGTAGAAAGTTACCCCAGTTAGGTCCAAGTTCTAGCTCCTGTGTTATTGGAAATACAATGTATCCCGACTACATTGCATAAGGTTCTGTTAAATGTAAACAGCACTGATGGAAATAGCGTGGTATAGAAGAGACATTATAAATAAATACCATATCAGCACAAAGTTATAAAACTCATATAAGGAGCCCATCCAAAAAAAGCATCACTGTAAATACTACAGTGGGCCCTGGAACATCCATACACCTATCTGAAAAGCTGAACAAGTCAAATTACTACAGTACAATATAGATCTTTATGTACAAATTCCATGTTAACAGAACACATGGCCTCAGACACACACTCGCAACATCGACCCTCACCAAGTACAGAATAAGTAACCATAATCTAAAATAAAAATATGTAGACAAAATTTAAACTGAAACCCCAAGACGCCAGAGTCCACATGCAGTGCAACATCAGCTAAATAAGAGATGCAGTTCCCCAGTACTGTATAAAATATAAAGATAGCGCAAAGCCCAATCACTAAAATGAAATAAAATTATGTTTTCTACCTTTTGTTTTCTGACCATTTTATTCTCTGATCATGCTGGTCCCGATCTGAGGCTTCTGCTTTCCTGTCTTCTCTTAACTCTCTTTCTGTGGTCTATGGTCCATCTGCCATTTCTTATCTCCATTTTTCTTCACTTCTTTCCATCAGCCTATTTCCAGTCCCCCTAAGCCTTCCCAGTATCAGCCCCTTTCCAGTCCTCCCTCCCGGTACCTTCCAATGTCAACTTGCATTCCCATGACTGCCACTGGTGTCCATTACCTTCCAGTCCCCCTCCTTCCCCTCTCAGCAACCACTCCCTTCCAGTCCCATTCTCCCATCCCCTCGCATCAGCCCATTTGTAGCCCTAGCCCCCAGTTTTCTTCCAAGGCCAGCTGCTCTATCCTCCCCTCCCCACCATCAGCCCATTTCCAGTTGAAGCCCCCCCAATCAGCTCACTTCCAGTGCTAGTCCCCCCTCAACTCCATTACCAGTGCTAGCCTCCCCTAGTCAGCCCATTACCAGTCCTACCCCCCATCAGCCCATTACCAGTCCTAGCCTCCTCTAATCAGCCCATTTCCAGTCCTAACCTTCCCAATCAGCTCATTTCCAATGCTAGCCCCCCCATCAGTCCATTACCAGTCCTACCCCCCCCATCAGCCCATTACCAGTCCTAGCCTTCCCTAATCGGCTCATTTCCAGTGCTAGTCCCCCCTCAGCCCATTCCCAGTGCTAGCCCTCCTAATCAGCCCATTACCAATCCCAGCCCCCCCTTCAATCAATCCATTCCCAGTCCTTGCCTTCCCTAATCAACCCATAACCAGTCCTAGCCCCCCTGATCTGCCCATTACCAGTACTAGTCCCCCCATCAGCCCATTATAATCCTAACCCACACTGTCTCTCCCCTCTGTCCAGCATTTATCCCTTATCTGTCCAGTATGTCCCCCTCTCTCTCCCCTTTGTCCAGCATTTGCCCCCCTGTCTCTCCCCTTTGTCTAGTACTTGTCCCCTTGTTTCCCCCTTTGTCCAGTATGTCTCCGTCTTCCCTTTTGTCCAGAATTTTCCCCATCTCCCTCTTTGTCCAGTATTTGTCCCCTGCCCCCCCCCTTTGTCCTCCATCTCTCACCTTTTTCTCTCCTTGTCCTCCTCTGTCCCCACTCCCTCCACCTGCACCTCTCATCCGGCGGTAGTGGGAGCACTCTGGCTGTTTTAATTTTAGATTTTGCCGCCTTTGCCCTGCCTCTGCCTTCCCACTGCATTTTTTTCCTTAAGAATGCTTGCAGCAAAAAAATAAAAAAAGTGTCGGGAAGGCAGAGGCAGAGGCAGGGCAGAGGCGGCAAAATCTAAAATTAAAACAATCGGAGTGCCACCGCCACACAAATCAGCCTGATCGCTTGCAGCGATCAGGCTGATTTGTTTGATGCCGGCAGCACTCCAGTTTTTCCTGCTGGATGAGAGGGAACCCTTGTCAGTTCCCTTCCCTTTCAGCCTCCTCCTTCCCCAGTGTCAGCCCCCTCCTTCCCCAATGTCAGCCTATTTGCAGACCCCACCTTCCCATCACATTGATGCCCTTCCAGCCCCCTCCTCCCCCTGTGTCATCCTCATTGCAGACCCCACCTTCCCTTCGTGTCAATTCCCTTCCAGCTCACTCACTCCCTCCCCTCCATGTCAGCCCTCCCTCCCTCATGTCAGCCCTGTTGCAGATCTCACCTTTCCCTTGTCCCCTGCCCCTACTCCTCTTGCCCGGTGTCTGCCTGCTACCACCCCCACTGTAGTTCCTGTGCCTCCTTCTGCAAGCCGCGGCTCCCTGCCCCTTAGGGAACCGCGGCTGTGCTGGTGAAGCCGGTGTGGAGCCTTCCTGCCTCTCGGAGGGCTCCCTGCAGCACTGTCCCGCCCCCAAAGGAAGTGGTAACAACTTCCTTTGGGGGTGGGACAATGCTGCATGGAGCCCTCTGAGAGACGGGAAGGCTCTGTGCCTGCTTCACCAGCACAGCCGTGGTTCCCTGAGAGGCAGGGAGCTGTGGCCGCAGAAGAAGTTAGGTGGTGAGTTTGCCGCTGCCAAGAAGCGGACTCGGCAGTGGCAGCAACAACTTGTGCGCTTTTTTTTTTCTATTTTTTT
The DNA here is from genome assembly GCA_033557465.1 of Ichthyophis bannanicus. NCBI lineage: Eukaryota > Metazoa > Chordata > Amphibia > Gymnophiona > Ichthyophiidae > Ichthyophis > Ichthyophis bannanicus. Next base: position 1,088,227,301 of record CM066032.1, on the reverse strand, counting down.
AACTTTGAAGACAAAGTGAGGCGGCTGTTTTGGGGGCATTTGCCACCCTCAAAACTTTGCCGCCTGAGGCAGCTGCCTCACTTCGCCTCATTATAGAGCCGCCCCTGCTTGTAGGGGACTAAGTTGGGCTTTCCATGTACTGCTGTGGACCCTGTCTGTTTTGCCTTGTTCACTGGTTGGCCTTTGTTACCCTGTTGCGCTGGAACTGTACGAACCTTTGTTTGTCTTGTTAATAAGAGTTTAAACTTAAAAATAAATAAATCCAATATGATCATTCCCAGGTCCCATTCTTCTTTCACATATTGCTCTCTAGTGTTTTTACATCTTTTAGCATTAAATCTTAGCTGCCAAATTCTCAATGATTCCTCAAGCTTCACCAGATCCCACCTCATGGTATCCACATCTTCCAGAGTGTTTACCCTGTTGCAGATTTTGGTATTATCTGCAAAGAGGCATACCTTTTTGACAGACCTTCCATAATATCACTTACAGAAATGCTAAAAAGAATAGGACCAAGCACGCCACTAATAACACCCCTATCTTGGCACGGCCCTTAGGCAAAGGCACCCCCAAGATCGTCACAGAAACATAACAGAAAAAACGACGCTGAGACTACACCTCCCTCTTGGTACAGCTGAGCTCCCTCGGGGTCGAGCTCGCGTACAATCAAGGAACTGACAATCCACCAACTCACAGTGGAAACGCAGAATACCAACTCCGAAGACGCCGAACTGCCTAAAGAGCTGAAACTCTGGGGCACGTAAGTCACACTCATTTGAGTGATTTTTAAACTATCAACACTGCTTCATTACTTATATGAATTAACTGCACTCCTAACAATAATTGAATGTATAGTTCTGTTTAAATCATCTGATTGCAGCAGCACCACTCTCTACAGCTAGGATTATCCTCCTGTCTCTCATAAAAATACTAATTTAAAGGGTAGAAATTCATGTTTGGGACTAGAATCCAAGATCAGTGTTGGGCACTCTAGTGACTAGTTCCCTCTGGATACTGTTGTTAGCTTCCAGCGTTTACAGGCCATATTAGGTATTACCATGTTTGTCCAGATCGATACTGTAAACCCAGGGATATGCCAGTGTTGTTAACTACCATCGTTTATAGGCCATATTTGGTATTACCATGTTTGTCCAGATTGATACCTTAAACCCAGAGATATGCCAGTACTGATGCTATGTTAGAGCAATGTCATCTTTAGCTAGATAAGAACATAGGGACTTGGGATGTACCATAGTGGGTCAGACCAAGAGTTCATCAACAGATCCAGCTGCACACACACGAAACAGGCTCCCTCCACGGGACAGGCTCCCGCACCGCGACAAACCCAGCTCCACATCCACGGGACAGACCCCCGCAACAGGGCGACCACCACAGATCCGGCTCCACCTCCACGGGACAGGCTCCCTCCACGGGACAGGCTCCCGCACCGCGACAGATCCAGCGTCACATCCACGGGACAGGCCCCCGCACCAAGACGACCACCACAGATCCAGCTCCACATCCACGGGACAGGCTCCCTCCACGGGACAGGCTCCCGCACCGCGACAGACCCAGCTCCACATCCACGGGACAGGCCCCCGCACCAAGGCGACCAACACAGATCCAGCTCCACACACACGGGACAGGCTCCCTCCACGGGACAGGCTCCCGCACCAAGGCGTCCGCCACAGATCCAGCTCCACATCCACGGGACAGGCTCCCTCCACGGGACAGGCTCCCGCACCGCATCAGATCCAGCTCCACATCCAAGGGACAGGCTCCCTCCACGGGACAGGCTCCCGCACCGCAACAGATACAGCTTCACATCCAAGGGACAGGCTCCCTCCACGGAACAGGCTCCCGCACCGCAACAGATACAACTTCACATCCCCAGGACAAGCCCCTGCAACAAGTACAGCTCTCCTCAAAAAAGCAAACAACAGACGAAAACCTAAGGACACAGGCGTCGCCCTATCAGAACATCACAAGCTATCAACATGCACACCACATACTTCCTCCCACTATACCTACTAGTCACACAACTCCTCCCACCAACTACACCCCCACTACTCCCAAACAAACACACCATGGTACCCACCAACTGCACTGCCATATCTCGGTCCACAACACACACACAAAGAGACACTCGCAACCTCCCAAACAAAGAGACAAAACAGACACAAATCAAACCCCAACACCGGCCCTAAGGAAGCACACGTCGCAACAACCTCTTCCACAAAGAAAACATCAATTGAGCTCATAAACGCCAGATCCATCTGCAACAAGATACACACTCTGGTAGACCACATTGAAGAGCGACAGCCAGACATAATATGCATCACAGAGACATGGCTCAACCCTACCGATAGTGTACTACTCAACCAACTAGTACCGAACAACTACTCAGCATACAACTGCCCACGCATCCACAAGCGTGGAGGAGGAGTCCTAATAATAGCAAAAACAGAACTCAAGTTCAAGACACTGAATCTCACAGATACAAAGCAGTGTAACACAATTAGCATCAAGAACAAGAATATTGCAATCTGCCTAACCTACAGAGCACCCCGTGCTCCACCCGACGAACTAGCCTTCATACTCGAAGAAGCCTGTGCCATAACGTCAAACAACAAACCAGCACTACTAATCGGAGACTTCAACCTCAAGTCCGCCAATACAAAAGATGCAGAGGCCTTCCTTCAGGCAATGTCATCACTTCAATTCACACAGATAGTCAATGCACCAACACACAGACTAGGATCATCCCCAGACCTCATTTTCGCATCAAACTACCTAACTTCAAGAGACCTAATCTCTACACCCACCATCACCCCAGTACCATGGTCTGACCATTACTTAATCGAGACAAATCTGCAATCACAAGAAGACTGGACAAGCGAAAGAGCGAACTTCCCACACACAAAGACGATTCAAGTCCTTTGACAAGGACGAATTCATCCAGGACACAATACAACACTTGAACATTGACTCAGAGGACCTGGAGGAACAAGTTTCCAACTGGAACAATGTCCTAGCTAACGCCGCCAAACCATCCGTTGACAGGACCAAGAAACAACACCACAACAAGAGACAAAACAAACCATGGTACTCAGCAAAAATACGACAGGAAAAGAGGGAGCTCAGGAAAATTGAACGGAGATGGAGAAAAAACAAAACTACTTCCGACCAACATCTTTACCTAACAAAGCAAAAACAATACAATGAACACATCAACCAATCAAAGAGAGAATTCCACACAAACCTGATAAATTCTTCCATCAACAAACCCAGAGAACTTTTCGAAATAGTAAAAACCCTGACAAAAGAGCAAGCAGCAGAAAGAGAAATACAAGTGGATCCACAGATATTCGCCGACCACATCAAAGACAAATTTCACTCCACAGAGCGCTCAACACCCAGTAGAACCAACAGAACGAACGTCCACCCCAAAACCTGGGGCACATTCCACTCACCCTCAAAAGAGCAGATATCAGACATCATCTCCACAATCAACACAAGCACTGCTCCTACAGACCCTTGCCCAGTGTCATGGGTCAAAGCCACCAAAGCAAGCCTCATACCAAACATTCATAAAATGGTACACAACTCACTCACTCAAGGACTCATGCCACAGCAATTAAAGCTTGCCTCAGTAAGACCAATCACAAAGAAAACTTCTCTCGACAAAAAGGACCCAGCAGCATACCGACCAATCTCCAGCATACCCTTCCTCGCAAAAATAATCGAAAAGACGGTTCAACTACAACTTCAGGAACACATTGACGAACACGGAACTCTCGACGACAACCAACACGGATTTCGTCCCAACCATGGAGTCGAAACTCTCCTGATCTACCTCTTCGACAGCATCATAAGAATAATTGACGACATCAGGAATGGAATTATAATGATCTTCATCGACATCTCCTCAGCGTTCGACACAGTTGATCACAATATACTCCTGGAGAGACTGAAGAACACTGGTATACACGGTACCACTCTAAAATGGTTCCACTCATACCTAACAGAAAGACAGCTACAGGTCAAGGTGGGACAGGACACCTCCCGGCCCATAAACGTCCAACAAGGAGTACCACAAGGATCCGCACTCTCAGCACTCCTTTTTAACATCTACATCCAACCAATATGCAACATTATGAAAGAGAACAACATCCAATACACAATATACGCAGACGATATAATGGTATACTCCCCGATATCAATCGAAAACCCGGACTTCTCTAAGATAGCAGACTGCCTTACCCAAATGGCGAAGTGGTGCCAAAACAACAATCTAGCTATAAACTACAACAAGACTGAAGCTTTAATCATCACTCGAAACCAAAGCTTCACACACCCACCAAACATAAAGATACAAAGCACCACGATACCGATAAGATCGGAGGTGAGATACCTTGGGGTTACTCTGGACAGTAAACTCAACCTCAAACCACACATAGACAAAACAATCCAAAAAGCATATTACAGGATGCGAATCATCAGGAGACTGAAACCACTCCTCGCTCCAGAACACTTCCGTACAGTCTGTCAAGCACTGATAACCCCAATACTGGACTTCTGCAATCCGATATACCTCGGACTACCAAAACAAGCTCTCAAACCACTACAGCTGGCACAAAACACTGCAGCTCGAATCATATCCGGAGCCGCAAGGCAGGAGCACATCACACCTACACTAAAGGACTTACACTGGCTCCCAATCATTGCTCGCATCAGATACAAGACTATCATAAACCTATTTAAGATAAAAGAACACACATCAGCCAACAGCCTCCACCTGCTCATACAACCGGAAACCAGCGCACGTCCCAGAAGAAGTCAAACACGCAACCGAGTCAGCACCCCAAATGAGTACAAGCACACACGCAAGGACACAACAGACAGAGCTCTCTCCATGGCTGCTCCAACAATATGGAACAATCTACCGGACGATCTAAGGGCAACTCCAGACCTCAAAGATTTCAGAAAACAACTGAAAACCATGCTGTTCATAGAGCACTATGGTCACATCACATAACCTAAGAGAATGGATAACAGCACTCCAATCCTCCCAAACAACTGAATATATATAAAATATGATTCTAGCACCACTGTAAATAGCCCACCCTGTATATAGCTCAAACAAATCAAGCACCCAACACATCCCTCACACAACTAAGTTTTATCCTCACTGCATGTACAACACACACACTTTACCTGATTGCTTGCTGTGATACCACCTTGATTATTAAGATAAGGCGGTTTAGAAATACTGTTAAATAAATAAAATAAAAATAAATCTTCAGAGTGAACTCTATTTACTACTACCCTCTGTCATCTTCCCCTCAACCAGTATCTTATCCAGTTGGTCACTGTAGGGTCCATCCCAAGGGCACTCAGTTTATTTATATGTGGCCAATATGTAATGTTGTGAAAAGTATTCCTGAAATCTAAGTATACCACACTAGCCCTCTTCCCGATCCAATTTTCTGGTCACCCAGACAAATAGATCAATCAGGTTTTATATGACAAGATCTACTTCTAGTAAAGGCATGCTGTCTGGGATCCTATAATCCCCTGGATTCCAGAAACTTTACAATCTCCTGCTTTAGCAGTGTTTCCATTAATTTACTCACCACAGAGATCAGAATAGCCAGTCTATACTTACCCACCGCTACCTTACTACTACTACTACTACTACTACTATCAGTGGCTAGCACTACAAGGTGTACAGCGCTACAAAGCATAGGCAATGCTACTTACCTTTTGTGGACAGGAACCATATTTGTCTATCTCCAGGCCTCCAGGATTACTCAACTCTAAAGAAGCATTGAAAAGATCAGTCTGCAGAGACACCAGTACTTTCCTTACCTTTTCAGCTATCTTCCTAACAAAAAGGTCTGTTGCCATTAAAATATCTCCTTTCAGTTTTGCCCACTGTTGTTCTATTCCCCCCCCCCTGATGTGCCCATCTAGCTAATAATGAGGTATGCCCATATTTGCAAGTTTGTTTTTCTGAAGTTTAGGGCCCTCACTTTTGAATGAACCATCTCCACTTTTCATAGCAATATTGTGAATATCTTCAGTTAAGTTTCTATTTCTTTTGTCTGTGAGGGATGTCTGTATATCACACCAGTTTAAACAGATTTTCAGTTCCCTCTTTCCAGACTAACCCACATTGTCTCCCTTTTCTCTCATAAGCCCTGCAGTTCTGTAGTTTTAATGTTTTTTACATATAGCATCACTCCTCCTCTTTCTTCCTACCCTGTCTTTCTTGAAAAGATTATAGCCTAGTATAACTACATCCTAGTCATTGTTTTCCATATACCATGTCTCCATGACTATCACTATATCCAAGTCAGCCTCTCCCATTACAGCTTTTAAATCTGAAACTTTATTTCTCATAATATGGGCATTAATATATGTATATTTCCAGATGTTGTCCTTTTTTTCTATACTATTTTTTAATATCTTACTTACCCGAGGCCTTTTACTTACCTGGGGGCTTTGTTCACCCATCCCCAATGATCCTAGTTTAAAGTCCCCTTCAGTAAATTAGCCAGTCTTTGCAGAGGACATTTTCCCTTTCTTTGATAGGTGGATGCCATGGCTGCTCAGTAGCCCTTGGAGTCTCCAAAATGGGTTTATCTGGGATGTTTAACATAATGTATTCCCTTTGTAGAATTACCTTAAAGATTTATTAAGATATTACTAATCAAAGATCCATGAAATATACTATATTAGTTTTCTTTTCTGGCCAAATTTAAATTCTGTAGAAAAAAAATGATCTAATTGGGTCCCTTGACTGCAAGATCTAGTCTATATAACAAGATCAACACTAGGGTGGGTGTGGTGGGAGTGGAGTGGAGCTAGGGTGGGAAGGGAGGGATCTAACACCTCAGTGTTGCAGTGACTTCAATGAGTATTTGCTACCTTCTCTCCTCTTTGAACTTGAAGACTAGAGAGAAAAAAAAACAGCAACAAAAAGAAAAGTCTTGTCTGAAACTGAAAAATCCTCTTCTCCAAATAAAATTAAATGGTTTATTTTGCTGCACAAAATAAACCATTAACTTACAGTGGTGTGCAAAATCTTGCATAGACTGCATGCTCAAGCTATTCTCAGTTTTATTTTGACAATATTTCCAAATTCTGTGGTAGAATCCTGGCTTATTATATACTGTTTTGTTGCACATTTAATTCAGCAGCCATTTCTGCATGCAAAATTACTTGTCTGTCAACATTTGTATGGCTGCCATGACGAAACAATGTCCCAGTACAGTCAACTGGTTTCTGTGTCAAAGCAGGATCAAAATCAATAGAGTACTGTGCTATCTCAGCTAATAGGAAGTCATATGTAATAGCCAATCAGTGCATGGTATTTTAGCGGCACACAGGATTTGAATTTAATATGGATCAACTGGTGTGGATCACATCTGATGTTCGATGTCCTGGCATGGTGAAGAGGTCGCATTTTCTATCAAGGAAGGACTGGGTCCAGGTGGTGGTTTTGCACAAGGAGGGGTATTCCAGCCCACAGATTGCAGCATAGGTTGGCTACAATCTGAGCATGGTTGTCCACATTCTGCAGAAGCATAAGGAGATGGGAAATACGCAGGATTAACATCATAGCGGTCGGCCTAGAAAGTCAACCAAGAGGGATGACAGGGCCTTGATAAGGACATCTCCTGACAACCGCAAGTTAACCTCCCCTGAGTTTTTGCAAGAATGGAAGAAGTGTTCTGTTGCAGTTTGCACTTCCACCGTGAGGAGACAATGCTTGGAACATGGGTTGAGGGGCTGTAAGACGCGGAGGAAGCCGCTACTAATGGTGGAACTGAGGAGAGAAGCATTGAGTGGGCATCCAAGTACTCAAAATGGAGCAAGGCTGACTGGGAGAAAGTTATGTTCAGTAACGAAAGCTCGTTCTGCATTCTGGGTGACCAGGGCTAAACCAATGTGAGGAGGTTTCCTCATGAAGAGTAGAAACCAGAGTGCTTGAATATCTCTGTGAAGCATCCAACCAATGTCATGAACTGGGAATGCAAGGCAGCCAGTGATGCTGGAAGATTCTATATCATTGACTGGTTGGTAAATGCAGTGAAATACATAGGAATTATGCATAAGTACATGCTGCCATTAGCTGAGCATCTGTTTTCCTCGCAGGTATTTCTTCCAGGATGACATTGCACCTTGCCACCGAGTGAAAACTGTCAACCACTGGAAGAAAAGAAATGGAGTTCAGACCATTGATTGACCAGCTCAATCACCCGATCTCAACCCGATTGAGAATCTTTGGTACAGGGTATCAGTTGAGATCGCCAAGAAGCAGCCACAGACCAAGCAAGAGCTGATTGAGATTGCAACCTGGAATCGCATCATAACGCGAGAACACCTCATCAAACTGGTCCACTCCATGCTAGACAGATGTCATCTGGTGATGGGCCAGCTTTTGCTCTCTTTCTCAAGTACTAATGGCCACCAACAACAAAATCCAGCTCTTTTCAGGCCTACCTAATGAAATTAAGAAAACATGCACACTGCCAGCATACATGTAACTAAAAACACAACCTTTTGGGCACACATTGCATCTTTGTACACCGGTTCACAACCAAATGAACACAGGTATTAAACAATCATAAAAGAATGCTCAAGTCATGGCAAATTTTTCAGATTTGTACAAAAGACAAAAGGGAAGAAAATGGCATGCAGAAGGGGTTGTAAATTGTTATGCATTTTGTTCCTGTGATCCAAACAACTAAAAACTGCCAATTCGGTACTACCTATGCCAGACTTTTTCACACCACTATAAGAACAAAATAACGTTATGTAACAAATAGCATAGACTCCTTTTTTAAGAACTTTCAGGCAGTAGTAAAAGTCGCAGAATTAGCTTGCTTAAAATGAAGCCCATGAAGTCCTTCCAGGGCTTCATTTCACTTTCTCCTAGCTCATTCCAAGAGTCAAGCAATCATTTTCCGAAGTCTATCTAGCTAAAAATATCTTATGGACTTTACCACCAGGAACTTGAAAAATACTTCTTTTGAACTCTTTTATGTTAGTTACCTTGACCACATCCTCCAACAACAGATTCCACAGCTTAATTGTGCGTTGTGTGAAAAAACACGTTCTACAATTTGTTTTCAGTCAGCTGTTCATTGGTTTCATACAGTGTCTTCTCTTTAGCAAAATTATTTCTTTTCTTCATGATAACCTTTTATTGTATGCTCAGAGTAAACAAACAATGACATCTAATATCAAAATATGCCATGCATCTTGTAACAAAGGAGTCTTCCCTCTTCCCCCCACCCCCCTCCCTGAATTTCCACAATCACTGCAGAGTGATCAGAGACCATTGCCAGCTCTATGCTAGTTGAAATCACCTTCCCAAACAAATACTCAGAGACCAAAAAGTAATCTGTATATGAATAAGTTTTATGTGGGGCCGAGTAAAATGTATGGGCTTGATATTCATAAAGACATAACATAGAAATGCCATACTGGGTCAGACCAAGGTCCATCAAGCCCAATATTCTGTTTCCAACAGTGGCCAATCCAGATCACAAGAATCTGTCAGGTTCCCAAAAAGGTACACAAATTCCACATTGCTTATCCCACAGTAAACAATGGATTTCCCTAGTCCTCTTTAATAATGGTTTATGGACTTTTCCTCCAGGAATTTGTCTAAAATCTTTTTTAACCCAGCTACATTTACAGCTTCTACTACATACTCCGGTAACAAATTCCAGAGTTTGATTATGCATTGAGAGAGAAAAAATATTTTCTCCTGTTAATCTGAAATGGGCTATATTGTAACTTCATTTCTTGTCTCCTAGCCTTTCTACTTTTTGAAGGAGTAGGCAATAGAATCTTCATTTACCTGTTCCACTTCATTCATTAATTTATAGACCTTTATCATATCTCCCCTCAGCCGTCTCTTTTCCAAGTTCAAAAGTCCTAACCTTTTAAGCCTCTCCTCATAGGGGTATCCTTCCATTCTCTTCATCATTTTGGTGGCTCTTTTCTGTATCTTTTCTAATTCTGCTATATCCCTTTTAAGATATGGCGACAAGAATTGCACACAGTATTCAAGGTGCAGTTGTACCATGGAACGATACAGAGGCATCATAATAGCCTTTGATTTATTCTCCATTCCTTTCCTTATTCATAGCATTCTATTTGCTCTCTTGGTCGCCACTGTACACTGGGCAGAAGGTTTTAACATATTTATCCATGATAACACCTAAATCCTTTTTCCGGGTAGTGGTTCCTAATGTGGAACCTTGTATCATGTAGCCATAGTTTGTGCTGTTCTTCCCTAAGTGCATAATTTTGCACTTGTCCACATTAAATTTCATCTGCCATTTGGATGCCCAGTCTTCCAATTTTATTAAGGTCCTCTTGTGTTTTAGCAACTTTGAAAATTTATTTTGTCATCTGCAAATTTGATCACCTCGCTTCTTGTTTCCATTACCAGGTCATTTATGAATATGTTAAGCAGTGGGCCCAGCACAGATCGCTGTTTTATTCCACTATTCAGCTTTCTCCAGTGAGAAAGCTGGCCACTTAGCCCTACTCTCTGCTTTCTATCTTTTAACCAGTTCTCTATCCACAATAGTACACTTCACCCTAATAAACATTAGAAGCATAAACATCTGGCAGTAGTACTTTAACACCCTCCAAAGAGCCTGCCCATAAAAAAATAATGGTTTTCCTGTTCCTTTATCACCTTATGAATCTCAAAGGCCAAATACTTTTGTATTAAAATAGTGACTCCTTGTTGTCTATTATTGAATGCTGAAAATTCCATATGTCTAACCCATTTTCTGTGTAACTTAAGTTCCCCACTATATAAATGTATCTCTGGAAGGAAGGCTATGTCAGCCTTCATTTTCCAAAAGTAAGTTAATACTTTCTTTCTTTTTACTAGAGAATGAAGGCCATCAACATTTAGGAAAGCCCACTTTATGGTGGCCGTGTTTTCTAAAAATAGTAAAAGACTCCCACCAAGGCACCAAAAAAGAAAATGTTAAAAAACAAAAAGTCTCAGATCAGCAGTATCACAAAAGAGGCCTTGCAAAAAAAGTTAATTTCTGCAAAGGAATATAACTATTTGAACGTTAAAACTCCGCAATTGGCCAAATTCTATACCGTTCCAAAAATCCACAAGGATTTGACCCGACCGCCGGGGCGGCCAATAGTGTCTACTAGGGGTACAGTATTAGAGCCCCTATCCACATATTTGGATTCCTTTTTGAGGCCTCTATTGATTGATATTCCATCTTACATATGGGACACTACACATTTTCTGAATATATTGCAGAATTTGACATACTGGGCAACAGTGGAAGATACACTTCTAGTGACGCTCGATGTTTGATCGCTGTATACTAGCATACCTCAATGTTCAGCACATGGCATCGTACAAGAAGTATTGAAGGAGAGAGGTGATTTATCACAAGAAAAACTCATATTTTTACAGAAGGTGACAGAATTTACTTTATTTAAAACATTTTTTGTTTTTGAAGGGATTATATAGCATCAAATAGCAGGGGTGGCTATGGGAGCCACCTGCGCTTCTTCAATAGCAAATTTTTATATGGGGTCCTTCGAAAAACACCATTTGTCTAATTCTCCTTATACTGCCAATATTAAATCGTGGCACAGATATATTGACGACATCTTTATGCTGTGGCAAGGTACAGAAACTGATTTACAAGCTTTTGTGGTATGGCTCAATCAACGTGATGGTAATTTACGTTTTACTTGTGAGTTTCATAAGCAGCACATCACTTATCTGGATGTCCAGGTAGTCAGGGAGAACGCGTTTTGGAGTACTACAGTTTATCGTAAGCCCACGCATCGGAATGCGTTCCTTCATTATGACAGTGCTCACCCCCCGGGATTAAAGGACAGTCTCCCTTTATCACAGTTTCTAAGATATTGGCAAAACTGTTCCAACACAAGTGAATTTAAGGTTCTATCAGGGCAGTTGAAGTCCAGTTTTCAGAGACGGGGGTATCCTCATTCTATAGTGCATCAGGCTTATTTACGAGCGTTGTATAACAGAGACTTGCTGTTAACACCAAAAGAAAAATCACCAGATAAGAAGGATGAAGAGTTTGTTAATTTTGTCACCTCGTATTCTCCATTGAGTACTAAAATACAAAAAATATTAAAATACAGTGCCATTTTAAGGATGTTACCAGGAATGGACAATAAATCTGTGTGGTGTGTGTGGCGTAGGAGTAAGAGCTTGAAAGAATATATCAGCCCGGCAGTATTGAGACCAATACCATCTGTGGAAAAGGAGAAAAAGAGTGGGGGGGGGGCATAGGAGATGTGGAAACTGTGCGATATGTGAAATCACATTAGAAATTTCAGAATTTGTACATAAAGGAGCTAAGTACAGTTTGAGACACATTACGACCTGTGAATCTACCTTTGTTGTATACGCCATTCGTTGCCCCTGTGCTCTCTTATATATATATATATATAATATATGAAAAACAATTCGTCCTTTAAGGATTCGGATAAAGGAACATGAGAGCAGGATCAGGTGTAAACGACTGGAAGCCCCGATTGTCCAGCATTGTCTCTCATTGGGTCACAGTTTTCAATCGTTGAGATGCTGGTGTATTGAAGAAGTGACTGGTGGCTTTCGAGGGCGGTCACATGAACAATCTTTGCTCTATAGAGAACAATGGTGGATACATAAGCTTAAGACAGTACAGCCCGATGGGCTCAACGTCAGTTTGGATTGGTCCGTTTGTGTCTGAGATTCAACATAGTGTGCTGTTAGCTGAGGACATTTAAACATGGTGGAGAGGAAACAGACCTGCATGTGTGGCGTCTTTTTTGCTGGAGTCGAAGACAGTAACTAAGCAGTTCTTTGGAGTGAAGATGTGAGCAGCAGTGCTATGAAGGTATTTTCTCTGCCTGTGATAACAGTAATGTAGTGGAAAATAGTAGAAGATAAGTAGGGTTCAATTACCTTCTATTGTTTTTTACAGAAAACCAGCTGTATCAGCCTTAGAGAGCAAATACAGTCCCCTTGAGAAACCCAAAGGGAGAAACGCGAGGGCGCCTAGATATGATGGCGTTGGGGCTTTTTTTGATTTACGACAGCAAACTTGAAAGATAAGTTTTGTTTGGGATTGAAAGTTAAATAAGTTAAATAAGTTAAAAAAGTTTCAAAAAGTACAATTGTTTTAAGAAACATTATTAAAAAAATATTGCTCATGGTCATTGATGTGAACGAGCACTATACTGGGGAGACATAGTACCCAGAAGTTATGTGCATGAATTGTTTATCTGAGACCGGTGGCAGACAACAGTGAATTTATTGAATCCTAGAATATTTATGAATGAATTGATCATTGGATATTTGTTTATAGTTCATTCACGAGATAGACCCGAGATTATTTTTTGTCTGGTACACAAAAAACAAAAAGCATCAAAAGAACATAACCAGACAAAACATGAGTATCCAAAAATAAACACCAGTTGAAAAACAAACACAAAAATGTTATAGAGGAAAAAAGACCTCAGTATTCCCTTCTGCAAAACTAAACAGAGGATGAGCCAGCTGAATGGCAAACCAGACACAAGCAATACTTTAACAGTGCCTAAGTAATCGACTATGCTCAGAAAAGCATCAGCAGTCAGAAAAAAACCTCTAATGGGGAAGTGAGCCAAACAAAAAGGACTCGGATAAAATCCCAAAAAGCCAGCATTGCATGGTAAAAACAATTACAGTCATAGTAATTAGCAACCAGATCCATCAAGGGTATTAGCACCTAGTAAAACATCAAGAAATGAAAAAGCTGAAGAAACTTAGCTCAAGCATCGATGTGACAGCAATGGAGTGCGGCTCAGCACGGCAGAACAGATATCACAGGAGCTGTACCATTCATGGCAACAATCCGAAGCTCCAACACCAGGTATTTTGCCAAAGCGGCTTCTTCAGGGAGCTCTACAAAAATGTTGCTAATCCTGAAAAAACAAATAAAGAAAAACTCTCACGACCTGCTCATACAAACCAAAGAAAAGGAACAAAGAAACAAAAGCTGACCAATAAAGGAAGAAAAGCAACAGAGCTAAGCTCACCGCATAAACCACCAACATGGATGAGCAAAAAACGCTGAGCATGCGCAGTAATAAAAGGGACTTCCAAGTGACGTCAGGGTAAGCCTTAAAAGTGTGGCAAGCTAAAAAGCAGATGATCAGCCAAGAACAAAAATCAAAAAAGAAAAATCCAAAAGAAAGCCACCCAGACAGCATGAAAATCCGAATCAAAAGCAGGCCTTTGCAGAGAAAAAGAATCACCATCTTGATTATCCTTAGTTTCCCAGCTAAAAATCCCTTGGACTCATTCTGTTGTCCAACCACCCCCTGATTGGGAATATGCCAGTTGTTCCTGTTTCTCTCCCTCTCCCCCCCTTACCCCCACCCCCCTTCAGCTTCTGGCAGAGAGGTTCCACAAAAGAGTAAAGTAGCCCAAATGCCCTCAAGTATGGAGCAGACAGAGCTTAAAGATCCCAATTTACCCATGTCTAACAATAGCCAAATTAACATGAATAAAATACATTCTCTAAAATGCTTGTATGCAAATGCTAGAAGTCTAAAGAATAAGATGGGAGAGTTAGAATATATAGCACTAAATGAAAGGTTAGATATGATTGGAATATCAGAGACATGGTGGAAGGAGGACAACCAGTGGGACACTGTGATACCTGGGTACAAACTACATCATAATGATAGAGCTGATCAAATTGGTGGAGGGGTTGCGCTCTATGTTAGAGAGGGCATTGACTCAGAAAGGATTAAAGTTTTGCAGGAAACAAAATCTGCTGTAGAATCTATATGGATTGAAATTCCATATAAAAGGGGGAAGGCGATGGCAGTGGGGGTGTACTATCGAGCACCTGGCCAGAATGACCAAATGGATGATGAAATGCTCAAAGAAATCAAGGAAGCTAACAAAGTTACAGCGCAGTAATAATAATGGATGATTTCAATTACCCCGGTATCGACTGGGTCAGTGTCACGTCAGGACATGCTAGGGAGATAAAGTTCCTAGATGAAATAAATGACTGCTTCTTGGAGCAGCTGGTTCATGAACCGACCAGAGGGGAAGCCATATTAGACCTAGTCCTTAGTGGAACACCAGATGTAGTGCAAGAGATAAGGGTGTTGGGGCCACTTGGCAATAGTGATCATAGCATGATCGCCTTTGATTTAATTAGTGGAGGAGGGATAGTAAGGAAATCCACAGTACTACCTTTTAACTTTCGAAAGGGAGACTATGATAAAATGAGGAAAACAGTTAAGAAAAAACTAAAAGGAGCAGTTGCAAAGGTTAAAGACTTACATCAAGCTTGGGTGTTGTTGAAAAATACTATCTTGGAAGCCCAGACCAGCTGTATTCCACGCTTTAAGAAAAGTGGAAGGAAGTCCAAAAAACTGCCAGCATGGTTTAAAGGTGAGGCCAGAGAGGCTGTTGTTGCCAAAAAAGCATCTTTCAGGAAATGGAAAAAAGAGCCAAACGACAAAACCTGGAAACAGCACAAGCACTGGCAAGTCAAATGCAAGGCATTGATAAGGCAGGCAAAGAGAGAATTTGAGAAGAAGCTTGCTGTGGAAGCAAAAACGCAAAATAAAGACCTTTTCAAGTACATTTGTAGCAAAAAACCTGTGAGAGAGTCAGTTGATCCATTAGATGATAAAGGGATTAAAGGGGCACTAAGAGGCGACAAGGCGATAGCGGAGAGACTGAATGAATTCTTTGCTTCGGTCTTTACTGAGGAAGATGTAGGGATGTTACCCATGACTGAAGTGGTATTTAAAGGTGCGGAAGAATTGAAGGAAATATCGATACATCGGGAAGATGTCTTACAACTATTAGATAAACTGAAGAGTAGCAAATCACCTGGGCCGGATGGTATACATCCAAGGGTGTTGAAAGAACTGAAATATGAAATTGCAGAACTGCTATCAGTAATCTGTGAACTATCATTAAAATCATCTCTAATACCTGAAGATTGGAGGATCGCCAATGTAACACCAATTTTTAAAAAGGGTTCCAGGGGTGATCCGGGAAACTACAGACCGGTGAGCCTGACGTCAGTACCGGGAAAAATGGTAGAAACCATCATAAAGAATAAAATTACTCAGCATGTAGATAGTCACAACCTAATGGGAGACAGCCAACATGGCTTTAGACAAGGAAAATCTTGTCTTACTAATCTGTTATGTTTTTTTGAAGAAGTGAATATAAACAGGTGGACAAAGGTGAGTCGGTTGATATTGTGTATCTGGACTTTCAGAAAGCCTTTGACAAGGTCCCTCATCAGAGACTTTTGGCAAAACTAAAGAGTCATGGGATAGGAGGCAGTGTACTATTGTGGATCAGGAACTGGTTAAAAGATAGAAAGCAGAGGGTAGGGCTAAATGGCCAATTTTCCCAATGGAGAAAGGTGAATAGTGGTGTACCCCAGGGATCTGTGCTGGGTCTGCTGCTTTTTGACATATTCATAAATGACCTGGAAAGTGGAACAACGAGTGAGGTTATCAAATTTGCAGATGACACAAAACTATTTAAAGTTGTTAAAACCCAAGAGGATTGTGAAAAATTGCAAGAGGATCTTGATAAATTGGAAGACTGGGCATCAAAATGGCAGATGAAATTTAATGTGGACAAGTGCAAGGTTATGCACCTAGGGAAGAACATCCCAAACTATGGTTACACGATGCAAGGTTCCACATTAGGAACCACCACCCAGGAAAATGATTTAGGCGTCATTGTGAATACCATGTTAAAACCCTCAGCCCAGTGTGCAGCGGCGGCCAAGAGAGCAAATAGAATGCTAGGTATGATAAGGAAAGGAATGGAAAATAAAACAAAAGATATTATAATGCCTCTATATCGTTCCATGGTGAGACCGCACCTTGAATATTGTGTGCAATTCTGGTCGCCGTATCTTAAAAAGGATATAGCGATTTTAGAAAAGGTACAGAGAAGAGCCACCAAAATGGTAAAGGGGATGGAAGAATACTCCTATGAAGAAAGGCTAAAAAGGTTAGGGCTCTTTAACCTGGAAAAGAGACGGCTGAGGGGAGATATGATAGAAGTCTATAAATTAATGA
The DNA here is from genome assembly GCA_033557465.1 of Ichthyophis bannanicus. NCBI lineage: Eukaryota > Metazoa > Chordata > Amphibia > Gymnophiona > Ichthyophiidae > Ichthyophis > Ichthyophis bannanicus. The sequence continues at coordinate 1,088,210,156 of CM066032.1, read as the reverse complement.
ACGGAGTGGAACGGGTAAACGTAGATCGATTGTTTACCTTATCAGAATATAGAAAGACTAGGGGACATGCAATGAAGCTACAGGGTAAACTATTTAAGACCTAATAAAAGAAAATATTTTTTCACTCGACGTGTAATCAAACTCTGGAATTTGTTACCGGAGGATGTAGTAAAGGCTGTTAGTGTAGCTGGGTTTAAAAAAGGTTTGGACAAGTTCCTGGAGGAAAGGTCCATAAACCATTATTAAGAAGTGACCGAAGATATCAATGCTTGACCCAGTACAAGCATTGTGGAACTTGTGTCTCTTGGGAAAAACTCCTAGGTAAATATGACCTAGATTGGCCACTGTTGGAAACAGACTACTGGGCTTGATGGACCTTGATCTGACCCAGTATGGCATCTCTTATGTTCTTATGTTCTTTATACTTTTCACCACTCCTATAAGCCCCACACCCCACATATCACCTCCATGCACATCCCTATCATTACCCATGCATTCCATTCACCCCCACTGTTAGACATAAGAACAGAAGATATGCCATATTGGGTCAAACCAAGGTCCATCAAGCCCAGTATCCTATTTCCAACAGTGGCCAATCTAGGTCATAAGTACCTAGCAGTTTCCCCAAAAGACACAGGTTCCAAAATGCTTGTATTGGGTCAAGCAGTGATATCCTGAGTCCCTTTTAATAATAATTTATGGACCTTTCCTCCAGGAACTTGTCAAAACCTTTTTTTAAACCCAGCTACACTAACAGCTTTTACTACATCCTCCGGTAACAAATTCCAGAGTTTGATTACACATTTAGTGAAAAAATATTTTCTCTTAGTCTTAAATAGGTTACCCTGTAGCTTTCATTGCATGTCCCCTAGTCTTTCTATATTCTGATGACATTAAAAAATCGATCTGCATTTACCCACTCCACTCCATTCATTAATTTATAGACCTCTATCATAATCTCCCTCAGCTGTCTATTTTCCAGGTTGACCATTTTGGTGGCTCTTCTCTGTACCTTTTCTAATAATGCTATATCCTTTTTAAGCTACGGCGACCAGAATTGCACACAGTATTCATGGTGCGGTCGTACCATGGAACGATACAGAGGCATTATAATATCCTTTGTTTTATTCTCCATTCTTTTCCTTATGATACCTAGCATTCTATTTGCTCTCTTGGCTGCCGCTGCACACTGGGCGGAGGGTTTTAACATGTTATCCATGATGACACCTAAATCTTTTTCCTGAGTGGTAGTTTCTAATATGGAACCTTGCATCGTGTAACCATATTCTGGGTTCTTTCCTAGGTGCATAACTTTGCACTTGTCCACATTAAATTTCATTTGCCATTTGGATGCCCAGTCTTCCAATTTATCAAGATCGTCTTGCAATTTTCCACAGTCCTCATGGGTTTTAACAACTTTAAATAGTTTAGTGTCATCTGCAAATTTGATAACCTCACTCGTTTATTCCCATTTCCAGGTCATTTATGAATATGTCAAAAAGCAGCAGACCCAGCACAGATCCCTGGGGTATTCCACTATTCACCTTTCTCCATTGGGAAAGCTGTACCCCCTTCTCTATTTTTCCCCATCCATACTCTCCCTTTCCAAAATTCTCCAGGATTAAAGTCCCCCAAGGGTCTCCTCTTCAAAGTTAAAACGTGAAGTGCTTAGGACCCCCTCTACCCTTTTATGTCCATTCATTTAAACAAGAAAAATGAACTCTCATTTCTGCAGGTACATTCGTACATGAACTCATCATGCTGAGCAACAGCAGGGCCAGCGCGACTCACTGTGCACTTGTATGGGATAGGAGCCCTGGGAGGGCAGCATGGTCAGCACAGTTAGCTGACTAGGCCCAGCTGTGAGGCAGTTGAGCAGCAGGCGGTACAGTCAACTGGTCCCATCGGCAGTGGACAGGTAGTAAAAATTGGCATGGGGCTTTGAAACCCTTGTGCTCACTGCACAGATGTGCAGCACACGCATGAGCTTTTAAGCCTCAATCTGATTTTAGGGGACTTTAGCTAGGTGGTCAGTGGCACTTTCTGCACCATAATCAGCTCTCTAAATGATGGATCCACATGAGGCAGGAAGTTCACGCTGATCTTACATTTGAGAGATCAGCATGAACTTCCTGTCCTGAAATCTGCTCCACCATTCAAGGCCTCAGCTGATGGACTGAGGTTGTCTAGAGGCATACAATGGGTAAGATGGATGCCGGGTGAAGAGGGGATGAGAGCGAGAGAGAAAAACAAATTTGGGCATGGCTATGAGGTTAAGAGAGAGAGAGAGACTTAGGGGAAGGTTAGTCTGGAATGAGGTTATCAAAGAGAGACGCTGGGTGAAGTCCAATTGGGCCTTAGGGGAGAAAGAAATAGACTAGGGGAAACCTGGGGAGAGGGGATATGAGAGAGAAAAACAGACTGGAGGAAGCCTGTGGGGGAGGAGGGGTCATGTGAGAGCTCATATGAGAGGAAGAGACAGACACAGAATGAAGTTGGCCCCTGCCACTCTACATGACTTATAGACACATGCAGTCCCTGACATTGCATAACAGACACACACACGCACAGCCTCCAATACTCCCTTTGATACTCACACACACACACATATGCATGCATGAAGTCCTTGACACTCCATGGTGTGCGCACACTTACCTACAAAGCCTTCGACACTCCCCATGACACACAAACACACGAGAAACAGCGACACTCCCCATAATACATGCATGCACACATTTGTCCTCCAGCACTCCCCATAACACATGCATAAAGCTATAATACTCCCCATAGCACATGCATGCATAAATACATCTTCAACACTCCCCATGACACATGCACATACAGATGGAGATGCTGAGCTATGGAGATGACAGAGAGATGGTGGGCTCTGAGGGGTAGAGCAGGAAATGCTGGGGCCTAAACGATGGACAGAGAGGGTGAGGGGTGGACAGAGAGAGATATACTAGACTCTGAGGGGGTGGACAGATGGTGAAATTTGAGTGTATAGAGAGGTAGTAAAGAAAGACAAGGAGTAAGAAGCTAAAAGGGACAGATCGATATATCAAAGAGAATGGAAGAAGACAGGAGGAGCAAGGAGAAATGACAAATGGACAGCAGACACTGGGAAGAGGGTTAAGAGAAGACAGAGTAGCAGAAGAGGAAAAGAAGCCATTGTGACTGAAAAAAAATAAAATGCTCAGACAACAGAAGTAGAAAAAAAGTATTTTATTTGAATGTATTAACTAGAATGTTAGCTTTGGGAAATGTGCGTCCCTGATGTCTGTGTTTTTGTTTGGTACAAGAGGAAATAAATGTCTCTGTTTATTTCCCCAGTATTACTATAAATACAGAGTTTGAGTTCTTGGGGTTCCCATTTCAATTATTGTCTTTCTAGTTCTAATTTTTGGTCCTTTGTTTTGTATCTGGTGAGGGCCTGTCTGTGATTTGTATGTATGACTGAGATATGGCATTCTGTTAGGATATAGTTTGTGTAGAAATCTCTAGCAGTCCTACTTATTCTCTCACCCATTAAAACTGTATTCTCTGAGATGTACTGGTTTAATATTTGTAATACCTCCTTTTTTTAGGTAGGATTGGTGCTGTATGCGTCCTGGTATTATGTTATGGCAGATTTGCTATGGACTTGGACTGGTCTTTTTTGCGGGGTTCTTCATTTATATGGCAGTTAGCATTAGAGGGAAGTCATGCAGAATTCTGATAGCCTTTCTCTAATCCTACTGCACATGTAAATGAATCAGACACATACACTTATTAGGTTATTGTTGGGACAAACATGACAGAGGCATGTTGCACCTCATAGACTGACAAATTTATTGAGGTACGAGGCTTAATAAATTGGTTAGCCTATAAGGTGCCATTTGCCTCTATCATTTTTGCTACCCCAAACTAACAGGGTATCTCTCAGAAAATATTCATCATTTTGGGAAAAAGGAGAGGCTTTTGAAGGGCTCCATTGGAATCCACTGAGGTGGGGGAGGGGGACACCACAGTAAACCTTAACACAGGGCTGCCAAAAAAATGTAGCACTGGCTCTGAGCAAAAGTCCACAAACCACTCATCTACCTCTTGTCATGGATTCTGTATTAAACACTTCCCTACTCACTTAACCAACTCACACTAGATACAACCATAGCATGTAGACTTAAGAGCAAAGCATCAAAAGTCCTCCTGCAGCTCAGCATTCTACTGGTAATCCTTAAAAAGACAACACCAATTCATCACTGTCCTACTTTGTTGTTTGTATGTCAGGTCAAGGCCCAGGAATAGGTCTCTTATAGTTTCTCTTTCAGCCACCTCTGATCTTGCCAAAGCGCAACTGGCATCCAATGCTTCTGGCACCTTTGATTCCAGACATCAAATATGTGCTGGGCTTGTATAATAATCCCCTTACCAAGTAAAGAAGGTGAGGGAGGCAGCCCATGGAAAGAAGGCAGGCTAAAAGCAGCAGCAGCTCTTACCCCTGAATATTTATTTATTTATTTAGAGAACATTTGTATACCGCTGCTTCCAGCGATCAGCAGCGGTTGACTATACATATCAGGAGGGGTAATCAACAGTTAATACAGAATGATTGCATGCCAAGATTCACACTGGGTTCACACTGCACAAAAATCTGATACAATATTTACAGGTGCAATTACATATATACATATTGTTACAATATTTACAACTTGCAGTTTGTAAACGGGGGCGCTGGGTGAGAATGTCCACAGTCTTGGCAAAGGCAAATATTAGTATGACTTGCAAAGGATTGTGGGAAATGTCCATTCATACCAGAATCCGGCGTTTCCCAAATAAATGAGTTGTGCTTGCTCGAGTGTTAAGCAAAGAAAATATATTTTATTTATGGGGTTATTTCTCCCACACAGATTTACTTGGTAGCACAAAAGGATACTTGCTTTCAGTATTATACTTAGGAAAAACAAATCAGGAACAACAAATCATGATCAGCAACTGAACTTCTTAAGCAATCGATCAAACAATAAAGACCTTGATGGGAACAGAAAGGTCTTTCTGTGGGCTCCTGCTAATACCTTTTAGCAGTGCTCCAAAAACAAAACAAAACCCAAAAAGTAATCAAAAACTGTTCTTTTTCAAGGATAACTTATTGTATTTTCACACACACCCAGAAGTGTCCTTTCAGAGCTCACATGCAATTATGCAAGGCTTAATTGCTAACAATTAACCAGCTGCCTCTTGGCTGGTTTACTTTCTATACGTGGCTCAAATCCTACCCAAAAGCTTTCTTGTAAACTTTTCTGGGTAGATAAAAGAACAAGTTATATTTCTTTTTGATGGTTGTTGTATTTGTGAAAGTATATTACCACAGCAGCCTAGACAGAGAGCAATCCATGTATTCACTCTGATCATTTAAAATATCTCCTTCTTCTTCAACTATCATAGAATCAATATCATGGACTGGCTCAGAGGAATTTCTTAATGGAGCACTCTCAGGACAATACTTGTTTCCCTGCTGTCTTCCAAGTGAAAAGCTAGGGCATAGATCAGTGTTCATACCTGAGCTTCCATTGCTGTTAGGGTTCCTCTCCAGATATCCTGGCCAGTAAGAAATCCAGCTTTTATGTCCAGACTTCCAATCAAGATCCCTGGACACTGGGTCTCTCTTCACATACCTTCTTGCACTGGTCTTAGGGCCCCTTCCAAATGCAGCCGTCTCCCTCACAGGTGCCGTCCGGGGATTCCTGGCTCTGTACCCCCACTCCTCTGGCTTCCCCCAGTCCAATGGAGTATGCTTGCCTCTGGAATGACTCCCAGCACACGTACTGCTATGGACTCCTTTAGACCTCCAAGATGCTTTTCTCTTCTTTCTTCCACGCTGCTTCTTGCTCTCTCTGTCCTTGAGCTCTGGGTTCCTCATCAACTCCAACTCCAGCTCTCTGGTCTGCCACTGCTCCTTCTGCTCATTCTGTGTAGAATAGGTTTTACTTTTAACCTGCTTAGAGGGATACTCCACCCTAGCACAGCTCAGCTGTGCTGAATCAAGCCCTGCCCTTGGAGATGAGTGATTGGGGATTACCTCATAGCTCTCCTGATTGAACACACGTTTCCCCACTTCAGCTCTTCTAGTGACTGTTTGAAACCTGGTGCATTCTGGGACTGGTAGTCTTTTATGAAAACATTCTGTTTTATTATTTCTACCAGCAAAGACAGGTTGCTTGTTCAGAGCCAATTCACCTCTATTATAGCTCCTTCCTGAACTATGATAAGCTTCCTTATCACAAGTTATATATATACATTCTGTTACACTAATTACAGCTAAACTGGGGGGAGATGCACTAACCTAGATGCATTACATGGTGGTTCAAATCCCTTAAAGTCATATTGTAAGGTCACTCTAGTGTCATGGATACGGTTGACCCTTTGTGTTCTAGTTATTATTTACTCTGTTAGATTATAGTGAGTTATAAACAGGTGGGTTTTACGAGTGTCAGCCACCCTCTCCCACGAGTGTCAGCCACCCTCTCCCAACACGCCATCAAATAGTTATTTAGAATTGTACTAACAGATTGTTAATAGTACGTTATTGATGGCAGAAGTTTTCTGAAATGCATTTCAAAATAGTGCGGCATCTCATTTATGAGTTCACAAGGCAACGCACTAAAACAATACTTGGGAATCCATCTATAGAAGCAGAGCATTTCCATATGTTGCCACTGCACTATTCTTGCTCTCCTCTCTTGATGCTGACAACAGGAATTGGAGAAAGTTGTCTCCTCCATTTGGTAGCATCACAATAAACTCTATCAAGAGTTGAGCCCAGAAACAGAACATCTCCCTTTTTTTTTTTTTTTTTTTTTAAATTAAAAAAAAAATGATCGGACTACATTTTACATGATCATATAACAAAAACATCTATATGACCATATCTCCAGGAACAAGCAGGAATGCAGTCTTCACAGATGGGTATCGTCGATACCGACGGAACCTGTGCAGGAACACTCCCCAGCATCCACTAGGAGAGCTTTTGGGAGCACTCCACTGTGCCTGAGAGCTACCTTTTCACCTTCCTTTCAGCTCTCTTCAGTTCTTTGTTTTCTGTGGAGCCAGCAGGAAGCCCTTACTGTCACCGCTGAAAAACATTTTTTTTAATTCCATGCTCTCTGGATACTGGCCCTCTTCTTTCATTTTATTATCTTTTTTTCTTCAGGCAGTTTCACTGCCATTTTAGGTCTCAGGCCTACATTTTTTTGTTTGTCATGGACAAACATATCAGTGGCTTTAAAAAATGTTCCAAGTTCTCTGGCACTATGTCAGTCACTGATTCACACTATCCTTTGTGCAAACAAATGACCAAATGAGGCCTTCAGAACAGGGCCAGGCAGTATGACTTGCTGTTTGCACCGGATTCAATTTTAGGGGCTCTGCCTCTTCTGCTGGGTTTAAGATCTCCAAAAAGTCCAAACATAAGTCAGTCATTCTCGGCATCAAAGTCCGATTCAGAGTATCGAGATAAGTCTTATTGTCCAAGAGATGCATCGGATGCTGACAGACCTGCCAAGCAGCCCTGGTGGGAGGACCAGCCCTCCAAAGCCACTCAGGGGCTCCAGGATGCTCCAGAGGGTTCTGGTACTGTGCTTTGGGATGGTGGCTCACAGCCCTGTACTTAAATCAGTACAAGCATCAGTGGTGGTCATTGATCAGCACTTTTGGGCTATTGAGAGGACCTTGGAAAAGTTCCTGGCTGCTGTGGTACCACAGGTATTGACAGTTCCAGTGACTCAGGCACTGCCATTTGCTTTGGTGTCTGTACCATTGGATCCAATGTCAGCTCTGGAACTGGTTACATCAGGACCACTCCCGCCGATCCACCACTTGAGACGGTATTGACAGAACCCCTCCTCAGATTCCTCCTTTGGAGTGGGTATCAGTGGGACCCCTTCCTCTGATTTCTCCCTTGGAACTGGTAGGCATCACCAGTACCCAACCGGTTCCAGTATGGCACACTCTGAGCACCGACATCAGCTCAAGACCATTGATACTTTGATTTCCTTTCAGACTCAGAATCTTCTTCTGATTCCGAATACACATCGGAGGACTGCAGGGCCATCAGGGATATTCCCTTCAATTTTTCTCTGCTTTAAACACAGCGTTGATCCCCTCCAGAAGATTTGTCCTTTCGGGACTTCATTCGAGATATGGCGGCGGGCCTTGAAATTACTGCTTCATCCAAAACAGAACCAAGGGCTGAGGAATTGGAAATTTTCCAATAACCCTTGACGGCCAAAGAGGCAGCAACATTACCGGTGCATCAAATCCTATAGGTTCTAATACTACGTAAGTGGGAGGCCCTGCTAACTGTTGCGCCTATAAGTAGATGTTTAGATACCATGTATCAAGTTCCTCCATGCCCAGGGTTTGAAAAACCTCAACTTCCGCACTATTCCATGGTGGTGAAATTGGCAATGAGACGCTTTAAGAGTTCTAAGACTCATTTTTCGATGCTTCCTGACAAGGATGCCAGGGCTCTCGATGCTTTTGGACACCGCTACTTCCAGGCTTGTATGCTTGTTTCTAGGATTACATCCTATACCCTTTACATGGGTATGTACCTTAAGGATGTCTCCAGGGATCTAAGAAACTTTGCTCCTATCCTCCCAGATGACAAATGTGGCTCTTGACAATAGTCAAGCAAACTCAGAATACCTCAAAATTCCTTACCAGGGCTGCCTTTGATACCTCTGAGTCTACCAGCAGAGCAGCTGCAGTCTGCATAGGTGCTCATAAGATGGCCTGGCTTCAGGCATCAGATCTAGAACAGTGGGTTCAAGATAAGTTAGTCATCATTCCTTGCTCTGGTGGGAACCTTTTTAGTAAAGGTTGGAGAGAAAAAGCAGGGGAACTTGAGGCAGATGATCTTGCCCTCAAGCGCCTCTCAAGGAAGAGTTTAGACTCCTCTAGGAAGAAAACCCCTTCTAAGAAGTCTTTCTATGCTAAAAAGAAGAGATATTATCCTTCCTACCATCCATCTGCTGGTTATCAGCCTCAGCAACAACAGCAGAGGCCTCGGAGTCCTCATCAGCCTAAGAAGGCCAGGACTCCTAAACCTCAACCAGCTTCTACACATCAGCAAGCACTTGGTTTTTGACCTCTTCCTAGAGAGCATAGCCATTCAACCTCTGCAGGGTCCCCAGCCCCTGCACACACCAGTCTGCCTTTGTACTTATGCCCACAGTTGGCATCTCATCACATCAGAGGACGTAGTCAACAGGGATTATCTGCTTCACTTCCAGAACTTATCCCCAACAATCTCTCCAAGGACTTACCCCGCACATTCCTTGCAGGAAAGTTTCCTATCCTCAGAGGTGGCCACCCTGTTAACCCAGGGGGCTATTGAAAGAGTCCCTCCCACCCAAGAAGGCAAGGGCTTCTACTCTCCTTACTTTCTTATGCCAAAGAAAACAGGAGAGTACAGGCCCATCCTAGATCTGAGAGATCTCAACAAGTTTATCATTTGAGAAATGTTCAAGATGTCCCTCAGAATCCTTCCGCATTTTCAGAAGGGTGACTGGCTATGTTCTCTAGATCTCAAGGATGCTTACACACATTTGCTGATCCACCCTCACCACAGAAAATATCTAGTCTTCAGGATTCAGCAAATCCACTACCAGTATCGAGTGCTACCCTTCGGCCTAGCCTCTGCTCCCAGAGTCTTCACAAAGTGCATGTCAATCGTCTCTGCATACCTGCACATATTGGGGATCTCAATCTTCTCCTACTTAGATGACTGGTCAAAAACGGGAGGATCCCCAGGAGAGGTAAAACTATCAATTCATCACACTATCACAATGCTCCAAAGTCTAGGATTCGTTCTAAACTTTCCAAAGTCACATCTTATTCCAGCACAACAGCTAGAATTCATTGGAGCACTTCTAGACATGTGTCGGGGCCAAGCTTTTCTTCCCAAGGATCATTCTACATGCCTCATCAAGCTGACCCTCGTGATATAAGGCCAAAGCATCGTGACAGCTCGAGACATGCTACACCTTCTGGGACACTTGGCCTCCATGGTACACGTCATCGCATATGCCCGTCTCTACATGAGAAAAGTCAATGGACACTTTCGTCCCAATGGTCCCAAGCGATGGGCAAGCTCTCAGACAAGACTCGTTTAACATCTCCTCTAGTTGACTCCCTTCAGTGGTGGTGTCCCGCCCCCCCCACCCCAATCTTCTAGGAGAGTCACCTATTCAGATCCCTCCAACCCAATGCACCCTAACCACAGATGCTTCCAAACTCTGTTGGGGAGTGCATCTGCCCAACCTCACCACGCAAGGGCAGTGGACAGACCATGAATCCCAGATGCAGATCAGTCTCCTAGAGCTTCGTGCCCTCGCAAATGCCCTTTGGATTTTTCAGTGCCAACTATCTAGCAAATACATCTTAGTCTAGATGGACAACCAAGTACCTATATTCTACGTGAACAAACAGGGAGGAACTGGCTCCTAACCCCTGTGTCAGGAAGCCCTTCACCTCTGGTCCTTTGCAATTGCACACCACATTCACCTTCGAGCAGTGTACCTCCTGGATCATCCCAATGTCCTGGCGGACAGATTCATCTGCATTCTCCATCCACACAAGTGGACTCTGAATCAGCAAACTGTCTCTTGGATCTTCCAGATGTGGGGCACCCCCAGAATAGATCTGCTTGGAGCAAAAAAGCGATAGAGATGTATTCTCCTGAGTGGCAATCGATGCCTTTCTCCTCTATTGGGGACAAAGCTTGCTTTATGCATTCCCACCAACCCCTCTGATTCCCAAGACTCTGTTCAAACTGCACTTTGATCTTGAAAGCACCTTAATGTACTTGGCAGCCGTAGTTTTCTCTGCTGCCTTGTCTAGCATAGGCTCCCCCCCTCAATTTGGGTCATTCCCCCGACCTCCTTTCCAAGATCAGGGACTTCTCCTCCATCCCAATCCATCAGCCCTCTGTCTCACAGCATGGCTCCTGAAAGCATGACCTTTGACCTTGATCTTCCCCAACCGGTCAAGGACATCCTGCAAGCCTTCCTCAAACCTTCTACCAGGAGATTTTATGCCTTCAAGTGGCGATGGTTTACCTTCTGGTGCACCCCAAAACAGGTGAATCCATCTGACTGCCCAGTGGAACTTCTACAATATCTGCTCCACTTGTCATCTGCAGGGCTTAAGACTAACTCTGTCAAAGTTCATCTAAGCACTATTGCAGCCTATCACAGGCCTCAAAATAAACTTTCTATTTCCTTGCACCCCCTGGTGTAGTGGTTCATGCAGGGTCTTCTGCTTTCCAAGCCACCGATCCAACCAGTAGCTTGGGACCTCAATGTGCAATTTATCAAAGCCCCGTTTGAGTCTTTGGCTACCACGCCTCTAAAATTCCTATCCTGGAATGTCATCTTCCTCATTGCCCTCACCTCAGCTCATTGCATCAGTGAGTTACAAGCTTTGATGGCGGATCCTCCCTCCTTACACTCTATTCCACCATCACAAGGTGGTTCTTTGTACCCATCCATATTTCCTTCCAAAAGTAGTTTCCACTTTTCACCTCAACTAGTCGGAGATGCTACTGGTCTTTTTTCCCCGAACGCATGCCTCCAAAGTTGAGGCAGCATTGCATACCTGGACTGCAAGCGTGTTCTTGCATTCTACTTGCACAGGACTAAGCATTTTAAAAAATCCTCTCAATTATTTTATTTTGACTCCAACCACTTAAGCCTTCTGGTGTCAAAGTGCACTCTATCCAACTGGATTGCGAGCTCTATTTCGCTTGGCTTATACTCAGGCCGGTCTCTCGCTCTCGGGTCACATTACCACTCACAATGTGAGGGCCATGGTGACATTGGTTGCCAATCTCCATTCTGTCTCCATACAGGAGATGTGCTGGGCAGCCACCTGGTCCTCTGTTTACACCTTTGCTGCTCCCTATTGCCTGGACAGTTACTCCTATCGGGATGCTGTATTTGGCCAGGCTGTGCTTCAACATCTTTTTGGGACTTAACCTCAACTCCTACCACTTCTACTTCTGGCACCTGACTCTCTCTTCCATGCTCTCTGCACTGCACTCGAATCCACTGAGGTCACCTTGTGTCCCTACCTACTTGGCTCCATTCTTCCACCTCATGGACATATTCAGTCTGGTGCCTGGGAGCTAGTGAGTTCCATCTGTGAAAGTTGCATTCCTTCTTGTTTCTGGAGATAGTGTAGTTACTCACCTGTAACAGGTGACCTCCGGGAACAGCAGGAATTAGTCTTCACATTCCACCCTCCTCCCTAGTTGTTGGGTACAATTCATTCCTCTAACTCACAGCTACTACAAACACAACTGAAGAGAGCTGTGAGGAAGGCAACTGCGCAGGCACAGTGGAGTGCTCCCAAAGGCTCTCTTATTGGATGCTGGGTTGTATTCCCGCGCAGGCTCCATCGGTGCCAATGATACCCATCTGTAAAGATTAATTCCTGCTGTTTCCGGAGACCATCTGTTACAGGTGAGTAACTACGCTTTACCAACAGTCCATTTTATTCATAATTCAAATGATCCAGTGAACAAATCACCTTTAAAAGTGGAAAGCAGGGGATATCTTAAACCCCTATCCTCGACATAGTGTTACTGTCTTGCTTCAGGGTATTAAATACTTGGCTGATCTCCATGCTGTCATTCTCAAATTAAGTTGAAGACTTCAATCCAGCTGGCTGAGTCAAATCCCAATCTACTTAATCCAATTGTAATCTGTTATTTTAGCATTCCCTTAGTATATTGGTATCATCAGTACTTTTGCAGTCTGCTTTTCAGTTGTCTGTTTCCAAGGTGTTTCTGGTTTCTTGATTTAGGCTTCCTATCAGCATTGCGCAAGATAATTTGATCTCACGTACTCTATCTTCCAACATGCAGACTGATCAAAATCTCATTGGATTAGAAAACCACATTATCAGTAAAGTAACCAGTGCCAGTCTTCTAATATTCAAACCACTTGTGCCCTCATACATACAGGAAGTCTGCATCAGGGGGGCAGAAGCAAGAATAGCACCATAGATTTAGGTAAGAGCCACAGTACTGTTTAAAACCATTGCTGCTGCTGGCCCTGGAGAGGGACGACAGTGGTTACAATGGGGGCAAAGGTAGGAGCAAAGCTCAGCACCAGGAATGAGGTGCACCTAGGGTACCTCATATCTTTGTACTGCCACAGTGCAAGTTATTCATATAAAAGAGTTATTCAATGTCACTGCTCCTGAGGTAAAAATCTTAAACCGTTCTCTCCAAAATAGAAGTTCAAGCCGGTCACCACCTCTTGTTTTTAAAGGAACATGATCACTTACTAGCCATTGCAATTCCTCAAAAGTATGACTAGCCTCTATGCAATGACATCATCATTGCTGTGTGCACCCCAGTACCAAGCCTGCTCTTATGTTTTGACAACCATTTCTTCGCACATTTAGGTTTGCTATTTATTGAATGGGATATTAGTGGACCACTAAAGGAGCAGTATCTCACCAGTACCAGACAGAGGATCTTCTCAGGATCAGCTCCAATCCTGTGGAACTCTCTTGCCACTGGACATCATACTAGCAATTGTGATAAGGAAGACTCTAGTGAGCCCATGGAAGTAGAAGAAAAGAATGATTCTACCTTTAGGAAAGGTCACAGCCCTGCAAAGCACACGTTCCAGCATTTCTCTGGAGAAAACAAACACAGGGATTCAAAAGCTAAGCTGACACACCCAAGCCCTGATGACGTAGCAACAGGCTTGGAAACGGATTACAAACACCTGTCTAGAGAGTCAGGGAGGCTGATCAGAGAACAGGAATATAAACCAGGGCTGGAGAGTGAGTCAGGGGAGCAGCACGAGGGAGAGCAGCACGAGGGAGGGCAGCACGAGGGAGGGCAGCAAAGGAAGCCGCACAGAGAGCAGCCCAGACGGGAGCACAGCTGGAGGAAACACAGTAGCTGGAGGAAGGAAGCCACGTGGAGGAAAGGAACTGAAGCAAGCAAAGCAGAAGGGGAGAGGACACGAAGGTGGACGGGAGTGCTCAGAGAGAAAGAGCAGGAAAACCTTCAAACCCCAGCACTGAAGGAAAAGGTTCAGAGGTGGGTGCCTAAGACTCAGTGCAGACGTCTGCAGAGCCCAACCTTGAACGGAGAACCATGGCAGAGCTCCAGGGAGGAACCTAAGCTAAGAGACAAGGGACTGTTTCCCCAGAGCTGGCAGGAGATAGCTGCAGAGAGGAGTTTCCTCAGGCTCAGGTACTGCTTATCCCTATTCATTAGAGCTGTGTTTAAAAGACCCACAGGGAGTTTTAGGGAGAAAACACCCTGAGGCCTTTGCCAGTAGTTTAAAGCAAGGCAGTGCAGCACAAGAACCTGAAGCAATGCAGGTGGACTCTAAGGAGAGTGATTCCTTACATCCAGAACAACCTATGGATTGTACTTTGTGCTTTGCAGACAGTATTGAAAGCCTTTGCTAAACTGTATAGTATAAGCTGAGTGTAACCTAAAGAAAAGAAGATATTTTCTTTGGTAAAGGAAGCTGCCATGTTTTGTTCTTTTTCTGTATACTTGAGAAGCAGCTGCATTTGGATTGAATGAATGTAAAAGCTCAGCCAGCACACTTGTATAAAGAACCTTTTGGAACAAATACTGGAGAAATATCCTGGTGCAACTTACTTTGAACCTTTGCTTTTGGGAGAAATAAACTTTGTCATGTTGTTGTTAAGTGCCGTCGAGTCGGAGTCGACTCATGGCGACCCTCTGGATAGCTATCCTAAATTGTGTTCGGTCTTCAGTCAGGCGGCTCATTGTTGACAGACTGGTACCCGTAGCTGCTGTTATTGTATCGATCCATCTCATTGCTGGCCTTCCTCTTTTGCGTTGACCTTCTATCTTGCCAAGCATAATGTCTTTCTCTAATGATCTCTCTCTTCGCATGATGTGTCCAAAGTATGAAAGTCGAAGTCTTGTCATCTGAGCTGCTAAAGAAAGCTTAGGTTTGATCTCCTCTAGTACCGACTGGTTTGTTCTTCGGGCAGTCCATGGTATACACAGTATTCGCCGCCAGCACCATAATTCAAAGGCATCAATTTTCTTCCTGTCTGTCTTTTTCACTGTCCAGCTTTCACATCCATATGATGTTATTGAAAATACCATGGCTTGAACAAGTCGAATCCTTGTATGGAGAGAGACATCTCTGCTCTTGAGAATCTTATCTAGGTCTTTCATAGCCATTCTGCCAAGAGCAATGCGTCGTCTGATTTCTTGACTGCTTGTTGCTTCTTTATTGATAGTTGATCCAAGTAAGTTAAAGTTGTTCACAATTCCAGTTTCTTCTCCTTCAACGATGAACCTGTTGATTATGCCAGTTGTCATGATCTTTGTCTTCTTTACATTAAGGTGCAGGCCCATTTTGAGACTTGTGGTGAACAGCGCCCTCCTGAGCCTATGGAAACGGATGAAAATCCTGAGGTTCAGCAGGATTTATGCCTATTTGAGAAACCAAGGAAGAAAGAGAGACTCTATTCCACAGAGCTGAGCATGGAGACCAGCCCAGGGGAGGAGTCCTGCAGTCCTGATTGGGCACACCCTGTCCTGGGAAGGGGCGTGTCCAGGAGAGAACATGGTTTTAAACCAGAGCATGGCTTTGCTAGTCAGAATGAGAATGGGATAAAGATAGAGAAGAGAAAGAAGGAGAGGAGGAAGAATGATTGGAAGTCCAGAAGACAGTATGCTGATACTTGGGAACCTGGCATTGGAAGGAGACCTGCAAAGTTCTATTCAGAGGCAGTGAGTAGAAGTCCCAAGGAGAGAGGACCTAGCCCTGAATTAGACAACCGTTGGAAGGCACAGCCCTGGGAAACGAAGCCTTCAAGGCAGGCACAAGAAAGAAAACAATCATTCTGTGAAGTACCGTTTGAGCCAGAGAGCAACAAACATTCTAACAGCTGGAGAACGTTGGAGCCATCTGAAGTCAGAACGGCATGGCAACAAGTAAGTGAATTGCCACAAAGTTTCCAGGCTGAACGTAAAGCTAACTCTCCTGTGTGTGAAACATTAGCAAAAGAGACTAGCAGTTACTCTGATACAATTAATCTAAGAGAGGAGAAAATAAACAGCCTTAAGCCAGAGGGAAGTTGTATAGCTGATAGCAATTCCCTATCTCACAAACAGCAGGCTGAATTGCTCCTACAGAGTTTTAAGCAGTTTTTAGAGTTGCAAGCTAGAAGACAGCCAGTGTTACCAGAAGCCAGTAATTCCATACAGCTTGAAGAATTAACACAAGATAATACAGACTTACCAGATTGTGAGAGCATGGATTGCACGGTCTGCTGTGTAGAGATGCCAAGCTGAAGGAAACTGCTTTTTACCGTATGTGAATTGAATGCTACGGAGCTGTTGTATTGCCTTGCTGAGAAAGCTCTAATTATGTGCACCTGATTTTCCCCAGCACTGTGAAGGTAACAGTGGCTGAAAGAGGCTGCAGTGAAACTAACTGACCTCTTGGGGCAAAGTGAGTAATTTGCTTAGAAGTGAAAAGCAGCAATTATACTTTAAGTTGCCTTTATCCTAAGTTTTCCTGTTAGCATTTGAAGCACCTATTTTGTTTGCATTTATTTGCCATGTGATGGAACAATATCCTTTACTATAATAAAAATACTGGAAACCCCATAACTACAACTCATTATTTTGGAGCGAGAGGAGCAGGAACTACAATA
Organism: Ichthyophis bannanicus; assembly: GCA_033557465.1. NCBI lineage: Eukaryota > Metazoa > Chordata > Amphibia > Gymnophiona > Ichthyophiidae > Ichthyophis > Ichthyophis bannanicus. Next base: position 1,088,193,437 of record CM066032.1, on the reverse strand, counting down.
CCCAGCATTCCCTGGATACAGGTTACTCTCCTTCTTCACGAAGCATCAGACCGCCGCTTCTGTCTTTAGCCCCAAGGCCGGGCAGGAGCGCCGCAGACTATGTTCTTTGATTGTGAGAAGCAAACTTTGTCATAGTTTTGCCTATAACCCTAGCTTCATGACTATTTTCTATCAGAAGGAAAACTACTTTTCCCAGCATGCATCACGAGAGGAAAGTTAGTTGATTTAACCTTCAATAGAGAAAAATAATGGCTACCCCAGCCCTCCAAGCCTAAGGTAGAGGGCGGGGTATGACACAATGCATCTGCTACACTTCAAAGAAGGACAAAAACATGCAGCTGACATTCAAAGGAATTTATACATTGGCTGCCAGGTAGCCAACTCATACAATAAGTGCCTTATTTGTGTATTTTTTTTAATATACAGATAATATTGAGCCATTTAAATTGCTAAACAGCCCGATTAATCTCTGTATAAAAAGTGGATGGGATGAGTAAAGATGACAAAATTATTCAGATAGGGCAATATTTAGCCAGCAATCTGCTATGTTATATGTTTATGTAACTGGTGGTTTAAAAAATTCCTTTAAATTTTACCTGTACTGCCTCCTGGGTGAGCTATGGCCTTATGATGCAGGAGGGGGGGGGGGGGTTGTTTGATTTTTTTTTAACAGAGTGCTCTGTGCCTCAGGATGCCATGGGAGCTTTGCTGCTAATGGTAGTTGTAGATTGCATTCTTTATTCCTTTAAAGGAGCTGTGCACTTGGGGAAGGTAAGCATTGTTAGCACCAGGGGTGCAGTGGTGAGAAAAGGATCTTTGGAAGGGTTATTTAAAGAAAAAAATCTGCCACAAATCACTGCTGCTAGCACAAGCAGCATTAAGGCTGGTAGGTAGCCTCATGGGGGGTACCAGAGATGGTCTTACATTGAGGAAGCATTGAAAATTGTAAAGAAAATAAGTGTGTAAAATAAATAAAAATAAATTATTTTTAATCATGGACTGTAAACCCAGAAATGAAGCCATCAATGCTATGCACTTTAAACCCAAACATTTTCAGAAGAGAGCTCACGCACAAGTCAGCAAAGGGGAAACTGAATTTAGCATAGTAGCATCGAGAAATATAGGAAGTGCATGATAGGGAAAGAAGGCTGCTGCATTTAATATAGTCTAAAATTAAAAGAAAGTGGACATTTATTTCAAGGCATAGAAATGATTTAATAGGTATATGCAAGGCTGAAAGGGAAGTGGGAATTTACAATTTGGCCTGATAGGGTCAGCCCAGAGATGTCTTAGGAACTGGTTTACGAGGAAGAATGCATCAGGCACATGCCAGCTACAGACTCTTTGTTAGAACTGGAAAATGTGGGTTGGATGTGGCAGAAGCAGGTTGTGTGAATAAATGTGTGTTGTGAGAGAGCTAAAAATGGGATTAAGAAAAAAAAACTGAACCTACCCCGAAGAGAGAGTTATATGAAAGGGCTGACTAAATTTGGAGAATCTTTTTCTTACAGATCCCACAGAAAGGTGACTTTTATCTGAGAGGAGAATAAAATTGGAATTTCATGTAAAAAGGGGAAGGCAATGGCAGTGGAGGTGTACTACCAACCGCCTGGCCAGAATGAAAAAATGGATGTTGAAATGCTCAAAGAAATCAGGGAAGCTAACAAAAGTTACAACACAGTAATAATAATGGGTGATTTCAATTACCCCGATATCGAGTGGGTCAGTGTCACAGCAGGACTTGCGAAGGAGATGAAGTTTCTGGATGAAATAAATGAATATTTCTTGGAGCATCTGGATCATGAACCAACAAGAGGGGAAGCCATTTTGGACCTAGTCCTTAGTGGAACACAAGATCTGGTGCAAGAGATAAGGGTGATGGGGCCACTTGGCAATAGTTATCATAGCATGATTGTGTTTGATTTAATAAATGGAGGAAGGACAGCAAGGAAATCCACAGTACTATCTTTTAACCTTCAAAAGGGAGACTATGATAAAATGAGGAAAAAAGTAAAAAAAAAAACACAAAAAGGAGCAGCTGCAAAGGTTAAAAATTTACATCAAACTTGGGTGTTTAAAAATACTATCTTGGAAGCCCAGATCAGCTGTATTCCATGCTTTAAGAAAAGTGGAAGGAAGTCCAAAAAAACCTGCCAACATGGTTTAAAGGTGAGGTCAGAGAGCTATTGTAGTCAAAAAAGCATCTTTCAGGAAATGGAAAAAAGAGTCAAATGATGAAAACTGGAAACAACGTTAGCACTGGTAAGTTAGATACAAGGCATTGATAAGACAGACAAAGAGAGACTTTGAAAATAAAACTTGCTATGAAAGCAAAAATGCATAATAAAACCTTTTTCAAGGATATTTGTAGCAAAAAACCTGTGAGAGTCAGTTGGACCATTAGATGATAGAGGGGTAAAAGGGGCACTAAGAGGGGACAAGGCCATAGCAGAGAGACTGATTGAATTCTTTGTTTTGGTCTTTTCTGAAGAAGATATAGGAAGTTACCCATGACTGAAATGGTATTTAAAGGTGATGCATCTGAAGAATTGAAAGAAATATTGATAAACCGGGAAGATGTATTACAACTATTTGATAAACTAAAGAGTAGCAAATCACCTAGACCGGATAGTATACATCCAAGGGTGTTGAAAGAACTGAAATATGAGATTGCCGACCTACAATTAGTAATTTGTGAACTGTCATTAAAATCATCCGTAATACCTGAAGACTGGTGAATAGCCAATATAATGCCAATTTTTAAAAAGCATTCCAGGGGTGATCCAGGAAACTATAGACTGGTAAACCTGATGTCCATACTGGGCAAAATGGTAGAAACCATTATAAAAACAAAATTACTGAACATATAGATAGTCATAGTTTAATGGGAGAAAGCCAACATGGTTTTAGCCAAGGAAAATCTTGTCTTACTAATCTGTCATATTTTTTTAAAAGTATGATCTCTGGGAACTGCCTCTACCGGAAGAGTTGAGAATGTTGGAGCAACGAGAGCCAGATACAGGAGTGGATGGGGTGGTGAGTTAGCCCACCCCGGAACAACTTCAACAGGCTTGCGCTGCAGTGCAATCAGGCGGAACCCGATCGAAGATCAAGTTATGGAGCAGCGAGGAGACACAGGAGCAGAGGCATTGGCTGGCAAGTCTGGAGAAGAGGCAGCTTTTGTACTTGTGAAGCCTACAAACTTCACCTTGGAATCAATTTGGCTGGCGATTGTATCACTCGGGGAAGCTTTAGTGCCGCAAGTATCCTCTCTTGCACTTAACTGTTCAATCCTAGTAGAGTTTTCTTTATTTAGTTCTGTTGAGACAGTTAAGTCTGAGGTAGCTGAAGTTTGATCTAAGCTAGTGACCTATGAGGCCCAGTCATAACAATTTGTTAGAACCTTTCCTTGGTGAACTCTAAGTTGGAGCATTCGGTTACTTAATTTTCCTTATGTATCTGCAGTGTCGGCGAGAGGTATGTTTAATAAATACTTGGTTAATGTTCTTGCAGTTCCATGAGACGTGCTTCCCGCAGTTGTGAAGATGTTTTACTTACTTAGGGGTAAGAGAGTATCTCCCTCGGTGGGAACGGAGGATCAACAATCTGAAATATTAAATATAACTGACCTGTTAGAATCTTCACAGGAGGAACCTGTGGTTTCTTGTACATTATTGGTGACGTTTGCCCTTTTGTCAAATAAAGAAAAGCTTTTAAGACTCTTTTTTTCCATAAAAGGAATATACTGTTTCATGGGTTAAAACTTAATATTTTCCCAGATCTGGTTAAAGTCACCCAGAATTGCAAGAGGACCTTGATAAATTGAAAGACTGGACATTCAAATGGCAGATGAAATTTAATGTGGACAAGTGCAAAGTTATGCACCTAGGAAAGAATAACCCAAACTATGGTTACACGATGCAAGGTTCCACATTAGAAACAACCACACAGGAAAAAGATTTAGGCGTCATTGTGGATAACATGTTGAAACCTCCGCCCAGTGTGCAGCAGCAGCCATGAAGGCAAATAGTATGCTAGGAATCATAAGGAAAGGAATGGAAAATAAAACCAAAGATATTATAATGCCTCTGTATCGTTCCATGGTGCGACCGCACCTTGAATATTGTGTGCAATTCTGGTCGCTGTACCTTAAAAAGGATATAGTGGAATTAGAAAAGGTACAGAGAAGAGCAATCAAAATGGTAAAGGTGATGGAAGGATACCCCTATGAAGAGAGGCTTAAACGATTAGGGCTTTTCAACCTGGAAAAGAGACGGCTAAGGGAGATATGATAGAGGTCTATAAATTAATGAATGGGGTGGAACAGGTAAACGTAGATCGAATGTTTATGCCATCAAAAAGTAGAAAGACTAGGGGACATGTAATGAAGCTACATTGTAACCCATTTAAGACTAATAAGAGAAAATATTTTTTCACCTAATGCGTGATCAAACTCTGGAATTCGTTACCGGAGGATGTAGTAAAAGCTGTTAGTGTAGCTGGGTTTAAAAAAGGTTTGGACAAGTTCCTGGATGAAAGATCCATAAACCATTATTAAATGGGACCTGGAATATCCACTGCTTGCCCCAATACAAGCATTGTGGAATCTGTGTCTTTTGGGGAAACTGCTAGGTACTTATGACCTAGATTGCCCACTGTTGGAAACAGGATACTGGGCTTGATGGACCTTGGTCTGACCCAGTATGACCTCTTACATTATGTTCTTAATAAGTGTTATGATAGTGATTATAAATTGTGATTTATTTATTTTTTATACCGTGCTCTTTAGAATCAGTGCGGTTTAAATGTATACTAACAGGTACTTTTTATTCCCTTGTCCCCGAAGGGCTCACAATCTTAAGTGTACCTGAGGCAATGGAGGGTTAAGTGGCTTGCCCAAGGCCACATGGAGTGGCCATGGGACTAGAGACCCCAGTCCCTCCGGCCTGAAGTTGCTTGTCCCCATGCGGGAACTGAACCCCCAGCCTTCCAGCCTGAGGTAACCTGTCCCAACCACGGAGCCACTTCTCCCTCTGATGAATTTGATGTAAAGTATTGGAGCTGTGTTCAAATACGAGGAATGAGTCTGGGTTTCTGACTGATCACCTTTTGGATTGCTAATGTTTTGACGAGGCTTTCTGTTTAAGCAGGGAGGTAGCTCCTTCCCTCTTTGAGAACAAAATATTTTCCTCTCTGATTCTCAGAAGTCTGGTTTTCTCCTGCTCTGAAGTGTTTGCTGAAATGCTATGTGAGCAGTGCTAGAGAAGAATGTTTGGAGAAATGGGCTGGAAAGGTACAGTCTCCTTATTGTTCCTGCTTTTAAAAGCTTTGAACTGAAAAGGAATTATTCTGGAGATCTGCAGTGGCTCTTATCTGTCTGTACAGATCTTTGAATTAACTGTAGTACTTTGACTCAGTTCAGCCTAGAGCTTCTGAAATTGAAGTGCCTCTGAGGTTTGGCTAGCGTTGCAAAGCTTTTTGTTACAGAAATGTTTAAACTGTTGCTCCATCTTTTATTTATACCATTTTAGCATTACACAAGACACAAAATCTTGTTACAGAAAAGAATGCAACAAGAAAACAAAGAAAGCAAACAACCTTCATAAACAATTACATAAAACAAAAAGAAATAGATTCATCATCCCCCAAGTTGAGATGAAGGTCAAGACATATTCAAAAGAAAACTTCCCAGGAAATGACACAAAACTAGTGCAGAATCTTACTATACATGAACCAAACCCCCACCTCACCCAGATGGGGTAGTCGCAGGAGCAATTAGCTACTGAGACGGAGCCACACTCTTGCCTGCAGCAAACTGAGTTAAGTGTGCAGGCTCAAAGAAAGTATAACTAACTCCCTGATATTTAATCAAACATCTACACAGGTAGCGCAGGAAGAATAACCCTCCTAACTGCAACACCTGAGGACGCAACAAAAGAAACTGTCAACACTTCCGCGTGGCTCTTGAAACATCAGGAAACATCCTGATTATTCCTCCATAAAGGGCTCATTCCTAGCTTTAAAGTAAAGTTTCAAAAGAAAATCATGATCAGGTTCAAGCACCAGGGTAGCCCTCAGAACAAATTCCGGATCTGAAGTCTTTAGGAACCCAGTCAGATCTAGAGAATTCATTGGAGGTGAATGGGCAGGTGAAGAAACTCCATGGTCCTTAGGCTTGACAGTTGGCAAATAAAAAAAATACTTGCCAAAGGAGGAACAGACTCCTGAGGAATTTTCAATATAGAGGTAGCATAAGAGATAAATAACTCCTTTGGTGAAACAGCAGGAACTTGTGGAAGATTCAACAAGCGTAAATTCCTTTTCCTAACAGAGTTCTCCAACATTTCCATCTTCCCATAGATATTAGACAAATCTGTAATAACAGTACCTGAAAAGGTTACGGAGTCCTCCACTTTAGCTTCCAACTGGGCTAATTAGAGCTTAAACGGGTCACCTTCTGCTTCTGCTGATCTGCAGCCTGAAGGATGGAAACTAAAGCACATTGGAGGGCATCGAATTGGGACAAAAAAGAAAGTTCCAAAGCTTGCAAACCTTCCCAAAGAGGCTCCAGAGTGACAGCTACTGGATGACCAAGAAGAGACTTCGCTGGCTTAACCTCTTGTGTTCCCGTAGCAGACAACAAGTAAGCACACCTTCCTCCAAACCTGCAGGCAATGAGAGCTCCCCTACAGTAACCGAGCCCTCCGCCACTCCCGCTGACACCGCGGCCATGATAGCTTCTGCTGCGGAGCTCCCCGCAGAACCTGGCATACTGGTCCCAACTCTCCCTTCTCTAAAAGAGTCTGTCTCCACTGCTCCCACGCCATGGAGTGTGAGCTGCACTGGAGGGGATTGTGTCTCCGGGCTTAGGGTAACCTGTAGCTCTGAGAGATGCAGCAAGCCTTCTGCTGCACCTAGCAAGCTTAGCTCTGGAGTTACCTCGGCACCAGTCGGCCTCACAAAAACATCAAGAGGACCTTTAACCGCAGTCGTGCTCTTCAGAAGCTCCCAAACTTTGGCCTTAAGCTGCAGGTCATTTTGAAAGCAACACAAAAGAGGAAATAAGGAAACGTAGGAGCCGAAAGAGCACTGGCTAACATGCGTCCACCATCTTGGCCCCCCTCCCAGAGCCAAGTTCTTCTTGGAATGAGTTGTTTGTATCTGAATGACTGCTAAGCAGTGTGAATTTTCGAGTTGAATGAATGGGGTGGAGAAACGGGATTAGTTATGGATTTCTTTGACTAAACAAAATAAAAAGATAATTAATAATCCCTATGTACAGAATAAGACACCTTTTGAAAATTGTACTACCAGTCAGTCCCTGTAGAATAGGGAGGTAGTCTCTTTTGTTGATTCTAATTACTGTACTAATGCTGGACCCTGAAGGACCGGATCAGAGGAAGGACCGGAAGACATGATCCTGACCAAAAGAAATGGACCTGGGCCCCAATGCAAGCCAGTGGTGCTGGGAGGATAAGTAACCGTACACAAACTGTGGCATGCCTTTTCGAACACACAACACATATTTTAACTCAAATAATAGAAGAAATAGATTTATTGAAACAAAGGGACCCTTTTAGTGAAGTGTGTTATGAGATTACATGCATTAACCGCTTCTGCAGGCCTATGGTAATTATTACTGTACAGGGAGGACAATGCACGCTGAAACGTGCATTAACTGCACATCATGCAATGGGGCAGAGTCTGGATGGGGTTGGGGCAGAGAGTGGGCATTGGCTACACATTGCAATTAGCACAAGCATCAGTAGTGCATGCTAATTGCCAGTGTTGCATTTAACATGGTTGCACCTATTGCCACCTTAATAGGTGGTGGTAGGTACATCCACGGTAATTGCCAATAGCTGGAATGCATACTAAGGGGCTTGCCTGCAGGGTTACGGTTAGGCACATGCTGGCCACACCCCTGACAATTACCATGGTATGATTGTCAGGCCTGGTGCTAAAGTTCTGGTGCTCATCTGCATCCTATAGATCGGCGCTCCCTCTCTCATTATTATTAATGTTGGCTGCACTCCACCCTCCTTTTTCCCCCAAACTCCTTTGTGAACTCTTCACGTGATGCTAGTATTTCTCCTTCAAATCCAACATTGTAAGAAAATTGCAGTGATGGGGCAAATGCATAGCCAGAATAAAAAATAAATCGGAGGCCGCGGGCCCACGTGCCCGATGGCCGCCTGTAACCGGGGGGGCGGAGTGGTGCGGGTCCCCGTAGGTGGCGCGAGGCACGTGCCCGCGCGGAGTTTACATTTGAATTCATTGGCTCCCGCGGGCCCGGGCGGCCACGGGAGCCAATGAGGTCGGCGGGCGCAAGGGGGTTAGTGAGGGAGCATGCAGGCAGACGCCAGTCCTTCGGAGCCGGGAAAAGGACGGGCGTCTGGCTGCAGCTCGTGGACGGCGGTTACCTTGGTGCGGGTCCGAGGCAGCTGAGCGTTCGAGGCCTGCGGCGGTCAAGGAAGCCGGCATCGGAACAGTGAGCTGTCCCGTGAGCGTCCTTCCGGTCCTGTCTGCGGCGGCTGGCTGATCAGGTGCTGGGGGGGGGCTCCGTTGCTCTCTTTTGTTTTCTTTTGCTCTCCTTTTGCTCTGGTGGTTCTTTTGTTTTTGTTCCGTTTGCTCTCTCGTGCGTTTTTGCTGTTTTGCTCTTTTAAACGCTGCAGAGCTTGGCAGTGTCAGTGCTCAGTGCAGCGGGATGGCGGGGACAGGGGGCGGTGGAAAAGGGGGCAGGGGAATGAGGGGTGGTAGGAGGCCCCTGGGACGGGTTTCGGGAGGCTCAGGAGGACAGGTTAGGGGGAAGAAAGGGGCCCCACGGCAGGCTGGACCCAGAGACCCAGGCAGGCGGGGTGCTTCCGTGCCCTCTGGTGCTTCCGGGTGGTCCCGCGGGGGTAGGGCAGGCCGTGGTCAGGGGGTGGCGCAGGGGGCCCTGCGAGGGTCCGTGCTCGGTGAGAGTAGGGTGGCGGGGTCAACAGGGGGGACGGCAGGCAGTGCTGCTCCGCCCCAACCAGTTGTGGACCCCTCAGGGGTGGTGGGGGCGACGCAGTTCCCGGCAGGGTGGCAGTGTTCAGCTGGGAGTCAGGAAGGGTGGGTTGGGGGGGGGGCACTGGGGTTGGCCTATGGTTCCAGGGGGTGGGGGCTGTTGGGTTGGGACTATTGGCGGGGAGGGGGACAGGGACCCTCCAGGGTGGATTGGACGGGGCCGTGGCAGCTTCCTTGGGGTTTGTCGGGTTCCCCTGCCTTTTTGCCGGTGTCTCCACAGGTGCAGACCGGCAACGGGAGGGGAGCGACTCCGAGCGGTGAAGTGGCGATGCAGAGTGCAGGAGCGGCTCCTGCTGAAGTGCCAGTCGCGGAGGTGGAGGAACTGCGGGAGGTGCTTACGGCGGATTCATCTACCTTCTCATCTATCGTGCCACCCCGGAGTTCGGCTGCTGGTGAGTTACATGAGCATTTAGTGGAACAGAGTGGGGCGGTTAGCCAGGCAAGGGGAGTGGGGGGCAAAGCGAGAAAGAAGAGCCGTCACTCGCGTAAGCGACGTCGGAGGGGGGGCTCCTCTTCGTCTTCATCTTCGTCGTCCTCGTCGGGTGGTGGGGGGGGGCGATCAACCCGGAGGGGGTAGTGGGTGGGGGCGGGGGTGCTATGCTGGCTTCGTTTTCGGAGCTTTGGGAGGGGGTTCCGCGTAAGCTTCGGTGTAGGATATGGAAGCGGAAATATATCGATATATTCCGCCTGCTGAAGGGTAGGAAGCGTTCAGGGGAGAGCAGGCGTAAACGGAAGGCGGACGAGAAGGCGGGCAGGGTCAAGAAGACTTCTCGGAACGTCATCAACTGGACGAGGGCTTTCCTGCGGTTAGCTAGCGTTTGGGGGCAGCGTTACCCGGGGCAATACGGGATGTTACTTGCCTATGCCGACTCTATTCTTGAGGCGGCTCAGACTCATGAGGGTTGGGCTTGGCTCAACTATGATGAGAAGTTTCGGGATAAGATGGAGGAGAATCGCGCCTTGTCTTGGGGGACACAGGACATCAGCCTATGGTTGACGGAGATGTCTGCAAAAGGGGGGGTTGGTGCTGGTGGGCAGAAGGGGCTCCCCGGCGCATTGGTGAGTGCAGGGCAGCCCTTTCGGAGCGGCCCGGCTCCCGGGTTGCAAAAAGGCGCTGGCGAGGGGGTCGGGGACGTCTGTTGGCGCTTCAATAAGTCGACTTGCCCTTTTCCGGACTGTAAGTTCCGGCATAGTTGCTCCATCTGCGGGGGAGGGCACTCCGCGCTCTGTTGCAGCAAAAAAGTGCCTAACCCCCCTGCCGCGAAGCAATGACTGTGGGATGGAGTTGGCCCCTACCCCGATTCGTTTCGCAGCACTCAGGCCGTGGTTACGGCGGTATCGGAGGGTTAGGGCGCGGCAGGTATTGGAAGGGGGTTTCCAGTTCGGGTTCCCCATACCAGTGATGGGGGTCGGGGGCCCGGAGATGGCGCGCAACGCACCATCGGTCAAGCATCTGGCGCAGGTGGTTAGGGGTAAGCTGGCCACTGAACTGGCCTTGGGGAGGATGGCCGGGCCTTTTGTGGACCGGCCGTGCCGGAATTTCGTGGTTTCACCTTTGGGCATTGTCCCGAAGAAGGAGCCCGGGAAATTCCGGCTCATTCACAACTTGTCTTTCCCTGAGGGTGCATCGTTGAATGATCTTATCCCAAAGGAATTGTGTGCGGTGCGTTACGCGTCGTTCGATGAGGCAGTGCGGTTGGTGCGCGAGTGTGGGCACAGGTGTTTGCTGGTGAAGGTGGATATTGAGTCCGCTTTTCGCCTGCTGCCGGTGCATCCTGGTTCCGGTGCATCCTGGTTCCTTCCACTTACTGGGTTTTGTGTTCGAGGACCACTTTTACTTTGACAAGTGCCTGCCAATGGGCTGCTCGGTCTCTTGTTGTTACTTTGAGATGTTCAGTTCCTTCATGCATTGGGCTCTGGAGGTGTCCGTCGGCTCTCGGAACATGGTCCACTATTTGGACGACTTTCTCTTCGTCGGTGCGGAGCAGTCTGGACACTGTCGGGAGCTGCTGGATGGTTTCACGCGGCTTGCGCGGGAATGGGGGGGTCCCTCTGGCGGCAGGCAAGACTGAGGGCCCTTCCACGCGCCTCACTTTTCTGGGGGTGGAATTGGATTCTGTTGACATGGTAGCGCGCCTGCCGCCCGCCAAGGTGGTGCGATTACGGGTGTTAGTAGCGAACATCTTGGGGTCGGCGAAAGTCACATTGCGGGAGATGCAGGCCTTGTTAGGCTCCCTTAACTTCGCCTGCAGGGTTATCCCGATGGGCCGGGTGTTCCTACGGCGACTGGCGGCAGCTACCTCGGGAGTGCGGCGTCCGCATCATCGCATTAGGGTTTCCCGGAGCATGCGGGCGGACTTGGGGGTTTGGGACCAGTTCTTGAGGGACTTTAATGGGGTTACGGTCCTCCTCGCAAAGGAAGTGTCTACGTTCGATTTGCAGATTTTCACGGACGCGGCGGGTGGTTTCGGACTTGGTGTCTATTTTGGGGGTGCATGGTGTGCTGAGCCATGGCCGTCGGCCTGGCGGGCGGCGGGCTTAACCGACAGCATAACGTTCCTGGAACTGTTCCCCATTTTGGTGGTTCTGGAGCTCTGGCCAGAGAGGCTGCGTAATAGACAACTGTTGTGGTGGTGCGACAATGAGGCGGTGGTACATGTTATCAATCGATACGCTCCACGTTGCATGCGAGTGGCGGCTTTGATGAGGGAGGTGATTTTTGCCTGTTTGCAGTTGAATGTGGTTGTGCAGGCCCGGCATGTGCCAGGATATGCTAACCAGGTCGCTGATGCTCTTTCTCGTTTCAAGTGGGATCTGTTTCGGCGCTTGGCACCAGAGGCGGACCTGGTGGGGCGGTCGGTCCCCGAGCGTTTATGGCGGCTTGGCCTCCAAGTATCCTGAGCTTGCTAAGGTGCTCGGTGTCGTCGACGACCTGGCGCTCTTATTGTAAGGGCTGCAACAGCGTGGTGGATTTCTTGGTGACGCGTGGATGGTGTCAGGGCCCGGTGCCTGATCATCTCATTGGTGCCTACATCGTGGCAGCAAAGGCTGCGGGGTTTGCTAAATCAACGGTGCGGTCTCACCTTGCCGGTTTTGCATTTTTCTCAAGGGCGGTTGGGTGGGCTGTGCACCATTGGGGATTTCTATCTCGCCGACCCTTGTTGGGGTGGGAGCGCGTTACCCCTCCCCAGGTGGACGCCCGGCGGCCAATTACCCCCGATCTGTTGGGACTGATGATTGATGCTTTGCCAGCAGTAGTGGAGTCCGGATACGAGAATATGCTGTTCCAGGCTGTGTTTTGCTTGGCTTTCTTTGGAGCCTTCCGGTCGGGGGAATTGGTGGCGTCCAGTCGGGCCGATGGAGGTGCGGCTCTGCAACTTCAGCATGTGCGTTTGGCGCAAGGACAGCTGAGCATATGGCTGGCTAGGTCTAAGACCGATCAGAGAGGGCGGGGGGTGGCTTCTGCTATTTGTCCTGTAGCGGCAATGGCGGCTTACTTGCGGGTACGTCCGTCGGGGGGCGGACTGCTATTTGTGCATGCGGATGCGCGGTGGTTGACGCGGTTCCAGTTCGTGGCTGTGCTGCGGTTGGTGGTGCGGCGGATTGGCTTATCACCTGGCGACTTCGCCCCACATTCCTTCCGGATTGGGGCCGCTAATAGTGCGGCGGTGGCGGGTTTGCCGGCGGCAGAGATTCAGCGGATTGGCCGCTGGAGTTCCAATGCCTTTAAGGGATATGTTCGTTTGTGAGCCTGGCTGTCTGGGTATTGGGTTCTGGGTGCTAACTGTGTTTTTTCTTTTAGATGGGATTCCAACGCCGTTTGCCTGCTGGATAATCGGCCATTCGTTTGTGTATTGGGCCGGCCAGCAGGCAGCTGTACGGCCGCTCGGGGCGAACCTTGGACTGAAGGCTGAAGAGGTGGCATTATCATGGCTGGGCGAGCGCGGCCTTCGCTGGTTGCAGCTCCTGCCTTTGCTCCGGCACCATCAGCGCGTCAGAGGATCCCCGGAGTGCTTGTTGCTGCATCTCGGCGGCAATGATTTGGGGTCTTGGACAGTCAAGCAGCTGATTAGAGCGGCTCAGCGGGATTTGGGGGAAGTATTGTTAATGTTCCCCGGTATTATATTGCTTTGGTCCGACCTAATTCCCAGGCCTGCTTGCTGGGGTCACCGGCGGTGGTCCCGTGGGTTGGTAAAAATTAATCGGCAAATTGGCCGTTGGGTGGGGACACATGGGGGTTACCAGATTTTGCATCCCTGGGTGGAGGTCGATTGTGCGGGCCTGTATCGTTCGGATGGAGTACATCTTTCCCTGGTTGGGATGGATTTACTCCTGAATGATTGGCAGGAGGCTTTGGAGTTGGCTGTGTCGGACGGGGTGGCTGGTCGCAGCTTTGAACTTTGTGGGGGGGGGCTCAGGGACAGGTTGTCTCTGAGCCCGTGGCGGGATCCCGGAGGTGTCCGGGGTCCGGAGGCATGGCAATATGCAGGGCGGGGGTGGGGGTACCCCCGACCCGGAGAAGCCTTCGGCTTTTGCTAGTAATATGGCGAAGCCGGAAGAGGGGAATGGAATTGCCGGGGAACGGTTCTCGGCGGAGGCGGGAAGGAACTCACTTTGCTACCCATATGGCTGGTGAGGGATTGTCCCGCTGCCGGAACCGTAAGTTATGCAGTTATGGTTGTAAGGTTATGTTGTGCTTGTTCAATAAAGCTGCGACCAGTTGTTTTGCCAATAACTGATTTCTGTGGTGGTTATTTGAAGGGAAAAGAGGGGAAGGGGGAACGTTTTGGGGTGGGGGGGGAGAGGGCCACGTCCGCCATACCTGGTTACTACTGAGCAGTAAATACTTAGCATCATATGAACAGGCTGTGATAGCCCAAGAGCTTACTAAATTTTTGATATGGATCAAAAGAAAAACACTCAGCTGTATGAACAGCTCAAAAATAGTGTACTTACTGAAAAAAAGTTGCAGGAGAAAGATTTTGTACAGAATGAAGAAATCAAACACATGATAACAATGCAGTTAATATACACCTAGAAACTATAAGCAAAATTGGTATTACTGTATGTTGATGCAAAGAATAATTGCAACATAGGAAGACAGTGACAACATTAATATACTTCTGATTTAAGACGTGTGTTAAGCAGTTTCAATGACAAATTAGTAGGTTGCAAGCTGTAGCACTATAAAGAATAATTAGTAAAATAGGTGTAGAAATGGACATAGAGGAATACCAAAATCTCCAGGATATAATTTGGGATATAACTGAAGAGGCATATTACTTTCTTGATACTAACCTCTAATATGTGTTGACTGGATGAACTTTGTAAATAGGCTAAACACATGATTGTCTGACTTTCACCCAGTGCTTTTAATAAAATTAGACATAATAGTCATAAGAACTGTGTAATTGTTCTAAAAGAAATAGAGAACAATGTTGGCTTTGCATAAATGTAAACATAGGTCATTGTACAGTTAACCATAGGTCGCTGCTGGCACAACATAATTTCTCCAACTTTGCAGTTTAAATAGATTTTATCATAGTTAAGCGAGCCTTGTTTAATACAATTGTAATAAGCGCTTGTTCTGTGGAAGAATTCTAGCGACACGTGTTATTTTAGGTTTTATGAATATGACACTTCTGCAAATTACCCAATAAAAGCAGGTCCCAGAGAAAAGGAATTCGAACCAATCTGAGAGAAGCTGTGCACATTCATAGCCTCAAAGATTGCTTCTCTGAGGCTTCAGAAAGGATGTGAATCTTGGTGCTTTTTGTCTTTATTTCCCCACTGTTTGAAGATTTGAAGAAATGAGGAGACTTTGTACACGCTTGAAGGGATAAAACAGTTTGTGCTGAGACTCAGAACTGTCTTTCAAACAGTTTGGAAAAAGCAGTGTAAGCCAAATATTATGGCAAATCTTAATTGCAAGCAGAGTACTAAATTGGATGAATGGAACCAAAAAGGCTGTAAAGATTGGGCAGAAGAAAGGAAGCCCTAATTATGAAATGTGATAATGTTTGCATTAGAAGAGAAAGTGTATAATGATTCATTTGTTTGCTTTTCTTAGATCATATTTTAAAAGGATAAACATTCTATGCTTGTAAAAGATTTAAACGGCCTGACTTAATTTAGGGGCATGTTTACTAAACTGCGTTAATGTAGCCACGGCTACGTTAAGGCGCCTTAAGGCGCCTTGACAGTACATTCTGTACCGTTAAGGCGCCTTAAGGCGCCTTAACGTTCCCGGCCGTGTTAAGTGCAGAAAAGGGTAGAGAGAGGGCGGGGAGAAGGGGTCAGTGGGCAGGGAGTGGGCGGGGAGAGGCCCCTTTCACACTAACGCGGAGGAATTAAGGGCTGAATCCTAACGCAACTGAAACCCAGGCGTTAGCACACAATTGCAGGAGAGAGAAACCATTTCAGTCAGCAATGTACAGCAAAGCCAGGGAAACCTACAAAAAGTGATAAGTGCGATGCATGTGCACGGAACGAAAGGGCAAATAAACATTGAAAATGACCTGAACAGAATGTAAAAAAAAACATTACCAAGCTGGGCAGTAGTGATATTATTGGGAAACATCAAAAAACACTACCGAGAGAGCCCCAAAAAAAGATATCACGTTTGGAAGGGTCTATGCTCTTTCCCCTTACAAGGTGAATGATCCCACAGTGCAATAGCACTGATCAGGGTCTTCCCGTTTTATTGGACAGGTTCCCTATGGTGTGCACATGTTCCGCAACAGCAGGGTGGGCATGTCTGAATGGGCAACTGGACAGATGCTGGAAAATGGGGTACAGAGGGCTGCAGGCAGCACATGCTGTGGTGCAGTTGGGCCACAGTGCGGACTAGGGTGATGCCTAGGTGGCCCATAGGAATGCTGAAACAGTAGAGCATCCAGACAGCAACTGATGAGGGCCCAACATGGGCACGAGTGTGTTTCCCACAGTGTCACAGGGGATAGTACCCAGCAGGTACCCCCAAGGGCACAGAACATTGTCAGGCGGTGCTGGGGGAAGCGTGGACGTCTATGCAGGCACCCCTACCCCAGAACCCGCACCATAGGCAGCCGCCTACCGGCACATTGGATAGCCTGAGACGGCGCGCCACCAGCAGAAGGGCATGTTAGCATGGTGGCGGAGGGGGCAGTGGCAGCTGCCCACAGCAGACCATGGCCTAGCCCTGTGTAGGTGGGTGCCATGTACTGCAACAGACAGGCCCTGTCTGACGAATAGTCATGGTATCCCCAGGGAATGCACTGTCCCTGTGGCAACACAGTGGCACAGTACACACAGCCAGTGTGTTCAGGAGCAGAAGGTCACAGGTTCAAGTCCCAGCTGTGGTCCCTGCCAACCCAGTCCCCATATTTTACCCACTACTAAAACGTGGTAATAAAGACAGAACCATTATTGCAGATAAATTAAACATGCCTGAAACGCCTATATTTTACCCTACAGAGCACAGACACCATAAACATGCGCAATACCTAGAGCAGAGTTTCCCAAATGCAGTCCTGGAGGGCCAAACACCATTCAGGTTTCATGCTGTCTCTACAGATGCCTTTGCTGCATTTCTATGCGCCGCCCCCATGGTATGCAGATGTATCTCATGCATATTCATTAGGGACAGCAGGAAAACCCGAACAGTGTTTTGCCCACCAGGAATGGAGTTGGGAACCTCTGTCCTAGAGCAGCGGCCAACAGGGGCAGAAACACCCGCACCCACAGGCTCCATTATCCAAAGCCTCCTGGAGGGGCAGGATGTTGGGCCCTGCGTGCATCTCCCAATACTAGCACTTGCATACCTTAGCAATGCCACCCTAAACCTGGGAATACGGTACACATATATCAAGAGGTTGCTATGATTACTGGCAGATAGCAATTCCTAAGTTAAGCACAATCTTCTCATTGAGCTGTATCATACCAACCTCTCTGATGTCTGTGGAGTGTGTTTCAGGTCTGGTGTCTGACAGTGTTCACCACCCTGGGGATTGACCCCCAACAATATTGCATACCATAGCCATGCCTGCACTGTGCCCAGGACTGGTGCGGTGGCTAGGGCTGCCAAGAGCCTCTATAGTTGCACAATGCTGGCATAAGTGTGGGAGTGTGTGTCTGTCTATCCAGTGTGTGGTGGCTGCCAACATCCTCCTCAGCCCACACTGCTTGCACTGTTGCCAGTGTAAGCCTGCCAATGTGCATAATGAGGAGCAAGGTACTGTGGGTATAGCCTGGACAGGGTGGCCTAGCCTGGATGTGCCTGGACAGGGTGGCCTGGCCTGGATGCATCTGCATAGGGCAATGGCTGGGACATTGTAGTGGCCAGCCACAACCTGCACGGACAGGGTGGCCACAGCATGCCCTGCTGGGAGGTCACTCTCACCCTGACTGAGCAGTGACCACGGCATGGCTAAGTTCCCCCATAGTGCTATATAGTATTTCTCTCAAGTAATATTTATGGGTTCTTTTTTCTGGGACCCAATCACTGACTTAGCTGCTTGGTGGGTGTGCTCACATCCCCTCCAGGAACATGTACTATGGACTAGCTAGCAGACTGTCTGTAGTTAGTGTGTGTATGGCTGGAACACCTTGCAGGGTGCAGCAGCTGGGGACTCACTGGGCTTGCTGCTGGAGAATGTCAGATAGTGGTGGGGGGCAGCTGAGCATTTCCAGGCCTACTGTCTGTCTGCCATTGCCTTATGGATGCGTACAGATCTGCATTGCCTGTCCTGTAGGGTATCTGTTCCCCAGCAGGACTGGGGTTGATGGTCCCCTCTACTGCCACCATTGCAGAGATGTAGAATGTGGATCTGTTGGTGGGGGATCCTATTCCCCACCCTGACCCACAGAGGCGGGTTGGGTAGCGCTCATATACTCCGCTTTGGGGTCTGCATACAACCCTTCACTTGTTCTGTGACCATGGCACCCACACAGGATATGCACTGTTCTGGGTGCATCATAGTCCACAAGGCCTAGACATGACTGGGAAATACAGATGGACACAGGTGTATCCTAGGGGTGTCTGCAGAGACTACCCATCACACACTGACACTGATGAGGACCTGCAGCACAGCCTTTTTCAGCCATGCCATGTGCTGCGGACCTGGTGCTGGGCCCCCCACTTCACCCTCAGGGTGAGCACAGGAACCGCATGCTGCCACGGTCTGTAGCTACTCTGTGCCAGTGACACACATGGTCAATTCCCCCTACCAGGCTGGGGTACTCTAGTGGCGCATACCCCATCTTGTGATCAGACGTCGGCTGCTGATCTGCATGTGCAGTGCATCATGGGTATGGGTGGGTCTACTCTATCCTGATAACCACAGCAGACAGCTTGTGTGGTCACCTGCAGTCTTTCTGTAGCCAGCCAGCAGTGTGTTAGGAGCTGTAGCCCACTGGTTACGTTGCTGACTGTAGAGGCAGAGGTCATGGGTTCAATTCCCTGTTGTTCCCTCCTGTCCAAGGCAGCTATTTTGCTTGCCTGTGACAGTCATATCTTTGCAGCTATCAACTTAAAAGACATTACACAGCTCCTAATTAGGCACAGTACAAAGCGCGTTATAAGGCGCTTTATAAGGCATGTGCCTTCTACGGTGCCTTAGAACGTGCCTTATCTGACACACAGCTTTACTACTGCCCCGCCCACTCCTTTATATGGGCATCTCTACCTTTACCGCGGAATGACATTACCGCAGTTTAGTAAACATGCCCCTTAGTTGTGTGCTGATTTTTTTTCTGTAATGAGTCAGAGCTGATTTTGTCAGACTTGTAAGTTGATTTCTGTATTTGAGTTATGTCTTTTGGCTTTCAGATAGGAAGTGCACTTTGTTTTGAAAGCTTCCTGATCTTAGTTAAAAAAACAAACAAACAACAGATATAGTATAGTGCTGTGAGTTTGTACAAGACAATTTTTGTTTTGGCTTTAGTAATCCTTAAGTAATCATTCCAGCAGGGCAGTTTCTCCAAATGGGGTTCCAGTATTGTGACTTTTTTCATGTAGCAGATTCAAATTGGTTTCTTTCCAGCTCAGGTACATTTTCTGAAGTTATGGAAAATGCTCCCTTATCTGATATTACTAATCCCCAATTTGTTGTACTTATTGCTCTTTTTGAGCCCTTAGTTAGTGTATAGATTCTAGATATGACTGGGGGATGCATGTTATAAAATATTCTGAAAGAATAATTTTCATTTCATTAATACTTTAGTTATATTGAAGGTTTAATGCTAATTAGGATGTAAGTAGAGAGTTATACATTTATTTCTGCTCATTTCAAATGATATCTTTTCCCTCTAGTTCCCTTAAAAATAGCAGTAAGTTTTGATAGTTGTTTGAAGGTCTATGCATGTATGTACAGTAGTAGGTATGGTGCAAGTGAATAGAAAGCATGGTCGGAAATGAGATAATTCAAAAGAGAGATTTTTAATGTACAGCAAACTGGTAAAGGTGGTTTAATGATGTGAAGTGATATGTCAGTTTAATGAATATGTACAGGGAGATTGATTTGCAGCACAGCTAGTGATGTTAATCCTGCTGTCTATATGGGTTAACTGTAGTTTGAAGTGGATTCTTTGATTCAATGGATTGGGAAGAGAAATATACTATACACTGCAGCAATAACGTGATGGATGTTTCCGACACAGAATAGCTTGGCAGAGCTGTATGTTTATAATAACTCTGTAGCAGGAGAGAGATTGCCACAGCTGCTCAAGACTTTCTTGTCAGATCAACCACAAACCTTGTTAGGGAACTTACAAAAAAAAAAAAGAGTTTCCAAGGAGAAAGCAGAACACAGTTAAAATATATATAAAAAGAACAACTTCTGTTTCCAATTGGCAGCAGTATTATTGAGAAATAAATCCACATGATTGTGATTTCATTATGTTTAAGATTATTTTATAGGAGTCCTAGATTTAACAATTGTCATGGAAGGGGGAAAACCCCCTAAAACTATTAAACATTCCTTTACATGTGTATATACAGTAACTAATTTTTGTTTTCTAGGTTATGGGTCTGAACTTATGTCGGTTAAGAGGATTTGTCTGCTGATTTCATTCTGCATGTAAGAATGCAAATACTAAAAAAAATTGTAAATAGAACTTCTCAGAGCTTCTTATAACTGCAGATAAGAACCTCTGAAGATTGATTAAGCATGTATTCTCCTGTTTTATTGTTTCTGTATGAAAGAATGAGAAGATCTTCCATGCTTTGATATATTTATATATTTGATAAGTTGTGTGGTGTGACAAAGATTAAGAAAAATTATAAAGGTGTTTAAAGGAAAGATACAAGTGAACAGCTTTGCTGAAAAAGAAAAAAAAAGAGAAAATTGAATTATCTGTCTAAGTCAAAGCAAGTTTATTTGATTAAAGGGAAATGTGTAAAAAA
Organism: Ichthyophis bannanicus; assembly: GCA_033557465.1. Classification (NCBI taxonomy): domain Eukaryota; kingdom Metazoa; phylum Chordata; class Amphibia; order Gymnophiona; family Ichthyophiidae; genus Ichthyophis; species Ichthyophis bannanicus. The sequence goes on along the minus strand of CM066032.1, from coordinate 1,088,173,003 downwards.
AGCGTGAAAAGCATAAAAATAATAAGAAAAAAAAGAATATATACAGTGGATTCAGTCTGAGGGTGCAGATTATCTATCATATGCATTTATGGCATAGTGATTGTTGTAAAGATTTAATAGTTTGTTTTCATTTTGTGATTTTTGGTTAGTAATACTGATATCCCTTTTTCTTTTTGTTTTGTATTATGCAAGAAGTGTAGTGATACATGTAATAAAAAAATAGATTAGGGATTTAGCTTTTATAAGTCACAAATAATGAATGATACAACTTCATTCTAACAAGTGAATTAAGTAATTGAACCAAGGTGGTAAAAGTGAGTTATAATGTTTTCTTTTTATGTTAGTAGATTAATTGAAAATCCTGGGACATATCACATCTATGAGAGTGTAAGAGACTACAGAGCAACAGTGTCTGCAGAGAATGCTGACATCTCTCCCAGTCTGTTTTAAACTAACCTGCAAGTCTATTGGAGGAGCAATCTTAACTTCTCATGTTGTGTATTTCAGTTATTATGAAAAGATTCCTGCAGAACTGATGTTATTAATTGGAAGTGTGAAGCGAATGTCTTGTTGCTAGTGGAATACCACAAGCATCAAGACTGATTAACTAAATTAGTATCACTGTTTGAGGTAGATTCAAGATTAACTAAATATACCTTGTGCAGGAGATTAATTGACCCTTTATTACTATGCTGTTTTCTATCTTTGTTACACTGTTCTCAGCATAAATGTTAAGCTGTTAAGCAATGACAATTGAATTTCTAATTGGTTTAAACTTAAAGTTTTTAACAAAACAAGTTCTGAGGTTATGAATGTATATACCTTTATGTAAATGTTCTGTCCTTTGTGAGCTGAGATGTCCATGTTAATTAGATAGTTATATTGCTGACAATATTCAAAGTAAAGTGAGTTGAACTATTAACTAAGATAAGAGAGCCTTCCTAAAATAAATTTTGACAAACAATTGAAATGAGTCTTTATTGAAATGAATTTAATTTGTCATAAATGGCTAGTTATGTTTTTGTTTATTACCGCTTGAGTAATGAGATTGACTATACCTTGTATAGTGTTGTAATTGGAGAGTAAATCACACTCATAATTAGTGATATGCACAAGTATGCACCTGACAAAAAAAGAAGTGTGTCTATTGACATGTTAACATTTACTAAATAAACAGAATAAATTAGGGAATGTAGATGCAAGATAGAAGTATGCTATAAGTTAGCTTGGTCTACATATAGTCAAATAATCTGGAATAATTTAGTGCTAGCAGTAGATGTATTGTAACTAGCATTAGATAAGATTATTCTGTTCAACAGTTCTATATTGCTATTGCATACAAGTAGTTGTGCTTGTTTGTAATTGTGTGGAATCAAGAGGAATGCTGTGAGTTCTGCAAATTATATATTGCATGCACTGAATCCTTTGGGCCGAAAACAATGACTACTGTGAAAAAAAAGAAGTCAGCAATGCTACTGAAAGCTGAATCGGAGCAAAAATCAGCAATTCCAGCTGGACTACTCATGTATATGCAGTTGTGAAGTCTGGGCGAACAGTCATTGCAACTCTGTTCAAGATGTGCATGGTACAGCCCATAGTGAAAATGGATACTGCTGAAGAATCTGGAGTTGTGACTAGTGCCATGTTGTGAATGTGGGAGCAAGCCTCTGAACTATTGAAAGATCTAGGGAAAGCAGTTGGCCACTGCCAGTAGATAGTGCATGCAAGAATAATAGGTAAAGCCTTATTCTCTGTACACATTCTTATTGAGACCTAGCAAGGGCAAAAAGTATCATGTAGCTTTGGTTAATTTGTAGGATGATTGTAATCCTTTTTCTATATTGTATAAATCTTCATGTAAAGATTTATTCCAACCAGCAAGATGAAGTTCACCTGTGGACCATATGTGCCTTGGACTCTGAAGGAGCATCTGTAAAGGGAAGCAAAAGGCATTCCCCACTGTAGAAGATTTTTTTGGACTTGGACATGTTTAAGCTACCATTCTTTTGTAATGATTCTTTAAAGAATCACAGGGGCAACTGTAGGAATGGACAGATACAGGAATACCAAAATCTCCAGGATATAATTCAAGATATAATTGAAGAGGCATATTATTTTCTTGATACAGACCTCTAATATGTTTTGACTGGAAAAACTTTGTAGATAGTCAGACAATCATGTGTTTAGCCTTTCACCCAGTGCTTTTAATTAGACATAATAGCCATAAGAACTATGCAATTGTTCTAAAAAGAAATAGAGAATAATTCTGGCTTTGCATAAATGTAAACATGGGTCATGAACTACAGGTCATTGTACAGTTAACCATAGGTCGCTGCTGGCATAGAATAATTTCTCCAGGAACAAGCAGGAAGTCAATCCTCACATATAGGTGATGTTGGTGCCAATAGAGTCCCTGCAGAAGCATCTCCCCAGCTTTCAAAGAAAGCCTTTGGGAGATGCCACCATGCATGCATGGTCCCCTTCCCATCCAAGTGTGCCATCTTACTCAGTCTCTCTGTTTCTGTGGAGCCAAACAGACGTCCATCTTCTTTCTCTGGAAAAAAAGTTGATATTTTTGTGCATAAACTGCTCTTCTTTCTCCAGTTAGCACCGGTCCCTTTCCTGCCTCAGAGCCCCATTGCCCCGGCATTGAGTCTCTGAACCATTTTTAGTTTTTTCTTCTAGCGCGATTTTGTGCCCTTTTCTAACTGCTGGCTGCGGCGAGGGTCTTCAACCTCGCAGGGGTCCTTTTTGCTCAAATCACCAGTGGGTTCAAAACATATGATCGGTGCACAAAGAATATGTCCGTAATCGATACACATACACAGTCCAAGACGTGAGGAGTGTGGAAGACAAATTTATTAACTCACAAACCTAGGCAACCCGACACAGGCCGTGTTTCGTAACCTTCGTCAGGGGTTGTAAGGCAAAATTACTATAAACATAGAAACATAACATATTAAAAGTGAAGGAACAAACAAATTCATCTAACAAATACATAAAAGACATAATAAAAACATAATAAAAAAAATAATAATAAATAAAACAAATCATGTAATAAATATATAATATAATAATAAATACATAATGTAATAGTGTTGGAACGCTATAAATCTAATGATATCATAATTAAATAATAAAAATTAATAAGAATTAAAAACTAGGTACATATAACCAACATCCTATAAGTGTGACAAGCAAAAACACATCCATAAAGTTAAAAGAGTGGACCTCTGTATATACTAATTATAGTATAATAATAACATTATTAACATATATATATACATAGAAAAAAATAATAATAATAATAATAAATATTAAATAATAATAATTATAATAAAAATAATTACCCTAAAACCATACTACCAGGGAATATCTAATTATGTATTATAAATTATTAACCACAAAGAGATGATTAAAAGAGATAATAAAAGAGAGCAGCAGGAGCAAACAAATCTTAGTTAAATTGATACAAATATCCAATTGAGGAGGTAGGTATTTATAAAAACAATTATAAATCATCAGCAGTTTCAAAAATTCAAACCATATAAAATAATAAATAGTCATAACCGAATAAGATAAAAAAAGGAAAAATAAAATAAAAATGAAATAAAAAATGAGATAAAAATATTAATATAAATCATTAAAATATATTCAAAATGATCAAAAAATATTAACAAAGTATAAAATTATAATACATAAAAACAAACTTAATTATAAATAAGTAAATTAAGATCATGAAATAAATAAACGTCATAAATTTATAAAAAATAAATTTATATTTATAGACAAAATAAAAATAAAATAGTAAAATAATAAAATGAGCAATGGTTTGTAAATCTCATACAAAAACTTCTTGTGTTATGAAACAAACCTGTCAAATATTCTTAATAAACTTAAGTAAAATTACAAGATAAATAAAAATATTTTTTTAAAAAAATATATAATATATAATTTTTAAAAAAATATTTTAAAAAAATATATTTATATGTATATTTATAAGAAATATATGTGTTTTTAAATGATTTAAACCTTAAAAATTACAGTTGTGACTGCTTTTTGATGATTTTTAATTCTTTTTATAGAATCATTTCTCAAAATAAAAGAAACGCCGTTTCAACCTCCTAGTTTTTAAACAGACAACCTCTATTTCGCATGTACCTTTTAGTGCTAATAGAAAAAATACTTCTATATCATATTGTGCATAATTTGGAAAAAGTACCTTTATTTACTGATATTTAATCCGTATCTGCCACCGTTAATATTAATGACTTAAAAGCCTAATATATTTTATATGATGTTCCTTGTAAATAAGTTCTGTTATATTTCAATGTTCCATGTAAAACAAACTTGATTTGTTAATTATTGTTAAATGTAAACCGCAACTGAACTCTTGGAAGATGCGGTATATAAATGTGAATAAATAAATAAATAAAAAAATAATAAAATCAAACGTCTTTTAAAAAAGGGGGGGAAAAAGGAAGGGAAAAAAACGGACTGTAGAAATCCAGCAATTTTATTCTATTAATGCATATACTTGCACGGCCATAAAGGTGGGAAAACCGGAGGGATAAACTCACTTATCTTGTCTTCAGAAACGCCGGCGCATGCGCCTTCGTCCGCTTCCCGGGCGGGAAGCTGTTATTTCTAAGTTGAAGGCAGAATAATCCATTTTGTAAAAACCTCCGAAAAGTGCCCCTTTTTTTAAAATTATTTTTAAAAAACTTTGAATGTAGAATTGGAAAAAGCTCCGTTCTGAAAACCATCACTCATATTTTAAATCCTTCTTACTTATATTCTACCCCATATAAAGTACAAGACGGTTGTAAACGTCAACTCCGAAGGGTATTTACCAACTTTTTGTCGAAATCCCAAGAGAGATGGAGCTTCCAAAGTACAAATTACTGATATTCTACCTTGTATAGTTTAAAATGAAAGACATAAACCCCGAAGGGTAATTTACCGTTTAGAAACTCTTGTTAAACCCAAGGTAAAAACGCTTTTGAAGAGCAAATACAGACTGCTCTCATCTGCAATCAGCTGGGCTGCGAATGCCTCAGCACATGCGCTAAAAATACTACTTGTCCGTGGAAAAGGGGAGGGGCATATTAGGGTCACATTGTTCCAGACTCTATTATCTAATGATATTCCTTCCTTTTATATTCTATAGGGAGCTTTTACTGTCAAGGTGTATCTCTAGATAAATAAAGTGCTAAAAATGCCGTCTATGTTCCCTTTGTTAATTTTGATTAAAAAGAACCAAACAGGAATTGAAGGGGAAACCACTAAAGGCTACCTAAATTAAATAACCACAAAATTATAACTAAATTAAATAAAAATTGATAAAATTAATATTAAAATATATTATATATTATATATATATATAAAATATAAATAACTAAAAATAAAAATAAAAATAAAATACAATGAGTGTTAAAAAAGGGGAGAAATGTAAGAATATAATCAAAAATATTTTCAAAAAAACGGAGCTAAAATATAAAATATATTCACAAAAAACAGAAAAACTGAACTGAGATATAGAATATATTTACAAAAAAACAGAAAAATCTCGTTCCATATTCAAACCATGGGGAGCGAGAGAATCTAAAAGAAAAATATATCTTTGTTCTAATTGTAAAATAGTTTTATTCATATCCCCTCCCCTCCAATTTAATTTAACTTTCTTAATCACAAAAAATTTGATATCTGTTAGTTTGTGTTGAAACTCTCTCCAGTGTGCAACTAGAGGTTTTTCATCTATATTTCTTCTAATACAGCTTTTGTGCTCTATAATTCTAGTCTTAATACTCCGTACAGTCTTCCCAACTGTGATGGGGCCCGTGGTTAGAGCCCTTATTGCCCTGTATAGGCGGTTGCCTAGGGCCTATGAACAAGTAATTGCTCTGGCTTGTTAAATAAAAGAGTCTTTCAGAGCAACTTTTGAATGAAACTTAAAGTGGGTTTTATTCCCCGTCCCGCTCGGACTTGTCAAGAAAACAGAAACTTAAAGATGAACAGAGCAACAAATTAATGGCAAACAAATAATCCTTATTTCCTGTACAAAGTTCTCTTTGCATTCATTCACATAGCAAGGCTGCGTTTGTAACACATGCTGCATTCCATGGGAATGGGCTCCGGAAGATTGCTAGCGTCTTCCCATATCATATTCTCCTCAGCAGTGCCCAAACTCCCTGTGTCAGACTCCTCATACAAATGGCGCTCAGACACAGTGTCCTGTGATAAATCACTGTAATAATCAAAAGAGGCTCTTCTCCCTTCAGGGCTATACCTCTCTGGCCTGTGGTATCTTCTGCCTGGGCTCTCCTCCCAGAATAACAGTTCTGAACCACCTTGCTGCTTGTAGTTATATTCAGGACCACGCCCTTGGCACTTAGGGGTTTTAAACTTCTCCCTATAATCATATGGAGGATTCCTTCTCTCTGCAGGGACTGCCTTAATACTTGGCTCCCTATACCTTATGGCTTTTTCCTTCCAGGCTGGTTGTGCAGGAGTATAATTAGACTTAGTTTTACACCTACTTCTTAGGCTGCAGACATGCTTGGAGTTCCCATCCCCCAACACTTTCCTCTCACAGTGACCTCTGCCTTGAGCTGGCACATACCGGTCTCTAGTGTAGTGGGATCCTCCTAGCTTCTCTTTCAGGTTATTTCTGGTAGCAGGTTTACTCTTGGAACAGCTTGCCTTGAACCTCTCTTCTCGAGAGCTGGAGTCAGACTCACTTCCTGGTTCTCCGTGAGAAGAGTTTCCTCCCAGCAATCCCCTGGGGTTTCTGCTCAGCTGATGAGAGCCACACCTCCTGCTATTCTCTGCAACCCGACCTGCAGTCCTACTCTCTGCAGTTCCCTTTGGTGTTCGTGTTCTTGCTCCTCCTCTTGCCACTCCCCATCTTGCCACTCCCCATCTACTCCACTGACTGGAACCTTGCCTTAAGTAATCCCTAGCTCTGCACGTGACCTGGGGATTTTCACTCAGGTGTTCCTGATGGGATTTTTGTTTGCTACGTAGCAAGAATTTCCCTTGCTCCGGTGAATCAGAGTGCCTAGTGCTGCTTTCTAAAGCTGACTCTGAGGTAAGTCTTTCTTTTACCTGAATTTGCATAGGCTGTGTACCCCTTGCTGCATCACATATCCCCCCTCTTAAGATATTCCGTGATGGTGAACTCATGTGCACACAGCGCGGAATCTGTCCTGGCCTCATGAGTGGTCCCTCATACCTGCTGTACAATGGGTCACCCTCCTCCCAGGGTTTTTGGGGACATGTGTGTCCTGCCTGGTACTGGGGTAGTATTTTAAAACGGCTAACAGTGGCCATCCTTTCATGCCATGGTTTCAAAACATTTATGTGGTACGTCTGAAGGCGTCCCCTGTCATTCTTGACCACATATGATACCGGACCCTTGCGGTCCATTACCGTATAGGGACCCTTCCACCGGGCCTCAAATTTTGGCCCTGGATCAGTGACCATTACCACGACCTTATCGCCTGTGGCCAACTGTCTAGGTTTTTTACCCCTGTCGTAATATTTTTTTTGTGTTTTCCTACTATCCTGTAGATTCTTATCTGCGGCTTGAGATGCCCTCTGGAGGCGACTCCGTAGCCCGCAAAGAAACTGGGGAACTCCTATTTCTTCCTCACCCGGTTCTACCCACTGGTCTCTCAATATGTCTAAGACCCCTCGTGGTGCCCGTCCGAACATAAGTTCGTAGGGAGATGTTCCTAGGGAGGTTTGCATCCGTTCCCTGCTAGCATATAGGACAAATGGGAGCATAACATCCCAGTCCGCCATTTGCCCTTCTAACCCCCTCCTCAGCAACTGCTTAAGGGTTTGGTTAAATCGTTCCACCAGACCGTTTGTCTGTGGATGATAAGCCGCTGTTTTTATATGGGTGATGCCAAAAGCATCCCATACCTGCGCTAAGTACCTTGAGACAAAATTGCTTCCTCTGTCTGTGAGCATTTCCCTCGGGAAACCTACCTCACAGAATAATTTTATTAATTCTGTGGCTATGAACCTGGCAGAAATGTTCCGTAAAGGAATTGCCCAGGGGAACCTAGTGGCTACATCCATGATAACTAGGATATATTGAAATCCCCTAGGGGTTCTTATCAGGGGCCCTACAATATCCATTGCCATTCTCTTAACTGGTTCCGTTATGGTAGGCGTTTGGATCAGGGGAACTCCTGCAGGCTTTGCAGCGCTTACTCGCTGACAAGCCGGACAAGCCTCGCAGAATTTCTTTGTCTCTCGAAATACTCCCGGCCAATAAAAACGCTCGAGAATTTGGTCGAGTGTGGCCTGTACCCCTTTATGCCCTCCAACGGGGTGGTCGTGAGCGAGCCTCATGACAACTGCCTTAAATGTGGTAGGAACTACCAACTGTTTCCTAATGGCATCATTATGGGGATTACTACTTTCCCTATATAAAATATCATCCTCTAAGAGGAATCTAGGGAGCACGTCTCTATCCGTCTTTGCAAACTCGAAGGCGTATTTTAATACAGGGTCTGCCTTCTGTTCTTTAGCAAAGGACGGAAACTTTTTTACTAAGTCTGCCGGTACCCAGGGTAACCCTTGCCCATCGGCTACTCCGGCTCTCAACTGGGCTCGGTGTTGCCTCTCCCGGCGCTTTTCACCCTTGCTTTTCTTTTTTTCCTTTGCTAGGGGTAGCAATTAAATCATCATGTCTGGGAAGCTCGTGTAGGCCTTCATCTGCCTTCACCTCTTCCCCCTCTTCGGGTTCTATCTCACCCTCTTCTATTACTGGGACAGGATTTTCCTCTACTAGAGTTTCACTAGGGGGTCTCAGTCCCTTTGCCTGAGATCTGGTGGAAACTAATCCTCCCTTTATGTATGTATTGCTCTCTATGCCTTTATAGAAGGGTGGCCAATCTCTTCCCAACACTATATCGTACGGTAGCCTGGGAATAATGGCTACTAAGACTTCCCTTCGTGTGCCTAAGCCCTTAACTTTTACCCTATACAAAGGATATGAAGTTGTTGCACCATGCACACATTGTATTTTCGCTGTGCCTTCTTGCTGACTCGGGGGAAAACCCCTCTGGGCCTGTATGGTTTTCCACAAACGGCGGGAGACCATACTTTGGTTGGCCCCCGAGTCAAGCAAGGCCTTAGCTGGGACTCCCTGTACCTCCACATCTACACGGAAACCTGCAGCTGTGTGGTGTTCATGGCCAGTGACAAGTGCTGTACGAGACATACATTCTCTCTTTAAGTGCCCACTTTTCCCACACTTAAAGCACTTTAACATTTTGTTACCATCCATTTTTATACACTTGGATTCCTTTGAATCCCCTCTGTTCCTTGGAGAAACATTTATACCTCTTACAGAATTGGCTAACCCTGACCTGCTGCTAGCGCTGGCTTCTTTCATTACTTCAGCCTCAAAGAACCTTTCGGTTAGGTGCGCTGCTTCAGCAGAGGTTCTACAATTCTGTAGGGTCAGAAATGTTCTAACCTCTTCTGGTACTGCATCAAAGAATTGCTCTAATACGATTAGATCAATTACCTCTTCCATCGGTTTACCCTCGGGTTCAAGCCACTTTAAAACCAGCCCATGCACTCTGTGATACAGTGCCTTTGGGGTTTCATCTGGTTGAATCCGGGTAGACCGTAGCCTGCGTCTGTACGCGGTAGGGGTTAAGCCCAACCTGTCACGCACAGCTCTTTTAACCTCTTGGTAATCAGCTGCTAGAGCTGCTGGCATGGCCCTGTAGGCTGCCTGAGCCTCACCGGTTAGTGCTGAGGCCAGCCTAACGGCTAATTGCTCTTGTGGCCATTTTGCATTAAGAGCTATTCTCTCAAATGTTTGCACAAAGTCATCAAAATTGTCATTAGCATGCATTTGTCCCAGTGTCCAAATCCCACAGCTCTGTGGGCCTACCCCACAGATAGGTACTGCTGCTGGTGACTCTTCCTTCTTTGGCTCCTTCAGGAGAGTAAGCATTAAGTCCGTCAGGGGCTTCTGTTGCTCCACCAGGGCAGCGATGGCCTGCTCCTGGTTCTGCCGAGCTAGTTCTCCCTGCTTCTCGAACTGGCTGCTCATCCACCTGAGAACCTCCTGTGCATTCATCGTGGTCGTCTTTTTTTCTGGAAAACAAATCAGAAACACGCAAACCCAAGTGTGGCACAATAATACAAGGAAAAATTTCTTCCTCCCAAGCCTTCTCCTTCTCACCAGTGATCCTCCCAACCTGTGCCCAAATACCCATTACCTGAGCAAGGTGGAGGTTCTTATTTTGAGAAGGTGCTTGCCGTCGCACTCTTGGAACCCTGGATCCTCCTCTGGGCGTGTCAACTCCGCTCTTCCCGCGTCGTTGCTCCACTCCGTAGTTTGTCTCCTGGACTGGATCCGATAAAACTACGCCAACTTGTGATGGGGCCCGTGGTTAGAGCCCTTATTGCCCTGTATAGGCGGTTGCCTAGGGCCTATGAACAAGTAATTGCTCTGGCTTGTTAAATAAAAGAGTCTTTCAGAGCAACTTTTGAATGAAACTTAAAGTGGGTTTTATTCCCCGTCCCGCTCGGACTTGTCAAGAAAACAGAAACTTAAAGATGAACAGAGCAACAAATTAATGGCAAACAAATAATCCTTATTTCCTGTACAAAGTTCTCTTTGCATTCATTCACATAGCAAGGCTGCGTTTGTAACACATGCTGAATTCCATGGGAATGGGCTCCGGAAGATTGCTAGCGTCTTCCCATATCATATTCTCCTCAGCAGTGCCCAAACTCCCTGTGTCAGACTCCTCATACAAATGGCGCTCAGACACAGTGTCCTGTGATAAATCACTGTAATAATCAAAAGAGGCTCTTCTCCCTTCAGGGCTATACCTCTCTGGCCTGTGGTATCTTCTGCCTGGGCTCTCCTCCCAGAATAACAGTTCTGAACCACCTTGCTGCTTGTAGTTATATTCAGGACCACGCCCTTGGCACTTAGGGGTTTTAAACTTCTCCCTATAATCATATGGAGGATTCCTTCTCTCTGCAGGGACTGCCTTAATACTTGGCTCCCTATACCTTATGGCTTTTTCCTTCCAGGCTGGTTGTGCAGGAGTATAATTAGACTTAGTTTTACACCTACTTCTTAGGCTGCAGACATGCTTGGAGTTCCCATCCCCCAACACTTTCCTCTCACAGTGACCTCTGCCTTGAGCTGGCACATACCGGTCTCTAGTGTAGTGGGATCCTCCTAGCTTCTCTTTCAGGTTATTTCTGGTAGCAGGTTTACTCTTGGAACAGCTTGCCTTGAACCTCTCTTCTCGAGAGCTGGAGTCAGACTCACTTCCTGGTTCTCCGTGAGAAGAGTTTCCTCCCAGCAATCCCCTGGGGTTTCTGCTCAGCTGATGAGAGCCACACCTCCTGCTATTCTCTGCAACCCGACCTGCAGTCCTACTCTTTGCAGTTCCCTTTGGTGTTCGTGTTCTTGCTCCTCCTCTTGCCACTCCCCATCTTGCCACTCCCCATCTACTCCACTGACTGGAACCTTGCCTTAAGTAATCCCTAGCTCTGCACGTGACCTGGGGATTTTCACTCAGGTGTTCCTGATGGGATTTTTGTTTGCTACGTAGCAAGAATTTCCCTTGCTCCGGTGAATCAGAGTGCCTAGTGCTGCTTTCTAAAGCTGACTCTGAGGTAAGTCTTTCTTTTACCTGAATTTGCATAGGCTGTGTACCCCTTGCTGCATCACACAACATAAAGTAATTTACAAGGGCATTGGATGACATAAATGACATTGGATGTGTCACAATTAGCAAAATCTGTCAAAAAGAACTTCTTCAGTGTAACTGGATGAATAAAACTATTTCTAACTGGCATAACATTTAAACAGACTGAACATTTACCGCATTGGAATTGTCCTTTATGCTGAGATAAAAAAATTTTCTCAGTAAGAGCCGAAGGGACAAGAAGATTCCGCAGATTGACATTGCGCTTATGTGCAATTAGAAAATGGGCATCTTTGAATGCCGGTAGGGCTTGTAAAATATGCCACTCTTTCTTAAGAATTGCATTAATTTTAACTGAATGTTGTGAATATGTTAGGGGACATACTAACCCTTGGTGTTCTTCTTTTTTCTTAGTTGCGAGAAGTATGGACTGCGGTGTGTCTTTTGCCCTCTTATACGCTGATTCTATATATTGTATAGGATAATTTCTGTCCAAAAATTTTTTCTTCATACTGGATGCCTCTAGCTCAAAATCACATTGTTTAGAACATACCCTTTTAACCCTGAGGAATTGGCTCACGGGGAGGTTATTTTTCAGAGAGGGGTTGTGAAAGCTATTATAATGTAGGTAATGATTTTTATCTGTGGGTTTTTTGTAAAGTGTAGTGGAAAAACCTCGATGTTCTTTCCTAATCAGAAGATCTAAATATGCTATTTTGTCAAAATCATACGTAATTTTAAATTTTAAATTGGTATCCAATTGGTTAATCCAGACGTTAAATTCGGACAGAAGATTCTCTGTACCTTTCCATAATATAAGTATGTCATTTATGTAGCGGATCCACATTATAACATTATCTTTAAATAAATGGTTCTTAAGAAAACTCTCCTCGAAATTAAACATATACAAATTTGCCACATCTGGGGCCATAGCTGACCCCATTGCTACACCCTTAATTTGTTTATAGAATAGATTCTGGAAACAGAAAAAATTCTCAAAAAGCACAAACTGAGCTAGGGATACAAGAAAGGTGGTAGGAATACGACGATGTTCCGCCCGTTTCAAAAAATAATAAACAAGAATATCCAATGCTTCTTTTTGTGGAACGTTAGTGTAGAGAGACTCTACATCTAGGGTGACCAAAATAATGTCATCTGTAACATCATTGAAGGTAGATAAAATTTCTATTACATGGGATGAGTCCCGTACATAGGACCACATTTCTTTAATAAATGGTCTTAAAAACACATCTATAAATTTAGAAAGGGGTTCTAAAACTGACCCAATCGCAGAGACGATTGGACGTCCTGGTGGTTTATCGAGTGACTTGTGTATTTTGGGTAAAATGTAGATAGTGGGAATAACAGGTGCATCTACAATTAAAAAATCTCTCTCTTTCTGGGTAATATACCCTATCTCAAAGGCAGTGTTAATAATGTTATCTATACTTCTTTTTAGATCTGGAGTAGGATCATCATCCAATCTGTGGTAGAACATCTTATCATTGAGTTGTTTCTTCATCTCCTGTATATAGTCGTTTTTACCCCAAATTACCACAGCTCCCCCTTTGTCGGCAGGCTTGATAATAATTTGACTGTTTTTTTGCAATGATTTAATAGCTGCCCGTTCGCCTTTTGTAATATTCTGATAGGAAGGTGTAGTATCTTTAATGACTTCATTAATTTGTTTCAATACTATCTTCTCAAAGGTTTCCAGAACAGGGTCATTGTTTTGGGGTGGGATCCAAGTGGACTTCTTTTTAATAACCGAAATATCACATGTGTTATCGGATTGATTAAAGAAGAAATGGTGTATTTTCAGTTTTCTAAAAAACTTGTAGAGGTCAATTTGTATCTCAAAGTTATCTGTCTTATTTTTGGGTACAAATGAAAGTCCTTTGCTGAGAATAGACACTTCATCTTGTGTGGGTGTATATTGTGAGATATTAACTACATTGTTCATATCTTCTTTATAGGGTAGGTCCATATTTACCATCTCTCTTCGGATGGATCTGTTCTCCATTGTCCCCTCCCCCTCCCTCGGCCTCGACCTCGGCCTCGGCCTCTGTAATATTGTCCGTGTTCTCTCCATTGAGGGCCTTGACCAATATCTTGCCCTTGATCTCTGTCTAATTTTTTCTTTTCGTAACGGGTTCGTGAATTTTCTCGACCTCCTCCTTTCCAGAGTTGGTTTCCACTTCAATTCCTGTTTGGTTCTTTTTAATCAAAATTAACAAAGGGAACATAGACGGCTTTTTTAGCACTTTATTTATCTAGAGATACACCTTGACAGTAAAAGCTCCCTATAGAATATAAAAGGAAGAAATATCATTAGATAATAGAATCTGGAACAATGTGACCCTAATATGCCCCTCCCCTTTTCCACGGACAAGTAGTATTTTTAGCGCATGTGCTGAGGCATTCGCAGCCCAGCTGATTGCAGATGAGAGCAGTCTGTATTTGCTCTTCAAAAGCGTTTTTACCTTGGGTTTAACAAGAGTTTCTAAACGGTAAATTACCCTTCGGGGTTTATGTCTTTCATTTTAAACTATACAAGGTAGAATATCAGTAATTTGTACTTTGGAAGCTCCATCTCTCTTGGGATTTCGACAAAAAGTTGGTAAATACCCTCCGGAGTTGACGTTTACAACCGTCTTGTACTTTATATGGGGTAGAATATAAGTAAGAAGGATTTAAAATATGAGTGATGGTTTTCAGAACGGAGCTTTTTCCAATTCTACATTCAAAGTTTTTTAAAAATAATTTTAAAAAAAGGGGCACTTGTCGGAGGTTTTTACAAAATGGATTATTCTGCCTTCAACTTAGAAATAACAGTTTCCCGCCCGGGAAGCGGATGAAGGCGCATGCGCCGGCGTTTCTGAAGACAAGATAAGTGAGTTTATCCCTCCGGTTTTCCCACCTTTATGGCCGTGCAAGTATATGCATTAATAGAATAAAATTGCTGGATTTCTACAGTCCGTTTTTTTCCCTTCCTTTTTCCCCTCCTTTTTTAAAAGACGTTTGATTTTATTAGGCTTTTAAGTCATTAATATTACCGGTGGCAGATACGGATTAAATATCAGTAAATAAAGGTACTTTTTCCAAATTATGCACAATATGATATAGAAGTATTTTTTTTATTAGCACTAAAAGGTACATGCGAAATAGAGGTTGTCTGTTTAAAACCTAGGAGGTTGAAACGGCGTTTCTTTTATTTTGAGAAATGATTCTATAAAAAGAATTAAAAATCATCAAAAAGCAGTCACAATTGTAATTTTTAAGGTTTAAATCATTTAAAAACACATATATTTCTTATAAATATACATATAAATATATTTTTTTAAAATATTTTTTTAAAAATTATATATTATATATTTTTTTAAAAAAATATTTTTATTTATCTTGTAATTTTACTTAAGTTTATTAAGAATATTTGACAGGTTTGTTTCATAACACAAGAAGTTTTTGTATGAGATTTACAAACCATTGCTCATTTTATTATTTTACTATTTTATTTTTATTTTTATTTTGTCTATAAATATAAATTTATTTTTTATAAATTTATGACGTTTATTTATTTCATGATCTTAATTTACTTATTTATAATTAAGTTTGTTTTTATGTATTATAATTTTATACTTTGTTAATATTTTTTGATCATTTTGAATATATTTTAATGATTTATATTAATATTTTTATCTCATTTTTTATTTCATTTTTATTTTATTTTTCCTTTTTTTATCTTATTCGGTTATGACTATTTATTATTTTATATGGTTTGAATTTTTGAAACTGCTGATGATTTATAATTGTTTTTATAAATACCTACCTCCTCAATTGGATATTTGTATCAATTTAACTAAGATTTGTTCGCTCCTGCTGCTCTCTTTTATTATCTCTTTTAATCATCTCTTTGTGGTTAATAATTTATAATACATAATTAGATATTCCCTGGTAGTATGGTTTTAGGGTAATTATTTTTATTATAATTATTATTATTTAATATTTATTATTATTATTATTATCTTTTTCTATGTATATATATGTTAATAATGTTATTATTATACTATAATTAGTATATACAGAGGTCCACTCTTTTAACTTTATGGATGTGTTTTTGCTTGTCACACTTATAGGATGTTGGTTATATGTACCTAGTTTTTAATTCTTATTAATTTTTATTAATTTTTATTATTTAATTATGATATCATTAGATTTATAGTGTTCCAACACTATTACATTATGTATTTATTATTATATTATATATTTATTACATGATTTGTTTTATTTATTATTATTATTTTTATTATGTCTTTTATGTATTTGTTAGATGAATTTGTTTGTTCCTTCACTTTTAATATGTTATGTTTCTATGTTTATAGTAATTTTGCCTTACAACCCCTGACGAAGGTTACGAAACACGGCCTGTGTCGGGTTGCCTAGGTTTGTGAGTTAATAAATTTGTCTTCCACACTCCTCACGTCTTGGACTGTGTTTGTGCTACTAACGTGAGTATTGCCTACTTCTTGGACCGTAATCGATACACATGACTGCTGCCTCCAATATCTAGGTGCCGACCATGACCCAGAGGTTTGTGCCCTCTGCAAAAAATATGTCTGCTAAGGCCATCCAAAGTCATCGGCAGAAGCAAGACAACATCTTCCACAGGTCAGATTCTCTGCCCCAATATCCCCAATAGCCTCGCATTGTAAGGCCCTGCACAGATCCTTAGAGTCGCATAAAGCCCCTGTAGTGCCCGATCGGGCAAGCAGACACTCCGACAAGGGTTCCCCGGAGTGTAAGCGCAAGAAGAACAAGAAATCCTTGAGGACCTCATCCTGGGAATCAGACACACACGGCAAGTCCGGTGCCAGATCCCACAGTCCCCGGAGGGTATCTGAGGAGCCCGAGCGGAAGCAGCCGGTAAGGTGCCCAGAACAGATGCCGAGGTCTCCGTCGAAGACTTCCTCTCCTCACGGACGCTGGGCCCAGTCACCCGGGTGTCTGCGTCGAAGGCTGTAACTCCTGAGTGGGAAGTCAGAATGACGGCATTGGAAAATAGTGTTACTGCCTTCCTTGCCTCGTAGTAAGCATCGATGCCTGGCCCCACCAGTGCTCATGCTGAGACCACGGGGACCTCGATATAGAGAACTCCCCGAGCCACCGAGACTATCCTTGAGAGCCCCGAGCCTCGAGCCAATCCTCGGCAAGGGTTTAGATATCTCTCCTCGGGAGCTAGATCCTCTCCAGCAAGCGCTTGTGGTTCCAGCCAAGCAGCCACTGGGGGTCGCTGAAGACCCAAGCCCGACGAGTCAAGGACTGTCCGGCCTAGAGTCCTCGACCGATTACTCAGACTGGGAGTCCAAGGATGAGGCTTCCCCAGAGATGTGTAAACACCATGATCTCCCCTCGGACCCGTCTCCCCCAGCATTGCAGCACTGGTCCTGACCCGAGGACACATCATTCCTTGAGTTTGTCTGGGACATGGCAAAAGTCTTGTCTCTCACCACAGAGTTTGAGGAGGACCGTCACATGGAGGAGCTTGAAATCCTCCAGAATGAGGCTCCACCTAAGGAGGCTCTGATGGTCTCCGTCCCCGCCATCCTCAAGCAACGACTCCTTCAGATGTGGGAGACACCGGTATCTGTACCAACAGTTAGCAGACGCCATGACATCATGTACCAGGTCCAGTGGGGCCCCGGCTTTCAGAAAGCACAACTCTCTCACACCTCGAAGGTGGTAGAGTCAACCATGTGCTGGCAGACAAATCCAAAGACTCACTCCTCCATGCCCCCAGCCAGGGAGTCCAGCACCCTCAATGTCCTTGGATGCAAATGCTACCAGGGTTCGATGCTGGGTTGCCGAATCCAAGCCTACTATCTGTATATCGGCATGTATCTCCAAGACCTAGCAAAAGAACTCGCAGGTTTCTCGGCAGGTCTCAGTGTAGATCACCTCCAGCAATTCCAAACACTCACAAAGTGCATCGAGGAGTGCTTGAAGTACATGTCTTGAACCACCTACGAGGGCTTAGAGTCCAATGAAAGGGTGACCGCCGCAGGCATCAGTGCCCGAAGCCAGGCCTGGCTCCAGGCATTAGACATCAAGAAATGGATCCAGGAGAAATTTCTTGACATCCCCTGTCTCAGTGAAAACCTCTTTGGTGAACCAATGGAGGATAAGGTGATGGAGATCGAGACCGAGCTCTTAATGAGGACTCGGCTCTCTAGGAAGACCTCTACCCTTCCCAAGAAGAAATCATTAGGGAAGAGGCCCTCTTTTCACAGAAAAGGCCAGCCTTACCAAGGCTATCCCCAATACCAGGCCCCCCAGATCCTGCAGTAGGGTCACCAGGGCAAAGGAGCAGGCCAAGGGCCTAAACCCCAAACACTGGCTCCTCCCAAGGCTGGGTCGGGGCTTTGACTCCCTGAGCATAGCCTCTCCTCCCGGGGGGGGGGGGGGGGGAGAGCAGCTGCCAACAGGGGGGCATCTGATCCATTTTGCCCATTGATGGCTGGCTATAACCATCAACACCTGGGCCCTCCAGGTGATCAGAGAAGGCTACCTCCTTCACTTGGACTGGACACCGTCCTCTTTCTTTCCAAGACAGCCTCCTCGGATTCCCCTGCACCAGGCCCTGCTACTGCAGGAACTCGCAGGCCTCATCAGGGACAAAGCCATGGAACCAGTACCCCTCCACCTCAGGAGCAAGGGGTTCTACTCTGGTTACTTTCTGGTCCCATAAAGAACAGGGGGCCTAAGGCTCATTTTGGACTTGTGAAACCTGAACAAGTTCCTGGTGCGGTAGAAGTTCAAGATGCTCTCCCTTGGAATATTGCTACCCTACCTCCACCAGGGAGATTGGTTATGCTCCTTGGACCTAAAGGATGTTTACAAACACATCTTTATTCATCCCAGTCACAGGCAGTACTTAAGGTTCATGGTTGGGGTGACCACTACCAGTACAGGGTCCTACCTTTCGGTCTAACCTCCGCACCAGGAGTCTTCACCAAATGTCTGACAGTGGTGGCCGCCTACTTCCGTCTCCAAGGGTCCTTCATCTTCCCATACCTGGATGATTGGCTCGTAAAGGGGAACATGGCCACCAAGGTGCAACAAGCCACAGCCTGCACCATCAAGGTCCTGCAGCATCTGAGGTTCGTGATAAACCATCCCAAGTCTCACCTCACTCCATTGCAGGACTTGGAGTTCATAGGGGCTTGTGATAAGGAAGCTTATCATAGCTCAGGAAGGGGCTATAGAAAAGGTGAAGTGTCTCTGAACAAGCAACCTGTCAGTGCTGGTAGAAATGAGAAAACAGAATTTTGCCATAAAAGACTACCAGTCCCAGAATGCACCAGGTTTCCCACAGCCATGAGAGGAGCTGAAGTGAGAATACGTGTGTTCAATCAAAAGGGCTATGAGGTAATCCCCAAGCACTCATTGCAAAGGGCAGGGCTTGATTCAGCACAGCTGTGCTGTGCTAGGACGGAACACTCATCTCAAACGGCAAGGCCTGATTCAGCACAGCTGCGCTGTGTTAGGGAGAAGCACTCATCTAAGCAGAATAAGAATAGAGTTTTTTCTACAGATGACCATCTTCATGATCACCTTGGATATCCAGAGAATTGTCCTCCTTATCCTGAGAATCAGCTTGAGTTTGATCATCAGTTTCATCTGAAGGATCATCAGAAGCAGAAGCCAAACCGGATGGACAGAGAGGGAAAGAGACCCTCTGGAAGAAAGAGGAGAAAAGCCTTTGAGAGGTCTAGAAGAGTCCAAAGCAGTACGTATACTGGGAGGTATTCCAAGGGCCAGCATACACCATTGGACTGGGGAAAGCCAGAGGAATGGTGCTGCAGAGCTAGGAATCTCCAGACGCTACCTGTGAGGGAGACGGCTGCACGTGGAAGGGACCCTAAGACCCGTGCCAGAAGGTATGTGAAGAGAGATCCAGTGTCCAGGGATCTGGATTGGAAGGCTGGACATAAGAACTGGACTACATACTGGCCAGGCTATATAGAGAGGAACTCTAGCAGCAATGGAAGCTCAGGTATGAACACTGATCTATGCCCTAGCTATAACCTTGAAAGACAGCAGGGAAACAAGTATTCTCCTGAAAATGCTCCATTGAGAGATTCATCTGTGCCAATCCATGATATTGAACCCATGCTTGTTGAACAAGGGGGAATAATAGCAGATGAGGATCCTGTTTATATGGACTGCTCTCTATCTAAACTCCGTTGGTAACTTTCTGTTATAAAGTACAGCAACCATCACAAAGAAATACAAATTTGTTCTTTAATCTACCCAGAAAAGCTCCTGAAGCAGGATTTGACCCACACAGTACAAAGCAAGCCAGCTAAGGGGTTTCAGCTGGATAACTGCTAGCAATTAAGCCTTACCTAATTGCTTGTGAGCTAGGAGAGAATCACTTCTGTATCTATGTGGGAAGTAATCAGAAGTTAACCTGAAAAGAACAGTTTGTTTCTTGCTTTGTGGCTTTTCATTTGTTGTTTTCCTGATTTTGACTTTGTTTTTCCAAGTTAACACTGAAAGCAAGTAACCTAATTTATGTGCTACCAAGCATATCTGTGTTGGGAGAAATAACCCCATAAATAAATATCTTATTGGCTTTACCCAAGAGCACAACTAAATTATTGTCAGCAGCTGTGTCTGGTGTGAATGAACTACATTGCCCACAATACCTTGCAAATCATATAGAGATATGCACTTGCCAAGACTGAAGATTTTCACCCAGGCAGCCGTCTGACAGGCTTGACTGTACACCCTTCAGGCCAGAGCTTTTCTTCCCTTGGACAGGGAAGATCACCTCAGGGCCCTGGTGACCAAGGTGCAATGCCATCACGCAGTGTCTACTGTGACGGCGAGAGTGTAGCTGAGTCTATGGATTGGGAAGAAAAACAATCATTTACCTTTAAGGAGAGAGACAGCCAAGAAAGCAGTAGCCCTCAAACTGCAGGCAGAGAGAAAAAAACACACGTAGTTGCTGAGTGCAGACCACGCCCAAGCTCTGCTAATCCAGAGGCAAGCTTGGAAGTTAACAAGAAACACTTGGGGTAAGGGCAGTGCACGGGAGTTCAGGCACACTCTTATAAACCCCAGGGAATATAAGGAAAGGGGAGCACCAGGAAAACAGAAGGAAAGAGAACCACCAGGGAGACGGAAGGAAAGAGAATTGCCAGAGACAGTACCAGAGAGGATTCCAGAGGGAAGCTGCATGCAGGAAGGCAGCATACTGGGAAGGAGGCTGTGAGAGAGAGAGTCACACGAGAGGCTTAACCAGGGAGAACGCTGGAGAAAGCAGTGGGGTTCTCAGAGGTGAAAGCCACGACCCAGAAAGAAGCCAGTACTACAGGGGAACTGCATCTGGTTCTGGAGACAGGGAAGCTGTACCTGGGAGGAGTGCTTACGAGGAGCAAGATACAGTGGCAGCAGTTTATGAACCTGCTGGGAAACTGCCAGCTCCAAAAAAGTGCGTGAATAAACCTGTAACAAAAAGTAACCTGAGTCAGTTAGAGGCATTGTGTCAGTTACTGAAGGGACGGAATCTCCACGTGCTTGGGGAAAAACCTGTGCACAAGGAAAAGTCTCACTGTAGGAAAGTGTTAAAGCTTTTAGAAGACATTAAGCCTGAGCTTTTGCAGGGTGACTTGAAATCAGAGTTACCAGATTCAAGTTATGAGGAGATGCAAATAGATCCTTATGAATCTGACAAGGAGTCAGTGGATTCATTAATGGATTGTTCTCTATGTAAGAATGCAGACTAAGGAGTTCCTGGTTTAAAAGGAGAAAGTCTTAAAGCCTGAAAATGCTCTACCAAGCAGAGAGAGGAAACAGGGATAATGTTGCTTAGCTAGAGTTTGCTAAGAATCCTGTTCTATCTGAAGAAAAGAACATTTCTTTTGGGTTTTGTGAAAAGAATGAAAAGCTTTATTTTGAATGCTGAAAGTTTTGGAAAAACAGCTACATGTGTTTGAAAGCTAATTGAAGCACTTACAGTGCCTTGTTTTGGATAAAAGGTCTTTGGAAACTTGTTTGGACAAAAATCCTATTTTTGTTATGCGTTGAGCCTTTAAATGCTTTTGGAAAAGGAACTAAATAAAATTCCTGTGTTTGCCTTGAAAACCCTCGGGTCTCAACATTATTGTCTTGAAACCACACAACTACAACTCCCAGAAGCCTCGGCCCTGGGAAGATTCCAACCATTCTTTATTTAAAAGGACAATATAAAGGCAGGCCCGTGCCTATAGGCGGTTGCCTGTGTATGGGTTGCAACACTACGTGGTCCATGCTTCGCCCACTGGACCACATGTCATCCACAGTCCATGTGGTTCCCATGCCTGCCTACCCATGTGGGCGCAAACAGCCAAGCCATGGGCAGGCTCCAGGACAAGGTCTTAGTGTCCTGTCTGCTAGTGGAGTTGCTCGACTGGTGGCAGGGCACACAGCACCTGCAGGAGGGCATGCCCTTCCAGTCCCCAAACCTCCAGAGGGTCCTCACCATGGACGCGTCCCTACTGGGCTGGGGTACCCACTGTGAAGAACTGCACATGCAGTGCAACTGGTCCCGAGTGGAGAGCGAGCCTCGGATCAACCTGCTGGAGCTCAAGGCCATTTTTCTGGTGATCAAGGCCTTCCACCACTGCCTGCAGAACCAGTTGGTGCTAGTCCAAACAGACAAGCAGGTCGCAATATTCTACTTGAATAAGCAGGGGGGCACAGGGTCTCAGCGCCTCTGCCAGGAGGAAGTAGCCCTCTGCTTGTACACGATCAGTCAGGGAATGCTCTTTAGGGCGGTATACCTGCTGGGCCAAGATAATGCCCTAGCGGACTGGCTGAGCAGGGTCCTCCAGCTGCATGAATGGTGACCAGACCTCAGGGTGGCACAGCGGCTCTTCCGACTCTGGAGAACCCCAAGTCGGGACCTCTTCCCCAGCCCGGCCAAAGCTCAGCTGCCCTATTTCTGCTGTCCCCACCCATATCCATCCTGGATAGCAGTGGACGCTTTCCTCGGTGGTCAGAGGGCTTTCTGTATGCCTTCCCTCCCATGCCATTAATCACCTGAACCCTCTTCAAGGTTCTGTGGGACAAGGCCTCCATGATCCTGGTGGTTCAGGCAGTCTTGGTTTCCTGTGTTGCTCTGCCTCTCAATGGAGCTCCCTGTCCCTCTGGGGAGGGCTCCCTTCACCCTAGCCTGGGATCTAGCCTTAGCTCCTTTCAACCTCCCAAGGGAAGTGGAAGAAGTCCTCCTGGCCTCTTATAAGGACTCTGTGAGACAGGCCTAGGCTTTCAAGTGGCGCAGATTCTCAGTATAGTGTTTGAGCAACAGGCTGACCTGTTCTTTTGCCAGGTGCACATGGTGCTGCAATACTTGCTTCACCTTTCGCTAACCAGACTCAAGTCCAGCTCTATCAGAGTGCACCTGAGCCTGCTCTCAGCGCACCATCATTCTATAGAGGGCAAACCTCTTTCATGCAGCCCTTCATTACCTGATTTATGCAGGGCCTTCTGGTCTCTAAGCCTCCCATCAACCGCCCCTGGTGGAATGGGACTTCAACATGGTTCTGGTGCAGCTCACCAAGCTGTCTTTTGAACCTCTGGGTACCTGCCATTTGCGTTATCTGTCCTGGAAGGTTGTCTTCCTGGTGGCACTCACCTCTCCCTACAGTCAGTGAGCTTCAGACCTTGGTGGCCAAGCCACCTTACACCAGGTTCTACAAGAATAGGGTCGTGCTTCGCACCCACCCTAAATTCCTTCTGAAGGTGGTATCCACCTTCTACCTCAACCAGGAAGTGGTGCTCCTCACCTTCTTTTCACGGCCCGACGCTGACAAGGCGGTGGCCGTTCTCCATACTCTGGATTGTAAGAGGACCCTGTCCTTCTACCTGCAACATACTAGGGCCACCACAAAACCTTGCAGCTTTTCATTTCCTATGACCCTAGTCAACTAGGGGAGGCTGTTACCAAGTGGACCCTATCCATGTGGTGGTGGACTGCATCGCCTTTGCCCACAATCAGGCTGGGTTCGGATTGGAGCTCCGGGTCACAGCGCACAATGTCAGGGCTATGGTGATGTCTGTTGCAAGCCTATGCTCTGTCCTTATGGCAAAAAATCAAAAAAACAATAAATCCCACTAGTGAAACAAATAAGAAGCTAATATATAAGATTCACCAGGAAAAACCTCATCAAAAGCTTATTTTTTTGTCGGAGCAGGCCGAAGGAGGGACGGTATGAAAACTCATCCCACACCAAACGGCAAGCTTATTTTTTTCAATTGTGGTTCCCCATCATCAAATTTCTTTATTATTCACTTATCTCATCAATCTTCTTTCCTTTGTCCATAAAATTCTTTTCACCATAATCACAGACATCGCTCCCAGTCAAACAATTCCGCACGACGTGCATGTTTCGGGCTGGTGCCCTGTTTCAAGTGCTTATAAATCACCTCTTCAACAGGCAACGATATCAGCAAAACGCCGTCATCGCGGCTAAGGTTGAACTTTTAATCGGGCTGCATTAGAATGAAGTTCTGAGGTTTTGCGAATTTTACATACCCATTGGCAAATATTACAGTTGATCGATTGTTTCAAAAAACCATTACGGGTTGCTTTTTCCAGAGGCCGCAATTTGGGGGATTGATTAGTGAAGACATCACTTGAATCTGATCGAGTGCAAACACCATCAGTGATTTATGGGCATTCTCCGTGTAATTCATGTACGTATTGTGTAACTACTATTTCAGGGTTGGAATCATATCACCCGCAAACTTTAAGGATGTATAAACGGAAATGGGACACCACCTGCCAATCTATTTATGTGGTTTATTTATTACAATGTTCTTGCTCTCTGCTCTATATTGGTCGGACGATTCGTCCAGTTAAGGTTAGACTTTCCGAACATGCTTTGAGATTACGTCAGCAGGTGCTCTCAGCCCCGGTAGTAACTCATTGTGTTACCCACAATCATAGATTTGAAGATCTTAAATGGTCCGTTATCGATCACGTTCCGTTGGACCCCCGGGGTGGGGATCGGATGAAAAAGTTACAATGGCATGAGCAGAAATGGATTTTTCAGTTGGACACTGTTGAACCAAAAGGTCTTAATCGTGAGATTGAATGGCAGAGTGTGCTATGACATCATTGCTTGTCTAATACATGCTAAACCAATGGGGATAGGGATTCCCCTGCTAGTGGGGTTGGCCATGTTCCCATTGGTTGGTTCCTCTTTAAAAATGCTTGATGTTCTAATGCAGCCTGATTAAAAGTTCAACCTTAGCCGCGATGACGGCGTTTTGCTGATATCGTTGCCTGTTGAAGAGGTGCTTTATAAGCACTTGAAACAGGGCGCCAGCCCGAAACGTGCACGTCGTGCGGAATTGTTTGACTGGGAGTGACGTCTGTGATTATGGTGTAAAGAATTTTATGGACAAAGGAAAGAAGATTGATGAGATAAGTGAATAATAAAGAAATTTGATGATGGGGAACCACAATTGAAAAAAAGAAGCTTGCCGTTTGGTGTGGGATGAGTTTTCATACCGTCCCTCCTTCGGCCTGCTCCGACAAAAAAATAAGCTTTTGATGAGGTTTTTCCTGGTGAATCTTATATATTAGCTGTCCTTATGGCAGACATCTGCCGGGCTGCTACCTGGTCCTCAGTTCATACCTTTGCAGCTTACTACTGCCTGGAGAGGGAGTCCAGATGGGACAGTGCCTTTGATCAGGCCATACTCTGTAATTTGTCTGGGGTTTAGGCAACTCGTACCCTCTGACCCTTCTTGGTCAGGCTACTGGAACGATGGTTCTCCAGGGACAGCATGAATCAGTCCTCACAACCCTTCCTCCTCCCCTTGCAGTTTCTGTACAGTTTTTGCCATCTTCTTTTGTCAGCTCTAGCTATGTTATCTGACTGAGTAAGATGGCACCCTTGGGCGGGAAAGGGATTGTGCATGCCTGGTAGCATCACCCAAAGGTTTTCTTTGAAAGCTGGAGAGATTCTTCCATGGGATCTCCACCGGCACCGACGTCACCTATGTGAGGACTGATTCCTGCTGTCTCTGGAGAACACCTGTTAGAGGCGAGTAACTATGCTTTCTCCAATTTTTGCAGTTAAAAAATAGTATCATAGTTAAGCGAATCTTATTTAATACAATTGTAATCAGCTCTTGTTCTGTGGAAGAATTCTAGTGCCATCTTGTTTTATTTTAGGTTTATGAATATGACTGTTACTTCCACAAATTATCCAATAAAAGTAGGTCACAGAGAAATGGAATTCGAACCAATCTGAGAGAAGCTGTGCATGTTCATTGCCCTAAGGATGGCTTCCTCTGAGGCTTCAGAAAGTATGCGAATCTCTGTGTTTTTTTGTCTTTATTTCTTCACTGTTTGAAGGACCAGATTTGAAGAATTGAGGAGACTTTGTCCTCGCTTGAAGGGGTTAAAACAATAGGCCAACAGTATACAAACATGTTATTAGACTTCTGTAAACTAAAAAATGTACTCTGAATATATTATTCATATGCCAGCATTTCTTCATGTTTTGCTGTGCTCAGGCAACTCCCTATTAATAAATTGGACATTAGTGTCCATAAAATATGTTAAATCAATCTGATTACTATTTTCTCTAAAATGTTTTACTGTGATATGCTTTGATAAGACAAACAGCCTTCCACAAACCTCCCACATGTGAAAGTCACACCGTTAAACAGTGAACTGGTATTGCAACAGATTATCATTTAGGGCTACTCTGATCCCACACTGCTGAAAGAATTCCCAGTGCTCCAATGAGTTCGCAAACTCAGTTGCCTTTGTCTCCCCAATAAATCCATGATTTCCCCTTGTTGGATTACAGGATGTATTTTCATTTCTTGATCAAGCAAGCGTTATTATTCTGACTTTTTTTCTCACTCTAGCTTCATTTCCTATTGGCAGCTATGCAGATAATGTACTGGCAGTAGGAAGTGAAGCTGGAGCAAGAGAAAAGCAAGAACAACAAGGCCATTTTCCAGCCAGATTAGGGAGTACGTTCCACGCTTTTATCCATTACTCTTAGGTTTTCAGGATTTCTTTTCCAAAATTATACTTTTCTCCAGAGTGAGGCGAGACTCTCATATGCAGGCATCTGCATTGTCACAAAAACTAACATAATGGCTTAACTCAAGTAGCATGAGTGCAACTAATGCCATCTGAATGGGTGGCCTTAGTTGCACCTGCAGCCGTTTTACCACATTGAAATGCAGAGGATGTAACTGCTTTTCCACCTTCACAAAAACAAGAGAGGCTCAGTGGCCACTACACAGCACTTCCCACCCTCCAAAAACAAGAGGGGCTTTGTGACCCCAACACAACACCTCCTACTCCAACATAAACACCAAGAAGGGCCTGGCAACCCAAACATAAATCCTGAAACTGCACACTGGACCAGCATGTGTTAATGTAAATATATATTCTGCGAAAAAACAAAGGAAATACAAGATGCTCGCAAACCAAGGAACTAAAAGAAAAAACAAGAACTACAACACAGCTTATAATACCAAATTATAACTCATTTTATTTTATTGTAAACTGTGTTATGATTCTTTTTCTTTTTGAACATATATTCTGCAACTGAGCAGAGGAGTAGCCTAGTGGTTAAAACAGCAGCCTAGCACCCAGGAGATCTGGGTTTGATTCCTACTGGTACTCCTTGTGACCTTGGGCAAGTCACTTTGCCAGGCCTTTTCTTCTATAATCTCCTTCTGGTTACACTCAGAATCGCCAGGAGTCAGTATTGACCTGATGGCATTTAAAAAAAAAAATCTGCATCCACAGAAACTTCTCCCTTGACAATCGATGCAAAGCAGAACTAGGACATTCACCCACAGAACTCAAGATATATTTAAAAAAAATAACTGATTCTGGTCATCTCACTAAGAACAACATAAACGTTCTTCAGTACTAGGTATATTGGGAACTAATACAAAACCCTACAAAAGTCACTGAGAATCTACAGAGCAAATCTACCATGCCATATCAGTACCAATTTCCAAAACTCGCACAAGGAACATACCTAGAGAAAAGCAACACTATAAATACTGCAGCGGGCCCTAGAACATCCATTCACCTATTTGAAAAGCTGAATAATTCAATTTACTACAGTACAGGTCCCTATGGATAAAATCCATGTTAACAGAACGCCTGGGCTCTGTCACACACTCAGAACACTGACCCTCACCAAATATAGAATAAGTGACCACAAACTAAAGTTAAAATAAAAATATGTAGATAAAAATTAAACTGAGACCCCAAGAAACCAGACTCCGCATGCAGTGCAACACCAGATAAATAAAAGAGATGCATTTTCCCATACTGTATAAAATATATAGATAGCGCAAAGTCCAATCACTAAATTAAAAATAAAATTATTTTTTCTACCTTTGTTGTCTGACTATTTTATTTTTTTGTCATGCTGGTCCCAATTTGAGGCTTCTGCTTTCCTCTGTCCTCTCTTATCTCTCTTTCTATGGTCTGTAGTCCATCTGCCATTTCTTGTCTCTCCTTTTGTTCTCTTCACTTCCTTCCATCTTGGATATTGCTTTTTATCCTTTCAAATTTCTTCCATTTAATTCTCTCTCTCTCTGTCAACTCAAATTTCCCTATTCCTCCTTACTATCCAGTTCTCAATCCCTGTCTTGTTTACTTCATCTACCTACCACCTTTCAACCCTCACCCCAGTCTTCCTATTTCCCACCTTGTCTTCCCTGGTCATTATTTCCCAGTCTTTTGCTCATTCTCTCACCCCCCATCCAGTATCTCTCTCTCTCTGGCTCCCTCTTTCTCTCCATTCAGTACCTACGCTCTCTCTCCCCCTATCCTTCCATGTCTGCCCTCTCCCTTCCTATTCCCCTGCAACCATCCCCTCTGTATTACTCCCTCATCTAGTATCTCTTCGTCTCTTTCTCTACCTACTTACCCTGTGTCCATCTTCTCCCATCTCTCTCTCTGTTACCTCCATGTCCTGCATTTCCCTCTCTCCTTATTACCCCCTCTGGCCCCCATCTCCATGTCCAGCATTTTTCCCATAGTCTCTCTATAACCCCCTAGCCAGCATCACCATTCCATCTCCCCCCTTGCTTCCCCCATGCCCCTTCCCATGTATAGTAATTCCCTTCATCTCCCTAGCCCCCCACCTCTAGCTTATTCCCTCTTCCTCCCTATTCTCCCCCCCCCCCCACACACATCTCCCTTCTCTCTCCCTGTGCCCATAGACATCCAGCCTATCCCCTCCACCTCCCAATGCCCCCCTATGTCCACTCTTCCGTCTCTTGTATGTACAAGGAGCAGAGCTTGCCTGCAGAGCAGCATGTTCCATGGGTAGGGGTTGTGCAAGGCTGTGACCCCAGCCAAGAGAGGCAGGGCATGAGCATGGCATTGCTCCTCCCATGGGCAGATGCTGGGCATGTCCTCTCTGGGCTGGGATTGCGGCCTTGCACACTCCCTGCCTACAGGACACACTGCTCTTGTGAGTAGGCTCTCCTCTGGGCCACTAGCACTCCACAGGTCATCCTGAATGGGGTGGGGGGCGGTGGCAGCTAGGGATAACAACCCCCTGACATTGATACCCCCCTGCCGTGCTTACCCAGTTTACCGGGTAGCACCGGCCATACCTCAAGCACATTGATTTTGACTCAAACTCATGTTAGGGGCAAAAAAAATATTATATTGTTCAATGTAAACCGCACTGATGTCAAAGAGCGCGGTATATAAGAGATGTAAAAAAAATAAATAAATAAAAAGAACCCCAAAGGAAATTTCTGAAAATTAACACCAAAACTTACCTGGGTTTTCTTGAATGGAGACCTGCTTGAAAATTTAGACAGTGACCAGGAAATTTCTGAGGGGGGAAGAAAAGGTTAAAGCATTATACTTGAGGTGCTGGCAAAGATCTGCCGTTTACCTGTTCATAAATAGTAGGTTCTTGTGGTATCTGCACCTGAAGGGTGAGGAAAGGAAATAAATTATTTTCTGGACATTTATCTTATATGTGATGACAATTACATTTGTTGCAGAAGTTGTAAAACTTTATACTTATATGATGAGCACAATCTGAATTCTGTGAAACAAGGTTGAAGGATCCATAACACAAGAATAGGGTTGTGCTTCACTTTCCATGTGGATTTTTTAACCAATTTGTGCAATAGTGTTTCATCCCTTTTTAAAGTGTTTTTTTAAAAATAATTTTAACTCTGTTCTTAGGCTTCAGTATTTCAAAATTTTTAATTTTTTAATGTATCTATTTAAATAAATATATTTAAATCAGGGGTTCTTAGCCCAATACTCAGAACATACCTAGCCAGTCAGGTTTTCAGAACATAAGAAATGCCATACTGGGTGAGACAAGGTCCATCAAGCCCAGTATCCTGTTTCCAACAATGGCCAATCCAGGTCACAAGTACCTCGCAGTTTCCCAAAAAGGCACCCAGGTTCCACAATGCTCCTCTTGGAGTAAGCAGTGGATTTCCTGGGTCCTCTTTAATAATAATTTATGGACCTTTCCTCCAGAAACTTGTCAAACATTTTTTAAACTAACAGCTTTTACTACATGCTCTGGTAACGAATTCCAGAGTTTGATTATGCATTCAATTAAAAAATATATTTTCTCTTATTAGTCTTTAAATGGGTTACATTGTAGCTCCATTGCGTGTCCCCTAGTCTTTCTGTTTTTTGATGGCATAAACAACTGATCTATATTTATCTGTTCCAGTCCATTCATTAATTTATAGACCTCTATCATATCCCCCCTCAGCCGTCTCTTTTCCAAGTTGAGGAGCCCCAACCTTTTAAGCATCTCCTTATAGGGGTTTCCTTCCATCCCTTTTCCCATTTTTGTAGCTCTTCTTTGTACCTTTTCTAATTCTGCTATATCCTTTTTAAGATAGGGTGACCAGAATTGCACACACTATTCAAAGTGCGATTGCACCACACAGCGATACAGAAGCATTTTAATACCCTTGGTTTTATTCTCCATTCCTTTCTTTATGATTCCTAGCATTCTATTTGCTTTCTTGGCCGCCACTACACACTGGGCTGAGGATTTCAATGTATTATCTACAATGGTGCCTAAATCTTTTTCTCGGGTGGTGGTTTCTAAGGTGGTACCTTGCATCGTGGTACCTTGTTCTTTCCTAGGTGGAAAACTTTATCCTTGTCCACATTAAATTTTATCTGCCATTTAGACGTCCAGTCTTCCAATTTATCAAAGTCCTCTTGCAATTTTTCACAATCCTCTTGGGTTTTAACAACTTTGAATAATTGTGTGTCATCTGCAAATTTGATTACTTCACTCGTTATTCATACTTACATGTCATTTATGAATATGTTAAAAAGCAGTGGGCCCAGCACAGATCCCTGGGGTTCTCCACTATTCACCTTTCTCCATTGAGAAAATTGGCATTTAGCCCTACTGTCTGCTTTCTATCTTTTTTTTTTTCTTTTCATATTTATTAAATTTTCTCATTTAACAACCAAATAGTTAAATGACAGGAAACAATGGTAATACAATAATGGTAAGTAATATTACACCATATATACAGGAAACAATTTCATTATGAATACCATATATTAGACCCAAAATTAGAGGGGAGGAATCAGGAAAAAAGAAAATATGAAGCAAAAAATTAGCAATGTAAGACTATCTTTTAACCAATTCCCGATCCACAATAGTACACTGCCTCATATCCTATGACTTTTTAATTTCCCCAAGAGTCTCTTATGAGGGACCTTGTCAAAGACTTTCTGAAAATCCAGATGCCCTATATCAACTGGCTCACCTGTGTCTACCTGTTTATTCACACCTTCAAAAAAATATAACAGATTAGTAAGACAAAACTTTCTTTGACTAAATCCATGTTGGCGTTCTACCATTAAAGCATGACTATTATATTATATTATAAGCCTGTTATATTGTTGTTAAATGTAAACCGCACCTGATCTCTGGAAGGTGTGGTATATAAGCGACTGTTAATTAAATGACTATCCACATGTTCAGTAATTTTATTCTTTATAATGGTTTCTATCATTTTACCCAGTACTGACGTCAGCCTTACTGGTCTGTAAGTTCCTGGATCATCCCTGGAACCTTTTTTAAAAATTGGTGTTTACATTGGCCATTCTCCAATCTTCCGGTATTACGATGATTTTAATGATAGTTCAGAGATTACTAATATTAGGTCTGCAATCTCAGATTTCAGTTCTTTCAACACCCTTGGATGTATACCATCCAGTCCAGGTGATTTGTTACTCTTCAGTTTATCAAATAGTTGTAATACATCTTCCCAGTTTATCGATATTTCTTTCAATTCTTCAGATATATCATCTTTATATATCATTTCAGGCATGGGTAACTTCCCTAATCTTCTTCAGTAAAGACTGAAGCAAAGAATTAATTCATTCTCTCCGCTATGACCTTGTCCACACTTAGTGCCCCTTTTACCCCTCTATCATCTAATGGTCCAACTGACTCTCTCACAGGGTTTTTTTCTACGAATGTACTTGAAAAAGATTTTATTATGTGTTTTTTGCCTCCAGAGCACATTCTTTTCAAATTCTTTGCTTGCCTTATCAATGCATTGCATCTAAATTGCCAATGCTTATGTTGTTTCCTGTGTTCATCATTTGGCTCCTTTTTCTATTTCCTGAAAGGTGAATTTTTGGCAACAATAGCTTCTCTGATCTCACCTTTAAACTATGCTGGCAGTTTTTTGGCCTTCCTTCCACTTTTCTTGAAGCATGAAATACAGCTGGTCTGGGCTTCCAAGATAGTACTTTTAAACAATGCCCATGCTTGATGTAAATCTTTAACCTTTGCAACTGCTCCTTTTAGTTTTTTCTTAACTATTTTCCTCATTTTATCATAGTCTCTCTTTTGAAAGTGAAAAGGTAGTACTGTGGATTTCCTTGCTATCCTTCTTCCTTTTATTAAATCAAATGCGATCATGCTATGATCACTATTGCCAAGTGGAACCAAAACCCTTACCTCTTGCACCAGGATCCTGTGTTCCACTAAGGATTAGGTTCATAATACACCCTGAACGGACAAGAGGGAAAGCTATCATTTCTCCTGTAGCTTGGTGGAGGGTGTCACTGGGTGTGGGTGGAGGAAGGGAGGAGCTATGGGTGTCCTGAACACACTGTTTGCATAGGCCATGCAGCATGAGTCCCACAGGGAACACAGGAGAAACACCAGGAAGCATTCATATCAGTGGTTATTCAGGCCGAGGACCCAATTCCTAGACCTCATAGATGAGCAGTGCCACTTTGACAAGGCAACAATCCTCTATCTCTGCTAGGATCCAGAGCTGCTTCTTTGCTCCACCACACTGAGGGGACAGTCCATGCCTGTCCACCTCAAGGTCACCATGGCTCTTGCCTTCCTTGCCACTGGCAGTTTCCAGTCTGTTGACCATCACAGCTGGTCCTAGCCAGTCGGCCATCTCATAGTTTCTGAAAGCCTTTCTTACCCACACTGCAGAATATGTAGACTTCCCTCAGATGGGAAGTGTACATATTCTGTGGTGTGGGTAAGAAATGCTCTCAGAAACTGTCTGTTGAGTTGGCCAGATATCCATCCATACTGGGAGTCATTGATTATACAAATATGGCCATCAGACCTCCATGAGGGAGGGAGGTTACCTACTGCAACAGAAGGATATTCCACTCACTGAACATGTAGATGGTCTTCAATTTATTTATTTATTTATTAACATTTCTTATATACCGCACTATTCGACATCAGCGCGGTTTACATGGAACAGAAACATCTGAGAAATTGCATATGTCTGGTCATTACAATTAACAGGATATGGAACTTGGATAACAGGGTAAACTATATACATAAGAAGCGTAGCGAGAAAAGGATACTGTTTGGTGTTTTACATTGTTGGGGACACATGTTGCGAGGGCTTGCCTGGTTGACTACTACTATTGCTGAAGTTCTCGCTATTCAAGTGGGACTGAATGTACAGGGGGAGATAACTAATGTGTTTCTGAGGTTCCCTTGCTCCTGCCATGATTTGTACATCCTGACCCATTCTGGCATCTATTAGATATTTGAGAATGGATGAATCACTGGTGGACGGCTGCTAGGTAAGCCTTGCACCAGCCTATACGGCCATCTAGGAGGTCCCTAGCAACAAGAACTAGCAAACAAAGCATATGGTTGCAGTGTCTACCCACCACAGCTAATATCCTGGCTCTTAACTCTAATCTGTTCCAATTCTTTATACCCACACAAGAGATAGAAATTATCCTTTAAGGAGGTGACTCCTGACCCACATCATTGCACCCCACACAGATGCAGAGAAGCAGTACAACAGAGCCCACAGACACACCCACTCCATTACTGAGAGGATCTTTGGCCCGCTCAAGAGTTGCTTCCAGTGCCTGATCCAATCCAAAGGAGAGTTCCTCTATTGCCCAGTCAAAGTCTGCCAGATATTTATGTCCTGATGCATGCTGCACAATCTGACAATTAGACAGTGACAACCTATGCCTAAAGGAGTGGAAATAGCAGACCCAGACATAGAGGATGATGCAGAAGGCCCTTTGCAGGAGGACAAAGCCCATCCATACCAGCTGTGCGCAACTACAAGAAATGAGGGTATATACAGGCATTTCTTACAAAGGCAGGTGTTTTATTATACACAATTAAAATATATGCATGTGAGTTTTATGACTACTAAAGCTACTATCTCCACCCCTAACCTTCCTGGCTATCCCCACATCCACCTCCCATGCCCCCACAGCTCCATCCTTCTCCCCACTTCACCCCACTCTGACCCCCCTCACCAGCACAGTGCCTCTCCCAGCCACTCCACCCCCATCATCAGCACTCTGTTCCTCCCCCCAGCCACTCCCCACCACTGCCAACTCTCTGCCCCTTTCCCATACCTCTCTGGGTGCATAGTATAGGAAGATATGCACCCCCGTCCCCTGCCCCTCTACCCTTTTTCCACTTGCCCCCTGCTCTTAATTGTGCATAGGCAGCTGTGCTGGTATACTGAATGATGTCTCACTGCTCCTAGAAGAGCTTTCTGAGACATCATCTAGTCCATCATCTAGTCATGTGATGGGTAGCCCCATGAAATGTAGGAAATCTTAGGGGTTCCCACCTTCCACATGGTACAGATCCCAATAATTGAGAGCAGAGCAGTGTTTCCAGGGCTGTCAGCTGCTCAAATATTCTTGAGGCCATGAAAGTGGAGGATTGTGGGTATGTCCTCCTCTTCAGCATGACCCATGTAGATGTAGGCTGGGAGGCTAGAGCACAGATGGTGCTGTAGCAGGTGGCTACACAGCTGAAGGGGCCAGGTGTGCTGTTTGATATAGTGGTGTAGGTCTCTACTCAAGGCCCACATCTCGGCTAGCAAGGCCTCTGACACCTCCAACTGTTTCTGCCAATGCCATCTGCCCTTACTTCATGTGCAGTTGCTGCTTGCTGATGGCTAACAGTTTCTTCTGCAGCTTGATCATCTCTGCTCATTGAGCCAGGAGCTGCTAGATTGGCTGCAGCAGGGGCTCCCCTCGCCATAGCAACCGATGGCTTCTCCAGCTGGTGCAAGGTTTTTCCATTTCCAATGCTATGGGTGCTCCTTCCAAGACTCCTGGTTATCATGAAAGATAGATGGTGCTGGAAGTTGGATGTCAGCTACTTCACTCTCCTCCCTCCTCCTAGATACTAGCATGCCTCTCCACATCCACATCCTTATATCCCTCCTAGCTGGCCATCTGGTCTTCCACTTCAGCGTGTGCATCACCCACTGCCTTGGCTGCCAAGGTCTGTGAGAGTGGTCCCTTCCCAGGGTGTGGACTCTGGTCTCAGCATCACCGCCCTCATGCAAATCATTGCCTATAACCTCATCTGTAGGTAGGAAATCAAATACATTCATTCACTATGATCAAGCTATACCTTTACCCATTTTGAAATAACTATCATATGCTCATTCCATCTAAGATAACCCTTTTTATCCAGACGTGCATAGTATGTGACTGAAGATGACATTCTCATTACGGCCCATGATTCCTATGGCACTAGCACTGCCCATGCCTACTCATGCTATGCAAGTGATAAGCCTAATGTTATAGTACGATCCCCCTATGTGAAGGAATAGAAATATGTGCCCTCCCATGCCACATACTCTGCATGTTCAGAGCATGCAAAATGTTCCCTAGTGCACATTTGGAGTGGGTACAGCCAGGTTGAAGGGTGAGGAGGTGGTTCATGCACCCAGATACGCGCAGTGAAAACTGGTCAGGCTTGATATCTATGGTGGACACACCTCAGGACTGATAATGTACTCTGCAGAAAGGCAATCAAATGGGGAAACTGCTGTTGTACAAGATGGTCATGAGCTTGGCATGAAGCGCAGGAACAAAGGGCAGGTAATTTGGTCAGATGTGAAGAGTGCTCTTCAATCCCCATAGCAGCAGGCCTGGAAAGTTCCCTTTGTGTCCCACCAAGCCCCCTTACAACAGTTACTCCACTCTTACTGGTTGTAGGATGCTGCCTAGGGAATAATCTGATTCTTGCAAAGCATCAGTTTGGTTACCTACATCTGCATATCCAGTGCCATGTAGAGGGAACATTAGCAGGGCAGCAGCCACACCAGTGCAGCATTTGCAGGTGCTAGGAGATGAGACTACACCTTTGCATAGCATGACTACACTTTTGGTGACTGGTGCCCACTTCTTTTCCACCACACACACCAATGGAAACGCATGGCACAATCACTTCCACTACAGGTTAAGACAATGGGGTTAGGGTGATTAATGATTGCATGCCCTATATCAGGCCTAGATGCAAAGGAGGTCTGAACAATAAGTGGGAAAGCATGCAAGGAAACATGAATGAAATGTAATATGTCCTAGAGATACCTACTTGATCATGTGGGGCTTTGGAGTTGTCTATCTCACTCATTCCCCTCAAAGACTCCTCATCTATGGTGTCCGGTATCTGGCACTCAAGGTCAATCAGAGCCCTCAGCTGGCCACGAAGACAGGTCTCACTGGCCTTCTCGGTCCTCCTCTTGAACTCCCACCATTTCTTTTTTAGGTCTTCCAAATCCTTATTTCAGTGGTAGATAGCATTGACTCTGGCATATGCAAGCTAGATCTTTTGCTTCTGGTAAGCACTGACATGGACAATGGCATGGCCTGATGCTTCAGCACCTCCCTCAACAGTAGTTCAATCTCCCCCTGACAGAAATTGTCTTGCAGGTGAGCTCCCTCTGCTTTGATGCCATGACCAGCACACATGTGGCACAGATCACAGCTTGTTCTAAAATGGGCTGCTACATATGTAGTTTTGTTTTTATACATGTATATAGGGGTAGCACTTCTACATCAGCATTTTACACATGATTTATACTGAGGTTATCCACATCTGGTAAGTGTATGGGAGATAAACTGTCATTTTACAAGATGGTAAAGCCTGTGTATTTTTGTGGTGGCGAAGGCACATCTGAGCCCATGGAATTAGGTGAAAAACAAACATTTTCCTCCAGCCAGGGGGATAGCTCAGACAGCAGAGAGCTTCAAAGTGCAGCAAAAGTAAAAAAACCACACATATCTGCTGAGTGCAGACCACGCCCAAGCTCCAAGGCAACCAAGGGAGGTAATGGGAGGCACCTGGGGGAGGGGTTAGAACCGGTAGAGCAGCTACACTCATTTAAGCCCCAGGGAACAGAAGGAAGAGAGACCACCCGGGAAGAGGAAGGAAAAGGAACCTTAGAAGGGCTGAAGGGGAGAAACTTTCCAGGGATAGCCTCAGAGGGGATTCTCCAGGGTCCCAGCACACAGGAAGCCATGCTCCAAGAAGAGACCAGTGCTACAGAGGAAGTGCAGCCAGGTCTGGAGACAGGAGGGGTTTGCCTGGGAGACTTGCCGACCAGGAGCAAGGCACGCGTGCAGCAGTACAGGAAGCTGCTAGGAAATCATCAGCTCTGGAGAGGACTGTGAGTAGAGCTGCTGTTAAGAATAATGTAAGCCAGTTAGACTCACTGAACCGTCTAATACAAGATAAGGATCTCCACAGCATTGCTAAGATCCCTGAGGGTGGAAAAAGGTCTCGCTGGGAGAAACTCTTAGAGTTGCTAGAAGAGGTTAAACCTTCATTGGTACAAGCTGTGAAAAACCAGGAGTTAACAAACCTCAGATATGAAGACATGCAGATAGAGGGAGGGGATTCTGACCCCGAGTCTGTAGAGTTAATGGATTGTTCCCTTTGTGAGAAGACAAGCTGAGGAAGTTCTGGGTTTAAAATGAAAGGGAAGCCCAGGAACTAACTACCTGAACAGCTGTGAAAGAAATGTTAAATGTTAAATGTTTTGGCAAGAAGCAATTCCAGTGCATAGTACAGAGAGAAACATTGGAAACTGTGATTTGAATGTTGGACACTTTGAAAGAAGCAGA
Source organism: Ichthyophis bannanicus (assembly GCA_033557465.1). Lineage (NCBI taxonomy): Eukaryota > Metazoa > Chordata > Amphibia > Gymnophiona > Ichthyophiidae > Ichthyophis > Ichthyophis bannanicus. Next base: position 1,088,134,831 of record CM066032.1, on the reverse strand, counting down.
TACCAAGCCTCAAACTGAGCAGGAACTGCGAAGGCTTTATTCTTGAATGCTGGAATTGTAAAAGAAAACCCATGTCTCTGTATTAAGCTGGCAGAAGCAGTATACTTTTAAGTTACTGGGGAAACTTGGACATAGACGTTTTCTTTTTGTGTTGGAGAAGCATCCTATTTCGTTTTGCATGTGTTGAGATTACAATGATCCTTGTTGCGAAGGAAGAAAAATAAATTCCTGTGTTAGCCTTCAAAAACCCTTGGCCTCAGTATTAATTTACACAACTACATATCCCAGAAGCCTCGGCTCTGGATTTTCCCCTATCAACAAGTGTGATATAGCAAGTCCTTCTGGCCTGGTAGAAAGGCTTAAAAACCAGGTAGAAAGTGCAGGGCTGCAAGGTAAACAAAGGCACATGGCTACCAGTTGTCAGGGAAACCAGGCACGAGAGAAGGAAACACGCCCCTGCTATCAGTTTAGCAAAGAGTCACGGGGAAAGTCTGAACACCTGCTAGGGGGTGGAGCCAGGCCCTACCCAGGAAGGCTGTCTCATAAGGAGGCCCCAGCAGGCAGAGAAGGAGAGGAGAGAGAGGAAAGCAGACTTCCAGTCAGAAGTTGGAAGGAGTTTTCAGCTGAAGGGAGGTCAGAGGCTCCAGCTGAGAGCTATCGAAGGAGCAGACCAGACCAGCTGAAGCATACACGGGATTACAAGCAGCCAGGAAGGCATTTGGAAACTGCCTCACACAGGTTCAGCAGGGAACCTACCGGTATTTTTAAACCCCAGAGAAAAACTTCCACAGCCAGGTCCCCAGGTAAGCCTAAGGGCTGGAGTTGCCAGAAATATTGGGGGTTTATTGACCCAGAAGGTTGGGCTACGGTGGAGAGTACCAGGGAGAAAATGAATGTTTAGAGCAGGGGTCTCAAACTCAAATTGCTTTGAGGGCCAAATGAGGACTTGTAAAGTAACCCGGGGGCCGCATAAGACGTGGGGCCTCATTTGCATAAGGGGCCTCATTTGCATAAATATTTGCATAATGTTACCATACACTAACTTTTAGTAAACATGCCTCTTAATGAGTATGGATAAAGAAAGACTAAAAGATTCAGAAATAGGAAGACAATAATTAAACTGGGAACCCCAAAAGCCAAACTTGGAATGTACAACAACACTGTAGAAATAAAACTATAAATTAATTTCCTCTTGTACTAAACAAAGCGCAAACATTAATGATGCACATTTCCCAGAGCTGACATATTCCAGTTAATAAATTCAAAATAAAGAGATATTTTTCTACCTTTTGTGCATTTTTTTTCAGTTGCAATTGCTCCAGCCACTTCTGGTTTCTTCGTGTCTTCTGCTATCTCCATCGTCTGCTGTCCATTTGTCCTTTCTTCTCTCTTCTAGTTTTTTTCCATTCTCTCTCCCTACATCTGCTTTAACATACTAATCTTTCTCCTTTTGCTCTTTCCTCATTCCTATTTCATCCACTCAAATTTTACCCCTCCATCCTCAATACCCACTTACTCTCCCAATACCTGGCCAATTGTAGATTTGTCTTCTCTTCCAGACAAAATATTTTTCCCCTCTCCATTTCACTTTCCCAGCTCCATCCCATTCTAATCCTCCCCCAACATCAGCTCCCTTCTAGTTCCAGCCCCACCCAGCATCTGCTCCTTTCTAGTCCCTGCATCAGTCCATTTCCAGTCCTATCCTAGCCTCACCATCAGCCCATTTCCAATCCTAGCCCCCCATCAGCCCATTTCCAATCCTAGCTCCCTCCCCTCACAGCCCATTTCCATTCCAAGCCCCCCTCCCCATCAGCCATTTGCAGTTCAAGCCCCCCTTCCACTCAGCCCATTTCCAGTCCTAGCAACCCCCCCAGCCCATTACCAGTCCTAGACCCCCCATAGCCCATTACCAGTCCTAACCTCCCCATAGCGCACTTCCAGTCTTACCCCCCCATCACCCCATTTTCAGTCTTACCCCCCCCCCCATAGCCCATTACCAGTCCTAGTCCCCCCATAGCCCACTTGCAGTCGTATCCCCCATCACCCCATTTTCAGTCTTACCTCCCCTCATAGGCCATTACCAGTCCTAACCCCCCAATCAGCCCACCTCCAGTCCTAACCCCCATCACCCCATTTTCAGTCCTAGCCCCCACCATAGCCCATTACCAGTTATAACCCCCCCAGCCCATTACCAGTCATAACCCCCCCTGCCAATAGCCCACTTCCAGTCCTAACCCCCATCTGCCCATTTCCAGTCCTAGCCCCCACCATAGCCCATTACCAGTCCTAACCCCCCCCTGCCAATAGCCCACTTCCAGTCCTAACCCCCCTCTGCCCATTTCCAGTCCTAGCCCCCCCCATAGCCCATTACCAGTCATAACCCCCCCCCTGCCAATAGCCCACTTCCAGTCCTAACCCCCATCTGCCCATTTCCAGTCCTAGCCCCCACCATAGCCCATTACCAGTCATAACCCCCCCACCCCCCCGCGACAGAGGAAAACAAAAAAACCCCAAAACCCTGGCTTCTGCCGTTGCCGCCGCCGTGGCAGCGGCAGAATCAATTGTCAAATTTAAAAAAAAAAGACTTCTGCTGCTCAAGCAGCAATATCACCTGTCCTGCGGCCCCTTCCCCTGTGCCCGGAGATCCGAATCTGCTCTATCAGCGGCGTGCTTTTCAAGCCGCGAAGAGTATTCCCCTCTCGCGCGGTTTCAAGCCGCGCGAGAGGGGAATACTCTTCGCGGCTTGAAAAGCACGCCGCTGATAGAGCAGATTCGGATCTCCGGGCACAGGGGAAGGGGCCGCAGGACAGGTGATATTGCTGCTTGAGCAGCAGAAGTCTTTTTTTTTTTAAATTTGACAATTGATTCTGCCGCTGCCACGGCGGCAACGGCAGAAGCCAGGGTTTTGGGGTTTTTTTGTTTTTCTCTGTCGCGGGCCGCACAAAGTTGTCTCGCGGGCCGCGTGTTTGAGACCCCTGGTTTAGAGCTACGTCAAACCCAAGAGCTCTGCATTAAACCCAAGGTGGGAGAAAAGGGCGCGGTCCCAGAGAGAGCCAGGCAAACAATCTCTGCTTCAGTGGGGGAACGTGTAGGAACAGAGCCAGTCTGGTTAAACGTTCATAGGAAGGAAATGAACTGTATGATTACTTGGGCTGAACAGAGAATATCTTTATGTTAGAAAGATATGGTGAAGAAAATACAAGCTGGCTGTGCGGGAAACAAAGCTGTATGAAACCATGTGCTGAATTGCAACTTGCGGGAAAGAAAATGTTTATTTCACGCTGAAGAAAGCTATTCTTATTTTTGTCCTTTTTGCTGCCGGAGAGCAGATATTTTGTGTTACCTTTTTATCCTTGTGAAGTCCAACCCCGGGAGGGGAAATAAATCCCTTTTTGCTTGTAAACATTCTGAGTCACACTACTCTTCATTTGAACTGATGGTAAAACTACTTTTCCCTACGAGCCCTGCTCCAGGAAGTAACAGAACATTGGTTTAAAGAAGGAACTTAAACTCCTTAACCCCTACCTACGGGTACTGGAAAGGGGAGGGATCACACAAGAGACATAAAAAGGCACGCTCCTTGCCTCTAGGCAGCCGCCTAGGTGGTGGTGGGCGTGACATTTTACCAACATGTGGTTGATTGCAAACTTGGTTGCTGTGGATGGTTAATTTTCAGTGAGACCTCCGCTGCCCAAGCTGGTCCTCATGTATCTGTAGGAGTTCCATGAAAAGTATTACCCCACCTCTAATCACACATGTAGGAGGGGAGCACTCTGTTTGGTATGGGTCGCTCTTTTACCTAAGTGGGTCTCACCTGCATGTGTACACAGGAAGCTGCCTCCTCCCCATGTTCTGGCTCTGAGTTGAGGCAGGAAGGGGGGATGTTTGTGAGATGCATCTGTGTGCTTTTCTGTTGGCAGGTACATTCTAACTCTCGTATGTTTTCCTCCCTCTTGCAGATGCTGCCAAATGCCAGAAAGAGATGACCTGAAGGGAGGAATGGGAGGGTGGGGTAGGGAAGGGTCTTTATATGCTTTTAATATTGCATATAACACAGTTGCCAGAACTCCCACAGTCCATTTTATCTTGGGGGGCAGGGAGCTGGAGTTTTTATTTGTTTTTGCTTCTGTACATAGTTGCTCACTTGGGCCCTCACAACCCATTTTGACTTGTAGATAGGGTCAGGGGGGCCAGAGCCAGAGCCTTTACATTGTTGACTGAAATGTACCATGTAGGCTTTCATTCATTGTATTCCTAGAGCTATTAGAATTCCAGTCTGGTGTGTTTACACTGCAATCACAGCCTTAATAAATATGTCACATATACTGATACATAGTAGCAAGCTTTACTTCTCTATGTGGGATTCCACCAACAATATGTGATAGCCCTTTTTACCTTGCTGCTCTCCTTACGCCTGGAACAAACTACCTGCATTGATATGTCAGGCTCCCTCTATGGCCTTGTTCAAATCCAGGCTAAAAACTCACTTCTTTTGAGACTGTTTTTGATCCTGATCCCTTTAGTCTCCATTCAGCTCCTATGTGTTTCCTTACCATTCTTCTAGATATATCCTTTTCCCTGGTTGTTTTGTTGTCTGTCTTGACTAGACTGTAAGCTGTTATGAGCAGGGACTGACTCTACATGTCTCTGTACAGCATTGTGTATGCCAAATGATAAGTAGCAACATGGCCTGCCAGAGGAGGTAGCAATATAAGTGCTAAATAGTAGTAGTAATCTCCCAAGGCTACATTTAGGGCAGAAGGAGCTGAGGGCAAAGACTGCATGGCCAAGCAATATAACCTGTATACAAGTGGGGGGAACCAAAATTGAGCCACATGCAAGCATGACAGGTCTGGCAATAGGTCCCATTATATGTAGGACTTTCATGTGTTCCTACAATCCTATGTTCTGTAGACATGATGTGCCATATCTGACACTTTATAAATGTTGATGTAGGCGTAGATATGCCTCCATCATAGTCCATAGCTGCTGACATGCCAGGGCCCACAAGGTAATACATCCCCTGTAGTTCCAGCGAATGATAGAAGACATCTGGAGGCCAGAGAGCATAGAGCTGTTTGAAAAAGCCAGTATTTATAACTAGATCATCCAGACAGAGATTAACAGTCAGGTTGCTGAATGTGTACTAGGGCTGCTGTAGCAGGAGTCCATAAACTTTGTAGTGAGAGATATCTAGGGACAACCATGTTGTCAATTTTTAGCTGAAGCACATGTGTAAAGCTAGGCACGGTGCCAATGTAGCCACTCTGTTATAGAAAATGAAGATCCTTCCAGGGGTGCCTAGTTAACCACATGACCCCTAGTGCCATATGTGCAGTGTCAACAAAGATGTTACATACACATCCAAATTGGGGTCATGTTGGTGCGAGTAGATGAAGAAATGTGCCTCATGTCTGGGATGGGATAGAAATATAGGTATAGTACCTCAATCACAAGGCAACTGGAAAATCACTGTTGGTGTATATATATTTATGTGGATGGGCTCCAAAAGAGGTTAACAAAATGCAAACATGCTCCTGGGTATGACCCTAAGGCACAAGGGTAGGTAGCAAGTGGAGGATACTGTTGGTGGATAGCTTTATGATAGAAAATGTAGACAACATAAGCCACGGGAAGCCACACAATTTCTTGCATTGAACCCTTTATTAGGCACAACCCAACAGGGCCTCTAAGGCATGCTTTCAATTACAACATTGCATGACAACAGGAGGGGCAGTGCTACATGCCACCTGCTGCTGTATAGCTAGCAGGATAGCACATAGCTCTGCTTGCATGCTCTTCAAATGGGTCACCATGAGACCCATGGAGTTCATAGTGTTCCTGAAGCCCTGCTACATCTCATGTCACAAGGACATAACTTGCACAAGACTTCAGGCTCTTTAAACTCCTCGGTAACCTCATGGGGACTCTCTGGTCAAGTAAGGAGGCAGAGTGGACAGGCTGGGAGGCTTTGTTTATTTATTTATTTAACAATTATTATAGACTGCTTTTCCTAAGATCAAAGTGGCTTACATTTAACTTTAACAATACATAGTGTGATATTCAGTGGTACCTCAGACTGCCACTCTGTCCCCTCCCCTTGGGCCTCTGCTCCTCCCCTTTCCCCTCACCCCCACCCTCCACCACCCTATCAGGATTGTTATTATCCAGTTCCTGCTCTTCCCCTTATGTGCTGTCTCTCCCATGTCCAGAGGGTGCCGCTTCAGGATGGTGGTGGTGGCTGCAGCACTGGCAGTGGAGGCTGATGCTGCTGCTGCTCCTCCTCCTCACTCTCCTCCTTCCTCACTCTGCTTGTTCTCATTGTCCTCCTCCTCTTCCTTCCCCTCTCCCAGGCGAGGGGAAGGAGTGGCAGCTGGGTGAAGGAAAGTATATGTACTGTCATAACATAAGCGCAAAACAGGGGTTTATAGAGCAATATAGACACTATTTCAAAAATGAATTGCTCAAATTCGAAGGATACTAAGATTAATTTAAGGAAAAGGGTCTCAGAATGAATGAGGAAGGGTCTGATCAGGCTACATTATACTGTAAGCCTGAGGACTCACAATCCCCTTCTTTATATCAAGGACCCATATATTCCTTATACTGAGGTAAAATGAACTTGTAGATGCAGGCTCTATTTCATTCAAGGACGACCCGGCATCATATCGCCCCATTTCCAGCATATCTTTCCTAGCATAGGTCATTGAAAAGGCAGCCCTAATTCAACTTCAAGATCATCTAGACGAACATAAAACCCTAGATGAACACCAATACGGCTTCAGACAACATCATGGGGTTGAAACACTTCTAATAGCACTGCTCAACAACCTACTCAAAGGACTTGAAGAAAAAAATAAAATGTTTATACTCATCTTCATTGACATCTCAGCCGCTTTTGATACAGTTCATCACGGAATCCTCCTAAACAGGATAGAATCAATAGGAATATTGGGAACCCCCCTGAAATGGTTCTCTTCCTACATAACCAACAGGATGCCACAGGTTCACTTCAATGGTGAACAAGCAGAAGCCTTCACGCAAACGCAAGGAATACCCCAGGGATCGGCTCTCTCTGCACTACTTTTCAACGTTTACATGCAACCCCTCTGTAAGATTTTCCAACAGCATAATATCAACTACCACATCTATGCGGATGATATTATGCTCTACACACAATTGGATACCGTTAACCCTAACTATACTCAGCTGGAATCATGCCTAGATGAGATGCTAAAATGGTTACAGCAAAACAACATGACAATCAACCATAAAAAAACTGAGGTGATGTATATCTCCGGAAAACCAAATTTTGACCCTCCTGCGTCAGTCACCCTATGCAACAATACGTACAATACAAAGAATGAAATAAAATATCTGGGGGTAACGCTTGACAGCAACCTAAAAATGGAAAAGCACCTCCGCAAAACCAACAAAGCTGTTTTCTACAAACTTAGAGTCCTACAACCTCTAAGGAATATCATCGAACCTCATGATTTCAGGACTGTTGCACAAGCACTCATTATACCACACTTCGACTATTGCAACGCAATCTTACAGGGCCTTCCGAAGAAAACCCTCAACATTTTGCAAATGGCCCAAAATGTAGCAGCTAGGGTCAACATGGGAAAAAACCTTGCTGAACACATCACGCCTGTACTGATTGAACTCCACTGGCTCCCCATTGCTGCCCGGGTGAAATATAAAACCCTAATAACCACATACAAGCTCATACATAACATAGTACCATCCTTTCTTGCCACCCTCATCAACACGCAACCCCCCAACAGGAGCAGAAGAACAATCAGCTCGAACAGACTCCAAGTGCCTCTTGATATCAGATCCGTAAAAACCAGTACAAGCCACCGAGTATACTCTTACTCTGCCCCGACCCTCTGGAATCAGCTACCGACTGAACTATGCGACATTAAAGGCCTTATGGAGTTCAGAAATAAACTCAAGACGCATCTTTTCCAGTGCTACTACAATCTGATATAAACCATAGCGGGTCTGCAATAGGCCTCTAAAGGAACCATAGATGCAGTTATGTACATATGTAAATATGTAAATTTCTGACCCCCCCCCCTCCTTAGACCCACTCTCTGTGTGCTGTGCTGTGCTTTCCCTTTCGAATCAATGTGTATATTACTCAAAATTTGTCATGATTTGCCAGTCTTCCGTCTGTAATCAAACCGCTACTGATCGCTGGAAGTAGCGGTATACAAATGTATGCTAAAATAAATAAATTCTGCAATGACACAATTCAATATGCCAACAGAACAAAGCTGTAGGGAGAATTAAGCTATAAGGAGTATCCCGACTCTTTAACCAAATAGTAAGAGTCAAATGACTTATCTGAAGAAACGGTTGAAGTCAGGATATGCCTCCCAGCTCCCAACGCAAATTCTAAGCGCTGATGCGTTTCACCACCGATGCGTTTTTTTCGGGGGAGTTCAGCGTGCAGCATGCAGCAACTGGTCTGCTTAACACATGCTAAAACCAAAGTACAGAAATCAGTATCGTGCTTGCTCACATTCAAATTTCGGACATTTAATATAGTAAAAAGCCCACACCAAATATCTGCCACAGGGACATACCTTGGAGCTCACCTCTCTAAGCTCAACTGAAGCAAAAAACGCCATGCATGCGTGGTTACCAAAGTGGAGTTCTTTCTTATAGACTGGCAATGTGACTCAGGCTGTAAGCATTTTACCAATCAGCAATGCCAAAAATACTGGCAATGTAAAAACTACCAAGACTCATCAATACTATAGTAACAAATGCAGAAGCATTTACAAACTGTCATTACCCAAACGAAACGGCGTATACTGCTGTCCCTATGAGATCTTCAAATGCACACAGCCCAATCTATATGAGAATTAAGGCCCCCTGGGTGAGTGGACTGCAGTCGATATATCCAGCGTTGTTCACAGATTAACAAACTTTGATCCCGTGTCTTGCCTGCAAAACCAGCTAATACTTGATCAATACAAAAGCAACAAAGTTGGTCAAATTGATGATGAAAAGATAAGCAATGAGCCACAAGAGGTGCTTCCAACTTCTGGCAATGCAAGCGACTTCGATGTTCATTAATTCTGATTCATAATGGTCGAATAGTTTTACCTATATAAAGCAGTTGGCATGGGCATTGGATAGCATATTCAACGTATGTAGACGTACAGTCAGTCTGCTTCCTTAAGGTGTATGTCAGCCCCTGGTAAGAAAATTCTGTGAGTTCCAAAGTCATGTTACATATGCTGCAGTCTCCACACTTTGTGTGGCCACGCGGGGCAGCTATCCCTATAGTAGGCAGAGGTCTGAGCTCTGTCGGGCTCAAAAGCTCCTTTAAATTTTTATTCCTCTGCCATACACATCGAATAGATTTGTTCTCCAATCCAGAGATATGATGAAGCACATTAATATGACGTTTCAGGATTTTTTTAAGAGAGTTACTAAGCGGTGAGAACCTTGGAATAAAATTCACTTGATTGTCAGCAAAATCATTCTTATGCTTCTCCATTGTCATCAACTCCCCAGGCCCCTGTGGTGGAAGGCTGGAGATGTGCAGTGGGGTCCTCTTATTTCAAGCAGGGACTTTATAATGTCCCCTGGGTTTGTGTGTCCCAATAGCCAGTCAATAAGAAAGTAGTTGTGAGCGAGAGACTAAGCTTTCAAGAGGTTTTATTTCCCGTCCCGGGAGAATTCTTGCATCAATGTTACAAAAAGGAAATAAACCATATTTTTCTGGTAACACAAAAGGATCAGTAAGGATAACAAAAATGCTTCTCTTCAGCTTAAACAAACAAAACAGGAAAACAGTTTTCTTACTTTTCAGAAGAACTGTGCTGTTGAAATCAGTGCCACCTGCACAGATTTCAATGGGAACGGCACTTCAGCAAAAAGAGGTTATAGCATCTGAAAGAACTAGTGTACAGTCCATTCTAGAGCAATTATCAGTATCAGCACAACATTCATAATCCATATCTTCAGGACTTTCTTCTGTGCAAACTTGCTCAGGGCTGTAACTTCTCTGGCAATCATTTAACTCTCTTTCTTCATAGCTGAAGCTGCTCTCATTTCTATCAGTGAGGAAAGGCTGGTTACCATAGAGTCTGGCTTCTGCCCTCACAGGATCTTTCCCTCTCAGATCTCTAGACAGAAATTCCAGTGCCCCTCTATTCCATTCACCAGGGTGCTTCCCAGCCCAGCGTCGGTTTGTTTGCTTAGAAGTGTGACTGCTAAGCCTGTTATCTATCTCTCTCTCCCTCGGTTTGCTATAAGCAATTCTCGTCAGCTCACAGCCAGGCTTTTCCTTATTGTAGCCCTGGTTTAAAACACTGACCTGAGAGAATTCTTCTGAGGCAAACTCTCCTTCAGAGCAGATAGATTCTTCTTCAGAAACACTCCGGTATGGCTCCTGGGATCTCTCTCTATCCCTTCCTCTGCCTTGGTTTCTGGAAATGGCTTTTCTGCTAGTTGCAGTCTTTCTGTATCCTACAGTTCTGTCAACTGCTTCTGGGCTGGTGTAGTAAGCGTAGTTACTCACCTGTAACAGGTGTTCTCCAGGAGCAGCAGGAATCAGTCCTCACATATGGGTGACGTCGGCGCCGACGGAGCCCTCGCGGAGCAATTTTCCCCAGCTTTCAAAGAAAGCCTTTGGGAATTGCAGCGCGCATGCGCGGTCCCCTTCCCGCCCAAGGGTGCCATCTTAGCCAGTCAGATGACATAGCTAAAAAAGACAGCATAAAAATTTGCAAAAAACTAAAGCAGATGATTGCAACTCCAAGGGGAGGAGGGAGGGTTGTGAGGACTGATTCCTGCTGCTCCTGGAGAACACCTGTTACAGGTGAGTAACTACGCTTTCTCCAGGACCAAGCAGGAAGTCAGTCCTCACATATGGGACTCCCAAGCTCAAGGCTACCGGAGACCCTAAGCACAAAAATGAGCTCCCTCTAGCTCAGCAGCACAGAAGGAAGGAATCTTCGCTGAATTATTACCCACCGGTAGCCCACATCCGGGATGGAGGGTAGGAGTTGCTCAGACCTCAAAGAGATTACGGAGGACTGCCTGTCCGAAAGCACTGTCCCTGCGGGACTCCCTCTCGAGACAGTAATGGACCGCAAAAGTCTGGCTCGAAGACCAAGTAGCGGCCCGGCAGATGTCTGCCAGCGGAACAGAGCGGAGGTAAGCCACTGACGTAGCCTTTGCCCGAACGCAATGAGCCGTGACTCGACCTTCCAAGGAGAGTCCGGCTGCCCCATAAGCCCAAGTGATACAGTCTGCAACCCAGATGGACAGGGTACGCTTGGAGACCGGGAGCCCCAATTTATTGGGGTCAAAAGACACAAAAAGCTGAGCAGCTTTACGGTGCTCCCGCGTACGGTCAAGGTAGAAGTTCAATGCCCTTCTACAGTCCAGGGTATGGAGGACCGTTTCAGCTCGGCTGGAGTGTGGTCTGGGAAAGAAGGTCGGAAGTACCACCTCCTGATTGATGTGAAAAGGGGAGACCACTTTTGGAAGAAATTTAGGGTGAGTCCGTAGGACTACCCTATTTTTGTAGAACCGAGTGTAAGGGGGATCAGACACGAGGGCCTGCAATTCACTTACGCGTCTAGCGGAAGTGAGGGCTATCAAGAACAATGTTTTCCAAGAAAGAAAACGGAGAGAACAGGTAGCCATAGGTTCAAAAGGCGGACAGGTGATCCGCTGTAACACCACATTCAGATCCCAGTCAGGTGCTGGCGGGCGCAGAGGTGGTTTAAGTAGAAGGAGACCTCAGAGAAACCTCGCTACGAGAGGGTCGCTGGAAAGAGGTCTGCCGTCCACCGGCACATGATGTGCTGAAAGAGCACTGAGGTGAACTTTGACGGAATTGGACTTAAGTCCCAGATTAGAGAGGTATAGCAAGTACTGCAGAATCACCGACACCGGGCAGGAGAAGGGATCCTGAGACTGTTGGGTACACCAAACGGAAAAGCGACGCCATTTAAGGGCGTAGCATTTGCGGGTAGAAGGTCGCCGAGAAGCTAGGACGACCTCTTCCACCTCTGCCGGCAGAAGAAGGGGAGCAAGGACTACCCTCTCAGCAGCCAGGCCATTAGATTGAGAGATCTGAGGTTGGGGTGTAGCAGAGACCCCTGATCCTGAGTGAGGAGATCCGGCTGTAACCCCAGAGGGAATGGATCCTCCACCGCTAATTGCAGCAGGAGTGGAAACCACGGCTGTCGGGGCCAGCGAGGGGCCACCAGGATCATGAAGGCTTTGTCTCGGAGAACCTTGAAAAGAGTTCGAGAGACTAGCGGGATGGGAGGGAAAGCGTACAGAAGGCTCTCCGACCATGAGAGTAGAAAAGCGTCTGCCGCAACTCGAAGGGGATGTGGCTGACGAGAGCAGAAGCGAGGAAGTTGCCGGTTGAGAGGGCTGGCAAAGAGATCCATCGTGGGGAGGCCCCACTTTAGAAAGAGCTTCTGAACTACCAAGGGAGCCAGGCGCCACTCGTGCGGCTGGAGGATCCTGCTGAGTTTGTCCGCCAGGCAATTTTCTTGGCCTGGGAGATAAACTGCCTTGAGATGAACGCCGTGACTGACGGCCCAAGAGCAGAGCTTCTGTGCTTCCCGACAGAGAAGGAAGGAGCCCGTGCCCCCCTGTTTGTTCACGTAGAACATGGCAACTTGATTGTCCGTCTGGACAAGGACGGACTGGCGAGAGGTCAGGTGGGAGAAGGCCTTGAGAGCCAAGAGGATCGCTCTGAGCTCCAGGAAGTTGATCTGCTGAGCAGACTCCCACGTGGTCCAGAGGCCCTGAGTACGTGCCCCTTGGCAATGTGCTCCCCAGCCCAGGAGGGATGCATCTGTCGTCAGCACCTGGGCCGGCTGAGGTGACTGAAAAGGCATGCCGAGTACCAGGTTCGGCCGATGAAGCCACCACCGGAGAGACGAGATCAGCGGCTCGGAGACGCGCACTAGGTCTGCTAGGCCGCCTGTGGCTTGTTGCCATTGCTTGCGGAGACACCATTGAGCAGGCCGCATATTCAGGCGGGCATTGGGGGTCACATGGACGGTGGAAGCCATATGGCCGAGTAGTCTCAGGAAGCGCCTGGCGGAGACCAGGGGCTGGCTGCGAAAACGGTCGGCTAGGTCCATTAGCCGTTGAGCCCTGTCGAGTGGTAGGAACGCTCGTGCCTGAGGAGTGTGCAGCCTTGCGCCGATGAACTCGAGATCCTGTGAGGGGAGCAAAGTGGACTTTGCGAAGTTTATAACAAAGCCCAAGTACTGCAGAAGAGTCACCGTGCGGCGTGTGGCGTTGGTGACCTCCGCAGCGGACGCTGCTCTGATGAGCCAGTCGTCGAGGTACGGAAAGACATAGAGGCCGTGAAGCCGGAGATGGGCCGCCACCACCGCGAGGCATTTTGTGAAGACCCGCGGTGCGGAGGACAGGCCAAAGGGCAGTACTCTGTACTGGTAATGATTTCCTGCCACCACAAACCTTAGGTATTGGCGGTGGCTTGGGTGGATGAGGATGTGCGTGTAGGCATCCTTTAGATCCAAGGAGCATAGCCAATCTCCCTGCTGGAGGTAGGGCAGAAGGATTCCAAGGGTAAGCATCTTGAACATTTCCCGCACGAGGAATCTGTTGAGGTTGCGCAGGTCCAGGATGGGTCTGAGGCCTCCTGTCCTTTTTGGTACTAGAAAATACCTGGAATAAAAGCCCTGACCTCTCAGGTGGTGGGGCACCGGTTCCACCGCCTGTTCCTGTAGAAGACCTGCTAACTCCTGAAGGAGTAATTCCCTGTGCAGAGGGAGTCGTGGAGGTTCTCCCGGAAAATAGGAGGGAGGGACCTGCTGGAAGTGGAGAAGGTAGCCTTCTCTTACGACTTGAAGCACCCAGGCATCTGAGGTGATGCTGGACCACCTGTGGGCGAAGTGAACCAGCCGGCCTCTGGTGCTGGGAGGAGCCAGCGGAGGGGGAGAGGCTATGCTTAAGGAGTCAAAAACCCCCACCCTGCTGAGCAGGGGCTGGTGGTGCAGGCTTGGGGGCTTGCTGCCTACGGGACCCGTTACCCCGTCCCTTGGCCTGCTGGCCCTGTTGGGGAGCTGCAGGGGCCTGATATTGGGGGTATTGTTTGTAGGCAGCCGCCTTTCTCGGGTAAAAGGACTTCTTTCCCGAGCCCTTCTTTTTCTGGGAAGGGGCGGAGGTCTTCCTAGAAAGCCTAGTCCTGGTGAGAGTCTCCGTCTCGATCTGTGCAGCCTTTTCAGCCATGGGCTTGCCAAAGAGGTTCTCGCCTCGGCAGGGGACATCGACCAACTTGTCCTGCACCCAGGGCTCAAGGTCAGACGACTGAAGCCAAGCCTGTCGGCGGGCACCGATGCCGGCTACGGCCACTCGAGCCGATGCTTCAAAGCCATCATAGGCTGCTCGGGATATGAATTTTGAGCATTCCCGAATGCCAGAGGACAAGGCCAGGAACCTCCGCAAGGGTTCCTCGGACAAACCAGCGGAGAATCCGGCTAGCTCTTTAGCCAGGTCTCGGAGATACATGCCCATGTATAGCTGGTAGGTTTGGACACGACACGCAAGCATAGAGCCCTGGAAACACTTCTTACCCAGGCCATCCAGGTTATGGGCCTCCCTGCCAGGAGGCACCGAGGAGTGCATCTTCTGGCTCTTAAGACGATGCATGGCCGATTCCACTACCATGGAATGGTGTGGTAGCTGTGCTTTTTGGAAGCCAGGGCTCTTGCGGACTCGATAGATAGAATCGACCCGCTTGCTCAGGACCGGCGAGGAGGCCGGACTCTCCCACATGCGGAAGAGTAGTCGTTCCAGCATGGGAGGAACCGGTACAGTAAAGTGTTCCCTGGCGGGAGAGTCATACTGGAGGGCGTCGAGCTCTTCGGCTCGAGGCTCCTCCTCGGGATCCGCAGGGAAGGCCAAAGCCTTGGCCATATCCCTGACGAAGTCCGAGAACCGGGCATCCTCCGGGGGGGACTGCTTCCGAGGTTCGGACTCAGGTGAGTCCGAGGGGACACACCGAGTCCGAAAAGAATCAGGCGACTCTTCCTCTTCAGACTCCCAGACCGACTCCGACGAGGACTCGGTGGGATCGGCCTGGGCAGGACGCGGCGCCTGCCGCCCCGACGCCGAGGGAGTCGGCGTCGGCGACCTCGGTCCCGAACGGGAGGCCGAGGGTGACCTCGACTGAGGATCGACTCGAGTTCGCATGGACTCGAGGATCGGCTCGGTCTCCGGGGTCGACTTAGATGTCGACGTCCCGGCGGTCAGGGCAGCGGCGCCAGCGAGGCCGGCGAGCAGTGCCCGCTGCTGGTCCATGAAGGCAGACAGTCTGCTCTCCAAGGCCGTCAACCTGATTCCGAGCTCAGGTGACCCAGCAGTCCCCGACTCGGGCCCCGACGGCGTCGGGCCCGACTTCGGCAGTCTCGGAGGCGAGTCCAGGAGGACCACAGGACTTACCCGAGCAGGCAGCTCCGACTCCAGGCGAGGTCGCTTCGAGAGGTGCTCCTTCTCCAAGGACCCGGGACGGCTATCGGGGCTATGCGACCTGGCCCTCGCGGAGCCAGGAGCGTCCACCGACGCCGCCCTCGCGGGTTTCACCTTCTGACGATGGTCCCCGGAGGGAGAACCCCTATCGGAGGAACTCCGGCGACGGTCCGAGCTGGAACCTCTGGACGCGGAGGCCTCCGACGAGGTCCGGGTACGGCTGGGGTCAGCGAAGATCCTATCCCGCTGATGCCGCCGACTTCTCAACGCTTTGGAGGACATTTTGCTGCAGGGCCCACAGATCATTTCTTCATGATCCGGGCCCAGGCAGCGGAGGCAATTGTCGTGTGTGTCAGTTAGTGACATATTTCGGTCACACTGACCACACCGCTTGAAACCACTGGCAGCCATCGGGGGAAAAAGGGCCCCGGCGAGGTCAAAGGACCGGGCTGCCAGGGAAAAACCGAAAACGAAACTGACTAAGTCAAAAAAACCGAAAAAGAAGAAGAGGACTCGTGACCGGCGTCGCGAGTCCGGGCGGGAAAAAGACCGGTGTCGAACCGAAAGAAAAAAGAGTAAATTATGAGTAAATATCAACTTTTTCGCGGGGACACGACGGGTACGTCTGTAGGGCTCCGCGGAAAAAAGAAGACTGGCTAAGATGGCACCCTTGGGCGGGAAGGGGACCGTGCATGCGCGCTGCAATTCCCAAAAGCTTTCTTTGAAAGCTGGGGAAAATTGCTCCGCAAGGGCTCCGTCGGCGCCGACGTCACCCATATGTGAGGACTGACTTCCTGCTTGGTCCTGGAGAAACTTCCTTCTTTCCTCGTGCCTTTAGCTGAGCTTCCTGTTATGCTCCTCGTGTATCTGCTGGTTCTCCCTGTGCTCAAAGCTGGCCCTATTTTAACTGCGTCATAGCTTGAGACTTCCATTGGGCTAACTTCCTGCAGCTGTTTCTGCCTTACTAATGAGCCCTTACGTAATGCTCTCTTTGGGTGTTTTGCTGCAGCATGAGCTTGTGTTTTCCTTTGTTGCTCATGGCAACCCCTAGCCATGTGCTTCTCAGTGTGCCTTTTAAAACTCCCCCGAGCATTTTCCTGCATTTCCTCTGGTCTATTCTGCCCTGGACCATGACACCATCAATAATAAGTCACGATTATTAAACAACGCTCGGGTATATGCCTGCTTGACAACTGGAATGGGGTATCCCCTGTTTTGAAAATTTTTTTGTAACTGCTTTGACTGAAGCTTGAAATCATTTAATTCAGAACAGTTCCTCCGAAAACGGAGGAACTGTGAAAAAGGAAGGCTGTTTTTAAGCTGGATCGGATGAGCGCTGTGATAATGCAACAGAGCATTCTTGGCAACTTCCTTTTTATGTACCGAAGTCACCCAGCTGCTCACCCCTTTCTGGATCTCCACATCTAAATAGGTGATCCTCTGTAAATTGTAAGAGCAGGTAAAATGAATGTGTGAATCCTTTTGGTTGAGCCATTGGCAAAAAGTATTTAGAAGGCTTTCTGATGCGGTCCAGAGCATGAAAATATCATCTATATAGCGCCCCCAGAAAGGGATGTACTGCCAAAACAGGGACGGATATAACCATTTCTGCTCAAATTCCCCCATATAGAGATTAGCAATGGAGAGGGCACATGTGGCCCCCATCGCAACGCCAGCTATTTGATGATAAAGCACTTTCTCAAAAATAAAAAAATTCTGAAAAAGCACCAGCTCAGTGACTTTGGAACTCACAGAATTTTCTTACCAGGGGCTGACATACACCTTAAGGAAGCAGACTGACAGTACGTCTACATACGTTGTATATGCTATCCAATGCCCATGCCAACTGCTTTATATAGGTAAAACTATTCGACCATTACGAATCCGAATTAATGAACATCAAAGTCGCTTGCATTGCAAGAAGTTGGAAGCACCTCTTGTGGCTCATTGCTTATCTTTTCATCATCAATTTGACCAACTTCGTTGCTTTTGTATTGATCAAGTATTAGCTGGTTTTGCAGGCAAGACACGGGATCAAAATTTGTTAATCTGTGAACAATGCTGGATATATCGACTGCAGTCCACTCACCCAGGGGGCCTTAATTCTCATATAGATTGGGCTGTGTGCATTTGAAGATCTCATAGGGACAGCAGTATACGCCGTTTCGTTTGGGTAATGACAGTTTGTAAATGCTTCTGCATTTGTTACTATAGTATTGATGAGTCTTGGTAGTTTTTACATTGCCAGTATTTTTGGCATTGCTGATTGGTAAAATGCTTACAGCCTGAGTCACATTGCCAGTCTATAAGAAAGAACTCCACTTTGGTAACCACGCATGCGTGGCGTTTTTTGCTTCAGTTGAGCTTAGAGAGGTGAGCTCCAAGGTATGTCCCTGTGGCAGATATTTGGTGTGGGCTTTTTACTATATTAAATGTCCGAAATTTGAATGTGAGCAAGCACGATACTGATTTCTGTACTTTGGTTTTAGCATGTGTTGAGCTGCACGCTGAACTCCCCCAAAGAAGCCGCATCGGCGGTGAAACGCATCAGCGCTTAGAATTTGTGTTGGGAGCTGGGAGGCATATCCTGACTTCAACCGTTTCTTCAGATAAGTCATTTGACTCTTACTATTTGGTTAAAGAGTCGGGATTCTCCTTATAGCTTAATTCTCCATACAGCTTTGTTCTGTTGGCGTATTGAATTGTGTCATTGCAGAATGAAATAGAGCCTGCATCTACAAGTTCATTTTACCTCAGTATAAGGAATATATGGGTCCTTGATGTAAAGAAGGGGATTGTGAGTCCTCAGGCTTACAGTATAATGTAGCCTGATCAGACCCTTCCTCATTCATTCTGAGACCTGTGATAAGGAAGCTTATCATAGCTCAGGAAGGAGCTATAGAAAAGGTGAAGTGACTCTGAACAAGCAACCTGTCAGTTCTGGTAGAAATAAGAAAACAGAATTTTCTCATAAAAGACTACCAGTCCCAGAATGCACCAGGTTTCCAACAGCCATTAGTGGAGCTGAAGTGGGGAAACGTGTGTTCAATCAGGAGGGCTATGAGGTAATCCCTAAGCACTCACCTCAAAGGGCAGGGCCTGATTCAGCACAGCTGCGCTGTATTAGGGAGGAGCCCTCATCTAAGCAGAATAAGAGTAGAGTTTATTCTACAGATGATCTTCTTCATGATCACCTTGGATATCCAGAGAATTGTCCTCAGTATCCTGAGAATCAGCTTGAGTTTGATCATCAGTTTCATCTGAAGGATCATCAGAAGCAGAAGCCAAACCGGACGGACGGAGAGGGAAAGAGACCCTTTGGAAGAAGGAAGAGAAAAGCCTTTGAGAGGTCTAGAAGAGTCCAAAGCAGTACGTATACTGGGAGGTATTCCAAGGGCCAGCATACACCATTGGACTGGGGAAAGCCAGAGGAATGGTGCTGCAGAGCTAGGAATCACCAGAGGCTACCTGTGAGGGAGACGGCTGCACGTGGAAGGGACCCTAAGACCTGTGCCAGAAGGTATGTGAAGAGAGATCCAGTGTCCAGGGATCTGGATTGGAAGGCTGGACATAAGAACTGGACTACATACTGGCCAGGCTATATAGAGAGGAACTCTAGCAGCAATGGAAGCTCAGGTATGAACACTGATCTATGCCCTAGCTATAACCTTGAAAGACAGCAGGGAAACAAGTATTCTCCTGAAAATGCTCCATTGAGAGATTCATCTGTGCCAATCCATGATATTGAACCCATGCTTGTTGAACAAGGGAGAATAATAGCAGATGAGGATCCTGTTTATATGGACTGCTCTCTATCTAAACTCCGTTGGTAACTTTCTGTTATAAAGTACAGCAACCATCACAAAGAAATACAAATTTGTTCTTTAATCTACTCAGAAAAGCTCCTGAAGCAGGGTTTGACCCACACAGTGGAAGGCAAGCCAGCTAAGGGGTTTCAGCTGGTAACTGCTAGCAATTAAGCCTTACCTAATTGCTTGTGAGCTAGGAGAGAATCACTTCTGTATCTATGTGGGAAGTAATCAGAAGTTAACCTGAAAAGAACAGTTTGTTTCTTACTTTGTGGCTTTTCATTTGTTGTTTTCCTGATTTTAACTTTGTTTTTCCAAGTTAACACTGAAAGCAAGTAACCTAATTTATGTGCTACCAAGCATATCTGTGTTGGGAGAAATAACCCCATAAATAAAAATCTTATTGGCTTTACCCAAGAGCACAACTAAATTATTGTCAGCAGCTGTGTCTGGTGTGAATGAACTACATTGCCCACAATCCCTTGCAAATCATATAGAGATATGCACTTGCCGAGACTGTGAAGATTCTCACCCAGGCAGCCGTCTGACAGACCCTTTTCCTTAAATTAATCTTAGTATCCTTTGAATTTGAGCAATTCGTTTTTGAAATAATAACATAAGCGCAGCCTGGAGGGAGAGTTGACACATCAGCACATGACATACAGTACCACATCTGAGAATTATTGTTTGAAACATTTGCATGTTTGTTGGTGGGTCTGTATTTCAGCTGCAAACCACAGCAATACTAAGGGGTGGGACCTGTACAGAAGGCCATATGGGGCTGTAACCAAACAATCAAAAGAATTATCACCACTAATTTGCAAATCAAATAATCAATTGAACAAAAATGCAAAAAAGAAATATGTTTAAAAAATGTTTAATTAGTTAAGTATATCAAATGAAATCAATATTTCACATATTATATAACATATACACATTACAAAATTACCAGTGTGTTATAAAAAATATACATTTTAATAACATTATCAAAATTCATACATATCACACATTACTGATACCTCTTATTATACTATCACAAAGACATAATATCACAATCTTTATTTCTTTATCTTTATTTACAACATTTGACATACCGCCCATTACCGAGGTGTTAAGGCGGTGTACAATAAAAGGTTGCGGCTGCGAGAAAGAAAAGAGAGAAAGGAACGCCATAAATTGATAATATTGCACCTTAATTATATAACCATAAATATATTAAAGTTTCCACACAATTACCTACTTTGCAGTAACAAATATTTCATTTAACTATACTCAACCATTCTGCAGATTATTATAATTTAACTGTTCTCAACTACTCTAAATTACTGCAATTTCACAATACTCAGCTATATTCAGCTGCCCTACAAAAAACATTCAAATTCAGATACAGATATTCATTTAGCTATACTCAACCATTCTGCAGATTATTCTAATATAATTGTTCTCAACTGCTCTAAATCATTGCAATTTGACAACACTCAGCTATTTGTAGGACAGATGAACACCATTGTATTTAGTTACCCCGTTTCTCCAAGTTCTACTTCCTGTTAAATGTAATGACCAGACATATGTAAATTGTCGGATGTTTTCTGCTCAATGTAAACCGCGCTGATGTCTAATAGTGCGGTATAAAAGAATTGTTAATAAGTAAATAAATAAACAGCTGAGTGTTGTCAAATTGCAGTGATTTAGAGCAGTTGAGAACAGTTATATTAGAATAATCTGCAGAATGGTTGAGTATAGCTAAATGAGTATCTGTATATGAATTTGAATGTTCTTTGTAGGACAGCTGAATATAGCTGAGTATTGTGAAATTGCAGTAATTTAGAGTAGTTGAGCTTACAATGAAGACAGGCATCTATATTTGGAAAAACAGAGAAGCTAGCAAAATAGTCAGGAAAGCAAAGATTCAAAAAGAGGAGGAAATAGCCAATGCAATAAAATGGGGAGATAAGACATTTTTCAGATATGTTAGTGAGAAGAGGAAGTGCAAAAGTGGTATTGTCAGACTCAAGGGTGAAGGGGAGGAATATGTAGAAGATGATGAGGATAAAGCGGAATTGCTTAACAAATATTTCTGTTCTGTGTTCACAGATGAAGAACCAGGAGCAGGACCTCAGAAAACACCCACAAACAGGAACAGAAGCGAGGGACATCTTGAACAATTTTCAGAAGACTGTGTTCATGAGAAACTAGCTCAACTTAAAATAGAAAAAGTGATGGGACCAGATGGGATACACCCTAGAATAGTGAGGGAACTTGGGGACGTTCTTGCAGCTCCACTGACTGACCTTTTCAATGCCTCGTTGGAGTTGGGAGTGATGCCAAAGGACTGAAGAGAGTCACATGTGGTCCCTTTACACAAAAGCGGAAGTAAGGATGTGGTTGAAAACTAAAGGCCAGTTAGTTTAACTTTGGTGGTGAGTAAATTTATTGGAAGTGCTGCTGAAAGAGAAAATAGTAGGCTTCTGGAGTCCAGTGGATTACAGGATCCAAGGCAGCATGGATTTACCAGAGGCAGGTCTTGTTAGACAAATCTGATTGATTTCTTTGACTGGGTGACCAGGGAGTTGGACCGAGGGAGAGCCCTAGATGTGGTATATTTAGATTTCAGTAAATCATTTGATACCATTCCTCACAGGCGACTTATAAATAAATTGAGCACCTAGGGATGGACCCTAAAGTTACTGCTTGGGTTAGAAATTGGTTGAGTGGGAGATGACAAAGGGTACAGGTAAATGGAGTTAAGTTAAGTACAGTGGGGGTTCCATGATGTTGTGGGGGACTCTATTGCTGCCTCAGGAACTGGAGACTTAGAATGTATTAAAGGAATCATGAAGTCAGAGGACTACCAAGCTATTTTGGAGAGAAATGTGCTACCTAGTGTCAGAAAGCTAGGTCTGTGTCGAAGGTCACGGGTTCTCCAGCAGGATAATGACCCAAAGCATACATCCAAAAGTACAAAAGAATGGTTAAAATAGAAGAAATGGCTGTTTTAAACTGGCCATCAATGAGTCCTAATCTCAATCCAATCAAGAACCTTTGGAATGAGCTGAAATCTGCCATTGGCAAAAGGAATCCTGGAAACATTCATGAACTGGAACAAATTGCAGTTGAAGAGTAGAAGAAACTACCAGCAGACAGATGTACGAAACTTTTAGATGGCTACAAGAAACGTTTGGAGGCTGTCATCACTGCCAAGGGTTGGGCAACCAAATATTAATGAAGGGTGCCATTAATCCTGTCCAGGCCATGTTTTGTTTTGGTTTTTTTTCTCAGAAATTACTGCATTTACACTGCACAGACATCTTTTTTTTGTTGTATACCTTTGAACATACTATTAAAATATTATGACAGCATACAGTTGGACTATTTCCAATTATTTCTCAAGATATTGTACACAACATACCTAAAATGCAAGTATGCCAATAATGTTGACCACAGCTGTATGTAGTGGGCCCTTGCCCATCGTCTGCTGCATTGGTGCCCTCTATGATTTCTATGTGCACATGTCTGGTCACCATGGACAAACACGGAACCTCATTTTAGACTGATGTTGCATATCTTTGCTGCTACTTTGATCTAGTGCATTTTGCCATGTATACATGCCAGTATTTTGCAGTCCATACACATATTTCACTGCTGCATATTAAAAAAAATGTGGAGCAGTGAAGGGGATTGGCCACTGTTTCAAGGGATGGAGATGTGTCAATTTTGCATCAGCCGCATACATTTGCAGACATTGTCACTTCCATTCCCCATCCACCCCGTATATGGCCTTTCTGTAATGTGCCTTCACACAAGTCTACAATAATGAACATAATTTAGAGAAAAGCAAAAATAAAGCTTTGGTTTCTAGTAAAATTATTTTCATGGCCTCAAAGATGATTTCCCGCTAGATCAGAATATATGATCTTTTCTAAAGAGATCTTCATACCCACTGATCTTTTCAGCCTTCAGGAATTCCTCTAGCCTGCACTTAAATGTGTTCATGGAGTAACCAGGGCAACTCTTTTCAAGCATATTCTACCACAGAATACCTTCCTCTAAAGATGATGAAATTCACAGCCATTTAGTCTCAAAGGGGTTTTCCCTTGTGCCATTGTTCAAAGAATAAATTACTCCCCTTGCACAACTCCATCTTTATCACAAGCAAAGTACTACTGAATTTTTTTCTCACTTAGAAAATTATGAAACGAGCATGAAATGGTCATAACAAATTCACCAGAGAATGCAGTACACAAATAAAAATTCACACTGCTATACTGTACAATATTCAGTACCTGCAGATTTCTATGTTTTGCTCACCCTGAAATTTTGTAAGCAATCAAGAATTTGTTTCCATTTGTTGAATAGGGCTTTTATAAAATTGCACATCTGCATGCAAATATAAGGAGGCTAATTTTATAAAAGGGTGCCAAGATTAATAGGACAGGAAGGAGCCTGTTTTTCACCTATCTTATAAAGACACATAGGCACCTACCGTATGTGGCTATATAAAATACTAGCACAAATTCTATGTAGATAGAAACAAGACAGCAGAAAAAGATCACATGGCCTATCTAGTCTGCCCTTCCATATCAAATACAATAGTCCCCATTTTGCCTTTAGAGATCCTCTGTGTTTGTCCCATGCTTTTTTGAATTCAGATACTGTCCCCATCTCACCACATCCACTGGAAGACTATTCCACGCATCTACTACTCTTTCCGTAAAGAAATATTTCTGCATATTACTCCTGAGTCTATCTCCTTTCAACCTCATCCTATGTCCCCTCGTAGCACAGCTTGCTTTCAATCGAGAGAGACTCTCCTGTGCATTTATGCCACGGAGGTATTTAAACATCTCAATCATATCTCCTCTATCCTGCCCTTCCTCTAAAGTATACATATTAAGGTCCTTAAGTCTGTCCCCATATGCTTTATAACGAAGACCACTAACCATTTTAGTAGCCACCCTCTGCACTGACTCCAACTTGTTTATATCCCTTTAAAGATGTGGTCTCTAGAATTGCACACAGTACTCCAAATGTGGTTGCACCAGAGACTTATACAGAGGCACTATCACCTCCTTTCTTCTGCTGGCCATTCCTCTCCCTATGCACCAAGCATCGTACTGGCTTTCGTAGTCCCCTTTTTTCTACCTGTTTAGATACTTTAAGATCGTCAGACACAATTACACCCAGGTCCCACTCTTTTGTGGACAGAAGTACCTCACCCCTACATTGTACCACTCCCTTGGATTTTTGCAGCCCAAATGCATGACCCTGCATTTTTTAGCATTAAATCTCAGCTGCCAAATTCTAGACCATTCTTCAAGCTTAGCTAGATCCCTCCTCAAGTTATCTACTTCTTCCTGTGTGTCTACTCTATTGCAGATTTTGGTATCATCCACAAACAGGCAAACCTTACACAACAGCTCTTCCACAATATCACTAACAAAGATGTTAAAAAGAATTAGACCAAGGACAGATCTTTGTGACACACCACTGGTAACCTCATTCTCCTCAGAAAGAGCTCCATTTACCTGTACCTTTTGCTGCCTCCCACTCAACCAATTTCTAACCAATCAGTAACTTTAGGGTCCGTCTTTAGGGTGCTCAGTCTGTTTATAAGTCACCTGTGTAGAACGGTGTCAAAGACTTTACTGAAATCTAAGTATACCCACATTTAGGGCTATCCAGGGAGTTGGACCGAGGGAGAGCCCTAGACGTGGTATACTTAGATTTCAGTAAAGCCTTTGACACCATTCTGCACAGGCAATTTATAAACAAATTGAGCATCCTAGGAACAGACCCCAGGGTTACCCAGTCAAAGAAATCCATCAGATTTGTCTGATGTTGCATCTAGATTGAAGGCACAGATATTCCTGTGCGTACTTTATACAATAGGTTCGTAAATCGCAACTCTGCCATGCTCCACCCTCACTTCTGTCTTGAGCTTACCTACTCTAAAAGTACGCGTCATCTTTCAGCTCACCTAATTATAGGCTTGACCTAAGTTCATAAGCTGCCTTTTCCACTAGTAAATCAGCATTTGACATGTAGGAAAGGTTTATAAAATTACTCCTAAAAAGTATATGCATGCACAGAGCCACTTCTACCTATGAACAAAAGAGACAGCTGTCCCAGGCCCCTGCACAACGGGGGCCCCACTGCCCATAGGTAAAAGCAGCCCTGTTCTTTCCTTCTGCTCCTTCAAGCTGCTTGCAAGAGAACTGAGTGACATACTGGGTCAGACTAAGGTCCATCAAGCCCAGTATCCTGTTTCCAACAGTGGCCAATCCAGGTCACAAGTACCTGGCAGGTTCCCAAAAAAGACACACAGGTTCCACAATGCTAGTCCTGGGGTAAGCAGTATATTTCCTGGGTCCTCTTTACATAAGAACATAAGATATGCCATACTGGGTCAGACCAAGGTCCATCAAGCCCAGTATTCTGTTTCCAACAGTGGCCAATCTAGGTCATATGTACCTAGCAGTTTCCCCAAGAGACACAAGTTCCACAATGCTTGTACTGGGTCAAGCATTGATATCTTCGGTCACTTCTTAATAATGGTTTATGGACCTTTCATCCAGGAACTTGTCCAAACCTTTTTTAAACCCAGCTACACTAACAGCCTTTACTACATCCTCCGGTAACAAATTCCAGAGTTTGATTACACGTTGAGTGAAAAAATATTTTCTTTTATTAGTCTTAAATAGTTTACCCTGTAGCTTCATTGCATGTCCCCTAGTCTTTCTATATTCTGATAAGGTAAACAATTGATCTACGTTTACCCGTTCCACTCCGTTCATTAATTTATAGACTTCTATCATATCTCCCCTCAGCCGTCTCTTTTCCAGGTTAAAGAGACCTAATCTTTTTAGCCTTTCTTCATAGGAGTATCCTTCCATCCCCTTTAATAATGGTGTATGGACCTTCCTCCAGGAACTTGTCCAAACCTTTTTTAAACCCAGCTGGTGAACAGTCCGATGACTTCCTGCTTACGCTCTATTCGCTAAAACACCACTTATTTCTCTTGCAAGCAGCGTAAGGGAGCAGAAGGGAGGAGCAGGGCAAGTGCTGTGCCAGGAGGAGGGTGGCGGCAAACGGGAGGGGGCCTGCGAACGAGGGGGAGGCCATTCTAAAAAGTGTGCCCAGGGCCCCATAAGAGGTTGAAGTAGCCCTGTGCACGGAACGTATGCGCTTACATTTGCATGATCTGTGCATAAGCATGGAGGAGGAGTGGCTCAGTGGTTGGGACAGGTTACCTCAGGCCGGAAGGCCAGGGGTTCAATTCCCACATGGGGACAAGCAACCTCAGGCCAGAGGGACTGGGGTCTCTAGTCCCATGGCCACTCCTTGTGGCCTTGGGCAAGCCACTTAACCCTCCATTGCTCAGGTACACTTAGATTGTGAGCCCTTCGGGGACAAGGGAATAAAAAGTACCTGTTAGTATACATGTAAACCACACTGATTCTAAAGAGCACAGTATAAATAAATAAATTAATAATTAAATTCTCAGAGATATAGTTAAGGCAGTGTTGCAATGGACATATATTTTCTTAAATATGCTTGTATACGAGTAGCGTACACACACACAGTTGCACCTTTTAGAGCAGGTGTAACTTTGTGCATTGGCATTTCTGTGCTATTGGAACTGGTTCTGAGAGCCTATTTTATAAAGGCACACAGGCACCTATGTGACTGTTTATAAAACAGGCTCAAAATAGGTACTGTTGTACCCTTCCCATCAATATATCTTGGATCTATACTTCTTGAGAGACTGTCACATTTTACAATATGTATCCTTCGTTGTGATGTGGATAGAATTAGAGATTCATGGGTTTGTGTTTCATATTCTTTTCTTCTTTGGTAGAAAAAGTATTTTAAGACCATGTTTATCTTTCTTTTCTTATCTATGGTTTTATGTTCTTTTTCTTTTTGATTCAGGTACTTTTTCATGTCTACAGAACTGGCTAATACTCCTGGAAATGATAGAGAATTAATTCCCCAGGCTACATTCTGGCTGAAGCTCGTCTATCTATCTATATATATATACATACACTGGAGTGCCTTTGTCACCTCCCCATCTTCTAGCAGACTGTTTTTAAGTTGGTCTATTCATGAGCAATTTGGTGCGGTTCCTGTTGCTTTTGTCCCAGGGTTGTTCCCAGTTTCTCTATTAATTGATTAAGGGGGCTGTTTACTAAAGTGTTCCATATTTTTGCTGTTAATATCAAAATTTACCATATCTTAGCAGGAAATTGGCCACCCTGAAGGTATTGGCTGATATGGAGGTATGTCCATGTCAAAAGGGCAGGTGTGTGCTAGTAGCCACTTAGCACACTGTGTGGTAGTGTGGCGTGCAGTGGAAAGGGATTTTCCTTAAAACACAGAACAAACAGCAGTTCAGGGAAAACAAAATCACCTTTACTTCTCTCCCAACTTGTTAAACCTCTACAGCCTGGTTCTCCCAGCCCTTATTCCAGCCCCAGTTAAATTTCCTAACTCAGAACTCCTTTGCATAGAAGGAAGCCTCACTCCATGGGCCTCTCTCCCGCCTGCAGCCTGCTGGGTTCTTAACCTCTCCCTGTGAGTCACGCCCTCCCAGCCCTGAACTCTGAGCTGCAGACTCTCTTAAAGGGAACTGCTGATAATCCCTTTAGAGTAGGGTTACCAACTGGCTCCAGATGCACCCGACAGGCTTAATCCAGCCCTGGGTTTACCCCACTGCATGCAGGGACATGTAGTCTTGTTTTTCTTATGGAGTGCAATGGAGAAATCAGAACTACATATCCCTGCCTTCACTGGGGTAAACCCAGGACTGGATCAAGCCTGTCGGGCGCATCTGGAGCCAGTTGGCAACCCTACTTTAGAGAGGGATTGGTAACATTCTATAAACCGCAATACACACACATTAATGGTTACTGCACGGTATGTTAGAGGTAACCTTGTGCTGACACGTGGTAGTTTACTGCACAAGAGCATTTCCCACCTTTGGAAAGTATTGGCCAGTCGGAAGGAGTAACAGAGAAGCATCGGCTTCTTTGCTTCTGGATGTGAGTGGATTGTGAATGGAAATGAGAGTTCAGAGTGTGCTACTATTACTACTACTTATCATTTGTATAGTGCTACAAGGTGTACGCAGCACTGTAGAGACACATGTAACAGATGGTCCCTGCTCATCGGAGCTTACAGTCTAGTCAAGACAGACAGCACAACAGTTGAGGACAAGGATATATCTAGGGGAATGGTAAGGAAACACATAGGAGACTAAGCAGGTCAGGATCCAAAAGTGGCCTTGAAGAAGTGAGTTTTCACCCTGGATTTGAAAAGGGCCACAGATGAAGCCTGATGCACAGACTCATTTGTATAGCACTACAAGGCATACGCAGTGCCGTCCAGAGCCTTCTAAGTTATTGTCCCTGCTGTGGTATTACAATAATTTCTGTAGGTTTGGTTCGGTTGATTCCTTTTTATCTTTATCTTTACCTTTATTACATCAGGGCAGTGTACAAAGTTGCAAAATGCATAGTAGCCAAAGCCAGAAAAAGAAAAGAACTACTTGACAGGAAAGAACTCAGTCATACCACAGAAGAGAGAAAGAAGAGAAAAACAGAAATGAGGTCCCTTACAGGTCGGAGGAGGGAAGGTCATAGGCCAAACAGAAGAGGTGTGTTTTGAGCCTTAAACTTAGGATAGGACTGTTCTTGATGGAGGGTGAGTGGGAGAGAATTCCAGAGTGAAGGGGCCAGGAAGAAGAAGGCAGAACGACGAGTTTGCTCTACGTGGGCATGAGCCAGGGATGGGAGGTGCAGGCGGTGATTGTGGACAGAATGGAGGTGTCGTGGTACAGAGTGGAATTGAAGGTACTGGGGAATATGGGTGTGAAAAGCCATATGGGCGAGTATTAATACTTTGTACGTAATACTGTGTGAGACAGGTAAACAATTAAGTTGATGAGGTGTGGTGTAATATAAGAAAAAAGGGAAGTATGAGAAAGGATCCTTGCTGCCGTATTTTGAATCAGTTGGAAGCGGTGAAGCTGATGTTGGTGAAGATCTGCAAAAACAATGTTACAGTAGTCAATCCTAGAAATGACCAAAGCAAGCAGAAGGGTGGTTAGCGCAGTGGGCAGCAAAATGTCTCGGACGGCATGAATTTGGCAAAGAAAGAAGTGGGAATGACTGGTGAGGGAGGAAATGTGGTCCTGAAATGATAATGCTGAGTCTAGGATCACCCCAAGGTATCGCATAGAGGACACCAGTGGAATGGGGGCACCAAGAAGGGTGGAGAAAACTGCTGGGGGGGGGGAGAGTCAAAAGAAAACCACATGGCTGAGGTTTTAGCTGGGTTAAGGTGCAAGAGGTTAGTCTGCAGCCAATCAGCAACATTGTGGAGACAGGCGTTAAGAGGGAAAGGTCAGGGTTTATGGGAGAGGTATGATGGATCAAAATAACATCATCCGCATAATAATATGTGGAGATGCCAGATTGCTGCACTAAAAGAGTGAGGGGAACCAGAAAAATGTTGAGGAGCAGAGGGGCAAGAACCGATCCTTGAGGCACCCCACAGCACAGAGGGATAGGATTAGAGATAGAGGAATCCATAGAGATAGAGAATGACCTAGAGGAAAGGAATGAGTGGAACCATCGAAACTCGGTGCCCCGAAGATCCGCATCCCAAAGGCGAGAGAGAAGAACAGTGTAATCAATGAGGTCAAAAGCAGCAGAAAGTTCCAGAGAGACAGCAATAGAGATATCACTCCGATCGTGGGAGACGTGAAGATCATTGAGAAGTGAAAGGAGGATAGTCTCTGTGCTGTGGCCAGTACGAAATCCTGACTGGTGAAGGTGCAGAAAGTGAGTAGAATCCAGATAGGAGGAAAGTTGGGAAAATACTGCTCTTTCAAGGATTTTGGAAATGAAGGGAAGGTTAGAAACTAGATGGTAATGAGAGGAGTCACTAGGCTCAAGAGAGGACTGCTTAAGGAGAGGGCGGACCAGTGCATGTTTCCAGGATACCGGGCGAGAGGCAGGAATTCAGCATGGTGAGAAGGGGAGGGAGGAAAGCAAGGGAAGATTCCAGGAAGCAACGGGAGGGAATCGGGTCGAGGGAACAGGTGGTTTTCCGGGTTGTGGAGTCAGACTTGAAGAGTTCGGAGGAACTAATAGGCTGAAAGGAGGACCAGGTATGGGATCGGGGAGGGGGGAAGAAAGAGGTGAAGGTGGCGAGGAAGACAAAATAGAAGTTGCAAGGTGTATACTGAGTGTGAAAGGGACACAAATGGAGAGGGGGAGCTGTATTAATGGATCACTAGAAGGAAGGACTGGCAATGGTCAGTCTAGTAGGAGTTTATGTCAGGAGATCCCACAGAGAAGCCAGGCAGAGGACAGAGAGAAGGAGGAGTGGCAGAGAACCAGACAGCAGGAAGAAGCAGGCAGGGAGGGCCTCTCACACGCCAGCCAGCCAGCAAGGCATTCTTTACACACCTTAAGCTGTTTTAGCACAAGTGTGGACAGAGAGTTAATTGAAGACATACGCAGCATTGCTAGGAATGGGGAAGTGCTACTGATAGGGGATTTCAATATGCCAGATGTTGAATGGCACATTCCTGCTGCAGTATCATCTAGAAGTAAGGAGATCCTGGATTCTCTACAGGGAGAACTATTCAGGCAATTGGTAACAGACCCCACACGTGAAGGGGCCATACTGGACTTGGTGCTTACCAATGGTGAAAGTGTTTCTGATGTTATAGTGGGAGATCATTTTGCATCCAGTGATCACCAGATGGTGTGGTTCAGTATTAGGATTAGGACTGTTAGAATCCATTCAAAAGCGAGGGTCTTAGACTTTAGGAAAACTAACTTTGCCAAAATGGGCCAATACCTCAGGGAGTCGTTAGCGGGATGGGAAAAGGTGGGGGATGTAGAAAAACAGTGGGCAAAACTGAAAGGGAATATTTTAAGGGCAACCAACCTTTTTGTTGAAATGGTAAATAAAGGTAAAAGGAAAAGGAGACCGCTATGGCTTTCGAAAGAAGTAGCTGAAATGGTGAAGAAAAAGAGGGAGGCCTTCATGAAATGCAAGGGATAGAGAGGAAGATAGGCAACTATATTTGGAAAAACTTAGAGAAGCTAGCAAAGTAGTCAGGAAAGCAAAGATTCAAAAAGAGGAGGAAATAGCCAATGCAATAAAATGGGGGGATAAGACATTTTTCAGTTATGTTAGTGAGAAGAGGAAGGGCAAAAGTGGTATTGACAGACTCAAGGGTGAAGGAGAGGAATATGTAGAAGCTGATGAGGATAAAGCGGAATTGCTTAACAAATATTTCTGTTCTGTGTTCACAGATGAAGAACAAGGAACAGGACCTCAGAAAACACCCACAAACAGGAACAGAAGCAAGGGACATCTTGAACAATTTTCAGAAGACTGTGTCTGTGAGAAACTAGCTAAACTTAAAGTAGACAAAGCAATGGGACCGGATGGGATATACCCTAGAATACTGAGGGAACTTGGGGACGTTCTAGCAGTTCCACTGACTGACCTTTTCAATGCCTCATTGGAGATGGCAGTGGTGCCAAAGGACTGGAGAGAGGCTCATGTGGTGCCTTTACACAAAAGCGGAAGTAGGGATGTGGTTGAAAACTACAGGCCGGTTAGTTTAACTTCGGTGGTGAGTAAATTATTGGAAACACTGCTGAAAGAGAAAATAGTGAGGTTTCTGGAGTCCGGCAGATTACAGGATTTGAGGCAGCATGGATTCACCAGAGGCAGGTCTTGTCAGACAAATCTGATTGATTCCTTTGACTGGGTGACCAGGGAGTTGGACCGAGGGAGAGCCCTAGATGTGGTGTATTTAGATTTCAGTAAAGCCTTTGACACTGTTCCTCAAAGGCAACTTATAAACAAACTGAGCACCCTAGGGATGGACCCTAAAGTTACTGCTTGGGTTAGAAATTGGTTGAGTGGGAGCTAAATGGAGCTCACTCTGAGGAGAAGGAAGTTACCAGTGGTGTGCCCCAGGGATCTGTCCTTGGTCTGATTCTTTTTAACATCTTTGTTAATGATAGAGCGGAAGGGCTGTCGGGTAAGTTTTGCCTCTTTGCATGGGTGTCTATTGCAGATACCAAAATCTGCAATAGACACCCAGGAAGGTGTAGATAATATGAGGAAGGATCTAACTATGCTTAAAGAATGGTCTAGAATTTGGCAGCTGGGATTTAATGTTAAAAAATGCAAGGTCATGCATTTGGGCTGCAGCAATCCAAGGGAGCAATATAGTATAGGGGGTGAAGTATTTTTGTCCACTAAAGAAGAGCGGGACCTAGGCGTGGTTGTGTCTGATGATCTTAAAGTAGCAAAACAGGTAGAAAAGATGACAGCAAAAGCTAGAAGGATGCTTGGGTGCATACGGAGAGGAATGGCTAGCAGAAAAAAAGGAGGTGATAGTGCCTCTGTATAAGTCTTTGGTACGACCTCATTTGGAGTATTGTGTGCAATTCTAGAGACCGCACCCTCAAAAGTATATAAACAGGATGGAGTCGGTACAGAGGGTGGCTATTAAAATGATTAGTGGTCTTCATTATAAAGCATATGAGGACAGATCTAAGGACCTTAATATGTATACTTTAGAGGAAAGGCAGGATAGAGGTGATATGATAGAGACGTTTAAATACCTCCGTGGCATAAATACACAGGGGGAGAGCCTCTTTCGATTGAAAGCAAGTTCTGCTACGAGGGGACATGGGATGAGGGTGAAGGGCGATAGATTCAGGAGTGATATGCGGAAATATTTCTTTACAGAAAGAGTAGTGGATCCATGGAATAGTCTCCCAATGGAGGTGGTAGAGATGAGGATAGTATCTGAATTCAAAAAAGCATGGGACAAACACAGAGGATCACTAAAGGAAAAAAGGGGAATGTTGTAGTTGTTGATATGGAAGGACAGACTAGATAGAAAAATGACGACAGAAAAAGACCACATGGCCTATCTTTCTGTAGTGAAGACAATGACTTGCTAGCAGAGATCTCCAACTACTCCCAGCTGCTTAGAAAGCACAGCCTCAAAACCTCAGCAGCCTCCAAGAAAGCCACCTGGAAGGGCAAAGTGAGATCTCTGAGCAGACTGTTGGTGGCCCAGTATTCAGTGAATCAGCTCCTGCACTTCTACCATGACATAACATAAGATATAAAGTCAGGAGAGAGGTGACACACAAGTGGAAAATATATAAAGGCTTTATTATAGTACAAGTGGCAGTCTATTGGATACGACAATTAGAGTTCCACGTGCACTACAACAATGTCCTTTATATATTTTCCACTTGTGTGTCACCTCGCTCCTGACTTTGTATTTTTGTCTCCTGCAAATGTGAGTGCTTTTTGTTGGAATGATGACATAAGATATGCCATACTGGGTCAGACCAAGGTTCATCAAGCCCAGTATCCTGTTTCGAACAGTAGCCGATCCAGGGCACAAAAGGTACATAGATTCCATGTTGCTTATTTTGGGTAAGCAGTGGATTTCCCTTGTCCTCTTTATTCATGGTTTATGGACTTTTCCTCCAGGAACTTGTTGAAACCTTTTTTAAATCCAGCTACACTAATAGCTTTTACTGCATCCTCCAGTAATAAATTCCAGAGTTTGATTATGCACTGAATGAAAAAATATTTTCTCCTATTAGTTTTAAATGGGCTGCATTGTAACTTCATTGTGTGTCCCCTAATCTTTCTACTGTTTGAAGGAGTAAAAAACTGATCTATGTTTACCTGTTCCACTCCATTCATTATTTTATAGACCTCTGTCATATCTCCACTCAGCCATCTTTTTTCCAAGTTGAAAACCCTAATCTTTTAAGTCTCTCCTCAAAGGGGTATCCTTCCATCCCCTTTACCATTTTGGTGGCTCTTCTCTGTGCCTTTTTTAATTCTGCTATATCCTTTTTAAGATACGGAAACCAGAATTGCACACAATATTCAAGGTGCAGTCACACCATGGAATGATACAGAGGCATTAATATCCTCTGTTTTATTCTCCATTCCTTTCCTTATGATGTCTAGCATTCTATTTGCTTTCTTGGCCGCCGCTGCACACTGGGTGGAGGGTTTCAGCGTATTATCCATGATGACGCCTAAATCCTTTTCCTAGGTCATGGTTCCTAATGTGGAACCTTGAATCGTGTAACCGTAGTTTGTGGGGGACAACAGAAGAATAAAGACGCAAGCTTGGAGGAAGTAAAAGGACAACATCTCAGCAACATGAGAGCCCCCATTTTCTCTCCATTGGCTCAGAGAAATGTGCAGGTAGCAGAACCAGTGCAGCACTGATTTACTGAACTTTCTGCTCACAGATAATGTCAAGGACCATGAATAACCTATGCACCACTGATAGGTTGAAAGCACATGACATATATGTTAATTTCAGAGCAGAAGAACTACAAACAGCTGTGGATGCATTTTTGGGAGCGTGATCCTCAGAGCTGACTGGAAATGTTACTATTTTGGTTTCAGCTGTATTGCAATGATGACAAAACTATCAAAAGGACCATCAATGGGAGAAGGTTGATGTAAAAGACCAGTAGGGACCTCCTTTGCTTGCAACTCTTAGCAGTTGTTTATGTCTCTCATGCAAGCCTTTAGTGAGCAAAACAGACCACCTGCACATACAGGACAAGAAAGTGGTAACAGCTGCGAAAGTAACTTCCCTGTCATTGGGTGGGATAAGTGCTACATGTGTACAATCAATAGCTAGGGTTACCTTAGGTAGGCCAGGAATGATTTTAATGTTTGCTTTTAGGCACCCCCCCCCCCCAACTGTTGCCTGTCATTAGGAAAAGAATTGTAAATCCAAACCTGGCTCCTCAGGACCCATAACACCTGATGGAGGCATCAGGAAACCGTGAATGGTTCATTCCACCATCTATGCCCACAGGTAACTCGGATTCCACCTATACCAGGACAGGAGGAATCCCATGTTAGAGAAATGCATGGCAAAAGGACTGCTGCATTTTTTTAGCTGATGTGGGGGGTGGATCAAGGGAAAAGATTTCTGGCTCTTTAATGTGCATTAAGTGGAATGCAGCGACCGCAGGTATACTTACTGCCTCTTGATGTGGCATGCTGAGGTAAGTTTATAAGGGGGCACCTAATTAAAGTGTGTTTCAAGGAGCCAATTCAGGGGCAGCCCAACCATTAAGCAAAACTAGGTGAGGCCTAGGCAGCTTCTGCGGGCCAGCAAAAAACAACACCAGTCAACCCAAGAGATGTAAAGAGCCATCAGCATATTCTTTTACCTGCAGAGAAAGTGGGCCCACACATACATACAAAGCAAAGTTTAATATTTAAAAAGCATGATGTCCAATTATACAGTTTTACAGCATTGTTGTAGGAGGGATTGTGGGTTTTTTTCAATTATTTATTTTCAATTTTGCAATGATACAAAAATATACAAACTTGCTCGGGAAAAAGGGCAATTGGCAGAAAAAAAGATTACACTAATCATGAAAAGAAGAAAAAAAAAAGAAAACATGAACATCTTACATCATTCCAGTCTCCACTCTAGCCCACAATTGGGGGGGGGATTACAAAAGAAAAACAGATTTCACAATCGATACTATCAAAGGAAAACATAAGCAGATCAACAGCCTGAAGACTAAACTTCACGGAGGTCAGGCGTCCATAGACCCTAAGGAGGTCAGAGAGCAAGCATTTAAAAAGAATACCAATCGTGAAGGATAAAGAAACACATATGAAACAGTTAAATATTTTAATTTGATAAAGCATTTACAGGGCTATTTGAGAAAATAAAGATTTCCAAGCTACAAGACCTGGGGCCGAAAGAGGAGAAACTCTCTTTTACCACTCTGGGTCTCTCCAGCTAAGTAAACCTCGAAAACGTATATTCTGTTTTTTTGAAAAACATTTTCAAAAACCAATCACAGTCAGAGATTAATGCAAAGGTAATCAAAAATGTAGAGCAGGCATGTCCAACTTCGAACAGGTCGTGATCTACTTTTTCCGGCCAAAAGTGCCGGTGATCTACCACCACGACAATTAAGTTTCAAATTAGTTTCAAATTAAATTTTAACCCAATAAAGTTGGAGGATTCTCTCCCCCCCCCCCCCCCATTTTTAATGAACCTTCTGTCATTTATTTGGATGTGATCAGCTGTTAAGCAAATTAAGCAAAAACAAAACAGAGAGACGAACTGCGAGGGGAAATGGAAAGCACATTTTTTCTTAAACTTTTATTGAGTAATAACTTTCTTTAACTTTTATTGAGTAATTTGTGTTAAATTTAGGTTGAGTATTGATCCAGGCTGATCTTGCACAATCTTTAATATTTCACTCTTGCTCATTAGTGAGACGTCTGAGCCTGCATTTCATCTACCAGCTTTTTGAAGTTGGGTGAATATTGCGTGAGGGCCAGTCTCAGAAAATCCTGGAGATGTTCATCTGTCATGTTGGAACGTTGTGTACTCTTTGTCATTTTCAGATGGGAAAACGCAGATTCACACAAATAAGTTGAACCGAAACAGGAGTGTGCAGCTTCACTGCATCTTCTCAAGTTGGGAAATTTGTCTCTAGGCACTAGCTTCCAAAACGATTCTTGCTCAGCACGGGTCTTGAGAAAAATGTCATTTTTAGGGGTTAATATTTCGTTTTCAAGAGATGGCTTGTTCAATGAGTAATTTTTACTGATAGCAGCTGCAGTTTCTTTAATGTCCACATCTACTTTGAATGAGTATGACAAGTACTCCACAACTGTTCCAATTTTTTGGAAGTCACAGAACGTATTTTCAAATTCCTGGATAACAGAACAGATTTCTGTCACATACTTCTGGTTCTGAAAAACAAAATTTGGATATTGTCCCAGATGGTCCTGCATATTAGGAAAATGATCAAAAGTGTTGTTTGCAAGGTCAGTCATCATTAGCTCAAATTTGCTCTTGTAGGATGAAACTATACTCATCATCTCGCCAATGCATTTGTTTTTACCTTGTAGTTCAAGGTTCATATCACTTAGTTCGCCTGTAAAGTCAGCGAGAAATGCCAGATCACATAACCACTCCTCATCTTCCAACACTGCTTGGTCATCTCCCCTCTCCTTCAAACAACTTCTTATTTCATTCAGCAAATCACAAAATCTTTGCAGAAATTTGTGCCTACTTAGCCACCTTACATCTGTGTGCAAAATGATTTCCGCTGCCCCTTCATCAAGAGTAAGATTGAAAAGCCGTCTTTGAAGTGATCTTCCACGAACTGAATTTACAATTTCGAAAGTGATGTCCATGACAGTCTTTGTATTGAGTCTCTTGCTTGCCAAAACTTGCTGGTGAATGATGCAGTGGTAAGAAAGGAAATCTGGGAAGTCGTCATGCTGTCTACAGAGGGCTATGAAACTGTTAACCTCACCTGTCATTGCTCTTGCTCCATCAGTAGTGATGGAAACAAGTCTATGCAATGGAAGATTACACTTTGTCACAAAAGAATGGAAAGAACTGAATATTTCCTGACCGGTAGTTCTCCCTTTTAAAGAAATCATTCCAAGTAGTTCTTCTTTAACACTGAAGTCTTCAAAAACCATCCGGATAAAGACTAGTAACTGGGCTATGTCTCTTTATGTCTGTAGATTCATCCAGTTGGAGTGAGAGAAAGCAACACAATTGAAACATCCTCCAACAATTGTTCAGTTGTGTCTCCACACATCTTTTCTATTCGCCGCATGACGGTGTTTCTTGACAATTGTACATCTTGAATAGCAGCTATGATCTCTTTCTTATTTTTAAATCCTTCAAAAAGATTGTCAGCTGTTTCAAGAAAACAATCTTTTACAAATTCCCCTTCAGTGAAAGGTTTGCGTTTCTTTGCGATCAGGTTGTTGACCCTGAAGGATGCTATGGTTGCATTGACCGAATGTGACCTTGGCTTCGCCATCAACTGCTGCTGAGTAGCCAATTTCGATTTAAGTTCTTTGAGCTTCAGTTTACGAATTTCACATTTGGGCGGAAAATCAGCATCAAACTTATTGCTATGCAGAGCCTTATAATGACATTCCAGATTACCCTTTTTGGGCAAGGATACTGGGGCATTACAAATTAGACAACAACACTTGTCTTTGACCATGATGAAGAAGTAGTCCATTTCCCATTAATCATGAAAGTGGTAGGGTTTGCTCTTCTTTGGAACACTCATCTTTGTTATACCGGAGTGGCTGGATGTAAGAAGGCCAAATCTGCTAAGTTAGTATAAACACTGGCTGAATCTGGTCCAAAACTGTCACTGTCCCAAAATATTAAAGATCAACAGGAACTGAAGACCTCTGAATTATGTGCAATATAAGGACTGGAGATGCCAAAACCACACATGCAGTTCTAAAAGTAAAAATAAGAATTCATCATACTGGCACCAATAATCAAATACCACCAAACAATCATCAAAAAACTCAAACACCTGTCCAGCAAACCAGATAAAATCAAATACCGCTAAAAAAGTTCAAATACCACCACACGCGATTTAATAAATTCTGCACACAGTGTAGAATCAACACAAAGGCAAGGCAAAATAAAATTGCAGTGTAGAATCAACGCAAAGGCTAGACAAAATAAAATTGTAGAGGCAAGCAAAGGTCACAGTGGTTTGAACCAATTTGAAGGCAAGGCATAGGGAAGTTAGAACAAAATTGGAAAAGCCTGCCAAAATTACCAAATTCTTGACACTTTGTTGTATCTGCCTGAAAATGTTTAATGAAAGCGAACTATAAAGTGACCAATGACCAGCACACGACACAACTAATATTGTAAGTGTATTCAGGTAAAGCCCAGGCGAATGGATATCGCCCAGTATATAACACCCTTCTAAGGGGTGTTGGGGCGGGGGCAGGAATGGGTGATTCTGAGAGGCAGGAGACCATGTATGACACCAGGCCTGTGGCGTCTTGTTGCGGGGCACAAGCGGTGGCCCCCTGGGGTACCCACAAACTATTGTCACGAAAACAACAAGCGCCCCCAATACGCCCACAGGCAAGATTCCCGCAGGCAGGGAAAAAAGACAGGCAAAGGATCAGCAGCAGTGGCGGCAAGCCCTTGGCAGACGACCTGCCGGCACAAGCTCTCTCCTAGCGACGGGGCGAGCTGCTGGAGAAATGGAGCCAAGTGGGGCTGGCAATCTACCTCTGACCCCTCCGCGATCTACAGGTAGATCGCGATCTACCTGTTGGACATGCCTGATGTAGAGGGAATAATAGCCTCTAAATCAGAGCTTTTCAACATAACTGATACATTTAATATGTCGACCTGTTGAAGACAATTGGCTTCAGCAGAGCAGGAAATGTTTTTCCAGTAGGCAGGTAATATATTTTCATCATAGGTGGGTGGAATTCAGAGAGAACCCCAAGAATCTCAATTAAATAAGCCTTAACCATATCTCTACTACTAGAAAAAATCACCATAAATGCAGAAACTTCCAAAATCTATATTTGAACAAATTTTTGTTGGATGGAACAGCAGGAGAAAAAGACTTATCACTCTCGAATGCTGATAACATCCTTTTTTTCAGAAAAAAAGCTCAAAGAACCACACTTATCTTATAAAAAGCAAATGCTTTTAACAGGAATGCATTCCAGTGAAAGCTCGACTCAAATCAGAAAAGGAAGATCCCCAGAATCACGACATGCACATTTTGAATCCAAACATGAACTCTGTATCAAGTGCCACTGGGTAGTATCATATTAAAGGGCTTCTTTCAGACTGCCATAAAACACCAAAGTCTCGATATTTCAGAAGTCTGCACGTTAAATGATTGGCAATTAGATATCATGTGCATTCATTTGAGCCACCAATCCAAATGAAGGGATTATGCCACATCATAGGGGAAACCCTACAATGACTGGTCCATTCTACATCAAGCTGAGCCAATCGATCTCCCGATTGAGACCGTAAGGATGAACAGTATTGAGTCGATAAATCCAACGTTGTTCCAGCCACTGAAGTTTAAACACCCGATTGCCACCCCAGGGGTCAATGGGAACATAAACAATAACTGTCCACAAAAAAATCTTCAAATTTATGTGATAGCGCCAAACAATGTTCCAGATCAAATTGTGCAGCCAATGTAAAGTAACTGACATGGGCAAACCAAAAGATAAACCACATGCTTAGAAGTTCATGTGGTGTGCCATGAATGCCTGAAAGAAAAATCCTGCAGGAAAGATTCAAGGCGTGTGTCCGAGAGTATTAAAGTACAATAAGTACATTGACTGCATGGTACATGACAAGAAGATTCCCCTAAAAATTGTGGGGATCGGTCCATTGGTGAGGCTGAATTCACTAAAATGTTCCTTAAATTAAAGCCCCTCGAATAGGCAATGGCCAGTGGTTTGGCAAAACAAGGATGAAGGCTCAATATTGACCAATGTTTTCATAGCAACTTGACCACC
Source organism: Ichthyophis bannanicus (assembly GCA_033557465.1). NCBI lineage: Eukaryota > Metazoa > Chordata > Amphibia > Gymnophiona > Ichthyophiidae > Ichthyophis > Ichthyophis bannanicus. The sequence continues at coordinate 1,088,094,107 of CM066032.1, read as the reverse complement.
CGAAAAGAATTATACATAAAGGGTAACACTCCCAGAATAGAATCCAATTCATGAGCAGTAGAAACATTTGAATGATTGTTTTGATGCACATTGGCATTGGTTAGATATTTGTTTTCTGCCGATCAGAAGGGTAACCCCTGGCTTGTAGATGGGAACATAAATCTTTAGCACAAATATGAAACTGTTCCACAGAGGAACATAACCTCCGTATCCTTAAAAATTGACCTAAGGGGAGGCCTCTTCGGAGAGAACCTGGATGACAACTATGAAAGGGAAGTCAAAAGAATCTTTAATAAATGATTTAACCAAAGCAGCTTCCTGCTTCAAAAAATGTCACAAAATTGCGATAACGTTTCCAATACCGAACCCCTGCACGAGACAATAGGTCTACCGGGAGGATGGCTAATAGATTTATGTATCTTGTGCACTGTATAAAAAAACGGTACTTTGGGAAATTGAACACAAAGCAAATTCTTCTCTTTCAAGGTGATCCAACCTGCCGTATATGTTGACGATGTCAAAGAAGAAATTTGTTACTGTAAAGACAATGTGGGATCAGATGATAATTTCCTATAATAATGGTCATCACCAAGCTGGTTCCTAATGCCCATAGAATAAGCCTCTTGGGTTTGAAGAACCACAGCACCTCCCTTATCCGCACCTTTAATTACCAACTGATCATCAGTGGCTAATGATTTCATTGCCAGTCTGTGTTTGGTTAAATCATTTATTAAAGATTCTTTTGATTTCCATTCTCAGTTGGAGGCTTTGGATCATCAGATGGAGGAAGTTTGGTTGGTCACATTGGCTGTTTCTTCCTTATATACTAATATTGATCAACCAGAAGCCATGTTTTTGTTATCTACTCTCTTTAGCTTTGCGCCATCATGATTACCCAAACAATTTTTGTTGGATTTGATGGAACTTGTTCTCATGCATAATTATTTCCTTTTTGAAGGGGATTATTTTTTGCAGATGTTTGGCATAGCTATGGGGGCCACGGTGGCATCATCGTTAGCCACGTTGTATCTGTCTGATATGGAAGAGCATTTTATTTATCCTTCTTTGTTTTTTCAGCATGTGCTTTTTTGGTGCAGGTTTTTAGATGATATCTTTTTTATATGGCTATCGACTCATGATGAATTGCTTAAATTTCTTGTTTGGCTTAATATTATTAAGACAAGCCACCAATCCAAATAAAGGGATTACCCCACATCATAGGGGAAACCCTACAATGATTGGTCCATTCTACATCAAGCTGAGCCAATCGATCTCCCAATTGAGACCGTAAGGATGAACAGTATTGAGTCTATAGATCCAACGTTGTTCCAGCCACTGAAATTTAAACACTGAATTGCCACCCCAGGGGTCAATGGGAAGATAATCAATAACTGTCCACAAAAAATCTTCAAATTTATGTGACAGCTCCAAACAATGTTTCACCATCGGAGCAGTGCGAGTCCGTGATCGGATGCGTGAAGCATGCTCACCTAAACGGATCCTGACAGATCGAATTGTGAGGCCAATGTAAAGTAACTGACATGGGCAAACCAAAAGATAAACCACAAACTCAGAGGTGCATGTGGTGTGCCTGAAAGAAAAATCCTGCAGGAACGTTTGGATTCGAAACGTGCATGTCGTGATTCTGGGGATCTGCCTTTTCTGATTTGAGTTGGGCTTTTACTGGAACGCATTCCTGTTAAAAGCATTTGCCTTTTATAAGATAAGTGTGGTTTTTTGAGCTTTTTTCTGAAAAAAATGGATGTTATCAGCATTCGAGAGGGATAAGTCTTTTTCTCCTGCTGTTCCATCCGACAAAAATTTGTTCACATATAAATTTTGGAAGTTTCTGCATTTATGGTGAATTTTTTCTAGTAGTATTTATATTAATCACTTCATAGGTTTTATGATTATTAACCATATTTTTGGCAGATTTTAAAGATGAACACAAATTCGCCTGCCTAGCAACATTTTCCAGATATTCAATTTTAGCTTTCAGTAATGTAGTGTTTTTCGCAAAGGCTTCGGTGTACGTTTCCATTCGAGTCGACTAACAACAATTCAGAAACAGAATTTTGAAGAGTACTAATATCCTCAGCGTTGTTATGGCTGAGAGCAGTATTAGCCTACACTTGAATGTTCAAAGTTTATACTTGCAGTATTATGGCTTCTCCAAGCTTCTTTATCACTGACCATATAGATTCCAAGGTGAACTGTTCGGGACGTTCAAGCAAGAAAACAAAGAACCACCTGTAGGATCACCACTCAACAAAGAACCATTCACGACCTCCGGGGGCTATCCTGCAGCTGAAACAGACGCTATTATTCTCTCTCCATTGGAGTGCATGCCGCCTGGATGACCCAGTGGAGTCACAAGGATCACTGTGTTAAGTCTGAGAGCTGGCCCCTGCAGAGAAACCGGCACACCACCTCTAGATGCATTGGGAATCTGCTGCCCGCCAGAACATTCAGTGGTGCACAACACCTATGAGGGTCTCCGAACATTGGGAGGGGTCAGATCTGAGCCTGAGTAAGATGCCGAGTGCTCCAACTCCGGCATTAAAGCAGCCAGGCATGCTGCTCCCATAACAGGTTGATGTTCCTGACCAACAAGGTAAGAGTCCAAAGGACCAGTCTGAGCAGATGGGGTAGAGGGGGTCTCCCAGGCAGCCAGGGGCAGCTTGCCTGGCCTTGCCTTCCTCTTTCCCATTCAAGGAAAGACGTCAGAACAATTGTGACCTGCATCCACCATCTTGAAATCCCCCCTCACATGATTGTAATCTGCTCAGAGGGGTTGTGTCTTGATGATCATGATTGTTGAATTTAATGATCAAACATTTCATTGGGGGTGGACATACCCTTCCACTGGCTCTGGGGCTGTGTTAACCCTTATTTATAAAGATAAGTAGGTGCCTACTTGCCTTTATAAAATGTTAGGGGCTCTTTTACTAAAGCAAGTTTGGGCTTTGCACCCACCATGGGTTTATCACTGGAAAAACCATGCGGTGGATGCAAAGCCTGTGCAGTAAATTCAGGGGGCATGCCCTGCATTTACCGCACAGGACAGTGAAATACTGCATAGGCCTTCATGCCTTGCCTTGGAAAGGAGCCAGGGAGCACTTGCGTTCACTGCTAAGAAAGGAAATGCAAATCCAGAACTGAGCAGGCCCCCCCCCCCTGCGATAACCCCCCAACGTGTCTCTCCCATGAAACATTCCCTTCCCCCGGGATCATCCCTCCTCATTGGTACCTCTTTTCAGGACTACCATGGCCAGAAAGCCTTCCAGCCATGGAGGCCATGCAAAGGGGCCCACCAACGCCACTGTCTACAAGCACCCCCCCCCCCCCCACCAAAACCTACCCGGGGTCCAAATGAATCATCCTTGGTGGTCTAGGGGTGATCTAGGCAGGAGTGTTCTCCCTCCTCTTCTGCCATGGCTCCAGCAGTCTTCAAAATGACACTGGGATTACCTCGTGCTCGTCTCACAACCCCTAGTAGTAGTGCTGTAAGACTAGCATATGGTGATCCCAATGTCATTTTGAAGTCTGCTGGAGCCAAGGCAAGGGTATAGGGAGACCACTCCTGCCCCAATCACCCCTAGACCACCAGGGATGACCCAGTTGGACCTTGGGTAGTTCAGAAGGAAGGGGTGTGGGTGTGCTATGGGGGCATGGGAGCTTGTACACAGTGGTGTTGGTAGACCCCTCTGCAGGGCCTCCATGGCCAGAAGACGTTTCGGCCATGGTGGTCCTGAAAAGGGGTACTGATGGGGGAGTGATCACAGGGAAAGCTCCTATGGGGAGACCAGATCACCAGTGGGGCATTGGCTGTAGCCGTGCTACTGCACAACCGGTGGCACAGCTGAACTTATCGCTACCTCTTGGGGTGGCAGTGATTGCAGCCATGCTATCGGCAGCCATGGAGAATGCTAGCTATTGCTGGTCAACATGCCCCCTTGGCGCCCCATCCTGCCCTCCTTCCACTGTCTGCATTTGCCCAACAGTAGCGATTACTATGGATTTAGTGCATGTTAAAAGACTCCCTTAGTGTGAGTGACATAATACATGCCTAAACTTAAGACATGGCCATTTACACCAGCCTATGTACTTGAAAAATATAGATGTGGGCATTTAGCTGATATAAATGTCCACATCTATATTTTTCAAGTACATATGCAAATTATATTATTTATAATCTTTGTGCATACTTGCATGCTCTACCTATGTACATACGTATCAGCAAAATACTCACCTTGATGCCATAGTGCATACCTTTAATGCTGGTTGGTATTTTATAGATCACTTACACATGTGTGTGGCCACATACAAGCAGAAATAACTTTATAAAATTATCAAAGTCCTGTGCTACTGGCTGCGTAAAAAGTTAGCATATGCTAATGAAAGAGGCACATTCTCTTCCCACTCTGCCCATTTCATGCTCTCCTTACATGCTACACACAAAGCACAACTTTAGCACATGGAAGACAGTACCATGCACCAGTGCTGTTAGCATTACTAAAACAAAGATCCTGACAACTGGCAAAAATCAGTCATTTCATCCATGATGGAGAAGAACTTTAGCCTACTTAGATCAATAATCAAAAATGAAATGACAAGTAGTCAAAAACTCCAATGGCACATTGCTCTTGGCAGAACTGCTGTGAAGGACCTAGACAAGATTTTCAAGTGCAGAGATATCTCTCTACATATGAAGATTTGACTTGTCCAAGTTATGGTATTTTCAACAGTGTCATGTGGGTGTGAAAAATGGTCAGTGAAGAAGACAGGAAGAAAATCAATGACTGAATTATAGTGCTGGTGAAGAATGCTGTGTATACCATGGACGGTCTGAAGAACAAATCAATTGGTAGTAGAGGAGATCAAACCTAAGCTTTCCTTAGAAGATCAAATGAAAAGACATGTTAACATGATTCAAAAGATGTGAATGCATTTCCATTAAAGATAAGTGCACTTCCAGACTAAGCCTATTGGTTACTAAGAGCCAATAAAAAACCCATTCAGTCACTGGCTGGTTAAGGCACACAGAGAGCCTGCTCATACAGGTAGCAAGCTCCAGATAATATTGGGAAAGAATGTTAAAAAAATGGTTAAAGTATATTTTAACCAACGTGTAAGGGAGATGTGCAAAAATATCTTCTCAGAATATTCAAATAATAATTTCCACCAACAACTGGTCTTACGGAGGCAAGATAGTGACATAGCAGCTGCACAGGGGGCTGTATGGAGAGGTTCCCTTGCACTTACCAGAATGCCTTGTAAGAGGAAGGGGAAAGCCACAGTGCTGGTGTCTGCTTCCACGCCGAAGGCTTTGGTGCAGTCTACCCTTCCATTTGCAATGCCTGGCCCGATGCTGCAGACTAACTTGGCTCAGTCTGGTGTTCTAACATTGGATGCTAGCTTAAGTGGGGTGTCTTTGAGCCCCAAGCAACAAATAGCCCATCACCGCCACAACCAGCAACAGCTAAGGAGAAGCAGGGAGATTCCGGAGAAGTATCACAGAGTTTTTCTCCTTGAGTGGAGCTTCCCACGGCAACTGAAGTGTCTTTGGAGGCTTCAGTGAAATCGCCGGTTTGGAGATATTGTTTGGCGGTGGCTGATAGACCGGCTGTTGTAATGCTGGGAGAGTTGTGGGATGCCATCAAAGCTGTGGATACCTCCTTGGCTGATTATGCAGGCAAATTTCAAGTTCCAGTAGATCAAGTGGTGGCTAAGACTGCGGGCTGTGAGGCTACTCTGGCTGAACATGCTACTAGGTTGTAATGTCTGGAAACTGCCCTGGAAGACCTTCGTTCTGCGAGCAATGCTCAGTTAAGGGACAAGGAAGTCCTGAATAGGAAGGTCTTGTTCCTGGAAAATCGAGTTCAGATGAACAATTTAAAGTTTTTAAACTTTCCTAAATGCCCAGTTATACCACCTTTGGACATGCTTAGGAAGTACTTGGGAGAAGTACTTAAGATCTCTGGGGACACTGTTCCACTGATTGTTTGGGCTTGGTATCTGTCCCTGAGTCCTCTGGTTCGGGGTGCTGAGGGAGGACCTGGACCAGTGCAACCCTCTGATGTAGGGTTTTTGAAGTCATTATTAGAGATGGTTATGGGAAGAACAAGCTCAGTAGTATGATTTGCCTTTGTGTCAAACTAAACAGTTCTGATCTAATGAGGAACCAAATCTCCGTGTATTACAAACATTTTTTGTTGGAGCTGCCAGCCCAGTGAAAAGAACAAGTCAAATCATCACCGTGGTCACTCATTTTAATAAATTAAACGTTTTCTAAAAAAACAGCTTATCCCTTGTACTTAGCTGGTTAACGACGTATTTTCAGGCTGTTCAGAACACCACAGGAACCAACGACGTGACACATTTCGGGTTCAAAAATTTAGTAACCCCTTAAAACTTGACTATTCAATTTTGTTATTAAATCCAAGCTTATGAACTATTTGAAGTTTATAAATCCACCATAGTTCATGCTGGATTAACAGACAATTATACATGTCACCTCACAGGGATGAAAGAATATGTTCAATAGCTGTAATCGTGAGAGCAGTGAAAGTGTACTGTTTAAGCAGTGGGAAACCAAAGAAGCTTCAGTTCTTTCTATGCGTATGTAGTTGGGATGTTTGATAATTCCGACTTTGACATATTGAGTGGTTTTACCCATATAACTGAGATTACAGGAGAACTTAATTACATATACATTCTCTGTGGTTTCACATGTGCTTTCAGATTTTAAGAGGTAACATGGTGCGGTCTGGCAAAGAGAAACCATTATCTGAGAGACTGTGGGCACTTAGCGCAAGCATCAAATGGCTGAGGTTACTGCATATTGTCATTTTAGGATCTGGAAGATTTATAAGCAGAAGTACAAATGATGACATATATTCTGAGTTCTTCTAAAGGCAAAACTAGAAGTATTATCATTATTTAGCTCACACCAGTCCTGTAGTAGGTCAAGGCACGTTACAATCAGATACTGTAGGTATTTCCCTGTCCCCGGAGGGCTTACAATCTAAGGTTGCACCTGGCGCAATGGAGGTTTAAATGACTTGCCCAAGGCCACAAGAGAGTCAGTGGGATTTGAACCCTGTTTTCTTTTTTGTTTTTAAATTGGCTCTCTGTATTTTCAGTACTGTTCCCTTGTTTTCCCATCAGTGAGAGTCCTGTGGTTCTAATTTGTATGAGAGTGGGAGGCCTCCTGCTGGAGCGCTTGTGTATATGCTGCCAGGGTAGTCTGTGATGCAGTTCGGCTAGTGGTGGTAGCAGCACAGTGGCTGTGGATGGGATGGCTCTTGTATAGCAGAGGAGGAGGTTTAATAGGAGCAGAGTGACGAGGAAGTAATGGGAGGCTCACATGGTGAATCCTGTGTCCTGGGTTCCATGCGTGCAGTTGTGGAGGCAAAGCTATCTTTGCAGAGGAGCCGAGCAGTGAGTCAGTGCAAAGTTTGAGTCTGGGAAGCAAAAAAAGATGCTTACCTAGGACTGGCAGCAGCGCTGGGCAAAATTCAGGTGGGGACTCCCTATGGCGTGACCCTTAGGCACGGGCGCACCTTGATAGTAGACTTGATTAAAAAGGAGCCTGGGGGTGCTCAACAATGATGTCAGCAGTGTGGGAGCAGCTTACCTCCATGTTGTTAAGTCCTGCGGTTCTGAGAGCTGTGTATCATTGGTGTTAGTGGGTCTGAGTGGGTTCGCAGAAGAGTGTGGCTGGGTTAGGGAGAGTGCATGCATGTGTGTGAGGCTCCTGATGGCTTCTGAGCACCTCGGTGGTGGATTTATTTATTTATTTTATTTAACAATTTTAATATACCGTTTTATCATAAAATCAAAGCAGTTTACATATATAACTCACACAATTACAGAGAATGTATTATGGAACTCAGGGAGGGGGTGACATGCAGGGGACGCTCTGGAGCATAACTTATTTACAACAGAACATATATACAAACAGTGTGTGGTGGAAGTCCTGTGGTCAGGGTGTCAAGTGTTTTCATTGAAATGTTCAATGAAGAGGAAGGTTTTTAGTTGCTTTCTGAAGTCTTTTATGTTGGTGGTGGACCTTAATTTCTCAGGGAGAGAGTTCCAGATGGCAGGTGCAGCAAGTGAGAGTGCCCTCCTCATGGTAGATTCGTTTGCTTTTGTGTATGAGCAGGGTATTGGAATAGTATCAATGGTGCTCTGTCTCCTTGGTCTATTATTGGGTTTGGTGCAAATCATCTCCTATAGGACTCCAGCTGACATGATATTTCTGATTTTGAAAATGGTCAGATCAGATTTATATTTGGCACGGGCGGTAATTGGAAGCCAATGGAGCTGATGCAAGAGGGGCGTTGTGTGATCTTGCTTATTTGATCCAGTGATTACTCTGGCGGCAGATTTATGGACTAGTTGTATAAATTATGTAGTTTGTCTTGGTAGCCCTTGATAAAGGAAGTTGCAGTAGTCTAGTACTGGTGTTATGATGGCTTGACAGACTGTTCGGAAATGGTCTTGGCTGAGGAAGGGTCTGAGTCTTCGAATGGTGGCAAATTTGTGTAAAGCATTCCTAGTGGTTCTGTTGATGTGTGGTTGTAAGCTCAGGTGGCGGTCGAGGGTGACTCCAAGGTATTGGACTTCATCTTTTATTAAGATGGCAGTGTGAGCCACATTGATTGAAGTAGGAGGATAAAGGAGGCATTGCGTGTGATGATTACGGCCTCTGATTTTTTAATGTTGATATATAGGTTGTTGTTGGAAAGCCAAATGGTGATCTCCTGGAGACATTTTAATATGGTTGTATAGTCTGGGGAGTCCAGGCGGATTGGGGTGTAAGCCATGATGTTGTCTGCATAGATGGCATAATGTATCTTGTGCTTTTTTGAAGATATTACAGACTGGTTTTATGTATATGTTAAAGAGAAGGGCAGACAGGGAGGACTGATTAAAATGGAACCTGGGGGCACTCAACGATGATGTCAGCAGCATGGGAGGAGCTTTCCTCCATGTTGTTAAGTCCTGCGGGTCTGTCCTTTGTTCTGAGCTGTGTATCATTGATGTTGGTGGGTCCGGGTAAGTTTGAAGAAGAGTGTGGCTGAATCGGCGAGAGTGCGTACATGTGTATGAGGCTCCTGATGGTTTCTGTGCACCTCAGCCTTTTTTTTTAAACTTTACTTTTAAAGCAGAATGTTCTTTGCGCGGGGCCCCTGAAACACGGGGCCCTGTGCAAAAAACATTCTTGCTCAATGGACGGGCCGGCCCTAATTGAGATGTTTAAATTCCTCCGTGGCATAAATGTTCAGGGAGAGAGCCTCTTTCAATTGAAAGCAAGTTCTGCTACGAGGGGACATGGGATGAGGGTGAAGGGAGATAGATTCAGGAGTGATATGCGGAAATATTTCTTTACGGAAAGAGTAGTGGATCCGTGGAATAGTCTCCCAGTAGAGGTGGTAGAGATGAGGACAGTAACTGAATTCAAAAAAGCATGGGACAAACACAGAGGATCTCTAAAGGTAAAAAGGGGACTGTTGTAGCTGTTGATATGGAAGGACAGACTAGATAGGCCATGTGGTCTTTTTCTGTCATCATATTTCTATGTTTCTATTTCTAAATAGTCCCTTCTCCATACATCATAGAGTTTACAGTCTAGTCTGATTGAGTCACAATGCTTGAGAAGGCTATGCATGGAAATGGTGGTAGAAGTAAACAAGGGAAGTCAGTTGATCCTCCCATGAGATCTAGGGCCAGCAGCAGCACTAGTGCAGAGGAACAGAAAAAAAATGGTCTCCAATCCCCTATAGTCTACCAGCTTGTGGTACCAACAGCTGTAGTACCCAGTGGAAATATGAGAGACCAGTTTTCTGCTCCCATCTCCATAGTGCAGGATGGAGGGTGGGGGATAATGGAGTTACTTACCTGTAACAGGAGTTCTCCGTGGACAGCAAGATAAGCTAGCCACACTTGGTGATGTCATCTGAGAGCGCCAAGACGGAAGTACTCTCTATAACTCAGAAGGGCTTTCCGCCCTTCTGAGCATGGGCCAACTGGCCCCACCCCCCTGCCCGCCCCTAGCTAGCCAGTACGTCACTAGCTGAGCCTTTTGCCGCTAGGAGGCGGGCACCAGGACAGAGGCCGACCCCTTCCCAAGGGAGGTGGGCGGGTACATGTGGCTGACTTATCCTGCTGTCCATGGAGAACTCCTGTTACAGGTAAGTAACTCCATTTTCTTCTAGGACAAGCAGGATGAGTCAGCCACACTTGGTGCCTCCCAAGTTGCCATGCGCTGTGGTGGATGGGGGAAGGCCGAGACACTTCCTCAGGGCTAGCATGTGCCCTTGTGGTACAGCATGTTGCAGCAAGAACATGTAGATCTGTAGTGGCGATGCATGCATGTGCAGTAGCCGCGTCGTGAGCGGGTGCAGTTACCAGGCACCATACAACAGCTTGCAGTCGCGATGCATGCATGTGCAGAGGGTGTAGTTGCAAGGCACACCTGTGCGGTAACAGAGATGTAGGCACATCAAGCAGGGTGGGAGTCACCGCAATGAAGAAGCAACGGCATCAATATCGCTGACCACGAGAGTGGTGCAAACTGGAGCATTAATACATCACTAATAAGAGAGGCTTCTCTTTTTCGCCTTTTTTTTTTTTACTCAACGTGTAGTCAACTCTGGAACCGTTAGTGTAGCAGAATAACCGGGACTGGGAATCGCTGCTTGGCCCAATACAAGCATTGGGGAACCTGTGTCTTTGGGGAGACATGACCTAGATTGGCCACTGTTGGAAACAGAATACTGGGCTTGATGGGCCTCGTTCTGACCCAGTATGGCATACCTTACGGTCTATGCTATCAGTGAAGTGATCGCTGCACGCAGGGATAGCAAGGCAGCATCGGCTGTGCTATAAGAGTGGTATGAGGTTGATCCTTAAGTCCGCGGTGTCCATAAGTCAGTTCCGGGCCCGGGCGGCATGTGGAGGTGGCAGTCCAGATTGTTGGGGCTGCCTGACGACAAGAACTAATGACCTTATACTTCTCGTTCCGGCCACTGCGTGAGGTGCACACATTACCGTTGGTGTTCTTGGACGGTATGTACCGGTGCCTGGGTGATGGGATAGTTCCTGTTGCAAGGTCTTGTGGCCTTGCGGATGTGTGCTACATGAGCAAGATGCAGGGAGGACCTTTGGGGATGCGTGTATCGTGTGTGCACCCCTGACATGGCTTTCATCCTCGCTTGTATCTGGGCAGATGGAGATGCAGGCGGAGTCCCTAGGGGTGTAGTCCGCTGGGACTGGGTGGCCAGGCTTGTGCACTGTTCAGTGTATGTCCTGGGTGTACAGTTGCACAGGGCCGTGAAGCTTTCCAGAGCATCTATGTGAAATAACTTTCCTGCAGATCTATTTCAGATCATTATGTCATGGCACAGTGGTGGGCTGTCGAGAGCAACGGCCTCGAGGAGGCTCCCACTCGGTGTTGGGGACTGCATGCCGGAGGGAGCCACAGCAGCCATTCAGTCGTGATGCATTGGTAGGTAGAAGACCGCAGGGTCGGGTCTGGGTCACAACCTGTCAACAGGGTCAGGCTCCTGGGGGAGAAATGCACTGATACCGGACAGTGAGCATGATGAAGGGCATTGTCCATTTTAATAGTCGCACTTCCTGTTCTCCACATGGTGAGCAGATCTATTTGTGGTCAGCCCCCACTGATGGAGGATGCCTAAGGGTTGAGCTCCTACATGATTCCAAGTGGAAGGACTGCCTGGAGCATCCATTCCCTTACCGTCCAGGCCCTGGAGTGCAGAGCTGCAGGTGTTGCTGCACCGTGGTGATGCGTTGTAATTCCCCGATATGGTCCTCAGGCGGGTCTTGAACCTGTGACCCGCTGGCAGATACACCTGCCTTTGTGCATGCTGAGTCAGAGTGCTGCCCTTGAGTTGATCATAAGGAAGATCCAGATTGGAGATCCCAGGCTGGCCATGAGCCTATCACTCTGCCTTCATGCACCTTGTGACATTAGGTTTAGTACCACAAAGCTTACTGGGGCAGGGTGCTCTCTGCAGGGTGGAGAAGATGACCCATGTCATGAAGATGATGATGACAGTTACGGGGGGGCTGCCTGGGTCTTGAGGTGGTTCACCAGAAGGCTCAAGGGTAACAGGCGGGCATGGTTTGCTGGATCACAGCATAGGGCTCTAGAGATGGCAAGGCAGAGGTGGGCAGTGGCGGCTCATCTACAAGGTGTGAAAAGACCAATACCCTTTCCACAAAGGTGAGCTGCCACCACATGGTTTTTGAGGGCACAGCGTGGGCCCACCCGCCCAGATGGAGTCTGGAAGGGTAGGGATCCCGTGGGTTTTTCCTCTGCTGGTTAGTCAGCAAGGTATGATGGGAGGGGTATGTGGTCATGTGGCCCCGGCCGGCATGAGAAAAAGCTGTTCCTTGGCAGAAATGGCAGCGCTGCTGAATCCGAGAAGTGGAAGGGTAGATCCCAACATGATGGTGGGGTGGTGCTTACCTTGGAGCCCTGGCTTTGACTTTTTTTTTTGTCAGGTGGGAGTGCACAGAGACCCATGCATGACCCATGTCCCTTGCTTATGGACAGCGCCCTGACCATTAGGCGACACCTTAGATGTGGGAGGAGGAGTAGCCTAGTGGTTGGGGCAAGGTACTTCAGGCCGGAAGGTCGGAGGTTCAAATCCCACTAGAGGACAGCAACCTTGGGCCGGAAGGACTGGGGTTTCTAGTCCCACAGATGCTCCTTGTGGTCTTGGGCAAGCCACTTAACCCTCCATTGCCCATGTTCCCTGTAAGTATTAGTATATGTAAGTATTAGTATATGTAAGTATATGTATTAGTATATGTAAGTATATGTAAGTATATGTATTAGTATATGTAAGTATTAGTATATGTAAGTATTAGTATTGCACAAGAGAATCTATACACCCATACTCAGGTCAAGTAAACTTCAACTGTGATTAATGTATATAGACTATTGTATATAGTTACATAGTGTACATAGTTTCCCTCTATTACCAAGTTCAATTTCCTGTTACCTGTAAAAATGCACTACAGTTTTCTGTATGTATATGTTTAGTTCAATGTAAACCGCGCTGATGATAATAGTGCGGTATATAAGAAATGTTAAATAAATAAATAAATAAATAAATATGTGTCTCATATCCCCGCGTGTTAAATGTATCCCCCAATTGTGTTGTGACCGCTTTGATTGAAGGATAAGGCGGTATACAAAACTGTCTAAATAAATAAATAAATAAATACAATGTGCATCAAGCGGATGTTCCAGGGCTACCAGATCAAGTTGACACTGTTTACTGGTTCTTAAGGTCATGCACTAACCAGTGGATGATGGGGTTCTTCCTCTGGATGTCCCTGTGGGAACAGTAGGCCATGCGGTACCCCCTTTGTGAATGTCATTCTTCACACTCCCAGATGCAGGTGGTGCCCAGAAGGTAGCTGGTCATGAATGGTCATGCCTGCAGTCAATGCAGGGTTCTTAATCTCCTTGGCTGAACACAGGGACATGCACTGCAGGATCCACAGCTGGGATTTGAAACTGTGACCTTCTGCTCGAGGACACATTGACTATTTATACATCACCACACTGTTGCCACTGCAACCGGTTGTGGATTGTCAGGGCTTTCTTTGGGGCCACGAGGAGTGCGTCTCATCCACGTCTGGTGGACTGCCAAGTCTTCCATTGTAGGCCGTTCTTTAGAGGCTACAAGGGGTACAGCTCACCCAAATCTCTTGGTAGAGAGTGTACCCCTTAGTCCTTGGACTAATGTTTGGGCAGGCACCCAAAGTGCTCCTTTGGACAGTGACCTGTGGATTCTTGTTACTGACGTGAAGCCTCTTGCCTTTTCTGGATTGTAATCTTCCACGCAGGCTCTGAAATGATATGTGTATAATATCACCCATACGGGGTCTGACCTGGGGTACTGCTGCCTTTGTTTGTCGAGGCTGCGGTCCACTTTGTGTTAGTGGGTGGGGATCCACGCATGTGACTGGATGAAGAGCCCTTGAGCCTTTCTTTGGAGGCAAGTATGGGGTCGGGTGAATGTGTCACCTGAGGGAGGCGCTGGAGAACTACTGACGTGCTGTAGCTTCGGCTGTGCAGCCGTGGTGATGTAGGATCCTCAGGTGGTTGCTTTGTGCCGGGGCACTTCCTCAGGACTAGCATGTGCCCCTGTGGCCCTTGCTTCTGCCCTGGATCCCTAAGACAGACCAGAACCAGTCTGGTGGGGAACTGTACGCAGGAGCAGGAAGTGGCGCGAAAACGCAGAGGTGCCAAGCATCAGGCAGTTGCAGGCTGTACTGTAGTAAGGAGAAAAACCTTTACTGGCTTCATTTCTCACAGTCGGAGCTGGTCTCAATCTGTGACCTTGGAGTTACAGGACAAGCGTCTTGCAATGAGCCACCATGTCCTCATGGGGGGGACAGCCAAGGGGTACAAGGTGAGATCTGAACCCTGCCTTCTCTGATACTAGCTCACTGCTCTAACCATTAGGCTAGAGTCTTTAGAGACCTTAGAAGGAGCCACAGGGCAGCTATCCGTGCAGTGTATCGTGAGTTGGATGCAGACCTCACTCCCTTCCTGCCTCGCCCATGTCATGGCTCAGCGTTGAGGCCCAAAGTGACGACACAGATATGTGGTTAACATCACCCATTCGGGGCCTGACCCAGAGCACTGTCGCCCCTGACTGACTTGGTGTTGGCTGATGGCAAAGAGCTGCCCCCTTTAGCCTTGACCATGTCTGCAGCCCAGCTTTAGTAGGCTAAATCTCTGTTCCTTGGCGGGCTGTGTTGATGTCATGGGTTCAGCACAGGGACATGGCAGTAAGAGCATCCCCCTTTATGGCTGCTTGCTGTGATTTCTGCTTGGGCGTTCAAGGGCCCAGCAAGGAGCGTCGTGAAGCCGCAGTGATGCGGTATCTGCTGTGGGGGGCACGTGCTCAAGCAGGAAGCAGGAGGGCAACGTCTGCACATTGCAGCAGGCTGTACTGCAGTGGAGCGACAGCCAAAAGAGGAATTGAACCCATGACCACTGCTTGGACCGTCATTCTACTAACCAGTATGAACCTGTGACCTTCCACACATAATGCATACCAACCACGTGTGTTGCCTCACATTGCTGCCATAGGCTATACCTCTATGTAAGTGATGCAGCTCAGTTCACTGTAGAAATATTTTAAAAGTTTAGCTTGATCTCTTTTTACCAGCCTTAGCCCAGTACAGCAGCGAAGCAGAATTCTGGTAGCCTGTGGTGCACATGCAGTCTCCAGGCCGGGAATAGCCGCACGGTCAACCGACAACTGACAGGGCAAGTCGCGATTTTACTTTAAGCAGCTATGCTCAGCCCTTGAGAGCAGCACAACCAGTCTCGCGCCCCTTTATTTATTTATTTTATTTATTACAGTTTCTTATATACCGCGCTATTTAGAATCAGCGCGGTTTACATCATAACAAAACGACCATTACGACAAACTGTCAGGTTTTACATTGAACAGGAGTACAAACTTGGATAACTGGGTTAACTATATACATAATCTATTTACACTGCAGTGTGCGGGCATTTCTAGATTGGGTTATTTCTTGGAGGGGATATCTGGTTTAGTTGCTGTCTGGGAAATATTGGCGGAAAAGGTATGTTTTGAGAGCCTTTCTGAACTGATATAGATTGGTAATGGCTCTAATGTCGGGGGGTAGGGTGTTCCAGCATTTTGGTACATAAAAACTGAATGCCCTGTTTGTGGTGTTCGTGTTGGACTTTGTTGAAGCCTTTGGTATTGCTAGCAAGTTTACAGCTGATGTTCTTCTTGCTCTATTGGGGGGGACCATGTGGATTAGATTCGTGAGTGAGAGGGATGAGGTGCCTTTGATTGCCTTAAATGCTAATACAAGGGATTTGAAGGTGATTCTCCCGTGAATTGGTAGCCAGTGCAGCTGTTTGAGAATGGGAGTCACGTGGTCGTTTCTGGATGCACCGTAGAGGACCCTAGCTGCGGCATTCATGGCCAACTGTAAGGGGGTTAGTGTGGATTGGGGGAGACCTTGTAGGATGGCATTTGCAAAGTCAAAATGCGGCAGGATCAGCGCTTGATATATGGTACGGAAATCGTCTGGGTCCAGCAGGGAGCGTAGGTGTTTGAGGGAACGGATTTTGAAGTAGATGGCTTTGACTACGCTGCTTATGTGGCGTCTCATGTCTAGATGTTGGTCCAGGGTAACTCCCAAATATTTTATTGCATCTTTAGTTTGCAAATCAGCTTCCTTGACACTGACGTGGGATGGGGGCGTAAAGTTGGAGTCTCTGGAGATGAAAAGGACCTCTGTTTTTTTATGCTGGATACGTAGGTTCTGTGTCTGGAGCCATGTTGAAACTGCATTGAAACAATCTGTGAGTGGGGTCAGGTCCATGTGGGTTGTGGAGAAAGGCATGTATAAAAGAATGTCATCTGCATATATCATGCAGTTTACGTTGAATGATCTTATGATATTGCATATGGGCTGCATGTAGATATTGAAGAGTAAGGAGGATAATGAGGATCCTTGAGGTACCCCTTGTTTTTGATGGAAGTGGCTAGACTCTTCTGATCCAGACTTCACATATTGCCATCTATCGTCCAGATAAGACTTGCACCATTTTAGTGCCTTGTTGCAGACACCCTTTTCTTTTAGTCTTTCCAGGAGGATTTCGTGACTCACGGAGTCAAAAGCCGCGGCGATGTCTAGGAAAATGAGGACAAAACCTTGATGGATGTTGTCGATTCCTGTGATGATATTGTTGATTAGACCAGTGAGTAGTGTCTCAACCCCGTGATGTTCTCTGAACCCATGTTGGCAGTTATCTAAGGGAGCAACAGAGTCTATGTGATCTTGAATTTGCCGTTGTGCTTCCTTCTCGATTATTTTGGCTAAGATGGGGATGCTAGCTATTGGTCGATAGGAGTCTACCTTTTGGGGGTCCAGTTTGGGGTTTTTCAGTAATGGTCTAATGGACGTCTGCTTGAGTGAAGTGGGAAAATAACCTGTTGAAAAGGAGAGTTTCATTATATTTGCGATGACAGGACTGAGCACATCACGTAGTTCCTTGATCCAAAAAGCTGGACATGGGTCGGTCTGTGCAGTGGAGGTGTTGAGTGATGCTATGGTGTTCTCAATACATTTATTGGATGGTGTGGAAAAAAAGTTAAGTGGAGAGAGGTCCGCCGGTTCTTGATATTGGACTGCTGTGACTTTGTTAGTTTGTACAATCTTGGATTGCAGATAATCAGCGAATTCTTGTGGATGTATGTTAATGTGTTGCTCGGGTGATGGTTCCTTTGAGAGGGATTTGACCAAATTGAAGAGGTCACGAGGTTTATTCAATGACCTCTTTAGGGTGTCAGTGTGATATTGTCTCATTCTGATAGAGATTGTTCCTCGATGTATTGCAAGGTGGGTTAGGTATGCGGTCTGATCTTCCGGTGAGCGTGATCGGCGCCAGAAGAGCGCACAATAGCCAAGAGTGCAGACCGCGAGGCAGCAGTTGTTGGTTCACAGGATGCAACTCAGGATCGGCACATGCAGAAGGCGTCTTGGCACCAAGGCCCGAAGGAACAACGCATCAGAAGGGAGTGGCAGCAGAGCGTTCCACCAATAGGGTACATGGGAGGGTCGGAGGTGCTGAGTCACTTCCAGGTGCATGGTGGCCTGCATGTAACGTCCCAGCGGCATCTGGGTAGGTATCAGCACCGAGACTGGTGCGAAGCAGCAGTAGATCCGGTGGCAAGGGGCTCATGCCACAGGAAGCAGGGCTGACCACCGGTGGCTTGTGGCCGAAGATGGAGGCCTCAGGGGCACATCCCGGGCTGCCACGGTGGCAGTAACCCTCAGTGGGCTAGCTGCGTCTGCTCCAGAATAGGAGGTCCTTGCACCAGTGGCCCTCGGTCCTCATCACATCAGTCGGGAATGAAGCTCCCAACCACCATCAATTCCTCCACGGGGCACGGGGCCCGAAGGTATCTGGGCTGTGAGCCAAGCCCCCTGATCAGAGAGCTGCCACTTGGGATGCTCCCATGGCTGCAGCAGTGGGGGTGACTTTCCAAGGTGTCTGCTGCTGGGCTGGCTGTGCGGAGAGCACATGGTCCGTGGGACAGCTGCCGAGGCTGAGAGCACATGGCCCATGGGTATCCGTACTCTGAGCCTAGTCCCCGATCGGAGAACAGAGGATCGACACTGAAGGATCTGAAAGAAAAGGAGATCAGAGACACAGAATTAGAGATAATAAGTACAAGTAAGTAGATTCCATTTGGAAAGTAGAAAAGTCTGTCTTGCTGGCAAGGTGGAAGAACATAAACTGGCTAGCTAGGGGAGGGCAGGGGGTGAGGCCAGTTGGCCCAAGCTCAGAAGGGCGGAAAGCCCTTCTGAGCTATGGAAAGTACTTCTGTCTCGGCGCCGTCGGCTGACGTCACCAAGTGTGGCTGACTCATCCTGTTTGTCCTAGGAGAACAGGAGGCCGGCAACATGTAAAGGCATTGCCAACAGAACAGAGTAACAGGTGCAATCTGTTTTATTTCTTTATTTCTTTAACATTTCTTATATACCGCGCTATTTCTCATCAGTGCGGTTTACATCGAACAATAAACACTTGGACGTATAGATTTCGTCCTACGTTTACATAAAACAGGGTTTTAACATGGAATAAACTGGGGAAACTATATACATATGAGATTTAGCTACAAGTGATTAACAGTTGAAATCATAATAATTTTTACAATTCAAGTTAGATTACAGCGTGTTTGTACTCTGCTGGATAAGAAGAGTTAAAGTGCTGTAATATCCTACGGTGTACAGTCAGATTTCAGTTTTAGTGTGAATGTGTTCTCCGTTGACATATATGGGTGAGTGTGCGGGTATGGGGGGATCATTAGGCTGTGTATAGTGCGTGAGGAACAGGTGATGTTTGATGGCCTTTCTAAACTGCTTTAGGTCCCTTATTGCCCTTATGCTGGAAGGGAGTTTGTTCCAACATCTGGGGGCATAGCTTGTAAATGCTCTGTTGATGGTTGATTGGTTAAGTTTTATAGACTCGCTTGGTATGATTAGAGTATTTTCCGCAAGTGCTCTTCTAGCTCTGTTGTTGGGGGTGTGAATGAGTAGATCAACAATTGAAGATGGTGATGTCTTACTGAATGCTTTAAAGGTAATGAGGAGGGTCTTATATAAGATTCTGCAGCTTATTGGGAGC
This sequence comes from Ichthyophis bannanicus, assembly GCA_033557465.1. NCBI lineage: Eukaryota > Metazoa > Chordata > Amphibia > Gymnophiona > Ichthyophiidae > Ichthyophis > Ichthyophis bannanicus. Next base: position 1,088,074,870 of record CM066032.1, on the reverse strand, counting down.
CAGTGAAGCTCTTTTAATATAGGTGAGATGTGGTCCTTTCTGGATGCTCCGCACAGGACATGAGCAGCTGCATTCATGGCTACCTGTAGCGGGTTCAGGGTATTTTTAGGGAGGCCATGCAGTATAATATTAGCGTAGTCAAAATGAGGTGTCACTAGGGCCTGGAAGACCGTTCTGAAGTCGTCCATTTCCATCATGGGTCTTAGATGGCGGAGGGTTTTGATTTTGAAGTAAATGGATTTTACTGTGCGTTTGATGTGATCTTTGAAGTTCAAGTGTTGGTCCAATATTACTCCTAGATAGCGTATGTTAGATTTGACCGTAAGTTCTGCGTCTCTAACTTTTAGTGTTGATGGCGGAGAGAAGTCTTTGCTCCGTGTGATAAATAGAACTTCTGTCTTTTTGAAATTTATACATAGATTCTGGCTGAAGAGCCAATCTGTTATTGCGTCGAAGCAATTAATTAACCTTGTGAGATCTGGGCATATGACCGTTATAGGTGTGAGTAACAAAACGTCGTCCGCATACATGAGGCAGGATATGCCGAAGGAGCGAGTTATGTCACAGATTGGCTGCATATAAATGTTGAAAAGTAGTGCGGATAATGACGATCCTTGTGGTACTCCCTGACTTTGCTGGAAGGGTTCTGATGTCTCATTGCGATCCGAACTTGCTGCCATCTGCCTTGGAGGTAAGACTTGCACCAATCCCATGCGCGGCCATGGATTCCTTTTGCATGGAGTCTCTTCAGGAGTTGTTCGTGATCTACTGAGTCGAACGCTGCAGAGATATCCAGAAAGATCAATGCAAAGCCTTTCTTGATGTTGTCTATCCCATTGATGAGAGTGTTTGTTAACGAAGTTAATAGGGTTTCTACACTGTGCGCCTCTCTGAAACCGTGCTGACATGGGTCTAATGGGGAGGTTGTGTCTATATGCTGTTGAATCTGTCTTTGAGTTGTTTTCTCTAGTATTTTGGCTAGGAAAGGGATACTGGAGATTGGTCGGTAGGAGTCCTCTTTCTTCATATCAAGCTGGTTGTTTTTCAGTAATGGTCGTATGGATGTTTTCTTAAGGGCATCAGGGAAGATTCCAGTTGTAAAAGATTGCTTTGCAATATCAGCTATGAATGGACTTAGTTCTGAGCGCATTGTTCTGATCCAGTGTGCTGGGCATGGGTCATTCAGAGCCGTTGTGGTGTTGATATTTGCAATTGTTTCCTCGATGGTTTTCACTGATGGGGGTGAGAGCTTAGTGTGTGGAGAAGGTATGTGGGGGTTCTGATAGGCTTCACGAGGTGTAGTAGTAATTACTTTTATTGCTTTGGATTGGATGTAGTTAGCATATGCCTGCGGATGGATACACTCTTGTTGTGGTTGGGGTGGTTGGTTGGTCAGTGATTTTACTAATTTGAAAAGGTCACGAGGCTTATTTAACGAGCGATTGAGGAGCTCCGCATGGATTTTTTTTCTCTCTGCCCACGTTGAGTCCCTATGATTTTTCAGATGTTCTAAATATGTAAGTTGGTCTGCTGAACTGCGGGTTCGTCGCCACTTTCTCTCCAGTTTTCTCAGATATAGTAAGGAGGAGCGTAGTTTGGAGGAGAACCATGGAGCGTTCTGTTTTTTGGGGGAACAATTATTAGTTGTAGGTTTCTTGACGTTGCTTGGATGTTGGGCGTATTGAGTGAGGGTGTTATTCCAGTTTGTGAGCATTTCGTTGAGGTTGGCAGATGGTTTTCTGTTAAGAAGTGTATGGAGTAGGTTTTCTCAAATACAGAATTTGATTAATTCTCATATGAGAAATTTCCAGAATAAGATATTGAATATTTTGTAGCTGAAGAAGGCCTTGAAAATCTAGAACCCAATATTCAACCCATGGCAGTTAGCATTTTTAAAGCACCTAGCCACTGCGGATAAAACTGAAATTGAATATTCAGTGCCAAAATCCATATATCCTTTGGCACTGAACATCCAGTGGCAGGAAAGCTACAGAAAAGAGACAATCCATTTCCCCAGCTGAACCTGCAGCCTCTTGAGCAGTGAGGTGGCAAGTGAGGAACCCAATACCTGTGAAAGCCAGTTGCCATGGAGGAAATAGGGTGATAATTAGCCTCATTGTCTCAGGGCAAGCAGCAGTGAAGGTGATAACATGGTACATTAAAGAAATAATTGCCCTGAATGAGCAGCTCCTGCAAGTTGTTGAGAATGTGAGGTTTAAAAGGCTGTGGCACCTCTTAGCCCCCAATCACCAAGTACCCCCCTGTACAACTTTTAGTAAGCAAATGATCCACAACTTGAATAATCAGTACATGCCTGGCTGAAGGCACAACAGATCAAGCCAGAGAGTAGTAGTATGTCTTTCACCAGTGAAATCTGGAGCAGTCAGAATGTACACACATCTACCTCTCTCAGACAGCACACGGGTAGCAACTAGATGAGACGGAACATGCTGTATGTATAGTAGAAGTGCACCAGCAGCAGGGTACAGATGGGCTGTGCTGCAGACCCAAGTGAACTGTAGTCCATATGTTGGCAGAAATAAGGGGAATGATGGGACTGGTAGCTAGGTTGGAGAAAGACAGTTGTGCTTCCTGGCTATGTTGTAACCAATATCAAGAATAATAATAGTAAGTTTTTGTGGTATTTCATGCTTTGCATACTTGCTGCACCTGGTAGTAAGAGATTCCCCAAGCCTAGAGGCAAGGCAAGTGGCAGCCCTGCCCTGGAGCTACTAATGGAGAAGTGCTGAAAAATAGCAGGGTATTTCCATTGGAATGTCAAAGGTAAGCATGAGCTACATCTGAAACAGGCAGCAGAGACACCTGTGCACCAGCTCGTTCAAAACACTGGCACCAGGTGAAATTCAACCTATCTGATGCTGGAGAGATTAACTAAACAAAGGACAGTTCTTCATCTGCTATCACTGGTTACTGAAAGCCCCCGGAGCGTCAGAATTGGACAAACATGACTCAGGTTATAGAATTCCCGAAACTCTTAAAGAATGCCAGGGAGTTCCTGAAGAGTCACCCTTACCATTTTCATCTCAAGAAAGAATATCCTGGAGGCAAAGTTAGAGAGTTTTCAAAGCATGAGGGACTGACAGAGGTATTGGTGCTAGAGGACTCCTTGCAGCTAGAAGTGCAAAATAGGTTGAACCCCCTCACCAAAAAGGATGTTCACATGCTATTTACCCTATGTGACCCCCAGGTGAAAGGGAATATTGCCTTTTAATGCAACACACTTAAGTACTGGAGGAATATGCTGGTGATTCATGTGAAGGAAATGGAGTGTCAGAAGCAGAGGGGCAGTGGGGATGAAACAGAGGAAAGAGAAGGCACAACATCAAGACGTACTAGAAGCAGAAGCAGCATTCTGTCAACTAACAGTTGTTCCCCTACCTTTATTTTCCAACCCCCATGGGCACCACTATACCATTTTTGTTGCCACAGACCTTAGATATAATGGTAAGCAATAGAGATCAGTATCAGTCATATGCAACCGAGACCCCATGTATGGAATTCTGTGACATAAACCATGCAAATCCCATCAAGGCCATGACCACAGACTCACTGACATAGTGGGCACACAAGTCCACAGTTTGGCCAAGGTTGCCCAACAATTCTTTTCCTAGTCATCAACCAGCATGCCTGGTGAGCAGATATTCTTAATGGCAGGGGAAATCATGTTATTGTTGTTAAGTGCCGTTGAGTCGGTATTGACTCATGCCGACCCTCTGGATAGTTGATCTAAACTGTGTTTGATCTTCAGTCAGGCGGCTCATTGTTGATAGAGTGATCCCCATAGCTGCTGTTATTGTATCAATCCATCTCTTTGCCAGCCTTCCTTTCTTGCATTGACCTTCTACCTTGCCTCTCTATGATCTTTCTCTTCGCATGATGTCTCCAAAGTATGGAAGTCTAGTTATCTGGGCTTCTATGGAAAGTTTAGGTTTGATCTCCTCTAGTACCGTCTGGCTTGTACATTGGGCATTCAATGATATACACAGTATTCGTCACCAGCATAATTCAAAGGCATCAATTTTCTTCCTGTCTATCTTTTTCACTGTCCAATGTTCGCATCCATATGATGTTATTGAAAATATCATGGCTTGGACAAGTTGAATCTTTGCATGGAGAGAGACATCTCTGCTCTTGAGAATCTTGTTTAGATCCTTCATTGCCATTTTGCCAAGAGCAATGCGTCGTCAGATTTCTTGATTGCTTGTCCTTTCTTTATTGATTGTTGATCCAAATAGGTTAAAGTTGAAAACTATTTCAATTTCTTCTCCATCAATGATGAACTTATTGATTTTGCCAGTTGGCAGGATCTTTGTCTTCTTAACGTTAAGGTGCAGGCCCATTTTAAGACTATGCTCCTTGATTTTGAGAAGCAAATGTTTCAGATCGTCTTCACTTTCAGCCAGTAATGTGGTATCATCAGCATAGGCAGTGAATGAGTCTTCCATCAATCTTCACACATCGGCTGTCTTCATAAAGTACTGCTTCTCTAATGATTTGTATCGCATATAAATTAAAGAGTTAGGGGGAAAGTATGCAACCTTGTCATACACCTTTGCTGATTTTAAACCATTCTGTTTTTCCTTGTTCCGTTTGAACTGTTGCTTCTTGATCAATGTAAAGGTTGTGCAAAAGAACTATCAGGTGTTCTGCTTCTTAATGTGGACCAGAGTTTCTCATGATTTACACAGTCAAAAGCCTTGCTGTAGTCAATAAAACACATATGTATATCCTTTTGGTATTCTTTTGTCTTTTTAAGGATCCATCTCACATCCGCGATGATGTCTCTCGTTCCTTGCTTTTTCCTCAACCCTGCTTGCAGTTCAGACAGTTCTCATTCCAGGTATGGTTCTAGTCTTTGCTGAATGATCCGAGTAGAATCTTGCTGGCATGTGGGATCAGAGCGATTGTGCGATAATTCCACAGTCAGTCGGATCACCTTTCTTCAGTATTGGTATAAACACAGATCTTTTCCAGTCAATTGACCATGAATTTGTCTTCCAAATTTTCTGGCAGAGCCCTGTAAGCATGGTATCAGCTTCATCCGATTGCTGTAATACTTCAATGGGAATGCCATCAATGCCCAGTGCTTTGTTCTTTGATAAGGCTTTCAATGCTGCTTCAACTTCTTTCATCACCAATGGTTCCAGATCATAAGGTACAGGTTGAAACGGCTGTTGGTCCACTTGATCTTTATGGTATAATGACTCTGTGTTTTCTTTCCATCTTTTCTTGATCTTCCCAGCATCATTCAATATAGATCCTTGAGCATCTTGTAGCATTCAAATTTGGGTCTGGAATTTTTTCTTTAACTCTTGTAGCTTTAGGAAAGCCGATCTTGTTCTTCCTCTAATAGTTTCTGATTTGACTTCAGTGCATGAGGAAATCATGAGTCCTTATCATTCACTGCTAGTAGCAGACTTGGTGGAAAAGCTGGTGTTCCTAAAAAGAAACCTCACCCTATTTTGTTTCTCTCAGTTTCCATGTGATTGGGGGAGGACTGAGTATAAAACTCCACTAAAGCAATGCTTGTCCACATTCTTTGCCCTCAATGTCTTGCTCTGGTTTGGCCAATTGCCCTTCCAGTCAAGCTGCCAAGTCTCTTTTTTCCAGTGGGTTCTATTAGCAACAAAAACATGAAAAGAAACTCCATAAAAACAAAAAATGAAAAGCAAAAATCATTTAAAAAAAGAAAAATGTCCTTCTTACTGCATATCTGCATCTGTAGCCTTTGTCATTGCTTGCCACTGCCTGGCCTGTTCTTTTCATTGTAGTGAATGCTGCTAATCCCTCATATAGAAACATCAGAAAGAAAAACCTTCTCCTTTCCTGCACCTCTCTGTTTCTGATGCTGCTGCAACCTGTATCACCTCCTAGCCTGCCTACTCCAGGCATTGCTGCTGCCCAGCCTGCTTTCTGGGTTCAGTATCATTGCCCTTCTGTACTGTTGGAAAGTGCCTCTAGCTGCTGCCGCACTGCATGATCAGCTGCTCTGCCATGGTCTGTTTACCAGTGGGGTGTTTTATTCATTATGGGAGTTTTGCTGTTGAGATGGTTATTATAATTGTTCTGCTTAATCTTCAAACTCTGGGTTGGGGAGCCAGGGGTCTAGTAAACAATTGAAAGGAACCAAAATGAAGATTCACCAATGCAATTAATACCCTTGCACCAGCTCTACTTAAATGGATAATACAAACAATTATGACTCACTGAAAGAAGGTAGTGTGTCCACTGGAGTACAACAGACTAACTTGCTTCAGCTAAATATTTTCAAGATGGGCAGCAACACATAGTTTCAGTTAACCTTTTTCTTAAAGGCAGACAGAATTCTTCGTTTCCTATGCAAGCCATTAAGGAGTGTAGTTATTAAAGTGCGCTATGGGAATAATGCACAATTTTTGCCCCTTAGATAAGGCATAAAACGTGTTATTTAACAGTAATACATGTTAGTTTAACTCACCATGAGATACATAATAATGAGATGCAAAGCATGTGAATGCATGAAAAACACCTCATTATTATGTAAATCTAATAACAAAGCTTGTGATGAATTCTGAAAGCTGTGTTATTTTTCCTGGCCAGGAGCACTGGGCCTCTAACATGCTCCAAGCTGCCAATTTAAAAGGGATCAGTGAGGTTGTCAAGTACTGAGGCTCCACTCCCTTATATGCCAGTTTGATCCCTAGTGATAATATCATGAGACTAATCATTAGGGTTCAAGCGATGCCATTTTGAACCCGGTGCCAACAGGGCAGGAGCAACTGGGGATCTCTCCTGCCTCATGACCACTGGGCTACTAATGATGGAGATGAGGCCAGTGGGGTCTTCTTGGGGGGATGCTTTGGGGGTGGGCCTCACAATTTGACGCCACCGGCCACTTTAAGACGTTGTCTGAGTGCACTGGGCCACAGGTTAGAGCCCTAATGCTCCTGGACAGGAAAAATATTTTTCAACGCAGGGAGTCACCAACCTGTGGTACTGAGTTACAGCTGGTTAGTGACTCCTATGATAACATTAACAGAAATATAAGTCAAAGCAGCTTAATTTATCAAAAACTTTAGAAAGTAGTTTGAAAGGGATGTCATTGATTGACATTTAGACAACGGTTGTAGCTATGCCTGGGCTTATATTTACATGACCCAGCTGATTCACCATTCTGATTCTATCAACACTACCATCAGTTTACCACCTCTGCAATCAGTGTCTGTGTGTAGATGCCAGTCTTCCTCCTCTGCTTGTTTGTACCTTTCTTGGTGCTTTGGGGCTTCATTCCACTGTCACTGATGCTACGTTTACCCTTTCTTTGATGCCTTGGGGTTTTCTTTCCTCCATAGTACATAGAAGAAATGATTGCTGCAATGCCTAGCCTCCAAATGCCCTCCAGGATAACATTTCCTAAATGAACAAATTTTGTCCATCCAAATACCTTAGGAGACCTTAAGTACTGACAGCAATTACTACCCTGTCCACTGAATCCCAATGGCCTAATCTTTGAGGGGAACATCTTACACCAGCACCAATACCCAAACTTTTCATCCTCATTTTCTTGGGATCTGTCACTTTGCCTCTCTCCTGATGTCTTTGTGTCTCTATGCCAATGCTAGGGCTGCTTAGCCCCTCTCCCAGGGCTTGGGGTCTCCATGCCAATACTGGTGCTGCTTTACCATTCTCCTGGTGCCTTGGAGTCTTTATGCCAATATTGATGCTGCTTTGCCCCTCTCTTGGTGCCTTGGGGTCTCTGTGTCAATGTTGGTGCTGCCTTGCCCCTCCTCCCTGTGGCTTGGGGTCTTCATGCCACTGTTTCTTTATTTATTGATTTCACATGATATAGTCCTATTGTCCCAGAAGCTATGGTTGGAACTGGTTAATAGTAGTTTCTTTATGACAATCTGGAGTACAACACAGATAAAGTTAAGACTGCATTCCAATCCTCATTTCATAAAAAGGGCCTTAATCCTTTCATGTGATCCTTCTAGCAGTGCAACAGAAAGTGGGGTTTTGCCTTCAAATTGTTCCATGCACCCCTCAAACAAGCTTATTTTCCCACAAAACTCAGATGATCTGTCTGCTCTCCTTTTCTAAGGAACAGTGCCAAAGGAAGGATATGGACCTTCACCTAGTGGATGTCAGGAGAGTCTGGTATCTCAAGATTACTAACTCCTTTTGCAAGTCAGACCATTTGTTTGCAGGCCTGTGTAAGGGTGACCCGGCCACTTAGTCTAACCTGGGGCGCTGGATCAAAGGGGCCATTGCCTCAGTGTATCTGTTGTGGAACTGGCTGGTTCTGGAGGGTTTGCATATGCATTCCATTTGGGTGCAGGTATCCTTGTGGGTGAAACGCAGCTCTGTCACCCCCTCAGACATTTGTCGGGCAGCAACATGGGTATCACTTTCCACTTTTGTCAAGCACTATCGCTTGGATGCCCATGCTCAGGCAGACATTGCCTTTGGCTCAGAAGTCTTAAGGTTTATTAATATTTGATATATTGCCTTTCAAGACAAAGTAATCAAAGCAGTTTCCACTTTTGTCAAGCACTATCACTTGGATGTCCACACTCAGGCAAGCACAGCCTTTGGCTCAGAGATCTTGAAAGCTGCAATGTTTTTTTCCTGCTCAGTGGAGTTGCAGCTTTGGTATGCTCTCCTTGTCTGGACTGGTCTAGCAGGACTCAAGGAAAATCATCATCTGGTAAATAAAATGTCACTTTATATTGTGCCAATCACTATTGGTTCTTGGCAGCTCCAAAAAGACATATGAAATAATAACATAAAAAACATAACCAGACACGTTACAAACAGATACAGAAAATATATAAATACATAATTAGACAGAAACCTGATAGTATGTTTATGTTTATTATATTTGATATACTGCCCTTCATTAAAAAGCAACAAAGCTGTGTACAATTTCCAAAGTACAAGAAAGGCCAGTGGCCAAGAAAATGAAAAGAAGTTACAATATATGACAGGACAGAGGATAGTGCAACCAAGCATACCAGACAGGAGGAATGGACAATACTGAAAGACAGAGAAACAGGATCACATAGGGGGAGTAGGAAGGTCAAACGCAGAGGAGACTAGATAGGTTTTTAAGCATACTTTAAAAGTACGGTGGTTTTGTTCCAGTTTAAGGGAAGTGGGTAGGAAATTCCAGAGTGCAGGTCCAGTAAAGAAAAAGGCAGAAGTGTGGGTTGATTGCACATGGGCACGGGAAGGAGAGGGGAGGTGGAGGTGATTTTGTGCATTGACCAGAGAGTACGACTAGGAGTATGAAACTGAATGAGATCCACCAAATATTGTGGGGCATGAGTGTGAATAACCTGAAGGACCATAATAAGGAGTTTAAAGCGAATACGATAGTCTATGGGGAGCCAGTGAAGGTGAATGAAAAGGGGGGTTATGTGCTCCTGACAAGTAGAGTGGGAAATAATGCGTGCTGCTGTATTTTGGATACATTGTAGTCTGTGCAACTGGGACTGTGGAATACCGACAAGGGCAAAGTTACAAAAGTCAAAACGTGACATGACAAGGGACAGCATAAGAGTGGTAATGGCCTGTGGAGTAAGAAAGGGACGAATAGCACAAATCTGATGGAGAAAGAAGAGGTTCTGGTGATATGGGAAATGTGATCCCGAAAAGAGAGATCTGGATCAAGGAAAACACCGAGGTAACAAAAACAGGACACCAAGGGAATGGGTGAACCAGAGAAGGATGGGGCTGCCTGAGGACAAGGACTACCATGAGTGAACCAAATAGCAAGTGTCTTAGACAAGTTTAAGTGTAGACAGTTGGTGGTTAGCCATTCAGCGACAGAGAGGAGACAGAAATTAAGAGGGGAGAGAGAGATCTGGGTGAAGGGGGGAAGTGTGGTGCAGAAGAACATGGTCATCAGCATAGTAGAAAACAGATATTCCAAACTGTTGCACCAGAAGAGCAAGAGGTGCCAAAAATATATTGAATAGGAGAGGTACTAGTAGTGAAATAGATGCAATTAGCAATATTCACCAATTACTAATTCCATATACTTAGGCCTTCTATTGAGAGCTTGACCATACAAATCTAGTCTATGTGGGTATCGTAGTGAAGGAATATCTAAATTTCCTTGATCATGAGATGTTGGTGACCAAAGTGGCCAATGAAAGCAATGCTTGTTTTAATGGCATGGACATCAGTAATCTCATAAACTTAAAAACCAACCAAGCAACCTTAAACCTGATGTGCCACTCCACATAGGGAGTACAAAACAGGCAATGAATGCTTGTGAGCCCGATAATTCAGCTGTAGCGGCTAGTCATCGTAAAGCGACTAGCCTTCGCCACTGAACCTAAGACCCAGATATTTAATGCACGGGCCATATCCAGCCTCCGGCATTGAATATCTGAGTCCGCCAGATAACAGAGAAGCTAACGGTGTAGCAGTAATATTCAGCTACTGCCCGGTTAGCTGCTGCAGTGAGAGATAGGCCACCCTTTGAGGTGCCTAAACTTTACCGCTTAGCGATAACCAGTTAGCGCTGAATATCTCTGCTGCCTGATTATCGCCATATGTTGCCTCTGCTCTGCCCATGAACGTCCAAATGCTAGATGGCTAGCATTGGGACATTCAGCTACAACACCCATGGATATACAGTGACATTTATTTATTTACTTACGTTTTCTTATATACCGCGCTATTCAACATCAGTGCGGTTTACATGGAACATAACACATACACGTTGCATATAATGAACTGTACTTATAGGAAACAGGAAATAAAACTTGTATAACTTGGGGGAACTATTTACACCTGAATTTCATGAAAATCGTATTACATTGGCAGTGCTCATGAGTGTCTTATAGGGTCAAATTTGTTGTACAATCTAGACTGGACTGCGGATGAAACTACTATATCTTCATCTACCTGGTAGTACAACAGGAATAGATAGTGTTTTACTGCCTTCCTAAATTGGACCAGGTCAGGGATTGCACGTATGTTGGGTGGTAGAGAATTCCAGCATCTCGGTGCACATAGTTTGAAGGCTCTGTTTACTGTTGCTTGGGTGCATTGGGTTATTTCTTTTGGGACTACTAATGTGTTGATCGCTGCCGATCTTCTGGACCTGTTGGAGGGTGTAGTTTGTATAAACTCTGCTATTGAAGCGGAAGTTAGCTCATTGATGGATTTGAAAGTAACCAATTAATAATTAATTAATAATTAATTAATTAGTAATGCATTAACCGTATTAGTGCCGCTGAATATCCCGTTCACCACAATTAAGGCAATGGGCAGATCTACTAACGGCATTAAATGTGTTGAATATTGGGCCTTGTGTGTTTTCAGAACATAATAACATTAGAAAAACCATGCTGCTTTGGACGATGGTCCATTGAGCAAGCATCCAAAAGTAACCAGTCTGAGTCACAAGAACATAAGATATGCCATACTGGGTCAGACCAAGGTCCATCAAGCCCAGTACCTTGTTTCCAACAGTGGCCAATCTAGGTCATAAGTACCTAGCAGTCTCCCCTAAAGACGCAGGTTCCTCAATGCTTGTATTGGGTCAATCAATGATATCCTGGGCCCCTTTTAATAATGATTTATGGATCTTTTCTCCAGGAACTTGTCCAAACCTTTTTTAAACCCAGCTACACTAACAGCTTTTACTACATCCTCCAGTAACAAATTCCAGAGTTTGATTACACGTTGAGTGAAAAAATATTTTCTCTTATTAGTCTTAAATAGTTTACCCTGTAGCTTCATTGCATGTCCCCTAGTCTTTTTTATATTCTGATGATGTAAATAATCGATCTACGTTTACTCGTTCCACTCTGTTCATTAATTTATAGACCTCTATCATATCTCCCCTCAGCTATCTCTTTTCCAGGTTGAAGAGCCCTAACCTTTTTAGCTTCTCTTCATAGGAGTATCCTTCCATTCCCTTTACCATTTTGGTGGCTCTTCTCTATACCTTTCCTAATAACGCTACATCCTTTTTAAGATACGGCGACCAGAATTGCACACAATATTCAAGGTGTGGTCTGTCACAGGGTAGACCCAACAGAGCCTATACAGATGGAGATCAGCATGGAAGATCAGGGAGAATCTGACAGCATAAACAAAAACCTGTCAGGCAGTTGCATAAGCAACTAGGACACACGTGATCAAGGGCTAAGAAGACACACCCAGGTAGCAGGGGAATGGAAATTTCATTACCTGATGCGGATCAGCTGGGAGGAGGTGGAGCCCAGAGACACGTACATAAGGCATGCTCACAAACAGTTAGGGGAAGAAAGGGAAAGAAGGAAAAAGAGAGAGAGACGGGTAATCAGTCTCATACCCAGAACCAAGACCAGTGGCAGAGAGAGAATGAACAATTGTGTCAGCGTGAAAACCAACAGGAGAGTCTGAGTGAGTCCCAGGACCTGTTTGATATGTATGGAAGTCAGCAGCTGGACGCTGAATGTGTGAATGAAAGTCACGAGAGACGAGGGAAGACTCTTACAGAAGGTAACAGAGCAGTAAATACAGAGAGAGGCTGTTTCCTACCTGAATGGGTAAAACCCAGAGTTATTAGGAAAAGCCAACCAGGAACAAGTTTAAAGGAAGCAGAGGGTAATTTCTTTCCTTGTGCTAGCAGCAACAGAAGAAAGGAAGGTTTCTTACCTACAGGAGCTTGTAACTCTGCTAGCAATCTTAAATACCAAGCTTTTAACAAAGTGCCCTCTCAAGCAGTGCAATCACACACAGCTGTGCAGAGGAAGCTAAGCCCTAGCCAGGCTCAAAGCCTATCACGAACATTCTAATAGCAGAACCAGTGAATGTTTTCAGTTTCCCTTTAACCACCAGCAGGGAAAGAGCTTCTATAAGCCATTCACAGAGGCATACGGTAACCCCCAGCAGGGCATTTGCTCAGAGAAGAGAGGAGATTTCCTGTTAGACGGAGCAAGCCAGCTTCACTCTAGTGAACCAGCTGATCAAACTAACGTATGTACAAATGGTTATGAACAGATGCAGTGTGATACTTCTGATATACAAGTGAGTCCAGAAGATATGGATTGTTCTTTATCAACTGCTGACCACATGTTCTCTCTAAGATAAAGTCATGAGTTTAACCAGAAGTTAAAGCAACAATATATTTGCTGATAAAGGTTTCTCAGTTAAGCAGTAAAACTAGGCTGTAGTAAAGCAGCAAAAGGAAAGTCTGTTTGCTAACAGAAGGACTATTTAAATACCTTTCTTTTGCTAGATTTAAAGGCTGAAGTAAAGCTATTTCTGTTCTACTCTATTCTTTTGTTATATGCCCGGAGAGGCTTTGTTATTTGTGTTGCCAAGTTGAGAAAAACCTCGTGGACGGGGAAATAAAGCCCTTGTTTGAAACCTTACCTGTGTGCACAACTAATTCTTACCAGAGAAGGCATAAACTACAACTCCCAGAGGGCCAGGCAGGGCTGTCTGCATCTTCATACAGAGCCAGGAGAGGAATCATCGTGTGATACCTGACCCCACCAGTAGGGCCCGCTGAGGGTGTGACAAGAAAATGGCGTAGTGTTGGCAGGATTTTTTTTCTTCTGGCAACATAATTTTCCTGGGAAGAGGAGATATAATAAAAGGACATTGCTCGAAATAAAAAAATTGGTATTACAGAACACCGTCTGGAGGAATATTCGCTGGCAGGTCGGCCAGAGGACCGAATACAAAAAACCCTTTTCTCACACGCTGAAGTCTGCCAGGAGACTGAGGTAATAGTAACCTGGGTGGACGGGTACAGGATACTCAGTGAGAAAAGGGGGTGCTCTAAAGTTTAGATAAGGTTCTGTGTGGAAAGTACCGCACTTGGTGGGTCTTTTCTTTTCTTTCTTTATAGGAGTAGAGTCCGGAGAAGAGGATGGAGCCATGGGATGTGATGGCGTGGATAAGCGAACAATGGGACAAACAGGCAAGAATGGTGCAGCATCTACAGGAGCAGTACATGGTGGCCATGAAGGAGCAACAACGACCGTTGTTGGAGGCCGTGGACGCTCTGGTGAAAAAGTCCCATGGAGAAGGAGCAACGCGTGCTTCGTGGATACCGCAAGTAGAGCTGAACACTGGCCTTGCTTTATCGTTGGGACATTTAAAACAGGAGGACAATCCTGATGACTTTATCGAGGCATTCGAGAGAATAGCTGAGAACCTTAAGTGGCCTTCAGAGCAATGGGCAATGCGGTTTGCAATGACCCTAAGTGGTGAAGCTCTGTCCGCATTTAAGGCCATGCCCGCTAGCCTTGCCAATGATTACTTAGAGATTAAGAAGGCGGTAAAAGACCGGCTTGGTCTTACACCAAGACATTATAGGCATTTGTTTAGGGAGACACAAATGCATGCGAATGAAACACCAAAAGCATTATGTCAAAGGCTTAAAGGTTTGGCATATAAATGGTTAAACCCGGAGGGAAAATCGCTGGAATCAATTCTAGATGAGGTTGTTCTAGAACAATTTTTGTTAGCAGTACCACCAGAAATGAAAACATTTCTCACTTTACAGAATTGCTCTAATACCGAAGAGGCAGCTAAGATGGCAGAAGTATTTAAGGAAGCCAAAAAAGCTGATACCTCTAGGATAAGCCTCTTAAAAGTAGCAGGTATGGAAGAGTCTGTTGAGTGGAGAAAGTGTGAAAGGGTCAAGGCACATAATTATAATTTGGCTAAAGATGTTCCGTCCATAAACATTAGGAAATGTTATAAATGTGGAAAGCCTGGACACATCCGAAAGGATTGTAAGGTTAGAACAGTCCTCGTAACAGAGGCAGGAAAGCAGGTCCCTAAGGGTATCTTCCTGCAAGTTCAGGTAGATGGAATAGACACCCTGGCTCTACTCGATTCAGGAGCAGAACAGAGCTTGGTTTCTCAAGAATTTTGGGAAACCCTGAAACAGTCAAGCCCTGTAGCTCCGAATCAAGTAAAGGAACATGTACAGGTAAAGTGTGTACATGGTAGGCAGCTTCCATACCCCCTACACCAGGTATGTGTCAAAGGACTAGGTATAGAGAGGAAAATACGGGTGGCAGTAGTTCCCAGGCTACCGCAAAACCTAATTTTAGGGCATGACTGGCCTTCCTTTCAAGGAGGATTAAGGCAAGGAATGTGTATGAGGACAGGTTTGGTCTCTACCCGATCCCAGGCCAGCGCGTCTGAAACCCGGGAACCCCCGATAGGAAAAATAGAAAAGCCTAAGGAAGAGAGTGATGAGGAAGTTCCCGAGGAAAAGATAGGGGAAGAGGGGGCAGATACACTTCCCAACCATGATGATTTGGTTCAGAGTCCGGTTGAGGGAGGGAAGAAAGCAAAGGCCAAAAAGCGCCATGAAAGGAACCAGAGAACCCAAGGAAGAATAGAACTAGAGGCGGGGGAAGGGTTACCATGGGTACCCGCGGCTCTAGTTCAAAAATTCCCATCTTTCCCGATGGAACAAAAGGCGGATCTAGCACTCAAAAGAGCTTTTGAGTGGGCCCAAAAGGATCGGACTGTATTGCCCCGATTCTTTTTAGATGAGGACATTTTATATAGAGAAAGCATAGATCCGTACACGGATGCGGTACGAAAACAACTGGTGGTACCTGTAGCCTTTAAAGCGGACGTCTTACGTCTAGCACATGATCACCCAGTTGGTAGTCACAAGGGCGTTCAGGGAACACTAGACCAAATTTTAGCACGATTTTATTGGCCGGGGGTATATAAAGAGACGAAGCGATACTGCGATTCTTGCCCTACATGCCAGAGGGTCTCCATAACAAAACCGAAGGCCGTACCTATGGTACCTTTGCCGACCATCTCGACGCCCATTCGGCGTATGGGAATGGATATTGTAGGACCATTGATTAAAACACCCCGGGGCTACCAATACCTTTTGGTCATCGTGGACCATGCGACACGGTTCCCATGGGCCATTCCCCTCAGAAACATTTCGGCCAAAATTATAGCGCAAGAACTGGTGAAACTATTTTGCGAGGTGGGGTTTCCCCAAGAAATCTTGACCGACCAAGGCAGTAATTTTGTCTCAAGATACCTCGCGCTAGGGTCTGGGAGGCGTTTGGTATACACCACATAAAAACAGCGGCATACCACCCCCAGACAAATGGGTTGGTGGAGCGCACCAACCAGTCCATCAAACACTTGTTGAGAAGGGGGTTAAGGAGTGGAGAAATGGCGGAATGGGATACGCTACTTCCGTTTGTAATGTACGCTTGCCGGGAGCACATTCAAACCTCCTTAGGAGTATCCCCATTTGAACTACTGTTCGGTAGAACCCCAAGGGGGATTTTAGACATTCTGCGGGAAGAATGGGTAGAGCCTAAGATACCAGAGGTAGGAATTCCACAGTTCTTAAAAGAGCTAAGGACACACCTGGAAAAAACGTCCCAGGCCTAAATAGAGAATCTGAAACGTAGCAAAAAACGTCAGAAACACTATTATGATAGGGGCACACAGTCCAGACAGCTGGCAGTGGGAGACAAGGTCCTTATTCAAGTGGCAGACCCGGGTCCTAAGTTCGAATCTCGCTGGAAAGGACCAGGTCTAGTGGTAAAGAAGGTGGGATTCGTATCCTATCTCATCGAGAATGATAAGGGACGTAGGCAAGTATATCATATTAATGTATTAAAGCCTTGGAAGGAAAGGTCGGCCACCGCTAATTTGGCCTATCATGAGCAGCACTATAGTACCCCGAACGGAATTACGTGCTGTCCGCCAAAAATTGCGGCAGCCCATAATATTTTAAGGGGGGGAATGTGTCACAGGGTAGACCCAACAGAGCCTATACAGATGGAGATCAGCATGGAAGATCAGGGAGAATCTGACAGCATAAACAAAAACCTGTCAGGCAGTTGCTATAAGCAACTAGGACACACGTGGTCAAGGGCTAAGAAGACACACCCAGGTAGCAGGGGAATGGAAATTTCATTACCTGATGCGGATCAGCTGGGAGGAGGTGGAGCCCAGAGACACGTACATAAGGCATGCTCACAAACAGTTAGGGGAAGAAAGGGAAAGAAGGAAAAAGAGAGAGAGACGGGTAATCAGTCTCATACCCAGAACCAAGACCGGTGGCAGAGAGAGAATGAACAATTGTGTCAGCGTGAAAACCAACAGGAGAGTCTGAGTGAGTCCCAGGACCTGTTTGATACGTATGGAAGTCAGCAGCTGGACGCTGAATGTGTGAATGAAAGTCACGAGAGACGAGGGAAGACTCTTACAGAAGGTAACAGAGCAGTAAATACAGAGAGAGGCTGTTTCCTACCTGAATGGGTAAAACCCAGAGTTATTAGGAAAAGCCAACCAGGAACAAGTTTAAAGGAAGCAGAGGGTAAAGAGCAGCAACAGAAGAAAGGAAGGTTTCTTACCTACAGGAGCTTGTAACTCTGCTAGCAATCTTAAATACCAAGCTTTTAACAAAGTGCCGTCTCGAGCAGTGCAATCACACACAGCTGTGCAGAGGAAGCTAAGCCCTAGCCAGGCTCAAAGCCTATCACGAACATTCTAATAGCAGAACCAGTGAATGTTTTCAGTTTCCCTTTAACCACCAGCAGGGAAAGAGCTTCTATAAGCCATTCAGAGAGGCATACGGTAACCCCCAGCAGGGCATTTGCTCAGAGAAGAGAGGAGATTTCCTGTTAGACGGAGCAAGCCAGCTTCACTCTAGTGAACCAGCTGATCAAACTAATGTATGTACAAATGGTTATGAACAGATGCAGTGTGATACTTCTGATATACAAGTGAGTCCAGAAGATATGGATTGTTCTTTATCAACTGCTGACCACATGTTCTCTCTAAGATAAAGTAATGAGTTTAACCAGAAGTTAAAGCAACAATATATTTGCTGATAAAGGTTTCTCAGTTAAGCAGTAAAACTAGGCTGCAGTAAAGCAGCAAAAGGAAAGTCTGTTTGCTAACAGAAGGACTATTTAAATACCTTTCTTTTGCTAGATTTAAAGGCTGAAGTAAAGCTATTTCTGTTCTACTCTATTCTTTTGTTATATGCCCGGAGAGGCTTTGTTATTTGTGTTGCCAAGTTGAGAAAAACCTCGTGGATGGGGAAATAAAGCCCTTGTTTGAAACCTTACCTGTGTGCACAACTAATTCTTACCAGAGAAGGCATAAACTACAACTCCCAGAGGGCCAGGCAGGGCTGTCTGCATCTTCATACAGAGCCAGGAGAGGAATCATCGTGTGATACCTGACCCCACCAGTAGGGCCCGCTGAGGGTGTGACAGGTCGCACCATGGAACGATACAGAGGCATTATAATATCCTTTGTTTTATTTTCCATTCCTTCCTTATGATACCTAGCATTCTATTTGCTCTCTTGGCCGCAGCTGCACACTGGGCAGAGGGTTTTAACATGTGATCCACGATGACGCCTAAATCTTTTTCCTGGGTGGTGGTTCCCAATGTGGAACTTTGCATCGTGTAACCATAGTTTGGGTTGTTCTTTCCTAGGTGCATAACTTTGCACTTGTCCACATTAAATTTCATCTGCCATTTGGATGCCCAGTCTTCCAATTTATCAAGATCCTCTTGCAATTTTCCATAATCCTCTTGGGTTTTAACAACTTTAAAAAGTTTTGTGTCATCTGCAGATTTCATAACCTCACTTGTTATTCCCTTTTCCATGTCATTTATGAATATGTCAAAAAGCAGCGGTCCCAGCACAGATCCCTGCGGTACTCCACTATTCACCTTTTTCCATTGGGAAAATTGGCCATTTAGCCCTACCCTCTGCTTTCTATCTTTTAACCAGTTCCTGATCCACAATAGTACACTACCTCCTCCCATGCCTTTTTAGTTTTGCCAAAAGTCTCTGATGTGGGACCTTGTCAAAGTCTTTCTGAAAGTTCAGATACACTATATCAACCGACACACCTTTGTCTACCTGTTTATTCACACCTTCAAAAAAACATAACAGATTAGTAAGACAAGATCTTCCTTGTCTAAAGCCATGTTGGCTGTCTCCCATTAAGCCATGACTATCTACATGTTGAGTAATTTTGTTCTTTATGATGGTTTCTACCATTTTTCACGGTACTGACATCAGGCTCATGGGTCTGTAGTTTCCCGGATCACCCCTGGAACCTTTTTTAAAAACTGGCGTTATACTGGCGATCCTCCAATCTTCAGGTATTACAGATGATTTTAATGATAGTTCACAGATTACTAATAGCAGGTCTGCAATCTCATATTTCACTTCTTTCAACACCCTTGGATGTATACCATTTGGTCCAGGTGATTTGCTACTCTTCAGTTTATCAAATAGTTGTAATATATCTTCCCGGTGTATCAATATTTCCTTCAATTATTCTGCAGTATCACCTTTAAATACCTCTTCAGTCATGGGTAACATCCCTACATCTTCCTCAGTAAAGACCAAAGCAAAGAATTCATTCAGTCTCTCCGCTATAGCTTTGTCCCCTCTTATTGCCGTTTTTACCCCTCTATCATCTAATGGTCCAACTGACTCTCTCACAGGTTTTTTGCTACGAATGTACTTGAAAAAGTCTTTATTATACATTTTTGCTTCCACAGCAAGTTTCTTCTCAAATTCTCTTTGCCTGCCTTATGAATGCCTTGCATTTAACTTGCCAGTGCTTGTGCAGTTTCCTGTTTTCATCATTTGGTTCTTTTTTCCATTTTCTGAAAGATTTTTTTGGGGAACAACAGCCTCTCTAACCTCACCTTTAACCAGGCAGTTTTTTTGACTTCCTTCCTTCCACTTTTCTTAAAGCATGGAATACAGCTGTTCAACAACACCCAAGCTTCATGTAAGTCTTTAACCTTTGCAACTGCTCCTTTTAGTTTTTTCTTAACTATTTTCCTCATTTTATCATAGTCTCCCTTTTGAAAGTTAAAAGGTAGTACTGTGGATTCCCTTACCATCCCGCCTCCATTAATTAACTCAAGAACGATCATGCTATGATCACTATTGCCAAATGGACCCAACACCCTTATCTCTTGCACCAGATCTGGGTTCCACTAAGGACTAAGTCCAAAATGGCTTCCCCTCTGGTTGGTTCATGAACCAGCTGCTCCAAGAAGCAGTCATTTATTTCATCTAGAAATTTTATCTCCCTAGCATGTCCTGCTGTGACACTGACCCAGTCAATACCAGGGTAATTGAAATCACCATTATTACTGTTCTGTAAGTTTTGTTAGCCTCCCTGATTTCTTTGAGCATTTCATCATCCATTTGTTCATTCTGGCCAGGCGGTTGACAGAACAAACCCACTGCCATCTCCTTCCCCTTTTTTACATGGAATTTCAATCCACAGAGATTCTACAGCAAATTTTGTTTCCTGCAAAACTTTAATCCTTTGTGACTCAATGCTCTTTCTAACTTAGAGCGCAACCCCTCCACCAATTTGATCAGTTCTATCATTACGATATAGTTTGTACCCAGGTATCACAGTGTCCCACTGGTTGTCCTCCTTCCACCATATCTCTGAGATACCAATCATATCTAACCTCTCATTTAGTGCTATATATTCTAACTCTCCCAAATTCCAAAAAGTAGACCTATTTCTTATATCAGGGCTTGACAAATCCCAGACGCCAGGCCACCATGGTGGCCAGAAATTTGCAGCTGTGATTTTCTTGCTGCCCTCTCCCATGTAATTTTGGCTGCCCTTGGGGATTCATTCTCCCATGTGTAGAAGAAGCAGCTCCGATTGTGGCTCTGAAGAGAGGAGGCTGCTCGCAGGGATACCATTCCCCGTGAGCATAAGAAGTAAGCTGCGATTGCTATAAAATCCCTTTCTGTCTGCCTGCGGGAGGGAAAGGCCTGCGATTGTGGTCTGGACAGATTAGGTTGCCTGTGGGGAACCCATTCCCCCCACAGGCAGAAGAAGCAGCTCCAATTGCAGCCCCTTAGAGAGAAGGTTGCCCACGGGGATCCCATCCCCTATGGGCAGAAAAGTAAGCTGCAACCACTGCAAAATCCCCTTGTCTACCCATGGAAGATCGGATCCCCATGGGCAGAATAGGAGGGGAAAGCAGTGAACGTGGCTTGGAGGCAGAGAACAGCCTAATAGAGGTCCTGGAAGAAAAAAAAAAGTTAGAGGAATAGGGGGGAAGTGAGGCATCAAACATGTAAAAGGGGTAATAGCATTAAAAAAAGGAAGGAGGATGGGGAGAATAGAGGGCAGGGGATGGGAGTGCTAGGGGGGGAGGGAGAAGGGAAAAGAGTGGGGAGGGTTGAAGGGGAGAGGGAAGAGTGGGGAGGGTTGAAGGGGAGAGGGAAGAGTGCAAGGCTTGGAGGTTAAAGGGATGAATGCATGGGAGAGAAAAGAACAATTATATATGCCAAGAGGTGTAGTCCCCCTCCCCCGAAAATGCACCCAAACAAGCACACCACCTACACTGGCACATACACAGACACTCCACCTCTGCACGACAGACACACACATGCATGCACCTCACCTCCGCACAACAGACAGACACACATAGAAGCACCTCACAGACTCCAAAGAGTACAAGTAAATGGAGCTCACTCTGAGGAGAAGGATGTTACCAGTGGTGTGCCCCAGGGATCTGTCCTTGGTCCGATTCTTTTTAACATCTTTGTTAGTGATATAGCGGAAGGGCTGTCGGGTAAGGTTTGCCTCTTTGCGGATGATACCAAAATCTGTAATAGAGTAGACACCCAGGAAGGTGTAGATAACATGAGGAGGGATCTAGCTAAGCTTGAAGAATGGTCTAGAATTTGGCAGCTGGGATTTAATGTTAAAAAATGTAAGGTCATGCATTTGGGCTGCAGCAATCCAAGGGAGCAATACAGTATAGGAGGTGAAGTACTTTTGTCCACTAAAGAAGAGCGGGACCTAGGCGTGGTTGTGTCTGATGATCTTAAAGTAGCTAAACAGGTAGAAAAGGCGACGGCAAAAGCTAGAAGGATGCTTGGGTGCATACGGAGAGGAATGGCTAGCAGAAAAAAGGAGGTGATAATACCTCTGTATAAGTCTTTGGTGCGACCTCATTTGGAGTATGGTGTGCAATTCTGGAGACCGCACCTTCAAAAGGATGTGAACAGGATGGAGTCGGTGCAGAGGGTTGCTACTAAAATGATTAATGGGCTTCATTATAAAGCATATGAGGACAGACTTAAGGATCTTAATATGTACACCTTAGAGGAAAGGCGGGATAGAGGTGATATGATTGAGATGTTTAAATACCTCCGTGGCATAAATGTTCAGGGAGAGAGCCTCTTTCAATTGAAAGCAAGTTCTGCTACGAGGGGACATGGGATGAGGGTGAAGGGAGATAGATTCAGGAGTGATATGCGGAAATATTTCTTTACGGAAAGAGTAGTGGATCCGTGGAATAGTCTCCCAGTGGAGGTGGTAGAGATGAGGACAGTAACTGAATTCAAAAAAGCATGGGACCAACACAGAGGATCTCTAAAGGTAGAAAGTGGACTGTTGTAGTTGTTGTTATGGAAGGACAGACTAGATGGGCCTTGTGGTCTTTTTCTGTCATCATGTTTCTATGTTTCTATGTTCCTCCGGCAATTTGTCCAAAACGTTTTTGGATGCCGCTGTGAAGTTGCCTTGACCACATCCTAAGAGCATACATAAGAAATGACAAGCTGGGCAGACCAAGGGTCCATCAAGCACAGAATCCTGTTTCCAACAGTGGCCATTCCAGGTCTCAAGCACCTGTCGAGTTCCCAAAAAGGTACACAGGTTCCACAATGCTTGTCCCGAGGTAAGCAGTGGATTTCCTGGATCCTCTTTAATAATGGTTTGTGGACTTTTCCTCTAGGAGTGATACTGAAGCAATATAATATCAAATATCTAGAGTGTATAGAGAAGATGGAGAGTTAAGTGATTAGTCTATGATGACAAAACCCCACACTGGCTACCCTGTTCCCAACCCACTACTTTAACCATTATGCTATTAGACATCAATGTTAAAACAGCCAAAAAGATAGAGTTAAGTGACTTACCTAAGATCACAAAGGCCCATACTTGGATTTGAACTCTACCTACCCTGCTCTTAACCCACTATTCTAACCATTATGCAATTAGATATCCCTGTCTGGCAACAGATTTTATAGCATAATTATGTGCTACATTAAACAAAAATTACAATTTGTTTTTAAACTATTGATCAATAGTTTCATAGGGCCTGATATTGAAAGGCATTTACACATTTTACAGACCTGCAAACTATGTAAATACCACTGTTTTTCTGGAGACTACGGCGTTAGAATCTTTCCTTCAATCCAGGGTTCCCTGATTTCCTAAGATATTAATTGCTATGGAAGTAGTTTAGTATGAAAAAGAGTTTTGTATTCTTTGGATGGTTGCTTTTCCTTTTTTTACATGCTCCCCTTGATGTGGACTTATTGCTGATGACCGGGGATGTTGTTTCGTTTTTTGTTTTGTTTTCCTTTGTATTGATTGCCTTTTGTTCTTGGTACATTTGTATTTTCTTGAAGTTTCTTAATAAATGAAATTGAAATGAAAAAAAAAAAAAGTAAATACCACTGCATTGGGTATCACTGGTCAACAAAATTTTACAAAAGTCATGTTACTGAAATAAAAATAGTCGTTTCTTATCAATTTTTATATGCTGAACATGAATATGACAGTGAAATTGCAATGTTGGCTCTAGTGTTTTTGTAATCTACAAGAATTAATGTTTACATCATGAAATGCATGTCAATAGTAAATATAATAGGCCTTCAGTTAATACCTGTAAAAAAACCAAGTCATAGACTACTTCTTAGATTTTTTCGCCTTCTCTTGTACAGCTGTTCGGGAGCTTCTCTGGGGAGTGTCCAGCAGTAGTCAGCCAGCATTGTAGTGGACCATTTTCCCTGGTATCTTTGCCCATCGTTGCGATATCCTGGTGAAAACGTTTGCCTGTTCACCACTAACCATACCACAGTTGTCAGGAAAGAAATTGAGATGGGAATCAAGGAAATAGAACTTTAGAGACATATTGCAGCCAATTTTCTGATACTGCATCAGCATGTCTTCTACTAGTTCCTTGTAGTTTTCTGCCCTAACATTCCCGAGAATGTTTGTTGACACTAGGCGAAAAGCTTGTTTCGCATCACCTTGCAGCAAGTTGCTGAACTGGTCTTCTTTGAAGAGCTCTCGAATCTGAGGACCCACAAAAACTCCCTCTTTAATCTTTGCTTCGCTGAGTTGAGGGAATTTTTCATGCAGGTATCGGAAAGCTGGCGAAGCGCAGTCCATGGCTTTCATGAAGTTTTTCATCAAACCTAGTTTGATGTGAAGGGGTGGTAGCAGGATTTTGTGAGCCTCAAACAGAGCTAGGTGCTGGATATTCTTCTCTCAAACTGTTACATTTTGTCTGCGATTCCATTCCTTCCGCAAGTAGTGCCAATCCCTGACTCGGCTATCCCACTCACATAAGAAACACATGTATTTTATATATCCCTGCTGCAGTCCCATTAAAAGGGCAACTACCTTCAAGTCACCACAGAGGTGCCAGCTGTACTTGTTATAGTTAATGGAAGTCAGTAGATGCTTTAAGTTATCGTATGTCTCTTTCATGTGGACGGCATGCGCTAATGGAATAGATGGAAGATGGTTTCCATTGTTCAGAAGCACAGCCTTCAGACTCAGTTTCGAAGATTCCATTGTTGGAGTCTTGATCCTAGCAATTCTGCCTTGTTCTTGGATAAGTCCAAATCACGAACCAGGTCATTTAGTTCTTCCTGTGTTATTCTGTGTGGAGTTGATATGCATCCCAGTGAAAATCTGGGTCACTGCATGCTGACGGACCAGGAGAAGAACAGGTCGGCTCACACTTGTCCTCATCAGATGAATCAAGAGAATATTCTGATGGAGGTTCTGGAATAGGAAGTCCCTCACCATGTGGAACTGGTCTCAATGCAGATGGAATGTTTGGGTAGACTATGCTCGACTTCTTTTGCTTCGTTATTCCGCTGGAAAGAGGAGGAACCAAGCAGAAGTAACAATCATTTATGTGGTTGCTTGGCTCTCTCCACACCATGGGGACTGCAAACGGCATTGATGGTCTTTTGCAATTCAACCACTGTGAAAGCTGTGTTGTACATGTAGCGCAGCATATATGCGGGGCCCAAGGCTTGTCTTGGTCACCAGTCTTGCATCCAAAGTAAAGATGAAATGCCTTCTTCAGTTGAGAAGTGATACTTTTCTTCTGGTTGGCAAATGTCACTTCCCCACAAATGAAGCAGAAATTGTCAACGGTATTAACGCACTTTTGCAGCATTACTGTTCTGTATTGTACCTAAATGGCTAAAATTATATGATTAATAAAAGTTACATGTAACAGTAGCTTAAACTGTCTCACACACAGTCTGAAATATTTTAAATGCTCAACCTTTCCGACTGCGTATAGTACACTGCTGACGTCAGATGGCTTCAGCAGCCATCTGGCAGTAGTACTGCATTGCATCAGAAAATGATGCAATCAACTCTGGATGATGTGTGCATGCTGGTATTATGCAATGTGATGCAATATTACATCATTCAAGGCTTATTTGGGATGTTGTTGATGTCCTACTGGATAAATTTATATGGTGAAATGTCAAAAATGAACTACATGCAATATCTTCAAAACGAGAGCCAATAATTTTTTTTTAATGTTATATTCGTGTTCAGCTCACCAAGATACTACAGATTAGGGCTTTTTAAAGTCAGTAACGATTTCAATGTTGACCAGTGTATTTAAAGGCACTAACACTGTTAGTGCCGCTGAATATTCCCAACTAACGCCACAATTCGCCCCAATGCTAACCGCTTAGCATTAGGGCATGTCGCGAGCGCTGACAGTCACTAGCCAGATAGTAGTGATATTGTACCATTACCTGGTTAGCAACCTGCGGGTAAAACTAAGGGATACAAAAGCTGGCCTAGTTTTACCCGCGGGAGCCTACCAGGTAGCGATGCAATATCGCTGCTACCCAGTTAGCTTCTGCAGTGTTGGAGGCTGTGCGGTGACCACTGTTCCCTCTAAGCTGTGCGCGTGTGCGCGCGCACACACCTCGCCGAGCGAGCGCACATACTTTACAACAGAGCGCACAAAAATTTTGGTTCTGATTCTGATAGAAAACAACACAGACGTCTTAAAATTTAAAAGTTGTTGTGTATTTACGGTTTTCACAAGTTCTATAATATTTTCTAGTGCAATCAATGTGGTGTACATACTGTATTCTGACGTGCAGTCAAATTTTAAAGTATATAACTCCGAGTGTCATTATGTGGCGCACAAAAATTTAACCTTCCTTCAAAAGCTGAACAGCTGATATTTTATGCGCACACAGCCTACAGAAAATTAGAGGGAACATTGGCGGTGACCCTGGATATTCAATGCCAAGGCCGCATATGACCTCAGAATTAAATATCTGGGGTTATAGGTCGGCGGCAATGGCTATGCGCCATAGCAGCACATAGCCATCCCAATTGAATATCGGGCCCATAGTGTCCTCTTGTTTTTGTGTTGTTTGAAAGATTAAACAATGGTTTCCTATATAACCGTTCAACCTCACTCATGATTTTATAAACTTCTATCATATCCCCTCTTAGTCATCTTTTCTTCAAGCTGAGACCCTGACCAGTTAAGCCTCTGTTCATAAGGAAGTGCTCTATGCCTTTATTATTTCTCTTGCCCATCTCCAAAAAGTTTCTAGTTTCACCATATCCTTTCTGAGAGAGAACTATACAGAATACTCAAGGTGAAGTTGCAGCATGGACCACCATGGACCTATACCTTTACAATGATATTGTTCACTTTGTTCTCCATTCCTTTTTGAATAATCCCTAAGATTTTATTTGGTTTTTTAGCAGGCATGACTAACTGGGCAGAAAATCTCAATGTATTGTCCAAAATGACTCCAAGATCATTCTTGGTTAGTGACTCCTAACTCAGAATCTAGCATTTTGTATCTGTATTTGGGATTATTTTCCCTATGTGCATCACTTTGCATATGTCCAAATTAAATTTCATCTTCAGTTTAGATCCTTTTGCAAATCCTCACAATCCATTTTAACACAAAAACTAATACTGCGACATCCACAAATTTAATTTGATCACTGACTCCAGATCATTTATGAGTATGTTAAATACATTACATACCGCTTACACACACACACCACCAATCACCACACGCCCCCTTCCCCCACTAATCTTTGCCCATATACACACAATTCCTGCCACCCTACTGAGACACACTTTAACAAGGCTTTTCCAACTTCATCCCCCCCCCCCCCCCCCCCCCCCGCATGTATGTGTCTGTGACTGGAGGAAGGGGAAACGTACTTCTGTGCCACACTGTAAGAGGGCAATTCTATAATTTCCTGTGCAGTAAACGCATATTACCTCATGCAAATGTGGGCCCTATTTTATACAATATTGCACCATTATATCTGTCATCCCTTATAACTGCTGAGCTCAACACCAGAAACCAGAAGGAAAAGTAAACTGAACCTCCTCAACATTCCCACCACTATAAGTAAAACCAAACAGATAACAAGCAACAGTGTTTACCTTCACAGCTCCAGTACTTTGGAACTCGCTACCAGACTCACTACGATCACTCAAAGACATAGAAACATTCAGGAAGGAATTAAAGACTCTACTCTTCAGTGAACACTACAGCAACCACAAAACCACCAGCACCCAATCACACCACTCACCACTCCCCACTCCCCCCCTCCCCTCCCCCACCACGGCATAACCTAATCAGAGGCAAAACTACATACCTCACAAACTCCCCAAAAGCATATTCAGCACCTGATCGGTATAACAATCATTAAAAAAACTGCTACAATGTTGCTTTATGTTTCAATATAAATACTTAACAAGATACAATGTACACAGTTCAGTTGTTACAATGTATATAGTTACACTTAGTTCTATGTAACTTGTGTTCTATTTAAACCGCCCCTGATCTCTGGAAGGGGCGGTATAGAAAACTGTCCAAATAAAATAAATAAATGAAGTATGCATATATTTTATAAAAGAGAAGCATACCAACACACTTTTACCTAGAGGAGCATACCAACACACTTTTACCTAGGCAGGTGTAAACGCTCATGCCTAGATCTGGAGAAAACAAGCATAAATTACTTATGCATGTAAATTTAGACTCTGCCTACCCTCCACCTCACTTAACCCTCCACTGCCTTGGAAGAAAGGCCTGGCAATCTACTTCCGGTGACACTGCCAAGAAAACCCAGGAGCTTCTGGGTCGCCAGGAGTCAGCACTGACTCAAAGGCACACATTACATTTTTACCCTCCACCTAAACCCTGCATTTGTGCCCACCCTAACCAAAAGTATGCACGATAGGACTTGTGCACATGCTTACAGAATGCTGACTGCCGAAAGCATGCAATTGCCCATCATATATGTAAGTCCTTTAAACTAGGGACACACATACACAAATAGTAAATAAATTTCTACACTCTCCTTATAGACAGGGCTGGCACTACCATTGAGTGAACTAGGCAGTCACCTAGTACGCCAGCCTTCTAGAGGCAGACACCATTGCCGCCGCTGTAGCGGTGGCTTGGTAAACACGAGGCAGCGCTTACCTTTGGTCATCGGTGCTGCCCCTGCGGTTCCTGGGCATGACAATGCCTCTTCCGCCCGCCCCCCCCTCCGACGCAGACTTCAAAAACGGAAGCAGAGTGGGGGTGTGGCAGGTGTAGGCCTGTGATCCACAGTGTCTGACATAAGCAAGCCTAACTAGCTTGACCTGTAAATGAAGCTTGTGAAGAGGCCCATAGGAATTGCACATCCCCCAATATGCTGCTATAGAACTAAAAACTCAGTAAAAGTATTGAATTAGCTTAGACAAGCAGAACAGATGGAAAAATACAGAAATTCATGTTTAAAACTGCTGACAGAGAAGTTATAGAGCCCTGCTTCCCTGCACGTATTAACTAGCCCAATAGCCTTGAAAGTAGGAAAGTAACAAGTTAGTGAACTGACCATTGTAATTGGGACTAGAAGGGGGGTAAGCAGGTGCTGAGCCCACTGAAAGAATATAATTGGATAATCATATCAGTACCGGGACCAATAGAAGAGGTACGGGAGGTACGGGAGGTTACCGGGACCAATGAAATGTTTTTCTATACCTAGAATGAAGCTAAAGTCTATAAAAGTTGTTGTACTGCCAGAGAACTTTGCTCAGCCATTTTGAATTTGATTCTGCTTGAGACTTGTGCACAAATAAATGATTTGGACCTTCTGAACAGACTCCTGGTATCATTGGTTTGTCTGCGCTCTGCTGCTACATATTCTTGGTGCGTTGGCCGGGAAGTTGTGGAATCAGAGTGTATATAGGGCAATATACCACGACATTCCGCCTCTATAGGCTTGGTCCTGCCGGGATCGCGCCCTTCCGACGGGGGCTGCTTCCTGGCGCCGCCAGTCCATTGCATCGGAGGAAGTTGGTCGGACCTCGGCGGGTGCCGGGCCCGGCTGGAGCCAACGCCTCGAACCCAAGTGAGGGGAGTCCGAGGTCCAACTCATGTGCCTGCTTGGGAAGTTTGAGGACCGGATCCGGTGAGTATAGTTTTGATTTGTTGTCTAGACAGATAAGAAAGAGCAGTGCTGCCATTTGAACTTGGAACTTTGAAATTGGTAAGAGAGCTTGATCACCTCTCAAAGACGGACCGAGAACCCCCGCATGAGTATTCGCAGGGCGAAACTCCCGTCTTCTTGTATTTTGGTAATTGAACAAGACTAGTCAGAATAGATAGAAATGAATGCATTCTGGGATACGTTGCTAGCATGATTGTGTGAATGAAGTGTGTATGAGAGGTCTGGCAGCACGGACCAAGCGAAGGCGGACCCCTGAGTAGCGCATTTCCTGACCGGGCGACCGCGTTCAGGTCGCAAAAAGGGGGAAGCGATTGTCGTCTTGTCTTGTTTTTGTTTCCCTAATACGTTTCTAGGGCCATGAGGACCCCTTACCCACGGTCCGCCCTCCTTTTCCCTTCTGTCTGTTGTTGCGCGCACACATCGAAATGGGAGGGGCGGGGTCTACTAGGAACACTCCATTAGAATGTATGATCGCACATTTTAAAGAGGGATATTCCGGAGATTATGGTATTAAAATGACTGCAGCCCGTTTACAGATTTTGTGTACTAGGGAGTGGCCCGATCTAGACCCTACCTGGCCCCGAGAGGGAACCTTAAATGTAGGAATTATCCAGTTAGTTCATCATAGAGTGCGGATAGCGCACCCCGATCAGTACCCCTATATAGATTCTTGGTTAAGTATTTGCGAAGATCCGCCCCCTTGGGCGCAGCGCTGCTATGAAGAGCAGTGCAGAATAATGTTAGCAAAAACAGATCATAGTCAGAAAACAGAAAATAAACAGCCTAGTAAGAAAGGGAAAGATGAGAAGTCCAGGAAGAAACCCATCCTGGTCGATCCTGATTCCCCAGAAGTAGTTCCCCGACAGCCTAGAACCCCGGGCCCAGTAAGAGTAGCCCGGCATCCTGCCCCAGAGCCCCGGAGACAGCGGGTGCGGGACCCAACCCCTGAGCCACCTCCCGAAGAGAAGGAAGATGAGCTCCCTTTAGTTGAAGAAGATGATTCTACTGAGACAGAGACAGAGAGAGGCGAGTCAGATTCAGAAACAGAGAAGGAAGAAATTGAGAATTCCCTGAGTGAGACTGACAGTGTAGAAGCGACCGCCAGTGTTAGCCTGCCAGTAAAAAGTAAATCCAAGACAAAGCATATAGAAAAGAAAGTAACCCGTGATAAGCCTGTAGAAAAGAAGAAAAAGAGCCCTGATAGGAAAGTTACAAAAATATCGCTTAGATCCCAAAAGACCTCTACTGCTAAGATGATGCCTTTACGGCAAGTTCCGGGAGTGCCTGTAAGAAATGACGATAATGAGGTGGTAGCGGGACCCCCAAGCTATGTGTATGTCCCCTTCTCTACAACTGATTTGTTAAATTGGAGGACGCATTATGCCTCCTATACCAATAAACCCCAAGAGCTTACAGAATTAGTGAATACTATTATGGAAACCCATCAACCCACATGGGCAGATTGCCGTCAGCTCCTGTCCACCTTATTTACTATGGAGGAGCGGACACGAATTAGAAAAGCAGCTATAGACTGGCTGGCAGATAACCCTGTAGCTCCAGAACGAGGAGAAGAAAGAATAGACCATCGGGAAGCGGCCCAGAGACAATTCCCGAATGAAGACCCCGATGGGATCCGAATACTGAAAGAGGATCCAGAGCCCTAGCCCGTTTCCGCCAAGGCTTGTTACAAGGCCTGAAAAGGGGGGGCCAGAAAGCTATGAACCTTTCCAAAGTTACTGAAGTTAACCAAGGCATAGATGAGAGTCCAGCAGTGTTTTATGAAAGGTTAACTGAAGCATACAGAATGTATACTCCCTATGATCCCGATGCAACAGGAAGTTTATGCATGGTGAATTCTGCTTTTGTAAATCAGTCTCAACCAGACATTAGACGTAAATTACAGAAATTAGAGGGGTTTGCGGGCATGAATGCAACACAGTTATTGGAAGTTGCTCATAAAGTGTATGTGAATCGTGATAATGAAAGACAGAAAGAATGTGATCGAAAGATGAAGAAGAAAGCTGATTTTTTGGCTGCGGCCATAGTTGAACAGAAAAGGGGAGGTGTCCCTAGTCGAAGGAGCAGAGGAAGGGGGCGGGGCCAAGGTGGAAGCCGGCCCCAATTAGGCGCAAACCAATGCGCCTACTGCAGGGAGGAAGGACATTGGAGAGATGCATGCCCGCAACTCGAAGACGCCCACGAAGATGACGAAAACAATCATCAATGGAGAGAAGAAAAACGAGGCCGTCCCCGACATCGCGGAGGAGCCAATCGAGAGCAACATCAGCGTGAGAGAGGAGAAGCCGTGCAAGCATTGGCGGCAACAGCCTATGATGAAGATGACGTGGATTAGGACAGACCGGGCTCCGAATTTGCTTTAGGTCTCCAGGAGCCTATGGTCGGAATACAAATAGGAGACCAAGTTGTGAACTTTATGGTTGATACTGGAGCAGAACATTCAGTAGTGGACAAGAAGATAGCCCCATTTTCTACAAAAGCAGTCACCATTGTAGGAGCAACTGGTGCCAAAGCTACAAAACCTTTTCTTCAGAATCGCATATGCAGTCTAGGAGGACAGCAAATAACTCATCAATTCCTTTACATGCCAGAATGTCCAGTGCCACTACTGGGACGAGATATGTTAGCCAAGCTACAGGCCCAAATATCCTTCACTGAAAGAGGAGAAATGCAAATGACAGTAAATTCGCAAGCCAAACCAGCAGGAATAATGCTGCTCACAGTTCCCCGAGAAGAAGAATGGAGATATTACAGTGATGATTCTATCCAAGACACCTATTTTGAACAAACCTTGAAAAGTATTGATGCCCCACCTGGAGTATGGGCAGAAGGCAGTCCTCCAGGCCTAGCCAAACATTTAGCTCCAGTAATTGTAATTCTCAAGCCTAGTGCTACACCAGTACATGTCAAACAATACCCTCTCCCTAGAGCTGCAATTGAAGGCATCCACCGCCACTTGCAAAGATTACTGGAACATGGCCTACTGAAAGTATGTCAATCCCCATGGAACACCCCACTTCTGCCAGTGAAAAAGCCTGGAACAGATGACTACCGCCCAGTGCAAGATCTAAGAAGAGTGAATGAAGCAGTTGAGACTATACATCCAGTTGTACCCAATCCTTACACTCTTCTAGGACTAATTCCTGCTGAAGCCACCCACTTTACTGTTCTAGATTTGAAAGATGCATTCTTTTGCATAAGATTAGCCCCCGTGAGTCAGATATTATTTGCATTTGAATGGCAGGACCCCATCTCTGGAAGAGGGGGCCAACTTACCTGGACACGATTACCCCAAGGATTCAAGAATTCGCCTACCATCTTTAGTGCTGCACTGAATCAAGACCTTTCCAGCTATCCAGTGGCCCCGGGGAAGAGAGTGCTTCTCCAATACGTGGACGATCTGCTGATAGCTGCTGTATCAGAAAGTGAATGTATACAAGCCACCAAAGACCTCTTGCAGTTACTAGATGAAGCTGGATACAAAGTTTCCAGAGCAAAAGCACAACTATGCCAAAAAGAAGTGAAATACTTGGGCTTTCGCATAACCCAAGGAAGCCGAAAATTAGGCAGAGAAAGAAAAGAAGCAGTATGCAGAATTCCAACCCCAACAACCAGAAAGCAAGTCAGAGCCTTTCTGGGAGCGGCAGGATATTGCCGAATCTGGATTCCCAACTTTGCTCAAATTGCTAAGCCACTGTATGAAGCCACAAAAGGAGAAGAAAAGTCGCCACTGGAGTGGGGACCTGAGCAGGATACAGCCTTCAAGACGTTGAAGGAAGAATTGATGTCATCACCAGCCCTTGGACTACCAGATGTTCACAAACCTTTCCACTTGTTTGTACATGAAGCACAAGGAAATGCCTTAGGCATGTTGACTCAGAAATTGGGAAATTGGGAACGACCTGTAGCATACCTATCGAAACAATTGGACACGGTGGCCAAAGGATGGCCACCTTGCCTGAGAGCAGTTGCAGCTACAGCATTGTTGGTGAGTGAAGCAGACAAGCTCACACTAGGACAGAATATACGAGTCACTGTGCCACATGCAGTCCTTGCCCTTATGGAACAGAAAGCAAATCATTGGCTCACCAATTCCCGAATGTTGAAATATCAGAGCATGCTATGTGAAAACCCACAGATACAACTGGAAGTGAGCCATGCCTTGAATCCAGCCACATTGATACCTATTAGTGAAGAACTTCCAGAGCATGACTGTATAGAAGTCATGGACACTGTATTCTCAAGCCGACCTGATCTGACAGATGTGCCCATAGACAATCCTGACCAAATCTATTATGTTGATGGAAGCAGTCTCATCATCAATGGACGACGCTGTGCCGGATATGCAGTAGTCACTCAACATGAAGTTGTTGAATCATCAGCCTTAGCCTCAGGCACATCAGCCCAGAAATCAGAATTGATAGCACTCACCCGAGCACTACTACTAGGTGAAAAACTTGTGTTGAATGTATATACAGACTCTAAGTATGCCTTCACCACCTTACATGCCCATGGAGCTCTCTACAAAGAAAGAGGACTCATCACATCCGGAGGAAAATCAGTTAAGTATGGCCCCGAGATACTGATGCTACTTGATGCAGTATGGGCCCCAACTCGTGTAGCTGTCATGCATTGCAGAGGACATCAAGCAGGAAAAGGAGAAGTTGCCCGAGGGAACAGATTTGCAGATGCCTCAGCACGACAAGCAGCTATGACAGGACAAATTTCGCCACAAGCCACGCCGATGCAGGCAGCATTGTTTCCAGTACCCTTGAACTCATGGACACCACAATATACCACCAAAGAATTAGACTACTACTGTGACAGAGAAGATGGAGTACTGAAAGATGGGTGGATTGAACTGCCACCAGCAGAGGGCAGTCAACCCCCAGGACAAATAGTAATTCCTGAATTGTTAGGACCAGCCTTTGTCAAAGCTTTCCATGAAGCCACACATTATGGGAAGACCGCTATGGAAAAAGCACTTAGACCACATTTCTACATTGCCATGTTACCAGCTCTATCAGCCTCAGTAGCACGCCAGTGTCAAATTTGTGCCAAAAACAATGCCAAGCAAGGTCCCACACCACCACCTCGAGTTCAGTCAGGAGGTGTAACCCCCATGCACCACCTGCAGATTGATTTTACTGAAATGCCAAAAGCCAGCGGATACCACTACCTATTAGTATTAGTTTGTACTTTCTCTGGGTGGGTAGAAGCCTTCCCAACCAGAACCGAAAAAGCTAGAGAAGTCACCAAAGTTTTATTGAGAGAGATTGTCCCTAGATTTGGAATTCCAGCAGTAATAGGGTCAGACAATGGACCCTCATTTGTTTCCCAGGTTACTCAACAGTTAGCAAAAGCCCTACAGATACAATGGAAACTCCACACTGCATACAGACCCCAGAGTTCAGGGAAAGTTGAGCGAATGAATCGTACCTTAAAAGCCCAAATGTCTAAGCTTTGCCAGGAGACACACTTGAAGTGGCCCCAAGTGCTCCCAATAGCTTTACTCAGAATACGCTCAGCTCCTGTGAAGTCAACAGGTTTTTCCCCTTTTGAAGTTCTGTATGGTAAACCCCCACCAATAGTGCAAGGAATTAAAGGAAGTCTAGCCCAAATTGGTTCAGAAATAACCAGGCAAGAACTCCTAGCTCTTAGTTTTGTTCTGCAGACTCTCCATGCGTGGATCCAAGACCAGTTGCCTATCAACTTGACTGAACCCCTGCATCCCTACCAGCCTGGTACCTCGGTGTGGATCAAAGATTGGAAGAAGACACCGCTGGAACCCCATTGGAAGGGACCATACACCGTCATCCTGTCTACCCCAATTGCAGTAAAGGTAGCGGTGATCGACGCCTGGATCCACCACAGCAGAGTCAAGCCCGCAGCAGCTCCAGAACCTGAGCAGTGGACCGCGGAGCAGCATCACGATGCACCTTTACGAGTTACTCTGAGACGGCAACCAGCAGCGTAGACACTTTGTCACAGTGCCGTGCAGTAGCCAAGTCTTTCGAAGAGGATTGCTGTTTTCCATGCAGCTACAGTTTTGTATCAACGAACCCAATCTGCGTGTGATTTTGCACACTACTTTGATACTACATTGATTAACCATACTTCAAAAGCCAACTGAAATTGCTAAGTTGGTTAGTGTGTGATGGACAACTTGAGGATCTTCAATCAACTCAGCACCCGTTGAAATTGCTTTATTAGCGCACGGGACGAAGAAAAGATCGTCGTGGTCAAGATTTGCAAGCTGAGGATTCAGAAGAACTCCAATCAACATGTATTTTTATCTTTGCTTGGCCCTGGTTGCCTGTTTTGGAGGTTTTGAACTGACTCATGCTTTACCTCCATGCACTGCTTGCATTACTTCTACTCGAACTGGACTGAAAGTAACTCAGACTTTGATTTATCATTCTCACTATAAATGCACTGGTAAAGTGACTCGGTGTATTTATAACACCACTGAACTAAATGTTTGCATTAAAGGTAACTCCAGAGTATGCTATAACCCGCATCAGAACCCATCATATTATACGTTGGAAATACGATGGAATGATGCAGACGGACCTGTAATTAATGCTACACGACCACTTAAAGATGCTAGTATACCTGCTGTTTTATATTTTGATGCATGTGATGTTATAAACAGAGATAGTCGTTCCAGATGTGGTACCTGGGAAAAAGCCTATCGCAATGATCATAAGTATATGTGCCCAGAAGGTGCCACGGGATGGAGAAAGTGTACTGGTAAGAAAGGGTCATATAGTACTGCCCCAGCTGCAGATTACTATTGCCCAAACTGGGAGTGTGTTTTTTATGCTACATGGAATGCTGGTATCACAGATGAACAGAGAGATAATCGAGTTGCCACTTTGACTAAGTCGAAAACAGATGACAAATGTAAGAAAGGTGCTTGTAACCCTTTGCAATTACGGATCCGTAATCCTAATGCATGGAAACAAGGATACAAGTTTGGTTTACGTATTGCAGGTGGAGCAGTAGATCCAGGAACCATTGTGTATATAAGATTGAATACCCAAGCCTACAAGTCATCTAAATATCACATCCATAACACTTTCTATGAAGCTATGCATGTAAATAAGTTTGAAATTCCCCATCCATCCCAGAATTTGTTTCTAGAATTAGCTGGAGCAGTAGTATCCAGTCTAAAGATCTCAGATTGTTATTTCTGTGGCGGAACCCAGATGGGTGACCAATGGCCATGGGAGGCCCAAGAATTGAATTATTCTCTGACTTACAATCAGACTAAATTACACAAGACTACTAGCGAATGGGTGTTAGCGCACTCAATTGTTGGACGTCTTTGCTATGCCAGAACTGGACCTCAGTTCACCCAACAGGTAGGACAGCTGGTCTGTCTTAGCCAGAAGTTTTATAATGCCACTACCAAAAAGACGTCATGGTGGTCAGGAGTAAAACACCCTGAACCTCCTAACCCATTAGCCAGATTTCTCGAACTTGCTGGTTTATGGACTAATCTTGCCAAAACTCATGCTTGGCAAGCCCCACCTGGCCTGTATTGGATCTGTGGAAACCGAGCGTATGCTCAACTCCCATCACACTGGGGAGGAGCATGTGTCTTAGGGACCATCAGACCTTCTTTCTTTCTCCTACCCACAGAACATGGAGAACAATTAGGATACCCAGTATACACTACCCACAGACACAAAGAGCATTGCGACAGAAAAGATCACCCCTTCAAGTAGGTAAATGGGAGAAGTGGAAGGGTGATGATTGGCCACCAGAAAGAATTATTGAGTATTATGGGCCTGCCACTTGGAATGATGATGGTATGTATGGTTATCGAACACCAATCTATATGATTAATCGTATTATTCGCCTACAAGCAGTAGTTGAAATAATAACTAATGAAACTAGCCACGCTCTCACACTTTTAGCTAGACAAAGCACCCAAATGCGCACTGCCATATACCAGAATCGTCTAGCACTTGATTATTTGTTAGCAGCTGAAGGAGGAGTATGTGGTAAACTGAATCTAACCAATTGCTGTTTGAAAATAGATGACAAAGGTCAAGTAGTTGAAGAAATTGCTGAAGATATGCGCAAACATGCTTATGTACCAGTTCAGACTTGGCACCCACTAAGATTACCTAACTGGTTTGCTAACCTTTTCTCGTGGCTAGGAGGACTGAAGACTTTTCTAATACTAGTATTACTGATTGTTGTTGTTATTTTCCTATTGCCATGTATAATCCCATGCTGTATGCGTTCCATACACAGTGCTATTGATAGTACCGTAGAGCGGAAGACCGCAACTAAGATAATGGCTTTATACCAACCTCGTCCTCCTGGATAAAGCCGGACTCCTCTAACTGTAGTATAATTACTTTGAAGTGATTTAATTCTCACACCTTATTAACTAATAGGGTGAGATTAATCAAAGGGGGGAATGTGGCAGGTGTAGGCCTGTGATCCACAGTGTCTGACATAAGCAAGCCTAACTAGCTTGACCTGTAAATGAAGCTTGTGAAGAGGCCCATAGGAATTGCACATCCCCCAATATGCTGCTATAGAACTAAAAACTCAGTAAAAGTATTGAATTAGCTTAGATAAGCAGAACAGATGGAAAAATACAGAAATTCATGTTTAAAACTGCTGACAGAGAAGTTATAGAGCCCTGCTTCCCTGCACGTATTAACTAGCCCAATAGCCTTGAAAGTAGGAAAGTAACAAGTTAGTGAACTGACCATTGTAATTGGGACTAGAAGGGGGGTAAGCAGGTGCTGAGTCCACTGAAAGAATATAATTGGATAATCATATCAGTACCGGGACCAATAGAATAGGTACGGGAGGTTACCGGGACCAATGAAATGTTTTTCTATACCTAGAATGAAGCTAAAGTCTATAAAAGTTGTTGTACTGCCAGAGAACTTTGCTCAGCCATTTTGAATTTGATTCTGCTTGAGACTTGTGCATAAATAAATGATTTGGACCTTCTGAACAGACTCCTGGTATCATTGGTTTGTCTGCGCTCTGCTGCTACAGGGGGGAAGGTATTGTCAAACCCAAGAACCGCAGAGGCAGCACCGATGACCAGAAGTAAGAGCTGCCCCCTGTTTACTGAGCCATTAGTACTGCCACAGGCCCTGGAGAGAGGTGGCGGAGGCAGGGGCCTGAGTCAGAGCACCTCCAATTCTTGCACCGGCCCAGCTTATAGATTTACCCCCAAAGCCTCCACTTCTCAGCTCCTGTATTCTGTGATTTCTGTTCAAGAAATGTTTCTTGAAGTGCATATTTCAAACTAAAAACGATTTGATATGTAAATACAACTCTTTTGATATATCGCTAAAGGTAATGACAATTGTCAACGGCGTTGCGCAGTTTAATGAAACTCTGCTTGAGGCTAGTCCAGCAGTACTGTTGTGCTTCTTGCTGTCACAGGGCGCAGTAGCAACAGCCGTAGCCGCGCCCCCAGCGGTAAGAGGGGGAGGGGGAACCACTGCGCCGCTGCTTCCGGTTTCCAGCCGGTTTGCATTTCTGGCTGCTCCCCAGTATGGCGCTGCCGGTGGCT
Organism: Ichthyophis bannanicus; assembly: GCA_033557465.1. Lineage (NCBI taxonomy): Eukaryota > Metazoa > Chordata > Amphibia > Gymnophiona > Ichthyophiidae > Ichthyophis > Ichthyophis bannanicus. The sequence continues at coordinate 1,088,035,700 of CM066032.1, read as the reverse complement.
CGGGCTGCAGCGCGTCTCCTGCACACAGGTTAGAAGAAGCCCGCGAGACGGGAGCTGCTGGGCGCAGGCATGAAGAGAGCGTTCCCGTGCCCCGCACTCGGCGTCGGCCGTCTGTGCTATTCGCTTTGGCTGAAGAGGGGGAGGGGGGGCGTTATTTTGAAAGCATTCCAGGTAGCATCAGCATTATAACTTGCACTGTTTTCTTCTGCCAGTTGGGAGTCGAAGCCTGGCCGCAAATTTTCTCCGGTTAGATGGCGGGTCCCTGCCTCTCCCCTGCAGACACTATGCTGCTGCCGCTGTCAGGTAAGGTTCTGCCCTGCTTGTGCACCACTGCTGATGGGGGGTGGGTTCCGTCTCTTCAATCCTTTTGAAGAAGGTGCCTACTTTATAATTTTCTGTTAACTAGCCAGTTTCTTCTTCTACCCGTACAAGTGCACAGCAGTTTTTCCAAAAACGTGAACATAATGAGGGAGGAGTGCAGGAGTAGCTTAGTGATTACAGCATTGACTTGGTAAATTAAGAGACCAGGGTTCAATTCCCACTGGCACTCCTTGTGGCCTTGGGCAAGTCACTTAACTCTCCATTGCCTCGGAAACAAGGCCTGACCATCTCCTGTCACACTGCCAAGAAAACCCAGGAGCTGTTGGGTGGTCAGGAGTTAGCATTGATTCAGAGACACACATTGCATTTGCAATAAGGAGGGAAAGACAGGGGCCGGTGGAAAGAGATTGAAGGTGTCAGGGCAGCTAGCCATGCACCTTCCCTCTAGTGGAGCTATGGATGTAGATGTCCCCAATGAATCTTAGAACCCTCAGGGATGTCTTTTGCCCATGCCCAAACTTAGATCTGCAGTGGAAAGTTTTCATTTTGATGCAAAAATTACGCTTTGGAGTGTGTTTAAGAAGTTGGTGCTACCCTATCCTTAATACCTTTCCCAATCGTTCTGGCTTGGAGGTTCCAGATTGCATTTGGACATGTTTGTAAAATGTGTCTTTACATGTAAGAATACTGCACCTATGCTTCAACACACAGTGTTCTAACACATGAAATGAAAAAACCCTTTTACTCTTGATTCAGTAAATGAATGGTATTCAGATTACCACAGTGCTGAGAAGTGTGCACTGATAAGTGTATAATAGTGTGTCTTGCTTTTGCTACATGATGGGGATTAGTTTACACTGCAGGGATGGAGACATTTTAAAATAATATGCCAGGCTGTCTCTGTGACCCCCCTTGCCCCCCCCCACCCCCAATATCCTTAGTGTCCCAGTGCCCCACTGCCAGATTGTGTGCAGAGCTCCCCCCCCCTCCCCTGGGCTATTTATTTATTTATCTATTTCTTCTATACCGCCCCTTCCAGAGATCAGGGGCGGTTTACATGGAACAAGTTAACAGTTTTGTATACTTCTGTATACATTACATAGAACAGAAAATTTCTAACTTTTTACAGATAATAGTGCGGTAAACTGTCGGAACTATTTACATTTTGTATACATTTGTATACTTCTGTATTATAATATTAAACAGAATTTTCTAACTTTTTACAGGTAGTGAGGCGAGGAACTGCCAAAACTATTTACAATGGTTATTTACCAAAAGGTTATATACAATGAATTACAGGGTGAAGCCTTCATTAGTCATGTGTGAGTGGTGGAATTTATTTCCATTTTTTTTCTTGAGTTTTTTGGTGTGTCTGTGGTAGGTCTGTGTATGGTTAGTTGATTGTGATTTTAAGGGCTTTGTGTTTGTGTGTCTGTGGATGCTGTGTGGTTGGACTTGGGGGGTTAGGGGATTTCAAAGTGTTCGGAGAATAGGTATGTTTTTAGTTCCTTCCTAAATTGGGAGAGGTCTTTTATGATACGAAGGTCTATTGGGAGATCATTCCAGAGCATGGGGGCAGTGAATGTGAAGGCCCTGGTGCTGGTGGATTTTTTAGTTTTCATGAATGTCTTTGGTATTTCAAGTGAGTGTGCTGCGTTTAGTCTGCGAGCTCTTGATTCAGATGGGGCGTGTAGTAGTGTGGATAGATGTGAGGGGGCGATGTCGTTTAGGAGCTTGAAGGTGGTTAGGAGAATTTTATATCTGATTTGACTGTTTATAGGAAGCCAATGCAGTTCTAGCATTATAGGGGTTACATGGTCTACTAGGCGGGCTTTAGTAACTACTTTTGCACAGATGTTCTGGGCTCTTTGTAGTAGGTAGGTATTTTTTTGTGTTAGGCCAATTAGGAGACTATTACAATAGTCAAAGTGGGGGGTGATGAGTGTATTAACAACTGATCTAAAGTCATGTGTGTCAAGAAGGGGCCTTAGGTGTTGTATGGTTTTGAGTTTGTAGAATATGGTTTTTACTGTCTGCTTTATGTGTGGTAGCATGGTGAGTGTATGATCAATTATTACACCTAGGTATTTTACCTCTTTTTTAACAGGTATAGTTGTATTGTTGATTGAGATTGATGTTGGACAAGTGTCCTCGGTCACGGGTGATCTTGTTACGAACATTGCTTCCGTTTTTCTGAGGTTGATGCTGAGGTAGTTGGTTTCCATCCAAGAGGTGGTCTCAGCCATGCATTCGGATAGGGTGTCGTAAGTAGGGTTTTTGGTGGTTATGGGGAGAGCGAGCGTGATGTCGTCAGCATAGATAAAGTGACTAATCCTGTGTTTTCTAAATATTTTTGTAATGGGTTTTAGGTACAGGTTAAAAAGGAGGGCAGAAAGGGCTGATCCCTGGGGTATTCCTTGTCCTTGGGGGAAGGTTTCTGATGCTTCCTGGTCTATTTGAACACGTATTAGTCTGTGTGTGATGTAAGACTTAAACCATTTGAGGACAGTCCCACCTATTCCTAAGTTTTCTAGTCTATTGATCAGAGTAAGGTGGTTGATGTTATCAAAGGCAGCAGAAATGTCTATGAAAAGGAGTAGGAAGCCTTGACTGTTGTCATCTGTACCTTTGATGAGGAAGTCTATCAGTGTAATTAAAAGGGTTTCTACACCGTGGAAGGGGCGGAAACCAAACTGGTGTGAGTCTAGGGGTTTGTGCTCATCAATATGGTCTTGTAATTGTAATTGAACAGTTTTTTTCTATTATTTTAGCTATAAATGGAATGCTGGCTATCGGTCTGTATGAGTTTGTGTCTTTTGAGTCAAGTTTATTGTTTTTTATTATTGGGCGAAGCGTTGTGAGTTTTAGGGCGTTGGGCATGATGCCCTGGGAAAGGGATTGATTCACCATGTGTTGAATGTTTTCAGCTAGTTCTTCCTTTTGTACATTTGATCCATGACACAGGGCATGGATCGAGTGGAGAAGTTGTGGTGTTGATTAATGTTATGATCGTAAGGAGGTGTGTTTGATCTACTGTGTGAAAGGTTGTCCAAATGTTATTAAATTCAGTGTTTGGAGGTAGTATCGCTGGTATGGTATTAAGTTTGCACTTTAGTTTTTCTGCAAAGTGGGTTGCTAAAGTTTGTATGCTTATTGCTGATTGTTTTGGCTCTGGGTTTTTAGCTTTTGTCAAGGTTTTTACGATTGCAAATAGTTCCCTAGGGCGGTTGATAGCCAGATTTATTACTTTGGAGTGGTAATCCCTTTTGATTTGTTAATTGCATTCTTGTATTCATTGAGTGTGTTCATATATTGGGATTTATTTTCGTCTGATTTAGTTTTCCTCCATTTCTTTACTTGTTTCCTCAGTTGTTTTTTTTTAGTTTTGCTAGTTCTTTCGTGAACCATTTTTCTGTCTTTTTTTATTTGTCTATGTGTGTGGGGACAGCTGCTTTTTGGACTGTTAAATTCCAATGATTTACAGTGGAGTTGACGTCTGGGAAGTTCGTGTTGAGTATGGGTAATACTTTGTCAAGGAAAGTATTTTTGTCAAAGTGTGCAAAGCGTGATATATGGGGTGAGGTGCTTGTTGTATTCAGTGTTGCTTGAGCTGGGAGGTGGAGTGTAATAAGGTGATGGTCGGACCATGGTACTTCTGTTATAGTTGGAGGGGTATGTTGTTGGTGGTTATTAAGGGAGGAAGATGAGATCTAAAGTGTTGCCTTTTATGTGGGTGGGGGCATGTATTATCTGTGTGTATCCCATTTGGGTCATAGCGTCCATGAAGTTATCTGATTGGGAATTATTCAGAGAAGGAAGGTTCAAATCACCTAGGATTACGAGTGGTTTGTTTAGTGATGCTGTGCAAGCGATTTCAAGGATGGGGGAGAGGTTTTTTTGATCAGCTGAAGGGGGTCTATATATGAGAGTGAGTGCAAGGGCTCTATTTTCTATATTGATAATGTCCATTCCATCTATATTATTTAAGCTTGTTAAGGTGAATTGTAGGTCGTCTTTGAGTATGAGAGCGCCACCTCCTCTTTTTACATCCCGATGGCAGCTGAATATATCATATTGATGTGTGGTTAGCTGGTTTAGTAGTAAGGTGTCTGTGGGAGTGAGCCATGTCTCGGTAATGCAGATGATGTCAGGGTTTTTCTTTTATCATGTCATTGATAATTGGTATTTTATTTTGTATGGATCGAATGTTTATTAAGATGAGCTTTGTTTTGGTGTCTATATTGGCTGTATTGTCACTTATACCTCTATGTGGTTGATGTTTTATTTGGATGAGTCTGCGATGGTGTCTGTCTGAATCATGGCGTGAATAATGATTGTGAGAGTGTGTATAAGTTGAACTGTGTGGTGGGTTTTGGTAAAGATTGTGGATGGTGAGGATGTTGCTATATGAGTTTCGGTAATGATTATGTATGATGGGGATATTATTGTAGGGGTTTTGATTGGTTTTGTACGAATAAATGTGTTAGGAGTGTTATTAGAATGAGGGGGAGGTTTATCCGTTTTGTAGGAGACATTGTGTATATATTTTTTGAGGGAGGGGGAGGGGACTAGTGGACGAGTATGTGTATTGAAGGTTACAGACAACAATATAATAGCGTATGAGGGATGAGTATGAGAATTAATATATAGCTGTCTGGGTGGCTACTGGCAACAGTATAATGACTACTGGGTTACAATCAACAGTATGACTACTGGGTATCTGGTATAATGACTACTGGTATAATGACTACTGGCTGTCTGGTTCAGAGCACTCTGGATTAGGGAGGCCTTGACCAGAGAATCTTCAGTGCAGCTAGTTCCCACTCCCAGACCAATAATACTTACGTGGTCCAGGGAGGCAGTGCCTGCGCTAGACGGTAAGCCAGGTAAGTGCTGCAGGAGGGTGCTGGGGTGCTGTTGCTAGCTGCCTGCCACCCACCGCTTCAGAAAAGAAAGCAGCCGTGGGAACATTTCTCTGTTCCTGCGGCTCTGCTATCTTTTAAACTGCTAGACCGCTGCATTTCCAGCAGTGGCAAGCATTTCCTGTTTTTCGTAAAACAGGAAATACTTATTATTGCCTTTTAGAAACTTGCCTTATTGCCTTTTAGAAGTTTAAGATAGCAGAGCCATGGGAACATATAAATGTTCTCACGGCTGCTTTCTTTTCTGAAGGATGAATCAGTGAGGGGAGGGGGAGGGGCCAGAAGGGAGCAGATGGGGGAGGGCACTGGAAGGGAGCTGACACCTGGGAAAGGGACTGGAAGGTGGCTGGGTAATAGGAGGGGGGATGGAAGAGAGCTGACATGGGGGAAGGTGGGGGCTGGAAGGGAGCTGATATGGGTTGGAAAGGAGCGGAAGAAGGGGGCTGGAGGGAAGGTGGGGGCTGGAAGGGAGCTGACACCTGGGGATGGGACTAGAAGGTGGATAGACAGAGGAGAAGGTGACTGGAAGGGAGCTGACATGGGAGGGGCACTGGGACTGGACGTTCGCTGATACCTGGAATGGTATTTGGACTACAAGGGTCTGGACGGTGGGGAAGGAGGGGGACTCGAAGGAAATAGACACCAGTGGTGGTGCTGGGAATGCAAGGGGGTTTACACTGGAAGGTGAGGCTGTAAAGGGGGCTGATATTGGGGAGAGTTACTGGAAAAAGGCTGATGGGAGAAAATGAAGAAAGCAAAAGGAGAGACAAGAAAAGGCAAATGGATTATAGACCATAGAAAGAGAGCTAAGAGAAGACAGAGGGAAAACAGAAACCTCAGTCAGGATCAGCATGATTACACATCATCAGACAACAAAGGTAGAAAAAATAATTTTATTTTCAATTTAGTGATTGGACTTTGTGCTATCTTTATATTTCACACTGTACAGAAACATAACGGCTGAAAAAGACTGCATTGCATATCTAGTCTGCCCTTCCATATCAACCACTATGACAGTCCCCTTTTTTTCCTTTAGAAATCCTCTGTTTGTCCCATGCTTCTCTGAATTCAGATACTGTCCTAATCTCTACCACCTCCACTGGGAGACTATTCCATGGATCTACCACTTATAGAAACATGTGGAACTGCATCTCTTATCTGATGTGGCACCGCATGCGGAGTCTGGTTTCTTGGGGTTTCAGTTTAATTTTTGTCCAAATATTTTTATTTATGTTGTGATCACTTATTCTGTACTTGGTGAGGGTCTGTATTCTGAGTGTGTGACCAAGGCCAGGTGTTCTGTTAACATGGAGTTTGTACGTAGGGATTTGTACTGTAGTACTTTGACTTGTACAGCTTTTCAAATAGGTGTATGGATGTTTTGGGGCCCATTGCAGGATTTATAGTGCTGCTTTATTCTGGGTAGTCCCCTTATTGTATGAGTTTTGGAAGTGTATGCTGGTATGTTATGGTAAATTTGGCCTTGTAAATCTTCAGTGACTTTTGCAGTGTTTTATATTAGTTCACAATATGCCAGGCACTGAAGAATGTTTGTTGTTCTTAGTGAGATGACCAGAATCAGATTTTTTTTTTTTTTTGGACTATCCCAGCCTGTTTGTATGATAAGTATTTACTGCTGAGTATTTTTATTTTGGCTATGCAATTGCTCTTTCCCTGCAATTTTCTTAAAACACTGGATTTGAAGGAGAAATACTAATATCACTTGAAAAGAGTTCACAAAGTGGTTTTGGGGAAAAAGGAGGGTAGGGTGCAGCCAACATTAATAGTAATGGGGGGGGCGCCAATTTACAGGTTGCAGGGGGCCGCTAGAAACCCTAGCACAAGCCCTGCAGGGAGGCATCTATTGACATCCCTCATTTCATGCTACTATATTGGGGAAAATGACACCTAACCCTTAAGAACATAAGATACTGTGTACCATACTTGGTCAGACCAAGGGTCCATCAAGCCCAGTATCCTGTTTCCAACAGTGGTTATTCCAGATCTCAAGTACCTGTTGGGTTCCCAGAGGTATACACATTCCATGCTGCTTGTCCCAGAGATAAGCAGTTGATTGCCCCAATCCTCTTTAATAATGGTTTATGGACTTTTCGTCCAGGATCATCTTCAAACATGCTTTAAACCCAGCTACACTAACAGCTTTTACAACATTCTCTGCTAACAAATTCCAGAGTTTGAATATGCACTGAGTGAAAAAAAATATTTTCTCCAATTAGTCTTAAATGTGCCACGTAGCTTCATTGCATGTCCCCTAGCCTTCTACTTTTTGAAGGAGTAAACAACTGATCTACGTTTACCCATTCCACTCCATTTATTATTTTATAGCCCTTTATCATATCTCCCCTCAGCTATCTGTTTTCCAAACTGAAGAGCCCTAACCTTTTAAGCCTTTCCTCATAGAGTATATTCTTCCATCCTCTTTACCATTTTGATCGTTCTTCTCTGTATGTTTTCCAATTCCATTATAGAAACATGACGGCAGAAAAAGACCACATTGCCTAGGATCTAGTCTGCCCTTTCATATCAACTACTACAATAGTCTCCTTTTTTCCTTTTGAGATCGTCTGTTTTTGTCCCATGCTTTTTTGAATTCAGATACTGTCCTTGTGTCCACCACCTCTACTGGGAAACTATTCCATGCATCTACCACTCTTCTTCCGTAAAGAAATATTTACATATATTACTCCCGAGTTTGTCCCCTTTCACTCTCATCTTATCTCCCCTCATAGCAGAGTTTGCCTTCAATTGAAAGAGACCCTCCTGTGCATTTATGTCACAGAGATATTTAAATGCCTCTATCATATCGTTCCTATCCTGCCCTTTCTCCAAAGTATGAAACATGAGGACAGACATAAAGATCTTAATATGTATAACGAAGACCACTAACAATTTTAGTAGTCACCCTCTGCACCGACTCCAACCTGCTATATCCTTTTTAAGATATAGTGACCAGAATTGCACACAATATTTAAGGTGTGGTCGCACTATGGAGCGGTACAGTATGCCCTGACACACTACTAGGAGTCAGCCTACTAAATAAAAGAGTAGTTTTAGCACGTGGGTTTTTTTTTTTTTACATTGGGGTAATTTTGGAAATTCGGCATTTTGCATGCTCGCTGCATGACCCTTTCATATTGTGGTTGATTTTTTTTTTTCCCTACACTAAAAACTGTTATTGCATTGGGAGTAAGATTAGTTTGGGAAAATCAGGAGTAAACCACTGCACTAAAGGATAGCACAGCTTGCTACATTGGACGCTATAATAAGAACAGTTCCTAAAAAGCATTTATCAGGGTAAATGGGCTATTGGAAATTGGCTAGTCTCTCTTCCTGTAGCTGAAAGTATGCATTGATGACTCTTTGAATTTGTGACTATCGGAACTTTGTTTCTGTTTTGCTTTCGCTGCTGCTGCTCTTTGTTGCCACCACCTTGGGCGGTCGCCTAGATGTGCAATGGTTAATCAGGTCCTGAGTAAAGAAGAGAAAAAAGTGTGTGAGATGAGCAGGGAGAAGACAGGGCATGAGGGAAAGATCACATAAAAGGAGGGAAAATTAAGGGAGTTCGGAAGGGGTTATTATCTGGCCCAGCAGACCTTTGCTAAGAAGCCCCAGTGAAGCCAGGCCAGATCAGGCGGAGGCGATTGATGGTTGGTTACAACAGTTTTATCCCATCAGGACCACCATTACAACCCACCAGTGGGTCCAGGAGATTATCCACGATGGATATGCACTGTAATTTGCAAGGCACGTGCAGATGTGTGTGTTAGCTTACCATGCCGGGCTCCGGCGAAGAGGGAAGCAATTTGCTCCACTCTTCAGCATTTAATTCAACTGGATGTGATAGTACCAGTACCCCAAGACCAGTATGGGTCCGGTCGATACTCCATTTACTTCATGGTTTCCAAGAAGGAGAGGTCCTTCCGGCCCATCCTCTATCTCAAGTTTGTAAACCGCTCCTTGTGGGTACCGCAGTTCCACATGGAAACGTTGCGATCAGTTATTCAGTTATCTTGGCAGTGAGACAAGGGGAGTTTCTGTCTGTGCTGGATCTGATGGAGACTTATCTTCACGTTTCCATCAGGCCAGAGTACCAGAAGTTTCTGCAGTTCACCATGCCCATGGGACATTTTCATTTCTGGGCATTGCCATTTGGGCTGGCCACCACACCACACACTTTCACAAAAATTATGATGGTTGTGGTGGAGGCATCTTTGCGGCAAGAAGGGGTTCTGGTGCACCCCTATCTGGACGATTAGCTGGTACAAAATTTGGAAGCAGAAGCTCATGCTGCTACTTGGAGAGTTGTGGAATTTCTGCAACGGCTTGGTTGGGTGATCAACTTTGCCAAGAGCCAGTTGCAGCCAGTTCAGCACCTGGTGTATTAAGAGGCACTGTTTGATATGAAAGCCGGCACAGTGTCACTGCCCGAGGACAGGGTGCAAAAGCTGTAGGCAGGTTTGGAAGCTCCTGCATATGGGAGCACCAACGACATGGTATTTCATGCAGCTGCTGGGCTCTATGGTGGCAGCTCTCTATCTGGTTCCCTGGGCCAAGGCTCATATGCAGCCGCTTCAACAGGCACGCCTCTTGCAATGATCACCACAGTGACATCCCCCTATCACGGAAGTTAATGTGTCCGGAGGGGGTACAAGCCAGTTTAGCTTGGTGGATGGAGCTGGCTCACCTGAGAGCAGGGATGCCGTTGGATCCAGCACTGTGGGTTCTAGTCACCACAGATGCTAGCCTCTCTGGTTGGGGAGTGCATTGCCTTTGTTAGGTCACCTAGGGCTTATGATCCACAAAGGGAAGCCTCTTGGTTGATCAATCAGCTCGAGATGAGGGCGGTGCTCCTGGCACTGCAGAGCTTTCGGGGCTTGTTGGAAGGGAAGGCAGTTCGAGTCTTCTCTAACAGTGCAACAACAGTGGCATATATCAGCCAGCAGGGGGGCACAGGCAATGCGACCCTGGTGGTGGAACGTCACTTCTGGTATGGACAGAGGAACACCTGGTGGCCCTATCGGAGGCTTGTGTCACAGGGTGGATGGATGGATGGAATCAATCAATCCGCCTGCCCCTTCCAGAGATCAGGGGTGATGTCCATTAAGAAAACTATTTTACGGAGAACAGATATTACAAGCCATAACATGGGGTAACTATGTACATAGTTGAATGGATTTTCTTCCGTAACTATACAATGTATCCTCTTGCCTCCAGACATTTAGAAGGATATCAATAACTATATACGTATGAGTAAGGATTGTGGTTAGACAGGGTGAACAATTGTTCATCAGTCATTGTTAAAGTGTTCAGTAAAGAGAAATGTGTTTAGCTCTTTCCAGAATGTCTGGAGGTCTTTTATTGATCTGATGGTGTCTGGCAGAGAGTTCCATAGTGTCGGAGCAGTGTAAGTAAAGGCTCTGCTACTGGTTATTTGCTTTGTTTTATGGCTTGTGGACGGAATGGCAAGTATGTTCTGGTGGTTCTTTCTTCTGTTCCTGGAATCTGTTTGTGTGTGAATTCTAGATGAGAGGAAGGAGGGTGAGATGATGTTGAGTAGTTTGAACATGGTGATTATTGTTTTATATTTTATTCTGCTCATTATTGGGAGCCAATGCATATTCTTAAGAACAGGTGTAATATGTTCTGGAAATAATTCTAGCGGTCACATTTTGGGCTAGTTGTAAGGTATTGATGGTCTTTTTTAGGGAGGCCTTGCCGTAAGCTGTTAAAATAGTCCCAGTGTGGGGTTATAAGGGCCTGGGCCACTGTTTGGAAATCGTTAGATTCTGAGGTTCTAGATGGTTCCTAGTTTAAAGAATATAGTCCTGGCTGTTTGTTTTATATGAGATGTCATATTGAGGGATCTGTATAGAATGGTTCCCAGGTATTTCACCTCCTGCTTTACTGGAAGTGTGGTGTGTTGTATGCTCAATTCAAGGAGGGGAGTGAAGCCTAAATTTCTTGATGTGAACATAATTTCAGTTGTGTGGGGGTTTTTTTTGGGGGGGAGGGGGGTTAAAGTTGATGTGGAGGTGGAGGTGGTTTTACCCAGCCAGGATTCTGCCTCAAAGATGCAGTCAATCATATTGTTGTAAATAAGGTTTTTATGTTTACATGAGTAAATAGGATATCTCATATATGCTGATGATGATTTGTGTCTTTTGAAAATTGAGCAGATTGGATGTAAAGGTTGAAGAAAAGGGCTGACAAAGCTGAACCTTGGGGGATTTCCTGTTCTTGAGGAAAGGACGTGGAGGATTCATGGTTAATTCTTACAGATTGGTACTTATTGGAAATGTGTGATTTAAACCATTTTAACATAGTACCAGCTATTCCTATTTGTGTTAGTCAAGCGATGATGGTATTGTGATCATTGTTGTCAAATGCTGAGGCAATGTCTATGAAGACAAATAGAAATGCTTGGTTCACAATATCCATGCCACGAATGAGAGAGTGAAATAGGACCAATAGTAACGTTTCAACTTCGTGGCATGAGTGGAAGCTGTATTAGTGTTCGTCCATTGGAGTGTTTGTGTCAATGAAGTCCTGCAATTGTATTTGGACTATTTTTTTCTATGATTTTTGCTAGGAAGGGGATGCTTGCAATTGATAGGAGGTGGGTCGTCACTATTTAGGGATCTGTTCTTGAGTACTGGGCGAATGGCGGATCATTTGAGGTCATTTGGCATAGTTCCTTGGAGGAGGGATTGGTTAACTATGTTGAGAATGATTGGGGCTAGTTCAGTTTTGGATGCTTTTATCCAAGCCACAGGGCAAGTATCCAGAAGAGAAGTGGTGGTATTAATTTTAGTGATGGTTTCAAATAACTGTTTTTCCTTGATACTGTGAAAAAAGTTCCATTTGCTAGAGGCGGGTAGACTTACCTGTGATAAGCTGGTTGTGGGTTTATTACTTTTTAGCTTAGAGGCAAAGTGGTCTGCCAGGATTTGTGTGCTAATTGCTGTTCTAGGGGTCTCGTTATGGTGGGTTTTAGTTAGGGATTTAACAATATCGAATAGTTCCCTGGGGCGGTTGATGGCTTTATTTAGGGTGTTTATGTAGTGGTTTCTCTTTGCAGTTTGAATGGCTTCTTTATAAGCATTAAGAGCTGTTGAGTAGAGGACTTTAAGCTCTGGTTTTTTTTTTTTTTTTTTTTTGGGACCTCCATCTTTTCTCGAGCTTGCAGAGGGAGCTCTTTAAGGATGTGTATATTGTGGGAGTACCATTTTTCAGATGGTCTGTGGGTGATTTTCTTGCAGGAGCCAGTGGACATGACTGCTTTATTGATTGTAGAGTGCCAGTTCCTTACTGAATCATCTAAATTCAGTGTTGGAGAGATGAGTTGAGGGAGTATGTTATTCAGGAAAGCTTTTTTGTTGAAGCGCCTAAATTGGGGACCATGTTGCTCTGCGTTAATTTTTGTTCAGTAAGTAGGATTGGTAGATCAAACCTTAGTATGAAATGGTCAGACCAAGGTACCTGAGTTGAGCTAGGTGAGGGGAGTAGTTGGGGTGTTCGTTAATAGATTTTGGGAGGAATATCATGTCAAGAGTATTTCCCTTGATATGGGTGGGGTTGTTTGTTTGTTGGACGCCTAGGTCTTCCATGAAGTCAAGGAAAGCTGTGGATTGTTGTAAGGGTAGTGAGGCTAAGTTGAAATCACAGAGGATGACGTGTGGTTTCCTCTTGTGTGAAGTGCATGCAGATTCTAAGATTGTTGTGAGGTTAGCGTGGCTGTTGTGAGAGGTCTATAGAGAAGGCAAATTGCTAGGCCTTTGTTTTCAATTTTGAGACGGTCTATCCCATCACTATTATTACAGACACTGATGTATGTGTTGAGGACTGCATTTGTTACTATTAGGACTCCACCTCGCTTTGTGTCCCTAGGGCAGTTATATAGATTATACCCATTGGCACTTAGCTGGTTTAGTAGGATGGTGTCATGTACAGTGAGCCATGTCTCAGTAATGCAAAGGATATCTGTGGTTTCATCTGTTATAATATCTAGAATTAATGGTATTTAATTCCTAACAGATCGCATGTTTGTTAGAATGCATTTTAGAGGTTTAGTTCAGGATAGGAGTTTTGATATTATTGCTACAGAGAATTAACCTTTGGTAGATTTTGTTTGTGGTTAATGCTATCTCTAGTGTTACGATGGATGTGGGGGTAGCAAATTTGCTTATTGTTTGGGTGATGATGAATGATGGGGATGGGATGAACTGGGAAGGCATTAAGGGGAGTCTGAAGTGCGTTAGCAAATGTGATGAGCAGATGAATGATGAGAGCATGTGCTATAGAGAGTTTGATTTCCAACTTTGCAATAAGGGCAAAGAGAAGATTTGAATTGAGTAAGAGGAAGGGTTTTAGGAGGAAATGTACTAAACAATGCAAAGTAATTCAAATGGGGTCTGAGCCAGCTGGAGAAGAAGCAAGAGTTGAACGCCACTGAGGTGGACTAATGGTAGTAAAAGCTAAAAGGGTAGAAGGAAAATTAAATAGCAGTAGTGACCATGTGGCCTAAGAGGGTAAACAAAACAATATTGCAGTATGTGGAATATTTCACCTGAGAGAGACCACAGTTTGAGATTCAAATAGTGAGGTACAAATTATGTGATCACAATGTGAAAACAGAGGTATTAAATGTAGCTTCTTGAAGCGAGGTATCTGTATAGCTATGGGGTGTTGTGGTATTGCAGTATTTGGTTTGTGGGTCAAAAGATACATTTGAGTCACTGAGAGAGAGTTTTCACAGTGCCCTAGTAGGTTAAAAGTTACATTTGTAAGCTGTTATAATTGCAATAGTATAAGATGTTACAATATTGCAGTACTATTATACAGTCGGTGGAATATCGGTGATTTTTGCAGAAGATGGTAGAGCTTATAACAATAACCATATTAGCTTGAGGGACACTTTACAGTATGTGTGAACGGTATAGTATTTGATCATGCGAAGACAGCTTTATTCTTAGGGCAACTTACTGTGCTGTGGTGTAATCTTCCGATGCTGCCTTAGTGGACTACTTCTGTTGCATGTGTTGCTCCCTGCCTCTGTTCCCCGCCAAAGGGCCTTCTGGCGAGGCCCTCAGATGCAGGTACACCTGGCGTGTGCCTCCTTTTATGCTGTTGCTGTGTGCTTCTATTTTGCCTTGGTGAGGGGAGCGGGAGGGGCTTGCAGCCCCCGCTTTCACCTCCGATGTGAGATCGAGCTTGGGAGTGCTGGTGGAAGTTCAGCGGACTACCTCAGTTACTGGAGTCCTTCTTTGCCTTTATTTCACTGATTCCACTGTGTTTATTTATTCATTTATTTCTATTTGAATTTTATTTTGATTGAATTTGATTTAATTTAATTTCTAGAGCTCTGCCTCTTTAATTGCTCCTGCTCCTTCCCCCCCCCCCTCCCGCCGGATAGAACGTCGGAGGAGAGCCGCTGCTCGCAGCATTGAGGAGGGCCCTTCTGCCCTTCTCTGCTGCAGAGACCACAGATTCCTGCGCCTTCCTCACCCTCATCTGCTGCCTCGCGCCGAAGCCCTCTGGCAGGCGGAGCGCTGGAGGCAGCACCGCGGGACCGCGTGCACAGCCAGACCCGTCTGAGATCGGAAGGACGCGGCGGCCACACACGATCTCTTCGAGGTCCGCGGGGGAGCTTTGGAGCAGCGACTTGCATCGGGAGCAGAAGCTTTTTGCTCCGGAGGGCAGCGGGAGACTCAGCCATCATCCGAGAGGAGAGTCTCAGGATCCCCCGTTCAGGCTCCACGTGGTGAGGCCTACCACGTGTGGAGCCAACGGGTGGGCACCGCTGCGGCGGCCCTGAAGCTAGCCCAGCCCTGAGAAACAGGAAAAAAAAACGCAAGTACCCCTATTTGCTTAGGGCTGTAATTTACTTTTTCTTTAATTTGCGTTTAAAATTTATTTCTAGTTTTATTGCTAGTATCCTGGTTTAATTTTGGGGGGTTTAACTCGGCTAGAGTATTTCTTTATTTTTGTCTCTAAGGCTAATAGGCTTTGGTTTCCTTCCTGGGGTAATTCTTTGGGGTAAATTGACCGGAGAGTGAACTATCTCCACAGTAAGGACAGACCCTCCCCATTAGGACCAGGAGAGCTTGCAACAGAGGGCTCAGCTCTAGGTCATGTCAACAAAGTCGCGCTGCCTTTCCTGTGGGATACGCAGGGGTACATCCGCAGAGACAGGGATGGCGGCTTCAGCGGAACAGGAGATTAATCTGGCCATGACCCATCCCTCCCAGGAGTCTGACGATCTCCTTGGCGGGGAGGGGGGGTCACAAGTGCCTCCTTCAACGTCCTCGAACTTACCTGCCCCTTCCCTACCCCCCTCCCCCCCACTGCAGGGGAGGGTGGAGTAGGTGACTTCTTCTCCCCGGATTTCATCCTCTTACTTCACAAGGCATATTGGTTACGTAAGCGGAATTCAGGGGCAGGAGTAGAGGCCGGCCCGGCATTGGGGGTCAAGCCATCCAGGCCCCTGAGGACGAGCAACCCGGATTCCGTCATTCCACCGAAGCGCCCCCGGGTGTCTGAAGAGGAGCTCCTCTCTCAGGGGTCTCTGGAGGAGTCGCCCTCGGATAAGGACCTTGACGAGGATGAAGAGGAGCTGGAAGAAGGGGAGATTCCAGAGGAAGACCAGTCCAGGATAGTTAGTCTTTCGTCGGGAGGAGCTTCCGGCATTGATCAACGAGTCTCTGAAGGCCCTCAATATGGCCTCGGATACGCCGGCAGAGGATGAAGCGTTGGAAGATCCTTTGATCCAAGCCATTAGGAAATCCCAGAAGGTCTTTCCTGTGCATAGGGTGGTACGACAGATGATACAGGAAGAGTGGGACCAACCTGAGTCAAGTCTAAGGGGGGTCCGGTCCATGCTTCGGCTATATCCTCTCCCGGAGACAGACAAGGAGCTACTGAAGTCCCCTAGGGTGGATGCGGCGGTGTCAGCGGTCACTAAGAAAACCACTATTCCAGTCGAGGGCAGTACAGCCTTAAGGGATCCTCAAGACAGAAAGTTGGATACTCTCCTGAAGCAAGCATTTGATGTAAGCGCCCTCGCCTTGCAGGCCTCGGTCTCCGGAGCTTGGGTAGCTAGGGCCTGTTTAAGGTGGTCTCAACAGCTTCAGGCAGACGAGAGCTCCACAGGCGAGGCGCGGACCAACGCGACCAGATTGGAATCCGGAACAGCCTACTTGGCAGATAGCCAGTATGACCTCATCAGAAGCCTAGCTAAGAACATGGCTTCAGTGGTGGCGGCCAGGAGATATCTGTGGTTACGGAACTGGGCAGCAGATATCTCCTCGAAAGCACGCCTGAGCCGACTCCCCTTTAAGGGGAAGCTGTTGTTCGGCGAGGATTTAGAGAAGCTGGTAAAGGATCTCGGCGAGTCCAAGGGAGGCAGGCTCCCGGAAGATAGACTGAAACAAGGCCGTCCCCCGCCCCCGGCGCGTTCCCAGCCGAGGGACTCCCGGAGGTTTCGCTCAGCCAGATCCAGCTCCTTTGCCAGAGGGCGTTTTCCCTCTAGGGGTCAGGGCTTTCGAGGGTTTCGGGGAGCAGGCCGTGGTTTTGGAGCAGCCTCCTCCTCCTCGAGCCTTAGAAAACAACAGTGAAGTCGCAGGGGTCCAGGGGGAAGAGCTGCCAGTTGGAGGACGCTTAAGGCAGTTTCTTCCCGCCTGGTCCAGGGTCACGTCGGATCAATGGGTTCTAGAAGTGATCAGAGAGGGCTACGCTCTCGAATTCTCAAAGCAGATACCTCCAGCCTTTGTTCAGTCCCCCTGCGGTACCTTGGCAAAAAGTTCAGCGGTGGAGTCAACTCTCGCTCGGTTAATTGCTCTCGGGGCGGTGGTTCCAGTACCTCCAGATCAGTGCGGTTCGGGTCGATACTCAATTTACTTCGTTGTGCCAAAGAAGGAAGGCGCCTTCCGGCCAATCCTGGACTTAAAACAGGTCAACCGCTGTCTCAAGGTTCCACACTTCCGGATGGAAACTCTGCGGTCAGTCATCGCAGCCGTAAGGAGCGGGGAGTTCCTGACGTCCCTCGACCTGACAGAGGCCTACTTGCATATCCCCGTCAGGGAATCCCATCAACGGTTCCTAAGATTCGCGGTGCCAGCGGGCCACTTTCAGTTCCAGGCCCTTCCCTTCGGCCTAGCGACGGCTCCACGGACTTTCACCAAGGTGATGGTGGTCGTAGCGGCCTTCCTTCGGAAGGAGGGAATTCTCGTTCACCCGTACCTAGACGATTGGCTGATCCGGGCAAAGTCAGAGGAGGAAAGTCACGAGGCGACGGACACAGTAGTTCATCTCCTAGAAGAGTTGGGGTGGATCATCAACCGAGCAAAGAGCAAGATGACTCCTTCCCAGGATCTAGAGTATCTCGGCGTAAGATTCAACACCGGCAAGGGCAGAGTGTTCTTGTCCCGAACTCGGGCCAGGGACCTAAGACTACTGGTCACGCGGTTTCTAGGCAAGCGATCCCCATCAGCATGGCATTATCTTCAGGTCCTGGGCACAATGGCGGCGGCTATAGAGGTAGTACCCTGGGCCAGGGCCCACATGCGTCCATTACAGCGAGCTCTATTGCGGCGGTGGTCTCCGCTACTCCATCCCCTGTCGACACAGTTACCCTGCGCTCCAAGGACCAGAAGATCCCTTCGTTGGTGGCAGTGCCCACGGAACCTGGAACGCGGGATGCCCCTCGAGCCACACTGGTGGGTGCTGTTGACAACCGATGCCAGCCTGGTAGGCTGGGGGGCGCACTGCGAGGACCAGTTTGTCCAGGGGCGATGGTCTCCGTTGGAATCTCAATGGCCCATAAACAGACTGGAATTGCGGGCTGTCACCCTGGCGCTCAGGGCACTCGAGTCCCGGGTACAAAGCAAGGCAATCCGCGTCCTCTCCAACAATGTAACCACGGTAGCTTACATCAACCACCAGGGCGGCACCAGCAGCCCCGCCTTGGAGAAGGAAGCGGAAACTCTCCTCCAATGGGCGGAGATCCGCCTGGAAGCGCTTTCGGCGCAGCACGTAGCAGGCACGGACAATGTCACGGCCGATTACCTCAGCAGGCACACGATAGACCACGGGGAGTGGGAACTGGAGCAATCGACCTTCGACCAAATAGTGACCCGATGGGGGTCCCCGGTTATGGATCTCATGGCGAGATTCCCCTCGGCCAAGGTGGACCGATTTTTCAGCCGACGGAAGGAAAGAATGTCCGAAGGTCTGGATGCTCTATCTCAGAAGTGGCCGGCGGAGGGGCTTCTCTATGTATTCCCTCCTTGGGCGCTGATCGGAAAGGTTCTTAAACGAGTGGAGTCCCACCAGGGTCTGGTAATCCTCATAGCCCCGGATTGGCCTCGTCGCCCCTGGTACGCGGACCTGGTGAGGCTGCTGGCCGACCAGCCCTGGCGACTGCCTTGCAGGAGGGACCTGCTCAGACAAGGCCCGGTGCGGATGCCGCACGTGGATCGATTCTCGCTTACGGCCTGGCTCTTGAGAGGGCGCGGCTCCTGAAGCGAGGATATTCAGGTGCAGTGATTTCAACGCTGTTGAATGCAAAGAAGCGCTCTACCTGTCTCTCCTATATTAGGGTCTGGCGCATTTTCGAGGCATGGTGCGCGGAGCGTCAAAAGAAGCCCCTTTTGGCCTCGGTCCCGGAAATCCTGGAATTTTTGCAAGCAGGGTTTGACAAAGGTCTGGCGCACAGTTCTCTACGAGTCCAGCTAGCGGCTATCTCGTGTTATAGGGGGAAGGTCCGCGGCAAGCCTCTAGGGACTAACACGGACGTCTCCAGGTTCCTGAGAGCGGTCAGACGTCTGCACCCCCAGAGGAGGGCGGTCATCCCCCCCTGGGACCTCAATCTCGTCCTTAATGCACTGATAGGGGAACCCTTTGAACCAGTAAAGAAGGCTTCCCTGAAGGATTTAACCTTGAAGACAGTCTTCCTGGTCGCGATCTGCTCAGCCAGACGGGTTTCCGAGTTGCAAGCGCTGTCCTCCAAACCTCCCTTCCTGGCCTTCCTGAAGGACAAGGTGGTCCTACGCACGGTGCCTTCCTTCCTACCCAAGGTCATCTCTCCCTTTCATATAAACCAGGCAGTCACGCTCCCAGCCTTCCCATCCGGGGGTCCGGGAGATAAGGACAGCAGGCTTCGGCTGCTGGATGTCCAGAGGGCCTCTCCCGAACAGCTTTGTTTAGGAAATCAGACCGGCTATTTGTCCAGTTCGGAGGTCCTCACAGAGGGGAAGCGGCGGCCAAGGCTTCCATCTCCAGATGGATTAGGGAAGCGATTGCCTCCGCCTACATCCTGAAAGGAAAGCAGGTCCCGGTGGGGCTGCGGGCACATTCCACCCGAGCTCAGGCTACTTCATGGGCGGAGTTCAGTCTCGTTCCCCCCTTGGATATTTGCAGGGCGGCAACTTGGTCCTCGCTGCATACCTTCACCAAGCACTACAGGCTAGACGTACAGAGTGCAGCGGATGCTCGGTTTGGCCAAGCGGTTCTTCAGTCCGGCCTGCCGGAGCCCACCCAGGGTTGAACTGCTCTGGTACATCCCAGAAGTGAAGGGACTGGACTGGAGTGACGATAAGGAAGAAGTAATTAGATCTTACCTGCTAATTAGTGTTCCTGAAGTAACGACAGTCCAGTCCCTGATCCCACCCGGATATGCCGGACCTGAAGGCCTAAAGGGCGGAGCGGCGTACCGAGCTGGGAAGCAGATCAAGGTGAGCAGTATCGGGCAATCCTTCTACGGCGCCTTCCCCCTCCTCTCCCTCCCCCCCCCCTTTTTTGTTACCTATTCCAAAAAAAAAAAAAAAAAAAAGAGAGAGTTTAATGGTTGTTTCCCCTTCGGGGTTAAGTTTGGGTTATAATTTGGTTACAGAGGTTCGTTTATTCTGCTTTTTCATTCGATTACTGGAGTTGGTGGGTGGCATCAGTGGTATTTATACCGCTCCACCCCCAAAAAGGTTGGGCTCAGCCTCCAAGCTGCTGGAAGGGTTACGCAACCCAGAAGTGAAGGGACTGGACTGTCGTTTTTTCAGGAACACTAATTAGCAGGTAAGATCTAATTACTTCTTGGCACACATTGGATCCCGGGGAATGGGAGCTGAACGCAGCCGTTTTTCACGAGCTCACACTAACGTGGGTGGGGGGGGGGTCATGGATCTCATGGCTACTATGACCAACACCAAGCAGTCCAGTTTTTCAGCAGGCGCAGGGAGCACATTTCCAAAGGGCTTGATGCTCTTGCGCAGCTGTGGCCAGCAGAAGGGCTGCTGTTTGTATTTCTGCCTTGGGTGCTAATTCAACGTCTGCTACAGCGAATAGAGCAAAACAAAAAAAAACCCCAAAAAATGTGTATTTGTGATGACACTTCAAAATCCGAAATAAAAGTCAAAACAAGTAGTAACCTGGATAAATTGCTTAATTCAACCCTCCAAAAAGCACAAGTATACCAAAATATCATTTCTGTCGGAATCCGCCGCCCTGAGTTGGAGAGAGGAAAAGCTCTCCACTCTGCGGCGGTAGAGACCGTTTTTATCAAAGTGTTTTCTTTTACATAAAGTGCTTTAATAATCAACTACTCATAGTGAGAACCACTTATCTGAGAAATAGGCAAGCAGGGCAGCAAGGTCGTAATGCAGTGACATGCATGTTTCGAGCCCCGGAGAGGCTCTGTATCAAGCTGTTTAGTTGAAAAGCGTGCCCTTGAAATGCCAACTTCAACCAGGTGTCTTTAAAGAACCAAAAAGCTCTCCGATTGGCTGCTGAAGAACGTCACCCAAAGACGTCAGCGAGACGTCAGAAAAACTACGTCCCAAAGTCTGGCAGTCCATCAATGGAATTGAAAAACGTAGAGGGAAATCCCCCAACGATGTCATCCATCACATTCACCATACTAAACTGAAATCAAAAATCATTGTAAATGATGTCCTAAGAGTTCATTAAAGGTACCATCCCACCGATCAGAGCAAACTCCACCAATCACATTCAAGATTTAACCCTGTAGGACACAGTCTGGAGCTGAAAAATCCATTGTTGCTCATGACGCTGAAGCAACTGTTCTCGGTCGCCTCCCCGGGGATCCAAAGGAACAGTGTCTATCACTCTCCAGCGAAGATCCGTGAAGGTATGTTGACATTGAAGACAGTGTTCCACCAGGGGCGCCGACAAATGTTTATTAGCCAGACGTGAAGCATGTTCCCCCAAACGGATCCGGACAGGACGAATAGTCCGGCCAATATAGGACAAATTGCAGGGGCAGGTTATCATGTATACTACAAATGGTGACAGACAGGTAGAGTAACCCTTAAAAGAAAAGGATTTTCCCGAATATGCATGCACCCATTGCGATCCCTCTTCCGTTATAGCGCAATGCTTACAACGACGGCAAGGCCAATGGCCGGTTTGGTTCACCGGAAGCTCCAAGGGGCCCGAAGGTAAAACCGCATGCACCAAGCGATCCCGAAGATTTTTGCCCCGGGAATATGCCAAGCGAAGGGGTTTCTGAAAGCAGGGGTGAACCCGCAAAACCCCCCAATGCTTCTTCAACAAGGCAGTAACTGGGGCCGTATGTTGCGTATAAGGAAGCACCCCGGTGACCATATCATCCTCCTGCCGTGAAAGGGAGGACACCGGGGTGTGTAAAAACCACTCACGATGGAAAAAACAAGCTCGAACATATGCACGGCGGACCACTGGGGCAGGATAACCACGCGCCAGCAGGCGCTCCCGTAAATCCCGAGCTTGAATCTTGAAGTCCTGTAGAGAAGAACAAATGCGTCGCAATCGTAAAAATTGACCCACCGGGAGACCCCGTCGCAGGGAAGATGGGTGATGACTGTGATAATGGAGCAAATTATTACGTTGACTGGGCTTCCGAACAGCTAAACAGCTTGATACAGAGCCTCTCCGGGGCTCGAAACATGCATGTCGCTGCATTACGACCTTGCTGCCCTGCTTGCCTATTTCTCAGATAAGTGGTTCTCACTATGAGTAGTTGATTATTAAGCACTTTATGTAAAAGAAAACACTTTGATAAAAACGGTCTCTACTGCCGCAGAGTGGAGAGCTTTTCCTCTCTCCAACTCAGGGCGGCGGATTCCGACAGAAATGATATTTTGGTATACTTGTGCTTTTTGGAGGGTTGAATTAAGCAATTTATCCAGGTTACTACTTGTTTTGACTTTTATTTTGGACAGCGAATAGAGCGGCACAAATGTCCTGTAATTTTCATAGCACTGGATTGCCCTTGCCAACCGTGGTATGCAGATCTGACTCGGCTCCTGATTGCCCTTGGAGGCTTCCCGACAGGATCAATCTTTTGGCACAGGGACCAGTACTGATGCCGCAGGTGGATCAATTCTTGCTTATGGCTTTTGCTCTTGAGCGGTCGAGGTTGAACCACAGGGGCTACCCTGCAGAAGTCTTTTCCACAATGCTAGGATCCAGAAAGCGCTCCACCATGCTCGCATATGTCAGAGTTTGGCAGGTATTCGAGGGTTGGTGTGTTACCCAGCAGGTTAATCCTTTGAGTGCTCGCTTTCTGACATCTTAATGTTTCTGCAGTGGGGGCTTGAGAAGGGTTTGGCCCTAGGCTCTCTGAAGATGCAGGTGGGGGCAAGTGCAGGGTCGGTCGATTTGCTGCACAACCTGATGTGGTTCAGTTCCTTCAAGCAGTGAAGCCCGTGTGACCTCCCTTCCGGTTGGTGGTTTCTCCATGGGATCTGAATCTGGTACTGGAAGATTTAGCGGAGGCTCCCTTCGAGCCCCTCTCGAGAGCATCGATCTGGGATCTCGCCCTGAAAACGGTATTCTTGGTAGCGCTTTGCTCAGCACAGCAGGTCTCTGATCTCCAAGCGCTGTCGTGTCAAGAACTCTTTTTATGCTTTTTTCCAGAGAGGAAGTAGTTTTGCCTTACCATCTTTTCTGTCAAAGGTGGTGTCTCGGTTTCATCTGAATTGTTCCATTTTTTTGCCAGCATTCCCGGACCTTGGAGGGTCTGAAGAGGATTGTCAACTTCATAGACTAGATGTCCATAGAGATCTGCAGAGATATCTTAAGGGCACAAGCTCTTTTCGTAAGACAGATCGCTTGCTTGTTCTTTTTGGTGGCCCTCAAAGGAAGAAGGGCTTCCAAGGCCTCGATAGCTCAATGGGTGAAGCAGGACATTTTGTGCAGTGTATGTAGCACGAAGGAGGATTCCACCGGTGGGGTTGAGAGCTCATTCGACCAGAGGTCAGGCAACATCTTGGGTGGAGCATGGTCTCGTTCCTCTGGTGGACATTTTGTAGAGTGGCAACCTACTTGTCGCTTCACATGTTTTCTAGGCATTACTGTCTGGATATGCAGGCGGCAGGTGATGCAGTTTTGGGGGCTTCAGTCCTTCAGGCCAGACTGGGGGGGGGGGGGTCCTCCCAAGTTTAAGTACTGCTCTGGTATGTCCCATTCATGACTGGACTGGTCTGGAGGAATGATAAGGAAGGTGAAATTAGGTCTTTCCTTGAGTTCCCTCCAGGCCAGTCCAGGGCCCACCCGACTAGTTGTCCATAGGAGAGTCTGAATGTCGGGGGCATGTCTAGCCTGTAGAAAAGGAAAATGTTGTACAGTTAAGACTCATGCCCCTTCTTGGAGCCTGGTTTGTATACATGTTTCTTAGTGCTCAGGGCTGGCTGGGCAGATTGACTCGGGATCGCAGGTATATGGTGTCACGGGATTCATGACTGGTGGGAGGGGACTAAGTGGAGAGGTGAGTGCTCTCCATCCTTATGTTCCTGAGGAGGACGGTTACTTGTTTTTCCTGAGTGTTTGATGTTTTAATAGTAGAGTTTTCAGCTGCTTTGTCAAAAGGAGACGAGTCAGGAAGAGGAAGAAGGAGATCTTATGCTACATTAGCAAGACTCTATCATGCTCAGTCCTCAGCTGCTGGAGGGGACTGACTACCCATTCATGACTGGACTGGCCTGGCCTGGAGGGAACTAAAGGAAAGACAATTTAACAGGTAAGACCTAATTTCACCATACTAGCTTAACAAGTTGCTACTGCCGTAGGTCTGTGTCCAAAGCAAAGGAAGACTTCAAAGTAGAGAAAATTCAAACAACTTCAAGCCTGACTTGTGCCTGGAGTCTCTTTGCCTTGCTATATTAAAGCACAAAAAAAAGAAATTAAAGTTGGGGTTGCTTTTTTTTTTTTGTTTCTGGAAAATGTTTTTGCCTTCTTTTGCAGAGCCTGCCACGCTAGGAACTTGAAAAGGGTGTGCCTTTGCACTTCGATACAGTACAGTGGCAGGAGAAATTATTGTGTCAAAATATTCATACATGACCTTGAAATGGGAGCAGCATGTCAGGTGATCAAATCTGCAGATGACACAAATTATTCAAAGTTGTTAAATTGCAAAAGGATTTTGAAAGATTGCAAGAGGACCTTGAGAAATTGGGAGTCTGAGTGTCCAAATTGGCAGATGAAATTTAATGTGGAAAAGTGCAAAGTTATGCATTTAAAGGAAGAAGAACACAGACTATAGTTTCATGATACAAGGTTTCACATTAGCAATCACCATCCAGTAAAAGGTTCTGGGCATCATTGTGGATAATATGTGAAACCCTCTGCCCAATGTGCAACTGCGGCTAAGAAAGCAAATAGAATGCTAAGAATCATAAGGAAAATAATGAAGAATAAAACAAAGGATATTATAATGCTTCTATTTTGTTCCATGGGAACAAAACAGATGGTGGGATGAACATGGACACGGTACTAAAGGAGGTAGCTTTCCACACTGGCTGCACCTGGTTGTCAGAGACTCCCTAGGCCTGGGCAACAATGCAAGCAACAGCCCTATCCTGAGGGAACCGATTTAAGAAGTGCCAAAAAAATAGCTGGGTATTTTCACCGGACTGTGACGGGTGGCCATGAGCTATGTGAAAAGCAGGAAGTAACAGGGACACCTGTGCATTACCTCAAGCAAGATGTTGGCACCAGGTGGAATTCCACTTATGACATGCTGGAGAGGTTAGTGAAGCAATGGGTAGCCCTGCATCAGCTGGCACTGGCGAATAAGATCAGCATCGACAGGCCCCTAGGTCCCTAGGACTGGTCAAATATCGTCCAGATGATAGAAGTCCTAAAGTCCTTTTAAGGATGCCACATAGGAACTGAATTCAACAAGAGCTACCCTGAGTCTTCTCATCCTGTTAGCAATTATTTTAGAGGCCAAGTTAGAGGGGTTTTGCAGCAACATGGATTCACAGCAGAGGTTTTAGTGATGGTGGACTTCTTGCTTGGTCAAGTAGAGGAGGAAAGCTTGAAATCCCTTACGAAGGGGAGTGCTTACATGTTAGCTGGTCTGTGAGCTGCTGATGAAAGGATCTTTGGTTCTGTGTTGCAGCTCACTGACTTATTGGAAGGAGAAGCTGCAACGCGAGAATATGCACAGCAGATTTTCATACAAATCTAATCTCGTGCATATTCACTGTTCTGAAAACCTGGCTGACTAGGTATGTCCCAAGGATTGGGTTGAGAACCCCTGTTCTAAACTGAATGCATCTTAAATATGGGCTAGGCCTATGGTGCCTATATTTATACAGCCAAAGTTACTCTCTCGTACACTGGAAGCTCTTTTATGGAATGTTCTCACGTTTTATTCTTTTTTGCTTCTCAGCTAGGTGTACCTATTTATGGTTTTGTGTTTCTTGTGTTTGTGAAATTCTGTATCTAAAGACTTAAGACAAATAATATTCAGCAAACCACAAACCATACAGTGGCAATTTCTTTACTTTACAAAAATAACGTTAATCAGGGTCCATGCTCAACATACAGCTTTCCATATGTTTTAACAGTTGCAACAATATGTTTTCATAGTCTTGGATCCAGTTTACATAAATGTATTTTATGTCCATATTTGAAAATTGCTTTTGATATAAACTCAAAGCATATAATTTCTTCATAATTTATGCAAGTAAAAATATTAAATGTATATATCAACCATATGCTATTTTGCCATACAAGTACAATTTTATATCCCAGTATTCCTTCCCCCTCTCCTCTCCCCCTCTCCTCTCTGAATTTGCACTCGATAGAAACAGAACACCTTCTGGAAAGTTCGTATGCCTATGGCGTACACCTTTCCAGTTATTTAAAGAAGTTTAAGCTTTTAAAATAAAGGTGAAGCACAGATTAAGAATCAAATAGTGTCAACTACACTAAATTTAGTGATTTCCTTTGGTAGGTTTATAGTTATATTATAGTTCTTCATCTGTCTGCTACATATCATTGGGGGCTGGGATTTTATTTTTTATTTATTTTTTATTTATTTTTTATTGAGGATCCAAATGATATAGATCTACAGCAAACACAGACTGTCTCCATGAATCAACAGTTTGGTTTTTAAGTATATAAGTTCCCCACCTGCCCAATCCCCTCTCCCCCCAAACAGGTTAACGTCACTACCAGATAGTCCAGCAAGACTGGAACTGTTCAGTTTTTTGTCTATGATGAGCAGTAAGGTGCTCCATTAGAACAGTTTTTCGCAGGCAAGTCTGCCAGGCAAGGAAGCCAAATGCATATCTCAACCGGACATACTCAACAACCAGGCCCTCACCCCCAGCGCACCAACGCCACGCAATTGCAGCCCCATCCTCTAGTTCAACAATACCCCCAGTCTACTGAATGTGTACATAATGACCTACTGCAGTGTTGATGTAATACTGTAAAGACACCACCAGGTAATAGATGCTAAGTGTATATACCCTGTACATAGTTACCCCCATTAATCCCAAGTTATCATCCCTCCTTCATTGTAAGTCCAGTGTAGGTACGCCTGCACTGTTCAAATATTGTTGACTGTAAACCGCACTGATTCCAAAGAGCGCGGTATAAAAGACATTTAAATAAATTTTTTTTCCAGTTCCAGGGCTGGATTTAAGTTGTGAGCGTCCACAGGTAAAGGTGGGGAGGTTTGTTTTTTTTCTCTCCCACCCATTGCTCTCAATAACTCTTGCCCAGATCCTCCCTCTTACCTCCAGCTTTGTACTCTAAATCCTCTGTAGCAATCGGCAGTGCTGCCTGCTTAAATAACTGTGCAGTATAGGTCCTACACTGCCCATCCTCTCCTCTGGCACAGGTGTCTTGTCACCATAGAAACCTGTGCAAGGGGTGAGGCATTGCAGGGCTTGTCAGTGTGCAAGTGCCAGAAGGCCTAGCATTAGTTCCTTATCGTTTCTCCAGTTCAGTCCTCTACCTCTGCATTGTCAATCTCCTCCTGCAGCTTGGAGACTGGTATGTCAAAATCATGACATCACTGAATATAGCCTGCTGTAGTCTCTCTCTCCTCCCAGTGTGACCAGTCTCCATGCAGCAGGAAGACTTGACGAGCCTTGTGGAGGGCTCTTTGGAGGAATTAATAAGGAGTTAATAGGATAGGGTTAGATTTGGTGGTTTGGAAATGTATTTGTGATATTAAGTACTTTCTTTTTTTTTTTTTTAAAGATAAACAAAAGGAAAGCTATTTGTTGGCATTCTTGCTCCCTGGCCCTGCATACTGTTTATTTATTGAAGAGGTACTGACTCACGATTTCGAGTTTAGTTTACCCTGTGGTGGCCCAGAAGCGCTCTCCCCCCGGACTGTATGGGGGACAGCCCTTCTTACTGTATGTGAGTAATGTTTCAGGTCGTGGTGCCTGCCTTACCGGCTTAGCAGCTTTTAGTCGGTAAAGGCAGCAGTGTTGGGGAGCCGGTACTGTTCACGGCACTGTTCTCTGTTTTCAGCGCCGCAGCAGCGGCAGTCCTGCCTGGTAAGTGTTTTGCCAGGGCGGGTGGCCTTCCTTAGCGGGAGCTTCGTTAGTCAAGCGCCGGCAAGCTGTGGGGCAGTTTGGCGCCCTTTTCGGCTTGTCAGCGTTTTCGGCAGCCATTTTACCTCCGTAGGTAAACCGCGTGTAGCAGACAGCTTTGCGTTTCGGGGCTCCGTTTAGGCAAGGGGGAGATCCTTTGGAGGAGTTTTCTTTCTTTTTGCTTCTTTTTCTTCTTGTTTTGTTTGCTTTGGTTTGGGTTTGCTGTCTTTCTTTTCCTTAGTTTTAGGGGCTTGCTGTGTGTTGTCACGTGTCCCTATCCCCAGCCACGTGCTTAGGGGATTAGGGTTGCCATTTTAGTCCTCTTTAAAGGGTTTGAAAACTATTTCCTTCAGGAGTTGTAGTTCCCTTCTTAAAAAGGATAGTCGTGGAGACATCGCGTGAAGGCAAAACATGACAGTTTATTTTCCCAAAATATGCACAAATAAGGTTCAAACGCAAAGTATCTGGATATTTCCTCCAGGACAAAAGTACAGAAAATATTTACATCCTTAAGCTGAGTAACTTCTCAAAGGCATTAAACAGACGCAGATGTTTCATCAATCAAAACAGGCAAACCAAAAGTACAGCTTCTTAGGTTCAGCAAAGTAAAGAATGTCTTTCTGCTTCCTTAGTGAGATAATATACAGTGTGGTGCAAGCTTGTCTTACTTAACCTGGTTCCTACCTTAGCAAGGTTAAGTTTTCTTGGTCGTGCTTTTCCCAAAAGCATTTACTTAGGCTGCTACTCCTTAACCAAGGATTCAGTAGCCTCTGCACGACACAAAGAACAGTCCATTGGCAGTTCAGTAATCAAGGGGTCTGGTTCATTATACTCCACTTGCATTTCCTCCTGCTCTGGAATTATAATATCCTGCACTGAGCTCTCATGACCTGCCTCTGGTGGAATTCTTGCTGAGGATTCCTGTAACTCCCTCCAGGACTTCTCTGCCCAGTAAGGAATATGGAGAACTGTATTACTGGATATCTTTCTTTGGTTCTCTTGCCCCAGTTCCCCTCTGAGGTTTAACCACGGCTCTCTGTTAGAGGCTGGGTTCTTCTGCCTCCTAGTTTGAAACCTAGGCACCCACCTCTGAGTGTTGTGAACCTCTTGGTCAGGAACAGAAGTCTGGAACCTGCACTGCTCTCTCCGTCTGAGCCGCTCTTGCCTGGTTTCCCTTGTGCCAGACTCTTTCCAGGTCCTTCTTCTTTCCTCTGCTTGGAACTTTCTTTCTGGGAACTTCCAGCTCCATTTCCAGTCCTGCTCTGAGTCCGTCTCTGACTCTGTCTTCCTGGACTCTCTCCTTGAGTGTTTGCTTGCTCTGCTCTTCCCTTCTGAGCAACCTTTTCCTCCTGAGCAGCTCTTCTCCCCCCTGCTTTTCCCTAAGCAGGGTTTATAAAGGTGCTTCCTGGGCAGCGTTTCTCTCTGCCTTAACAGGTGTTCATAATCATGCTCCAAGCCTGCTACTCCGTCAGCAGAGCTTGGGTGTGGCAGCCTAGCCTCAAACTCTAAGCTTGCTCTGAAGCCTGTGCACTGCTGGAATGTTTTTAAAGGTACAATCACTGATTATTTTTCTATCTCTACAGGCTCACTAGTGCCTTCCTAATCACAGTGTCTCCTTACCGATTCAGTCTCACAGGGGGGAAGGAACGGTGAATGGCACTGCTGTCCGGGGGGGATAGGCTGGGAGTCAAATAATTGAATGTTTCTATAGTTTCTAATAATAAAAACAAAAAACAAAAACCTCCGTGAGAGATAACCCTCTAGGACAGCTGCTGCTTTGCTTGATGGCGGCACGGTCCCTTTGTACTGTGTGTGGCACTAGGAGGGGCGCAGTGGCAGATACTGGGGTGTGCCATGGCTGCGCTTCCCTTTCGTCCACAGTGGAACAACAGATGGAAGTCAAGGAGAGCCCAGAGTCGCAGGGAGCATCCATACAGGTGAGGGCGGACTCCCCGTGTTCGCCAGCGCAAGAGTCGGCGTTAGAGGAGCTGGCGGGACCATCGGGCACTTCTCTTGTGGCGCAGGCGTCGGGTCTCGGTGATTTCAGCCCTGAATTAATTTTGCTAATGCATCAGGCGTTCTGTCTGCGGTGCAAGGGTAAGAGACCAGGTCCAGAGGCATTAGCTAGTGCGGTTCAGCAGCTGGAGGCGACTGAGGTTAGCGAGGAAGCGCCAGTCCCTAAGCGAGCAAGACTGAAGGAGTCGCCATCAGCGGAAGGTGAGTGGCCTGAGCTCCAAGAGGCAGATTGGGATCAGGAGGAGGGCCCATTGGATCTGGAGGAAGGAGAGATTCCAGAGCCCGAGGATCAGGCTAAAATTGTCAGTCTTTCGCAGGGAGGAGCTTGCGGCTTTGTTCTCAGAGACGTTGCAGATGTTGAATCTGGCTACAGCGGTGGCCGTGGAGGACGAGGTGGAGGATCCCATCATTCAGGCGGTGTGGCAAATGCAGGTGGTGTTTCCGGTCCATCGTGTGGTGGACAAGATGATTCAAGAAGAGTGGGATCGGCCAGAAGCAGGACTACGGGGCATACGGACAATGAATAGGCTTTATCCGCTGGCCGATAAGGATAAGGACAGATTCCGGCCGCCACAGGTGGATGCGGTGGTGTCGGCAGTTACAAAGAAGACCACTATCCCGGTGGAAGGTAGTGCGGCCCTAAAGGATACTCAGGACCGTAAGGTTGATGGTTTGCTGAAGCAGACCTTTGAAGCGGATTCTCTTTTGCCGCAGGCCTCCATCTGCGGTGCATGGGTGGCCACAGCATGTCTGCGATGGGTCCAGCGACTGCGCCAGTCTTCGCACCTGGATCTCGAGGAGGTCAAGGAGTTGGATTGACTAGAGTCCGGAGCGGCCTACTTAGCGGATGTGCATTACGACTTAATCGGGGCGCTGGCAAATAGCATGGCGTCGGTGGTGGCCGCCCGCCGGTCGGTGTGGTTACGAAACTGGGCGGTGAATGGTCCGTCTAAGTCTCGTCTCAGCAAGCTTCCCTTTAAGGGCGGCTTGCTCTTTGGAGGAGAATTGGATAAATTAGTGAAGGATCTGGGAGAATCCAAGGCCGGTAGACTCCCAGAAGATAAGCCGAAACAGGGGAAGTCAGTGCAAGGCTTTCGAGGTCAGTTTCAGGATTTTCGTAGGTTTCGGTCGGCCAGGTTCGGGAGTTACCAACGTGGCTAGTTTCCAGCTCGCACGCAGGGGTTTCACGGGTTTCAGGGAGCGAACAGGGGTTTCTCCTCCAACCCCGCCTCTACAACCCGTAAGTCGCAATGAAGCGAGGCGGGTCCAGGTGGAGGGGCCTCCCATAGGGGGGCGGCTTCGGGAGTTTCTCTCCGCTTGGACCCGCATCACATCCGATCAGTGGGTGTTAGAGATCATTCAACACGGCTATGCATTAGAGTTGGCTCAACCCGTCAGGGATTCCTTCGTTCGCTCGCCGTGCAGAGGGCCCAAGAAGACCACGGCGGTTTGTGTTACTTTGGAGAGGCTGCTGCAGTTGGGAGCAGTGGTCGACGTACTGGAAGCCGATTCCAGCGGGAGTCAGTACTCCATTTATTTCGTAGTGCCAAAGAAGGGCGGAACGATGTGACCCATTTTGGACCTGAAGGCTGTAAATCATCGCCTTCGGGTGCCGCATTTTTGGATGGAGACTCTGCGGTCCGTCGTCATGGCGGTGCGTCAGGGGGAGTACTTGACGTCTCTGGATCTGATGGAGGCGTACTTGCACATCCCTATCTGAGAAGCTCACCAAAAGTTCCTACAGTTCGCCCTGCCTTGGGGTCACTTTCAGTTCCAGGCGTTGCCCTTTGGCTTAGCGACGGCACCGCGAACCTTCACCAAAATTATGGTGGTGGTAGCGGCGGCGTTGCGCAGAGAAGGCATTCTGGTTCACCCTTACCTCGACGATTGGTTGATTCGTGCCAAGTCCGAGGAGTAAAGTATTCGGGTGACGGACAGTGTAGTGAAGTTTTTGCAAGATCTGGGTTGGGTGGTCAACCCGGCAAAGAGTCAGTTGGAACCTTCCCAGGATCTCGAGTACCTTGGGGTGCACTTCGACACCAAGAAGGGGCAGGTGTTTCTGTCAACCGGGAGAGCCGAAGCATTGAGAAAACTAATTCGCCAGTTTTTGTCTGTCTCAGCACCAACGGCGTGGGACTACCTCCAGGTGCTGGGAACGATGGCGGCGACTTTGGAAGCAGTGCCGTGGGCCAGGGTCCATATGCGGCCTCTGCAGAGAGCGCTTCTGCGCCGTTGGTTGCATCAAGCCGACTCGCTGAGCAAGCGTCTTCCGTGTCCGATCGAGGTTCGGCGATCGCTTCGTTGGTGGCTGCGCAGGTCGGTGTTGACAGTGGGCATGCCACTGGAGCAGCCTGAGTGGCTCCCGTTGTCGATGGATGCCAGCTTAGTGTGCTGGGGAGCGCACTGCAAGAGCCGGTTTGCGCAGGGACTGTGGTTGCCCTTGGAGGCCTCTTGATCGATCAACCATCTGGAGCTTCGAGCGGTGTCCCGGGCACTTCAGGCATTCGAGCAGTTGGTGTTGGGTCACCCAGTACGTGTGCTCGGTGACAGTCGCCTACATCAATCGACAGGGTGGCAGGGAAGTGCCGCAATGGAAGCAGAGGCGGACCGGTTGTTTGCGTGGGTAGAAAAGCGATTGCCTGTGATTTCGGCGGCGCATATTGCGGGCAAGGACAATGTCACAGTGGACTTAGCAGGGTGCAAGTGGATGCAGGGGAGTGGGAGTTGCATCCCGATTGTGTTTGCGCAGATAGTAGTTCGCTGGGAAACTCCCATAATGGATCTAATGGCGACATTCCGGTCGGTGAGCCGATTCTTCAGCAGAAGGCGAGAGGATGTCGGAAGGCATAGACGCACTGTTACATCGGTGGCCGATGGAAGGGGCCGCTTTGTCTTTTCACCGTGGGCATTGATAGGCCGGGTGGTGCAAAAGATCGGGGCTCATCCGGGAAGGGTGTTCCTGGTGGCACCCAACTGTCCGAGGCGTCCATGGTACGCAGATCTGGTGCGTCTCCTGGACGGCGAGCCCTGGCGGCTTCCGGCGAGGGCAGACCTGTTGCTTCAGGGGCCGCTGTTCATGCCCCAGGTGGATCGGTTCTCGCTTATGGTTTGGCCATTGAGAGGGCTGAGTTGAGAAAGAAAGGATATTCGCCCGCGGTGGTGTCAATTTTGCTTAGAGCACACAAACAGTCAACATCTTTGGTGTATGTGCGGGTCTGGCGTATCTTTGAGAATTGGTGTTCTCGGCGCCAGGTTCGAGCGGCTTCTGTTTCGGTGTCTTCGGTATTGGAGTTTCTGCAAGATGGTTTTCATAAAGGTCTAGCAGCCAGTTCCTTGTGCATTCAGTTGGCAGCCCTTTCATGTTACCATGGCAGGGTCAAGGGGGTGCCCTTTGGGGTTCACCCGGATGTGTGCCATTTTCTTAAAGCGGTCTCTAGGTTGTGGCCAGTGCGTCGGGTGTGCGTTCCGCCTTGGGATCTTAATCTCATCTTGGCGGCATTATCCCGGTCGCCGTTTGAACCTTTTGAGTCAAGCGTCTGTGAAGGACTTAACGTTGAAAACGGTGTTCCTGGTGGCGATTTGTTCGGCGAGGCTTATTTCGGAGTTGCAGGCACTGTCGTGTAGGGAACCCTTCTTGTCCTTTTTTAAGGAGAAGGTGGTCTTACGTCCAGTTCCTTCCTTTCTGCCTAAGGTGGTGTCTCCCTTTCATTTGAATCAGGCGGTCTGCCTGCCCGTCCTGGGGTCTTGGGAGGGCGGAGAGTCGGAGCGTGGTCTCCATTGTCTGGACGTAAAGAGAGCGTTGCGTCGGTATTTGAAAGTGACAGTCGATTCGCAAGTCAGAGCGGTTATTTGTGTTTGGGGGAGTACGCAAAGGAGAAGCAGCTGCTAAAGCGTCCATTGCCCGGTGGATTCGGGAGGCAATTGCTTCCGCCTATTTGATTCATGGGCGAGTTGTGCCTGGGGGCTTGCGGGCGCATTCCACGAGAGTGCAGACGTGTTCATGGGCGGAGCACAGTTTGATGCCTCCGGGGAAAAAACTGTAGGGCAACTTGGTCGTCTTTACATACGTTCAGTAAGCATTATCGGTTGGACGTCGCGGCTTCTGCTGATGCCCGTTTCGGTTCGGCGGTTTTGTCTGCCGGCTTGAAGGGGCCTGCCCAATAATTACTGCTCTGGTACTTCCCAGAGGTAGAGGACTGAACTGGAGGAACGATAAGGAAATGATAATTACACTTACCTGGTAATTGTAGTTCCTTGAGTGATGACAGTTCAGGCCCACTTCCCGCCCAGGTTATTGAAGACGGATCTGGATGACTAGCGTAAGAGGAGAGTTACAGGTAGTTCTGGAGGAGTTCATAAAAAAAAAAAAAAGTTTGTAGCTTTCCCTCTGTCAGGGCTGGGTGTAAGAAAGCCTTGTGAAACGGGGGGAGGGATTTTACGTTTTAGTTAAATGTTCTTGCTGGATTTGTTTGGTTGGCTGGCTACTTATTTATTGCTCCTTTGAGTCTGCTTTGTTAATAGTTCACACTGGGAGGAGAGAGAGACTACAGCAGGCTATATCCAGTGATGTCATGATTTTGACATACCAGTCTCCAAGCTGCAGGAGGAGATTGACAACCCAGAGGTAGAGGACTGAACTGTCATCACTCAAGGAACTACAATTACCAGGTAAGTTTAATTATCATATTGTTGCTTAAGAGAAGCATTGCTACCTGCTGTAGGGGATTTAAAGTACAATGGCAGACACAAGAAGGCCCAGATTATGGCAGTGGCAGCAGTGCTCTGTACCTATCAATTTCACTTTGGAGGCAGTTGCTATGCCTAAATCTAGCCTGAAAAAACCACTGGTGACATTGACGCCTGGCGTTTTTTATTTCCTGACTGTCTGCACTTGTGGTGTTAGGGAGTTGGGGTTGGGGCTGGGGCAGGGACACTACACAGCCCCAGATAATTCAGGACAAATGTCATAGAGTTGGTGTGGAAGGATTCTTCCTTCATGTGTCTGACTCGCTGCGGTTTGGTTTTTAAAAGGGCTGCGAAAAAGACATCAACAGGGGTGAAGAAGCAGCAGCTTTCTAAGGAAGAAAAAAAAAAGCCAAGTGGCACCAGACGCCCTAAACCTTTTGAGCTGATGGGGGATAAGCCTGTTGATGATGTGTATATGGTCGAGCACTATCCAAAGCCAGTCTATGAGATTGAGACAGCTGTTGAAATGCTGAAACAATTTCAACAGCTGGACTTCACTGCTCCTAGCCAGGTGGTTTATGCCGAGCTGAGACTTGATATGACCCTGGAGAAGAAGGTGAGGAGATTGTGTTTGTCTTTATGCTCTATTACGATGGTTCTGGTTTTCCCCTAGATGATGAATTTGTGAAATAGTTTTCATATAGTAACACAGTATATGATGGAAGATAAAGACCAGTATGGTTCATCTAGTCTGCCCAGCAAGGTGGCAAGAGTAGGTGCACCTGCCGCTCCGTGTAGGTCACCCCTATTTGTTGAGATATAAGAGAGTTATGTATGTTTTGATTTTATCCTGTTGCTATAAAGGGGTCCACTGTGTCTGTCCCATACCACTTTGAATTCTGTCACTGTATTTGCCCCCACCACTTCCATCGGGAGGGCATTCCAAGCATCCACCACCCTTTCAGTGAAAAAATATTTCCTGACATTGCCTTTCAGTTTACCCCCTTGCAGTTTCATGTTATGCCCTCTAGTTTTACAGCTTCCCCATCTTTAAAAAAAGGTTTGTTCATTAATATTCTTTAAGTATTTAAAGGTCTGTATCATATCTCCTGTCCTTCCTCTCCTCTTTCTTCAAGTGCATGAAGACTTAAGAGTCGGCTTAGTCAAATTCAGTGAAAACTGCATGGGGGAAAAGACTTGACAATTTTTTTCTTCCTGAACAAAACAATAATTGCATATCGTCCTGCTAGACAATTGGGTTGTGTTCCCTACCAGCAAATTGATGGAGACAAAGAACCAATAAAAAGCCCAGGTTTCAATGACATCACTCCCATGCCTCTATTCCCTTCAGCCACCAGAGGTCCCTTCAGTATTTCTTTTGTCTCCAATAGATGGTGGATCGTTTTTTCTCCTCTGATGAAAATTGAAGATTTGAGAGGAAAATATTGATTTAAGATGCTTATGAACAACAGTCTGCAGTTCGATCTGTCACTGGAGTGCAAGGTGGGAGGCTCCACTAAACTGTGGTCTTTGCAGTACCCATAGAAGGAGGGAAAATTGGTTCAGCTGCATGCTTTTACCCTGGATAAAGGCCTGTTGAGCAGCCAGAAATTGGAAGTATCTGAAAGAATACGACTGCCTCATACAACCTCAACCCCCCCCCCTCCCTCTTCTGTCCCTGCTCCCCCGAAGATTGCAGAAGGCTCTGAGGTATCTACCTGCAAGCCACCTTAGACACAGAGCTGCAAAGCCAGTCAAACAGTTCTAGGAGAGTAGAGTTTAGCCCAGCATGGATCCTCTGCTGGGGATTCTCAGGGGGTGAGTACCAAGGCTTGACCTCATCATTATCCTTATTGTTGGCTCCCGTTCCATCTGTGGGGGATGCAATTTGAGGTAGACTGCTGGTGATCGTTGGTGCTGGGTGGCGGTTTCCTGCTGTTTTCTGCACGCGTTAGTAACGTTTGCACGGTCCTTGTGCACATTCCACCCAAGCAGCCCCAATGCTTGCTCCTACCCTAGCTCCTCTAATGCGCACTGCAGTAAAAGCACAGTTAACGTGCACCATTCAGGCTGCCGTGGTCTTAGCGCACCCTGTTTTGACACTTGCCTTACCTCTTATGTCTTCTTCCAGGTGACATTATTTGTTTGGCCAGTGGCAAGCATGGTGCCTCATCTCCAGCTTCTGGATTCTGCTTCTGAGTCCTTCCTGGAGAGCCTACTCCACCCTTCTCAGCCGGGGAATGCTGTTAGCACAACCTTGCCTGCCTCTGAGTAGGAAGTGGCAGATGGCACTTTGGATAAAGCTATTCAGGTGGCCAGAGGATCTTCACCTTGCAGTATGTGGAGATTGCTAATTCCCTTCATAAGTCTGACCATTTTTTTGTGCTGTTTGTTAGTCCACACAAGGGTGACGTGGTGGCAAGTCGGATTTAGGGCGCTAGATTAAGGAGGCCATTGCCTCGGTATATCTGTTGCTTAACCGGCTGGTTCCGGAGGGTTTGCATGCACGTTCAAACCCGAGTGCAAGCATCATCCTGGAGCGGAGCTCAATAGCCCCTGCAGATATTTGTTGGGTGGCAACATGGGCATCACTTTCCACTTTTGCCAAACATTACCATTTGGATATCCTCATGTAGGCAGACACGGCCTTTGGCTCTGAGGCTTTTTGAGCTGCTGTGTGTTCTTCCTGCCCACTGGAATTGTAACTTTGGTACATCCCACTTGTCTAGACTGGACTAGCAGGACGATATGGAAGGTGATATTTTACTTGCCAGTTGATATCCTTTCCTTGAGTCCTGCTAGAGCAGTCCAGGGCCTGCCCCTGAAACTGTATTTGCTTTGTAGAGGGGTACAGTGTAGGGGGCAAAGTTCTTCTGTCAACGAAAGAAGAGGGGTCTGGATGTGATTGTTTCTGATGATCTTAAAGTGGCTAAACAAGTAGAAATGGTGATGGTGAAAGCCAGAAGGATACTTGGGTGTATAGGAAGAGAAATGGCCAGCAGAAAAAAGGAGGTGATAGTGTCTCTGTATAAGTCTCTGGTGTGACCTCATTTGGAATATTGTGTGCAGTTCTGGAGACCACACCTTTAAAAGGATATAAACAGGATGGAGTCGGTGCGGAAGGTGGTTACTAAAATGGTTAATGGTCTTTATTATAAAGCATATGAGGACAGACTTAAGGACCTTAATATTTATACTTTTAGAGGAAAGGCGATATGATTGAGATGTTTAAATACTTCCATGGCATAATTACCCAGGAGGAGAGCCTCTTGATTAAAAGCAAGCTCTGCTGTGAGGGAACATAGGATGAGGGTGAAAGGGGATAGATCTGGGGGTAATAGGTGGAAATATTTCTTTACAGAAAGAGTGGTAGATGCGTGGAATAGTCTCCCAGTGG
Source organism: Ichthyophis bannanicus (assembly GCA_033557465.1). Taxonomy (NCBI): domain Eukaryota; kingdom Metazoa; phylum Chordata; class Amphibia; order Gymnophiona; family Ichthyophiidae; genus Ichthyophis; species Ichthyophis bannanicus. The sequence continues at coordinate 1,087,997,508 of CM066032.1, read as the reverse complement.
CGATAGTAGAGACGAGGATAGTATCAGAATTCAGGAAAGCATGGGACAAACAGAGAAGATCTCTAAAGGAAAAAGGAGACTATTGTAGTTGATACAGAAGGGCAAACTAGATAGGTCATATGGTTTCTCTTCTGCCGTCATGTTTCTGTGTTTCTACAGTTCCTTTGGGTCCGCTATGGTTTTTATAGTTGATTTTGCAGGTTCATCTTTTACGGGCAACTTTCTGTTAATGCTTTCCTGTACTTAGTTTTCTACTATTGCTTATTCCTTGTTGCCCACAGTTAAGGTTGTATGAGGCTTGCCATGTTTCTCCCATTTTGCTTTGGGAAGAATACTGAAGGGACCTCTGGTGGCTGAGGCAATAGAGGTATGGGAGTGATGTCATTGAAACCTGGGCATTTCATTGGTTCCTTGTCTCCACTAATCTGCTGGTTGGGGAACACAACCCAGTTGTCTAGATTGGTCTAGCAGGACTCAAGGAACGGTCATTATCTAGTAAGTAAAATGTCATCATCAAATTCTCTATTTGCCTATCTTATCAATGCCTTGCATTTAACTATTTATTTAAATATATGCCCTCTGCCACTCTCGCATCTTTTTCTCATCCTCCCCATCTTTCTTCTCTTTTTCTGTTTGTCTCACATGAAAATTGTACTTGTTTTTTACTCAACTGTTTACAAAATTATATAAAAATGTTTAAATCTATTTATTCCTTCTCTTAATTATTGTAAACCGCTCTAATAAACCTTGTTGGAAGGGGAGGCGGTCTAAATAAATACATGTATTTATTTACTTTTTCTACCAGGGGTTCAAACAATCCAGATAGATTTTCTGACTTATATGAATATGATTTCTCATCCTTAGGTTTAGAAGCTTGTCCCTTTCTGTTAGGTCTAGGAGAAGGCAGTGCTGTCAGGTTGGGGGTAGGCAGTGATGATGAAGCTGAAGCAGTATGCAGTGTCTCGTCACTTGCTCATTAATGTGCACTGCAGAAAAATATTTTAAATAAAAAAGAAATGTTCTGAATTGTTAGTAGTTTATGAATCATGGACTGGCCTAGTAGGTAACTTTCTTTTTCATTTTTCCTCCTTATGGCTTTCAGAAAAATGTGGAACCATTTGTCAGTACCATCAATCTACCCTATCCATTTACAGCCGAAATGAACAAAGTGTTGGTGTTCACAGAGGTATGTGTGCCTTCCCAGCTCTTCTCAAGTAAGTCTTCACTTACAAATACAAAAAAGCTCTCCTGTTATAATCTGAGTGACTGGAACATCCATTTTAACCCTCACCCTAAGCGGTATGTTTACTAATTGGCGGTAGCTTCCGTGCGATAAGAAAATTATTGCAATTGATATTTTTAAATGTAACTTATTTTTATTGTTCATCACAATTTCATGGTTTGGAAGGGTTTTTTTGAGGGGTATTATATGTTGATGCCTTTGTTCATGCACTTTGACAGAATGCAGAAGAAGCAAAAGTTGCAGAAGAGAATGGAGCTGCTTTTGTTGGAGGTGCTGAGTTGATTAAAAAGGTACCTTTTTTTGATATTTTGTAACGTACACTGTAAGACATCAAAATGATCTAAAAATTAAAATAGACAAAGTTTTTACATTATTGGATTATATTTAATCCCAAGATATTGCCATGCGTTTGCATTTATTCCAAATGGGGTCTAAGTGTGCTGGAGTCCTAGCATTTCATAAGCATAAATGCTGTACTTGTAGCAGCAGTGCTACTAAAATCGATTCCTCCCCCCCCGTCATTCATTTTGTGCTTAACATAAATTGTTCATTACAAGATTATAGTATCTTTTGCACCTAAAAAAAAAAAAAAAAAAAAAAAGTCACCCTAGTGATTAGTGCCTGTTGCTGAGTGTCCATCTGTCTGCCTGTTCGTATGCATAGATTTGTTTTATGCTTGCAAAAACAAACCTGTGTGTTCCAATAAAGAAAGGGATGTGGGGGGTATACCTGAGGCAATGGAGGGTGAAGTGAAAGATGTCAAACCCCAGGGAAAATAAATTGAAAGGGGCCATGGTAAGTGGTAGAGTGGAGGGGGACAAGCCCCATGGGCAGTTTGATTTGGAAGGGTTCAGGATTGGGCTTGGGGACCACTAGGCTCTTCATACCTTGTGGCTCCTGACTGCCCTACCTGTGGGCTTATATTGAATCCTTGAGAGCTCTGATCTGTTGACAGCTAGAGATGCTTCTCTTATATAAACTTAGGTTTCCAAATCATCCTGCTAGACCAGTACTAACAAGTGGATTGTGTTCCCCCTACCAGCAGATTGGTGGAAACAAAGAGCCAATGAAAAGCCCAGGCTTCAATGACAACACTTCTGTGCTTCTATCCGCCTCAGCCACCAGAGGTCTTTCTAGGTGCCCCCCAGATGCAGTCTCGTGCCAGGCATTCTGAAAGCAGAAGCCCTGTTCACTTACCTTTTTACTAAGTATCCTCAGTGCAGGACACTCCCTAAATATGAGGAACAGTTGGGAGCTATTTGAGATGTAAACTATGCCTCGGACCCAGATGAATTGGTACTGGACTCTGAGGACCTACTCTCACCTTCAGAAGACTATGCAGAGGCTGGTGTGATCCGCCTGTTTCGGAAGGAGGAGCTGACAGCATTGATTTCCAGGGTCTCATCCTCCTTGAACTTGATTCTTCCGGTATGGAGTAAGAGCCGAAAGTACACCCGCTTCTTCAAGTGGTGCGGAAATGTACTACTGTCTTCCCGTTCCTAGAGGTAATCAAAGATATGATCCAGTTTGAGTGGGACTCGCCCGATTCCTTGCCTTAAGGGTTAAGGGTCTATAAGGAGACCTATGCTCTCCTGGAGGAGGAGCACAGCGAGTGGTTTGACATTCCCAAAGTGGATGCACAGGTCACAGTGGTTACCAGATGGACCACCATTCCCATGGAAGGCGGATTAGCCTTAAAAGGATGTTCTGGACCGCAAGGTCGACTCCTTGCTGAACAACCAGTTTGCCGTGGCGGCAGCTATTCTACAGTTGGGGGTCTTGGAGTTGGCTACAGCCTTCCTTTCTGATGCGTTGCATGAGCTGGTACTCTTGGCTACTAGGGATGGTGTCCTGACCACGGTGTGGTGGTGTTGTATTTGGCTCAGTCACTGGGCAGTGGACACATCCTCCAAAGCCCATTTTTGACTCGTCCGGCCTTTAAGGGGAAGCTCTTTTTTTACCAGTTTCTCCAAATCTGTTCCGAAAGACATAGATGAGACAAAACCTTACCACCTCATGGAAGACAGGTTCAGGGGGCCTGTGAAGCGGGCAGGTGCCCCTTTCTCGTTAGCCTCCACCCAGCCAACAAGGGCACATGGACTGGATTCCTGGGTGTTTTGGGACTATATGCCACTACCACCCTGAAAAAACGTTCTTTCCCTCTGCTTCAGAGCCTTGGGCTCGTTCTCAGTCCTTTCTTGGAGCACGTGGACCCAGAGACTTGGCCCCAGCCATAGGAGGATTCTCCCAGGCCACACAATGAAGGTTTGGGGGGCCCATTCCTTGGTACCTCTGGTGGATGGCAGGTTTTGCTGCCTCTTTCAGGAATAGGCATGGGTTACCAAGGATTGCTGGGCGCTAGACACCATTCAGTTAGCTCGTATGTCCTGGAATGCAAGGTGCCAATTTCTGATGCCTTCATAGGTTTTCCCCTTGTGGGTCTGTGATGAAGGGTGCCAAGATGCGCGGACTACCTTGGACAAGTTGCTTCCTCTAAAGGAGGTGGTGCCTGTCCACCCAGATGAGTGGGGCAAGGGCAGATACTCTATCTACTTCGTGGTGCCAAAGAAGTATGGTTCCTTCCTGCCCATTCTGCACCTTAGAGGGGTCAGTACGCATTTGCATGTCCTGCGCTTTCAGATGGAAACCTTACGTTCCATGATTTAAGCAGTGCACCACGGGACATTGTTGGCTTCTCTGGATCTGGTTGAGGCGTATTTTCATATCCTGATCCAGGCGGATCAGCTGAAGTACCTCCATTTTGCTATGCTTGGCTCTTGAAAGGAAACTGCTAGCACATAAGGGTTACTCTCCAGCAGTAATCTCTACCATACTTGTGCCTGGAAGAGATCTTCCAAGCTAGCATAAGTAAGGATATGGTGCCTCTTTGAGCGCTGGTGCAGTGCGTAGCACTTGGTTCCTGAGGAGGCCAAAGTGTCATCCTTGTTGGCTTTTCTGCAGGAAGGCCTAGAAAAGGGTCTCTCACTTAGCTCCCTGACGATTCAGGTGGCAACTTTGGCTCTTCCATGGTCCGGTGGCAGGCATGTCCTTGGCCATATACCCAGACATCTCATGTTTTCTATGAGGCATTTGACATATTTATCTTTATTTCCAGTCTTGATATACTGCCTAGGCAAGAGTATCGGGGTGGTTTATAAAAGTAGTAAAATTAGCTGTGACATGGAAGAACAGAAAAGAATGCCAATATTAGACAGGACACAGGAAGACAGTCATAGTTACAGGGTGAGATGGGGGTAGAAGAGAACAGGATGAGGGAAGAAATGGGAGCATCAGGTCAGGGCTGAGGGAGAGGGAAATCAAAGGCAATGTAAAACAGATGGGTTTTCAACATATTCTTGAATTTATGAAATGAAAGTTCTGTGCAGAGTGTGGTAGGAAGAGAATGCCAGAGTACAGGTCCCAAAAAGAAGGCAGAATTGCGGGTGAGTTCAAGGTGTACATATGAGACAGGAGGCAATGACAAGCAATTAGTATGAATGGGACCATAAGAGGCGATAAGGAGTGTGAAAGGGGGCGAGATTGGTAAGATATTGTGGGGAACCAATGTGTGTATGACTTCATGAACGAGGGTGAGTATCTCATAATTAATTCTGTATCTGAGCGGAAGCCGATGGAGGTGGATAAGCAAGGGGGGGGGGGGGGTGATGTGATCTGAATGGGAGGAGTGTGTGAGAATGTGGGCTGCTGTATTTTGGAGAAGCTGTAGACTATGAAGTTGGTATTGGGGGAGACCTGCTAAGACAACATTAAAATAATCAAGCCTGGAAACAACCAAAGATGATAGGAGCATTGTCAGGGAGGGAAGGGAGAGGAAGAGGTGGACTGCACAGATCTGATGTAAAGAGGCAAAGGAACAGTGAATAAAGGAAGACAGGTGGTCATGAAAGGATAAAGAGGTATACAGGGTGACCCCAAGATATTGGATGGAAGACACGAGAGGGATAGGAGCGTGCGCAAGCAACGGGGCCAATGTGGGGGAAAGGGGCACTAAAAGTGATCCAGATGGTGGCAGATTTAGAAGGGTTAAGGTGACGATAGTTTGAGGTCAACCAGGAGGAGACATGAGTAGGCAGATGTTCAGCAGAGCCAGGTCAGGGACCAAGGGACTAGTGTGATAAAGAAGAATGCTGTCATTGTTGGACAATGAGGGCAAGAGGGACCAAGAAAATATTAAAGAAGAGAGGAGCCAAGATGGAATTGGCGAGGTAGAGGGATATAACTAATAGCCAAATCAAATATCCATCTCTGCCCCCTTTCATCCAGAAGCACCAAAGAAATAGACTCAATCACAGTCACAAACAACTATCTGACCATTTGCCTCAACTACAGGACTCCCAACTCTACCACCAATGACCTATTTAGCATAGCAGACCTCATCATTGAAAACACCAATGCAAAAAAAAGGCCACCTGATCCTAGGAGACTTCAACCTCCCCTCCCTACCCAACAGTGTGGCTGACTTATTCCTCTCGGCCATGGAATCAATGGACTTCACTCAAAACGTAACATCCCCCACACGCATCAAAGGCAATACCCTTGACTTAATCTTAACCCCCACTGCCCCACTGCCCCAATCCACACCATCACCCCACAGGCACTACAAACCCACCCAGTACCATGGTCTTGCCACAGCCTCATCACTTTCTCTTACCATCAAATCCCCAATAACACAGACAGAACAACAACTAACCACACGACGTTTCAGACACTTCAACAAGGAAGAATTCCTGGAATATACCATGACGAATATACAAATCGACACATCAGATACAACAATAATGACAGACATCTGGAACAAAGTGCTTGGAGAAGCAGCAAAAATACCACCCAATTAATACAATCTAAACAAAAAACATACCCCCCAAAACACCTTGGTACACCCAAACATGCGACAGATAAAAACAAAACTAAGAAAACTAGAACGAAGATGGTGGAAAACTACACAGATCGAAGATTGCAACAAATACCTAACACTACTCCAAACCTACCATATGGCCACAGATAAGGCTAAGAAGGAATACCACACCAAGATCATCAGCACATCTATCAGTTGCACATGTGAATTATTTGATATAGTCAACGCCTCACTCAACCATCTACCAACCTCGACCAGTCATCCACTATTAACCACCAACAACTAGCTGCCCACTACAAACAGCTACCTCCATGCCTACACCTTCCACACCTGATACCAACCACTGGTCACCTTTCGAAACATCACTAACAAGGAGATTGGAAACATTCTATCAATGATCAACACCTCCACCTCATCACTGGACCCATGCTTTGCAAACTGGATAAAAACTTCAAAGAACGAACTTAGCTCATTCCTCACCAAACCAAGTCAGCTCTATAACAAGGCATAATGCCAAACTGTCTCAAGCTCTCCTCCATCCCCACCCCACTTTAAAGAAACCAAACCTCGACCCTTCAGACCCCATAGCCTACAGACCCATCGCTAGTCTCCCATTCCTAGCAAAAATCATTGAGAAAACGGTACAACTCCAGCTTCAAGACCACATTGACAAGAATTGTTCACTTAACCCACAACAACACAGCTTCCGCCCACTGCATGGAGTTGAAACACTGACATTGCTTATCAACACTCTTACCCAAGGAATACAAGACCGCTCAAAAACATACCTAATAATATTTTTACACATCTCCGCAGCATTTGATACAGTCAACCATGACATACTCCTCCAACGACTGCAATCATATGGCATCCGAGAAACTGTCTTCAAATGGTTTCAATCCTACCTCACAAACAGACACCAACAGATAAAAATAGGCACAACCACATCCAACAAATACAATCACAAGGTGTACCTCAAGGCTCCACACCCCTTTTCAATCTATATCTACCAACCCATCTGCTCAATCGTTAAAAACCATAAGATCCTCTTCCACATATATGCGGTTGACATCATTTTCTACTGTCCACTCCTCACCAGTCAACCATCTTGCACACAAATCCAGAACTGCTTCAAGGATGTATTCAACTGGCTCACAATGAACAACCTTTCAATAAACTGCAAAAAAACAGAAGCTATGTTTATTACAAGGGACCCCTCATTCACACCTCCAACCTCAATTACACTAAACAAAATTCAGGCAAATGTTAAACCAGAGCTAAAATAATTGGGATAATCCTTGACCAACAGCTCTCCTTTAAAACTCATATAAAACAAACAGCCAACACAATATACCACAAAACTAAGACCCTACGACGACTCCATCTGCTCCTTGAACCAGAAGACTTCTGCTCAGCAATCCAAGCACTCACACTCCCTTACACTGACTACTGCAACAATATATACCAGGGACTACCACAGGCTACCCTCCTCCCCCCTCCAATCTGCACACCACACAGCTGTATGCACGATACAGAATGCTGCCAAAGTTGACAACATTACCCCATCTTAAAACAGCTCCACTGGCTGCCTCTCACAAGCAGAATTAGATATAAGACCTTGCTACTAACACACAAGGTACTACACTTGCACCCTCCCACTGACCTACAATCCCTCCTTCAGACGTTCACCAGGAACAGACCATGGAGATCTACTACATCCAAAAAGCTCAAAATACCACAATCAAAAACAAAATCCAGTCAACACACTTGACAAAGAGCATTTGAACTGTCCACACCATCCCTTTAGAACTGTTTACCCAACACACTAAGGAGCATCACTGACCTTCCCTCTTTCTGACACTTGAAAACCCACTTATTCATCAACCACTTTGGACCCACCACTTAACCTCCCACTAACATGTGTCACAGGGTGGACATAGGGCAGCCTGAGAAAGTGCAGAGCAGTGTGAATGATCACGGTGAAAGTGACAGAATAAACAGGAGAATGTTTATTGGTTGCCAGGGACAACCTAAGCATACGTGCACAGAGCCCAGAAAGACACACCCAGAGAGCAAAGCAAGGGAGTCTGCTTTACATAATAGAATGCACCTGAGGGAAGGTGGAGTCAGGAAATACACAGATAAAACAGACTACCAAACATTTGGAGATAGGGAATCCTGGAGAGAGGAGTCAAGGAGGGAATCCTGGAGAGATGAGCCGAGGAGAGAATCCCTGAGAGAGGAATTAAAGCAGCAGAGGTCACAAGCTGAAAGGCAGCAGGGGAGCCAGTGTGAATGTTGGAAAGAGTCCAGAGACCTGTGTGGTTCTGGGAGAAGGCAACACCCTGACAGCGTGAATGTGTTTGGAAAGGAAGAAGAATACAGGAAGACTGCAACAGCAGGTACAGGGGCAAAGAGTAGATACAAGGGCTATTTGCCATTTGAAAGGGAAGGGCCCTGGAGGCTTAGAAATAGCCATATAAAGCCCAGATATTCAGAGGCTAATAATAGCTTGTCTCCTGATTATAGAAGTGTTAAAAGAAGAGGGCTTCACTTACCTAGAAAAGCTGAAGAAATCCCTTCTCACGGTGAGTTCCCAGCTTCTAGGGAAACACCGTTACACCGGTTGCAATCAGGCACAGTTGGGCCTGGAAAGCTAGGGCAGACCCGGCAGGGACCCTATCAAAATTACCCAGCTAGCAGGTCAAACAAGGACCGGAGGTATGCATTGAGGCACCAGCGGGGGCAGGGCTCTGAAAGACATCACTCAGAGTTTGGTGATACTCCCCAGAGAGGCAGTGCTGATCACAGGAAGAGAAACTTCTTGACTGACGAGGCAAGCCTTCCATATTTTTATTCCACGTTGGAAGTGGATAGTGGAGATACCAATGAGCAGGAAATAATGGAATATGAGAATTCTGAAGTATTAACAAATACAGAATTGATGGACTGTTCTTTCTCTGTGATAGAGCCAGAGATATCATTAAGGTAAATGTGATTTGTGTAACCTTAAATTCCAGTATACAAGTGGCAGAGCTGCAACTCTCTCCCTCTCTCCAAGCCAAGCAGTCAGTTAGGCTGTTTATTATTTACTTTTGGTTTAAAGTTATCAGCTGAAGGAAGCTACTTTTGTTACACAGTTATCTTTTGTTTGAAGCCAAGTGAGCTGTTAATTTCTGTTGTTTGAAAAGAAGAAACCTCAAGGGACGGGGAATAAAACCCTAAAAGAAAAGAAAGTTCTTCTGTGTGATATATATATAGAAGCAAGGCACAACTACCACCCTCATAAAAGCCCAACAATACCAGGAGTCACGGCTGGGGCGGATGAGGTGTGACACATGATAAATACATGTCGAGTTCATGCATAATAGAGCTCACAACTGTAAATAGTTAAAGAACACACCAATAGGTACAACTATCGCAATTGTACATAGCTCGATGGTCGAAATTAGTTGGTTTATATATATGTAAATCTTTTTTGATTGTTCACCACAATATTATCCTATTCAATGTACCTAAGTTAATTATATGTTCAATATAAGAACTGTTTTGTTCATTGTAAACCGCTTTGACCGGTGAAAAGCGGTATATAAGCAAAGTTTAAATAAATAAACACCACAGGGAAGAGGGGTGACTGAGGTGGAGGAACCAGATTGGACAGAGAAGGACCAAGTGGAAAGAAATGACCAGAACTAGTGCAAGACACTTCCCCGAATCTTGATGTCATGGAGGCAAGAGAGAAGCGTAGTGTGGTCAACCAGGTCGAAGGCTGAGGAAAGATCTAAGACAGTGAGAGAAATGTCGTCATGATCATGAGATACATGAAGCTCATTATGGAAAGAAAGGAGAATTGTTTCTGTGCTATGGCCAGGTCTGAATCCAGTCTGATGGGGGTGGAGGGCATGGGTCATGTCAAGATGGGTGGACAGTTGTGTGAAGACTAGTTTCTCTAGAACCTTTGAGAGAAAAGGAAGATTAGAGATGGGGCACTAGTGTGCAAGAGTGGTAGGATCTTGGGTTGGTTTTTGTTTTAAGGATGGGGCGGATTAAGGCATGCTTCCAAGAGGAGGGGAAAATATCAGAGGATAGGCTAGAGTTAAACATACAGAGGATAAATGGAAGAAGGGCAAGAGAAGCCTCTGAGATCCAGTGGAAGGGGATAGGGTCAGAGAGACAAGTGGTCTTGTGGGAGCTTTTGATAATATCACTAATGAAATTGGATGAAAGGAAGACCAAACTCGAAAGAGGAGAGACCAATGGAGGGGATGAGGAAGGGAAGACTGGGAGGGTAAACGTGTGAGGGGAGGGTGGGGACAAGCGGGAAATGTGGAGCGAAGTGAGAACTTTCTCGGAGAAGAAAGTGGCTAGGAGAGCGGGGTCAGAGATGGGATAGTCGCAGCTGGAGAGGTATGAGGAGTGGAGAGTGAGTGAAGGACCAAAGCAGAGTTGCCGGGTGGAGTTAGAAAAGGAGGAAATTAGCTTGGAATAATAAGAGAGCTTAGCGTTATGGATCTTGGCACAATATTGATGGTGGCTGTAATGGAAGTGTGAGAGAGAGTTGGGAGAGGAGTGCTTACGCCAACGGCATTCCTCACGGTGGAGGTTGAGACCGGGGTGGTACCAAGAGTGGCGAATGGACGAGCGTGAAGGTGGTGACAGGCGTAATGATGCCAACTAATCAAGAGAGGAGGCCAAGATAGTATGCTAGATCTGGGCCTGAGCATCAGCTGAAAGGGAGGCGAAGTTTGGGAGGAACATGGTATCCACAGGAGGGAACTGTTGGAGGGTAGCAGGAGTAATAGTGCGCCTGAGGTGGGCAGATTTGGAACTGGGAAAGAACCTAGACAAAGGTTGAAAAAGGGGGAGAGAGAAAGAGAAGAGGTATGCATAGGTGATCAGACCAGGGAAGGGGAAAGGTAGAAATGATGGATGGTGCATAAGGAGAGTTGAGGGATGTAAGGATGAGATCTAATGTATGTCAGGCAGCATGAGTGGAACAACAAATGTTCTGGTGAAGGGAGAGGTCATTAAGGAAAGTGAGGAAGGCTCTATCTCTGGGTCTAGTAGGAGAATCAAGGTAGACATTAAAGTCGCTGAGGATCACTATGTCCTCCCCTTTGGTCTGTGATCCCTTCCTGGTATCTCTCTAATTCTCAGGGCCCTGATAGACTACCATCTTGAAGGATTTGATACTCAATTGTTGTCTTGATCGCAATTTGTTCTGCAAGGCAGATCTCTGAGCTGCAGGGTCTGTCTTGCTGGGATCCTTAACTGTTCTTTTTTTTTCTTTAAATTCTTTATTTACGTTTTCAGACAAAATTACAACAAAAAACCCCCCAAAAGGTTACAATTAAAGTAAAACATCCCTTTGAACATAGGACAAAACCAAAAGGCCTTAACAGCCTACCCCAACACCAATCCTTCCCTCTTCATGCGATCATCTTAGAAAGGGACTAGAAAAAGGAAGGAAGAGGCTTGCAAGGGCTATGGCGCTATAAACCCCCCCCCCCCCCCAAAAAAAAACAAAAACCAAAAAAAACTGCCCTATACTGTATGTGAGCATGATTGAATTAATTACCCCTAATTTACAGCATATTGTGCTTTCGAAATATAACCATATAAGGGTTTCCATTTATGCAAGTTAGAAGGCATAGGGGTTGTACCATAACGTGGCATCTGTTCATATTTACAACATAAACATAAACGATTCCACCAAGTGTGCCAACTGAGATCTGCCGTATATTTCCAATTGGCAATTACGAGATGCAGCGCCACTCCCATCATAAAGTCAAATAGGAAATGACAATCCCTCTGTAACGATGAGATGCCAGTTGTTGACCGAAACTATAATAGACCAAGAGAGAATGGCCCTGAATCCCAAGACCTCTTGGATTCAGTTCCAAATCGAAATCCAGTAGGACTGAACATTAGGGCAGTCATATACCACATGCCTTAGAGTGCCAACATCCCTCTGACAAGACCAACACACATTTCCAATTGACTTATCCCACTTGGATACCTTTATCGGGGTAAAATGAGCTCTGTGCGCAAAGAAGTATAATGCCTGGGAGATAGAGGTGGATTGAGAGACTCTAATTAGTTTGCCCCAGTATTTCCCCCACGATTCCAGAGAAAGAGTATCCCCAGTGTCATGCTTCCATACCCGCTGAGTGCCGATAGAATGTGGAGAGGGATGATGGGCTACCAATTGATAATAGTAAGAAGCTACCCCTGAGGCATTTTGGGCTGTTCCTATGATATTAAGTAACCCCCATTCTTCAGGTACAGATCTGATATCGATAAGGGATTTCTCTATACAGTGTCTCAACTGAATCCACTGAAAGTATAAGGATTTAGGCAAGTCAAATTCACGCTGTAGACACACAAAAGACTTCCACCTGCCTTCAAAAATCAGTTGTCCTATAGTCCAAATGCCCCTGCTAAACCATTGTTTCCAGGCAAATGGACTTTGATTAATTTTTTTAAAATGGGAATAAGCTTCAACAAGCATTCCTCACGAGGAATTACACTCGCTAACTGCTGGAAAGCCTTTTGGGTGTCCATTATAACCCTATGGAACTTCAACCTTTCTGAAGACACCATGCCAGAGAGGAGATTCAAGGGGAACAGGGCAGTCAATCTCTTTTCCATATCAAGCCACACTGGGCGTTGCCCCTTTTCCCTCGCCACCCATCTTGACCCCTGCTTTTTAACAGAAAAGCAGTGGTAGGCCTGAAAATCAGGAAAGTTCACACCCCCTCCTCTTTTTTTGGATTTAAGCTTCCTAAGAGCCATTCTAGGCGGTTTATTTTTCCATAGAAACTGGACAAGAGCCCTTTCCACTTGTCGGTATGTTTTATCCGAAAGGAAAGCCAGCAGCATTTCTAAAACATAGTTCACCTTAGGAGTGATTTTTTTCGCTTCAAGACGACCTCACCAAGAAAGATAGACCGGTGACCATCTTGCAGTCATATTTCATAAGGAGATTCTCTTCATTATATTGCAGAGTTTCAATAAGTGGTTGGCAATAATGAACTCCTAAGTATTTCACCATTTTGGGTTCCCATACAAAAGGATAGTCGTTCAAGTCCGCGCTACAAATTTGTGAGTTTAAAGGGAATGCTACAGACTTTGTCCAATTAATTTTATATCCTGATAACCATGGTCTATCAACTCTAGAACAGTCTGAATTGAACTGGGTGTAGTGAACAGCAATAAATCATCAGCCTAAGCAGAAAGCTTGATTTCCAAACCAGCTACGGGGACACCTTTTACCGCAGAACTTTGTCATAACAATAGGGCCAAAGGTTCCAAGGCTAGATTGAATAGGATAGGTGAAAGGGGGCAACCCTGATGGGTACCACACCCTAAGAAAAAATCTCTAGATTGAGTCGCATTCACAAAATTTTAATTTAATTTAATTTTTTTAATTTAATTTAATTAGTGAGTTTTTATATACCGCACCTTCCATTGATCAGCTGCGGTTTACATGGAACAACAGTAAACAAGACAATGTTGTTTTTACAGATAACAATGTGAACTACAAAGAATTCAATCTTACAATTAACAGTTGTAAACTATATACAAGATTCTAGATTATAACTATGTACAAGGTATGTATGAATTCAAAAATATTAGCACTTGGTCTCGCATACATAACTTTAATTAGTTTAAGGAATCCTTCACCGAAACCAAACCACCTCAAGACTGCAAATAAGAAATGCCACTCCAATTGATCAAATGCTTTCTCTGCATCCAACGATAATCCCACCAGCGGCCCTCCACTCCTTCCACTCCTTCCAAGACATAGCAAAACACTCTAGCACTGTCAGCTGTAGAGCGTCCCTCAGTGAAGCCACATTGATCCGGATGGATCAAAGATGGAATTAATTTGGAGAGATGACTAGCCAAGGTGGCAGCAAATATTTTATAATCTGCGTTTTAATAACAAAATTGGGTGATAATTACTGACCAGCTGAGGGTCCCTCCCAGGTTTTTTCTAGAACCACAATGTTCGCAGAGGCGAACGCTCCAGTCTAGGCATCCGTTTCTGAAAGAAGCCTATAGGTATTGTTGAAGATATGGATCTAGCGCTTTGGAAAAGGTTCTATAAAATTCAACCAGAAAGCCATCTGGTCCGGCAGCCTTGCCCATTTGCATAGACTCGATGGCCTGGATAATTTCCATGACCGTGATCTGCCTATCAAGAACTGCAGCTGTTTCCTGATCCAGAACAAGCCTCTGTACATCGGCCAGTAATCTCTCAAAAACTTTCTCAGAGAATTCTATCTCTGGGGAGTACAACTGAGCGTAAAATTGACGGAAGGTTTCTGCAATTTCAGTGTCCGCAACAATCAGTTGTTGCACCTGGGGATCTCTTAAAGCAGTGATGCGAGAAGCTTCTTTGTGACCCTTTAACGAATTAGCTAATAACCGTCTGGCCCTATTGCCTTCCAAATAATACCGCCCTTTCTGCGCCTGAATATTCTGTGAAGCTTCAGTAGTTAAAATAGAATTATATCTAAATCTAAGGTGTTGTAAATGTATCAGAATGTTAGGATCAGTTTTCTGACTTATGATACGTTCCCCCGCTTTGATTTGCCTATCCAAAGCTTCTAGTTATGCTTTGCGTTGTTTGGCCTGCCATATAGCAAAGCTGGTTATGGTGGCCCGTATGTTAGCTTTGAAACCCTCCCACCACGCCCAGCCCGAAGTGTCCTGGGGGTGAGTTAAACTGAAAATACTCCTCTATAGCCACTAGAATGGTTTCACGAAACTCCTGATTGCTAAGAAGAGTTCTGTCAAAATGGCATCATGTATGAGATGGAATAAACAACCAAAACCCCAAACAAGGCAGACAAAAGTCAAAACAAAAAACAAACAGCAAGTGAGACAGAAAAACCAGACGAACCAGATGGGATAAATAAATTAGAGGAAAAAAGACCTCAATAACCCTCCATACAATAAGGGAGGAAACGAGTCACTCGTGAAGGGAACAAGTCCCGTAAATCATGAGAAGACTCTCTTAACAGCAAAGGTCTACAAAAAAACCTCTAATATCCCACCAGCTGGTATAGCTAAGAGCAAAGCCAGACAAAAAAAGGCATTCAGCGTTAAAGTTATGCAGCATTAAAAAAACAAAAACTTATCTGAAGTCCAGATTCAAATGTCCAAATGTCCAGATACCAAACGAGCCCCGACATGAGCCCCAACACCAGATGTTTCGCCTTGCGGCTTCCTCAGGGAGCTTCAACGTGTGGGAACTGCAATTCGAAAAAAGGACGCTGGCTGAAAAACGCTGACCTGCAAAAAAGCAGAAAAATATTGTCTCACTGCAAAAATCAAACAGAAATACAAAACACTTCACCATGGCAGAACAAGTAAACACAACTTACTTAAAAAAGCTGTGTGGAGCGACATTTGGACATTTAAATCTGGACTTCAGATAAGTTTTTGTTTTTTTAATGCTGCATAACTTTAACGCTGAATGCCTTTTTTTGTCTGGCTTTGCTCTTAGCTATACCAGCTGGTGGGATATTAGAGGTTTTTTTGTAGACCTTTGATGTTAAGAGTCTTCTCATGATTTACGGGACTTGTTCCCTTCACGAGTGACTCGTTTCCTCCCTTATTGTATGGAGGGTTACTGAGGTCTTTTTTCCTCTAATTTATTTATCCCATCTGGTTCGTCTGGTTTTTCTGTCTCACTTGCTGTTTGTTTTTTGTTTTGTTTTGACTTTTGTCTGCCTTGTTTGGGGTTTTGGTTGTTTTATTCTGTTTTGCTGGCTCCTGAGGATTTTTTGAAAATATCATGTATGAGATGGGCAGCTCGTTGAGTCTAATAGGGAGAGTGAGATAGCAGCATGAATATTGGATTCACTGATTCTGGAACATAGTCCCTTAGAGACTAGGAAAAACTTTATGCGCGATACTGAGTTATGTGGGGGAGAGAAAAAAGTGAACTCCTTATCAACAGGATGCTGCAACTGCCATATATCTACTAGGTCTAACTCTTGTATTAGTGACAAAAGAACAGGATGCGCTTTGGGGACCTTATTAGTTCTCACAGGACTCATGTCCAGCAAGGGGTATAGTTTGAGGTTGAAGTATTCCCCCATAATAGTTGGGTATCTGGATACCTCTTGCGCCAAAGCCGCTAGGGAGCTAAAGAAAGTAGGGCAGTCTATATTGGTGGCATAGATATTGATTAAGGCCAGTTCAGTGAATCCTATCTTAATAACAGCCATTGCCCAGCGCCCTTCAATATCAGATCTGGTTTGCAGCACAGTAGGGGATAAAGATTTCCTTACTAAAATGGCAGCCCCTTTTTTCTTATGATTATCAGCTGAGAGAGCCACAAATGAAAAGGGTTTCCTATCTAATTGTAAAGTCTCCTTTACATTCAAATGTGTTTCTTGCAGAAGTAGGATGTCCACACACTCCTTGCGCCCATACAAAAATATCTTTTTTTTTTCTCTTGATGGGATTGTTAATGCCCTTAGTCTCACTGAATGTTATCTTAAAAGAAGACATAGTGACAATATAGCACACTGTGATAAACAATAGTTAGAGAAACATACCAGATTGTAACATATGATTTTACATTGTTGTTCCACATCTTTGAAGCACCCAGAATAGAAGCAGCATTAATAGCCCAAGGGAAAAAACACAGGCAGAAAAACCACCCCTTGGCCATAGCCCTTATATATGATTGCCCAAAACCCCCCCACATGATTCTAAACACCAAAAGCCACCAAAACCCTAGGGGGCTATACCGAACTCAAAACTTAGCGGGTGAGCCCCAAGGGACAAGACAGGCGCGGAGGGTATAATAACTAATTCACTTCAACTCCTCTGCCAAGTAAAGCTGCTTGTATTGATTGCTACCCACCCCTAGAGTAACTTCCCCAAACGCTAAAGCTCTAGAACATTAGAACAAAATGGCCCCTCCCAATACATTGTATAATCACTAAAGGCTACATGTAGAAAGCCCCCAGGTAAGTGAAAGCCCCCAGGTAGGTGATACATTAAATACCTTTATGGAAATGGGTAACAGGGGTATCATATGGAAAGCAGTGTGTATTAATGCCCGTAGCATGGGAAATAAGATCCCTGAGGTTGAAGCTTTGGTGGGAGTGGCTGACTTGGATTTAGTGGCAGTTACAGAAACATGGTTCACAGAAAACAATGACTGGGATGTAACTATACCTGGCTATACTTTATTCAGGAAGGACAGGGTAGGAAGAAGAGGAGGAGGAGTGGCACTATATGTAAAAACTACTATTAAAGCTTTGGAATTACAGAGCTTAAAAGGGAGAGAGGAGGCATTGTGGGTTAAACTAGAAAGAGGGAAAGAGAAATCTATTTGCATTGGAGTGATATACAGACCTCCCTCACAAGAGGAAGAGGTGGACAGAGAGTTAATTGAAGACATACGCAGCATTGCTAGGAAAGGGGAAGTGCTACTGATAGGAGATTTCAATATGCCAGATGTTGAGTGGCACATTCCTGCTGCAGTATCATCTAGAAGTAAGGAGATCCTGGATTCTCTACAGGGAGAACTATTCAGGCAATTGGTAACAGACCCCACACGTGAAGGGGCCATACTGGACTTGGTGCTTACCAATGGTGAAAGTGTTTCTGATGTTGTAGTGGGAGATCATTTTGCATCCAGTGATCACCAGATGGTGTGGTTCAGTATTAGGACTAGGGCTGTTAGAATCCATTCCAAGGTAAGGATCTTAGACTTTAGGAAGACTAACTTTGCGAAGATGGGCCAATACCTCAGGGAGTCGTTAGTGGGATGGGAACAGCTGGGGGATGTAGAAAAACAGTGGGCAAAACTGAAAGGGGGTATTTTAAGGGCAACCAACCTTTTTGTTAAAATGGTAAATAAAGGCAAAAGGAACAGGAGACCGCTATGGTTTTCGAAGGAAGTAGCTGAAAAAGTGAAGAAAAAGAGGGAGGCCTTCATGAAATACAAGAGATCACAGAGAGCAGAAGACAGGCATCTGTATTTGGAAAAACTTAGAGAAGCTAGCAAAGTAGTCAAGAAGGCAAAGATTCAAAAGGAGGAGGAAATAGCCAATGCAATAAAATGGGGGGGATAAGACATTTTTCAGATATATTAGTGAGAAGAGGAAGAGCAAAAGTGGTATTGTCAGACTCAAGGGTGCAGGGGGGGAATATGTAGAAGCTGATAAGGATAAAGCGGAATTGCTTAACAAATATTTTTGTTCTGTGTTCACAGATGAAGAACCAGGAGCAGGACCTCAGAAAACACCCACAAATAAGAACAGAAGCGAGGGACATCTTGAACTCTTTTCAGAAGACTGTGTTTGTGAGAAACTAGCTCAACTTAAAGTAGACAAAGCGATGGGACCGGATGGGATACACCCTAGAATACTGAGGGAACTTGGGGACGTTCTAGCAGCTCCACTGACTGACCTTTTCAATGCCTCGTTGGAGTCGGGAGTGGTGCCAAAGGACTGGAGAGAGGCTCATGTGGTGCCTTTACACAAAAGCGGAAGTAAGGATGTGGTTGAAAACTACAGGCCGGTTAGTTTAACTTCGGTGGTGAGTAAATTATTGGAAACGCTGCTGAAAGAGAAAATAGTGAGGTTTCTGGAGTCCAGCGGATTACAGGATCCGAGGCAGCATGGATTCACCAGAGGCAGGTCTTGTCAGACAAATCTGATTGATTTTTTTGACTGGGTGACCAGGGAGTTGGACCAAGGGAGAGCTCTAGATGTGGTGTATTTAGATTTCCGTAAAGCCTTTGACACTGTTCCTCACAGGCGACTTATAAACAAACTGAGCACCCTAGGGATGGACCCTAAAGTTACTGCTTGGGTTAGAAGTTGGTTGGGTGGGAGGCGACAAAGAGTACAGGTAAATGGAGCTCACTCTGAGGAGAAGGATGTTGCCAGTGGTGTGCCCCAGGGATCTGTCCTTGGTCCGATTCTTTTTAACATCTTTGTTAGTGATAAAGCGGAAGGGCTGTCGGGTAAGGTTTGCCTCTTTGCGGATGATACCAAAATCTGCAATAGAGTAGACACCCAGGAAGGGGTAGATAACATGAGGAGGGATCTAGCTAAGCTTGAAGAATGGTCTAGAATTTGGCAGCTGGGATTTAATGTTAAAAAATGTAAGGTCATGCATTTGGGCTGCAGCAATCCAAGGGAGCAATACAGTATAGGAGGTGAAGTACTTTTGTCCACTAAAGAAGAGCGGGACCTAGGCGTGGTTGTGTCTGATGATCTTAAAGTAGCTAAACAGGTGGAAAAGGCGACAGCAAAAGCTAGAAGGATGCTTGGGTGCATACGGAGAGGAATGGCTAGCAGAAAAAAGGAGGTGATAATGCCTCTGTATAAGTCTTTGGTGCGACCTCATTTGGAGTATGGTGTGCAATTCTGGAGACCGCACCTTCAAAAGGATGTGAACAGGATGGAGTCGGTGCAGAGGGTTGCTACCAAAATGATTAATGGGCTTCATTATAAAGCATATGAGGACAGACTTAAGGATCTTAATATGTACACCTTAGAGGAAAGGCGGGATAGAGGTGATATGATTGAGATGTTTAAATACCTCCGTGGCATAAATGTTCAGGGAGAGAGCCTCTTTCAATTGAAAGCAAGTTCTGCTACGAGGGGACATGGGATGAGGGTGAAGGGAGATAGATTCAGGAGTGATATGCGGAAATATTTCTTTACGGAAAGAGTAGTGGATCCGTGGAATAGTCTCCCAGTGGAGGTGGTAGAGATGAGGACAGTAACTGAATTCAAGAAAGCATGGGACCAACACAGAGGATCTCTAAAGGCAAAAAGTGGACTGTTGTAGTTGTTATGGAAGGACAGACTAGATAGGCCATGTGGTCTTTTTCTGTCGTCATATTTCTATGTTTCTATGTTTCTATGTTTCTAGATATGAGGGCCATCTTGTCTTTCAATGCCCTGATGCCTTTTGATCTACCCAAATGCCAGAAATGATTATAAAAGTAAGCAAGGAAAGGACAGTGTGACCAGAGCAATACCCTGCAGTTACCCGAAAAAGCCATATTGAATGTCAACTCTAAATGAGTCTGATCATAACTTCACGACCTTAAATCCAGTCAAGGCACCCACATAAGAGAGACCAGAGTACTCTGCAAGCACATGTCTACTGCTGAGTGCAAGGTAAGGATTTCAGCGCATCAACACCAGTTCTTTGTCTTCCAAGAAAGCGTGCAACTCCCCTGGATCGTCGAAAGTCCTAGTTTGGTTATGCAGCGTGACTCATGCAGACAGGATAAAGTAGCCCGAACCGGACCTGCAACCAATAATTGTGGACGCAGCGCCAAAAAAACCGTTTCCTCCAGTTTACCGTCGCTTTAGCAAAGTCTGGAAAAAAGAGTAGTTTATGTCCTTGGTATTCAAATGGAGAGTGCAATCTGGCTGCTTCCATAATTTGCGTGACTTGTTGAAATCGCCGAACCTTTAGTATGATTGGGCGTGAACGCTTGCCCGAGACCAGACTGAGTAGGCACCCGATGAGCACGCGCGATCTCAAATGGCATAGCAAACTTCACTTTTAGCACACCTGGGATCATTGACTCTGAGGATCCTAATGTTTCTCCGAGCACGGTTGTTACCATCTTCCAAGTCTCTTTGCAATGACCGGATCAGCTTTGCCTGCTTCTCAGCGGCCCTGAACCGCTCCCCATGTGTTGCCACCACGTTTTCCACCTTCTCCAATCTCACCATGATTGACTCCAAACAGTTTTTTAAGGCATTCATATCCTCTTGCATTGTGTTCAGCGAGTCTCCATTTGATTTAACTATGTCTTTAACAGCACGGATCTCAGAGAGAAGTTCCTGCAAAGCCTCAGAGCAATCCCG
Organism: Ichthyophis bannanicus; assembly: GCA_033557465.1. Classification (NCBI taxonomy): domain Eukaryota; kingdom Metazoa; phylum Chordata; class Amphibia; order Gymnophiona; family Ichthyophiidae; genus Ichthyophis; species Ichthyophis bannanicus. The sequence continues at coordinate 1,087,976,516 of CM066032.1, read as the reverse complement.
GATGACTGCCATTTTGTGAGGTGAAAGGCTCCGTTTTAGTTCGCTTTGCACTGGCGTTTTGTGTTCCTTGGTAATCCAGACGCGTCGGTTTGGGGCCAGACATATCCAGAGTCGACTGCTTCCAAAATAGGTAGGATCCGCTCTATTAAAAGCAATAGAAGTTGGGATTCTTGACCATCCCCTCTGGAGCATAGCTCTCACACATCCATCTTGCCTGAAGTTAGGCTCCACCCCCCTTAACTGTTCTTTTCAACTGAGGCCATTTCCATTTGGCCCGTGCCTTTCTTCTTGCCTAAAGTGCTGTCACCCTTTCAGATGAACCAGGTGCTTTGCCTGCCACCCTCCTCCAAGGAGCAGTGTCAGGGGAAGGATAAGGGCAATGCGGATGTCCGGAAGGTGCTTCTCTGGTACTTGGAGGTTACAAATTACTTTTGTAAGTCAGACCATCGTTTTGTGCTGTTTGCTGGCCCATGCAAGGGTGAAGCGGCAGCCAAGCCAACTTTGAGGCCTATTGCCTTAGCATACCTGTTATGGAACCAGATGGTTCCAGAGGTTCTGCATGCCCATTCCATCTGAGCACAAACATCCTCATGGGCAGAGCGGAGTTCGGTAGTCCCTGCAGACATTTTGTGAGGCAACAACATGGGCATCGCTTTCCACTTTTGTCAAGTATTGCTGCTTGGATTTCCATGCGTGGGCGGACATGGCTTTTGGCTCAAGAGTTTTGAGAGCTGCCGTGTCTTCTTACTGCCTAGTGGTAGTGTAGCTTTGGTACATCCCACTTGTCTAGACTGGTCTAGCATGACGATATGGAAGGTATATTTTACTTATGAGATAATGTCCTTTCCTTGAGTCCTGCTAGACCAGTCCAGAGCCTGCCCCTGAAACTGAATTTGTTCTGTTCTACTGCTGCAGTCTGCATGATTCTGTACTTAACTCTGCAGGCCCATCTTCTACTGACAGCCTTCTAGTTCTACCTTCCTGTACATAGTTCTCTACCGTTTACTCATTGTTGTCCACATTGAGGTTGTGTGAGGCTTGCTCTATATCTCCTATTTGCTTTGGGAGAGATACTGAAGGGGACCTCTGGTGGCTGAGGCAGAAGAGGTACAGGAGTGATGTTGTTGAAACCTGGGCTTTTCATTGGTTTTTTTGTCTCCACCAATCTGCTGGTATGGAAGCACAACACGCTTCTCTGGACTGCTCTAGCAGGACTCAAGGGCATTATCTGGTAAGTAAAATGTCATCTTAGTTTGGTGTAAGCTGCTTTCAGAAAACCACTGGGTTTGATAAGGTGTGATATAAATACAATAGATTTTATTTTCCCTAATTCTTGACTTAAACATTAAAATCATACAATACATAAAACATCAAATACCAAAATATACTAATGATAAAGTAAACAACTTTCCACCTATGCCTCAACCTCTTAATTCTTTGATACAGCCTCGTACTTAATTCCCCACCCACGGTAGGCACTACCATTAGGCAAGCTAAGTGGTCACCTAGGTGCCCATTGCCGCTATTATCGCCCCCCTCTCCAGGACAGAGCAGTGGGCAATAGCTGCAAACAGCCCTGCGGAGCTTACCTTCAAACTTCAGTGATGCTGGGGCTCTTGGCTTCTGACTCTCGATGCTGACTTGCTGTTTGCATGGGAAAGCGTAGTTACTCACCTGTAACAGATGATCTCTTGGAACAGCAGGAATTTAGTCTTCACATATGGGTATTGTCGGTACCGACGGAGCCTGTGCGGGAACGCTCCCCAGCGTCCAATAGGAACGCTTTTGGGAGCATCCTTCAGCACATGTACGCTGCCTTCCCGCCTTTCCAACTGTCCCTCTTCAGTTAAGTTTGTAGCTGAGTGAAAAGGATAGAGGGAGAGAGGAAAGAGACAGAGAAATAGAGAGACAACTCCTAGGGGAGGTGGGTGGGTTGTGAAGACTAAATTCCTGCTGTTCCCGGAGATCACCTGTTACAGGTGAATAACTACGTAATCTCTAGGAACAAGCAGGAATGTAGTCTTCACATATGGGGACTCCCTAGCTGAAGATGCTGAGGAGATGGCCCCAAGAAGCTGCTACTTATAGTGAGGTGGGCCATGCTTCCTCCCATGGATCTCTGGCATCCTACCAGGGTTGGTGGGTAGGAGTTGAATTAAGTCTGAAAGAGATGTTGAAGAACAGCCTGGCCAAAGAAGGCATCCCGATGGGAGGCTTTATCTAGGCAGTAGTGGGCAGTGAAGGTGTGCACCGAAGCCCAGGTGGCTGCTTGACAGTTGTCATCGATAGACACAGAGTGAAGGTTAGCCATAGAGGCTGCCATGGCTCTCACATTATGTGCTGTGACATGGCCTTGAAGAGGAAGACTCTTACTGTCATAAGTAAAAGATATGCATTGTGCAATCCATTTAGATAGAGTTCTTTTGGAGACTGGACGTCCCAAATGACTAGAATCAAAAGCAACAAAAAGTTGAGAAGGCTTTCTATGATGTTCTTTGTAGGTAAAAAGCCAAGGCTCTTTTACAGTCCAAAGGATGAAGGTTCCTTTCTGCATTAGAGGCATGAGGCCTCGGAAAGAATACAGGAAGGTAAATCGATTGATTTAAATGAAAAGGCGAAACCACCTTTGGCATAAAATGTGGATGAGTTCTGAGAACAACCTTATCATGGTGAAAACTTGTATAAGGGGGATCAGCCACTAAAGCTTGCAATTCACTAATGCGACGTGCGGAGGTGATTGCAATTAGGAAGATGACTTTCCAGAATAAAAACTTTAGGGTTGTAGTGGCTAAAGGTTCAAAGGGCGGTTTCGTGAGCTGTCCGAGAACAAGATTTAAATCCCATGCCACCGGTGGTGGCCTGATGGGAGGCTTTGTTAATAGAAGACCTCTCATAAATCTTGCTTTGAGTGGATGGGAGGAAATTGGCTGTCCATTTAGAGGCTTATAGGAAGCTGCAAGTGCACTAAGATGAACTCTTACTGAGTTTGTCTTTAGACCAGAATTTGATAAATGAAGTAGGTACTCTAGTACCGATTCCAAAGGTATCACAAGAGGGTTTAAGCCCTGTTGAGAACACCATATAGTAAAAAGTTTCTACTTGAAGGCATAAGAACGTCTTGTGGAAGGTTTTCTGGAAGCCTGAAGGACATCCTTTACCTGTTGGGAAAGGTTAAGATCCTGCAGGTCTAGGCTTTCAGCAACCAGAGACTGGGCGTTCGGGTGCCATAACATCCCGTTCTCTTGAGAGAGAAGGTCTGGAGCACACCCTAACTCCAGAGGTGCAGCTTGAGAAAGATGTAGAAGCAGGGGATACCACGTTTGTCGTGGCCACCATGGCGCTATGAGGATCATAAGACCTCTGTCTCTCTGAAGCTTGATGAGGGGAATGGGTGTGAAGGCATAGAGGAAGTCCTGACCCCAGTGAAGGAGGAAGGCGTCCCTTGCCTGGCAATTGTGAGCTGGAATTCTGGAACAGAACCGGGGAAGTTTGGCATTCAGTGGACTTGTAAAGAGGTCTATGTCTGGGGTTCCCCAGATGTGAAATATATTTATCACCTGGTCTAGGTGGCGAGACCATTCGTGAGGCAGCAGTACTCAGCTGAGTTTGTCTGCCCAAAGGTTTTGAATGCCTGGAAGATATACCACGAGAAGGTGAATTTGATGCTCTCTGGCGAGGGCCCATAGTCATAAAGCTTCGTTGCATAATGACAGAGAGCCTGTTCCGCCCTGCTTGTTCACGTAGAACATGGCTACTTGATTGTCCGTTTGGACTAGGACTGTCTTGTAGCTGAGCTGGGCATGGAATACTCGAAGAACTAGATAGATTGCTCTGAGCTCTAGGAGGTTTATGTGAAGACAAGCCTCCTGTGGAGTTCAGGTACCCTGGGTGGAGAGATGGTGAAGGTGTGCTCCCCATCCCACCTGTGATGCATCTGTTAGGGTGGCCTGGAATGGGGGTTGTTGGAAAGGAAACCCCACTAAAAGATTCTCCAGTGATTGCCACCATTGTAGGGACAAGATCAGTCGTCGTGAGTTTCATATCTTGTCCAACAGACATCCTGTGTCCACTGTGTGGATAGTGTCCACTGGGCTGCTCGTATGTGGAGGCGAGCATAGGGAACTACATTAACTGTGGATGCCATATGTCCCAGTAATTGCAGCAGTTCTCGAGCAGTTAGGGAGGACTTTCCCGCTGCTTGAGAAGCTAGTTGCATTATGCAAAGACAAGTGGGGCTGTGGGAGGAAAGCCCCTTGACTGTCTGGTATCTAAACAAGCTCCTATGAACTCCAGGGTCTGAGAAGGAACAAGTTGGGATTTTGGGAAGTTTATAACCAATCCCAAGTATTGGAGAATTCGGATTGTGCGAGTCATTGCAGAGCTGGCTTCTGGAATCGTGGGGGCTCGAATGAGCCAGTCGTCCAAGTAAGGGAAGACGAATATCCCTAGGGTTCACAAGCATGCAGCTACTACTGCCATGCATTTCATGAATACTCTTGGTGCTGAAGCCAGACCAAAAGGAAGAACCCTGTATTGGAGGTGTTTTCCCTTGAAAAGGAATCGTAAGAATTTCCTGTGATCTGGATGGCTCAGAATATGAGTATATGCATCCTTGAGATCTAGAGAGCAAAGCCAATCCTGACTTTGAAAGTATGGCAGAAGAGTTCCCAGAGAAATAATTTTGAACTTTTCTCGGAACAGATATTTGTTCAATTCTCTGAGGTCTGGAATGGGTCTGTCTTCCTGTTTTCTTTGGAATAAGAAAATAGGGGGAGTAGAACCCTGTACCTATTGGGGAATGGGCACCTCTTCTATTGCTCCTTGAGCAAGGAGTGTTGAGACCTCTTGATCCAGTAGATTGTCTGGAGAGGTTTGGGAATTGAAATGTCTTACGATTTGTAGGAGGGGGCATGCTGTGAAAATGAAGCTTGTACCCCTCCCTTATAAAGGACAGAGTCCAATTTTCTGCTGTTGTTTGGTGCCATCTGTTGAGAAAATGACACAACCTGCCTGGAATGTTTAGGGGTTCTGGACCCTTCAGAGGCAGGAAAGCTAAGCTCTCTAGGAAGGAGTCAAAGCCCTTGAGGGGGCTGAGCCTGTGGAGCTGGTTGAGCTCTCAGGCCTTTTGGCTTCTTTTGTTGTCTGGATTGTTGCTGTTGTCCCTTTTGGGCAACTTGACCCTGAGCTTGCCCTTGCTGGGTATAGGGTGGATAAAACTTCCTCTTTTTGCTGAAAAAAGGGTTTTTTATAGGGTTTCTTTTTGGCTGGAGTGGCTGTAGATTTTGACAATCTGTCTAAAGTGAGATTGTCAGTATCTATCTCATTAGCCTTTTCCTGCCAATTCTTGCCAAAGAGGTTTTCTCCTGTGCAGGGGATGTTTTCTAATTTGTCCTGTACCCAAGTCTCCAAGTCTGATGCCTGAAGCCAGGCAATCCAATGTGCACCAATGGCAATAGCAGAAGTTCTGCTGATGCATTCAAAGCAGTCAAAGGCTGCACGATTTACAAACTTGGAAACGTCTTGAGCATGCTTGACAAGAGTAAGGAAGTCTTGTCGTTTGTCATCAGGGAGAAGGGGGCTCATAAATAAGCTCAAAGTCTCCTGTGACTTCTTTGAGGAACATTCCCATATATAAAATGTATGAGCTGATCCTAGCTGAAAGCATGGAAGCCTGAAATGTTCGACGCCCAAAGGCGTCAAGAGTCCTGCATTCACGACCTGGAGGATTGGATGCATGTCTTTTTGCACTTTTTATCCTACGCATGGCTGATTCCACTACCATTGAATGGTGTGGCAGCTGAGTCTTTTGAAAACCAGGACATGGTGGAATTCGATACATGGTATCGAGTCTCCTAGAACGAGGAGATGTGGTCAGAGGTGTTTCCCACATTCTGAGCATCAAATCATGAAGAATTTCATGAATGGGCAGGTTAGCTGCCTCTTTGGGAGCCTTAGGGTATTGGAGTATTTCCAATTCCTTTGCTCTAGGTTCTTTTTCAGGAGCTACCGTGATTGATAGGCCTCGGTCCACATCACGAATAAAATCCTGAAAAGACATGTCCTCCGGAGGAGACATTCTGCGTTGAGGAGAAGAGGCGTCTTTTGGAAGAAGTACTCTGGTACCGACCGAGTTATCCGAGTCATCGTAATCGGAAGATTCGAAGCATCTCTGATCCCGATGTTCATGCAAAGCACGGTATCGGTATTGATCGAAGTCGGCACCAAGTTGGTCCGGTACCGATCTGTCGATGCCCGAAAAAGTCTGCATGGGCAGAATTCCCACCGGGGCCAATACCGTCAGTGCTGGTACCAGTATCGATGCTGTTATCGGTACCGGTGCCCGTTGAACCATCGGTAGCGGTGTCAACAGTACTGCAGCTGTAAGGAGAGCTGCAAGACTGTGTTAGATAGCGAGGAATCTCTGGTCTATCGACGCTGCTGATGCCTGGGTGTCAGTACCAGTAGAAGCGGCCGGAACCCCTGAGCATGGCACCAGTAGTTCTGCCGAGGTCGAGGCCTCGAACATCCTGGAGCCCCGTTAGTGTTTTGGAGGTCAAAGCCTCCCGCCAGGGCTTTTTTGCCGGTATAGTTTCCTCAAGGGCAATGCCAATGGCTTCTTGATGCTTGGAAGGCGATCTACCCTTTGAGGACCGGCTCTTATGTTTAGTTACCTGAGATCCATGGGAGGAAGATGAGGCTCTGGAAGACGTCGACACAATGGACATCGCATCTGAAGAAAAGAGGGTACCGAGCTTTGCAGCCCGGTTCTGTCTTCCTCTTTTAGTCATCCCCATACAAGAGGAACACTCCGAAGGAGAATGGTCAGGGCCTAAACATTTGAGACACCAGTCATGGGTGTCAGTGACGGAAATGGTACCACCACACTTAGTACATTTTTTAAAACCACTAGCTGGTTTTTCCTTTTTTTAGGAAAAGGGGGCCTAATGCCCAAAATGGCGCCTTGCACCAAAAAGAAAAAGTTTCTGAAGAGAAACACTTCAAATAGTAATTTGTTTTTTTTGAAAAGAAGAAGAAAAGAGAACCGGTGGTACCGGTAGGTGCGACCACAAGAAATACAAATTTAAAGAAGAAATTTTCTGCGGTGACAGGGTATGTGACCTGTTGGCTCTGTGGAAAACGAAGAACTGAAGAGGGTACAGTTGGAAAGGCGGGAAGGCAGCGCGCATGTGCTGAAGGATGCTCCCAAAAGCGTTCCTATTGGACGCTGGGGAGCGTTCCCGCGCAGGCTTCTTCGGTACAGACAATACCCATATGTGAAGACTACATTCCTGCTTGTTCCTGGAGATGTTGGCATCGGGCACTGGAGAACGACGGAAGCAAACAGCCCTGCAATGCTGAAGCTTGAAGGTAAGCTCTATGGGGCTGTATGAGCTGTTGATGCTGTTGTCTATCTCAAAGAGAGGTGGCAGCGACTGCAATTGGCACCACTGGGGTCATGAGGGGGGGGGGGGGGATGCAAGGATGAGGGTGCCTCATCTCCTTGCACAGGCCCTGCACTCACTTGTATCCCAGTTCTCCTATTTGACCCAACCACCACCCAAACCAAATTAGCCCAGAAACAAAAAATGGTTTGTTTGTTCCTAAACTTTGTTGGTTTGCTCCTATGGCAGTTCTGGGGGGTATTCATTGATGGTTATGGGGGTCATTTACTAACATTTTAGTATGAGGTAACTGTTAGTAAATGACCCTCTACAAAATATGCTCATTTAGGAACATTTTTTAGCATGTCTCCAAACACAGATGGCATCAACTCAAGAACCTTAGAGATCTAAAACCAACATAACTGATGACTGACAAGACTGACAGAACTGATAGTTAATCCTGTGATGCCAGTTAAGAATGGCTTTTTTAGAATTCATAAAGATCTCAATAATACCTGGACATCCTATAATGTCAGGGAAGGGCTCTTCATTAAAGCCTTTTTCAGTCTTTGACAAGTTTTGAGGAATTTTGCTCCAGTGAGTCCATTATCCATCAGAAACACAGTACATATTTATACAGACATCATAGATGGTCTTCCAGCTTCCCTGCTAAGGGTAACAGCAGAGATTGCAGAACTATATGAATGTATCACAGGATACAAATTAAGTCTGCAGTTTATTTGTCATCTTTTTGGTCCCCTGAGGCAATTCTGCAAAACATCAACCCTATTGGGTTTAGCAATTTGGAGTCCTAGAGCTGATGTATTTATAACATGCTATAAACAAATGGCAATAGCATATACCACAGAAAGCTTTTTTTGTCTTTTTTTCTGTTGCTGCATAATGCATGACTACAGAAAGCTCATGCAGTTAATCTTGCCTTGCTACTATGAGAAAATTATATAGAAAGCCCTACAGTCAATTTTCCTAATGTTCGCATTTCCATATACAGTTGTGGTTAGCATTATTGGTACCCTTGCATTTAGGTATGTTGTACAATATCTTGAGAAATAATTGAAAATATTCCAACTGTATGTTGTCATAATATTTTAATATGTTCAAAGGTATACAGTAAAAAAATAAATCTGTGCAACTTAGACATAGTAATGTCCTGAGAAAAAAACAAAATATGACCTGGACAGGATTAATGGCACCCTTCACTATTTATTATTTATTTATTTATTGTTCTTATATACCGCACTCTAAAAATCAGCGCAGTTTACATAAAACGGTTCTGTGCCGAATAGGTTCCTATTAGGCACTTACAGTGAACAGGAAGTTAAACTTGGGTTTCAACTGGGGGAACTATGTACATCAATTTAAATTTATCTACAGTATGTACATGCGTTGACAGTAATTCATGAGTTCCTAGTTGGGTGTGTGATAGATGATGTTAGGTTGGTGGGTTGAGAGTAGTGCAAAAGAAAGAGGTGGCGTTTTAGTGCCTTTCTGAATTGGGCGAGATCTGTTATGGCTCTGATGGTAGTTGGGAGCGCATTCCAACAGCTGGGAGCATAGAACTTGAAGGCTCTGTTCCTTGTTGTCTTGGTGCATTTTGTTATTTCACTGGGGATCTGTAGGGTATTGGCAGTGCATGTTCTCCTTGCTCTGTTCGCTGATGTGGGGGCTGTTTTGTTGATGGCCTTGAAGGTTATAATGATTACTTTATAGGATAGCCGGCAGTAGATTGGTAGCCAATGTAAGTCCTTAAGGATTGGGGTGATGTGATCACCTCTGGTGGCTCCGCTCAGGACGCATGCGGCTGCATTCGTTGCCAACTGTAGAGGGTTTAAGGTGTGTTTGGGTAAACCCTGCAGGATCACATTGGCATAATCAAAGTGGGGGGTCACCAGTGCCTGAAAAACTGATCTGAAGTCGTCAGGTTGCAACAGGGGTCGAAGATGTCGTAGAGTTCGTTTTTTGTGGTAGATTTGTTTGATAGTATTGCTGATGTGTGCTTTGAAGTTGAGCTGCTGGTCTAATGTGACGCCTAGGTAGTGGATGCTGGGTCTGCTCGAGAGTTCTGCGTCTCTTGTCTTTAAAGTTGGCGGAGGCGAGAGACTGGTTTCTAGTAATGAATAGTACGTCAGTCTTGTTAAAGTTGATCTTGAGGCTCTGTGAGTGGAGCCAGTCGGTTATGGCGTCAAAGCATTTTACCAGTTGAGAGAAGTCCAGATTCTCAATCGTGAATGGGGTAAAGAGTAACTCGTCGTCCGCGTAGAGCAGACATGAGATGTTAAATGAGTGGATTATTTTGCATATAGGTTGCATATAGATGTTGAATAGGAGGGCAGAGAGAGATGAGCCCTGAGGTACACCATGCTGTTGTTGGAAAGGCTGGGAGGTTGTGGTTCCTGTCCGAACCTGCTGCCATCTATCGGTGAGATAAGATTTACACCAACGCCATGCTGATTCACTTATCCCTTTATCTTGGAGCCATATTAGGAGTTGCTCGTGGCTTACAGAATCAAATGCGGCAGCGATGTCTAAGAAAATTAAAGCATACCCTTGTTTGATATTGTCAGTCCCGGTGATAAGCGTGTAATGAGTGTGGTGAGAAGCATTTCAACACCATGAGATTCCCTGAAACCGTGTTGGCATGGGTCAAGGGGAGCTGTAGAGTCAACATGATCCTGTATTTGACGTTGGACAGCTTTCTCAATTATCTTTGCTAGCAGCGGGATGCTCGATATAGGTCGGTATGATTCCACCTTCTGTGAGTTTAATTTGGTGTTCTTCAAGAGGGGCCTAATGGATATCTGCTTAAGGCTTGAAGGGAATTGTCCAGAAGAGAAGGAGTGGTCAATGATTTTGGCTATTATCGGGCTGAATTCATTATGTAGTGACCTTATCCAGAAAGGCTGACAAGGGTCATTGGGGGCAGTGGTGGCGTTGATGTTAGCTATGATGCTCTCAATGCTTGTATCCGTCAGTGTCGAGAAGGAGGTGAGTTGCTTGGGTGGGTTTTTAGTGGGGCAAGATAGCCAAATCCAATAACGTTAGCAAAGTTACACTATCGTTTAGTCTGCATAGTCTTGAGGGTGTATCAAGGCTGGTTGGGAAGATGAAGGTTCCTTCGTTAGGGTCTTCACTATATTGAACAAGTCGTGAGGTTTGTTCAAGGATCAGCTTAGTGGTGTTCTTTAATTTTAGTGGATATTAGATTCCGATGTGCTTGCAGGTGGGAGTTGTAGAATGTCTGGTCTGTTGGGGACCGGGTACGTCGCCATTTTCTTTCTAGTTTCCTCAGCGTTCGCAGTGAGGTCTTTAGTTCCATGGTGTACCAGCGTGCAGTTTTTTTTTTTCTTTTTTGGTTGCTTATCCGTGATATGTGGCTTAGTTTGGATAGGTATGTAAGCAAAGGAACTCAGGTTGTTGTTCCATAAGGCTAACACGTCTTCAAGGTTCTTTGATGTAGTCCTGATGTTGGGAAGGACATTTTTGATGATCTCCTCTTTGAGACGGGTCTAAAGCGTCTGGTGTGGGCTACTCCTATTTCAGTTAGTTTTGAAGCTTGTTCTCTGTCTTGATGCATAGGTAGTTGAAAACTGATTAGATTGTGGTCAGACCATGGTACAGGGGAGACAGTTACGTTGAAATTACGGTCTGGTCTGACCTCAGGTCAAGGGCTGAAGATAAGGTCTAGTGTGTTTCCTTTTTGGTGTGTGGGGGCATCGACTATTTGTTCGTAGCCCAGGTTGCTGAGTGCTTCAAGGAAAGCTCTGGAGTGGGTATCCTGTAGGGCTGGTAGGTTAAAGTCTCCAAGTATCCAATTTGGCTTGCGTGTGTTTTGAGGATTTGAAGCTAGTTCAATTATAGTTGCCAGATCATCAGTGGATGAGGATGGAGATCTGTAGATCAGGTTAACGGTATTATGGTTGTTAGCTATAGTAATTGTATCAAGATGAGTTGAGCTGTTGGAGCTGATTGTCTGGTAATGGAGGTCTGTCCTAACCAGAATGAATGCACCGCCTCCTCTGCGGTCTGCTCTATGGCAGGTGTGAATTGAGAAGTCGGGGTGGGGGGGGGGGGGTGAGATGGTTGATGAGGACTGAGTCTGAGCTGTTGAACCATGATTCTGTCACTAGTAGCATGTCTAGGTCGAGGTGTGATATGAGGTCAGGGATGACTAGCCACTTTTTACAGACGGACCGTGCATTTATGAGGGAACATTTTATATTGCGTGGGTTTTGGGGTTGCTTGGATTTCATGGGGCGTAGAAGCGGTATGTGAATTAAGTGAGGGTGGGAGTTCTGGGAGGGCTCTGCTGGTTAGTGGTGTGTGTTGCTGTGGTCTCTCCTTCCTTGTCCTCGTATGATCATAATTGGATTGTGGTTGGATGCAGCAGAGGGGGAGCCATTGAGAGCGTTGCTGAGTAGGTATAGAATGTTTAGGATTATGATGGGGGGGAGCATTTTGTACTGAGGTTTGATGTACACAGTGAATTTGATCATACGGATACTTAGCAGTACAGGTATTCGCAGTACACAATACAGTTGGTGATACTTGCAGTACACTAATAATTGGTTGCACAACCCTTGGCAATGATAACAGCCTCGAAACGTTTCTTCTAGCATTCTAAAAGTTTTTTGTACATCTGTCTGCTGGTAGTTACTCCCACTCTTCAACTGCGATTTGTTTCAGCTCATAAATGTTTCCATGATTTCTTTTACCAATGGCCGACTTTAGCTCTTTCCAAAGGTTCTCGATTGGACTGAGATTAGGACTCATTGCTGGCCAGTTTAAAACAGTTCATTTGTTACTTTTTAACCAACCATTCTTTTGTACCTTTGGATGTATGTTTTAGATTGCCATCCTGTTGAAGGACCCATGACCTTTGACCCTGACCTAGCTTTCTGACGCTAGGTAGCGCATTTCGCTCCAAAATACCTTGGTTGTCCTCTGACTTCATGATTCCTTTAATACATTCCATGCCTCCAGTTCCTGAGGCAGCAAAATGGCCCACAACATTATGGAGCTTCCACCCTTTTTAACTGTAGGAAGTGTCTTTTTCCTTATAGCTTCATTTCTTCGCCTTTAAATGTATCGCTGGTCTGCATTGCCAAAGAACCTAAGTTTGGTTTCATCTGTCCACAGCACATTTTCCTAGAAGGATTGTGGTTTCTCAAGGTGGATTTGGGCAAAGATCAGGCATGCCTTTTTATGTCTGTGTTTGAGCAGTGGGGTCCTCATTGGCCTTCACCCATGGTGGTGTGTGGCACATGGTGCAGGTTGAAACCACCACTCCAAATTGCTCCAGATAAGCTTTAAGCTCTTCAGATGTTGTACGTGGTGTTTTTCCAACAGTTCGCACTAACCTTCAAAGATTTTGGATTCATTTTTCTCTTCCCACCCTGTTCTTTTTGCATGAATGTTGCCTGCACTTGGCCTTGCACCTTGGGGATGCCCCACGCCTTTGTCTATAGAGGGAGCTAAGGAGAGGGGGCCTGAAGCCCCGGCTGACCTCCGAACAGCTGCGGGAGAAAAGAGCAGCATTTGCATTCTCTCCCATGGCTGTGATGAAAAAGGAACCTGCTGGCGTGTTGAGTGCCATGAGGGTAAAGAGGGGCACATTGATGGGACTGGCAGGAGAAAAAAAGAAGCTGCGGGAGTGAGGATGAAGAGGGGAAGGAATATTTTGTGTAGGAGGGAAGACAAATCTGATTGGCTCACTATTGGGAGGATTAGTGGTGATTGAGGATGGAGGAATAAAAATTAATGGATGAAGAAAAAGAAAGGAATGGAGGAAAGAACAAAAGGGGAAAGATCAGTATATTAGAGGCAGATATAAAGAGAATGGGAAAAAACTAAGAGAAAAAAGGACAAATGGACAGCAGACAATGGAGAGTTAGCAGAAGACATGAAGAAAGCAGAAAGCGTAGTTACTCACCTGTAACAGGTGTTCTCCAGGAGCAGCAGGAATCAGTCCTCACTTATGGGTGACGTCGGCGCCGACGGAGCCCTCGCGGAGCAATTTTCCCCAGCTTTCAAAGAAAGCCTTTGGGAATTGCAGCGCGCATGCGCGGTCGTCTTCCCGCCCGAGGGTGCCATCTTAGCCAGTCAGATGACATAGCTAAAAAAGACAGCATAAAAAATTTGCAAAAAGAACATAAGCAGACGATTGCAACTCCAAGGGGAGGAGGGAGGGTAGTGAGGACTGATTCCTGCTGCTCCTGGAGAACACCTGTTACAGGTGAGTAACTACGCTTTCTCCAGGACCAAGCAGGAAGTCAGTCCTCACTTATGGGACTCCCAAGCTCAAGGCTACCGGAGACCCTAAGCACAAAAATGAGCTCCCTCTAGCTCAGCAGCACAGAAGGATAGAATCTTCGCTGAATTATCACCCACCGGTAGCCCACATCCGGGATGGAGGGTAGGAGTTGCTCAGACCTCAAAGAGATTACGGAGGACTGCCTGTCCGAAAGCACTGTCCCTACGGGACTCCCTCTCGAGACAGTAATGGACCGCAAAAGTCTGGCTCGAAGACCAAGTAGCGGCCCGGCAGATGTCTGCCAGCGGAACAGAGCGGAGGTAAGCCACTGACGTGGCCTTTGCCCGAACGCAATGAGCCGTGACTCGACTCTCTAAGGAGAGTCCGGCTGCCCCATAAGCCCAAGAGATACAGTCCGCAACCCAGATGGACAGAGTACGCTTGGAGACCGGGAGCCCCAATTTATTGGGGTCAAAAGACACAAAAAGCTGAGCAGCTTTACGGTGCTCCCGCGTACGGTCAAGGTAGAAGTTCAGAGCCCTTCTACAGTCCAGGGTATGGAGGACCGTCTCAGCTCGGCTGGAGTGTGGTCTGGGAAAGAAGGTTGGAAGTACCACCTCCTGATTGATGTGAAAAGGGGAGACCACTTTAGGCAGAAATTTCGGATGAGTCCGTAGGACCACCCTATTCTTGTAGAACCTAGTGTAAGGGGGATCAGACACGAGGGCCTGCAATTCACTTACGCGTCTAGCGGAAGTGAGGGCTATCAAGAACAGTGTTTTCCAAGACAGAAAACGGAGAGAACAGGTAGCCATAGGTTCAAAAGGCGGACAGGTGATCCGCTGCAAAACCACATTCAGGTCCCAGTCAGGCGCTGGCGGGCGCAGAGGTGGTTTAAGTAGAAGGAGACCTCGGAGAAACCTCGCTACGAGAGGGTCGTTGGAGAGAGGTCTGCCGTCCACCGGCACATGATGTGCTGAAAGAGCACTGAGGTGAACTTTGACGGAGTTGGACTTAAGTCCCAGATTAGAGAGGTGCAGCAAGTACTGCAAGATCACCGACACTGGGCAGGAGAAGGGATCGTGAGACTGTTGGGTACACCAGACCGCAAAGCGACGCCATTTAAGGGCGTAGCATTTGCGGGTAGAAGGCCGTCGCGAAGCCAAGACGACCTCCTCCACCTCCGCCGGCAGGAGAAGGGGAGCCAGGACTACCCTCTCAGCAGCCAGGCCATGAGGTTGAGAGACCTGAGGTTGGGGTGCAGTAGGGACCCCTGATCCTGAGTGAGGAGATCCGGTTGTACCCCCAGAGGAATTGGATCCTCCGCCGCCAGTTGCAGTAGGAGCGGAAACCACGGCTGCCTGGGCCAGCGAGGGGCCACCAGGATCATGAAGGCTTTGTCTCGGAGAACCTTGAAAAGAGTCCGAGAGACTAGCGGGATGGGAGGGAAAGCGTACAGAAGGCTCCCCGACCATGAGATCAGAAAAGCGTCCGCCGCAACCCGAAGGGGGTGTGGCTGACGAGAGCAGAAGCGAGGAAGCTGCCGGTTGTGAGGACTGGCAAAGAGATCCACCGTGGGGAGGCCCCACTTGAGGAAGAGCTTCTGAACTACCAAGGGATCCAGACGCCACTCGTGTGGCTGGAGGACCCTGCTGAGTTTGTCCGCCAGGCAATTTTCTTGGCCCGGGAGATAAACTGCCTTGAGGAGAATGCCGTGACTGACGGCCCAAGAGCAGAGCTTCTGCGCCTCCCGGCAGAGGAGGAAGGAGCCCGTGCCCCCCTGCTTGTTCACGTAGAACATGGCAACTTGATTGTCCGTCTGGACAAGGACGGATTGGTGGGAAGTCAGGTGGGAGAAGGCTTTGAGAGCTAGGCGGATCGCCCTGAGCTCCAGGAAGTTGATCTGCTGAGCAGACTCCCACGTGGTCCAGAGGCCCTGAGTACGTGCCTCTTGGCAATGTGCTCCCCAGCCCAGGAGGGATGCATCGGTGGTCAGCACCCGGGTCGGCTGAGGTGACTGGAAAGGCATTCCGAACATGAGGTTCGGCTGCCGGAGCCACCACCGGAGAGACGAGATCAGCGGCTCGGAGACGCGCACTAGGTCTGCTAGGCTGCCTGTGGCTTGACGCCACTGCTGGCGGAGACACCATTGAGCAGACCGCATATTCAGGCGGGCATTGGGGGTCACATGGACGGTGGAAGCCATATGGCCGAGTAGTCTCAGGAAGCGCCTGGCGGAGACCAGGGGCTGGCTGCGAAAACGGTCGGCTAGGTCCATGAGCCGTTGAGCCCTGTCGAGCGGTAGATACGCTCGTGCCTGAGGAGTGTGCAGCCTTGCGCCGATGAACTCGAGATCCTGTGAGGGGAGCAAAGTGGACTTTGCGAAGTTTATAACAAAGCCCAAGTGCTGCAGAAGAGTCACCGTGCGGCGCGTGGCGTTGGTGACCTCCCGAGCGGACGCTGCCCTGATGAGCCAGTCGTCGAGGTACGGAAAGACATAGAGGCCGTGAAGCCGGAGATGGGCCGCCACGACCGCGAGACATTTTGTGAAGACTCGTGGTGCGGAGGACAGGCCAAAGGGCAGAACCCTGTACTGGTAATGATTTCCTGCCACCACAAACCTTAGGTATTGGCGGTGGCTTGGGTGGATGAGGATGTGCGTGTAGGCATCCTTTAGATCCAAGGAGCATAGCCAATCTCCCTGCTGGAGGTAGGGCAGAAGGATTCCAAGGGTAAGCATTTTGAACTTCTCCCGCACAAGGAACTTGTTGAGGTTGCGCAAGTCCAGGATGGGTCTGAGGCCCCCTGTTCTCTTTGGTATCAGAAAATACCTTGAATAAAAGCCTTGACCTCTCAGGTGGTGTGGCACCGGTTCCACCGCCTGTTCCTGCAGAAGACCTGCTAACTCCTGAAGGAGCAACTCCCTGTGCAGAGGGGGTCGCGGAGGTTCTCCCGGAAAATAGGAGGGAGGGACCTGATGGAAGTGGAGAAGATAGCCTTCTCGCACGACCTGAAGCACCCAGGCATCTGCGGTGATGCTGGACCTCCTGTGGGCGAAGTGAACCAGCCGGCCTCCGGTGCTGGGAGGAACCAGCGGGGGGGGGGAGAGGCTATGCTTAGTGAGTCAAAAGCCCCCACCCTGCTGAGCAGGGGCTGGTGGTGCAGGCTTGGGGGCTTGCTGCCTACGGGACCCGTTACCCCGTCCCTTGGCCTGCTGGCCCTGTTGGGGAGCTGCAGGGGCCTGATAATGGGGGTATTGTTTGTAGGCAGCCGCCTTCCTCGGGTAAAAGGACTTTTTCCCCGAGCCCTTCTTTTTCTGGGAAGGGGCGGAGGTCTTCCTAGAAAGCCTGGTCCCGGTGAGAGTCTCAGTCTCAATTTGCGCAGCCTTTTCCGCCATGGGCTTGCCAAAGAGGTTTTCGCCTCGGCAGGGGACATCGACCAACTTGTCCTGCACCCAGGGCTCAAGGTCTGACGACTGAAGCCAAGCCTGTCGGCGGGCACCGATGCCGGCTGCGGCCACTCGAGCCGATGCTTCAAAGCCATCATAGGCTGCTCGGGACATGAACTTTGAGCATTCCCGAATGCCAGTGGACAAGGCTAGGAACCTCCGCAAGGGTTCCTCGGACAGACCAGCGGAGAATCCGGCTAGCTCTTTAGCCAGATCCCGGAGATACATGCCCATGTATAGCTGGTAAGTCTGGACACGACATGCGAGCATAGAGCCCTGGAAGCACTTCTTGCCAAGGCCATCCAGGTTACGGGCCTCCCTTCCAGGAGGCACCGAGGAGTGCATCTTCTGGCTCTTAAGACGATGCATGGCCGATTCCACTACCATGGAATGGTGTG
Source organism: Ichthyophis bannanicus (assembly GCA_033557465.1). Taxonomy (NCBI): domain Eukaryota; kingdom Metazoa; phylum Chordata; class Amphibia; order Gymnophiona; family Ichthyophiidae; genus Ichthyophis; species Ichthyophis bannanicus. The sequence goes on along the minus strand of CM066032.1, from coordinate 1,087,959,017 downwards.
GCAGCTGTGCCTTTTGAAAGCCAGGGCTCTTGCGGACTCGATAGATAGAATCGACCCGCTTGCTCAGGACCGGCGAGGAGGCCGGACTCTCCCACATGCGGAAGAGTAGTCGTTCCAGCATAGGAGGAACCGGCACAGTAAAGTGTTCCCTCGCGGGAGAGTCATACTGGAGGGCGTCGAGCTCTTCGGCTCGAGGCTCCTCCTCGGGATCCGCAGGGAAGGCCAAAGCCTTGGCCATATCCCTAACGAAGTCCGAGAACCGGGCATCCTCCGGGGGGGACTGCTTCCGAGGCTCGGACTCCGGTGAGTCCGATGGGACACACCGAGTCCGGAAAGAATCAGGTGACTCTTCCTCCTCAGACTCCCAGACCGACTCCGACGAGGACTCGGTGGGGTCGGCCCGGGCAGGGTGCGGCGCCAGCCGCCCCGACGCCGAGGGAGTCGGCGTCGGCGACCTCGGTCCCGAACGGGAGGCCGAGGGTGACCTCGACCGAGGATCGACTCGAGTTCTCATCGACTCGAGGATCGGCTCGGTCTCCGGGGTCGACTTGGACGTCGACGTCCCGGCGGTCGGGGCAGCGGCGCCAGCGAAGCCAGCGAGCAGTGCCCTCTGCTGGGCCATGAAGGCAGACAGTCTGCTCTCCAAGGCCGTCAACCTGAGTCCGAGCTCAGGTGACCCAGCAGCCCCCGACTCGGGCCCCGACGGCGTCGGGCCCGACGTCGGCTGTCGCGGAGGCGAGTCCAGAAGGACCACAGGACTTACCCGGGCAGGCATCTCCGACTCCAGGCGAGGTCGCTTCGGGATGTGTTCCTTCTCCAAGGACCCGGGGCGGCTGTCGGGGCTATGCGACCTGGCCCTCGTGGAACCAGGAGCGTCCACCGACGACGCCCTCGCGGGTTTCACCTTTCGACGATGGTCCCCGGAGGGAGAACCCCGGTCGGAGGAACTCCGGCGACGGTCCGAGCTGGAGCCTTTCGACGCGGAGGCCTCCGACGAGGTCCGGGTACGGCTGGGGTCAGCGAAGATTCTCTCACGCTGATGCCGCCGACTTCTCAACGCCTTTGAGGACATTTTGCTGCAGGGCCCACAGATCAGTTCCTCATGATCCGGGCCCAGGCAGCGGAGGCAAAAGTCGTGTGTGTCGGTTAGTGACATATTTCGGTCACACCGACCACACCGCTTAAACCCACTGGCAGCCATCGGGGGAAAAAGGGCCCCTGCGAGGTCAAAGGACCGGGCTGCCAGGGAAACCGAAAACGAAAACTGACTAAGTCAGAAAAACCGAAAAAAGTAAGAGGACTCGTGACCGGCGTCGCGAGTCCGGGCGGGAAAAAGATCGGCGTCGAACCGAAGGAAAAAAGGATAAAATAAAGAAGAAAATCAACTTTTTCGCGGGGACAAGACGGGGACGTCTGTAGGGCTCCGCGGAAAAAAGAAGACTGGCTAAGATGGCACCCTCGGGCGGGAAGACGACCGCGCATGCGCGCTGCAATTCCCAAAGGCTTTCTTTGAAAGCTGGGGAAAATTGCTCCGCGAGGGCTCCGTCGGCGCCGACGTCACCCATAAGTGAGGACTGACTTCCTGCTTGGTCCTGGAGAAAGAAGTGACTGGAGCAATTGCAACTGAAAAATAAAATGCCTAAATAACAAAAGGTAGAAAAAAATATATATTTTTTAATATATTAACTGGAATATATTTGAATATATTAACTGCAGCCTTATCGATGCAGTCGAGGCAGTCTGCAGAAGCTGTGGAGTGCTTACAAAGCCAAAAGCTAAGATTATAATTTTCTTTCTTCTCTCTGCTGCTTTCTTGCTACCAATATAGAGTTTAACTGTTTGGCTTTTGGGGATATTGCTAATATAAGGTTTAACTGTGGTTATACATTAAGTATGGGGATATTCTGACTGGCTGCTTTCCTGTGTAGCCTTGGAGCACATATCTGTGGGTGCCCCAATTCAGGAACAGCCTACTGGCCAGAGACACTTAGGTTCCCACCCACCCCAGGGGCTGCATTGCCTATATAGTGGTCGCATACATTGCCACCTATCCCTTTAACTTGGGTTACGGCCCACCTCTTCTTCTTCCTTTCTTCTCCTTCTAGGACTGCTTATTCAGCATGTTGTGTATTCAGTGCAATTAACTGCAGTACATTCATTCCAAGACAAATCATTTGGAACCTAAGAGCTTGTCCTCTGTGCTTCAGGTCAGCTGCCATGCATAAAGAACTGACTCTACTAAGGGAAGATCTAGCTGCCAAGCATAAAGAAGTAACCCTACTGAGGGAGGAACTGGCTGCAATGAAGCCTACCTCTTATAGGATACAAACTGAACGTCTACCACCGCTCCCACAAAGAATCAAACACCCCAGGGACAAATGGATCACAGTGGGTTCTGGTAGATTGAGACCTGTAACACACAGACATCCTATGCATCAAGAGAGGTCCCTGCATGATGCCTCCTCTGCCTTGCCTAATGAGGACAAGGAACTGAGGGAGGAATTGACTGCAATGAAATGCACCTCTTCTAAGATACAAACTGAACAAAGTCCACCACCGCTCCAACAAAGAATCAAACACCCCAGGAATAAATGGATCACAGTGGGTTCTGGTAGATTGTGACCTGTAACACAAAGACATCCTATGCATCAGGAGGTATCCCTGCATAATGCCTTCTCTGCCTTGGCTAATGAGGATGCCCAATCCAAAGAAAATGAAGGGCCCTTAAATGAGACAGACAATGCCCAAGCTCCTGCTAGAGGACCAAATACGAAGAAAACCTCACCAAACAGCAAACTGCTAATACTTGGGGATTCCATCATCAGAGGCACCAACTTGGGGGCACAGTTCAATGGAGAGAAGATAGTCAAGTGCCTCCCAGACTCTTCAGCCAGCAGGAATACAAACCAAGATGTTGAAGTACTTAGAGCAGAAAGTGAACACAGATGTGGGAGGTCAAGCTCTGGACGTCACCCCCTGCAAAAGCAGAATAACATCAGAAGCAGCCACACATCAAAAACAAGTGGGAAGATGTGGACAGAACAAAAGCAATGCAAAATACACACAAGCCAGTTAAATCCTGGAAAGCAATGAGCACAAATGTTCGAAGCTTAGCCAACAAAGTTCCGGACCTGGAAGCCCTAATGGTGGAAATGGATTTGGACAGTGTGGCCATTACAGAAACTTGGCTTAATGAATCGCGTGATTGGGATAAAGCCATAGCTGGCTATAATCTATTCAGAAGAGACAGAGAAAATGGAAGAGGAGGAGGAGTAGCCTTGTATGACAAAAGCAATATTAAAGCTACTGAAATGCATGGGGAAAAGAAGTAGTGCTCTGGATTGTGTTGGAAAGAGGAGATGGCACTGTTATCCATACTGCTGTAGTATACAGACCTCCAACACAAATTGAAGAGAGAGATAACGAATTGATTATAGATATTGCCAAGATAGCCACAAAGGAAGAAGCGATCATATTGGTTGACTTTAATCTACCTGATGTGGATTGGATAGCTCCTTCTGCAAATCTGGAAAGAAGCAAAAAAATTGTGGATGCTCTCCAAGATGCATTACTTAGACAAATGGTGATGGAACCAACCAGGGAAAGCTCAACGCTGGATTTAGTGCTCACCAACAGTGATAGCGTGTCGAATGTTTGGGTGGGTGCCCCTGGGAGCAGCAGCGATCATCACACGGTATGGTTTGAGATAAAAGCCGTGGTACAGGCCAATCATAGCAAGCTCAAAGTCCTAAACTTCAAAAACACCGACGTCAATAAAATGGCCGAGTACCTAAAGGAGGAGCTGACAGTGTGGAAGGAGATAAGAGAAGTGGAATTGCAATGGGCTAAACTAAAGGTGGCAATAAAAGGGGCAACGGATAAATACATAAAAACTAAACAAAAACAAGAGGAGAAGAAAACCTATTTGGTTTTCCAAAGAAGTGGCTGCTCAAAGGCAAAAAAAACAGCTTTCGCAAAATTCAAAAGCTTGCAAACAGAGGAACACAGAAATGAATACAGGATCAAACTCAGACGAAGAGAAATAAGGATAGCAAAATCAAAGGCAGAGGAAAAGATGACTAAAGATGTGAAGTGTGACGACAAAACTTTCTTCAGGTATACTGGGGAAAGGAAGAAGATCAGAGGTGGAATTGCAGGACTCAGAAGTGCTGGGAACGCACTTGTGAAAAGTGACATTGAAAAAGCGAAATTGCTAAACTAATACTTCTGCTCTGTTTTTACTAAAGGAAAGTCCTGGAGAAGGACCACCTGTGACTCCCAAATATAAAAATGGGAATGAAGTAGATACCACACCATTCACAGAAAATGAAGTGTTAAAACAACTTGCAAAACTGAAAGTGGACAAGGCTATGGGACCGGATGAGATACATCCCAGGATACTGAAAGAGCTCAGAGAGGCTCTTGCAGGGCCGTTAAAGGATGTTTTTCAACAGATCCTTGGAAACAGGAGAGGTTCCTCAAGACTGGAGAATGGCTGCTGTCGTACCTCTACAGAAAAGTGGTGACAGGGAAGAAGTGTCAAACTACAGGCCTGTGAGCCTTACCTCAGTGGTGGGAAAAGTAATGGAGGCGCTCCTGAAAGAGTGAATAGTAAACTTTCTCAAAGCCAACAGGTTGCCAGATCCGAGGTAACATGGTTTCACCGAAGGACGATCTTGCCAAACAAATCTGAGTTCTTTGACTGGGTGACCAGGGAACTAGATCGGGGCATGAGATGGATGTCATCTACCTGGATTTCAGCAAAGCCTTTGATACTGTTCCTCATAGGAGGCTTATCGATAAACTCGGTAGCTTGGGGATAGATCCTAAGATGGTAAATTGGATCAGAAATTGGTTGACTGACAGACGACAGAAGGTGATGGTACATGGAGCTCACTCGGATGAAAGGAAGGTGATTAGCAGGTTGGTCCTGGGCCCGGCACTGTTCAATGTATTTGTGAGTGATATTGCTGAAGGACTGCATGGAAAAGTCTGTCTTTTTGCAGATGAGACACAAATTTGCAACAGTGGACTCCCCCGAGGGAGTGGTTAACATGAGGAAAGACCTACAAAAGCTGGAAGAATGGTCTAATGCTTGGCAAGATTTAATGCAAAGTGCAGAGTCATGCACTTAGGTAGCAGAAATCCAAGGGAAACGTACGTGATAGGGGGCGAGAGATTGGTGTGCACGGATCAGGAGAAAGACCTTGGAATGATTATTTCTGAAGATCTCAAGGTGGCAAAACAGTGCGACAAGGCGGTGGCAAAAGCCAGGAGGATGTTGGGCTGCATACGAAGAGGAATTACCAGCAGAAAGGAAAAGGTACTTATGCCATTGTACAAGTCACTGGTGAGGCCTCACTTGGAATACTGTGTTCAGTTTTGGAGAGACCATATCTTGCAAAGGATGTAAAAAGACTGGAAACTGTCCAGAGGAAGGCGACCAAAATGATTTGGAGCCTGCGTCAGAAGCCTTATGAGAAGAGACTTGAAGACCTAAACATGTGCACTATGGGGGGCAGAGGAGGGACAGGGGAGATATGATTCAGATCTTTAAATACTTAAAGGAAAATAATGAACAAACAAACCTCTTCCAAAGACGGAGAAGCAGCAAAACTAGAGGGCATAACATGAAGCTACAAGGGGGTAAATTGAAAGGCAATGTCAGGAAATACTTTTTCACTGAAAGGGTGGTGGATGCTTGGAATGCCCTCCCGATGGAAGTGGTGGGGGCAAACACAGTGACTGAGTTCAATTCAAAAGAGCATGGGACAGACACAGTGGATCCCTTTACAGCAACAAGAAAATATCAAAATAAACTGAACCATCAAATTCCTCAACAAATAGGGGTGTCCTACATGGAGTGGTGGGTTCACCCCTGGGAAAAGACATGGGGAGGGGTGGCCTGCACGGAGCGGCAGGTGTACCTACTCTTGACATTGTGCTGGGCAGACTAGATGGACCATATTGGTCTTTATCTGCAGTCATTTACTATGTTACTATGAATATATCAGCTCTGGGAAATGTTCCTCGCTTACATCTTTGTGCTTTGTTTAGTACAAGAGGAAATTAATTTATAGTTTTATTTTTCCAGTGTTGTATATTCCAAGTTTGGCTTTTGGGGTTCACAGTTTAATTATTGTCCTCATATTTCTAAATTGTGATTCCTTTTTGTATGTTTGATGTTAAGTGCCGTCGAGTCGGAGTCGACTCATGGCGACCCTCTGGATAGCTATCCTAAATTGTGTTCAGTCTTGAGTCAGGCGGCTCATTGTTGACAGACTGGTACTCGTAGCTGCTGTTATTGTATCGATCCATCACATTGCTGGCCTTCCTCTTTTGCGTTGACCTTCTATCTTGCCAAGCATAATGTCTTTCTCTAATGATCTCTCTCTTCGCATGATGTGTCCAAAGTATGAAAGTCGAAGTCTTGTCATCTGAGCTTCTAAAGAAAGCTTAGGTTTGATCTCCTCTAGTACCGACTGGTTTGTTCTTCGGGCAGTCCATGGTATACACAATATTCGCCGCCAGCACCATAATTCAAAGGCATCAATTTTCTTCCTATCTGTCTTTTTCACTGTCCAGCTTTCACATCCATATGATATTGAAAATACCATGGCCTGAACAAGTTGAATCTTTGTATGGAGAGAGACATCTCTGCTCTTGAGAATCTTATCTAGGTCTTTCATAGCCATTCTGCCAAGAGCAATGCGTCGTCTGATTTCTTGACTGCTTGTTGCTTCTTTATTGATAGTTGATCCAAGTAGGTTAAAGTTGTTCACAATTTCAATTTCTTCTCCTTCAACGATGAACCGGTTGATTATGCCAGTTGTCATGATCTTTGTCTTCTTTACATTAAGGTGCAGGCCCATTTTGAGACTATGTTCTTTGATTGTGAGAAGCAAATGTTTCAGATCATCTTCACTTTCAGCCAGTAATTTGGTATCATCAGCATAGCGAAGGTTGTTGATGAGTCTTCCACCAATCTTCACACCTCTGTTGTCTTCATACAATCCTGCTTCTCTGATGATTTGTTCTGCATATAAATTAAACAGGTAGGGGGAAAGTATGCAGCCTTGTCTTACACCTTTGCTTGTTTTAAACTATTCTGTTTCTCCTTGTTCCGTTCGAACTGTTGCTTCTTGATCAATGTACAGATTGCACAAGAGAACGATCAGGTGTTCTGGTATACCCATGCTTCTTAATGTGGCCCAGAGTTTCTCATGGTTTACACAGTCAAAAGCCTTGCTATAGTCGATAAAGCACAAATAGATATCTTTTTGGTATTCTTTAGTCTTTTCAAGGATCCATCTCACATCTGCAATGATGTCTCTTGTTCCTCGCCCTTTCCTGAACCCTGCTTGCATTTCAGGTAGTTCTTGTTCCAGGTATGGTTGTAGTCTCTTTTGAATAATCTTCAGTAGAATCTTGCTGGCATGTGGGATCAGAGCGATTATGCGATAATTTCCACAGTCAGTTGAATCACCTTTCTTTAGTATTGGTATAAACACAGATCTATTCCAGTCAGTTGGCCATGATGTTGTCTTCCATATTTCTTGGCCGAGCATTGTGAGTACGGTAACAGCTGCATCAGATTGCTGCCATACGTCTATGGGAATGCTATCAATGCCTGGTGCTTTGTTCTTTGATAAGGCTTTCAATGCTGCTTCAACGTCTTCTTTCATCACCAATGGTTCCCGATCATAAGGTACAGGTTGAAACGGCTGTTGGTCCACTTGATCTTTATCATATAAAAACTCTGTATATTCCTTCCACCTTTTCTTGATCTTCTCAGCATCATTCAACATAGAACCTTGAGCGTCTTGTAACATTCCAATTCGAGGCTGGAACTTTTTCTTTAACTCTCGTAGCTTTAGGAAAGCCGATCTTGTTCTTCCTCTAATAGTTTCTGCTTCTATTTCCTTGCAAGTGTCATTGTAGTACTTTTCCTTGTCCTGTCTTGCTGCACGTTGGAAATCTCTGTTAAGTTCTGTGACTGTCTTTCTCCTCTGGCTTTAGCTTCTCTGCGTTTCTGGGCAATTTTCAGAGTTTCTTCTGTCATCCATTTTGTCCGTTTTTGCTTTTTCACCTTTTGTAGAGACTTCTCGCTTTCTTCCAACACAACCTTCTTGATGTCATTCCATAACTCTTACTGAGCTCTGTCATTTGTATCTAAAGCAGCAAATCGATTTTTCAGGCAGTCTTTAAATTCCAGTGGTATATTCTCAAGGTCATATTTTGCTGCATTCATGAGTGGTTTGCTCTTTTTCAACTTTAGCTTGAGTTTGCATACTAGTAGTTGATGATCTGTACCACAGTCAGCTCCAGGTTTTGTCTTTGTTGATGTTACAGAGCTTTTCCATCATTGACTTCCACAGATGTAGTCAATTTGATTTTTATACAAACCATTGGGTGAAGTCCATGTGTACAGTCGCCGCTTGGGTTGCTGGAAGAAGGTGTTTGAGATGAATAGATCATTGGTCTTGCAGAATTCTATCAGTCTTTCTCCACCTTCATTTCTGTTGCCAAGTCCATATTTTCCAACTACTTTGCCTTCTTCTTTGTTGCCAACTTTTGCGTTCCAGTCACCCATGACTATCAGGATATCCTGTTTGCATGTTCTGTCAATTTCAGCTTGTACTTGTTCATAGAACTCTTCAATTTCATTCTCTTCTGCAGCTGTTGTTGGGGCATGTACTTGAATTATAGTTGTGTTGATAGGCAATCCTCGTAGATGAATAGAGATTAAGCGTTCGCTGACTGCATTGTATTTCATTACAGTTCTTGCAAGTTTCTTCTTTTTTATAAATGCAACACCATTTCTTCTTTGTCTTTCATTTCCAGCATAGTAGACCATGTGATCATCTGATGCAAAGTGCCCGATGCCAGTCCATTTCAGTTTGCTGACACCCAACAGATCAAGTTGTACACGTTCCATTTCATTCTTGACCACCTCCAACTTTCCTTGGTTCATGCTTCGTACGTTCCATGTTCCAATGTGTAAGACATCTTTACAGCTTCTGACTCTCATTTCATGCGCAGCTACATCAGCAGTCAGACTTCCCAAGGGCTTTGATCCAACCACATCATAAATGCTGGCTTTACTCTGAAAAGTCTTCAGCTCTTCCCCAGTAGCTAGTTGAGTGCCTTCCGACCTGGGGGGTCTCATCTTCCAGCACCATAGCACAATTTGTTTTGTTGTAACTATCCATTGGGTTTTCATGGCAAGATACAGAAGTAGATTGCCGGGCCTTTCTTCCGCGCAGTTTAAGTTTGGTGTTGTTGCCGTTGTCACAAAAATGTGATCCTCCGCTGTCAGCACTGTCCCATTCTGCTGCTGCCCAGATGGGTGGTTTGTCTTGGTCTGGCACCTCAGCTGAGACCTGTCCATCTTGGGAGACCCTGCCAGTAGTTAAACTACCGATAGTTTAGCTCTCAGCATCACTGATGCACGCAAGCCCTCACAGCACAACAAGCCGCAAACCAAGTGAGAGATATTTGATGACGGACTATGTTTTACAAATAACAAATACATCTCAGAGAATACCAATACATTTCCTACTGGGGAAAGTCACATAGAAACTACATGAACAGAATACTGCAGCTTGGTTACACATGTAAAACATGTTTGATGACGGACTTTGTTTTACATGTGTAACCAAGCTGCAGTATTCTGTTCATGTAGTTTCTATGTGACTTTCCCCAGTAGGAAATGTATTGGTCTTCTCTGAGATGTATTTGTTTATTAGCAGTGTTTCCTTTTGATAGGTAGGGTTTGGTGCTGTGTGAGTCCTGGTAGTGCGGTTATGATACGGCGGGTTTGCTATGGGCTCTAAATGAGCAGGGTGTATAGTACTTCCTAATGTGCCTGGCAGTTGACACTGGAGTATAGTAATGTAGAAATCTGGTAGTCTTTCTTTATTCTCACTGCCCATACAAGTGGTATTCAGACACTCATTAAGAGGCATGTCTACTAAAAGTTAATACACATTCACAAATGTTAATGTGCGCTAAGTGCAACACCACCCATTTATTTCTATTGGCGCAGTGGTACTTAATGCACATGAATATTTAGTAAACATACCCCTAAGTCATTGTCAGGACAAAAAGGAGGCTTGTGATGGGCTCCTTTGAAAGCCGCCTAAAATTTTGGATGGGCAATATATACATTTGAAAATAAAATAAATTAAATTTATACAAATGAGGTCCAGTGGCTATGCAACTGAGGCCTTGCAATGAGTCTCCGCACATGGCCCCACATCACCCTTGGGCTGCCCCTGTTCCCACCATATCCTGGGAGGTTCTTGACAGTTATGTGAGCAGAAAACCTAATAACATTGTGACACAGGAATTCCTTTGAAGTTTGACGTTTTGTGATAATGGCTTTTTGACAGTCTCGAGCAGTTCTCTTCATCATTGTGAAAATGGAACAGGGAGTGAATGTGGCCATTTTAAACATTAGAGTCAGCTTTCATTAATTGAATCAAGTCATGTGAGTACTGACAATTGATCACAGGTGCATCTAATTTCACTGCAGTGGGAATGTGGTTCTTCTGTTCAAACTGATTTGAATTGTTTAAGGGTGCCAATAATCATGTCCTGGCAATATCCCAGTTTTTATACTATTTCCTACTATTTTCTTTTTTAATTGGTCTTGTTTTATTTTATTCTTTTTATGTGTCAAATGTGTGCATATATAGTCCAAAGCCATTTCACTAGTCACTTTTTTTAGGAAATATTGGCTATTAAAGGGTTGGCCTGCAAGAGTGCCAATAATGTTTACCACAGCTATACTCACTTTCACAGCATAAGTAAATATTGGCATACTGCTATTTTGTATGTTCATATAACCTGGATGGCCTGTGAGATATACTGTTGTTTTGTGATATTCACAATGTTTTCATATAACTATATTTATTCATTTTGTCTTTTTTTGAATGTAGAGAGCATAAGGGCACATAAAAAATACATACACATTTAAGCATGTCGGTTATGGGGCTTATTTCATATATTGAAAATAGCCCACACCAGTATTTTTGATATTGCTGCTTTTCATGCTGTTAAAGATACATGCCAGCCACAGAGCAGGACCACCTGTAAATATCCAGGACAGTTGTTTTTAGGCACATTTCACATTACCAGTAGTGCCTATAAGGGAAGCTACAGGCAGCTGTGTAAGGCTCTCTTTTTGCACACATCTATTTGCTCAAACATGCCCATGCACACACAGAAGCACACACACATAGACACAGACATACTGTGATGCAGCAGACCAGTGGGGAACAGAAGAAAATATTTTAAACACGAAAAAAGGCATGCACAAGCTGCAGTATTTTCAGGAACCTGATAGGGGGAGCAAGAGGGACCTCCGGAAGACTGAGGATCCACGCCCCACAGGGTGTGACCAGAAGCCAGCCAGCCTCCAATCCAGGAAGGCAGGAACTCCTCTTAAAGAAGGTCTGGAAGACTGGAAAGGAGGAAGTGGCGGTAAAAGGGGAAGTGGCGGTAAAAGCGAAAGTGGCGGTAGCAGCAGAGAAGGCAGAGAAGTTAGAGCCTGCAGAAGCCGGAGGAGCGGCAGGAGCTGCAGAGGTGGCAGAAACTGCCGAAGCTACAGACGCTGCCGGAGCGCCGGAAGGAGGAACAGACCAGAGAAACCTGAAAGGACGGAGAGTACGGAAGGATCCAGGAGATCCGGGAACACGAAAGCAGTACTGGGACAGCTGTGTGAAGTCAACCGAAGGACGGTTGAAAAACCCACGCCAGATTGCAGGAGCAAGGCAGAATCTCAGCAGGAGTAGGCCTCAAGCCTCACCCCAAGGAGAGAAGCCAGCATTACAAGGTAACCCATACTTAGTTGGGAACAGCCTTCAGAGAGCTAGCCGGTGGAGAGGACAGGAAACAGAAGATCCCTGTTCATGTAACACTTCTCATGATACAAGGTATGAAAAGCTTTTATCAAATGAGAGACTTTTGAATAAGCAATGTTTGCAGAAAGCTAATATAAAACCTATGAAGAGGGAAGAATATTCGCCTTGTAGAACAGTTCATGACCGACGCCCCACTCTGAACCCAAGGCATTGGGAGGTCACACAGCGTTTGGCTGAAAAGCCCAATTATGGGTTGCCCAGAACCACGGACTCTGTTTCAGAAGCGTATGATCAGGAACCAATGCAAGTGGAATTGATAGAATTCCTTTCAGATGAGGAAATGGATTGTAGTTATTGTACCACTGGAAGCTTGGAATCCTTGCATAGCATGTGAGCAGTAAACTGGTGAAATAGGAAATGTTTGTGTTTTGTATCACCTCTATGAAGAGAACAGTTGTTGCTTTGAACCTGAGTTTTACTTTTTCTAACCTGATGTAAGGACATTTCTTTTGTTGTTTTTGGGACTGATCCTTTGAACCTTTGCAAGACAAGGGAAATAAAGCCTTATTTTCCCTCCAGTTGGAAACCTGTGTTCTTTGGGTATTGGGTAATAAGGGTAATAACTGTGTACTCTGTCATTTTCAGATGGGAAAACGCAGATTCACACAAATAAGTTGAACCGAAACAGGAGTGTACAGCTTCATTGCATCTTCTCAAGTTGGGAAATTTGTCTCTAGGTACTAGCTTCCAAAACGATTCTTGCTCAGCACGGGTCTTGAGAAAAATGTCATTTTTAAGGGTTAATATTTATTTTGTTTTCAAGAGATGGCTTGTTCAATGAGTAATTTTTACTGATAGCAGCTGCAGTTTCTTTAATGTCCACCTCTACTTTGAATGGGTTTGACAAGTACTCCACAACTGTTCCAATTTTTTGGAAGTCACAGAATCTATTTTCAAATTCCTGGATAACAGAACAGATTTCTGTCACATACTTCTCGTTTTGAAAAACAAAATTTGGATATTGTCCCAGATGGTCCTGCGTATTAGGAAAATGATCAAAAGTGTTGTTTGCAAGGTCAGTCATCATTAGCTCAAATTTGCTCTTGTAGGATGAAACTGTACTCATCTCGCCAATGCATTTGTTTTTACCTTGTAGTTCAAGGTTCATATCACTTAGTTCGCCTGTAAAGTCAGCGAGAAATGCCAGATCACATAACCACTTCTCATCTTCCAACACTGCTTGGTCATCTCCCCTCTCCTTCAAAAATCTTCTTATTTCATTCAGAAAATCACGAAATCTTTGCAGAAATTTGTGCCTACTTAGCCACCTTACATCTGTGTGCAAAATGATTTCCGCTGCCCCTTCGTCAAGAGTAAGATTGAAAAGCCGTCTTTGAAGTGATCTTCCACGAACTGAATTTACAATTTTGAAAGTTATGTCCATGACAGTCTTTGTATTGAGTCTCTTGCTTGCCAAAACTTGCTGGTGAATGATGCAGTGGTAAGAGAGGAAATCTGGGAAGTCGTTATGCTGTCTACAGAGGGCTATGAAACTGTTAACCTCACCTGTCATTGCTCTTGCTCCATCAGTAGTGATGGAAGCAAGTTTATGCAATGGAAGATTACACTTTGTCACAAAAGAATGGAAAGAACTGAATATTTCCTGACCGGTAGTTCTCCCTTTTAAAGAAATCATGCCAAGTAGTTCTTCTTTAACATTGAAGTTTTCAAAAACCATCCGGATAAAGACTAGTAACTGGGCTATGTCTCTTATGTCTGTAGATTCATCCAGTTGGAGTGAGAAAGCAACACAATTTGAAACATCCTCCAACAGTTGTTCAGTTGTGTCTCCACACATCTTTTCTATTTGCCGCACAATGGTGTTTCTTGACAATTGTACATCTTGAATAGCAGCTATGATCACTTTTTATTTTTAAATCCTTCAAAAAGATTGTTTTCTTGAAGCAGCTGACAATCTTTTACAAATTCCCCTTCAGTGAAAGGTTTGCATTTCTTTGCGATCAGGTTGCTGACCTTGAAGGATGCTATGGTTGCATTGACCGAATGTGACCTTGGCTTTGCCCATCAACTGTTGCTGAGTAGCCAATTTCGATTTAAGTTCTTTTGAGCTTCAGTTTACGAATTTCACTTTTGGGTGGAAAATCAGCATCAAACCTATTGCTATGCAGAGCCTTATAATGATGTTCCAGATTATCCTTTTTGGGCAAGGATTCTGGGGCATTACAAATTAGACAACACTTGTCTTTCACCATGATGAAGAAGTAGTCCATTTCCCATTCATCATGAAAGTGGTAGGTTTTTCTCTTCTTTGAAACATTCATCTTCGTTATACTGCGGTGGCTGGATGTAAAAAGGCCAAATCTGCTAAGTTAGTATAAACACTGGCTGAATCTGGTCCAAAACTCACTGTCCCAAAGTATTAAATATCAACAGGAACTGAAGACCTCTGGATGATGTGCAATACAAGGAGTGGAGATCCCAAAAGCACACATGCTGTTCTAAAAGTAAACATAAGAATTCATCATACTGGCACCAATAATCAAGTACCACCAAACAATCATCAAAAAACTCAAACACCTGTCCAGCAAACCAGATAAAATTAAATATTGCCAAACAAGTTCAAATACCACCACACACAATTTAATAAATTCTGCACACAATGTAGAATCAATGCAAAGGCTACGCAAAATAAAATTGCAGAGGCAATCAAAAGTCACAGTGGTTTGAACCAATTCGAAGGCAAGGCATAGGCAAGTTGGAACAAAATTGGAAAAGCTTGCCAAAATCACCAAATTCTTGACACTTTGTTGTGTCTGCCCGAAAACATTTAATGAAAGTGAACTATAAAGCGACCAACGACCAGCATACGACACAACTAATACGGTCTGTGTATTCAGGTAAAGCCCGGGCGAATGGATATCGCCCGGTATATAACACTCTTCTAAGGGGTGTTGGGGTAGGGGCAGGAATGGGTGATTCTGAGAGACAGGAGACCAGGTATGATGCCAGGCCTGTGGCGTCTCGCCGCGGGGCGCGGGCAGCATCCCCCTGGGGTACCCACAAACTATTGGCACGAAAACAAGCACCCCCAATATATCCGCAGGCAGGGAAAAAAGACAGGCAAAGGAACAGCAGCAGCAGCAGCATGCCTTCGGCAGATGACCTGCCGGCACGAGCTAGCGACGGGGCGAGCTGCTGGAGAGATGGAGCCCAAGTAGGGCTGGCGATCTACTTCTGACCCCTCCCCGATCTACATGTAGATCGCGATCTACCTGTTGGACATGCCTGATTTATAGTATCTAAAGGGAAAATAATTTTTCGAGCGGTGGTGGAACAGGGGCACTATGTGGCGTGGTGGTTTTTGAGATTGAGAGCAGTTTGGCATCCAGGGAGAAACTCTTTGAAAGGAGGAATTCCCTAGCTACTATGGTTAACTGTATATGTATGTTTCTGTGCTACAGGAGATGGACTCCTCCCATAAAAATACATTGGGCCATTTTTTGGGGAGGAGGGTGTCTTATTTTTCATTGATTTGTCCCATTTTTGAACCCCAATTGTTTTACCAGTGTGTTCTACTTGCCAAGTTTTATCTCATTCGATTACATTTTCAGGATTATTTTGCACTCGGCCATCCCTGACCTCTCTTCTATAATTCTTTCCAACTTTCATTGGGTTGGAGAGAATAATTTCTAAAACTAGCAGCATGTGTGTGTGGTGCCTTTTTATAAAATACCAGGCAACAAAATGTCTGACATACTTAACATTCAAAGACAAGCTCCCCAGATGTTGCTAGAAATAGTGAATATTTCACCCTCTGAACTCTGGGTGTCAGTCGTAGTTCTGCCTACTAACAGTGAACAAGCCTACTGGAGGAACTATTAACAAATCTATTCAGGGAATATATCATGTGCATCTTTTTTTTAATAGGGCTGTGGGTATACTTTTTTAAAATTTTCTTTGACCCCAGGTTTGGGGTATTTTTTTTTTTTTTTTTTTTTTGTGTGCTCCTTTTTTGCAATTTCATCTCAGTTGAAACCAGTGCCGGGATCTAGCACCACAAATTTTCACTTGTAACCACACAAGGTTTTTCTCCCTTCCCCTCCCCCCTACTCTTTTTGGTTTTTTTTTAAACATCACAACTTTCCTTGTCTTGTATTTAAACCTGTTCAAGGCACACAAGGTTTAGCTACTCATATGAATCTGTGGTCTCCAGCAGTGATTGAGAGGGCCATGGCTCTTAACTCTGATCTCTAACATCAACTTTAAATATATTTTTAAAAAAGTTAATATTCTCCTAATGTATGTGAAATCTAGCATGTCAGTGTATTTTTGCTGGACATTACTCATATTGCAGAATCAGCAGTTATACATGTAGTTACTGGTGCTTACATGTTTAAAGCTCTGCATAATGCTGCTTTTGTTTTTTCTGAAATCAATGCTCCCATCATTGTACATGCTGGAAAAGACATGTATGTGGCCACTGTCCTTATACCCATTCAACAGATTATTTTATAAAATACTTGGAAGTTGTGAATGTTCTGACCTGTACGTCTCATTCCCACACTTGTGCCATTTTTGTAATTTACAGATTTTGGATGACGAAATCCAAGCTGACTTCTATATAGCTGTTCCACAAATCGTGCCTAAGCTGACTCCTCTGAAGGACAAACTGAGAGAGAAATTTCCAAAGAGCAAAAGGGGTAGGTGTACCTCTGTTTCATCAGATACTTATTTCTCTGTGGCTTGTCGTGGTGCTGCTTGTTTGCCAGCTGAGGTCATGTACCTGTACTAGAGAGGTAAGCTAAGAAGAACGCACTTTTCTATCCCTTTGGAAGGCACCGTCAGCTGAGAAGAATGAGGGCTGAAAACTGCTTTTGTTTCAGAATGTATTTCTTGCTCTGATCCCAGATGTTACACCCCTCTTATCACCCCTTTAAAGCACCAGCAACATGTTTGACTTGATAGTTTGAAATCTCTACTGCCTCTGGAAATAGCAGCTCAAAGCAATACAAGGAAAGCAGAGAACATATATGCAACTCCTTGCTTTCCATATCTGAGAGGTTTTTAAATAATGGGAGGAAATACTAGGAAGAAAAATGTTTGTTTCTGGATGAAATGTTTGGTCTAGATTTTTAAAATCTGTTAAGTCTCTAAGATGAATTGAAACAGGCACACAACTGTTTGTACTAAATGTTTGCTATCTAGTTAATCATATTTTTCTCTTTTTTTTTTTTTTATTTTCTAACGGGTGGGGAAAGTATGAGGAATATGCCTCATGGAATTCTTTCCAACCCCTCAACATGGTTGTGTGTGTATCTATTCTCTCTGTGTGTCTTTGATATAGAGGAGTAGGGGTGGTTTGAAGGAAGCAGAGGTTTGGAAAGTTTCATAAAATGAATATAAGGAATAAATTTACTAAAATGCAGGAAACCTTCGCACTTAAATTTTGCGGTTAGGGTGTGATAAATGCAAAGCCTGCCCAGTAAATATAGGGTACACTAATAAATTCTATAAACCCAAACGGTGATCAATATAATGAGATAAGAAAACAGATCCCGTGAATCCCTCAGCAAATTTACAATTTTTTTGTCGGACATAAATCGTGTAGGGCAGGCATTGCAAACCCGTGCCCCAATACACAATACATATCCCTTTTATTCAAACCAATAGGTTATTCAATAAAACTTCTCAGAAGACCAAATCCAAATGAAAACGGCACTTATCTGGATAACCATGCGCGACGTGCACGTTTCGGGGGAAAACCCCTGTATCAAGCGCTCTCTGATCCACTTGTATAAACTTTTCCAAATCACCTTTCAACTGGCAAAAAACGCCGACATGCTGGCTGTATAATATTGAGGCTACTAATCTAAGATTGGCTATTCCAAACGCCCATCAAAAATGTCACCAATCACAGAAAGGGAATCCCCACAAAGGAAAGGGGTTCCCTATCATGAAAGGTAAACGTCACCCCGCTCCCAGCCAATCGATGGCACTATTAAGTCCAGCAGGGGCTACTGTCTGTAGCTTGAATATCCAACGCTGCTCAAGCATACGTAATTTAGAAAGACGATCACCCCGACGAGGATCCTCAGGCACATGGTCAATCACTGTCCATTTTAGTTGATGAAAATCATGTTCTTGTTGTAAACAATGTTGAACCATTGGTGCAGTTAGTGACTTCTGACGAAGACGACAGGCATGTTCAGTCAGTCGAACTTTAACTTTTCGAATAGTGCTGCCCACATATCTCATGGGGCAAGGACACTCTATTAAATATACCACAAACGTAGAATTACATGAGGTATGCCATCTGCGATAAAAAACTTGATCAGAACGTAAATCAGGCCAAAAAGATCCCGTCAATGTGGTATCACAAAACTGACAAGCAGCACAAGATTGGTGTGTGCCAGAATGCCAATCAGGTCGATCTGGACGGTCAGATGGTGTAACAGATGAAACCAATTTATCTCTCAAATTTGGTCCCCTAGAGTAAGCGATCCGAAGCGGTTTATTGAGGCTGGGGTGTAAAGATAATAAAGACCAATATTTCTTCAAGATACCTACTACCCGGGAAGAATTAGACATATATGGCAGAACCCCAGTGATCATATCCGGAGCTGTAGAAACAATAGGTTGACACTCTAAAAACCATTCCCGATGGGAAAAAAGTGCCCTACGGTAGGCTCGAGACACCACAGCTTTTGGGTAACCTCTGTCTAAAAGACGAATTTGCAGGTCCAATGCATGTAGTTTAAAATTAGCCACAGAAGTACACAATCTACGTAGCCGTAGAAATTGGCCATAAGGTAGACCTTTTCGCAATGGTTCCGGATGAAAACTGCGGTAATTTAAAAGATTATTTCGTTGTACAGATTTACGAAAAAGGGTGGTAGCTAGAGCATTGCCATCACGAAATACAACCATGTCCAAAAACTCCACCTGATCAGAAGCCATGTGAGCAGTATATTTAATATGAGGTTTGAGATCATTCAACCAAATAAGGAATACCTGTAAAGCAACTGAATCGGCAGTCCAAATGAAGAAAATATCATCAAGGAATCTCTTCCACAGCAGTACATGTTGAAAATACATAGAGCCATAGATGAACTGTTCCTCCACCTCCGCCATATAAAGGGTAGCCACCGAGGGAGCCACGGTGGCTCCCATCGCAATTCCAAATATTTGTTGGAAAAAAACTCCTTCAAATAAAAAATAATTCCGAGTCAATACCAAAGTGATCAAAGTCAACAAAAAACGATTTTGGAAGACGAGGCGGAGCATGTATGAATAAAGACCGTAATAGCTGGAGAGATTCCTGTTGATCTATGTTTGTATATAATGCGGCCACATCGAGAGTAACCAGTAAAATGGGAGTCGAAGGAAGTATCACTTCTTGTAAAGATTGTAAAAAATGTGTGGAGTCTCTAACAAAAGACCGCACCGCCGCCGCTTCTTTGCTTATGAAGACATCGCAAAACTTAGAGAGAGGTTCTAATACAGACCCACAGCAAGAAACAATTGGTCTACCCGGAGGATCACTGAGAGACTTATGTACCTTAGGTACTAAGTAAATAACCGGTATCTTAGGAGTGGTAATTAAAAGAAACCGTAGCTCTCGAGAAGTAATCCACCCATTAGAATAAGCAGACATAATCAAAGCCCGAATCTCCTCCTGTAAAGATGACGTAGGGTCAGCATCCAACCTCTTATAGACCAATGGATCTAGCACATGAGCTCTCAATTTTGTCAAGTAAGTATTAGTATCCCACAACACAATGGCCCCGCCTTTATCAGCAGTCCTAATAGTTAAGGTAGGATCTTGAGCCAATTGTCGCAAATTTTGCCAATCAGACGGCTCCAAATTGGATCGCCATCTAACAAAATGTTGTTCCTGTAACTGAAGATCCCTCAATACCAAAGACTGAAAAGTCAATATAGCAGGATCCGGTACACCCGGCGGAAGCCACCGGGATGATGGTTTAACCACCGAAGTGTCCACACTAGAGACAGGACGTTTCTCAAAATAGTGTGAAATCTGTATTTTTCGAAAAAAATTTTGTAAGGTTTTCATCCGGAACCATTGCGAAAAGGTCTACCTTATGGCCAATTTCTACGGCTACGTAGATTGTGTACTTCTGTGGCTAATTTTAAACTACATGCATTGGACCTGCAAATTCGTCTTTTAGACAGAGGTTACCCAAAAGCTGTGGTGTCTCGAGCCTACCGTAGGGCACTTTTTTCCCATCGGGAATGGTTTTTAGAGTGTCAACCTATTGTTTCTACAGCTCCGGATATGATCACTGGGGTTCTGCCATATATGTCTAATTCTTCCCGGGTAGTAGGTATCTTGAAGAAATATTGGTCTTTATTATCTTTACACCCCAGCCTCAATAAACCGCTTCGGATCGCTTACTCTAGGGGACCAAATTTGAGAGATAAATTGGTTTCATCTGTTACACCATCTGACCGTCCAGATCGACCTGATTGGCATTCTGGCACACACCAATCTTGTGCTGCTTGTCAGTTTTGTGATACCACATTGACGGGATCTTTTTGGCCTGATTTACGTTCTGATCAAGTTTTTTATCGCAGATGGCATACCTCATGTAATTCTACGTTTGTGGTATATTTAATAGAGTGTCCTTGCCCCATGAGATATGTGGGCAGCACTATTCGAAAAGTTAAAGTTCGACTGACTGAACATGCCTGTCGTCTTCGTCAGAAGTCACTAACTGCACCAATGGTTCAACATTGTTTACAACAAGAACATGATTTTCATCAACTAAAATGGACAGTGATTGACCATGTGCCTGAGGATCCTCGTCGGGGTGATCGTCTTTCTAAATTACGTATGCTTGAGCAGCGTTGGATATTCAAGCTACAGACAGTAGCCCCTGCTGGACTTAATAGTGCCATCGATTGGCTGGGAGCGGGGTGACGTTTACCTTTCATGATAGGGAACCCCTTTCCTTTGTGGGGATTCCCTTTCTGTGATTGGTGACATTTTTGATGGGCGTTTGGAATAGCCAATCTTAGATTAGTAGCCTCAATATTATACAGCCAGCATGTCGGCGTTTTTTGCCAGTTGAAAGGTGATTTGGAAAAGTTTATACAAGTGGATCAGAGAGCGCTTGATACAGGGGTTTTCCCCCGAAACGTGCACGTCGCGCATGGTTATCCAGATAAGTGCCGTTTTCATTTGGATTTGGTCTTCTGAGAAGTTTTATTGAATAACCTATTGGTTTGAATAAAAGGGATATGTATTGTGTATTGGGGCACGGGTTTGCAATGCCTGCCCTACACGATTTATGTCCGACAAAAAAATTGTAAATTTGCTGAGGGATTCACGGGATCTGTTTTCTTATCTCAGTAAATATAGGGGGCATGACCAGTGTCTGTCCTGCTTTTACTGCACAGGGCAGACACCACATGGGCCCATGTTTCAAGCCTCAGCAGATATCAAAGCTTGTAATGTGGGCCTCGGCCAAGAACAAAACATTAGCTTCAGCCATCATGACGCTAGCTATCCCCACCCCTCCAAAACACTCCTTCGAGTCCTGATGTACTAGAACCTCCCCCCCCTCCCCAGAGAGGGCTCTATGCTGTAGTCGGTGAACAAGGAGGAGGAACTCTGTCCCAGTGGCCATGGGATTCCAAAATGGTGGCAGTAACCCTTAGCAGTTGTACTTTGAGACTGCTGCTAGATATTACCGTCACCATTTTGGTACACTGCAACAACTGAGGCAGGGGCGGAGGGGGACCGCTCCTGCCTTGTTAACAGACTACAATATGGAGCGCCATGGATGGGGGAGGAGAGGGCTTCTCTGTCATGGGCGTTCCTGAGTGGTTCTCTTGAGAGTGGGGAGCTAGACTTGCTGGGGGATCTTTTCAATCGAGGAAGGTGTTTGAACTTTAAAAAGTCTATTTGGGAGGAATCCATAGATGAATTGCTGAAGTTGGGGGGGGTGGGGCTAGTGAATTGGGGGTGGAAATTGAGTGCAGAGAGAGATCGGACCATGGTGAGCTCTTTGAGAGGGGGGATCAGATGGGGGGGGGAATGGGACTGTGAAAAGGGGTTTTTTGGTCTCCAAGTTAGGAGCGTGGCCATGGATGCATTTAATGCCATTTCTGAAGGTGGTGCTACTATGTGTTTTTGTCCCTACGTTTTTTTGGGGGGGGTTTTTTGTTTTGTTTTTTTGGGGGGTTTTTGTTGTGAATTTCACTTTTTGTTCAAGGCATGCACATGAGTGCTAAAACACGGCCGATGGATATTTTTATGCAATATTGTCTCTAATATGCTGGGCTTTTTTTTTCTTTGTTTTTTTGCAATCACACCTGGAGCAGAAACCTCATAGGTGTATTATTCCAATATAGGTGCCTTTCTATGGAGGTCAATTTTTAACAAATGTATATGGGTAAACCTATGTTTAGCTACATAAGCTATCTTTAGGGAATTCCTCATGTGTATGCGGCTAAAAGGTGCACCCGCTGTGCAAGAGTACACATGATTCTAGCTACCCCAGAAAGGGGTGGAGTTGAGGGTGGGGCATGGAAGGAGAATTGCCTGCCTGGATTTCATTTGGAAATCTCATTGTGAGAGTATTCACCTTCTCCATTTGCCACTAATTTTCAAAGGGAATCTGCTACAGCTGTAATATGCCTCCCACTCCCCCCAAGCCAGCTGGCTTGGGGAGATTTTGATCTGGCTTGGAAGAGAGGGAGGGGGCTTTTGGGTTCTGCGATATCCGGTTCACTTTTTCAAAGCCTCTAGGAGGTAGGGGATTACAGGTAGGCTGTTGGGGTACTTTTTGAATTTGGGAGGGAGAGTTGATGCTAGGGGAGGGGCTTTTCGGGGGCTCTCAACTTGACTATAAAATTGAAGAGGAAGATGGGAGAGGGGTTCCAGGCATCTGGAGGCCGGCAGCTTTACTGTAATTGATTGGTCAGTGCAGGCACTTAATATGCTTCCCCCTGCCTTCATTTAGATGCTCAAACACAGTTAATTTTTAAGAAGGGCCAAGTTAGGCACTTACACCCTTAAGGAAATTGACCTCAGAATGATTAGAAGTGGCTGGTGTAGAGATGTTTCCTCTTTAAGTAACTCATTTGCTCCTCTGACACTCCTGGAAAAGAGGCAGCACTTACCTGAAATTCCATACCTCGATGAAGGTAATTTCTACAGTGATTAAATACTGACGTTGCACCTTATAGATTAAGTTATTGAGTTGATGAGAGGGACTGTGCATAATGCCAAATAGCTGGATGTTACTTTGTCATCAGTGTACATACATGAGAGATCTGGCTAAGATCATAATTTTATTTTGTCTGTCTTTATGAATCATTTCAAGCAGGTCTCCAGCAGTGAAAGGCTGATCAACGTCTCCAGCTGTTGCCTGCTTTTCATGCCTGTTCTCTATCCCTGCTAGGTTCTGTAGGCCCCAACATACTCAAAATGCTGGAATTATTCAAATGGGGCTGCCAATACAAGATAGTGAGTGAACATTTTGTCCGCACAAAAATAGCAACGGTGAGTTCTACACATTTGTTTTTGTGGGTTTCTTTTTCCTTTCTTAATACTAGTAGTGCACTAGTGGTTTGGCTGCTGTTGGTTGGGCACATAGTGTTAACTTCACTGTTTTTTACATTCTCCTTTGGAATGCTAAACTTCTTGAAACCATTTACAAGGTGGCATCCCGCAATGTTTCATTTTTTTTTTGGTACGTTTGTTTTGTTTTTGAACTTCACTCCATGTTTATCTGACAGTAATTGCTGTAATTCTTCCCCTGGCACAAGTAAGTTTTACATTTTATGCTGTTTCATGTTCAGGAAGTTTATTATGTGGCTTAGCGTTTTTAGGCATCTTTCTGAAAAGAGAGAGCACCTATTTTATTTTTATTCAGGAAACATTCACAAATCATAAATGCCTAACAAGTGGAAAAGTTATCCATAACGCATCTGAATACTACAGTCAAACCTCGGTTTTCGTATGCCCTGGTTTTCGTACGATTCGGTTTTCGTTGACTTTTTTCATCAAGATTTTGTTTCGGTTTTCGTACGTTGTCTCGGTTTTCGTACAGCATTTTACCCCCCCCCCCCCCCGTACCTGCTATGGATTAGCGTGAGCCAGCGATCTCCCACGGAGCTTGAGCCAGCGATTCTGCGGGACCTCTGGGGAGCCGAGGAGTTCAACGCTCCAGCGTGGCCTGCCCGAAACTGCTTCCTGCCCCGGACTCTCCCCCGATTGACGCTGCTGCCAGCCGCGGTATCCGGCACAGAAGAAAGCTGCCTGATAGGCTCCTGCGGGGCCTGCGGGCTGAGCCCTCACTGTTGCCTGCGGTCTGAGCAGCGGTCTGATAAACGGGAGGAGGAACCTATTACAAACGTCTGGAGCTTGGCTGTCGCGCTGCAGAACTGAAGGGGAGATTTATCGGGACCAAGCAACATCCACGTGGCAGCCGCCGGCGCTTGTCACCATCCCCCACCAATACGATCTATCCTGAGAGGGGTACGTCTGCCTGCTGCCTCTTCCCCTGCACATCCCTTGAACCGGGACAGGAGCTGGTGACCGAATCTGCTTCTCCTTGGCGGCCCAGTCTCCCGCCGGGGCCCCTGCCCTCCCGATTGGATTCTGGGTGTCCTGCAGGCCTGCACACGCGGCCTCTCCTTGAAACCTTGCAGTCTGCAGCTGCAGGCTCCTGCTGGCACAGCCCCACGCTGTTCTCTGACTCTCACCTGTGTCAGGCTACTACCTTAGGGGGGCCGGAGGCAGCCTAAGACTCTCTGTCCCACTGTTTCTCAACTGCCTGCTGCTTGGCTGACACTGCCTCTCCACCTCTCCCGACACTGTGTAGGAGTGGCTGCCCTACAGGCTGGTGTGACTTCGGGCACTGTCCTCTTTCTGGTGCCCTTACTTTTGCTGACATTGGCACTACCTCTCCTGACACTGTGAGCTTGGTAACTGGGTGTGATGGCTGCTAAGTTAAAAGGCAGGCTGGAGCCCCGATTGTGCAGACGGCCAAGATGGCTGTTCCCACCTCCGCTGCTGGTGGTGATTGCTCGATCCCCAGAGGGGAGAGCAGCTGGAGCTGGCTGGAGTGCGTCCCATATGCCAACAAAAGTCTTCAATAAAGGTAAAAGTGATGTTACATGCTCATTTATCCATTTCATTAGTCATTTATATGTATTTCTCATTGTTTTCTGTATGTAAAAAGATAGTTATTCTCTATAAAATGTATTTTTTGTCAATATTTTTGGGTGTCTGGAACGGATTAATTGAATTTACATTATTTCTTATGGGAAATCTTGCTTCGGTTTTAGTCCGTTTCGGTTTTAGTCAGACTTTTTTGAACGGATTAATCATGAAAACCGAGGTTTGACTGTACTTCCGTCTTCACAAAATGCAATCATGAAAATCTCCTGCTAGCCCTTTTATACTCAAAGATGCATGTTCTCATGTTCTATTTATATCCGTTTATTATCCATCTTTATAATATAGCTGATACATTGTAATCTCTCCCTCCCCCTCCAAATAAAGGCTCCACTCTTTCCCAAGTATTTCTCCATCTCCCTCCAACACTCATTAAGCCTTTCAATCGCTTCACATCGGAGAGCTGTCAGCTTTTTGATCAATATCACCCACCTTAACCTGTTTATCCATTGCTCCTGATTTGGATGTTCGATCTGTTTCCAGAGCAGGCTAAATTACATCTGGCAGCTATCACATATGCCATTATTGCTTTTCTCCCCTTCTCCCTGCTGTCTTCTGGCCATATACCGAAGAGATACAGTTTAGGATTTAATAATACTGCTGTATGAAAGATGTCCCATATTTTCACAGCCATTTCTCAAAATATGCATAAACGTGCCTTGTCGCCTACATTTCCTCCAACATTCAGAGACTGTGGGGTTCATCTTATGCAAATAATCTAGCGTAAGGTACCACCAACAGGGCAAATGCAATACAGTAAGCAAGGTATGCATGGCAGGGGGTGCCAAAATACTGAAAAATAAATGATGCAATGAGAAATTAAAAAATGAGAAATTAAAATGACAAAAGTGAGAGAAATATTAAAAACCACAGTGTTATCAAAAGCAGTATTAAGGGTATAGCCACGGGTTACTGGCTAATGAGAAAGGAGGGCACCGATTTATAGGTTACAGGGGGGGGGGGGGCGGTCCAGAAACCCTAGCATCAGCCTTGACCACCAATATAAGATTTTGTATCAGTTTCCTTTATACCGAAGATCTGTTCATTTTTTAAATATTTTTTCCCACTGTTTATCTGGAGACAATCTCCCAAATTCCATTCCCACTCTGAATATATTTACATTTTTCATACAGAATCTTTAACCACTTTATATAAAGTTGTGATCAACCCTTTCAGCTGTCTTATCCCCAGCCATAAAGATCGCAAAGGCTGATACTCTTCTATCTATGACCCTTATCTCCCTTTTTTAAAATAATCCATAGCCTTTTATATATGAATAATTCTGTTCCCCTAAAACCATATTCCTCCCTCGATTCTTCAGATGAGATTAACATCTCATATTCTATGATCTGCTCAAAGTTTCCTAGGCCTGGATCGTCCCACTTAAAGATCCCTCTTTCTGTCCCTAGCATAACACCAGGAGTAAGTCTTTATGGGAGAAAGAACCAAAAAAAATCAGTCCCCACCTGCATCTTCTACCTCTTCCTCATCCAGAGCTTCCAAACAGGTTGGGTATAAGGATTAATAAGTTGTTTTGTTTCTTTTCAGACCTCTCACCAACTATGGTAAGTAATAGAGTGGGTACTGAGGTACATAAAATTGCTCCACATGCGCATATCTCTTGACGCCTCCCATTTTTCTTCGGCCCATTACATGCCTTAACGGTGCACCTAGGTACTATCACTTAGTCAGGTACCCCTAACCCTCCCAAATCCTTAGTTGGCTGCATAATCTTCCTCAATATCCTGGGCGAGGGCTCTGACAAATAAAATGGAACATCTTTCTTTGTAAGCCATTAGGCACTGCAGTAGGTATCAGCGCTGGCAATGCTTGCAAAAGATATAAAGCCTAGGTAACGCATTCATTTTGACATCTGCAACCCCCCCCCCTCCCTAAACAAGGATATATGATCCCCCTGCCATTTTTCCAAGTCCCTTGTAATTTGTCCTAGCAGAAACACATAATTTGCCCCATATAAATGTTCTGAGTCACTTGAGTTATTAACTATTAGATAATTGTATTAGTTACCTTGTGAAAAGGGAATTTGTCTCACAGCTGACCCACTTCCTCCTGACTGGGCTTATATTTATTGCTTCAGTTTTGTCTATATTGATTTTAAAACTGGAGATTGCTCCATACTTATGAAATTCCCCTATCAACACGAGTAGAGTCGAGTGTGGCTGTGATATGACCAACCTAATATCGTTGGCAAATAGAGATCTTATGCATCTTTCTCCCCATTGGGATCCCTGCAAAATCTGGCTCACGCAGTTACAGAAAATTCAAAGGTGAATTAGCAAGGCAAAGAGGTAAAAGTGGACACCTCTGTCTGATCCTTCTCCTAGCTTCCATTCACTTTGACACGTGCTTCTAGAGTTTCATAAAATCTTTTTTATCCATTCCATAAGTTGTGGACTAATTCCTACCTTCCCTAATACCTCCAGCATAAAGCCCTAAAGTATTTTTCAGCATCAGCCGCTATAAGCATGGAAGCAAGATTCTCCTCCTCTGCAGTCTACATTAAATTAATAGCCTGTTTGCTATTATCCAGGTACAAATCCTGTCCGAACCAAATCAACCAAGTCGGGAAGCGCTCTTGCTAATCTATTGGCCAAAAGTTTTGCCAAGATATTAACATCAGTATTTAGTAAAGAAATTGGTCTGTAAGCACTGCTACTTGTTCTGTGCTCTCGGGGCTTATAAATTAATGATATTCCAGCAAACTTCATTGAAGCTGGTAGTATCGCCCGCTCCGATAAGGCACTGAACAACCAGGCAATTAATTCCCGCCCCCCCCCCCCCCCGTTGAATGCCAAACACTTTATAAAAACAAGCCATAGTCGTCTGATCCCAGCCTTTTATCTGTCAATAGAGCTTTAATTACTTAGCGTTAGTTATTTTATTTATATACCGCTTTTCTCCGGGTCAATGCAATTTACATTAAACAGCATGAGATAGATAGATAGTTAAATTGAACATAGGGTTAATTTATTTATAATTAAGCGGGGTAGTGGGTAAAAGCAATGGAGAAGTTTAACTTATTTAGTTTTCCAGTGCAGGCAGGTGTAGGTTGGCGGGTTGGCATTATAGTCTATTTTCTTGTGCTCTTGGGGGGGCCAAAGTTTTGAAAGGTTAAGAGATTAGTGATGCATCTGAGGTTGGTTGGGAGTGTGTTCCATAAGAATGGGGCATAGAGTTTGAAGGAGCCAGGTACAGGCTTGGTTGTTGTGCTTCATTCTAGCATGCTGGATTACCAGTGTGGTGGTGTTTGCTTGTCTTGTGGCCAATGTTCCCTCTAATTTTCTGTAGGCCGTGTGTGCATAAAATATCAGCTGTGCAGCTTTTGAAGGAAGGTTTAAATTTTTTGTGCTCCACATAATGACACTCGGAGTTATATACTTAAAAATTTGACTACACGTCAGAATATAGTATGCACACCACATTGATTTTAGTCAAATTAAATGAAAATAGACGATTACTAAATGAAGCGGAAAATTTCTAGTAATTACAATCACAAATGCGGTATTATTTCAGTTAATTTTTATTGAAAGCCATTGTTTCATGTAAATAATTTATGTATGGAAGAAGAGTTCATTCTCAATTTTTCTCTTCGATCTTTCAAATTTACCCAGTCTGAATAAATTTTATCAAGGTCTACTTATCCGCCTTCTTGAAGGTGACTCTTAACACGCATCAGCATTTCCAAATGTTCTAAATGTAAGTGATTCCTTATTTTGGTTTTTAAACTGTTAATCAAGCTGAAACCACACTCACAATCTGCATTAGAAACCAAAAATGTTCCACCAATATCCATCAATTTCGCTAAATCTGCAAAGTGAGCATTCTGAAATGCCAAAGTCACCACATCCGGAAAACTGTTTATCAGTTTGCTTTTTTTTTTCCTGAGACTAAAAACTTGAAGTCATTGTACTGCTGAATGACAATATGTTCCTTCATAAGAAATTGTTTATACTTTAAGCAGAGTAATCGGACATTTTCAATTCCAAATTCATAATCACACTATGCTATTGCTGTCAAGTCAAAAGCAGACCATTCCTCATTTTCATTTTTCAGGAAATCTTTCCCCTAAATGCAGACACAGCGTATTAATGAAAATAAGTGTGGAACCAGTATCCACTGAAACGTCTCCAGGTATCTTGTCGAAGATTTTTAACATCACTCCATTTTGCTGTGTCACCCAAGTATTGCATTCGGATTTTGTTCAGCTTACCCTGTGCAAGATGATATGCTTCCAACGGTGCTGGCCCATGTTTTTGAAATGCCATTGTTAATGAAGCTAGTTCAGATAAAACATCTTTCAAAATTTGCAGTGTTATATGGAATTGATGGTGGTTTAGCTTTTTATAACAGTACTCTGCAATGGGATCATTATTCTTTTCGTCTTCAAAGTATTTTAATAATGGATCATAATTTTGAATAATTGCTTGAAGAGCAAAATGTCTAGATAACCACCGCACTTCGTTCAGAGGTCTAAAAGCAATTGACTCGTATTCAGAAGGATCAGCTAATTCTTTAAATTGTGACCTTTTAGTAGAAGATCGACAAAAGGTTGTGTAAACAGTTCTCATGAAAGTTTCAACTTCATTCCATGATTCAGAGATTCCCAAATCTTCACGATGGGCAACACAATGCTGCTGCACTAAATGCGAAACATTTTTTTTAGCTGCGCAGCAACACCATTTATTCTGCCTGACATGACAGAGGCACCATCCGAAGTAAACATGACCATTTTGTTAAGGTCAAGCTTGTATTTCCCATAGAATTCCCGGAGTGCACTGACTATTGATGCAGCATTGCATGCTTCCAACTGTAGCATCCCACCAAATGAAGTTTTATACAGACATGAATTTATTGGCCGATATTTGAAGTACAGTATTAAGTATTTCTTGACAGAAATGTCTGTGCTTTCATTAGTAGTTAATGTATGATACGCTGCTGATGCAACATCTGCTATGAGCTTATCTTGGACATTGATATTTATAATGTCAAGAAATTCAAACAAACAGTTTTTGCTTCTCCAGCTTTCAGGAATGGTGTTATGTACTTGGACATGTGTTCATTAATATCTTGAACAGAGAGCATGGAAATATTCATCCGAACAGCCAGCAAAACTATCAATTAGAATTTTAATTTCTTCTGGTGTAGAACGCTTCCGTTCATTACTAATTTGCCTTTTCTCTTTTTCAGCGGTGCTCTCAAGCAACAAGTTAAATAATCCTCTTCTTAAATTTTGGATTTTTAGCTCTAAGTTACTTAACACTTTCAGTATGAGTCTTACTAGACAGATGTCGTTTCAAAAAGTCCAGTTTCCACACATCCCAAAATTTGTCACTCAAACTCTCTGATGGTTTTTGCATCTCGGCAGTATAAACAGACTACTCCGTCATCCTCTTCGTAAGTGAATATGTCACGCTGTTGAACGCACGTTTTATCCCAAGATTTCGGTGTCTCCATTTCAACAATTTCTTC
This sequence comes from Ichthyophis bannanicus, assembly GCA_033557465.1. Classification (NCBI taxonomy): domain Eukaryota; kingdom Metazoa; phylum Chordata; class Amphibia; order Gymnophiona; family Ichthyophiidae; genus Ichthyophis; species Ichthyophis bannanicus. The sequence goes on along the minus strand of CM066032.1, from coordinate 1,087,928,429 downwards.
AAGCCATTCAGGCTTAAAAGCTCTGGCCGTTCTCTTATGTTTTGTACCTCTCATCGCTATTGGTTTCGACATTTTAAAAATTAACTTTTTCAGTCCCTGGCGTTTTTCAGATTGGTTGAAACTGATCATCATTACAAGGATGCCTAAATACAGAAATAGTAAGAATAATAAATAACAACAATAAAACATAAAATAATAAATAAATCTAAAAGGCTGGATGAGATTAATTAAAATAACAATAATAAAGGCTCATAAATGAAAACATGTATTCATCAACACCCATTAAAAGAACCATAAAACAAACAAACAAAACCACATCGTGGACAGGTAAAAAACAAATCATCAAATATTAAATATAACAACCACAGAAAACACAGGGCAGTGGATGTAAACTAATAGTTTTTGGCCCTGTTCCTGCACCACATTCATGTTATAAGAAAAAGTTGGTATTAAGAATACATATAAAGGTCAAATGATTAAAATATCTTAAGAGAACATATAACGGATGGATCAACAAGAGACTATACTGTGCTGATGGACTACATATCTCTATCGCAGGGAAAAGAATCCTAAGTGAAAAATTCAAGCAATATGTGGATATGCATTTAAACTAGAAAAAGGGGGTGACGGATGTAGAAGGTCAAGCTCTGGACGTCACCCCCTGCAAAATCAGATTAAAATCAGAAACAGCCACACTTTTAAACCACACATCAAAAACAAGTGGGAATATATAGGCAGAACAAAATCAATGCAAAATACACACAAGCCAGTTAAATGCTGGAAAGCAATGAGCACAAATGCTCGGAGTTTAGCCAACAAAGTTCTGGACCTGGAAGCCCTAATGGTGGAAATGGATTTGGACATTGTGGCCATTACAGAAACATGGCTTAATGAATTGCATGATTGGGATATAGCCATAGCTGGCTATAATCTATTCAGAAGAGACAGAGAAAATGGAAGAGGAGGAGGAGTAGCCTTGTATGTCAAAAGCAATATTAATTCACTCCTTGTGTTAGTCGTTTTCACAGAGGGTAGCTATAAGCAAAGTAATACAAATATCCCTCCAGTGGATTATCTGGGCTATGCATTTCTATTATTGCCCTTCTGGTTCTTAACTATTTATCTTCTTGAGGTCTCAGACTATAACCAGCGCTGGCTACAACGAACAAAGTCCTTAGCCTCAGCACTATATTGCATCAACGACCTCTATCCAGTAGTATATCAATGTATACAGTCTTTTGTTCTATTTTTCTTTACGCTCAAATTGTATTCATCTTAACATTTATATACTCAAATTTTATGCTTAGCATTGGAGATGCCCCGATGTCACCATCCGGGTCCATGCGTGCGTTTCACAGATGTGGGTTTCTTCAGGGGGAATTAAATATCCCAAGCACTCATTCTGATGTCATCTCTAATCCATTAGCGTCGTCGAAATTTTAGGATCCAAGATTGTAGCACTACCAATAAAAAACGGTTACAATTAACTCTGTTGCATGCCACTCATCAGTTCCTGAGGTACTTATTAATGTTTAAGGAATTGCCTGCCAATCTATACGAAGTCAAATTTGGTTACCTTAACACACCATGCTGCTATGCTTTTCTCTCTGAGCTACTCGATCCCAAAAGACGCCGCGCATGCGGGTCTATGGTCCTGCAGACTTTTAAACGGTACTATGACGATTACGTAGCTATTCTACTGTTTGTCTTATTACTATCTTCATATTAATCAAGATGATATAGAATCTCTACAGATACTTATGACAGCTTCGCACGGCGTTTGTCGCGCATATTTATCACGTTTATAACCGCATAGTATTGTCAATATCTGATGGTCAGATTTCACGTGTCTCATATGTAATCTGAGCTGTTGGAGCTGCTAAGCCGCCTCATAGTTTTTCCCAGGACTCAGCTTGCATATTTTAAATCACCTACTAATTGTTCACTTACTATGAGCTCATCAATCAGAAAAATAAGAATGAAAATAATGATAAAAGGAAATATCGATGAATAGCACTGTATCTCGATGGATAAAAACAGAATCCCCAGTGAGGGCGAAACTGTCAAAAACACGCTTCCCATTCAATCATGTTGTTTAAGCCTGCAGGGTGTACTGTGTTCAATTTGTAGATCCATCTTTGTTCACACATGATCAATGTTTGCTGTTGCGATTTCCCTTCTCGACCATTCAATACTCTCTCTAGACAAAAGCATCTAAGCTCCTCAAAAGTGTGTTGCTGTTGGAGACGAGCTACTATCGGGGCCTCTACAGTTTTATATTTCAACCTGCTGCGATGTTCATTCATGCGGATTTTAAAAGATCGTGTAGTTTTCCCGATATAGCGAAGACCACAAGCTGAGTCCTGGGAAAAGCTATTAGGAGGCTTAGCAGCGCCAACAGCTCAGATTACATATAAGACACGTGAAATCTGACCATCACGCACGCACGGACCCGGATGGTGGCATCGGGGCATCTCCAATGCTAAGATGGGGCATCTCCAATGCTAAGATAAGCATAAAATTTGAGTATATAAATGTTAAGATGAATACAATTTGAGCATAAAGAAAAATAGAACAAAAGATTGTATACATTGATATACTACTGGATAGAGGTCGTTGATGCAATATAGTGCTGAGGCTAAGGACTTTGTCCGTTGTAGCCAGCGCTGGTTATAATCTGAGACCTCAAGAAGATAAATAGTTAAGAACCAGAAGGGCAATAATAGAAGTGCATAGCCCAGATAATCCACTGGAGGGATATTTGTATTACTTTGCTTAAAAGCAATATTAAAGCTACTGAAATGCAGGGGGCATGGGGAAAAGAAGAAGCGCTCTGGATTGTGTTGGAAAGCGGAGATTGCACTGTCATCCATACTGCTGTAGTCTACAGACCTCCAACACAAATTGAAGATATAGATAACGAATTGATTATAGATATTGCCACAATAGCCACAAAGGGGGAAGTGATAATATTGGGTGACTTTAATCTACCGGATGTGGATTGGATTACTCCTTCTGCAAATCTGGAAAGAAGCAAAAAAATTGTGTATGCTCTCCAAGATGAGTTAATTAGACAAATGGTGATGGAACCAACCAGGGAAAACTCAACACTGAATTTAGTGCTTAGCAACGGTGATAGCGTGTCAAATGTCTGCGTGAGTGCCCCTGTGAGCAGCAGCAATCATCACATGGTGTAGTTTGAGATAAAAGCCATGGTACAGGCCAATCATAGCAAGCTCAAAGTCCTAAACTTCAAAAACACCGACTTCAATAAAATGGCCGAGTACCTTAAGGAGGAGCTGACAGGGTGGAAGGAGATAAGAAAAGTGGAATTGCAATGGGCTAAACTAAAGGTGGCAATAAATGGGGCAACAGATAAATATGTAAGAAAAGTAAACAAAAACAAGAGGAGGAGAAAACCTGTTTGGTTTTCCAAAGGAGTGGCTGCTCAAAGGCAAAAAACACAGCTTTCGCAAAATTCAAAAGCTCACAAATAGAGGAACACAAATGAATACAGGATCAAACTCAGAGACAAAAAGAGAAATAAGGATAGCAAAATCAAAGGCAGAGGAAAGGATGGCTAAAGATGTTAAGTGTGGCAACAAAACTTTCTTCAGGTATATTCGGGAAAGGAAGAAGATCAGAGGTGGAATTGCAGAACTCAGAAGTGCTGCGAACGGACTCGAGGAAAGTGACATTGAAAAAGCAAAATTGCTAAACGAATGCTTCTGCTCTTTTTTTTTACTAAAGAAAGTCCTGGAGAAGGACCTTCTCTAACTCCCAAATATAAAAATGGGAATGAAGTAGATACCACACCATTCACAGAAGATGAAGTGTTGGAGCAACTTGCAAAACAAAGTGGACAAGGCCATGGGACCGAATGGGATACATCCCAAGATACTGAAAAAGCTCAGAGAGGTTCTTGCAGGGCCATTAAAGGATGTTTTCAACATATCCTTGGAAACAGGAGAGGTTCCTCAGGACTGGAGAATGGCTGCTGTCATACCTCTACACAAAAGTAGTGAGAGGGAAGAAGTGTCAAACTACAGGCCTGTGAGCCTTACTTCGGTGGCGGGAAAAGTAATGGAGGCGCTCCTGAAAGAGCGAATAGTGAACTTTCTCAAAACCAACAGGTTGCAAGACCCAAGGCAACATGGTTTTACCGAAGGACGATCTTGCCATACAAATCTGACTGGGTGACCAGGGAACTAGATCAGGGGCATGCGATGGATGTCATCTACCTGGATTTCAGCAAAGCCTTTGATACTGTTCCTCATAGGAGGCTTATCAATAAACTCAGTAGCTTGGGAACGGATCCCAAGATGGTAAATTGGATCAGAAATTGGTTGACTGACAGACGACAGAAGGTGATGGTACATGGAGCTCACTCAGATGAAGGGAAGGTGATTAGCGGGGTGTCCCAGGGGTCAGTCCTGGGCCTGGCACTGTTCAATGTATTTGTGAGTGATATTGCTGAAAAACTGAATGGAAAAGTCTGTCTTTTTGCAGATGACACGAAAATTTGCAACAGAGTGGACTCCCCCGAGGGAGTGGTTAACATGAGGAAAGACCTACAAAAGCTGGAATACTGGTCTAATGCTTGGCAATTAAGATTTAATGCAAAGAAGTGCGGAGTCTTGCACTTGGGTAGCAAAAATGCAAGGGAAACGTACGTGATAGGGGGCGAGAGATTGGTGTGCACGGATCAGGAGAAAGACCTTGGAAAGATTATTTCTGAAGATCTCAAGGTGGCAAAACAGTGCGACAAGGCGGTGGCAAAAGCCAGGAGGATGTTGGGCTGCATACGAAGAGGAATTACCAGCAGAAAGGAAGAGGTACTTATGCCACTGTACAAGTCACTTGTGAGACCTCACTTGGAATACTGTGTTCAGTTTTGGAGACCATACCTTGCAAAGGATGTAAAAAGACTGGAAACTGTTCAGAGGAAGGTGACCAAAATGATTTGGAGCCTGCGTCAGAAGCCTTATGAGAAGAGACTTGAAGACCTAAATATGTACACTTTGGAGGAGAGGAGGGGCAGGGGAGATATGATCCAGACCTTTAAATACTTAAAGGGAAATAATGAACAAACAAACCTCTTCCAAAGACGGGGAAGCTGTAAAACTAGAGGGCATAACAGAAAGCTGCAGGGTGGTAAATTGAAAGGCAATGTCAGGAAATACTTTTTCACTGAAAGGGTGGTGGATGCTTGGAATGCCCTCCCGATGGAAGTGGTGGGGGCAAACACAGTGACTGAGTTCAAAAGAGCATGGGACAGACACAGTGGATCCCTTTACAGCAACAAGAAAATATCAAAATAAACTGAACCATCTAATTTCTCAACATATAGGGGTGTCCTCCATGGAGTGGTGGGTTCACCTCCTGAGCAGAGACATGGGGAGGAGTGGCCTGCACGGAGCGGCAGGTGCACCTACTCTTGCCATCATACTGCCATCCGTCATTTACTATGTTACTATATAAACCCTCAAATAGTTTATATTAGTATTAACATAATCAAGTAATAAATGAGATAACAAGCGAAGACAAGGATGTGATTAATGACAAAATGGAAGCGCACCTCTGTGTTCCAATATGCAATTGAAACCAATCCATGTCACTAAAGAAAATGGATAAACTATAAACTATGTAAAACCATGATCAACAATGCTAAAACTGCAGCAGTAGAAGGAGTCAGCAGAACTAAGGAACCAATTGTGTATATATGTGTGTGTGTATATATGTGTGTGTGTATATATCTATAGATCTAGATCTAGATATATAGAGATATATAGAGATATAGATATATATATATATATATAGAACTAATATGTGTATTTAAAAAATAAATATAATATAACTTGAGATTATCAACTACAAGTTGAAATAGATCAAGAGAATTGAAACTCAAACTACCAAAAAAACCCTGCTACCTTCTCTCTTTAAACTACTTTTTTTTTTCCTCCCCCCCCCGATGAAAACTAACTTACCCTAATCAAACTAAGCAAATGAAGGTTCTCAGCAGAAATCCTGAAAAAACCACGAAGTCCCCCCTCGAGCCCCCTTCTTGCTCAGTACCGAAGTCTTCAGGAAACAGCCAATCTCCCACACGGCTGCTAGGCCTTCCTCAACCATGTAGCCTGCAGACATGTGCTCAAACACCTACAGAGGCCTTCTGCCTAACACGGCACCTCCCAGCTCCCGAAATTAGCGATCCAGACCGGCAACCCTACCTGCGCTGTCTCTGCCATTGCCTCCGTTCTGCGAAAGGGGCTCCGATGCTGCCTGTCTGCCCTGCGCTCAGCCGTGCTCCCCAGCTTCGGCGACAAGGAGAGGGCCTGGAATCGCCTCCGGCTCAATGCAGACCACGCGGACGACCAGGGCAGGGAATGTGAAGCCACGTGGCTGGCTGGCGGTGCCTCAGACAGCCTCCTCTGCCCCCCTCCTCCTAGTCCTAGGCTCTTTCCTGTCCTCCTATTGGTCGAGGTTGGACTCATGACTCGTGTCATGTGTGAGAGGAGAAGAGGACTCAGAAGTGACGTCACGTGACATGAAAAATGGCACGTAGATCGCCGGTGCGTCCGCAGCACCGCATGGTCTTAACATCCAAGATTTGAAATGAAATGAATGAAGTGAAAAAAGCCAAAGCGGACCCTTGTGAGCTCTGTTTTAATTTGTGTGCGCTTGCTCGGAGAGGTATGTGCGCGCGCACACGTGCACAGCTTAGAGGGAACAGTGCTTGTGGCTCTGTAGGAGTTGAACTCTTGGAGACGTTTGCGTAGGTGGGATGACTCTTGGTGTATAGCTTTGAGTGAGGAGCAGTTTTGTATTTGATGCAGCTTTCTAGGGGGAGCCAGTGGAGCTGTTTCAAGATAGGTGTAATGTGGTCATATTTCGTTGCTTCCTGGATGAATTGTGCTATTGTTTGCAGGACTGTGCGTAGGGGAAGGAGTGATCAACGGGGGAGTCCCTGGTATATGGCATTACAGTAGTCGTGGTGGGAGAATGTCATGGCCTAATATACTGTACGGAAGTCTCATGGATCCAGTAGAGGACTGAGACGTAGGTTTTTTGCCTTAAAGTATATTACTTTTGTGTTTTGGCTATTTGTTGTTCAGATGATAAGGTTTGGTCCGAGGTGCTGCCCAGGTATTTTATCTGTGGTTGTACTTATCTCCAGGAACAAGCAGGAATGAGTCTTCACATATGGGTACGTCGGTACCGACGGAGTCTGTGCGGGAACGCTCCCCAGCATCCAATAGGAAAGCTTTTGGGAGCATCCCACCACACCTGCGTGCTGCCTTCCCGCCTTTCCCAACTGCCTCATCAGTTTTCGTTTTTCCGCAGAGCCGGCAGGACGTTCTCCTGTCACCGCAGAAAATTCTTCTTTTGTTTTTTGTTATCTCCAGGAACAAGCAGGAATGCCTCACATATGGGTACGTCGGTACCGACGGAGCCTGCGCGGGAACGCTCCCCAGCTTCCCAGAAGGAAAGCTTTTGGGAGCATCCCACAGCGCCTGCGTGCTGCCTTCCCGCCTTTCCTAACCAACTCTCCTCAGTTGTTCTTTTCTGCGGAGCCAGCAGGTGGTGTTCCTGTCACCGCTGAAGAAGTTCTTTATTTTAATTTATTTCTTTGGTCGCGTGTCTGCCTTCCCCGACGCCGGACCGGTACCGCCGGTCTTTTCTTTTCTTTTCTTTTTTAAAAAAAAAATTATTTTTTTTCCCTCACTTGGTGTATTTTTCTTCTTAGGCCTCCAGGCCCACAAAAAAAATTTCCCTCATGGAAAAACCAGCCTCTGGGTTCAAAAAATGCACTAAGTGTAGCGGTACAATTTCTGCTACAGATACCCATGAATGGTGTCTTAAATGTTGGGGTCCTGAACACTCCATTCCGGATTGCCAGTCCTGCTCTCTAATGTCTAAACGAGGGTTACAGAACCGAGCAGCTAAGCTCCATGTGCTGTTTCCCACGGATGCACCGGCGGTGGCATCGACATCTTCCAGGTCTTCCTCTCCTGATGGGTCTCAGGTAACCAAACATAATCATAGCAGGTCCTCGAAGGGCAAATCTCCCTCTAAGCATCGAGATGCCTCCGGGCTTGCCCTCGAGGATCCTGCCCCAGCCAAACAACCCTGGCGGGAAGCTCCGGCTTCCAAAGCTCCTCCTATGGGGTTACAGGTTGACATCGATGGCACGGCCTCGACCAATCACCTGTTAGACTGCTCTGGGGTACCGGCACTTTCTCCCGGTACCGACATCCAGGCAGTCGTGGCGTCCATGGATCACACTGTTCAATCCATGCAGCAGGCTATAATGGCTTTTATTAAAGCTGCGACGCCGACGGTACCGCAACGAGTTCCGTTGTCGGTACCGGTGCCGATACCGGTACCGACTGCATCGACATTGGCCAGGATACAGACTCCGGTTCCTTGTCCAGGGCTATTTCTCGGTACCGATCCGGTACCGGGGACGCCCGATGCCGGTACCGATCGATACACGTATCGATCGTTGGAAGCGGACAGACGATACTTCGATTCCTCTGATGATTCTGATTCATCAGATGAGTCTCCTGAAGTATCCATTACCCTTCCTGAGGAGCCTACTTCTCCAAAAAGGAGAATGTCTCCTCCAGAGGATTTGTCCTTTCAAGACTTCATAATAGAAGTGGCTAAAGGACTCTCTATTTCAGTAACCTCTGAAGCAGAGCCTAGAGCAAAAAAATTAGATATTTTAGGATACTCTAAGGCTCCCAGAGAGGCAGTCACCTTGCCAATTCATGAAATTCTTCATGAACTTATGATTGACTTATGGGAGACTCCTCTCACCCTTTCTCCTCATTCTCGCAGATTGGACACTATGTACCGTGTCCCTCCTTGTCCTGGATTTCAGAAAACTCAGCTTCCTCACCACTCCATTGTGGTGCAGTCAGCTATGAAAAGGATAAAGAGTACCAAAAGACACTCTTCTGCTCCTCCAGGAAGAGAATGCAGGACCTTGGATGCTTTAGGTAGGAAAATCTTCCAAGCCAGCATGCTTATTGCCAGAATCAACTCATATAGCCTTTATATGGGTATGTTTCTAAAGGAAGTTGCACAAAAGCTGCACAACTTTCTCCCTTTTCTTCCTGAGGATAAAAGGGATGAGTTCCTCCTTTGGCTTAAGCATACTCAAACTAAAACTATATGTGGTCTTTTCGGAGCTGTATATAAGCTGATATAAGTAAATTGCTCCACTCCAACTTACTACTAAATCTGAGGTGTTCATAGGATCATTCCTCATCCAACTTTTAGTACCCAATTTGTAGTCTCAGATTAACACGGCACTGATTATCACAGGAATCAATGAAAATCAACGTGCCTAGAAAACATCAATGACTACTGGACTTTTTTTCTTTTTTTGTGATGCTGACTCACCCCCTTTATCTTCCCTTGTGACAAAATATATATATATCCGTATTGGTTAATATTTTAGAATACCAATTCTCCTCCTTGATCACAACTATGTTGTTTTTTTCAAAATATATATATATTCGTGTTAATGAACTTATCTTTTTATGTTGACTCTTCTTATACTTGAAAATGCTAATTCTTCTCCTTGGCGAAATGCACTGATTTGTGTTTACTCAACGCCCCATTTGGCGCCTATGCGTTTCACTCTCTTATGAAAGTTTCATCAGGAGATCTGTGTAGAAGCAAAAATAGCATTATAGATAAAAAGACAAAAATCCACTTAAATTAGCAAGTTGTTTTTCAAAACCTAATGTTAAGCATACTCAAGACATTTCAAAGTTTTCCAACAGGGCAGCCTTTGACTCCTTTGAAGGTGCCAGCAGAGCCTCAGGCATTGCCATAGCTGCTCGCAGAATTGCTTGGCTCCAGGCTTCTGATCTAGAGCCCTGGGTTCAGGATGGCTTAGGAAATCTGCCCTGTACGGGTGAAAATCTCTTTGGCAAAGAGTGGCAAATAAAAGCCACTCAAATGGATGCAGAGAATTCTGCTCTGGATAGACTTTCCAAGTCGACCTCCATTCCAGCCAAGAAAAAACCTTTCAAAAAGCCTTTTTACAAAAGGAGCAGATTTCCTTCCACTTCTGGCCAACAATCTTCTACAGGTCGCTTTGCTACTAAGCGTCAGCAACCTAAACAGGCCAGGCCTAAACCTGCAGGGACTGCTACAACCCAGCAGTCCCAACCCCCTCAGGGTTTTTGACTTGATACTAGAGAACTTAACCTTTCTGGCTCTACAACAGCCAGAACCTCTCACCATTCCAGGAAGGTTAGCTCATTTTGCTCCCAGATGGGAGCAAATCACATCAGAGCAGTGGACCCTCTCCATCATAAGAGAGGGCTACAAACTTCATTTCTCAGACCTTCCTCCCTACACCATGGTGAGACACTTCAATTCTCCCACATCTCTCCTCGACCTTCTGGATCAGGAGGTAACTACCCTTCTGCCCCAGAGGGCCATAGAAGAAGTTCCTCTTCTTCAACAGGGGTCAGGGTTTTACTCCCCCTATTTTCTCATTCCAAAGAAAACAGGGGGATACAGACCCATTCTAGATCTCAGAGAATTGAACAAATTCCTATGCAAGGAGAAGTTCAAGATGCTTTCTCTAGGCACTCTCCTCCCATACCTGCAGAGTCCGGATTGGCTTTGTTCTCTAGATCTCAAGGATGCGTACACTCATGTCCTCATCCATCCATCTCACAGAAAATTCCTACGTTTTCTGTTCCAGGGAAAACATTACCAATACAGAGTGCTTCCTTTCAGTCTAGCCTCTGCTCCAAGAGTGTTCACCAAATGCATGGCAATAGTTGCTGCATTTCTACGCACTCTGGGAATATTTGTCTTCCCATATCTGGACGACTGGCTCATCCGAGCTCCAACCCAGTCGGGAGCTCAGATCTCCCTGAACCGCACCAGGCGCATTCTGCAATACCTGGGACTTGTGGTAAACCTCCCAAAGTCCCAGCTCACCCCTACTCAGTCCCTGGAATTCATAGGGGCCTGGTTGGACACCACTTCTGCAAGGGCCTACCTTCCTCAGGCCTGTTGTCAACGTCTAGTGCAGTTAGCCTCCCAGATTCAGTCAAAGAGCCACTTAACTGCCAGGGAGATGCTACAGCTGCTAGGCCATATGGCTTCCACAGTACATGTGGTACCCTATGCTCGCCTACACATGAGAGCAGCTCAATGGACTTTGTCCACCCAGTGGACTCAAGCTTCAGGAGCTCTCTCAGACCAAATAGCAACCTCCAACCGTCTCTTTTGGTCTCTCCAATGGTGGATGTCCACTCAAAATCTGTTGCTGGGGTCCCCCTTCCAACCTTTGTTACCCCAAGCAACCCTCACAACAGATGCCTCCCAAACAGGTTGGGGAGCTCATCTACAAGACTTCTCCACCCAAGGCACTTGGTCCCCACAGGAGACCTCTCTTCATATCAACCACTTGGAACTTCGAGCAGTGTACCTAGCTCTCAAGGTCTTTCATACCCTCCTCAGCTGCAAGACAGTCCTCATTCATACGGACAATCAAGTAGCCATGTTTTACATAAACAAGCAAGGAGGAACTGTCTCTCTGTCGCTTTGCAACGAAGCTCTAAGATTATGCCAGAGAGCATCAAATCCATCTCCTGGCAGTATACCTCCCAGGAATCCAAAACTCTTGGGCAGACAGACTCAGTCGAGTTCTGCTCCCACACGAATGGTCCCTGCACATGGATCAGGTACTCAGAATCTTCCAAGAATGGGGAACCCCGGATATAGACCTCTTTGCAAGTCCGTGGAATGCCAAACTTCCCCGGTTCTGTTCCAGAATTCCGTGTCAGGGAGTTCAGGCCAGGGATGCCTTCCTCCTTCATTGGGGTCAGGGCTTCCTGTATGCCTTTCCACCCATTCCTTTGATTCCCAAGACTCTGTTCAAACTCCAGAGGGATCAAGGATCTATGATCCTCATAGCTCCACGCTGGCCACGCCAAGTATGGTACCCTCTACTTCTGCATCTCTCCCAAGCCCCCTCCCTGGACTTGGGAGCTGCGCCAGACCTTCTGTCCCAGGAGGAAGGGACTTTGTGGCATCCAAACCCCAAGTCCCTTCACCTCAGAGCTTGGTTACTGAAGGCCTAGACCTTCAAGACTTCAATCTTTCTCAGCAAGTGAAGGATGTCCTCCATGCTTCCAGAAAACCTTCCACTAGGCGTTCCTATGCTTTTAAGTGGAAGAGATTTTCCATTTGGTGTGCTCAAAAGGGTCTTGACCCTCTGGCACTTCCTGTGAATTCTCTATTGGAATATCTCCTGCATCTCTCCAATGCAGGCCTTAAAACGAATTCAGTAAGGGTCCATTTGAGTGCTATTGCAGCATCCCTTAAGCCTCTCAATGGACAACCTATTTCCTCTCATCCTCTTATTGCAAGATTCATGAGAGGCCTAACTTTAACTAAACCTCCCATTCGACCTCCTCTGGTGGCATGGGACTTAAACTTGGTTCTTGGTCAGCTTATGAAGCCACCTTTTGAACCCTTAGCCACTACCTCCTTGAAATTCCTTTCCTGGAAGGTTATTTTCCTTATTGCAATCACTTTTGCTCGCCGCATCAGTGAACTGCAGGCCTTAGTGGCTAATCCACCTTATACAAGGTTCCATCATGATAAGGTAGTCCTTAGGACAAATCCTCACTTTATGCCTAAAGTGGTCTCACCTTTTCATCTTAATCAAGAGGTATATTTACCTGTCTTTTTTCCAGCTCCTCATGCATCCAGTGCAGAGAGGAACCTTCATACTCTAGATTGTAAACGAGCTCTTGCTTTTTACTTACACAGGACACAGCAACATAGAAAGTCTTCCCAGCTTTTTGTTGCTTTTGATCCTTCTCATTTAGGACTTCCAGTCTCTAAAAGAACACTGTCCAATTGGATGGCTCAGTGTATTTCTTTTGCTTACCAGAGTAAGAACCTTTCTCTGGAGGGCCATGTCACAGCTCACAATGTGAGGGCCATGGCCACCTCTATGGCTCATCTTCATTCTGTGTCCATCGACCAGATCTGTCGAGCAGCCACCTGGGCCTCGGTTCATACCTTCACAGCCCATTACTGTTTGGACAAGGACTCCCACCGGGATGCCTTGTTTGGTCAGGCTGTCCTCAGACACCTGTTCCATTCTTGAACAACTCCTGCCCTCCTTCCCTAAATGGATGCCTGAGATCCATAGGAAGACGAGGAACCCTTCAGGGTCTCATACCCTTGGGGATCTCCCAGGCATCTTAGCTAGGGAGTCCCCATATGTGAGGACTCATTCCTGCTTGTTCCTGGAGATAGCAGTGTTACTTACCTGTAACAGGTGATCTCTGGGAACAGCAGGAATTAGTCCTCACAACTCTCCCACCTCCCCTAGGAGTTGTATCTCTCTCTGTCTTTCCTTTCCTCTCTCTCTCTATTGTCTCAGCTTTAAACTTGAACTGAGGAGAGTTGGTTAGGAAAGGTGGGAAGGCAGCGCACAGGCGCTGTGGGATGCTCCCAAAAGCTTTCCTTCTGGGAAGCTGGGGAGCGTTCCCGCGCAGGCTCCGTCGGTACCGACGTACCCATATGTGAGGACTAATTCCTGCTGTTCCCAGAGATCACCTGTTACAGGTAAGTAACTGTGCTTTCTTGTGGTCGCGTCTGCCTTCCCCGACGCCACCGGTACCGCCCGTGTTTTTTTTTTTGTTTTTTTTTTCTTGTAAAATTTCCTTTCTAAGGAATAATTTTTTGCTTTGTTAGTGCCTGACGGGTTTTCGGCCTGCTGGGCCTACTCACTTTCCTTCATGGAAGCGCCAGCCACTATCCCCAAGAAATGTTCAAACTGTGGCGGTACAAAATTGATTTTAGACACTCATAATTGGTGTCTACCCTGCTTGGGTCCTGATCACTATCCGCTGGAGTGCCCCTCCTGCAACAGTATAGTCGGAAGAAGTCTTCAGCATCGAGTTCACCTCGATACGTGGTCCCTATTAACCTTCAGGGCACCGGCCGCACTTTCTTCTTCACAAGATCAGGTAACCCAAAAACAGTCTGTTAAGGCTAGCCAGTCCTCGAGTGGTAGATATCATGCACAGCATAGAGATGCCTCTGGGCTTGCCCTCGAGGACACTTTGGCTTTAAAACCCTGGTGGGAGTCTTCGGCCTCCAAATCCTTTATGGAGTTTCAGGTTGTTCCTGGGGTTCACCCCTCACCGAACATACCTGAGCCATGCTCGGTGGTGGCATCCGCTTTGAGCGGTACTGATACCCCGGCATCGGCAATGGTGTTGGATGAAACATTCCTCACCAAGGATCGCAGTCTGGCGCCCTCTGTTCCTTCGGGCCCGTTAGAGACACTACAGACCGATCTTCCAGTATCGGTATTGATCCCGGTACCGGTACTGGTACCGACGTCGGTACCCTCCAGATGTGCATCGATAGACTCGCTTCTTTCGATGCCGAGTCTGGAATCGATCTCTAGTCTGGAGGACTGTGTACCGACTCGCCTTGGTACCGACACCCAACGGTACCAAAGACACGGTTCCGATGATCCAGGTCAGGCACTCTCGGTTACTTCGGTACCGCTAGAGCTGTCACCGACTGGTCTTCATGTATCGCTATCGGATACGGTACCGGACTCTGTACCGGTATTGACATTAGCATCGCTGTCGGTACCTTCCATGCTTGTTTCAACAGGCTCGCTTCCTTCTATACCAAGTTTGGAGTCGATACCTAGCTTGGACGATACACTACCGACTGGTTGCAGTACCGACTTCCAGCGGTACCGATGACCATCCTTTATGGATAATCTGATGCTGCACCCTTTAAAGTCTTCTATTACAGTGAATTGGGATGAATCCAAGGGTGCCAACGCTAGTTCTTCAACAGATCCAGCCTTTACTCCTCTTGGTAGAGCACTCCCCTCTGGGGAATTTTCTTTTCAAGCATTTCTGCTTGATATGGCAAAGTTACTTGCCATTTCTATACCTGGTCAAGATCCTGCACCAGGGGATCCAGAGCCTCTGCATATCCCCTGGACTCCAAAGGAGGTCATCATGCTTCCTTTGCATCAGACTTTGCAGGATCTCCTCTTTTGGATGTGGGAAACTCCTTTAACGGTATCCCCACCTTCTAGGGCCACTGATCTTTTATACAAGGTGCCCCCTTTTCCAGGTTTTCAAAAGACTCAACTTCCTCATCTTTCCATTGTTGTAGAATCAGCAATGAGGCGTCTTAAGAGTACTAAAAAGCACTCTTCTTATCCGCCAGGTCGTGAGTCTAAGGCTTTAGTTGCCTTTGGACGACAAACCTTCCAGGCATCCATGCTTTCAGCAAGAATTCTCTCATATATTTTCTATATGGGATTATCTCTTGAAGAAGTCACAAAGAATTTACTACTTTTGACCCCTTTTCTTCAAGAGCCCAAAAGAGCAGACTATTCCTTATTGGTTAGTCATGCTCAAAATATTTCTAGCTTCCTTACTCGTGCCTCACTAGACTCCTTTGAGTCTGTTAGCAGAATTTCTGCTATAGCTATAGGGGCACGACGTAAGGCCTGGCTCCAAGTTTCAGACTTGGACAAATGGGTGCAAGAAAGACTGGGAAATACTTCTTGCACTGGAGAGAATCTCTTTAACAAGGAGTCTTTATTCCAAGCTGCTCAGTTAACCACTGACATTGCTGCTTTCAGAGGCTTGTCTACGCCTTCCTCTTTCCCAGTTTGTAGGAAATCTCCTAACAAACTTTCTTCCCCTAGGGGGAAAAAGTTTTATCCATCTTCTACCCATCCTACAGATGTTCCCAGGCAAGGGAAACATCAGGCCAGGCTAAAGAAACCACAACCTCAATTGGTTCAGCAAACCCAGCAGCCGCAGGGTTTCTGATAGATTATAATTACATCTCTTGTTTGGGGGATGAACTTTGTAGTCTGCTTCTTTTCATTTGAAGCATCTACACTAATTTCATCCTAAATTCTCATGGATCTCTTTTCATGAGACATCTTTTCTTTTTGCTCTAAGAGCTCTTGAGATGATCATGTCTATAGTTCACAGGTTTCTTCTCTTCCTCCTACTGGGGAAAAGAGGTATAACAACTATCAATAAGACAGTTTTCCTTGTACTAGCATGTATCATCTTACCTTTTCAAGGACTTACTACATCGTAAGTCTCCTTCAACTCTGTCTTACCTACCCTTTTACTAAAACATTTGGTTTTTAAGAGTGGTTCCATTTAACTGGTAAGCCCCTATGGTTCTCTACCTATTCCACTAAGGGGTTTCCTTTTCAAAGCTGTCTCCCCTTTTTACAATCTTACTTTAGGGCAGCTTCTCAGACAATAAGGAAGTCTTGCCACTTCTACTTATGTCTGTTCCTTCTTTTTCCAATCTAGGAAAAAAAAAAAAAAGATTTTTTTCCGCTGCCCTGGTAATAGCTGCATATGCGGCAGCTCCTAGTGGTTAAACCACTGGTTCTGTTCACCACTCAACCAGGGTTTGTCCTCCACTAGCAATCCTTTATGGCCTGGGTAGTACGCCCAAAACAGGTTATCAACCTTTTTTGGAAACCCTATCATCACAGGCCTGGTTGGTTTGACTACTATTCTTCGCCATCTCCAATTCCCTTGTTTTTGGAAGAATAGTTTGTTACCCACTGGCTTTTAAGCAGCCAGTTTTTTCTTCTAACCAACCTGCAACATGCTCTCTGCAACTCTACGGAGTAGCTTTGCACTATGGGCCCTTGCTAGAGAGCATTAGTATCTTGCCTAGCAGATAATTCCAGATGGTTAGGAGGGGTTCACCCAGTCATGCCCTCATGACTGGTAGGTGTTCCCTACCTTTACCATCTCCTCTAAAGTCTCCTTTCAAAACAAAGGACACAGGCCTTACATCACGTGCAAACTTAAAGAATTGCCCAATTGCCCTGGCTTGGTCCACATCTCCTTTGGACTTCTTCACCAGGGATAGCTTTCTTTTCGTGGCAGCTGCAGGACGCATGATACCCATCTTGCCCTCATAGGCGGGTCAATATGGTATTTCATTCCATTAGCGTCTTCTATCCAGTTACCATACTAGACTTCTAGAGGGATCTGAACTTGCTGCCTGCAGACTGAAGTTATCCTCTGCACTTTTTACGTAGGCCATCCTGGTTATTCAAGAGCTAGAATTCTTAAAAGATTCTAGACTGCTCCTTGTCAGAGAGAGCTTTCCTCTGACTCTGTCACTCATAACCAGGGAGAAGATTCTCTATGCATCTATTCAAGCAGGTATTCCCCCTCTTGTTATTAGATGAATCTTTCTCTTTCCCCATATTCCTATGGGGATATAGTTGTATAGGCATGTCTCTATCTACATATATGGAGACATCTGTCTATATGTTTATATGTGTGTGTATATGTGTATATATATATGTGTATATGTGTATATGTGTGTATGTATATGTGTATATGTGTGTATATATATGTGTATATGTGTGTATATATATGTATATGTTTATCTTTATGCCCATGTATATCTCTGTATATGTATCCACATATATATGAAAATATACATATATAAGAATATATCTCTTTTCGGTAGATATGTATCTACATACGTATCTATCTGTTTAGGTTCATATATCTATATATTCCTATATGACTCTAACAGATGGGCTCTACCCCTATCAATGCTGTGCCAGCATGCTTAGGGTTCTACACATACAACCACTCCCTGTGGTAATTAGTAAATTTCTTACCATACCCTTTCAGGGTTAGGTACCTCTGAAGCTCTCCATGTACCTTTTTTCTTTCCTAATTGACCTCATTTAGGAAAGACATTGCGGATCTTCAGCAAATCTGATTGAGTTCTTTGACTGGGTGACCAGAGAACTAGATCAAAGGCATGTGATGAATGTGATCTACCTAGATTTCAGTAAAGCCTTTGATACTGTTCCTCATAGGAGACTTATCAATAAACTGAACAGCTTGGGGATGGGTCCCAAGGTGGTGAACTGAAATTGGTTGACTGAAAGACGACATAAGGTGATGGTAAACAGAACTCACTTGGATGAAAGGAAGGTGATTAGCGGTGTGCCCCAGGGTTTGATCCTGGGACTGGTACTGTTCAATGTATTTGTGAGTGATATTGCTGAAGGACTGAATGGAAGTGTCTGTCTTTTTTGCAGATGATATGAAATTTTGCAACAGAGTAGACTCCCCTGAGGGAGTGGAGAACATGAGGAAAGATCTACAAAAGCTGGAAGAATGGTCTAATGCTTGGCAGTTAAGATTTAATGTGACAGTGCAGTATCATGCACTTGGGAAACAGAAATCCAAGGGAATTGTATGCAATAGGTGCGAGAGGCAGGTGTGCACGGACTAGGAGAAGGACCGCGGAGTGATTGTTTCTGAGGATCTCAAGATGGTGAAACAGTGTGACAAGGCGGTGGCAAAAGCCAGAAGGATGCTGGGTTGCATACAGAGAGGAATTACCATCAGAAAGGAAGAGGTACTAATGCCACTGTACAAGTTGCTGGTGAGGCCTCACTTGGAATATTGTGTTCAGTTTTGGAGACCATAGCTCGCAAAGGACATAAAAAGGCTGGAAACATTTCAGAGGAAGGCGACCAAAATGATTTGGAGCCTGCGGCAGAAGACTTATGAGAAGAGACTTGAAGACTTAAATATGTGCATTCTGGAGGAGAGGAGGGACAGGAGAGAGAGGATTCAGACCTTTAAATACTTAGAGTAATGACCAAACAAACCTCTTCCAAAGATGTGGAAGCTGTAAAACTAGAAGGCATAACATGAAGCTGCAAGGGGGTAAGCTGAAAGGCAATGTCAGGAAATACTTTTTCATTGAAAGGGTGGTGGATGCTTTGAATGCCTTCCTGAAGGAAGTGGTGGGGGCAAATACAGTGCCAGAATTCAAAATGGCATGAGACAGACACAGTGGATCCATTTATAGCAACAGGATAAAATCAAAACAAACATAATTATCTCTTATATCTCAGTAAATAGAGGTGACCTACATGGAGCAGTGGGTACAGCCCTAAACAAAGGAATGGGTAGGGGTGACCTGCACGGAGCGGCAGGTGCACCTACTCTTCCCGCCTTGCTGGGCAGACTAGATGGACCATACTGTTCTTTATCTGCCATCATATACTATGTTACTATGTTGAACTCTTCAATTTCTTTTTGAAGAATGCTTCCTCCCCCCCTCCCCCCCGCCACATGTCGTCTTCTTCCTAGCAACCCACATCAGAAAGCAACCTCTTAACGCAGCTTTGTAGTGAGAGGGCATGTGTGTACATCTGTACCTCAACGATTGGCTCATCTGGGGCAAATCCCACTTGGATGATTTGCCCAAGTGGTTCAGTTTCTGTAGAATCTTGGTTGGGTAATCAACCACAGCAAAAGTCATCTGGGACCCTTTCCGTCCTTAGAGTATCTTAAACACCTGTGCGGGCAGGGTCTTTCTGACAGCCAAGAGAACGGCCAAATTGTTAGCTCAGCTGTTGGCCTTCCAGTGACAGCATGCACCCAAGGTTTGAGATTATCTTCAGTTATTGGGCTTGATGGTGAACCATGATAGCACCTTGGGCACAGGCTCCTATGAGGCTGTTCCAGAAGGGTTTATTATCTCAGTGGTCGCCTTGCACACAGGACTTCAAAATTAGACTTTCCCTCTTCCCAGCAGTGGCAAGCAGTATATGCCAGCCCTCCATCTTGAAGAAAGACATGCCCCTGGAGAGTCCTTTGTGGCTCCTCATGACATCAGATGCCAGCCTTTCAGGCTGGGGTGCTCATTGCTTTGGATGACCAGCTCAAGGCCCATGGAGCAGGCGTGAATCGATGTAGTCCAATTGCTTCAAAGTCCGGGCCATGTCTGCATGCGTTTCCTCTGCTGCTGCTCTTTGGATATGCTATTCATTGCATAGAAAACTACCCTGACCTTTTGAATCTGGTTGCACTGGCCTGGCTGTGGAGATCCTGGTTTGAGCATTTCATTTGACTTTTGGCTGGACATCCCTTATGCTTTCTGCTGGAGGGGATCTGCTGTGTCGGTGGCCAACCCAGCTCCCTTCTTGACCCTTGAGAGGCAGTGTCTAAGGCATAAAGGCCATTCTTCTGCAGTTTATCTCCATGCTCTTGAAGGCAAAACACAGCTTTACCTGCCTGTCATTTGTGTGCATCTCTTGCCTCTTTGAGGACTGGTGATGCAAGCATGACCTGGCTCCTAAGAAAGCAGATATGCAGTCACTGCTTTTTTTCCTTCAAGGGGGTTTTGACAAGGGACTGGCTCTGTTCCCTGAAGGTGCAAATAGCTTCTCACCTGAATATTGCCCGTTTGGGGAGTGTGGCATTTTACATCCTGCCTGTAGTCTATTATGCCACATTGGAACTTGGGTTTAGTTCTTTGAGCTCTGACATTGGTGCCTTTCATGCTTCTAAAATGAGCTATGCTTAAGGATTTTTCCCTCAACACCACCTTTCTAGTCACAATCTGCTTGGTACGTCTCATCTCCAAGTTGCAGGCTCTCTTTTGTAGAGACCTTTATTTGACCTTCTCAAGAGGCTTTTTCCATCCATTCAGTCCTAATCCTTTTACCCAAAGTAGTTTCTGCCTTTTAAGTCAACTAAGTGGTTTCTCTCTCTCATCCTTTTCTGCAGCACAGTATAAGGGGAAAGGCAGGGATCTGCACTTCCTTGATGTACGGAGGGTAGCTCTCGGATACTTCAAGATCATTGACTCTCTTTGCTGGTCTGACAGGTTTTTTTTGTTTTGTTTATTTGCCTTTACACGGGTCTGCATGTAGGTGAATCAACCTCTAAAGCAACTTTAAGTTGCCAGATAAAGAAGGCTGTAGCCTTGGCCTATTTCTTTAAAAATTGGCCTGTTACAGAGGGATTAATGGCTTGCTCCACGTGGGCACAGGCTTTGTCCTAGGCGGAGTTCGGTCAGACCAATTTACATTTGTCAGGTAGCATCATGGTTGTCTAACCATTACCAATTGGATATCCAAACCAGGATAGACATGGCATTTGGTGCAGAGGTCTTAAAAGCAGCTGTCTTCTCTCCCCCCCCCCCCCCACCACATAGTTCTATTGTTTTGCTCCTTGCTTTCAAGAAGGTATATTGGTCTGGGGCTTCTTTCCATTGTTTATGGGCCTTTTCATTTGGGCAGACTATGTGTTGCTATGGCATAACCCTGGATATTCAATGTCTGGGTCATATGCGTCCCCGGCATTGGATATCTGGGTTTGCCACACATGCCCAGAATCCGCAGTAACTAACCAAGCAGCAGCATTATTGTATATTGCCCAGTTAGCTGCTGCGGCTAAAAGATAGGCGAGGGATTTTCTCTCATATCTTTTAGTTGCTAGTCCTTAACTGGGCAGCATTAGACTGTCGCCTCCTCTGCTCCTTCCCGAAATGCCCCGATGCTAAGCGTTTAGCATCGGGGCGTGTAAGGAAGATAATCGCGGATATTCAGTGGTACTAACCGTGTTAGTGCCATTGAATATCCCGATTAGAGGCATTTACATGGTTTACTGGGCTGCAAATTGTATAAATGCCTTTTGCATATTGAGCCCTTAGTTTCTAATGCTGAAGTATGTCCCTAGCTTCACCAGTATAGGTACAAGTGATGATGTCATTAGAAGCTTCTAGTGGTTTATCTGTGCGTTCATCTGCTGTCAGGGGAACGCACCTGATGATTTCTTTCTATGGAGTCCTGCTAGATCAGTCCAGACCAGTGGGTTAAGTAGAATTTCACCTTGAGGTCTCTTTCCACCAATAATTTCTCTTGTATTTTCCATTACAACCATTGCCCCAGACCTTCCGAAAAAAAGGACTTGAGCATTGTTGGAGCCATAGGTTTTTCAATAAGGGCACCTCACCTCAAAGGAACAAAACTCTCCATTCTTTATCCTTTTCTTTTGCCTGGACCAGAAAGGGGAAATCCTTTCTAATCAAAATCGGCACACACTCCTTCTTATTTCCCACTCTTGGACCTCCAAAAGCATTGTGTGTGCAACTTATTCCTCAATAATCCTTCCTCCTTGTTTCTGACGCATGTGAATCTCTTGGATATATGCTATGCTTCAATCTAAGCTCATAATTTCTTTAAGTAATCATGTTTTCTGAGCTGAGTCGAGACCGTCTGATATTTAAGTTCCAACTTTCAAGTTAGATTCCTTAATATGACACTAAATGCACAATGTAGGATGAGCCCTTTTATTGAAGCACACTCCTAACCTACCCCATTAACCCACAGACACCTCTGCTGCGCCATCCTATCATGAGGAAGTAAGGCTCAAGCTGCATCTGGACCTGTTCCTTTAATCACTTGCTCATGTTTCACACACTGTTCGTCTTGCTTATTACTTAGCCATATTGTCCAAACCGCCCCCCCCCCCCCCCCAAAATACACACACAATGAAACTGATAAAGAAGCTATTAATATAGCTTTGATATTAAAGTCCAGTTAACTCAGTCCTTTGTAGATCGTTTGCTTGAACCAGGTTAGCCCCTTTATTTTAAGACATGTCAAGTGGCGGAATGTTCCTCCTGGGCATTGGTATTTTCCTCTAACCCGTTGGATAGCTGATGCAGTCATTTCCCTTTCTCAGAAACCCTTTATTACTTCAGTGATTCAGTAGATGTTTTATGCTGCTGTGCTGATAGCACTTTACTCATTGGCAAAGTCGAGGAATCCTCCTTTCTAAGCTGCCCTCAAGCTTCCTCTGCCATGCACATGCTCTTTAACAGCTCCATGGCGTGGAGTTCAAACTGGAGAGTGAATGAAAGAAGACAACCACTTGAACAATGTATGTTCTCTTTTGTCACCACCTTAATTTTCCTACACTGCTGCAGTATTAGTGTTGATAGATCATTAAAGAACTCAGGTTCACAATTATTCTACTTATTGGTACCTTTCGTGCTGGTTTGATGCATGAAAGCCTCTTTAACTACATATCTGCTCATACATGCAGTAATATGTCTGTCCCCTCTTGACTGGCTAGGTGTGCTTTCAAGAGAGGGTTGAGACTTGTGAGATTATATGTATTTTCTGCCACTCTGAAAGAGATGAGGAGCTGTTAGTTTCCCTAGTTTTCTCAGTATCTGGTGCAAAATAGCATGCAAATGCTCAAAAATCCAATCCAGGCTGAGGAATAGTTAAAATGTTTAGCCAGGAGAGTAGCAGGGGGAGGGTGATATCGTTTACATGGGTAACTTGCTTAAAGATACTAAGATCTTTCCATTCTACATTACAGCTTTCCTGACTCGTTGGTAGCCCTACACACACTCATGACAGTCATATTATACACAGCTCTTGACACCACTGCATACAAGCATGCACACCCATCTCACGCACACAATCTCCCCCTACTCTGACATACCATGTTCATATAAACAGCTACTGTATATTCTGCCCATGGAGATATACACATTATACCATTAATAAACAAGCATACCCACACAGCATACATACAGCATCGGTCACTATCCACACTATGCTAACTTAAACATTCACACCACCTTCTGTCCTACTGATACTTTACCATGACTGTTTCCACAGAGTCCCCCACATAGAGATGCCTGACTGAATGAAGGAAAGAGGAAACTTGCCATTATGTCACACTCTAAAGTGTGCACGTTTTCAATTTGTTTTCTTTCATCTGTGTTCACAAATGAAGGGACGCGAGCAGGACCTTAGACAGCACTCACAAACAGGAACAAAAGCGAGGGGCATCTCAAACGATTTTCAGAGGACTGTGTTCGTGAGGAACTAACTAAACTAAAAGTGGACAAAGTGATGGGACCAGATGGGATACATCCAAGAATACTGAAGGAGATGTTCTAGCAGTTCCACTGACTGACCTTTTCAATGCCTCTTTGGAGTCGGGGATGGTGCCAGAGGACTGAAGAGAGGCACATGTGGTCCCTTTATACAAAAGCAGAAGTAAGGATGTGGTTGAAAACTACAGGTCGGTTAGTTTAACCTCTGTGGTGAGTAAATTATTGGAAACGCTGCTGAAAGAGAAAATTAACAAGGTTTCTGGAGTCCAACAGATGGCTGCCTCGGACCCTGCATGAATTCACCATGGGCAGGTCTTGTCAGACAAATCTGATTGATTTCTTTGACTGGTTGACCAGGGAGTTGGACCAAGGGAGAGCCCTAGATGTGGTGTATTTAGATTTCAGTAAAGCATCTGACTCTGTTCCGCACAGGCGACTTATAAGCAAATTAAGCATCCTTGGAATTGACCCTAAAGTTACTGCTTGGGTTAGAAATTGGTTGAGTGGGAGACAACAAAGGATACAGGTAAATGGAGTTCACTCTGAGGAGAGAAAGGTTACCAGTGGAGTGCTGCAAGGATCTGTCCTTGGTCTGTTTCTTTTTAGCATCTCTGTTTAGTGATATTGTGGAAGGGGATGTCAGGTATGGTTTGCCTCTTTGCGGATGATACCAAAATCTGCAACAGAGTAGACAACCTGAGGAGGGATCTAGCTAAGCTTAAAGAATGGTCTAGAATTTAGCAGCTGAGATTTAATGCTAAAAAAATGTAGGGTCATGCAATTGGGCTGCAACAATTCAAGGGAGCAGTACAGTATAGGGAGTGATGTACTTCTGTCCACAAAAGAAGAACAGGACCTAGATGTGATTGTGTCTGACGATCTAAAAGTAGCTAAACGGGTAGAAAAAGCGGTGGCAAAAGCTAGAAGGATGCTTTTGTGCATAGAGAGAAGAATAGCCAGCAGAAGAAAGGAGGTGATAGTGCCTCTGTATATGGTGCAGCCTCATTTGGAGTATTGTGTGCAATTCTGGAGACCAAACCTTCAAAAAGATATGAACAGGTTGGAGTTGGTGCAGAGGGTGGCTACTAAAATGATTAATTGTATTCATTATAAAGCATATGAGGACAGACTTAAGGACCTTAATATGTATACTTTAGAGGAAAGGCAGGACAGAGGTGATGTGACTGAGACATTTAAATACCTGCATGGCATAAATGCCCAGGAGGAGAGCCTCTTTCGATTGAAAGCAAGCTCTGTTATGAGGGGACATAGGATGAGGGTGAAAGGGAGATAGACTCAGGAGTTCTCTGGGAACAAGCAGGAAGTCAGTCCCTGCATATGGGTGACGTCAGCACTGACGGAGCCCTCGCGGAAGCATCTCCCCAGCTTCCCAAGAAAGCCTTTGGGATATGCCACCACGCATGCATGGGTCCCCCTTCCTGCCCAAGGGTGTCATCTTGCTCAGTTTCCTTTTTTTCGTGGAGCCCTTCAGACGTTGTCTGGCTTGTCCCCCAAAAAAGTTGATTTGTTCCTCAAGTTTCCAATTCGCCTCTGGTATGGCACCGGTACTCTTCCCGCCTACTGACCTCGGTGCCTCGGCATCGGGTTCAGTTTAATTTTTGTATTTTTTTGTTGTTTTTCTGGTGCCTTCGTGCCTTTTTTTTCTCCCACTGGCAGCCCGGAGGGTCTTTGACCTCGTAGGGGTTCTTTTTTCCCCCACGAGTCGTTTTAAGAAGTGTGATCAGTGCTCTAAAATCATGTCTTTAACCGACACACACAACTGCTGTCTCCGCTGCCTCGGGCCAGACTATGACCCGGCGGCCTACGGTCTCTGCAAGAGGATGTCCAGCAAGGCTCTCAAGAGCTTCCAGCAGCAGCACGATAATTTTTTCCCCGTCCCCGATGCCTCCGAAGGCCAGGGCCTCGTCTGAGGCCCCGACATCTCGGGCAGAGCTCTCCGAGCCTGAGCCTCGTTGTGGGTCCTCAGAAAGGGGGGGTGTCTCCCTCGAGGGAACCCAGGGAACAAGAATAAACCCTCAAAGACAGCGTCCTTGGATTGTTCCGACCGACTGGGAGCTCCCCGGGCCAGGTTCCGCAATCCAAGACGCTCGTCTGAGGCGTCGGACAAGGAGCGACCCGCGAAGGTTCCCCGGAAGGATCTGGCCACGGACCGGGCTCTGTCCCCAGACACAATCCTCGTCGAGGATTCCCCTTCGGGGGAGCCAGCCTTGGGCCAGAGTCCCTCAGTGTCCGCGCCGAAGGCTGTGGAGCCTTCTGGTCTGGAGTCCAGAATGGTGGCCTTGGAGCGCAGTTTGTCTGCCTTCATGGACCAGCAGCAGGCACTGTTGTCCAGCACGACCGGTTCATCCACCTCGACCACCGTGCCCTCGACATCCACAGTCATGCTCAGAGTCCTGCTCAACAGGACTGCGGTCATCCCCGGCAAGTTTACTGGGTGCCAGCTGCAGGGCATCGGGGCCCTCAAGACCCACGGAGCAGCCCTCCTATGAGTCCTCCACAGACTACTCTGAGTGGGAGACAGAGGACGAGGAGTCCCCCGATACCTGTCGCCACCACGACATCCCCTTGGATTCTCCCATCTCGGAACCTCAGTGGCGGTCCCCATGGGCTTCCTGGACTTTTGTCAAGGACATGTCTAAGACCTGGCATTCCCGACCGAGTTGGAGGAGGACCCTCTGGCGGATGAGTTAGAGATCCTCCAGTACGAGGCCCCTCCGTGGGAATATCTCACAGTGCCCATCCCTTCCATCCTGGAATGGCTCATGCTCCGCATGTGGGAGACGCCGGAGTCTGTGCCAGTAGTGAGCAGATGGCTTGACTCGATGTATCTAGTCCATCAGAGCCTGGGCTTCCAGAAGTCACAACTGCCGTATAACTCCTTGGTGGTGGAGTCGGCCATGCGTCAGAAGATGCACTCCTCTATGCCCCTCGGCAAGGAGGCCTGCACCTTGGACGCCCTCTGCAGAAAGTACTACCAGGGCTTGATGCTGATTTGCTACATCCAGGCCTACCAGCTGTACATGGGCATGTACTTGAGAGACCTGGCGAAGGAACTTGCTTGGTTCTCTGATGGCCTCTCCAAGGAACCTTTGCAGCAGTTCAAGAGCCTGGCCAAGGCCATCCATAAGTGCTCCAAATTCATGTCTGGAGCACTCATGGACGGCCTATGACTGGTTCGAGTCGGCAGCTCAGGTAACTGCGGTGGGTATAAGTGCACGCCACCAAGCTTGGCTTCAGTCATCTGACCTCGAGCAGTGGGTTCAGAACAAATTGGTCGATGTTCCATGCCAAGGAGAGAACCTCTTTAGCAAACCCATGACCGACAAGGCTGCCAAGCTGGAGACAGAGTTCATGACACGGACCAGGCTCTCTAAGAAGACCACTGCCCCTCACTGATGGAAGGGCTCTGGTAAAAAGCCTTTTTACCAGAGGAAGGGGGCTGTTTACCGAAACTGCCCATCCTACCAGGCCTCCCTGGCTCCCGAACAGGTTCAGCAGGCAAAGGGACATGGGCATGGCCCACGTAAGCAGAAGGCTCCAAAGCCCCCAGCACCAGCACCAGCCCCAGCCCAGCCAGGGGGGGAGGCTTTGACTCCTTGAGTATAGCCTCTCTATCCCAAGGAGGACATCTGGCCCTCTATGCTCGGAGGTGGTGGCTATCCCTGCCGATTCCTGGGCAGTAAGGGTAGTCGGGGAAGGTTATCTCCTCCACCTGGCTCAGACACCTCCCCCTTATTTCCTGGGAGAGCCCCTCAGGTCTCCCATCCACCGGAACCTTCTTCTGAAGGAATTGGCAGGTCTTCTTGATGACAAGGCGGTGGAATCGGTGCCCTGCCATTTCAAGGGCAAGGGATTTTACTCCAGATACTTCCTCATCCCAAAGAGGATGGGGGGCCTAAGGCCCAACCTCAACAAATTCCTGCTGAGGGAGAAGTTCAAGATGCTCTCCCTTGGAACATTGCTGCAATACCTCCAGCAGGAAAACTGGCTATGCTCCTTAGACCTCAAGGTGGGGTGGATGAGGATGTGAGTGTAAGCATCCTTGAGGACTAAGGATGCTTACACTCACATCCTCATCCACCCCAACCACAGGCAGTACCTGCGATTCGTAGTAGGGGGCAGGCACTTTCAATACAGGGTGCTCCCCTTCAGCCTAGCCTCTGCCCCAAGGATCTTCACAAAATGCCTGGTAGTTGTGGCCACCTTCCTCCGGCTCCAGGGGGTCTTCATTTTTCCCTACCTGGACGACTGGCTCATAATGGGAGGCACATCCTCAGAGGTGCAGCAGGCCACCGCATGCGCCATCCAGGTTCTGCAACACTTGGGCTTTGTCATAAACTACCCCAAGTCTCACCGCCTCCCGACACTGTGCCTGGAATTCATCGGGGCAAGGATCGACACTCTCTCTAGTCGAAGGCCTTTTTGCCCAGGGACCGAACAGATTGTCTCAGATCTCTAGCTCGGGACATACAGCACCGTCCCTCAGTGCCCACCGGCGGCTTCTACGCCACCTCGGGCACATGGCCTCCACGGTCCACGTCACCCCAGACGCTTGCCTCTACATGAGGATTGTGCAGTGGTGTCTCCGGGACCAGTGGTGTCAGGCCTCCTCCGAGACAGAGTTTTGGTGATCTGCCAGTTGGCAAACTCCCTGGTCTGGTGGCAGTCTCCCCAGCATCTCGAAGCAGGCATGCCCTTTCAGGCCCCGAGCCACTCGAGGGTCCTCACCACGGATGCCTCCCTGCTCAGCTGGGGAGCCCACTGCGAAGATCTCCGCACTCAGGGCAACTGGTTGCCAGACCAGAGCACCCAGCAGATCAGCTTCCTGGAGCTCCGAGCCATACACCTTGCTCTGCGGGTCTTCTGTCATCACCTGCGTCACCAGGTGGCAATGTTCTACGTGAACAAACAGGGGGGCATGGGGTCTCGTACCCTTTGTCAGGAGGCACTGGTCCTCTGCTTGTACGCAGTCCAACAGGATATCCTCCTGTGGGCAGTGTACCTGCCAGGCCAGGACAGCTTGCTGGCCAACAGACTCAGCAGAGTTCTCCAGCCGCATAAGTGGCAGCTGGACCCTAGGATAGCCTGTCAACTTTTCCGGCTCTTAGGGGAACCTGTGATGGACCTGTTGCCCTGCTTCTGCTCCCGGCAGGTCCACCCCTCCAGGGTGGCAGCAGACGTGTTCCTAGTCTCATGGTCAGAAGGCTTCATGTACACCTTCCCTCCGCCGCTGCTGATTGCCAAGACCTTGTTCAGGACCCTCCATGACAGGGCCTCGCTCATCCTTATAGCTCCTTGGTGGCCCCGGCAGCCGTGGTTCCTGCTGCTTCTGTAGTTGACGGTGGAGGCCCCCATCCCCTTGAGGTCTGCCCCAGGACTCCTGTCTCAGGAGGGAGGCTGTCTCCTGCATCCCAACCTGGGGTCCATCTCGCTGACAGTATGGCTGCTGAGAAGGTGACTGGCCCCTGTCAACCTTCTGGATGAAGTGGAGGATATTCTGCTGGCCTCTCACAAGGCCTCTACTAAGAAGGCTTATGCCCTCAAATGGCACAGGTTCTCTGCTTGGTGCGCCAAACACGTGGCTGATCTTTCTCCTGCTCAGTGACTCTGGGGTTACAGTACCTTTTCTACCTCTCTGTCCGGCTCAAGTCTAACTCCGTTCGAGTGCACCTGAGTGCCCTGGCGGCGCACCACCATCTGGTGGATGGTAAGCCCCTCTCGGTCCAACCTTCAGTTACCCATTTCCTTCGGGACCTGCTCTTAGTTCAAATTTGTTTATTTAAATTGCAAAACCAACACCAACACAGGTCATAAACATTTCACAAGTATGCTGTACAAACATTGGACCAGAGCAAACATCGGAATACTATTTAAACCCACCCAAGCAGGTACAAACCAGCAACAAAGCCACAAGAAAACCAGAAAGACCCCCCATGACCCTCAGAAAATACCCAAGGATATCCTCAAAATCATTACCCACGTCCAAACCCTTTGTAATCACGTTTACCCGTAGATGCATGGGTTATGTCCCTCACTAACCTGCACAGAGGAGCTATGCTAAGGCCCCCCCCCCTCCCACCTCCCCCAACTACAACCACCGCCACAACCAGCGGCGGACAGGCTCGGGGTGTGCTCTTCGCCCGAGCCCATCCCTCATCTCCCATAAGAACAAACAACTAACATCCCCCTCTACCCCCCCTACCCCCCTGTAAAGTAGGTCTCCCCTCCTATCACCCCCTACCCCCCCCCCCCCGAGACTGGTATAACCCCCATAAAATGGCGCACCTATACGAATGAACCGACTACTATCCAGGAGTGGATTCCTCAATATCCTCCCAGGATCCGACTACGGGTGTTCCGGGGCAAAAGGTTCAGATGTGGCCCCCACTTCAACAGAAACTGCTGCCAACGCCCAGGATTCCCGCTAGCTCTGAGCCTCTCCATAAGCAACACCTCATGCAGACGTCCCCGCCATAGCCCATACATTGGCCCCCGAGCATCCATCCATCGGAGCAGAATAGTCATCCGAGCTGTCACCAACACCAAGCGCATCCACGACCAAACCACTCGCCCCATCTTCTCCTCCCAATCACGCTCCCAAGCATCCAACACCACATTCACCGCTGTAAGGGATATCGAACTACCCACACAGCCTGCGAGATAGGCCTGCACCAGCTGCCAAAAGGCTTTAACACGTATACATCCCCATAGCATATGCCCTAACGTAGCCCTCCCTTCGCCACAACGGGGGCAACAGTGAGACCCAGCGATCCCTGTCTTCCACAACCACAGGGGGGCGTAATAAAGCCGGCGCAGCAGTTTATATTGCATGTCCCGAAAAGATACCAACACGAATAACTTGGGAATAGCAGACAGGCCTCCCAGCAGCCCATCACTCATCACCTCTTCTCCAAGCTCCCGAGTCCATATCGCCGCCAAGTCATCCAAAGCAATCGGCGGTACCAATTCCCATAATAGCTTCTGTAACCAAGCCACTCTCGCCCCCAGCTCTCCCCCCAGCAGAGTCACCTCAAGCTGAGAACTAACCTCCCCCCTCAAAGCCACAGTGGGTACCGTTCGGAGATAGCTCCGAACCTGCACATAAGGAAAAACATCCCGCCCCTCTAGGGAATAGTGCTGGCAGAGCTCAGAGAATGTCACTATAGTACCCTCAGGCGAGACCACATGTTCCAAATTAACTATTCCTAGCTGTGACCAACGTGTGAAAGGGCTACCCTCAAGCCCGGGCAGGAAATCACCATTGCCACTAATGGGGAGATAGGGCGAATGACAGGCTAGAAGCTGCCAACTTTTACAGAAATGGTGCCACCCTGCCAGAACCGGATCCACTATGAAGACGCGAAGATCACGGTCCAGACCGGATAGCTTCCTAGCATGCAAGAGATATCGCAAGTGAAAAGGCTTCACCGCTGCCTGTAGCAGCCCTAATGGGGTATACTCCTCCAGATCCCATAGCCAGTCCCGAACATACCGCAGCAGACAGGCCACGTTATATTTGCGGAGGTCGGGTAGCCCCATACCCCCCGAGGACCAAGGCTGCCGCAAAATCTCCGCCCGCACCCGAGGCCGCCGCCCCTGCCATAACAGACGGTTTAACAGACCATCCATTTTTCTCAAGTCCGACCGTTTCAGCAACAATGGAAGTGTCTGCAACAGATACAGGACCCGAGGGAACAAAGTCATCTTATATAGGGCGATACGACCACCAAGAGATAATGGCAGATCCCGCCACTTGTCAACGCTAACTGCCACTGCGGCCAGCAACTTGTCAACATTCAGCTGGTAGAGATCACCTAGGTCGGCTGGAATGAACACACCCAAATATTTAAAATGCCCCGTCTCCCACTTCAAAGGGAAATCACCCTGCCATCCATGCGGTGCTCCTGGGCCTAATAACATCGCTGCCGATTTATCCAGATTTAAGCGAAACCCGGATGGTACCCCATAGTCACAAAAAAGCTGTAATAAATGTGGGAGCCCTGTCTGAGGGTCTGCCAAGTGCACAAGGAGGTCATCAGCAAAGGCTGCAACACGAAACTCTGTACCCCCCACCTGGACACCCCGAAAGTGGGGATGAACCCGAATCTTATGCAGCAGGGCCTCCAAAGTCAAAATGAACAGGAGGGGGCGGACAGAGGACAGCCCTGCCGGGTCCCCTTCTGGATGGGAAACTCAGCGGACATAGTCCCATTTATCAGAATAGCCCCTTTCGGGTCTGCATATAGAAGCCGAACCACATTGACATAGAAGCCCGTGAACCCCATAGTTTCCAGAACTTGATACATAAAGTCCCAGTTGACCCGGTCAAATGCTTTCTCAGCGTCGAAACTTTTATAAGCATAGAACTCTGCTTGGCAGCCCTACCTGAACACATAGAGATCAAGAGTTGTTGCAAACTATAAGCTGCATGGCGTCCCCGCATGAAACCCACTTGATCCCCATGAATCAGGGTCGGCAAAATGGACGCTAACCTGTCCGCCATAATCTTGGCTAGAATTTTAATATCGACATTGAGAAGAGAAATAGGCCTGTAGGAACCCGGAACCAACGGGTCCCTCCCCGGCTTCGGCAAAACCGTAACCAGCGTCTTATTCGCCTCGTACGGGAAGCCGCCCCTTTTGACCAGATCCTCGAAGTAGCCCGCGAGAGGAGCCACTGCAACATCCCCCAGGGTCTTATAAAACTCCCCCCGCAAACCGTCCAGGCCTGGAGCTCGTCCATTTTTCAAATTCCGAATCCCGTCCTGTACCTCCTTCAGAGAGATAGGCACGCTCAGGGCCTGCACCTGTTCCACTGTCAATTTTGGTAAGGCGCAGCCCGCCAGAAAATCCTTACCCTCCTCCACTCCTTCCCCATCACGGGCATAGAGCTGCCGATAATATTCTGAGAAAACCTGTTGTATCGCCTCAGTATCTTTGCGAAGAGACCCGTCCGGGTGGCGAATCGCTCCTATATGGCGGGCCCCTCCCGCCGGCCGCACCAAAGCCGACAGCAACTTCCCGGCCCGATTCCCATGCTAGTACAGCTGATATCTGTAATACATCAAGGATTTTTGGGCACGTTGGTGAAGGAGCATCTCCAACTCCTGCTGGATTTCCCGCATCTGGCGCCCATTAGCTGCTGTTCTATCTGCCGCTAGCCTCCTCTGCGATCTCCCCAGTTCCCGCTCCAAAAGAAGAATTCTCTGGTTCCGATGTTTCCGCTGGGAGCTATAATAACTAATGATCTCCCCCCGCATGACCGCCTTACCTGCCTCCCAAAGAAGGGTCGGAGAGGTCCCCGGGTTATCATTAAGGGCTTCATAGTCCCTCCACCGGTCCTTAAGGAACCCGGGACCTGCTCTTATCGAAACCCTCAGTTCGCTCTCCGGCAACTGAATGGGACCACCTTCCCACGACCTCACTCCAGTCGGGCGGAGACGGTCCTTCACACCTTGTACTGTAAGAGGGCTTTGTCCTTTTATATCAACCTTCTGGAGTGGAGGAGTAGCCTAGTGGTTGGGGCACGGTACTTCAGGCCGGAAAGTCGGGGGTTCAAATCCCACTAGAGGACAGCAACCTTGGGCCGGAAGGACTGGGGTTTCTAGTCCCACAGGTGCTCCTTGTGGTCTTGGGCAAGCCACTTAACCCTCCATAGCCCATGTTCCCTGTAAAATAGTTATCTCCAATTTATAATGCCCTGTTCAATGTAATTTCAGTTTGTTCAATGTAAACCGCACTGATGCAGAATAGCGCGGTATATAAGAGAATATAAATAAATAAATAAAATAAAATAAATTATATCCAACGCACTCAGGGCCACCGCAAAGCTGCTCAGCTTTTCATCTTCTATGACCCCAACAGGTTGGGGGAGACGATGACCAAGCGTACACTGTCCGCATGGGTGGCGGATTGAATCGCTTTTGCTTATGAGCAGGCGAGGTTCCCGCTGGAGGGCCGTGTCACGGTGCACCGTGTCAGGGCCATGACTACTTCAGTGGCGAACTTGCACTCTGTCCCGATGGCGGACATCCTGCCAGGCCGCCACCTGGTCTTCAGTCCATGCCTTCGCAGCCCATTACTGCCTGAAAGAGAATCCTGACAGGACAGTGCCTTTGGCCAGGTTGTGCTCCGTAACCTTTTTTGGGGTCTAGGCAACTCCTACCCTCTGACTTTTCTGTGTTCAGGCTACCAGAGTGCTGGTTTCATCGGACAGAGGGGTCCTACTGTTGCTGTGTACACAGACTAAAAGATTCCTGCTGCTTGCGACTCCCCGTGAGGGAGCCCCTATTGGGCTTTTGGTAGCCTGTAGCTGGGGAGTCCCATATGTGAGGACTGAATTCTTGCTTGTTCCCGGAGAAAGCATAGATACTCACCTATAACAGGTGTTCTCCGGGGACAGCAGGAATCGGTCCTCAACATCCTCCCTCCTCCTCATGGAGTTGCTTTTCCGTTTGTTGCCATCTTGAGCTATGTCATCATACTGAGGCAAGCTGGCACCCTTGGGCAGGAAGGCAACCATGCATGTGTGGTGGATGTCCAAAGGCTTTCTTGAAAGCTGGGGAGACATTACCACGTGGGCTCCATCTGTGCCAATGTCACCTGTATGTGAGGACTGATTTCTGCTGTTCCTGGAGAACACCTGTTACAGGTGAGTAACTACACTTTTTCACTGTATTTTTTGCCTTTAGAACAGCAGCTTCATTCTTGTGGTTGGGCCTAATTCTAATGGTGAGGGCAATTTTGTTTTTCAGCTGGATATGCCTAGCGAACAGATAATTGCAAATGTGGATGTGCTTATTAAGGATGTCTGCACACACAGACCACTGAGCTATGGTAAGTAAGAGAGCTACTGAGACCCACTCTAAAGTGCCCAATGTTTAATTCTAGCAGTGGGACTGAGATTTCTCATCACATGAATAATCCAGATTGATTTATAATACTCTTTTTTTTATGTTCTCCAGGAACAAGCAGGAAGTCGGTGCTCACGTATGAGTGGTGTCTGTGCTGACGGAGCCCCGACAGAAGCATCTCCCCAACTTTCAAAGAAAGCCTTTGGGAGATGCACCACGAATCCGTGGTCCCTCTCCCCCCTCCCATGGTGCCATCTTGCCTCAGCAGGAATCCGTCCTCACAACCCTCCCTCGTCCCATTGGAATTGCTGCTTTACTATATTTTAATTTTTGCTGTCTTAGCTATGTCATTAGACTAAGGTAAAATGGCATCCTTGGGCAGGAAGGGGACCATGCATGTGTGGTGCATCTCCCAAATGCTTTCTTTGAAAGCTGGGGAGATGCTTCCACAGTGACTCTGTCAGCGCCAACGTCGCCTATATGTGAGGACTGATTTCCTGCTGTCCCAGAGAGCACCTGTTACAGGTGAATAACTATGCTTTTGTTTTTGTTGTTTTTATTATGTATGTTAGCATTATAAACCACATAGAATGTTTTTTTTCTGTAATCAGTGTTGGGATCTATAAATAAGTTTTAAGTAAATAATAAGAAATGTTAGGGAATTATGTACCAAAAATTTGAAAATTATGCAAAAGTACTGTATTTTATTTATCTCCAGGAACAAGCAGGAATACGTCATCACATATGGGTACGTCGGCACCGACGGAGCCCGCGCGGGAAAGCTCCCCAGCTTTTCAGATTAAAAGCTTTTGGGGCCTCCCACTGCACATGCGCGCTGCCTTCCCGCCTTCCTGACCAGCTCTCGTCAGTTTCTTTTTTCCGCGGAGCCAGCAGGTCGTGTTCCTGTCACCGCTGAAGAAATTGTTGATTTTATTGTTTTCTTTAGACCGTGTACCTGCCTTCCCCATTCTGAAACCGGTACTGCCGGTCTCTCTTTCTTTCTTTTAAAAAAAAAAAAATATTTTTCTTTTCTTCAGCACAGCTTGGTACTTTGTTAGGCCTTCAGGCCTACACAAATTCTCCTCATGGAGAAGCCAGTTCCTGGTTTTAAAAAGTGTACCAAGTGTAGTGCTGTCATTCCTCTTACAGACACCCATGAATGGTGTCTTAAATGTTTAGGACCTGACCATTCCATACCGGACTGCCCATCCTGCTCCCAGATGTCGAAACGTGGATTGCAGAACCGGGCCAACAAGTTCCATGTGCTGTTTCCTTCAGAAGCATCACAGTCATCCAGGTCTTCCTCTCCGGATGGATCTCAGGTAACCAAAACTCCAGTGGGCAAATCCTCTAAAAGCAAATCTTTCTAAAGATCGAGAGGCTCTCAATTCTGAGTTCGAGGATTCTGCCCAGGCCAAAAAACCCCGGCGGGAGGCTCCGGCCTCCAAAGCAATCATGGGGTCACAGGTTGACATCGATGGCGCGGCCTCGACAGATCACCTGTTGTACTGCTCTGGGGTACCGGCCCATACCGGTACCGACATCCAGGCAGCAGTGGCGTCTATGGGCAATACTGTCCAAGTCATGCAGCAGGCCATTCTGGCTTTTATTAATGCTGCTACGCCCTCGGTACCGCAGCCAGCGGTACCGCGTCTGGTTCCGGTAATGGCTTCCATACCGGAACCGAGGCCATCGTCTTCCAAACGCAGATCGGTTCCGCATGCTGGATCCGGGCTTTTGCCCGGTACCGATCCCATACCCGGTACGCCCGATGTCGATACCGAACGGTATGCGTATCGTGCGTTGGAAGCACATAGAGGATACTCTGCTTCTTCAGAGGATTTTAACTCCTCTGATGATTCTGATGAGTTCTCCCTTGATCTTCCTGAGGAGCCTTCTTCTCCTAACAGGAGAATGTCTACACCAGAGGATTTGTCCTTTCAGGACTTCATCATAGAAATGGCTAAAGGTCTTTCTATTGCTTCATCCTCTGAAAAGGAACCCAGATCAAAGAAACTGGATATTTTAGGATACTCTAAGTCTCCTAAAGAGGCAGTCACCCTGCCTATCCATGAAATCCTTCAAGAACACTTGATGGACTTATGGGAGGCTCCTCTAACATTGTCTCCTTCTTCTCGCAGGTTGGACACCATGTACCGTGTCCCCCCTTCTCCTGGTTTCCAAAACCCAGTTGCCTCACCATTCTATTGTGGTGAAGTCTGCAATGAAGAAGATAAAGAGTACCAAAAGGCACTCTTCTACTCCTCCAGGGCGAGAATGTAAGACTCTAGACTCTTTTGGCAGGAAAATTTTCCAGGCTACTATGCTTATAGCCAGGATTAATTCCTATAGTCTTTACATGGGCATGTTTCTCAGTGAAATCGCTCTAAAAGTTCGGCATTTTGCCCCCTTTATCCCTGAGGATAAGAGGGAGCAGTTCATTTCCTTAGTGAAACACCTTTTGGATATTTCAAAGTTCTCCAACAGGGCAGCTTTTGATTCCTTTGAGGGTGCTGGTAGGGCTTCGGGCATTGCTATAGCAGCCCGACGTCTTGCTTGGCTCCAGGCTTCTGATCTAGAACCTTGGGTCCTAGATGGCTTACGAAATCTGCCCTGTACAGGTGAGAACTTATTTGGTGAGGAGTGGCAAATTAAGGCCACTCAAATGGATGCAGAAAATGCCACCTTAGATAGACTTTCTAAGTCTACCTCCACTCCTGCCAAGAAGAAGTCTTTTAAGAGGCCTTATTACAAGAAGTCCAGATTTTCTACAAATACTGGCCAACAATCCTCTCAGCCTCGTTTTGCTGCTAACGTCAGCAACCTAAACAGGCAAGGTCAAAGCCTGCGGCGTCTGCTACGCCTCAGCAGGCTCCACCCCCTCAGGGGTTTTGACTTGCCACTAGAGAACTTAACTTTTCTGGCTCTAGAACAACCAGAGCCCCTCACCATACCCGGAAGGTTAGCTCACTTTGCTCCCAGATGGGAGCAAATTACATCAGAGCAATGGACCCTCTCTATCATCAGAGAGGGTTACAAACTCCATTTTTCCGACCTTCCTCCTTATACTATGGTGAGGCAGTTCAATTCTCCCCCATCTCTCCTGGCCCTCTTGGGTCAGGAAGTCTCCTCCCTCCTTGCCCAGGGGCAATAGAGGAGGTCCCTCTTCTTCAACAGGGGACGGGATTCTACTCCCCTTATTTTCTAATACCAAAGAAGACAGAGGGCTTCAGACCAATTCTGGATCTGAGAGAATTGAACAAATTTCTTTTCAAGGAGAAATTCAAAATGCTTTCTCTGGGCATTCTCCTTCCATACCTTCAGAGTCAGGATTGGCTTTGTTCTCTAGACCTAAAGGATGCGTATACACACATACTCATCCACCCATCCCACAGAAAATACCTTCGATTTCTGTTTCAGGGAAAACATTTCCAGTACAGAGTACTCCCCTTCGGTCTAGCCTCTGCTCCAAGAGTGTTCACCAAATGCATGGCAGTCGTAGCTGCCTTTCTAAGAGGCCTGGGAATTTTCATATTCCCATACCTGGACGACTGGCTCATCCGAGCTCCCTCTCAGTCCCAGGCCCAAATTTCCCTGGACCGCACAAGGCGTCTTCTGCAGTATCTAGGACTGATAGTAAACCTTCCCAAGTCTCAACTAATCCCTACTCAGTCTCTCGAGTTCATAGGGGCCCAGTTAGACACCATCACTGCAAGGGCCTACCTGCCTCAGGTCAGGGCCCAACGCCTGCTGAGTTTGGCCTCCCAAGCTCAGTCCAGCAGTCATTTGACAGCCCGGGAAATGCTGCGACTTCTGGGCCACATGGCCTCCACGGTACATGTGGTGCCCTACGCTCGTCTGCATATGAGAGCAGCTCAATGGACCTTGGCCACCCAGTGGACTCAAGCATCTGGAGCGCTCTCCGACCAAATACTCACCTCAAGCCGTCTATTTTGGTCCCTCCAATGGTGGACATCCACCAAGAATCTGTTGTTGGGGGCCCCCTTCCAACCTTTGTTGCCCCAAGCAACCCTCACAACAGATGCCTCCCAAACAGGGTGGGGAGCTCATCTTCAGAACCTCTCCACTCAGGGCACTTGGTCTCCACAGGAGGCCACCCTTCATATCAACCTCCTGGAACTGCGAGCGATTTACCTTGCCCTCAAGGTCTTCTATACCCTCCTTGTCAACCTGACTGTCCTAGTTCAGACAGACAATCAGGTAGCCATGTTCTATATAAACAAACAAGGAGGGACAGGCTCTCTGTCGCTTTGCAACGAAGCTCTCAGAATATGGGCCTTCGCCAGAGAGCATCAAATTCACCTTCTTGCAGTGTATCTTCCAGGAGTTCAAAACTCTCGTGCAGACAGACTCAGTCGAGTTCTGCTTCCACACGAATGGTCCCTACATATGGACCAGATACGCAGAATCTTTCAGGAATGGGGGACCCCGGACATAGACCTCTTTGCAAGTCCGTGGAATGCCAAACTTCCCCGGTTCTGTTCCAGAACTCAGTGTCAGGGAGCTCAGGCCCACGATGCCTTCCTCCTGCATTGGGGTCAGGAATTCCTCTATGCCTTTCCACCCATTCCTCTAATATCCAAGACTCTGTTCAAGCTCCAGAGGGATCACGGGACTATGATCCTCATAGCTCCCCGCTGGCCACGCCAGGTGTGGTTCCCTCTACTTCTGCATCTCTCCCAGGGATCCTCCCTGGACCTGGGAGCTGCGCCAGACCTTCTGTCTCAGGAGGAGGGGACTTTGTGGCACCCAAACCCCAAATCCCTACATCTCAGAGCTTGGTTACTGAAGGCCTAAGTCTTCAAGACTTTAATCTTTCTCAACCTGTGACAGATATCCTTCATGCCTCTAGGAAACCTTCCACGAGGCGTTCTTATGCTTTCAAATGGAAACGTTTTTCCATTTGGTGTGCTCAGCAGGGTCTTGACCCTCTAGCACTTCCTTTGAATTCCCTCTTGGACTATCTCCTGCATCTTTCAAATGCAGGCCTTAAGACGAATTCAGTAAGGGTCCATTTGAGTGCTATTGCAGCATCCTTAAAACCTATAAATGGACAACCTGTCTCCTCTCATCCTCTTGTTGCACGTTTCATGAGAGGCCTGACTCTAACTAAACCTCCCATCCGACCTCCTCCGGTAGCATGGGATTTGAACCTCGTTCTAGGTCAGCTTATGAAGCCACCTTTTGAGCCTTTGGACTCTACCTCCTTCAAATTTCTTTCCTGGAAGGTTGTTTTCCTTATTGCAGTCACTTCGGCTCGCCGCATCAGTGAACTGCAGGCTTTAGTGGCTCATCCACCTTATACTAGGTTTCATCATGATAAGGTAGTCCTTAGGACGAATCCCCACTTTATGCCCAAAGTGGTCTCGCCTTTTCATCTTAATCAAGAGGTATATCTACCTGTCTTTTTTTCCCGGCTCCTCATGCATCCAGTGCAGAGAGGAACCTTCATACTCTGGATTGTAAAAGAGCTCTTGCCTTTTACCTCAACAGGACTCAACCACATCGAAAGTCTTCCCAACTTTTCGTGGCTTTTGATCCTTCTCATTTGGGACTTCCAGTCACCAAGCGTACACTTTCCAATTGGATCGCTCAGTGTATTTCTTTTGCTTACCAGAGTAAGAACATTTCTATGGAGGGCCATGTCACAGCTCACAATGTGAGGGCCATGGCCACTTCTATGGCTCATCTTCACTCTGTGTCCATAGATCAGATCTGTCGAGCAGCCACTTGGGCCTCGGTTCATACCTTCACAGCCCATTACTGCTTGGACAAGGACTCCCGCCGGGATGCCTTGTTTGGTCAGGCTGTCCTCAAACACCTGTTCCATACTTAAACAACTCCTGCCCACCTTCCCTGGATGGATGCCTGAGATCCATGCGAAGATGGTTTACCCTTGGAGGGGGATCTCCCAGGCATCTTAGCTAGGGAGTCCCCATATGTGATGACGTATTCCTGCTTGTTCCTGGAGATAGCACAGTTACTTACCTGTAACAGGTGATCTCTGGGAACAGCAGGAATTAGTCATCACAACCCACCCACCTCCCCTAGGAGTTGTATCTCTATCTATCTATCTTCCTGTCCTCTCTCTCTATTGTCTCAGCTTTAAACTCGAACTGACGAGAGCTGGTCAGGAAGGCGGGAAGGCAGCGCGCATGTGCAGTGGGAGGCCCCAAAAGCTTTTAATCTGAAAAGCTGGGGAGCTTTCCCGCGCGGGCTCCGTCGGTGCCGACGTACCCATATGTGATGACTAATTCCTGCTGTTCCCAGAGATCACCTGTTATAGGTAAGTAACTGTGCTTTACAGAATATTCAATAGAATATTATAAATCTTTCTTAGGTATGAAGGACTTGGTGTGTGCATTGCTGCAAGACTAAGAGGGGTGTTTGTGTGCGCGTGTGAGAGAGGCTGCAGAATCAAGGAGTACACGTGTGTGTATATGTATGCTATTGTAGGGATCAGGACATGCAGTGAGGGGTGACGCTGATTTCATTGTTGTCCCTTGACTCCTGCCTCCCTCGAACAGCATCTTCAGTTGCCCTCAACACCCTCTCTTCCCCCATAAGGCCTCTCCCTCATTAGCCTCCCTTGTCTCAATGGTCCCCTTGCAAAACTGGGTTCTAGTACACTCCTACATCTATATATTAGTAGACAAGCCCATCACTAGATGAAGTGAAAGGTAGATGGTGTGTAAACCCAGTGCTGCATCCACTACTTTCCATCTTCTCCTGTATGTCTGCCCTCACCACAGAAAGTATCCTGTGGAACCACCAACCAGATATGTGCCTGCCTGGTGTTTTAGGTATGGAGCTGTGTGGGCAGATGGTGCTAATAGTGGGGTTGGGAGTGTGTGTGGTGTGCATGGTGGTTTTGGATTGGGGGAGTGTAGAGCAGGAAGAAAAATGTGATGGGATTTAGGAGTGGGGGGGGGGGGCGCTGTATGCCAGTGGTCAGAGGGATGGGAATGCTTTAGTAACCTACATGGGGGTTTTTTTTCTTCCTCAATTTCAATCCTTTTTTTCTACCTCTCAGTACTCACACCTCTCTCTCCCTTAGCTTTTCCTCCATTAACAGTTAAACAGGCCTTGCCTCTGTCCCACGTGCTCCTCTATCAGACAGCAGAAGGAAACAGAAAAATGATAGCAGATGAAGACCTTCCAGTCTGCCCTTCCATACCACCTACTAAGCTTTACAGTTCCTTAGGAATCCTTTGTGTTTGTTCCATGCTTTCCCCTGGGCTCCTTATCTGCTGTTCTGCTGCTTCACATCCATGTTGCTTTCAGGCTCTTCTCCTTCCCCACCAGTTGCTTCTCTTATTGCTGCCAGTGTAACTTGACTCCTGTAGTTGGTAGAACCTAGTCTTCTGCCACTGCCACACTGTTCCATGCTACCATTGCATTTTCACACTTCACCCCACAGAAAGGGAGGTGGGAGAAGGCACCACAAAATAGTTTGATACAGTTTTTTTTGCTTGCTCTTACTCTTCTGATGCCACATGCTTCTTGCAACACACCTGGGACCCTGGCTGCATCCCCTAGCCCAGTGATGGCTAACCTTTTTGAGCCCGAGTGCCCAAACTGCCGCACAAAACCAAGGAATTTCCTCAAAGTGCCAGCACGTCAATTTGCATAAATATTTGCATAATGCTAACATATGTTTACTAAAAGTTAGTGTGTCTCTTAATGAGTGTATGGATAAAGACAGACTAAAAGATTTCTACATTACTATAATCCAGTGCCAACCGCCAGGCACATTAGGAACTACTACAAACACTGCCCATTTAGAACCAATAGCAAACCCGCCGTATCCTAACAGCACTACCAGGACTCACAAAGCACCACACCATACCTATCAAAAGGCAACACTGCAAATATTAAACCAATACATTTCAGACAATAACAATACATGACCTACTGGGGAAAGAGAACAAGTGGCAATGTCAAAAAGGAATTACATAAACAGAATACCTCAGCTCAGTTACACAGTTGCAATTGCTCCAGCCACTTTCTTCTGGTTTCTTCATGTCTTCTGCTAACTCTCCATCATCTGCTGTCCATTTGTCCTTTCTGCTCTCTCTTCTAGATTTTTTTTCCATTCTCTCTCTCTACATCCGCTTTAACATACTAATCTTTCTCCTTTTGCTCTTTCCTCATTCCTATTTCATCCACTCAAATTTTACCCCTCCATCCTCAATCCCCACTTACTCTCCCAATACCCGGCCAATTGTAGATTTTTTATCCCTCCCACACAAAATATTTTTCCCCTCTCCATTTTACTCTCCCAGCCCCATCCCATTCTAATCCTCCCCCAACATCAGCTCCCTTCTAGTTCCAGCCTCACCCAGCATCCATTCCCTT
The DNA here is from genome assembly GCA_033557465.1 of Ichthyophis bannanicus. NCBI lineage: Eukaryota > Metazoa > Chordata > Amphibia > Gymnophiona > Ichthyophiidae > Ichthyophis > Ichthyophis bannanicus. Next base: position 1,087,885,405 of record CM066032.1, on the reverse strand, counting down.
CTAGTCCCTGCATCAGCCCATTTCCAGTCCTAGCCCCCCATCAGCCCATTTCCAGTCCTAGCAACCCCCCAACCCAATACCAGTCCTAGCCCCCCCCATCAACCCACTTCCAGTCCTAAACCCCCATCACCCATTTTCAGTTTAAGCCCCCCCTATAACCCATTACCAGTCCTAACCCCCATCACCCCATTTCCAGACAGCCCCCATCAGCCCACAGCCCATTAGCAGTCCTACCCCCCCAGCCCATTAGCAGTCCTACCCCCCCGCCCGCCCGCCCACCCATTAGCAGTCCTAACCCCCCAGCCCATTAGCAGTCCTACCCCCCCCCGCCCGCCCGCCCCTGCCCATTAGCAGTCCTAACCCCCCCTCCCTCCCTGCCCATTAGCAGTCCTAACCCCCCCCCTCCCTCCCTCCCTGCCCATTAGCAGTCCTAACCCCCCCTCCCTCCCTCCCTGCCCATTAGCAGTCCTAACCCCCCCCTCCCTCCCTCCCTGCCCATTAGCAGTCCTAACCCCCCCTCCCTCCCCTCCCTGCCCATTAGCAGTCCTAACCCCCCCTCCCCTCCCTCCCTGCCCATTAGCAGTCCTAACCCCCCCCTCCCTCCCTCCCTCCCTGCCCATTAGCAGTCCTAACCCCCCCCTCCTGCCCATTAGCAGTCCTAACCCCCCCCTCCATCCCTCCCTCCCTGCCCATTAGCAGTCCTAACCCCCCCCCTCCTGCCCATTAGCAGTCCTAACCCCCCCCCTCCATCCCTCCCTCCCTGCCCTGCCCATTAGCAGTCCTAACCCCCCCTCCCTCCCTGCCCATTAGCAGTCCTAACCCCCCCTCCTCCCTCCCTGCCCATTAGCAGTCCTAACCCCCCTCCCTGCCCATTAGCAGTCCTAACCCCCCCCTCCCTCCCTCTGCCCATTAGCAGTCCTAACCCCCCCTCCCTCCCTCCCTGCCCATTAGCAGTCCTAACCCCCCCTCCCTGCCCATTAGCAGTCCTAAACCCCCCCTCCCTCCCTCCCTCCCTGCCCATTAGCAGTCCTAACCCCCCTCCCTCCCTGCCCATTAGCAGTCCTAACCCCCCCCCCTCCCTCCCTCCCTGCCCATTTGCAGTCCTAACCCCCCTCCCTGCCCATTAGCAGTCCTAACCCCCCCCTCCCTGCCCATTAGCAGTCCTAAACCCCCCCTCCCTCCCTGCCCATTAGCAGTCCTAACCCCCCCTCCCTCCCTGCCCATTAGCAGTCCTAACCCCCCCCTCCCTCCCTCCCTCCCTGCCCATTAGCAGTCCTAACCCCCCCCCTCCCTGCCCATTAGCAGTCCTAACCCCCCTCCTCCTCCCTGCCCATTAGCAGTCCTAACCCCCCCTCCCTCCCTCCCTGCCCATTAGCAGTCCTAACCCCCCCCTCCCTCCCTCCCTCCCTGCCCATTAGCAGTCCTAACCCCCCCCTCCCTCCCTCCCTGCCCATTAGCAGTCCTAACCCCCCCCTCCTCCTCCCTGCCCATTAGCAGTCCTAACCCCCCCTCCTCCTCCCTGCCCATTAGCAGTCCTAACCCCCCCTCCTCCCTGCCCATTAGCAGTCCTAACCCCCCCTCCCTGCCCATTAGCAGTCCTAACCCCCCCCTCCATCCCTCCCTCCCTGCCCATTAGCAGTCCTAACCCCCCCCCTCCCTGCCCATTAGCAGTCCTAACCCCCCCCTCCATCCCTCCCTCCCTGCCCTGCCCATTAGCAGTCCTAACCCCCCACTACCTCCCTGCCCATTAGCAGTCCTAACCCCCCCTCCCGCCCTCCCTGCCCAGTAGCAGTCGTACCCCCCCCCTCCCTCCCCCCCTGCCCATTTGCAGTCCTTACCCCCCCCTCCCTCCCTCCCTGCCCATTAGCAGTCCTAACCCCCCCCTCCCTGCCCATTAGCAGTCCTAACCCCCCCCCCTCCCTCCCTCTGCCCATTAGCAGTCCTAACCCCCCCTCCCTCCCTCCCTGCCCATTAGCAGTCCTAACCCCCCCTCCCTGCCCATTAGCAGTCCTAAACCCCCCTCCCTCCCTCCCTCCCTGCCCATTAGCAGTCCTAACCCCCCCCTCCCTCCCTGCCCATTAGCAGTCCTAACCCCCCCCTCCCTCCCTCCCTCCCTGCCCATTAGCAGTCCTAACCCCCCTCCCTGCCCATTAGCAGTCCTAACCCCCCCCTCCCTGCCCATTAGCAGTCCTAAACCCCCCCTCCCTCCCTGCCCATTAGCAGTCCTAACCCCCCCCTCCCTCCCTGCCCATTAGCAGTCCTAACCCCCCCCCTCCCTCCCTCCCTCCCTGCCCATTAGCAGTCCTAACCCCCCTCCCTGCCCATTAGCAGTCCTAACCCCCCCCCCTCCCTGCCCATTAGCAGTCCTAACCCCCCCCTCCTCCTCCCTGCCCCTTTGCATTCCTACACCCCCCGTGCTCCTCCCTGCCCAGTAGAAGTCCTTACCCCCCCTCCTCCTCCCTGCCCATTAGCAGTCCTAACCCCCCCTCCTCCTCCCTGCCCATTAGCAGTCCTAACCCCCCCTCCTCCCTGCCCATTAGCAGTCCTAACCCCCCCTGGCAAATTTTAAAAAAAAAAAAGCAGGCTCTGGCTGCTGCCGCGGCAGATTGCAATGTCCCGCGGGGCCCCCTCCGCCCGCTAAGCCCCTCTGCAAGGGCTTTCAGATTCGCGAGGGAGAGCATCGCCCTCGCGTCTCTGTTAAGCCCGCAGGGGCTAATGGGAAATTTCCCATCAGTCCCTCGCGTCTAAAGGGGCTGATGGGAAATTTCCCATTAGCCCCTGCGGGCTTAACAGAGACGCGAGGGAGACGCTCTCCCTCGCGAATCTGAAAGCCCTTGCAGAGGGGCTTAGCGGGCGGAGGGGGCCCCGCGGGACGCTGCATTCTGCCCTTGCCGCGTCCGCGGCAGCAGTCAGAGCCAGCTTTTTCTTTTTTTGCGGACCTTCACGCGTGCCAGCTGCAAGGCCTTCGCGTGCCACAGCTGGCACGCGTGCCATAGGTTCGCCATCGCTGCCCTAGCCAGTATATATCTTGTGGCCCCTTACCAGGGAACCATGACAACAAGGAGAAAGGAGTATGAGGAGAGTGTTGGCTTGCTTCGGCAATCACATCAATATGACTAGAAACACACTCAAGTACAAAGTGATGCATGTAGGGAAAAATAATCCAAACTATAGATACACAGTGCTATGTTCCACATTAGGAGTCGCTATCCAAGAAAATGGTCTGGGTGTGATTATAGAAAATACACTGAAATCTTCTGTTCAGTATGTGATGGCGGCTTAAAAAACAGAATGGTAGGAATAATTAGGAAAGGAATAAAACAAAGGATATCCACTTAACCCCTCATTGCCTCGGGTGCAAGAACATAGATTGTGAGCCCTTCGGGGACAAGGGGAAAATATATATGCAGTATCTGAATGTACACAGCTTTGACTGGTAGAAAAGTGGTATATAAGCCTAGTTAAATATACTAATGCCTCTGTAGCACTCAAGATTGTTAATATGAACAAAGTGCAAACTTTGAAATGCCTGTATGCAAATGATAGAAGTCTAAAAGATAAGATGGGAGAGTTACACTGCATAGCACTGAATGAAAGGTTAGATATAATTGGCATCTCATTGACCTGGTGGAAGGAGGACAACCAATGAGACACTAATACTTGGGTACAAATTATATCGCAGTGATAGGGTAGATCAAATTGGTGGAGGGTGGAGCTATATGTTTGAGTCAAACAAGATAAGCTTTGAAAGAAACAAAATGCACTGTAGAATCTCTGAATGTAAAAAGGGGAAGGGAATGGCAGTGGGGGGGGGGGGGGGGTATAGTACCAGCCACCTTGCAAAAATGAACAGATGGATGACTAAATGCTAAAAGAAATTAGGGATGCTAATAAAAGCTAAAACATAGTTATAATGGGTGACTTCAATTACCTCGGTATCAACTGTATCAGTGTCGCATCAGGGATGCTAGGGAGATAGTTTCTAGATGATATAAATGACTGCTTCATGGAGCAACTGGTTCAGGAATAGACTTGAAGGGAAATTGTTTTAGACCTGGTCCTTAGTGAAGCACAATATCTGGTTTATGGTTTATGAAAAGCTTGATATACTGCTCTTCAAACAGCAGAATAGTTTACTAAAAAACAGAAACAATGGTTAAAGAAATTGGAAAAGAAAACCAATTAAATAAAATAAAGCAGGTCAGGCAACACAAAGTATATGGACATATGGCCAGAGGAAAACAGAGAAGATATCATGGGAAAGGCAACCATGGTTCAAAGATTAAAAGTCTGTCAGAAGAGGTGTGTGTGTTAGGAACTATCATTTCAAGAATGTAAGAAGAATCTTAACAGAGATCCAATTGGAGGGAATTCCAAGGGCTGGTGCACAATAAAATAAAAATACTGGATGAGTCATATCGAGAATGAGAGACTGAGTGAAGACAAAGTAGATTAGCATGGCTAGAATGGGGAGAGTACAGCTGGAAGAGGTAGGAATAATAAGTGAAGAGTGATGCGAGAGGATGGTGTTGGAGCCACTTGGCAATAGTGATCATAACATGATCACATTTGATTTAATAAATGGCTGGAGAACAGCAAGGAAATCCACTGTTCTGGCATTTAACGTTCAAAAGGGACTATGATTAAATGGTTAAGAAGAAACTAAAAGGAGCAGCTGCAGAGTTAAAGATTAACATCAGGCCGGAGGGTGATTTAAAAATACTATCTTGGAAGTACAGACCAGATGTATTCTACCCTTTAAGAAAGGTGGAAGGAAGGCCAAACTACTGCTGACATGGTTTAAAGGCGAAGTCAGAGATGTTATAGCCCAGCGATGGCGAACCTATGGCACGCGTGCCAGCTGTGGCACGCGAAGGCCTTGCAGCTGGCACGCGGGAAGGTCCGCAAAAATAGAAAAAGCTGGCTCTGACTGCTGCCGCGGACGCGGCAAGGGCAGAATGCAGCGTCCCGCGGGGCCCCCTCCGCCCGCTAAGCCCCTCTGCAAGAGCTTTCAGATTCGCGAGGGAGAGCGTCTCCCTCGCGTCTCTGTTAAGCCCGCAGGGGCTAATGGGAAATTTCCCATCAGCCCCTTTAGACGCGAGGGACTGATGGGAAATTTCCCATTAGCCCCTGCGGGCTTAACAGAGACGCGAGGGAGATGCTCTCCCTCGCGAATCTGAAAGCCCTTGCAGAGGGGCTTAGCGGGCGGAGGGGGCCCCGCGGGACATTGCAATCTGCAGCGGCAGCAGCCAGAGCCTGCTTTTTTTTTTTTTTTTAAATTTGCCAGAGGGGGGGGGGGGTTAGGACTTCCAATGGGCGGGGGGGGGGGGGTTAGGACTTCCAATGGGCTGGGCTGGGCTGGGGGGAGGGGGTTAGGACTTCTAATGGGCTAGGGGGGGGTTAGGACTGCTAATGGACAGGGGGGGGGTTAGGACTGCTAATGGGCTAGGGGGGGGTTAGGACTGCTAATGGGCAGGGGGGGTTAGGACTGAAAATGGTCGGGCAGTGGGAGTATCACTGATAAAGTGTGGGCAGGGGGAGTAGGACTTCTAATGGGTGGTTGGGCAGGGGGGGGTTAGGAATGCAAATGGGTGGGTGGGCGGGAGGGGGTGTAGGACTGCTAAAGGGTGGGCGGGCGGGCGGGGGGTAGGACTGCTAATGGGCTGGGGGGGTAGGACTGCTAATGGGCTGTGGGCTGATGGGGGCTGTCTGGAAATGGGGTGATGGGGGTTAGGACTGGTAATGGGTTATAGGGGGGGCTTAAACTGAAAATGGGGTGATGGGGGTTTAGGACTGGAAGTGGGTTGATGGGGGGGGCTAGGACTGGTATTGGGTTGGAGGGTTGCTAGGACTGGAAATGGGCTGATGGGGGGCTAGGACTGGAAATGGGCTGATGCAGGGACTAGAAGGGAATGGATGCTGGGTGAGGCTGGAACTAGAAGGGAGCTGATGTTGGGGGAGGATTAGAATGGGATGGGGCTGGGAGAGTAAAATGGAGAGGGGAAAAATATTTTGTGTGGGAGGGATAACAAATCTACAATTGGCCGGGTATTGGGAGAGTAAGTGGGGATTGAGGATGGAGGGGTAAAATTTGAGTGGATGAAATAGGAATGAGGAAAGAGCAAAAGGAGAAAGATTAGTATGTTAAAGCGGATGTAGAGAGAGAGAATGTAAAAAAAAAACTAGAAGAGAGAAGAAAGGACAAATGGACAGCAGATGATGGAGAGTTAGCAGAAAACATGAAGAAACCAGAAGAAAGTGGCTGGAGCAATTGCAACTGTGTAACTGAGCTGAGGTATTCTGTTTATGTAATTCCTTTTTGACATTGCCACTTGTTCTCTTTCCCCAGTAGGTCATGTATTATTGTCTGAAATGTATTGGTTTAATATTTGCAGTGTTGCCTTTTGATAGGTATGGTGTGGTGCTTTGTGAGTCCTGGTAGTGCTATTAGGATACGGCGGGTTTGCTATTGGTTCTAAATGGGCAGTGTTTGTAGTAGTTCCTAATGTGCCTGGCGGTTGGCACTGGATTATAGTAATGTAGAAATCTTTTAGTCTGTCTTTATCCATACACTCATTAAGAGACATGTTTACTAAAAGTTAGTGTATGTTAGCATTATGCAAATATTTATGCAAATTGACGTGCTGGCACTTTGAGGAAATTCTTTGGTTTTGTGCGGCAGTTTGGGCACTCGGGCTCAAAAAGGTTAGCCATCACTGTTATAGCCAAAAAAAAGCATCTTTCAGAAAATGGGAAAAGGAGCCAAATGACGACAAAAACAGTCATATTTCTTCTCTTATCCGCCGTTCATTTGCCACCTTGCGTCAAATTAGGGCCGTCCGTTCCCTTCTTCCCTCTGGCTCTCTGGTTACCCTTGTTTTAGCTTTGGTTATTAGTAGACTGGATTATTGTAATATCTTTCTTGCCAACCTTCCAAAGTTCCAGCTTCAGCGTTTACAGCTTATTCAAAATACTGCAGCTCGTCTCATTACGTTTTCCCATCGTTTTGACCATATCACCCCCATTCTCTTTCACTTGCATTGGCTGCCCCTCTGTTATCGTTTCCATTATAAATTTCTTATTCTGACACACCGTGCTATCTATACTAACAAGCCTCTATATCTTGCGGACTGCATTTCTCTTCATACTCCCTATCGCCAGCTTCCTTCTATCCATGCTAACCGTTTGTCTTTACCCTCTCCATCACAAGCCCATCTGGAACAAACCCGTCATTCGTCTTTCTTTTTTTCTGGGTCCCGTGCTGTGGAATGCGCTTCCACCTTCTCTCCGGTTAGAACCCTCCTATTCGCAATTTAAGTCATTACTCAAAACTCATCTGTTCCAACAAGCCTTTAATCTCCCTCCTGATGTTCCTCCCTGAAGCTGCTGTCAGTCTTGTTCTGTTGTTAACTTGTTTTGTCTTGTCTTCCTCCTGTCTGGTCCTTCTGCCTTGTCTTTGTGCTTGTCTCGTGGAAGTCTTTGGTCTAGATGTATGGTTAACTTTAATTGTCTGCTCTGTCTTTTTTCTTTCCTATCTCATTATGGCATTCCTTTTCTATAATTTGTATTGCTGACCTTTTATTGTACACCGCTTTAATGTTTCGACGAAAGCGGTTTATCACGTGTAAGAATAAAGAAAGATAAAGATAAAGGAAACAATATAAGCCTAGTAAGTTAAATGCAAGGCAATGATAAGGCAGGCAAAGAGAATTTGAATGAGTGTTAGAATATATAGCAATGAATGAAAGGTTAGATATAATTGGCATTTCAGAGATCTGGTGTAATGAGGATAACCAATGGGATACCATGATACCAGGCTACAAACTATATCGCAGTGATAGAATAGATCACATTGATGGAAGGGTGGCTCTATATGTTAGAGACAACCAATCCAAGGCGTGATAAAATGGAAAGACAGAGTCTTTATTAATGAGCCTTTGACTGCCCGACACAGGCCGTGAAATAGTGTCATAAAATAATAAATACATAAATGAATGCTAATATCATATAAAATCATATAAACCATATATAATCAAAATCAACTAGTATGCTCTGGATCTGATGCACATGTAAAAAATGTAAATGTATAAATACTTATGAATACATGCATATAAATACTAACCTCTGCTGAAGATTGTTAAAAACTCTTACATCATGTAGTGATAAAAGCTATTTCATAGTGTTGTATTTATTTATTGACTTGTCGTCTGTTCTTTTACAATAATTTTAAGTATTTGTATATTTGTTTTTAGTTTCTTTGCCTGCCTAGCCCCTGACGAAGGGTGACGAAACACGGTCTGTGTCCGGCAGTCAAAGGCTCATTAATAAAGACTGTCTTTCCATTTTATCACGCCTTGGATTGGTTGTCTTTGTTCCTGCTGATTTGCTGCTTCTGTAGTGTTGCTCTATATGTTACAGGGCATCAAGTCAAACAGGATAAAGGTTTTGCAGGAAATTCCATGTAAAAAGGGGAAGGGAATGGCAGTGGGGGTGTACTACCATCCACCTGGACGGAATGAACAGACAGACTAAATGAATTCTTTTCTTCGGTCTTTACTGAAAAAGATGTAGGGAAGTTACCAATGCCTGATATGGTATTTAAAGGTGATATATCAGAAGAATTTAAACAAAGTTTGATAAAACTGGAAGATGTACAGCTATTTGATAAACTAAAGAGTAGCAAATCACCTGGACCAAATGGTATACATCAGAGGGTGCTGAAAGAACTGAAATATGAGATTGCAGACCTACTATCAAAATCATCTGTAGTACCTGAAGACTGGAGAATGGCCATTGTAATGTCAATTTTTATAAAGGGTTCCAAGGGTGATCCTGGAAACTACAGATTATTGAACCTGGTCATCTGAACTAGGCAAAATAATAGACACCATTATAAAGAATAAAATTACTGAGCATGTAGATAGTCATGGTTTAATAGGAAAAAGCCAACATGGATTTAGCCAAGAGAGATCTTGTCTTAATAATCTGTTGGGTTTTTTTTTGAAGATGTGAATAAGCAGGTAGATAAAGGTGGGCCAGTTGATTATATTGTATTTGGATTTTCAGAAAACCTTTGACAAGGTCTCTCAGAGACTCTTGACAAAATTAAAGTCATGGGCTAGGAGACAGTGTGCTATTGTGGATCAGGAGCTAGCTAAAAGATAGAAAGCAGAGAGTAGGGCTAAGTGGCCAATTTTCTTAATGGAGAAAGGTGGATAGTAGAGTACCCCAGGGATCTGTGCTGGGGCTGCTGCTTTTTACCATAGTCATAAATGACCTGGAAATGGGAATAACGAGCAAAGTGATCAGATTTGCAGATGACACCAAATTATTCAAAGTTGTTAAAACAAAAGAGGATTGTGAAAAATTGCAAGAGGACCTTGATAAGTTGGAAGACTGGACGTCCAAATGGCAGATGAAATTTAATGTGGACAAGTGCAAAGTTATGCACCTAGGAAAGAATAACCCAAACTGTGATTACATGATGCAAGGTTCCATATTAGGAACTACCACCCAGGAAAAGATTTTAGGCATCGTCGTGGATAATACGTTGAAACCCTTTACCCAGTATGTAGCAGCAGCCAAGAAAGCAAATAGAATGCTAGGAATCATAAGGAAAGAAATGGAGAATAAAACAAAGGATATTATAATGCTTCTGTAGTGTTCCCTGGTGCGACTGCTTCTTGAATATTGTGTGCAATTCTGGTCACCATATCTTAAAAAGGATATAGCAGAATTAGAAAAGGTACAGAGAAGAGGGACCAAAATGGTAAAGGGTGATGGAAGGATATCCTTATGAGGAAAGGCTTAAAAGGTTAGGACTCTTCAACTTGAAAAAGAAACAGCTCAGTGGAGATATGATAGAGGTCTATAGATTAATGAATGGAATAGAACGGGTAAATGTAGATTGGTTATTTGCTCCATCTAAAAGTAGAAAGACTAGGGGGCATGCAATGAAGCTACAATGTAACCCGTTTAAGACTAATAAGAGTATTTTTTCACTCGACGCATAATCACTGGAATTTGTTGTTAAGTGCCGTCGGATCAGTGTCAACTCATGGCAGCCCTCTGGGTAGTTGTCCTAAACTGTGTTTGGTCTTCAGTCAGACGGCTCATTGTTGACAGAGTGGCACCCATAGCTGCTACTGTTGTATCGATCCATGTCATTGCTGGCCTTCCTCTTTTGTGTCTATCTTCTACCTCGCCAAGCATAATGTTTTTCTCTAATGATCTCTCTCTTCGCATGATGTGTCCAAAGTATAAAAATAAAAATCTTGTCATCTGAACTTCTAAGGAAAGATTAGGTTTGATCTCCTCTGGTACTGACCGGTTTGTTCTTTGTTCAGTCCATGGGATACACAGTATTAGTCACCAGCACCATAATTCAAAGGCATCATGTAGCTGGGTTTAGAAAGGGTTTGGACAAATTCTGGAGGAAAGGTCCATAAACCATTATTAAAGAGGATCTGGGAAATCCACTGCTTACCCTGGGATAAGCCTTGTGGAACCTATGTATCTGCTTTTTTGGGAACTTGGCAGGTACTTGTGACCTGGATTGGCCGCTGTTTGAAACAGGATACTGGGCTATATGGACCTTGGTCTGACCCAGTATGGCATTTCTTATGTTATGTTCCAGTAGTTCTTTTAAAGGCACACACTGCTGACGGCACCCTTCTCAGATCAACAGCCACATTGCACCATGGCCATTTACGTCTCTCTACTCTCAGCTATAATCGTTTTAGCCATAATAGCGGTCACTATATCAGTACTCACCACACCAATCTTCATCCCCATTATACATAGATTCAAACTCCAGGACTTGGCCTCACTTCTACAAACCATGGACTAGAGAACCATGCAATTTAATCATCATTTGGCCCCTCCCCATGGAACACCACCTCTGCAAGCACCACAGAACCAACTCCTCAAATGTGCCTTGATCAATGTATGCTCCACCCATAATAAGATCTCTACACTATTGGATTATATCAATGATAACCATATTGACATGTTTATAACAGAATCTTGGCTTGATGATTCGGATAATGTTCTGTTTAACCAACTTTTCATACCCACATATAATCTTTAACTGCCCCACATCATCGAAAAGGGGAGGCGGGGTCCTAATAATAGCAGAGACTGTCTCTATTTCAAATCCATTAAATCCAGCTCCACAGATGACCTAGACTTCCTCATCTCCAGCATGCACCTGTCAATCTGCTTAGCATATTGATCACCTTCAGCAAACTCAGACTTATCATCCCTGATTGAAGAAGCATGCACCAACAGTTCCAGTAATAAATGGTTCATACTACTAGGAGACCTCAACTTACCCTCCACAACCATCCAACAATCTGCCTTCTTTCTTGATGCCATGGAAGCCCTCTACCTCCAATAGATCATTACAGACCCAACTTGCAGAAAAGGAGGAACTTTAGACTGTAAATGCACTCGATTGCCATGGTCGGACCATAGCATGATCACTTTCTTCTTACCACACCTCTCCACTGTGAACATGAATGATAACTCACCACACAACATATGCAGATTTTGCTACTTTGACAAGAAGTCATTCTTAAACAAAGTCCTTTTACTTGCACATTCAGACCAAACATCTGGACTCCCTTATCAATGACCGGAATAGCACCATTTCATCTTATGCTACAATATCCCATTTCATCTTATGCTACAATATCCCTACAAACACCAACAGAAGACTGTGCCAAGCCCCATGATATTCATTTGACCTGCAAGAACTACAACAGCTGGAGCGGAGATGGGGACACTCCAAGGACCCATGCCATCAAGCAGCATATGTTGCTGCCCAAATCAAATACTGCTACATAATTAATGCATGCAAAAGAAAATACCACATGAAGCTTATTAAACCTCCCTAAATCACCCCGGAGAGCTTTATGATATCCCACAGCAGCTAATAAGAAATCCCAGCTCAAGTAGACAATATCTTATACCCATACAACTTGGCCAAATTCCTTTCAAGACAATTAAGCAGAAGCATCACCAGAACAACCATACAAACGCTGGAATAAAATAACTCCTCTGCCATACGTGGTCCACCTTTGACACTGTCATCTCAAATCTTAATACTTCAACCTCCCCTCTTGACCTATGCCAGATCTTATGGGTCAAACTTGCTAAACAGGAGCTGCTCAGCCCATTCCTACTCCAAGATAGTTTAGTCTTCCCTATCCCTAGGATATATGCCCAAGAGCCTTAAGTGTGCCTCAATCAGGCCTCTTCTAAAGAATTCTACACTAGACCCAAGGTCCCCATTCTCTTACAGACTTATCTCCAGTATTCCTTTCATTGCCAAACTTATTGAAAAGCAGTACAACTCAGGATACAGGACTATATACATGCTCACGCCCCCCTTGATTCACAACAACACTGATTCGGCCTGTTTCACAGTGTCGAGACCCTAATTACTTTGATCTAGACAACCTAATTAAAGGAATAGTAAAACCAACGCTCCTCTTCCTAGACATCTCAGCAGCATTTTATTTATTATAAATTTTTATGCCGCATTTTCCAGGTGATCAAATGCGGTTTACAATGAAACAAACTTAAAATAGTACAATGGAAGGTATGTATTTACAAAGAATGAATTATAACTATTTACATCAATATTGTTTTAAAAGAAAGCAGTTGTAAACGTAAAACTGTATACAAGTTTGATTGTCAAATGTGAAAGGATATTGGTTTGAATAGCTCAGCTAGAGGGAGATGAATTTTGACAGATGGGTTAACTAGTGGAGGGGGTTTGGTTGTTACTATTAGGTTCATTTCCAAAGTGAAGGATAGAGAGGTGCGTGTTAAGTTTTTTTTTTCGGAATGTTGAGAGGTCCTTTATTTCTTTTAGGTAGTCTGGAAGGGAGTTCCAGAGGTTAGGAGCGATGTGGGAGAATGCTTTATTGTTTGTTTTTCTTGATTTCCTGAAATCTGATGGGATTGTGATTTTATTTTTGTTAGTCTCATATGTGAGTGTGGGTTTCCTTGGTAATGAGGGTGGAAAGATATGAAGGGGCGATATCATTGAGAAGTTTGAAAGTTGTAACTAGAATTTTATAGTTTATGTGGCTCTGTACAGGGAGCCAGTGCAAATTGTACAATATTGGGGTGATGTGTTTCATTGGTTTGGAATTTGTGACATTTTAGCATTTGACTCAATAACCCGTTATAACCTCTCATTACGACTCCAATCAATAGGCCTATGACACCAAATGCTACAGTGGTTCCAGTCTTACTTGGAGGACCAGCACCAACAAGTAACAGTAGGATCTCTCAACTCTCACTGCTACAAACAGCACCAAGGTCTACCAGAAGGATCAGTTCTATCCTCCCTACTCTTCAATATTTTTATACAGCCACTGTGTACAATCATATAAAAATACAAGATTCTATCATGTCTACACCGATGACATCCTAATCTACACAACATTCTCAACTGATCAAAATATACAATAGGAAGATGTTTTTTAAGTCTGTACTCTCAGAACACATCCTAACCATCAATTACAGTAAAATGGAAGTCCTCCATATAACAAAAAATCCAACATTAACCCTGCCACCCACCATCACCCTATCTGACATGATTCTCAAAGTCAAGAATGAGGTCAAATATCTAGGGGTAACCCTCGACCAAAGATTAACCTTCCACTCCCACATCAAGAAGGTCAAAAAAGCAGCTTACCACAAAATGAGAATACTACACCGGCTCTGACCATAGCTCGGTCTCGCAGACTTCAAAGACATAACTCCACTTCTAAACTACTGTAACATTTTCTATCAAGGGCTCCCAAAGGCCACTCTACACCCATTACAGATGGCGCAAAACACAGCTGCTAGGATCATATAGAGTACACTGCGAAGAAACCACATCACTCCCATTTTAAACCATATTCACTGACTCCAATACATATGAGAGTCAAATATAGTAAGCACATTTAAGATACTCCAGAATCTTCAATCTCTAATTTTGAAGCCCCTTGACACCAGGACAAGATGGCAAGCCACTCCAGAGCTACTAATGGTCCCAACCCTCCAAACCAGATGCAACCACTCTACCTCCAAACAGTCCTTCTCTTTGTATGTACCCGCTATTTGGAGCTCTCTCCCCATCAAAATACAAGCATCAAATACCATTGCAAAGTTCTGTCACAGACTAAAAACACATCTCCCAATTAGGCATTAAGGACAAAGCTCTTGAATGGTTTAAATCCTATTTCACTAACAGGACCCAATATGTTCAAATAGACCACGTCTCCTCATTGCCATTCCCGCAAGAACAGGGTATCCCACGGGGTTCCGCCCTCTCTGTGCTACTTTTTAATTTGTATTTTCAGCCAATCTGCACCATCTTCCAATGCCATAAAATAAATTACCACATCTATGCAGACGACATTATGTTGTACATGCCATTTGATGTATCAAACCCCAACTATGACAGTATATCACGTTGTCTCACCGAAGCAGAAAAGTGGCTTAAATCAATGAACATGAATATCAACTTCAAAAAAACAGAAGTGCTATTTATAACGAAAAACCCTAACTTCTCCCCACCACCACCAGTTATCAACATTGGAAACATCACCCTACCAGTGAAGACAGAGGTTAAATATTTGGGGGTCACTCTTAACAGAACGCTCAGCTTAACCCCTCATATAAAGCAAACTGCTAAAACTATATTCTTTAAAATAAGGACAATCCAACAGCGCAGACCAATATTAGACAGTAACAACTTCAGGACTGTGGCACAAACTCGTAACACCACATTTAGATTATTGCAATGGCATACTTCAAGGAACCTCTAAGAAAAATCTGCATATTCTACAATTGGCTCAAAATGTCGCTGCAAGGATGATCTTCAAAGCAAAATTATCTGACCGCATCTTTCCTATTCTTTACACCCTGCACTGGCTCCCAGTTTCATGTAGAATCCTATACAAACTAATGGTTACCACGTTCAAGCTCATCAATAATATAGCCCCGTCATATCTTGCAACGCTAATCCATACTCCCCAGGAAAGTAGGTCAAGAAGAAGAGCGAATCTCTACATGTTGCTAGTTCTCGATTCCATTCGAAAATCAGGGCAGAAGACAAGCAACGCTGCCTTCTCGTTCATTGTATCTACTTTGTGGAACAACCTCCCAGTTGAACTCAGAGAGATTAAGGACCTACAGTCATTTAGAAAAGATCTAAAAACGTATCTATTTACCCAGCATTTTTACAATCTACAACACAATGATGTTCTGAATTCACAGGTCAACGCTGATCAGCATCCATACACTGACCCTACTTAGACATAACATAGACACATTACACACACAATCGCACACATGCACAATTCCTCCACATCTTTGTACCATCCAGTCATTCAGCAAATGGAACCATATACTTTACCTTCTGTAAATAGTTCGGTTGTTTTTAATAGTTTTAAAAGTTTATTATATATTTAACTAAATTGTCTTAAAACGTTCATTGTAATAGTTCATTATTATTCTGTTCTGTTATATGTAAACCGCATCTGATCTCTGGAAGAGGCGGTATAAAAGAATGTACAAATAAATAAATCTCTTTTCAGAACACTTTGGATTCAACACCTAGAAGCAAACATGATCTACCTCAAAATTACTCTTACCACCCCATCACCTTCTTGCTCACATATCACCACCCAACTAGACACAATTGCCCAAATGGCAGCACCTACTTATGGTGGGAATTACTTCCGTTTACACCACTAAGCACTCAAACGTGCCCTAAACTGTGATTTTGCTCTTAAGGACATTTCCTCTGCTCTTGGTTACATTTCCTTGAATAATCCTTTAATCAATATGTTAACCCATAATGACACTCTTTGCTCCACTTGGTTAAATTTTCCTTGAATATTCTTTTTAATCAATGTTCCATTTATTATACATCAAGCCATTGTATCCTATACTTCTTCCATTGCAACTCTACCTATTGTACATGTGCTGCTACTTAAGTTATTTTTCACTTTTTTGTTCAACCCAAGTTCCCACTCAAGTTAATTGTTCACCTTTTGTTCAGTTTGTTCTTTTTTTAAACGTTCTATAACTTAGGCTAATTGTACATTGCTTTGACTTGTAGATAAAATGGTATAGAAAAGTTGCTAAATAAATCTAAAAAAAATGTTCAGATGATGAAATGCTAACAGAAATTTTAAAAAACTAGCAAAGTTTACAACACAGTAATAATGGGAGATTTCAGTTACCCCTGGTATTGATTGGGTCAATGTCCCATCAGAATGTGCTAGGGAGATAATTTCTAGATGAAGTAAATGACTGCTTCTTGGAGCAACTGGTTCAGGAGCAGATACGTGAGGACACTATTTGAGACCTAGTCTTCAGTGGAACTCAGGATCTAGTCCGAGAGGTAACTATGTTGGTGCCTCTTGGCAATAGCGATCATAACATGATCACATTTAATTTAATACATGGAGGGAAGATAGCAAGGAAATTGACTGTGCTAGCATTTAACTTTCAAAAAGGAGACTATAATAAAATGAGGAAAAGGGTTAAGAAAAAAACTAAATGGAGCAACTGCAAAGTTTACCAGTTTACATCAGGCCTGAGTGTTAAAAATACTATCTTGGAAGCCCAGACCAGATGTATTCTATGATTTAAAAAAGGTGGAAGGATGGCCAAATGACAGCCAGCATGGCTTAAAGGTGAGGTCAGAGAGGCTGTTACAGCTAAGGGAGAATCTTTCAGAAAAAGGAAAAAAATGAGCCAAATGACGAAAACAGGAAAGAGCATAAATAATATCAACTTAAATGCAAGGCATTGATAAGGCGGGCAAAGAGAAAATTTGAAAAGAATCATGCAGTGGAAGCAAAAGCACATAATATAACAAAATCTTACAAGTATATTTGTAGCAAAATGCCTGTGAGGGAGTCATTTGGACCATTAGATGATGGAGGAGTGCACTGAGGGAGGACAAGGCCATAGAAAAGAGACTGAATGAAGTTTTTGCTTCAGTCTTTACTCATGAGGATGTAGGAAACTTACCCATGCCAGAAATTTATCGGAGGAATTGAAACAAATCTTTAGCTTGGGAAGATGTAATACAGCGAATTGATAAACTAAAGAGCAGCAAGTCACTTGGACCAGATGGCATATATCCCTGGGTGCTGAAAGAACTGAAATATGAGATTGTGGAACTACTGTTAGTAATCTGTGATCTATCATTTTATTAAAATTATCTGTAGTACCTGAAGATTGGAGAGTGATCATTGTAACACCAATTTTTTTTAAAAGGGTTCCAGGGGTGATCCAGGAAACTACAGATGTGTGAGCTTGACTTTAGTACAGGGCAGAATGGTAGAAAACATAAAGAACAAAATAACTGAACCATATAGTCAGTCATGATTTAATGGGACAAAGCCAATATGGAATTAGCTAAGGAAAGTCTTGTCTCTCTAACTGCTTTATTTTTTTGAAGGTGTGACTAAGTAGATAAAGGTGAGCCAACTGATAGGGTTTCTCTGGATTTTCAAAAAGCCTTTGACAAAGGTCCCTTATGAGAGACTCTTGAGGAAGTTAAAAAGTTATGGGATAGGAGGCAGTGTACTATTGTGGAGTGGGGAACTGGTTAAAAGATTTTTAAAAAGTAGGGCTATATGGCCAATTTTCTCAGTGGAGAAAGGTGAATAATGGCGTACACCAGGGATCTCTGCTGGGTCTGCTGTTTTTTAACATGCTCATAAATGACCTGGAAATGGGAACAATGAGTGATGTTATCAAATTTGCAGATAACACTAAATTATTCGAAGTTGTAAAAAACACAAGAGGATTGTGAAAAATTGTAAGAGGACATTGAGAAATTGGGAGACTGGGTGTCCAAATGTTATACACTTAGGGGGTTATTCTGTGCTACGAATAGCGGGGATGGACGGCCGACAGGACTTCCATCCCCGCTAATCATGCTGGCTCCTGCCCCTGACTAACTTCCCTGCCAGTTGTGCAGGGAAGTTATATGGGGGTGGGGAATGGGCGGCCCGGGGGTGGATTCTGGGAGGGCAGTGGGCGGTCACTGGCCCTGGACGTACAGTAAAGACAGGATGGAGTCGGTGCAGAGGGTGGCTACTAAAATGGTTAGTGGTCTTCATTATAAAGCTTATAAGGACAGACTTAAGGATCTTAATATGTACACCTTAGAGGAAAGGCGGGATAGAGGTGATATGATTTGAGATGTTTAAATACCTCCGTGGCATAAATGTTCAGGGGGAGAGCCTCTTTCAATTGAAAGCAAGTTCTGCTATGAGGGGACATGGGATGAGGGTGAAGGGGGATAGATTCAGGAGTAATATGCGGAAATATTTCTTTACGGAAAGAGTGGTGGATCCGTGGAATAGTCTCCCAGTGGAGGTGGTAGAGATGACAGTAACTGAATTCAAAAAAGCATGGGACAAACACAGAGGATCTCTAAAGCGGAAAAGGGGACTGTTGTTGACAGACTAGATAGGCCATGTGGTCTTTTTTTCTGTCATCATATTTCTATGTTTCTACTGTATGTTTCTAATTCTAATGTCAGCCCTGTATGTCCAGAGGTGGCGAAATGTCCAGGGAAGTTATTCCATCTCCGAGGTGAAATAAATTCCCTGGACGTGATCTTTTCAACAGCCCGGGGCGTGGATGGAGCAGGGGGGTCAGGATTTATTCCCTGCATCCCAATCGTGGCCTTAGGTGACCAGATCGGGGGTCGGGCTGCAGGGAATAAACACTTTTCCTTATCGTCCCTCTAGTCTAGTCCCGGACATCTGGGGTTATAAGCACCTCCTCCCGCAGCCTTGGAGACTGAGCCCGTCACCTTTTTTGGTGACACCAGTATAAATAGATGAGGAACGGCCTCCTTGCTCCAGTAAGCTCAGTCTCCAAGGCAGCTGAAGGAGGTGTGAACCTCAGAAGGGCTCACTGGAGGAATGAGTGAGGAGTTTTTTTGTAGGAAGTAGAATAGTTCAGATTAGGTCATAAAATTTAAAAAAAAAAGTACTGCAGCTTTAAGTTTTGACGGCAAGGGTTTTTTCTGCTGAGTAGCTGCGAGAGTAAGATTTAAGCTTCCCTCTCTCTCCCCCCTCCCCCCTCCCTGGAGATACTGTGTTCAGGGTTGAGTGCGGGAGCTGCTGCTGCGGCCTCCGTCTCCCGAACCTGTGGATCGGATGAGGAGGCGTTGAGGGAGTGGATGCGCCGGTGAACGGAGCTGGTGCGGCAGCTGCTTTCGCTGCCACGGCGGAGTTCGTGGTGGCGAGTGAAGAGCCAAAGGGACGCCCAGTTTTCCATCTTCAGTCGGAGGTGAGAAACGTGCGGTGCAGGCTCTAAGAGCACAGAGAGTTTGGTGGGGGGAGCAGGCAGTCCAAGGAGGCTTAGGACGTGCGGAGGCCCGAAGAAAAGCGCAGCAAAGTTTTGCGGCTCAGGTTACAGAGGGGCAAAGGCCTTAGCCATGCGGCATCTGCGTGGGAAGCCCTGGAGTGGCTTTAAGCAGGCAAGCAAAGGTTTTTGGAGGCCGCGGTACAGGAGTGCACCCTTTGAGGAAGGCACCTGGGTTAGCAGAGTGAAGGAGCTGCATTAAAAAAAAAAAGAAGCAGTTTTGTTCAACAGGATCTGTGCAGGTGTTTGAGAACTTGCCAATATGCCCTCCAGGCCCCAAAGTGTAATGTGTGGGGCCAAGAGAAGGTCTGTGTCGGAGGTGGGGGTCTGTAAGGGCTGTGCACAGGAATATGCGGCAAAGAAGATGGAGGCGGATGATGCAGCACAGAGGGAAGAAGCGTCGGGCTCTCTGGAACCCCTCTCTCCAGCTGTGCCACCGCCGGTACCAGCACAAGGGCAATCCACGGCTCTGGAGCCCTCCACGTCCCAGCCTGTCTTACAAGGAGGGCTAGCGGCCATCTTTTCCCAAGATTTTGTGTGTCTATTTAAGCAGGCCCTGGGAGGGAAGCAGGGGGCTGCGGATGTAGAATGGGGCCTTAAGCGAGCCAGAACTTCTCTGACCGGGGGGGCGGGGGCGGGGGGCGCCCCGTGTAAAAAGCCTAGGTTGGGGAAGGATAAGGTAGCGGCTGTGGTTTCAGAAGATATCTCGGACGACCAGGATTCAGACATGGATCTAGACCTGGAAGAAGGCGAGATAGTGGAGCAGGAGGATCAGGCAAGGGTGGTCAGGGTCTTCAGGCGGGAAGAACTGGCAGCTCTTATTTCAGAGGCTCTGAAAGCTCTTAACATGCCGGTGGTGGAGCGCAATGCAGATTCGGCTTTGGAGGATCCGTTACTTCAGGCGACTTGAAAGTCCCAGAGAGTTTTCTCAATGCATCAAATTTTTAGGGAAATGATCCAGGAGGAATGGGACATGCCGGAGGCCAAGCTGAAGGGTTCCAGGGTAATAGCACGACTTTACCCGTTGCAGGAGCAGGACAAGGATCTTTTCAAATCTCCTAAAGTGGATGCGGCGGTATCTGCTGTCACCAGAAAGACGACTATTCCGGTGGAGGGCAGTGCTGCCCTTAAGGATGCGCAAGATAGGAGGCTAGATACTCTGCTGAAGCAGGTGTTTGATGTCAATGCTCTTTCCTTGCAAGCTTCCATCTGTGGGGCGTGGGTAGCAAGAGGATGTCTACGATGGGCCCAAAGGATTTCGGTAGACCGGGAAGAAGAGACGGTGGAAGAAGCGGCCCGAATGGAGTCGGGGGCAGCTTATTTAGCAGATGTACAGTATGATCTTATTCGGGGTCTGGCGAAGAGCATGGCGTCCGTGATAGCGGCACGCAGGTATCTCTGGCTGCATAATTGGGTGGCGGACAGCGCCTCTAAAAGCAAGACTAGGAAAACTTCCCTTCCGGGATAAGCTCCTTTTTGGAGAAGATTTGGACAAATTGGTAAAAGACCTCAGAGTCTAAAGGAGGGAAGCTGCCGGAGGATAAGCAGAAGCAGAATCGACCTCTTTCACCCTCCAGAAGCCAACAGAGGGAGTTTAGGAGATTTCGTACACCAAGATTTGGTCAGTTTCAGAGGGGACGTTTTCAGTATAGATCCCAGGGATTTCGAGGATTTAGGGGAGCGGGGAGAGGTTTTGGAGCCTCTTTGGCCCTCAAGAAGCCCCAGTGAAGCGAGGGTGACCCAGGCAGGATTGGTACCCGTAGGGGGGTGGCTGAGAGAATTTTATCCTGCTTGGGTCCAAATTACGTCGGATCGTTGGGTGTTGGAAGTAATACAAAAGGGGTATGCTTTGGAGTTCCAACGAACTGTTTCCGACGCCTTCGTCCAATCTCCTTGCAGAACGAAGTCGAAGCGACGAGCAGTGATAGAGACTTTGCAGAGGTTACTGGACCTCATAGCAGTGGTACTGGTACCAGCAAACCAGTATGGCTGCGGTCGGTACTCGATATATTTTGTAGTGCCCAAAAAAGTAGGTTCTTGGTGGCAATTCTGGACCTCAAAGGAGTGAACAGGTGTCTGAGTGTCTCACTTTCGCATGGAAACTCTACGGTCTGTTATATAGTGGCAGTACGGCAAGGAGAATTTCTCACATCCCTAGACCTCTCCGAAGCATATCTGCACGTTCCCATTCAGTTGGAGCATCAGCAGTACCTGCAGTTTGCAGTCCCGATGGGGCATTTTCAGTTCCAGGCGTTACCGTTTGGATTGGGGACGGCACCACGGGCCTTTACCAAGGGGATGGTGGTAGTGGCGGAGGCGTTGCGCAGAGACTGGGTGTTGGTTCACCCGTATCTAGATGATTGGTTGATTCGAGCAAAGTCACAGTGCGAAAGCGAGGCAGCTACTCACCAGGTAGTGCAGTTTCTGCGGAGCTTAGGATGGGTAGTAAAGGTAGCAAAGAGCAAGTTGACACCGTCCCAGGAGTTGGAGTACTTGGGAGTCCGCTTCGACACGAAAAGAGGCAGGGTATTCCTGCCGCACGCCAGGGCTCAAGGGTTAATGCGGCTTATTCGGGAATTCTTGGGGAGAAAGCCCCTTCAGCGTGGCATTACCTACAACTATTGGGTACAATGGCGGCCACGCTTGAGCTAGTGCCTTGGGCCAGGGCGCACATGAGACCGATGGGGCTGCTCAGGTGGTGGTCCCATCAGTCAGATCAGTTGTTACGGAAGCTAATATGCCCGGTGCAGGCAAAGCAGTCTCTTCAGTGGTGGCTGTATTCCAGAAATCTAGAGCAGGGCATGCCGCTGGAGTTGCTGGGTTGGAAACCCTTGACGACAGATGCCAGTCTGTTCGGCTGGGGGGCGCACTTCGAGCGGAAATTTGCTCAAGGACAGTGGACAGAACAGGAAAGACAATGGTCTATCAACAGGTTAGAACTAAGAGCAGTCACTCTGGCGTTAAGGGCTTTCCAGCAGCAGGTGCAAGGCAGCGCGATTCGAGTACTGTCAGACAACGCCATGGCAGTAGCATATATCAATCGGCAAGGGGGCACCAGCAGTGTAGCTCTGGAAGTGGAAGGGCTACTAGGTTGGGCCGAGTTGCATCTGGAAGCCCTAACGGCAGGACATGTGGCAGGAGTGGACAATGTGACTGCCGATTTTCTGAGTCGAGTCGCGATGGACCCAGGGGAGTGGGTTCTCAATCAGGAGTTTTTCGAGATGATGATGGGTCGCTGGGGACATCCGGTGATAGATCTCATGGCGACGTTCGCATCAGTGAAGGTAGAAAGGTTTTACAGCAGAAGGCGAGAAAGAATGTCAGAAGGCTTGGATGCCCTGCTGCAGAGGTGACCGGAGGAGCAGCTCCTCTAGGTGTTTCCACCGTGGGCCTTAATAGGTCGGGTAATTCAAAGAATAGAGAGACACAAGGGTCAGGTGATCCTCGTTGCGCCGGATTGGCCGAGGAGGCCATGGTATGCCGACCTGGTACGGCTCCTAGTGGAGCCACCGTGGAAACTGCCGGTCAGGGAGGATCTGCTAGTGCAAGGTCCCTTGCTAATGCCTCACGTGGATTAGTTCTCGCTTACGGCCTGGCTATTGAAAGGGCAAGGTTGACGGCCAGGGGTTATTCGTCAGTGGTAATTTCCATGTTGTTGAGGTCCAGGCGTAAGTCTACCTCTGTAGCGTATATCCGTGTATGGTGACTCTTTGAGTCTTGGTGCGATGATAGGCGAGTGGTGGTGCTGAGAGCCTCCATTCCACAGATTGTGGTGTTTTTGCAGGACGGTTTTGATAAAGGCCTAGCGGCAGCGTCCTTAAGAGTCCAGTTGGCAGCACTTTCTTATCGGCGAAAGGTGCAAGGGATAGTGCTTGGGTCTAATCTGGACGTCAGGCAGTTTTTGAGGGTGACGTCTCTTCTGAGGCCGCCATGCCAGAGTCCAGTACCGACTTGGGATCTCACCTTAGTGCTGGAGGCGTTGATAGGTAGACCTTTCGAGCCATTGGCTAAGACAACGTTGAAGGATCTTACGCTGAAGGTAGTATTTTTAGTGGCGATTTCTTCGGCAAGGAGAATTTCAGAGTTACAGGCCTTATCGTGTAGGGAGCCTTTTCTGTCCTTCTATGACAAGAAGGTAGTGTTGCGGACAGTGCCTTCGTTCTTGCCTAAGGTGGTATCGGTGTTTCATGTGAATCAAGCGGTGCCTCTGCCGGTTTTCGAGAATGATGTCAGGGACAATTCCAGGAATAGGTTGCATCGAATGGATGGGAGTCGAGTATTGCAGACGTATTTGCAGAGAACGGCTGTATTCTGCAAGACGGACAGATTGTTTGTCTTGTTTGGAGGACCAAAGCAAGGGGAGCCGGCGTCAAAGGCTTTCATTGCAAGATGGATTAAGGAGGCTATTGCATTGGCATATATATTGAAAGGCAGATCTGTGCCGAATGGTTTAAGAGCTCATTCGACTAGAGCACAGGCGGCTTCCTGGGTGGAGTGCAGTTTGGTGCCTGCGGTAGAGATTTGTAAGGCGGCGACCTGGTTGTCATTACATTCCTTTGTCAAACATTATAGGATTGATCTGCAAGCGGAAGGGGGGATGCTAGGTTTGGATCGGCGGTTCTTCAGGCTAGCCTAGCAGGTCCCTCCTGTTAAAGTGTTACTGCTCTGTTACATCCTCAGATGTCCGAGACTAGACTAGAGGGACGATAAGGAAGGTGAAATTAGACTTACCTGCTAATTGTTGTTCCTTGAGGAACTCTAATCTAGTCCCGTATCCCTCCCTGCTGTAAAGTTGGGTCCATAGCCTGAAGGAAGTTAACGGTATTTAATCGTTTGGCTACAGCAGTTCCTGGATGGCCTGCGATCCTTTGGTGGGGAGAGGGTAAAATACTTACAGGGCAGTATTAACAGTACCTGCTAGGAGGTCCTAGAGAGGGCGAAGCAGGCCTAAGCGGACGCATACATAAACCTTGCTTGGTACTTTGCCAGGTACTAGTGTTAAGCAAATTTCTGCAGTTATTATAGTTCAATAGTTAAAGTTTAAGAATGTTATCTCTGCTTATTGCTCTGGTGAGTCTGCTTTGTCAATAGGTTACTGGAGCAAGGAGGCGGTTTCTCATCTATTTATACTGGTGTCACCAAAAAAGGTGACTGGCTCAGTCTCCAAGGCTGCGGGAGGAGGTGCTTATACCCCAGATGTCCGGGACTAGACTAGAGTTCCTCAAGGAACAACAATTAGCAGGTAAGTCTAATTTCACCTTATTTGGCCGCCAGCATAGCGGCTTTTAAATGGAGCCGCGGTGCCATGGCAAAATGACACCATGGTGCCGCAGCTCCATTTAAAAGCCTGACTGAGTTAGTTGGGGACAGTCCTGCATGTGCAGGCCAGACAGAATCGCAGTCCCAGCCTGCGTGTGCAGGACTGTTCACGATTCTGATCCCATGGAACTAGACATGCCCCACGGGATCAGAATCGCAATTCCCTTTGTGCGTCCATTTCAGACTGGATGCACAGAGGGGATCTACGTCCAGGATGGAATCGGGCCCTTAGGGAAGAACAATGCAAACTACAGTTACATGATGCAAGGTTCCACATTAGGAACCACCACCCAAGAAAAGGATCTGGGCATCATTGTGGATAACATGTTAAAACCCTCTGCCAAGTGTACAGCAGCATGTCTTCTCCCTACCCCGATCCCACCTCTCCCTATCTCCACTGTGCGAAATGCAGATGTTGCAGAAAATTGCCTACGATATCTGCGTTTTGACCGTTACCTGTCACCAAGGCAGTAACTTTCCCGCATTACTGCCGCAATGACAGCTTATGCACCTTAGTAAATATGCTCCCAAAGATATTGTAATGTCACTATTGCTCCATGGCACAACTGCACCTTGAATAATGTGTGCAGTTCTGGTTGCCATTTCTTAAAAAGGATATAGCAGAATTAGAAAAAGCACAGAGAAGGGCGACAAAAATAAGGGAGTTGGAAGGATACCCCTACAAGGAAATGCTTAAAAGGTTAGGGCTTTTCAGCTTGGAAAAGAGATAGTTGAAGGGAGATATGATAGAGGTCTGTAAAATAACAAATGAAGTGACATGGGGAAACGTAGATTGGTTGGTTTGCTGCTTCATAAATATACTAGGGGACGTGCAATAAAGCTACAATGTAGCACATTTTAAGACTAATTGGAGGAAATATTTTTCACTCAAGATGCAATCAAACTCTGGAATTTGTTGCCGGAAGATGTAGTAAAAGCTTTTAGGGTAGCTGGGTTTAAAAAAGGTTTGGACAACTTCCTGGAGGAAAAATCCATAAACTATTATTAAAAGAGACTGGGGAAATCCACTGCAACAAGTAGCATGGAATCTGCCTACCTTTTGGGAGCTTGACTTGGGAATGTGAGATGGATTGGCCCCTGTTGGAAAAGAATACTGAGCTTGATGGACCTTTGGTCTGACCCAGTATGGCATATCTTATATTTTTATGATGATATTTGTAGCCAGAAATTTGTTCAGCCTGTTTGTATGGGGACATCAGAGATCAATTAAACAAAAATATATGGAACTATAAAAGCCCATGGATTTCATTTTAGTTTCCCACTGAGACTATATTGCGTTTTTCTTAAACAATGGTGAAAGTCTGACTCTGGGGGAGTGGTTAACAAGTCTATTAGATTAAATCACTAAAATGCTGAATTTACTTGTTAAATTACTTTAAATTAAAAGACATAGAAGGCCCCGTTTACTAAACGTGCTCTAAATTTTGCAGTTAAGTGCCAAAATTAACCCCCCCCCCACTCTTATAACTGCAAAATGTCTGTTAACTGTTGGGTGTTGCCAGCAGTTGCCTACTCAACACAGAGAAAATGTCATTATCGTGCATTTGCAAATAACACAATGCAGTCAGCTACACTTATTCAGGTGCCGTTAACAGCATTGCATTATCTGCCTCATTAACAGTTAATGTACATTAGCTGTAAGGTGCCATCTTTATCCTTTCTCCACCCATTCCATGCCCCCTTCCATTGTACCAGCTAGAGTAGCTTAGTAAATAGGCCCCAGAGAGAATTTTGAAGAATGATGAATTACAAAGTGAATTTTTCATTTTACAAATCAATTGGTCCATATTGTTCTTAGGCATATTCATGTCTTTATCCATGTCATTTTCAATCCAGCAGAAGTTGGAAAGAATTACACAAAAGGGGTCAAGAACATCTGAGGGCAGGAGGGAGTGATGTCAGCTGGACCAATGGCAGCTTAGGGGCTCCGCTCCCATACACCGAGTGAGCATAAGCATCAACAAGCAATCAAGGCAGAGTGTGGAAAAAAGCAGAGCTGCCCAATGAGAGAGTCACCAAGGTGCAATGGCTGAAAAAAAGCGCTGGATAGCCGAGAGAAGCTGCGAGCTTCTCAGCACTTGCTAAGTAAGGCCTGCAAACGGGCAGAGTCACTCGCCAGCATGGCGTCCATTGAGTTCGACACTGAGGAGGGCGGCAGTGGAGAATGTACAGAATCGTCGGGGTAGAAGCAGATGCTGCTTGAGAGAGTTTCATCACAGATTTGAGGAGATGACTGCGGAGTTTCGTACTATGTTAGAGGATGTGCTGAGCAAAATTGAGGATATGCATGGAGATATCTGGGAGCTGGAGGGCCATGTCAAAGACGTGGAGACAAAAGTGGAGGAGCTTGCTGAACTGTTAACTCCATCGCCTGCTGCTTATGCCCACCAACCACACATTGCAGGTTGTTTCATATAAAATGGATTACACAGAGAATCACAGCCAGTGCAATAAAGTGTGCATCCTTGGCGTACCAGAGGCAGCAGGGACAGAGAATGTGGAAGACCTAGTGCAGGATATTTGTAAGAATCTGCGGGAAGGAGAGGAGAGGAGAATGGGGCTCAAGTAGTGGCATGGAAATGGAAAGAACCCACAGGGTCTTGGGCAAGCCTGCTGGAAACAAACCCAGGGACATTACTGTGTGTTTTCTCAAGTTTCAGGATGCAGATATTGTGCTGCGACTTCATCAGGGGGGAAAAAGACTTTGCATTACCAGAAGGCGCAAGTCACACTTTACCAAGACCTCTCAACCTTCACACTCACACAAAGACAGGAGATGAAGCCAGTCACAAAGATGTTTCTTGAGGAGAAAATATGCTATTCTTGGTCCTTTCTTTTCTGTAGGAGCTTCACTGTTGCTGGGAAGAAGACCTTGGCCAAAGACCTCGGCCAAAGACCTCGCTGAGACCTGGGGAGCATTGCACAGGGCGGGACTGGTGAAGGATGATTCCTTAGGAGGGAGGGAGAAGGAAGGGATGATTCCTTGCCTGCACCTCCGGCGCAACGACTTACCCTCACGCAATTTTTAAAAAGGGTTCGAGGGGTGATCCGGGAAACTACAGACCGGTGAGCCTGACATCAGTACCGGGAAAAATGGTAGAAACCATCATAAAGAATAAAATTACTCAGCATATAGATAGTCATGACCTAATGGGAGACAGCCAACATGGCTTTAGACAAGGAAGATCTTGTCTTACTAATCTGTTATGTTTTTTTGAAGGAGTGAATAAACAGGTGGACAAAGGTGAGTCGGTTGATATTGTGTATCTGGACTTTCAGAAAGCCTTTGACAAGGTCCCTCATGAGAGACTTTTGGCAAAACTAAAGAGTCATGGGATAGGAGGCAGTGTACTACTGTGGATCAGGAACTGGTTAAAAGATAGAAAGCAGAGGGTAGGGCTAAATGGCCAATTTTCCCAATGGAGAAAGGTGAATAGTGGTGTACCCCAGGGATCTGTGCTGGGTCCGCTGCTTTTTGACATATTCATAAATGACCTGGAAAGTGGAATAACGAGTGAGGTTATCAAATTTGCTGATTACAAAAAACTATTTAAAGTTGTTAAAACCCAGGAGGATTGTGGAAAATTGCAAGAGGATCTTGATAAATTGGAAGACTGGGCATCAAAATGGCAGATGAAATTTAATGTGGAGAAGTGCAAGGTTATGCACCTAGGGAAGAACAACCCAAACTATGGTTACACGATGCAAGGTTCCACATTAGGAACCACCACCCAAGAAAAAGATTTAGGCGTCCTTGTGGATACCATGTTAAAACCCTCGGCCCAGTGTGCAGCGGCGGCCAAGAGAGCAAATAGAATGCTAGGTATGATAAGGAAAGGAATGGAAAATAAAACAAAAGATATTATAATGCCTCTATATCGTTCCATGGTGAGACCGCACCTTGAATATTGTGTGCAATTCTGGTCGCCATATCTTAAAAAGGATATAGCAATTTTAGAAAAGGTTCAGAGAAGAGCCACCAAAATGGTAAAGGGGATGGAAGGCTACTCCTATGAAGAAAGGCTAAAAGGTTGGGGCTCTTTAACCTGGAAAAGAGACGGCTGAGGGGAGATATGATAGAAGTCTATAAATTAATGAATGGAGTGGAACGGGTAAACGTAGATCGATTGTTTACCTTATCAGAATATAGAAAGACTAGGGGACATGCAATGAAGCTACAGGGTAAACTATTTAAGACTAATAAAAGAAAATATTTTTTCACTCAACGTGTAATCAAACTCTGGAATTTGTTACCGGAGGATGTAGTAAAGGCTGTTAGTGTAGCTGGGTTTAAAAAAGGTTTGGACAAGTTCCTGGAGGAAAGGTCCATAAACCATTATTAAGAAGGGACCCAGGATATCAATGCTTGAACCAATACAAGCATTGTGGAACCTGTGTCCCTTGGGGAAACTGCTAGGTACGTATGACCTAGATTGGCCACTGTTGGAAACAGAATACTGGGCTTGATGGACCTTGGTCTGACCCAGTATGGCATATCTTATGTTCTTATGTAAATGGGCTTGAGTAGGTGACAAGCACCTGTGATGACCAGTCTGATTGCGAATGTGTGTTTGATGACAGGGGACTTTGAGTGCCTTTGAGTGGCGTAATGGTTGTTGCTATTTGTACTATGAGGGTAAACCATGTAGATCCAGCGGAGGCTGCTTAGAGTGCGACCCCCCCCCCCCCCACACACACACCTGCTGCTAAGCGACAGCATGTACATATGAACAGTGCAGTGGACTGTGATGGCTTGTATGCTCTGTAGTATCTGATGTTGAATAATGTTTGGTTTTGCTAAAATTGGGGAGACTGGAATAAGTAGGGAGGGGAGTGTGGATTGAGCCCTGGGCGGCTTGGTTGGGGTGAAATGTGTTGCTTCCTCGGGTCTGCATGGAAGGCAGACAGCATTGATGAGGGTGACACGGGGTGGTGGAGGAGAGAAGGAGGGGACGGGGTTAGGGGGAATGGGGAAGTGGGATGGCGCCTGGAGGTGAGTGTGTGCAAGCGCAAATGGTTTTATCTTTTTCCTAATATAAGCAGTGGTTTGGGGGGCTGTGCCAGAGTCTCGAGTTTTGAGTAGAGGTGGTAGGAGGTGTTGTAGGGGCTTGTGCTGAAAGTTGTCTCCTTTTAATGTTAAGTGTTTAAATTCATCCCGAAAGTTCTCCCTTCCGTTCAAGGAGTTGAAGCTCCTGGGAAGGGATGTGATTCTTTTTGGAAGAGACCCACCCCAGGCTGGAATGTACGACATGGCTGCGAAGGAGACCTTTTGGTAAGGGACGTAAAAAATGTGAGGTGGTGGTTCCTTCCCGCAAATCTTTGCAGTATGTAATGGAGGGAGTACTTAGAGATAAGGCCAGAAGATGGTTTTTCTTAAATGGCCAGATATATAGAGAATGCTATACAATAGGTAATGTGTATGCTCCCAATGAAGCAAACACCAAGGAGCGAGACTCACAAAGACGTTCAAAATCTTTATTAGGGGGTACAGTAAAGCCACACCCAACACAGGCCGTGTTTCGGCACTCACCTTCCTCAGGGGTGTAATGGCACTAAAAATAATTGAAACATATAAATGCATAAGAACATAAATAAAATAAAATAAAAAATCTGTGAAAATTATATTAAAAACGGTAAACAATAATAAATAATTAAAATTATGTCAAAACTGAATGAAAACCATTCAGAATCAAACATATAAAATACAATGTGTGCTGTTAATACAATAGATAATAATCCAATAAAAATGGAAGCATTCATATATCAAAACATAAGAAAAAAGAATCCTTCAGTGTGTGGGTGAAGAATATGGAAGTGGCTAATTGCAGTGATATTACCAGATAAAAAAGGATGAGATTTATGTGGGTGAAGGGAGGGGACAGAACATTATCTAATACTGTAGCGCTCAATTATCTTGAAACAAACTAAAATCTATCTCCAGGAACAAGCAGGAATGTAGTCTTCACATATGGGTACCGTGGGCACTGACGGAGCCTGCGCGGGAACGCTCCCCAGTGTCCCAAAAGGAAAGCTTTTGGGAGCATCCCACCACGCATGCGTGCTGCCTTCCCGCCCAACCACCTCTCTCACTTCAGTTCTTCGTTTTCCGCGGAGCTGACAGGACGTGTCCCCTGTCACCGCAGAAAATCTTTTCTTATTTTTTGTGGTTGCGTCTGCCTTCCATCGACGCCTACCGGTACCACCGGTGCTTTTCTTTCTTTTCTTCTAAAAATATTTCAATTTTAGTGCTTTTCTCAGGGATTCTTTCCCTGCTCTGGTGCTTGGTGCCATTTTGGGCTTTAGGCCCTCTTTTCCCTTACCATGGAAAAACCAGCCACTGATTTTAAAAAATGTTCAAAATGTGGCGGTACAATTTCTATTACCGACACCCATGATTGGTGTCTTAAATGTTTAGGTCCTGGCCATTGCCCTGCGGAGTGTCTTTCTCCTGTAGGAAGTTGACTAAAAGAAGTCTTCAGAATCGAGCGACTCAACTCTGTACCCTTTTTGCTTCAGACACGATGTCTGTAGCATCAATGTCTTCCAGAGCCTTCTACTTCTTCCCAGGGATCTCAGGTAACTAAACACAAGTCTTCTAAGACTAGCCGGTCCTCGAAGGGTAGATCTCCCTCTAAACATCGAGATGCCATTGGCGTTGCCCTCGGATACTTCACCAGCAAAACAGCCCTGGCGGGAGTCTTCGGACTCCAAAGCTTTATCGGGGCTCCATGATGTTCCCGAGGCCTCGGCCTTGATGGAACTACTGGTGCCATGCTCGGGGGTTGTGGCCGCTACCACCGGTAACTGACACCCCGGCATTGGTAGTGGACAAAAGACTCCTCGCTATCGAACGCAGTCTAGTGACTCTTTTGGCTACTTCGATACCGCTAAGGTCGCTGCAGACGGTTCCACAGGCACCGATACCGGTGCCAGTGCCCTCGGTACCTGCTTCAACAGGCATGCTTCCCCTAATGCCGAGTTTGGAATCTCTCTCCAGCATGGGGGATCAGGTACTCACTCGTTACGGTACCGACATCAAGCGGTACCAACACCATCTGCTTCGGGAGAACCCGGTGCTTCCTCCTTTTGAGTCTTCCAATTCTGATGACTCAGATGATTCCACCGGTACCAGAGCTGAACTTTTACAAGATTCAACTCCTTCTCCTCAACGCAGAATGTCCCCTCCTGAGGATATGTCTTTTCATGATTTTGTACGTGATATGGCAAAGGGTCTTGCCATTACAGTAGTACCAGAAAAGGAGCCTAGGGCAGAAGAATTACGAATTCTTCAATATCCTTTGGCTCCAAAGGAGGCAGCTATGCTTCCTATACACCAGATCTTACATGATCTAATGTTAAGAATGTGGGAAGCTCCTTTAACAGTATCTCCACATTCTAGACGTCTTGACACTATGTATTGAGTACCACTTGCCCGGGGTTTCAGAAGACTCAATTACGACATCATTCTATGGTGGTAGTCCGCCATGAGGCGGATTAAGAGTGCTTAACGACACTCTTCCAATCCACCAGGTCATGAGTCTAGAACACTGGATGCCTTTGGTCGTCGATGCTTTCAGTCCTCCATGCTATCAGCAAGAATCAGTTCCTATATATTATACATGGGAATGTTTCTTGAGCAGGTTACAAAAGACTTGGAGCTTTTGAACCCTTTTCTTCAAGAGGATAAACGGACAGATTATTTGACTCTGGTCAAACATGCTCAAAATGTCTCTAAGTTTATGAATCGTGCTACTTTTGACTGTTTTGAATGTATTAGCAGAACCTCTGCTATATCCATAGGAGCACGTCGTATTGCCTGGCTCCAAGCTTCAGACTTGGAGGAATGGGTGCAAGATAAGCTGGGTAACATTCCTTGCACAGGAGAAAATCTTTTTGGCAAGGATTGGCAGCTTAAAGCTAATGAAATTGACACTGATAATACAACTTTAGACAGGTTGTCAAAATCTACAGCTAACCCAGCCAAGAAAAAGGTTTTCAAAAAACCTTTTTTCTCTAAGAAGAAGAAATTCTATCCATCTTCCACCCAACAAACATATGTTCCCCAGAAGGGGCAACAACAAACCAGACAAAGGAAGACACAAGCTCAGAAGGCTCAGCAGGCTCAGCCTCCTCAGGGTCTTTGACTGTTGTCTAGAAAACTTAGCCATTTTCCTGTTCTAAGCCCAGAACCTTTAAATATTCCAGGCCGTATCTGCCATTTTGCCAAAAGATGGCAACAAATCACTTCAGAAAATTGGACTCTATCTATTGTGAGTCTGGGATACAAGCTCCATTTCCTCAGCTTGCCCCCATCCACGCTAATAAAACAGTTCAAATCTCAACCACCGGTCTCAGATCTGTTGTGGCAAGAGGTCACCATTCTTCTAGCTCAAGGGGCTATAGAAGAGGTTCCAAAGTCCCAGCAGGGCACAGGATTCTATTCCCCCTATTTTCTCATTCCAAAGAAGTCAAGGGGATTAAGGCCAATCCTGGACCTCAGAGAACTGTCCGAGAGAGGTTCAAGATGAATCTCCCTCGGCACTCTTCTTCCATACCTTCACAAGCAAGATTGGCTATGTTCTCTAGATTTAAGAGATGCTTACATGCATATCCTTATGCATGCAGATCACAGAAAATTCCTTCGATTCCTAGTCAGGGGAAGACATTTTCAATACAGGGTCCTTCCTTTCGGGCTGGCCTCTGCTCCAAGGGTCTTCACAAAATGCATGGCAGTAGTAGCAGCATTTATTTATTTAACAGTATTTCTATACCACCTTCTCCTTCAATCAAAGCAGTCTCCACAGCAAACAATCATATTTGTGTTCATGTGTTTTCAGGGGCGGCCCAAGGGGGGTGCGGGGCCATGTGCGGAGACTCGGTGCGGGGCCTCATTTGCATAAATATTTGCATAATGTTACCATACACTAACTTTTAGTAAACATGCCTCTTCATGAGTGTATGGATAAAGAAAGACTAAAAGATTTCTACATTACTATAATCCAGTGCCAACCGCCAGACACATTAGGAACTACTACAAACACTGCCCATTTAGAACCCATAGCAAACCCACCGTATCCTAACAGCACTACCAGGACTCACAAAGCAGCAGACCCTACCTATCAAAAGGCAACACTGCAAATATTAAACCAATACATTTCAGAGAATAACAATACATGACCTACTGAGGAAAGAGAACAAGTGGCAATGTCAAATAGGAATTACATAAACAGAATACCTCAGCTCAGTTACACATGCAGAACACAGACCATCACCAAACAAGGAATCACAATTTAAAAACAGGAAGACAATAATTAAACTGGGAACCCTAAAAGCCAAACTTGGAATTTACAACAATGATGTAGAAATAAAACTATAAATTAATTTCCTCTTGTACTAAACAAAGCACAGACGTTGATGCACATTTCCCAGAGCTGACATATTCCAGTTAATAAATTCAAAATAAAGAGATATCTTTGTACCTTTTGTGCATTTTTTTTCAGTTGCAATTGTTCCAGCCACTTTCTTCTGGTTTATTTGTGTCTTCTGCTAACTCTCCATCGTCTGCTGTCCATTTGTCCCTTCTTCTCTCTTCTAGTTTTTTTCCATTCTCTCTCTACATCTGCTTTAACATACTAATCTTTCTCCTTTTGCTCTTTCCTCATTCCTATTTCATCCACTCAAATTTTACCCGTCAATCCCTACTTAGTCTCCCAATACCCGGCCAATTGTAGATTTTTCTTCACTCCCACACAAAATATTTTTCCCCTCTCCATTTCACTCTCCCAGCCCCAACCCCTTCTAATCTCCCCCAACATCAGCTCCCTCCTAGTTCCAGCCCCACCCAGTATCCGCTCCCTTCTAGTCCCCGCATCAGCCCATTTCCAGTCCTGGCCCCCCATCAGCCCATTTCCAGTCCTAGCTCCCCCATACATTTCCAGTCCTATCCGAGTCCCCTCATCAGCCCATTTCTAGTCCTTTCCTAGCCCCACCATCAGCCCATGTCAAATCCTAGCTCCCCTCCACTCAGCCCATATCCAATCCAAGCCCCCCATAAGCCTACTTCCAGTTCTAGCCCCTCCATGAGTCCATTTGAATCCAAGCCCCCACCACAGCCCATTTCCAATCTTAGCTCCCCCCAACACCCAATTCCCAGTCCTATCCTAGCCCATTTCCTGTCCTAGCTCCCTCCCCTAAGAGCCCATTCCAAGCCCCCCTTCCACTCAGCCCATTTCCATTCCAAGCCCCTCTCCCCATCAGCTATTTGCAGTTCAAGCCTTCCACTCAGCCCATTACCAGTCCTAGCCCCCCCTCCCACGCACCCACCCATTACCAGTCCTAGCCCCCCCTCCCACCCACCCACCCATTACCAGTCCTAGCCCCCCATAGCCTATTACCAGTCCTTAAGCCCCCATCAGCCCACTCCCAGTCCTAATCCCACCAGCCCATTTCCAGTCCTAACCCCCATCACCCAATTATCAGGTTAAGCCCCGCCATAGCCCATTCCCAGGCCTAACCGCCCCAGCAGCCCACTCCCAGTCCTAATCCCATCAGCCCATTTCTAGTCCTAATCCCACCAGCCCATTTCCAGTCCTAACCCCCCATCACCCAATTTTCAGTTTAAGCCCCCCCATAGCCCATCACCACTCCTAACCCCCAGCCCAGCCCAGGGAAAATTTAAAATAAAAAAAGAAAAGCTGTCAGCTGTCTGCTGCCGCTGCCGGGACCGCCGCGGCAGAATCGAGTGTGCCGCGGGGCCCCCCTTGCTCGGCAGAGCCTACCCTCCCCTGTATCAGCTCCCTCTTTCAGCTGCAGTCTGTGATAAGGAAGCTTATCATAGCTCAGGTAGGAGCTATAGAAAAGATGATGTGACTCTGAACAAGCAACCTGTCAGTTCTGGTAGAAGCAAGAAAACAGAGTTTTCACATAAAAGACTACCAGTCCCAGAATGCACCAGGTTTCCAGCAGCCATGAGGGAGGCTGAAGTAAGAAAATGTGTGTGCAATCAAGAGAGCTATGAGGTAATCCCTAAGCACTCATCTCAAAGGGCAGGGCCTGATTCAAGACAGCTGCGCTGTGTTAGGGAGCAGCACACATTAGAACAGGATAAGAGTAGAGCTTATTCTTCAGATAACAGCTACAGAGGGAGGAAGAGATACAGAGACAGCAACGGCTACAAGCACCAGTATCACCTGGAGAAACAGAAGCCAAGCCAAGCAGATAGAGAGAGAAGGAAACTCTCTGGAAGGAAGAGAAGAAAGGCCATTGGAAGGTCTGGGAGATTCCAAGGCAGTACTCATACTGGGAGGTATTCCAAAAGCCAGCAGAGTCCATTGGACTGGATTCAGCCAGAGGAATGGAGTGGCAGAGATAGGAATCACCAGTGGCTACCTGGAAGAGAGAAGACTGCATGTGGAAGGGACTTTCAGACCAAGGCCAGAAGGTATGTGAGAGAAGATCCAGTGTCCAGGGATCAAGATTGGAAGGCTGGACATCAGAATTGGATTACATATTGGCCAGGCTATACAGAGAGGAATAATGATAGCAGGAGAGGCTCAGGTATGAACACTGATCCAGACCCTATCTATAATAGAGAATGGCAGCAAGGGAATAAGCATTCTCATGATAGTGCCTTAATGAAAGACTCATCTGTGCCAATGTATGATATTGACCCTATGATTGTTGATGCAGGGGGAAATACAGCAGATGAAACTATTTACATGGACTGTTCTTTATCTAAATGCTATTGCTAGTTTTCTATGAGCAAACACATCAGCCATCACAAAGAAACCTAACTTTGTTCTTTATTTCCACTGCAAACAGCTCTTAAAGCAGGATTTGGGCTCACACAGTAGCAGCCAGCCAGCTAAAGGCTTTCAGCTGGTCCATTGATAGTAATTAGGGCTGCACCTGATTGTGTGTGTGAGCAAGGGAGAATCACTGCTGAGATCTGCATGGAAAATAAGCAGAAGTTAACCTAACCAGCAAAGTTTATTCTTTTCTTTGTGCCTTGGTATTTGGTAATTATTTGCTAAGAAAACATTAGCTAATTGCCTAACAAGCTGAAGGTTGTTTTCTGGTTTATTTTGTGATTTTTGTTATCCATTTTAAACACTGCAAGCAAGTAACCTCATTTATAGTGCTATCAAGCATACATGTGCTGGGTGAATTAAACCCCATCAATAAAAGAAGTATTTTATTGATCTTACCACTTGGTTTCACAACTCAAATTATTGTCATCAGCTGTGTTTGGGAGTGAATGAACTACAATACCCACAATACCTTGCAAGAATCATATGAATATATGCATCGTCAAGATTGTGTAAGTTCTCACCCTAGGCAGCCGTCTGACAAGTCACACGCGCCGGCTTTCAGAGCGCGAAGGGACTAGTTTCCCTTTCGCGGCTCTGTTAATCCTGCGGGGGCTGATGGGAACTTCCCATCAGCCCCCGCGGGCTTAACAGAGCAGCGAGCGAGAAACTCTCCCCTCGTGTTCTGAAAGCTGGCGCGTGTGACTGCAGCTGAAAGAGGGAGCTGATACAGGGGAGGGCAGGCTCTGCCGTGCAGGGGGGGCCCCGCGGCACACTCGATTCTGCCGCGGCGGTCCCGGCAGCAGACAGCTGACAGCTTTTTTTTATTTTAAATTTTACTTTTAAATCAGAATGTTTTTTGCACGGGGCCCCCTGAAACGCGGGGCCCTGTGCAAAAAACATTCTCGCTCAATGGACGGGCCGGCCCTGTGTGTTTTCATGCAGTGATGTGAGTTGCGTGTTTGGTATGTTTGATGTGATGTGCAATTGATTTGTGTTGAGCTATGTACTGTGGCAAGGAGGCCTATCCAGAGTCTGGGGGAGGACAAAGAGACAGGTAATTCACCTTAGTAAAGGGCCCCCTTTTCTCAAACCAGGGTAGGAAAGCCATAAACACCTTCAAGAAACAGAAAACTTCCACATGGCCCACATTTCATGCTCCCCCTAGTGGAGTGAAGGGGAGAGACTACAGGGTCCAGAATACCTTGGGTGGTGAATGCTTCAAGCACTCAGGTGCCCGGAGTCAGGCTGATTGCCATCACCTGGGCAGGGTGGAGTTGGAGCTAGAGCCCTGGAAGTATAAACGTAGGCCAAAGTGTGAGAGAAGGGAGGAGAAGCAGGAAGCCGAGCTGACACGATCTTCAAGAAATTGGAGGCTAAAGCGCCTACTACAAATGTTATTGTCTTTCATTTGGATAAAGGGGTCTTAAAGACCCATCCTTTTCCTGCAAGGAGTATTTCTACCTTTTCGTCCAAATCAGTCAGATTTATCTCCTCTTTTTCCTAGAGCCTTATTTTGCTCCAAGGACAAAGAGCTTTAAGCCTTGTCTAACAGAGGCTTTAGCGCTTCCGCCAAAGTCCCCCAGTTTTTTCTTCTGGGATTAGTTCTAGCCATTAAGGCTTCTTACCTCTACCTGTATTGCAAAATTTATTTTCCTCTACTTCACAGTGAGGTACTTTCTTGAGGATACTGTACTGGCTCTTAGTAGCAGACACATATTAGCCTCAATAAACACTTTGCAATACTGCTGGGGAAGGTCCACATTAGAATATTGTAATTCAATATTTGCTGACAATTATCATCTACACAAGGACTCCTATCTATACGCCTTGTTTAGTCAAGCTGTTCCACAGCACATCTCTTTTTAATTCAACTCCTACCCTCCATCCCTGGGATGCCTGAGGTTCTGGGAAATAGCATGGCCCATCCTTTCGGTTTGCAACATGCTGGGACTCCCTCTAGGCATCTTAGCTTGGGAGTCCCCATATGTGAAGACTCACTCCTGCTTCTTCCTGGATATAGCACAGTTACTTACCTGTAACAGGTGATCTCTGGGAACAGCAGGAATAAGTCTTCACAACCCACCCACCTCCCCTAGAAGTTGTATCTCTCTATCTCTCTCTTTCCCTTTCCTTTCTCTCTCTCTTTGTCTCAGCTTTAAAACTCAACTGGAGAGAGGCAGTTGGGAAAGGCGGAAGGCAGCACGCAGGCGTGGTGGGATGCTCCCAAAAGCTTTCTAATTGGATGCTGGGGAGCGTTCCCGTGCAGGCTCCGTCAGTACAGATGTACCCATATGTGAAGACTTATTCCTGCTGTTCCCAGAGATCACCTGTTACAGGTAAGTAACTGTGCTTTCCCTCCCCCCCCCCCCAACACCCATCCACCCCTGGGATAATCATAGCTTTATAGGTACTTACACATCTTAAAGGAAAGGAGGTGCTCTCAGGTGCAGCTCGTTATCCAAATCAGTCATACACTAAGGACCTGAGATTAATTAAACTTCAGGTGAACAATGTATATTAAACGTATTAGGTACAATTTTATTAGTATCCATAGCAACCCTTAGTAAGTAAAGAACTTAAAGATCTAAACACAAGCTTAAAACTAAGATGCAGACAGCAGTCTAGCAGCAAGATGGGGGCTTTCCAGTCTTTTGCATTGAGTGTCATATGTATGATTTTCTCCCAGTTGGTGAGAGGTCTTACGTGTGCACTAGGTGCAAGGAGCTCTTTGCTCTCAGGGAACAAGTCCATTCTCTAGAGTCTAGAGTAGCAGACTTGGAAGACATAAGAAAGACAGAGAGGTACATAGACGAGACCTACAGGGATATAATCCTGAAGTCCCACCTCCAGTCTGGCGGCATCCCTGTTGCCATGGAGGAGAGAGGTCACGTGACAGGAGAGCATCACCCTGGTGTGGCAGGAAGTGATCCTGTAACTAGGACCTGTCCTCCAGGTGATGTAAAACCCTCTCGCACTGAGGAAGTTTCTCCAGGGCCTTGTGCCCATGAGGAAAGGGTTAGGACAGCTGTTATAGTTGGTGATTCAATCATTAGGCATGTAGATAGCTGGGTGGCTAGTGGGCATGAGGATCGCCTGGTAACATGCCTGCCTGGTGTGAAGGTAGCGGACCTCATGTGCCACCTAGGTAAGGTCTTAGATAGTGCTGGGGAGGAGTCTGCTGTCTTGGTACATGTCGGTACCAATGACATCGGAAAATGTGGTAGGGAGGTTCTGGAGGCTAAATTTAGGCTTTTAGGTAGGAAGTAGCGTTCTCCGAAATGCTTCCCGTTCCAGGACCCAAAAGGCAGGCAGAGCTCCGGAGTCTCAATGTGTGGATGAGACGATGGTGCAAGGGTGAGGGTTTGGGATTTGTTAGGAACTGGGGAACATTCTGGGGAAAGGAGGGGCTCTTCCGAAGGGATGGGCTTCACCTTAACTGGGATGGAACCAGGCTGCAGAAGGACCCCAGTGCTGCCGAACCCCTGCATCGGCCCTGATCGGCATTGGGTAGAGAGAGCGGGAAGCCGGCTCCTCCCCGAACACCGAACCCAAGGTCAACCAGGGGCCGGAAGAACACTTTAAATTTAAAGCCCTGAGGGGCGCGCCCACACATGGTGGGCCCGTGCCTGAGGGCCTCGCCAGAGGGCCCTTTGGCGTGGCCCTTAGGCACGGACCCAGAAAAAAAGATAGAGGAACAAGCGGCATGGTCGATGCCGGAGATCTGTCATCGGACACAGCAACCCTGATCAACGCCAGAGAAGAGATCCGCCGTTGGATGCAATAACCCTGCCGTAAATTTATTATTGCTGCATGACCCGCAGATTCCACTACTGCCTAGCTGCTAGCTCACTAATACCTAATTACTGTAAAGATAACATATGCTACATAGACTATAAACCCTAGTATTGCCCCGTTGCTTGATTGCTGCCCACTGCATGTAGGAGTACTGCATAGCGTTTGGACTCCATTACTAATTACCTCATTGCTGAAAATGGCATGTGCTGCATGACCGACTGACTCCATTACTACCCCATTGCTTGTTTGTACTGCTAGACTATATTTGCTAGAAATACTATCCGTGTATTGAGCATTGAACTGCCAGAGAGATACTATCCTTGTATTGCACTGCTAGAGATACCATCCATGTACTATACCACGCACCAAGAAACCAAGCAACCCCCCAAACCGCTCTCACGCTGAGGCAAGCGACCCCCATAGCTAGTTAATAAAAGCTTGCACCAACTAACCAACAAGCAGCCTAAAACACAGCAGAGCACACATCGCCACAGCACGCTAACTATCCTCCGGACCTACAACCACTATGGCCGGACAACATGCACCACTACTCCTCCTCTGGATAACACAGCTCATAACATGGGCAGACTCACTACAACAAATTCAACACCTGATCCCTACAGTGAATACCATGGGGCATAGAAGATCTGTCCCCCGCACCACAGCAAACTACCTTTTGCAGCAAACAATCTCACAATCTGATTCACATAAACTGCCTCCCCCCACAAAAACCCAAGAGATGCAAGCCTCCATCCCAGCCAAACCTGAGCAGCATGCTAATTAATGCCAGCTCCATCCGTACCAAATGGCCTGCCCTCACCGACTATATTAAACACCGGAATCTAGACCTACTCCTCGTCACTGAAACGTGGTTGACAGACACAGACACAGTGATCACCAACCAACTAAAATCTCCTGGGTACAACCTCTTCAACTGCCCCAGAGTGAACTGGCGTGGAGGCGGAGTCCTAATAATAGCCAAAAGCAACCTCCACTTCCATTGTACTTTAACACAAAGTTCCACCAATCTAGACATCAGCCAAATCTCAAACAAGACCCTAACAGTCTTTCTCCTCTACCGCCCACCCTCTGCAAGCACCGACGAGTTGGCCACAATCCTTGACCAAGCATGCAACAACAACATCCAAGAGAAACAGCTCTGGATTCTCAGTGACTTCAGTCTTCCCTCTCTCCATGTCAAACACTCCACAGCATTCATGGACGCAATGACCACAATGGGATATCACCAAATCGTTCACACCTGGATCTTACAACTTTTAGGAAGGCATTGAAGACTCATCTCTTCCAACTAACGTACGACCACCCACCCTAGACCAGACACACAAACGAAAACAAATGACGGCACATGACTTTAAATATGTGCTAGTAATGGAAATAGGTAGATCAGCAGACAGTCCATCACTGCGAATATGCTCCTTTAATGTAAATATGCTCCTGTAATGTAAATATGCTCCTGTAATGTAAATTTGCTCCTAGCTCTACTTCAGATGTAAACTCCTTGTAATGTAAATATGTCACTAGTTTTACCTCAGAAGTAAACCATATAATCACTGTTATCTGTAAGTGTTATTTCTAACACACATTCTGTAAGTGTTATTTGTATACCGCGGTATATAAAAACAAACAAATAAATAAATAAATTAACCTTTAAAAAGGAGAGAGAGCAGATTTTGAACTAGATAATAGGGGAAAGCCAACAGTCGCACAAGAGCGCATGGTTCGGAAGAATGTATCCTTGAAGGATACTACCAAAAGCAGAGAGGTTCCAAAAAAAGAGTAAAGTAGCCCAAATGCCCTCGAGTATGGAGCAGACAGAGCTTAAAGATCCCAAATTACCCATGCCTACCAATAGCCAAATTAATATGAATAAAATACAGTCTCTAAAATGCTTGTATGCAAATGCTAGAAGTCTAAAAAAATAAGATGGGAGAATTAGAATATATAGCACTAAATGAGAGGTTAGATATGATTGGAATCTCAGATACATGGTGGAAGGAGGACAACCAG
This sequence comes from Ichthyophis bannanicus, assembly GCA_033557465.1. Lineage (NCBI taxonomy): Eukaryota > Metazoa > Chordata > Amphibia > Gymnophiona > Ichthyophiidae > Ichthyophis > Ichthyophis bannanicus. Next base: position 1,087,843,025 of record CM066032.1, on the reverse strand, counting down.
TGGGACACTGTGATACCTGGGTACAAACTATATCGTAATGACAGAGCTGATCAAATTGGTGGAGGGGTTGCGCTCTGTTAGAGAGGGCATTGAGTCAGAAAGGATTAAAGTTTTGCAGGAAACAAAATTTGCTGTAGAATCTCTATGGATATTCCCTATAAAAAGGGGAAGGCGATGACAGTGGGGGGTGTACTATCGACTGCCTGGCCAGAACGAACAAATCGATGATGAAATTCTCAAAGAAGTCAAGGAAGCTAACAAAAGTTACAGCACAGTAATAATAATGGGTGATTTCAATTACTCTGGTATCGACTGGGTCAGTGTCACGGCAGGACATGCTAGGGAAATAAAGTTCCTAGATGAAATAAATGACTGCTTCTTGGAGCAGCTGGTTCATGAACCGACCAGAGGGGAAGCCATATTGGACCTAATCCTTAGTGGAACACCAGATCTGGTGCAAGAGATAAGGGTGTTGGGGCCACTTGGCAATAGTGATCATAGCATGATCGCGTTTGATTTAATTAATGGAGGAGGGATAGTAAGGAAATCCACAGTAGTACCTTTTAACTTTCGAAAGGGAGACTATGATAAAATGAGGAAAATAGTTAAAAAAATAAAAGGAACAGTTGTAAAGGTTAAAGACTTACATCAAGTTTGGGTGGTGGTGAAAAATACTATCTTGGAAGCCGAGACCAGCTGTATTCCATGCTTTAGGAAAAGTGGAAGGAAGTCCAAAAAACTGCCAGCATGGTTTAAAGGTGAGGTCAGAGAGGCTGTTGCCAAAAAAGCATCTTTCAGGAAATGGAAAAAAGAGCCAAACGACAAAACCTGGAAACAGCACAAGCACTGGCAAGTTAAATGGAAGGCATTGATAAGGCAGGCAAAGGGAGAATTTGAGAAGAAGCTTGCTGCGGAAGCAAAAATGCGTAATAGACTTTTTCAAGTACATTCGTAGCAAAAAACCTGTGAGTCAGTTGGTCCATTAGATGATAGAGGGGTTAAAGGGGCACTAAGAGGTGACAAGGCGATAGCAGAGAGACTGAATTCTTTGCTTCGGTCTTTACTGAGGAAGATGTAGGGATGTTACCCACGACTGAAGTGGTATTTAAAGATGCGGAAGAATTGAAGGAAATATCGATACATCGGGAAGATGTATTACAACTATTAGATAAACTGAAGAGTAGCAAATCATCTGGGCCGGATGATATACATCCAAGGGTGTTGAAAGAACTGAAATATGAGATTGCAGACCTGCTATAAGTAATTTGTGAACTATCATTAAAATCATCTGTAATACCTGAAGATTGGAGAAAGGCAAATGTAACACCAATTTTTAAAAAGGGTTCCAGAGGTGATCCAGGAAACTACAGACCGGTGAGCCTGACGTCAGTACCGGGAAAAATGGTAGAAACCATCATAAATAACAAAATTACTCAGCATGTAGATAGTCATGGCTTAATGGGAGACAGCCAACATGGCTTTAGACAAGAAAGATCTTGTCTTACTAATCTGTTATGGTTTTTTGAAGGTGTGAATAAACAGGTAGACAAAGGTGAGTCGGTTGATATAGTGTATTTGGACTTTCAGAAAGCCTTTGACAAGGTCCCTCATCAGAGACTTTTGGCAAAACTAAAGTTCATGGGATAGGAGGCAGTGTACTATTGTGGATCAGGAACTGGTTAAAAGATAAAAAGCAGAGGGTAGGGCTAAATGGCCAATTTTCCCAATGAAGAAAGGTGAATAGTGGTGTGCCCCAGGGTGAAGAAAGGTGCCCCAGGGTGAAGAAAGGTGAATAGTGGTGTGCTGGGTCCGCTGCTTTTTGACATATTCATAAATGACTTGTAAAAGGGAATAACGAGTGAGGTTATCAAATTTGCAGATGACACAAAACTATTAAAAGTTGTTAAAACCCAAGAGGATTGTGGAAAATTGCAAGAGGATCTTGATAAATTGGAAGACTGGGCATCAAAATGGCAGATGAAATTTAATGTGGACAAGTGCAAAGTTATGCACCTAGGGAAGAATAACCCAAACTATGGTTACACGATGCAAGGTTCCACATTAGGAACCACCACCCAGGCAAAAGATTTAAGCGTTATTGTGGATAACATGTTAAACCCCTCGGCCCAGTGTGCAGCGGCGGTCAAGAGAGCAAATAGAATGCTAGGTATCATAAGGAAAGGAATGGAAAATAAAACAAAGGATATTATAATGCCTCTATATCGTTCCATGGTGAGACCGCACCTTGAATATTGTGTGCAATTCTGGTCGCCGTATCTTAAAAAGGATATAGCGTTATTAGAAAAGGTTCAGAGAAGAGCCACCAAAATGGTAAAGGAGATGGAAGGATACTCCTATGAAGACAGGCTAAAAAGGTTAGGGCTCTTCAACCTGGAAAAGAGACGGCTGAGAGGAGATATGATAGAAGTCTATAAATTAATGAACGGAGTGGAACGGGTAAACGTAGATTGTTTTATATTATCAAAATATAGAAAGACTAGGGGACATGCAATGAAGCTACAGGGTAAACTATTTAAGACTAATAAAATATTTTTTTTTCACTCAACGTGTAATCAAACTCTGGAATTTGTTACCAGTGGATGTAGTAAAGGCTGTTAGTGTAGCTGGGTTTAAAAAAGGTTTGGACAAGTTCCTGGAGTTAAGGTCCATAAACCATTATTAAGAAGGGACCCAGGATGTCAATGCTTGACCCAGTACAAGCATTGTGGAACCTGTGTTTTTTGGGGAAACTGCTAGGTACGTATGACCTAGATTGGCCACTGTTGGAAACAGGATACTGGGCTTGATGGACCTTGGTCTGACCCAGTATGGCATATCTTATGTTCTTATGCCATGAGTCAAAACTGACTCGATGGCACTTAACAACAACTGGATATGGTGCGGGCCATGGCCCTCCTCCCTCGTGACAGGACAGAATGCCTCAGGCAGCTAGCAGGAGAAGTCCAACACTACAAAACGGTGCCTGCCTGCCTGCCGCTTCCTCTGCCTTCTGGGCCACATAGCCTCCATGGTCTATATCACACCCCTAGCGTGCCTACACATTCAGACAGCCCAGTGGTGCCTGTGTTCCCAGTGGACCCAGGCCACAGGCAGACTTCGGGACAAGGTCAGGATCATGCACCAGCTGGTGAGGTCCCTCTATTGGTGGCAGGATCTAGGCCACCTCTAGGCCAGAATGCCCTTCCAAGCACCCTCACCGCAGAGAACCTGGACCACAGATGCCTCCCTCTGGGGGTGGGGAGCTCACTGCAGAGCCTACCGCACACAGGGCTGTTGGTCCCAGGAGGAGTCCCTGCTGCAGATCAACCTCCTGGAGCTCCGGGCAGTGTTCCTAGCCCTACGGGCATTCCACATCCACCTGCAGTACAGGCATGTGCTGATTCAGATGGACATCCAGGTCACAATGTTCTATATCAACAAGCAGGGGGGCTCGGGCTCGTACTCCCATTTGCCAGTAGGCGGTAGCCCTCTTCTCCTTTACAGCGTGCAATGGCATGCTCCTCCGGGCAGTCTACCTCCTGAGCCAGGACAACTGCCTGGCGGACAGACTCAGCAGAGTCCTGTGCCCACACAAATGGCACCTCAATTCTGAAGTGGCAGAGAGGCTCGTCCCCCTTTGGGGCTGGCCTGAGATAGACCTGTTTGCTTCCCCGGCCAACACTCGATTGGCTTGCTTCTGCTCCCATCAGCCGCACCTGGAGAGGGTAGCGGCAGACACCTTCCTGATCTCATGGGCCATGGGACTACTTTAACCCCTCCTGCCGATGTCTCTGGTTGCTAAGACTCTGTTCAAAATCCAGAGCAAGAGGACATCAGTGATATTGATTGCCCCCAGATGGCCCAGGCAGCCCTGGTTCCTTTTGCTGCTCTTGCTATCGGTGGCGCTCCCTCTGCGCCAAGCACCAAACCACCTGACCAAGGAGGAGGGCTCCCTCTTGCACCCCAATGTGGGGGTCGCTGATACTAACAGCTTGGCTGCTGAGAAGGTAGCTTTGGCCCCTCTCAACCTGCTGCAGGAAGTAGAAGAGATCCTGCTGTCCTCCAGAAAGCCCTTCACCAGAAGAGCCTATGCCTTTAAGTAGCACGGATTTGCCATCTGGTGTGTGGACAGGAAGGAGAACCCTTTCTCCTGCCATGCATGGCTAGTTCTTCAGTAACTGGTGCACTTATCGCACACCAGACTGAAATCTAATTCTGTCAAGGTGCACTCGAGCACCATAGTGGCTCACCACCATCCCATCGAGGGGAAAACCCCTCTCCAGCCAGCTCCTGATCTCACAGTTCCTACGGGGCCTACTGCTGTTGAGACCCCCTCTCTGCCCCCAGGCAGTGGAGCGGGATCTCAACGTGGTGTTCTCCCAGTTGACCAGACCATCCTACAAGCCCCTGGCCACATGCCACTTACAGTACCTGTCCTGGAAGGTCGCCTTCTTGGTGGCCCTAACCTCCACTCATAGGGTGAGTAAACTCCAGGCCCTGGTGGCAGACTTCTCCATACACCAGGTTCTTCAAGAACAGGATGGTGCTTCACACTCACCCCAAGTTCCTCCCAAATGTGGTATCCCCGTTCCACCTCAACGAAGAGGTTATACTCCCCACCTTCTTTCCGAGGCCGCATGCCGGCAGGGAGGAGCTCATACTCCATACTCCGGACTGCAAATAGGCCTTGTGAATTGAGGACCAAGTAGCGGTTCTGCAGATCTCAGTCACCGACACAGAGCGGAGGTCAGCTCCGATGTGGCCATCACCCTCACACGATGCGCTGTGATCCAGTGTTCAAGAGGGCCACTCACTCATAGGCAAGGACGATACAGTCCGGCACCCAGATAGACAGGGTGTGCTTGGTCACAGGGAGCCTCAGTCTGCTGTAGTCATAGGACACGAAGAGCATCGTGTGAGGGTGATGGCCACATCGGAGCTGACCTCCGCTCTGTGTCGGTGACTGAGATCTGCAGAGCCGCTACTTGGTCCTCAATTCACACGTTTGCAGCTCATTACTGCCTGGAGAGTGAGTCCCGCAGGGACAGTGCCTTTGGCCAGGCAGTACTCCATAACATTTTAGGGGTGTTGACAACTCCTGCCTTCCAACCCTCTGTGTTCAGGCTACTGGAGTGACAGTGTCACTGGATGCTAGGGTCTTGCAGAGTCTGTCAGCGGGGACTCACCTGCAACTCATGGCTACCCCTATGGCTGCCGTTGGTGCTGTCATGGTTTGGTCCTCGGCAGCCTGGAGCTAGGGAGTCCCATATGTGAGAACTGATTTCCTGCATGTTCCTGGAGAAAGCATAGTTACTCACCTGTAACAGGAACAGCAGGAATCGGTCCTCACAACCCTCCCTCCTCCCCTAGGAGTGGCTTTCCCTACCATATTTTAATTTACTGCCATCTTAGCTATGTCACTTGACTGAGCAAGTTGACACCCTTGGATGGAGAGGGGACCACGCATGCGTGGTAGCATCCCCAAAGGCTTTCTTTGAAAGTTGGGGAAATGCTCCGCACAGGTTCTGTCAATGCCGACGTCACTGATATGTGAGGACTGATTCCTGCTGTTTCTGAAGAACACCTGTTACAGGTGAGTAATTATGCTTATAAGAAAATCAACTAAAGAAAAAGGCTAAGGAAAAGAATACACAAAGTTGATAGTCTCCCGAATCACCTCTAGGGTGATATACCCAGACTTGTGCCATCCAAACTCATTGAAACAACACAAATAAAAATCTGTAAACAAAAACCGCATGGCAAAGAGACAGTAAACACTTGATTTCTACTCAGGCTATATTAAAAACAAAAAGAGGGGTAAAGATCCCACACAACTAAAAAAAAATCCATAGTAAAAACATAAATAGATTAATAAATATGTCAAAACAGTAAAGGGAGTCGGAAGATGCTAAAAATGGGCATAAAACGCAAACGAGAGGGAGATGCTAAAAAAATAAATAAATAAAAGGAGGATAAACTGTACAATATTTAAAAATTGCACTAAGATACAGGAAGGGGAAGGAAAGGTGTGGTTAAAAGAAAGGGAAGGGTTGGGGAGAAGGGAGGAGGGGAAAAAGGGGGAGTGGGAAGTAGAGGGGAAGGGAGAAGAAGGAAAGGGGGAGGAAAGGGAGGGGGGACAAAGGGAGGGAGGAAGAAAAGGGGGTTAATATCACTGCAATTAGTCATTTCCGTATTCTTCACCCACACACTAAAGAATTCTGCTTTTTTCTTGTTTTGATATATGAATGTTTCCATTTTTATTGGATTATCTATTGTGTTAACAGCACACATTGTATTTTATATGTTTGATTCTGAATGATTTTCATTCAGTTTTGACATAATTTTAATTTATTATTTACTGTTTTTAATATATTTTTCACAGATTTTATTTTATTTATGTTCTTATGCATTTATATGTTTCAATTGTTTTTAGTAGCATTACAAGCCTGAGGAAGGCGAGTGCTGAAACACGGCCTGTGTTGGCTATGGCTTTACTGTACCCCTATAAAGATTTTGAACATCTTTGAGTCTCGCTCCTTGGTGTCTGCTGCTTATTTTGCGAGTCTTCTGAGTGCTTCTGTGTTAGACTGTCTGCTCCCAACAAAGGCCAGGCTCACGTTTTGGGGGACTTGAAGGCTACTGTGGCTTAATTTGCAAAACAGACTGATACTGGGTGGGGAATATAACAGGTGCTTTCAGCCTTATCTGGACTCCACGGGGTGGGATGCCCAGAAGGTGGGTAGGGCTAGCAGGGCACTATTTGAGGTCCTGATCAATCTAGGCCTGCGCGATGTGTGGCAGGACATGCACTGGGGCCAGCAGGGCTACAGTTATTTTTCACCTGTCCATCAGGTCCACACTAGGACTGATAATCTTCTGCTGGACCAGGTCTGATGGATCTGCTGTGGTGAGTTAAGCTGGGGAGTGATCACTTGGTCAGATCATGCCCCCTGCTTGGTGGAGCTTGAGGAGAGTGCGCCTGAGGTGGAAGCTCGGCAGTGGACCCTGCATAATAGTTTTCTAAACCGAGCAGAGGCAGTTCGGAAGCATGATCACTTTATGCAGGAGTGTTTTTGAGTTGCATAGTGCAAGCAAGGTGACTGTGCCCGTGGTGTGGGATGCCTTTAAGGCCACTGCCTGTGGATGGTTGATTGCGGAAGTGGTGGGATTCTGGCAGTGTTGTGAGCTGGATATACGTGCCTTGCAGCATGCGCTTGTGCAGTTTATGCTCGGCATGCGTAGATTGGATCGAAGCAAGTTTGGAAGCAATGGATGGCCATGAGGGCCCAACCTGATGAGTTTGTGCAGTGAAACCTGGAGTTTGAGACGTAGGCTCCAGCAGACATTCTATGAGAGGAAATAAGGTGGGTAAATTGTTGGCTTTCCAGCTGTGTAACAATCCAAGCAGATGGTGTGAGAGCTGCTTGATCAGGGGGGATGAATCTCAGTTAAATCGGGGGACATTCGAGCAGTGTTCTTGGGATTTTTGGAGCAGCTTTACCAGGAAGACGCAGTGGTGCAGGACTGTATCGTGGATTATCTCTGGGGTGTGAAACTGGTGGTCTTAATTGATGTGGAGAGGGACCGCCTGGAGGCTGTAATAACAGCTCAGGAAGTGCAGTTTGGCCATTAGTGCCCTGCTGACTGAGAAGGCCCCAGGGTCTGATGGTTTCTCTTCTGAGTACTATAAGAGATTTGCAAACCACCTGGCACCAGTGTTGGCATAGGTCTTTAATAAGGTCCTGCAGAGGGAAGGGTGTTACCTCCCTTCGCAGATGGATGCTGTCATATCTATGACTCCTAAACCAGGGAAGCTCAGAATAGAGGCCTCATCGTATAGACAGATATTGCTTCTGAATGTGGATGTAAAAATCTTAGCTAAGGTGCTGATGGCTCATTTGAACCTGCTTATTCCTTGGCTGGTCCATGGGGGGACCAGGTGAGATTGTGGCAGTTCGGCAAGCGCAGATGGCATTCGAAGAACGCCTCAGTTGATACAAGTGGCCTGTCGGGGAAGGCAGCAGGTACTACTTTGGGGAGTTGATGAGGGAGAAAGCTTTTGACAAGATGTACTGGGAGTTCTTGAGGGGGTGTGGGGTGCTGGAAAAAATGGGGTTGGGACACATTTTCTAGGGTGGCTGCGGAGTCTGTATCAGTCCCCCAGGTCATGCGTGCATGTTAATGGCGGTAGCTCCAATTTTTTAATTTGGGGTGTGGGACGCTCCAGGGTGCCTGCTCTCCCCCCCTTTTTGCTCTGGCTATGGAATTGCTGGCCCAGCGGTTTTGGACCTCTACAGCTGTCAATGGGCTTCGTGTGGGGGATGGGGAATATAAGATTGCATTGTTTGCGAATGATATTTTGCTTTTCCTGATGAGGCCCTTGATAATCACTGTCTTTATGCCTCATACAGGCGCATAGCATTGTCTTGGGTCTCTGGCTTTAAGATTAATTATTCTAAATCTAAAATATTGAATATCAGTATTGGGGTAGAGTTGTGTGGTCGCCTCCAAGATAGCTTTCCCTTCAAGTGGGTGGACTCCTTCATGCATTACCTGGGGGTGAACCTAACGGTGGACCCTGGGTCACTATAGCATGCCAATTGCACCCCATTGCTCCGGCAGGTGTGTTGTGACCTGTAGATTTGGTCCGGGTTGCTCCTGTCTTGATTTGGCTGGATAGCAGTGATCAAAATGTTGATTCTCCTGCGCTTTCTCTATCTCTTCCAGGTTCTCTTGCTTGGGTTGCCCCATGGGGTACTGAAGATTTGGCAGAGACTACTCCTGGCGACTGCGAATAGCAAAGCATATTCTTTATGCTTATTGCCAATGTGGGGAGATGGGGGTCCCGAACCTTAAGTGATACTACGTGGCAGCACAAGGCTGTGCAAGTGTGGCGTGAATGGCTCCTGCTAGTGACAAATGCTGGGTACAGCTTGAGAGGGCCATAGTAGGTACATCAGACCTGGGAGGCCAGTTGTAGCTGGGGGTGGGCATCCACCTTCACGGGGTGCAGAAACCCTTATGTTGAGCATACCATTAAGTGTTGGGATAGATATTTTTTGGCAGAGGGGAATTGCTCCTACACCTTTATCCCCCATTGTAAATAATAAGGTCTTTGGGCAGGGTATTCACTCTAGCATCTAGTTATGAAAGGCAGTGGGGTAGCATAGGGGCCAGTTGTTTGAGGATGGCCAGCTGCTTCCTTTCAAGGACTTGCAGGAGGCGTTTAGCATGCCTCAAAATCATGCCTACCATCATGCCCAGGTGGCACATTGGGTGGGGAAGAAAAGTCAGAAGTCGGGTTACCAGGGTGCTCACTAATCTAGAGTTCTTATGTGAGGATCGTACCACCAGTAGGGGGTTGATCTCTGCTCTCTACGCTTGTCAGCAAAAATTGGCATTTAAGGTGGGGAAGCATAGAGCCTATTGGGCCCGGAAGTTGTAATTGCCATACACTGAGCAGCAATGGAAGCAAACTGAGAGGCGATTGTGGCGGAGTTATCGACAGTTAATGCCTGGGAGAATAATTATAAAATATTGTATGGGTGGTATATGACCCCTGCACACTTGACCCGAGCTTATCCAGCTATCACTGGGCTATGCTGGCACAGATATAGGATGTGTGGGATCCTTGTGCATGTATGATGGAGTTGCCCTAGAATCCAGGGGTATTGGAAGGGCATTCAATACCGGGTGCAGTGACTGCTTGGACAGGATATCCCTTGGGATCTGGGAATATTCTTGTTTAATAGGACAGTGCCCAGGGCTAAGACCTCGCAGTTGGCACAAGTGAAGCTTGTATGAATGCAGCTAAGCTAAATCTGGCCTTGGCCTGGAAGCAGGTCACAGCCCTGGCCCCGACTCAATGGTTGGTAGGCATGCGGGATTTCTATAATATGGAATGGGTGACTTGTTCTCAAAAATTGAGACAGGTGCACTTTGAGAATACCTAGGAGTCATGTGTGAGGGTGTATGAAACAAGTGATACTGCTTGATTGAGGAAGTGCAATTTTAGAATGGCACCTCCTCTGGGTGGGGGGGCTGGGGGTTGGAAGGTGGGTAGGATGGGTAGTTGTTGTGTTAGGTTGGGGGGTAGTTGTGTTTGACATAAATTGTTATAAAAATGAGGCTGACTAGTTGGATTGGAGCATTCTTGCTTGTAACAAATCCTGATAGCCCTGTTGTTGGGCAGTTGGAATGTCTGACTTGTTTGGTTCAATAAAGCCTTGTCTTTCAAAAAAAAAAAAAATGTCTGAGGGCAAATAAATTCTCCAAAAATGTAATGGAATGGGATGAAACTTGGCATGGGGGAGGAGGGTACCTTGTACGAAGCTATAGATATAACTCTAGCCACCTTACTGGGCAGGCTAGATGGATCATGCTGGTATTTATTTGGTGATTTACTATGTTACTGTATAGATTGAAGCCTTTCCTATCTGTGGAAAATCTTTGCACTGTTAGTTGAGGCCTTAGTTATTGTTGTTGTTTAAGTGCCGTCGAGTCGGAGTCTACTCATGGCGATCCTCTGGATAGCTATCCTAAATTGTGTTCGGTCTTCAGTCAAGCAGCTCATTGTTGACAGACTGGTACCCGTAGCTGCTGTTATTGTATCGATCCATCTCATTGCTGGCCTTCCTCTTTTGCGTTGACCTTCTATCTTGCCAAGCATGATGTCTATATTTCCAGGAACAAGCAGGAATGTAGTCTTCACATATGGGTATCATCGGTACCGACGGAGCCTGCGCGGGAACGCTCCCCAGCGTCCAATTAGAGAGCTTTTGGGAGCATCCCACAGCGCTTGCGTGCTGCCTTCCCGCCTTTCCCAACTGCCTCTCTCCAGTTCTTCGTTTTCCGCGGAGCCAGCAGGTCGTCGTTCCTGTCACCGCAGAAAACGTTTTCCTATTCTCCTTCTTTTTTGTGGTCACGTCTTTCTTCCCTTGACGCTAGACTGCTACTGCTGGATCTGGCTTGCTTTCTTTAAAAAAAAAAAAAAAAAATATATATATATATTTTTTTTTTTCCTAATCTTTTCCTTCTTCAGGTGCACGCGCCATTTTGGGCACTAGGCCCAAAATTCCTTTAAAATGGAAAAACCCGCTTCGGGTTTTAAGAAGTGTACCAAGTGTGGCGGTACCATCTCCGTCACCGACGCCCACGAGTGGTGTCTCAAATGTTTAGGTCCTGACCACTCCATTTCTGAGTGCATGGCCTGTGGGATGATGTCGAAGAGGGGTCAGCAAAACCGAGCTGCTAAACCTAGCACCCTTTTTCCCTCCGATGCAGCCTCTGTCGATAGACCAGAGATTCTTGGCTATTGAACGCAGTCTGGCGGCTTTCCTTGCGGCATTGGTGCCTTCGGGACCGCTTCAGACAATTCAACCGGTACCGGCAGCATCGACATCGGTGTCTGCGTTGCCGGCACCGAGTCGTGCTGTGCCTTCTGGTATCGACAGACCGGTACTGATTCCCCCCGATACCGACTTCGATCGGTACGGGTATCGTGCTCTACAAGATCACCCGGATAGGAGGTACTTTGAATCCTCGGAGGAGTCTGAGGATTCGGATAGCTCGGTCGGTACCGGAGTACTTCTCCCGGAGGAGCCTTCCTCTCCTAAACGTAGGATGTCTCCTCCAGAGGATATATTTTATTTATTTATTACAAGCTCTTATATACCGCACTATTTGGGATCAGCGCGGTTTACAGTACAACAAAAGACCAGAACAACAAGCTGGTTTTACATTGAAGAGGAAAATGAACTTGGATAATACATGGGGAAAATTTAACTGAAACAATTTACAAAGTATTTACATGTGCATATAACAGTATTATTCTTATATAAATATATATATATATAGATAGATAGATAGATAGATAGATATATAATCTCCTTTCAGGATTTTATCCGGGAGGTGGCTAGAGGCCTATCCATCACAGTGGCTCCGGAAACAGAGCCCAGAGCAAAGGAGCTGGAGATTTTACAATATCCCAAAGCTCCCAAGGAGGCAGCTACTCTGCCTATCCATGAGATCTTACATGATCTCATGTTAAGAATGTGGGAAACGCCTCTTACCATCTCTCCTCACTCTCGTAGGCTGGATACCATGTATTGAGTGCCTCCTTGTCCTGGCTTCCAAAAGACTCAGCTTCCTCACCACTCCATTGTAGTGGAATCAGCTATGAGAAGGATCAGGAGTGCAAAGAGGCATGCCTCTAATCCTCCAGGACGTGAGTGCAGAACTCTGGATGCCTTTGGACGTCGTACTTTCCAGGCTTCCATGCTTTCTGCCAGGATCAGTTCCTATATTTTATATATGGGAATGTTCCTCAAGGAAGTCACAGGAGATTTGGAGCTTATGAGCCCTCTCCTTCCTGATGATAAGAGGCAGGATTTTCGCACTCTGGTTAAACATGCCCAGGATGTTTCTAAGTTTGTCAACCGTGCAGCTTTTGACTGTTTCAAGTGCATAAGCAGAACCTCTGCCATTGCCATAGGTGCACGTAGAATTGCCTGGCTCCAGGCATCTGACTTAGAGCTCTGGGTACAAGACAAACTGGGTAATATCCCTTGTACAGGTGAGAATCTCTTTGGCAAAAACTGGCAAGAGAGAGCTAATGAACTGGATGCTGATAACTCTACTTTGGATAGACTATCCAAGGCTGCAGCTGATCCTGCAAGGAAGAAATCTTTCAAGAAACCATTCTTCTCCAAAAAGAAGAGGTTTTACCCTTCTTATACCCAGCAGGGATGTTCTGCAGGTCAGTCTGCCCGAAAGGGTCAGCAACCACCTAAACAAAGGAAAGCAAAGACTGCTAAGCCTCAACCGTCTCAGCCTCCACAAGGCCTTTGACTTACATCTAGAGAACTTAGCCTTCCTGGCCCTCAGCGGACCAGAGCCTTCTACCATCCCAGGAAGATTGTGTCATTTTGCCCCCAGATGGGAGCAAATAACAGCAGAAGACTGGACTCTCTCCATTGTAAAAGAGGGGTACAAGCTTCACTTCCTTCGCATGCCCCCCCTCCTACAATGCTAAGACAGTTCAATTCTCAGACCTCTCTCAACAACCAGTTAAGTCAAGAGGTCACTATTCTTCTTGCCCAAGGGGCAATACAAGAGGTACCCATTCCCCAACAGGGTACAGGGTTTTACTCCCCCTATTTCCTTATCCCAAAGAAAACAGGAGGACACAAACCTATTTTAGACCTCAGAGAATTGAACAAATTCCTGTTCAAAGAGAAATTCAAAATGGTTTCTCTAGGAACTCTTCTGCCATACCTTCAGAGTCAGGATTGGCTTTGTTCTCTAGATCTCAAGGATGCGTTCCATCCAACTCACCGAAGATTCCTTCGGTTTCTATTTCAGGGGAAGCACTACCAGTACAGGGTTCTTCCTTTTGGCTTGGCCTCGGCACCAAGGGTGTTTACAAAAAGCATGGCTGTGGTGGCAGCATTTCTTCGCACTCTAGGAATGTTCGTCTTCCCTTACTTAGACAACTGGCTTATTCGAGCCCCATCAGAGCCAGAGGCCAGAATTTCTCTGTCTTGCACAATGCGTATCCTTAAATATTTGGGCCTTGTCATAAACATCCCAAAATCCAACCTAACTCCTACTCAGTCCCTAGAGTTTATAGGAGCTATGCTGGATACCACAAGGGCAAGGGCCTATCTTGCTCAGACCCGTTGCCTTCGCATTGTGCAGTTAGCTTCTCAAGCAGTGCTAAAGCCTCACCTCACTGCTCGAGAAATGTTACAACTACTAGGCCGCATGGCATCTACCGTGCATGTGGTTCCTTATGCTCGCCTCCATATGAGAGCAGCCCAGTGGACTTTATCCACTCAGCGGACCCAGGCATCAGGGTACCTGTCAGACAAAATAGCAAACACAAAGCGCCTTATTTTGTCCCTCCAATGGTGGCAGTCCACTCAAAACCTGTTGGTGGGGTCCCCGTTTCAACAACCTTTACCCCAAGTCACTCTCACAACAGATGCTTCACCAATGGGTTGGGGAGCTCATCTGCAAGACCTCTCCACCCAGGGCACTTGGACTCCACAGGAGACTCATTTACACATCAATTTCTTAGAGCTCAGAGCAATCTTCCTTGCTCTTTGAGTGTTCCACACCCTGCTAAGCTACAAGACAGTTCTAATTCATACAGACAATCAAGTAGCCATGTTCTACATGAACAAGCAGGGAGGAACAGGCTCTCTGTCGCTTTGCAACGAAGCTTTGCGACTATGGACCCTCGCCAGAGAGCATCAGATTCATCTCCTGGCAGTGTATCTTCCAGGCATTCAAAACTCTTGGGCAGACAGACTCAGTCGAGTTCTGCTTCCACACGAATGGTCTCTCCATGCAGACCAGGTGGCCAAGATTTTTCAAATTTCTGGAACCCCGGACATAGACCTCTTTTCAAGTCCATTGAATGCCAAACTTCCCCGGTTCTGTTCCAGAATTCTGGCTCAGGGCTCTCAGGCCAAGGATGCTTTTCTCCTTCATTGGGGTCAAGACTTCTTTTATGCCTTTCCATCCATTCCCCTAATTCCCAAAACCCTGTTCAAGCTTCAGAGAGACAGAGGCCGTATGATTCTCATAGCTCCACAATGGCCACGGCAAATGTGGTACCCTCTGCTTCTACATCTCTCTCAAGCTCCGTCTCTGGAGTTAGGGTCTGCTCCAGATCTCCTGTCTCAGGAGGACGGGATGTTATGGCATCCCAATCCCCAGTCTCTGCATCTCAGAGCATGGTTGCTGAAGGCCTAGATCTTCATGATTTTAACCTTTCTCCAGCAAGTAAAGGATGTCCTTAATGCTTCCAGAAAGCCTTCCACAAGACACTCTTATGCTTTCAAGTGGAAAAGGTTTACCATATGGCGCTCGCAGAAGGGTCTTAACCCCCTTGCGATACCTCTGGAATCATTACTGGAGTATCTCCTTCATTTATCCAATGCAGGACTCAAGACTAACTCAGTAAGAGTCCATTTGAGTGCTATTGCAGCTTCTTTCAAGCCTTTAAATGGACAACCTATTTCCTCCCATCCTCTTATAGCAAGATTTATGAGAGGCCTTCTTCTCACTAAGCCTCCCATTAGGCCACCACCGGTGGCATGGGACTTAAACCTGGTTCTTGGCCAGCTTATGAAGCCACCTTTCGAACCCTTAGCTACTACCTCGTTGAAATTCCTTTCCTGGAAAGTTATCTTTCTCATTCCAATCACATCAGCACGTCGCATCAGTGAGTTTGCAAGCACTAGTGGCTGATCCTCCTTATACAAGGTTCAATCATGACAAGGTAGTCCTTAGGACTCATCCACACTTTATGCCAAAGGTGGTCTCGCCTTTTCATCTAAACCAAGCGGTCTACCTGCCTGTGTTTTTTCCAAGGCCTCATGTATCAAATACAGAAAGGAATCTTCATACTTTGGACTGTAAAAGAGCTTTAGCCTTTTACTTACAAAGAACACAGCAACATAGAAAGTCCTCTCAACTTTTTGTTGCTTTTGATCCTTCTCATTTGGGACTTCCAGTCTCCAAGAGAACACTGTCCAACTGGATTGCACAGTGTATTTCCTTTGCCTATCAGAGTAAGAATCTTCCTCTGGAGGGCCATGTCGCAGCTCACAATGTGAGAGCCATGGCAGCTTCAATGGCTCATCTGCACTCTGTGTCTATTGACGACATCTGTCGAGCAGCCACCTGGGCCTCTGTTCATACCTTCACAGCCCATTACTGCTTGGACAAGGACTCCCGCCCTTCAGCATCAGATTGCTGTAATTTACTTCTATGGGAATGCTATCAATGCCTGGTGCTTTGTCCTTTGATAAGGCTTCTAATGCTGCTTCAACTTCTTCTTTCATCACCAATGGTTCCCGATCATAAGGTACAGGTTGAAACGGCTGTTGGTCCACTTGATCTGTATTATATAAAAACTCTGTATATTCCTTCCACCTTTTCTTGATCTTCTCAGCATCATTCAACATAGAACCTTGACCATCTTGTAACATTCCAATTCGAGGCTGGAACTTTTTCTTTAACTCCCGTAGCTTTAGGAAAGCCGATCTTGTTCTTCCTCTAATAGTTTCTGCTTCTATTTCCTTGCATGCGTCGTTGTAGTACTTTTCCTTGTCCTGTCTTGATGCACGTTGAAAATCTGAGTTCTGTGATTGTCTTTCTTTCTCCTCTGGCTCTAGCTTTTCTGCATTTCTGGGCAATTTTCAGAGTTTTTTCCGTCGTCCATTTTGGCCGTTTTTTCTTTTTCAACTTTTGTAGAGACTTCTCGCTTTTTTCCAACACAACCTTCTTGATGTCATTCCATAACTCTTCTGGAGCTGTCATTTGTATCTAAAGCAGCAAATCGATTTTGCAGGCAGTCTTTAAATTCCAATGGTATATTCTCAAGGTCATATTTTGCTGCATTCATGAGTGGTTTGCTCTTTTTCAACTTTAGCTTGAGTTTGCATACTAGTAATTGATGGTCTGTACCACAGTCAGCTCCAGGTTTTGTCTTTGTCAATAGCACTGGTCAACATTGAAATCATTACTGACTTTAAAAGGCCCTAATCTGTAGTATCTTGGTGAGCTGAACATGAATATAACATAAAAAAAAAAGTATTGGCTCTCATTTTGAAGATATTGCATGTAGTTCATTTTTCACCGTGTAAATGTATCCAGTAGGACATCAACAACATGCCAAATAAGCCTTGAATGATGTAATATTGCATCACATTGCATAATACCAGCATGCACACATCATCCAGAGTTGATTGCATCATTTTCTGAAGCAATGCAATACTACTGCCAGACGGCTGCTGAAGCCATCTGACGTCAGCAGTGTACTATACGCAGTCGGAAAGGAAAGTAATCTGGTATTCTGTTCCGATATTGAAAGCCTCATGAATGCCTTAAAAATCACTCATGACCCATAAGACTGGAGACTATTTATAGACTCTTCGAAACTGAGTCTGAAGGCTGTGCTTTTGAACAATGGAAACCGTCTTCCATGTATTCCAGTAGCGCATGCCATCCACATGAAAGAGACATACGATAACTGAAATCATCTACTGACTTCCATTAACTATAACAAGTACAGCTGGCACCTCTGTGGTGACTTGAAGGTAGTTGCCCTTTTCATGGGACTGCAGCAGGGATATATAAAATATAAATATAAAATTCTTATGTGAGTGAGATAGCCGAGCAAGGGATTGGCACTACTTGCGGAAGGAATGGAATCGCAGAGAAAATGCAACAGTTGGAGAGAAGAATATCCAGCACCCAGCTCTGGTTGAGGCTCACAAAATCCTGCTACTACCCCTTCATATCAAACTAGGTTTGATGAAAAACTTTGTGAAAGCCATGGACCACACTTCACCAGCTTTCCGATACCTGCATGAAAAATAACCTCGACTCAGCGAAGGAAAGATTAGAGGGAGTTTTTGTGGGTCCTCAGATTCGAGAGCTCTTCAAAGATGACCGGTTCAACAACTTGCTGCAGGGTGATGCGAAATAAGCATGAAATGCTTTTCGCCTAGTGTCGTCAAACTTTCTCGGGAATGTTAGGGCAGAAAACTACAAGGAACTAGTAGAAGACATGCTGATGCAGTATCAGAAACTTGGCTGCAATATGTCTCTAAAGATCCATTTCCTTGATTCCCATCTCAATTTCTTTCCTGACAACTGTGGTATGGTTAGTGATTAAAAGGGCGAACGTTTTCACCAGGATATTGCAACGATGGAGCAAAGATACCAGGGAAAATGGTCCACTACAATGCTGGCTGACTACTGCTGGACGCTCCCCAGAGAAGCTCTCGAACAGTTGTACAAGAGACAGGTGAAAAAATCTAAGAAGTAGTCTATGACTTGGTTTTTTACAGGTATTAACCAAAGGTCTATTATATTTACTATTGACATGCATTTCGTGATGTAAACATTAATTCTTGTAGATTACAAAAAAACTAGAGCCAACTTTGCAATTTCACTGTCATATTCATGTTCAGCATATAAAAATTGATAAGACATTTTTATTTCAGTAACATGACTTTTGTAAAAATTTGTTCACCAGTGTAGTCAGATATAGTCAATTTGATTTTTATACAATCCATTGGGAGAAGTCCATGTGTACAGTCGCCCCTTGTGTTGCTGGAAGAAGGTGTTTTAGATGAATAGATCGTTGGTCTTGCAGAATTTTATCAGTCTTTCTCCAGCTTCATTTCTGTTGCCAAGTCCATAATTTCCAACTACTTTGCCTTCTTCTTTTTTGCCAACCTTTGCGTTCCAGTCCCCCATGACTATCAGGATATTCTGTTTGCATGTTCTATCAATTTCAGCTTGTACTTGTTTATAGAACTCTTCAATTTCATTCTCTTCTGCAGCTGTTGTTGGGGCATATACTTGAATTATAGTTGTGTTGATAGGCATTCCTCATAGACGAATAGAGATTAAGCGTTCGCTGACTGCATTCTATTTCATTACAGTCCTGCAAGTTTCTTTATTATAAATGCAACACCATTTCTTCTTTGTCTTTCATTTCCAGCATAGTAGACCATGTGATCATCTGATGCAAAGTGCCCGATGCTAGTCCATTTCAGTTCGCTGACACCCAACAGATCAAGTTGTACACGTTCCATTTCATTCTTGACCACCTCCAACTTCCCTTCGTTCATGCTTCGTACGTTCCATGTTCCAATGTGTAAGACATTTTTACAGCTTCTGACTCTCATTTCATGCGCAGCTACATCAGCAGTCAGACGTCCCGAGGGCTTTGATCCAACCACATCATAAATGCTGGCTTTACTCTGAAAAGTCTTCAGCTCTTCCCCAGTAGCTAGTTGAGTGCCTTCCGACCTGGGGGTCTCATCTTCCACCACTATAGCACAATTTGTTTTGTTGTAACTATCCATTGGGTTTTCATGGCAAGATACAGAAGTAGATTGCCGGACCTTTCTTCCCCGCAGTTTGTTGGTGTTGCTGTTGTCACAGAAATGTGTTCCTCCGCCGTCAACACTATCCCATTCTGCTGCTGCCCAGATGGGTGGTTTGTCTTGGTCTGACACCTCAGCTGAGACCTGTCCATCTTGTGAGACCCTGCCAGTAGTTAAACTACCAATAGTTTAGCTCTCAGCATCACTGATGCACACACTCACAGCACGACAAGCTGCAAACCAATCAAGAGGTTGGTTATTATACCTTTTGATTAATTGCAAACACTGGTCTATTTGAGCACATTAGATCTAGTCTATACATTTTACATTGGTTACCTATCAAGTGGCGCATTATCCATAAAGTGCTCATGTTAGACTAAGTGGGGCTTCCTGATTGAATGAATGTTCTGTATGGTGGCCCCTAAGTTATGGAATACCTTTCCAGCAAAACTATAAACTATCTCCGATATACTATCATTTCAGAAACAAAACGCTTTTTGGGCAGGCCTATGCCATTTTTTCTGATATAAGAGTCATTGAGTTTCTCTGTGCTCACTTAATCTGTTATTTGTTGAACTAGTGCAAAGTAACGTAGCTTGGCAGCAGATGAGAACAGCAGTTCTGTTTGTGCATTTACATAGTTATGAATAATTTTGAAAAAAATTGTTTTTATTTTGCTTTATTTTAAATGTATGTATTGTTAAATATGATTTTATCTATGCTCTTTTTATTGTAATCTGCCTAGTGTTATAGCATGGACTATAAATCTTTTTAAATACAATTAAATACATAAACAATCTAGTATTAGAGACTGTGCTCTACCTCCACTGCCAATGGGAAGGCTCACTCAGATTTGGATTTTTAGATTTAATTACATGCTTTTCCAAACCTGACTCAATTTTGTTAGTAGGTACAGTTGGTAGGTCACTTCCCCAGAGGATTTACAATCTGTATTTGTACCTGAGTTTTATGCAAGATTAAGAGACTTGCTCAAGGTCACAAGGAGCATCTGAGAGAAATTGGATTTGAACCTGCTTACTCTTCTACTTCAAACTAGTCCTAGTATAATCTTTCACATCCTGCATAGTTTTCCATGGCAGTGTATGGGGGATTAGAGAAGGCTGTGTATGTAAGTATGTTGACTACTCTATTACTTTTTACTCGGCTTCGGTCTTTTCCTGTACTGTCGTCTCTACCTGTTTAATGTACATTACCAAGTTTAAGTTGCAATATAAACCGCTTTGATTGAAATGATAAAACGGTATATAGAACCTGTTAAATAAAATAAATAATAAATAAATAAATACCTTCCTTGCACCAGCAGATAAGCACAGAACAATTTCATGCAGCTTGTATCTTCATGATGTGACTTTAGTGTGCCTAGAAAGAAACTGAAAACCCAGAACTTTGCCAAAATCAGCACTATGCTAGACAGAACTGTGTTTGTGAGATGAAAACCTGAAATGAATTCCCAGATTTGATTTGTAGGTAGTATAACATGCAAGGGTGATTGAGCTATTAATTCGTTTTTCAGTCAGTAAGTGTAGCTTTAAGCATTGTGTGATGAGATTTAATTGGGACTTTTTTAAATTAGAGAAATTTGAGTTTTTACATCCATACATTCAATTTAAATAAAATCTGATTTAAAATTTTATAAAATCTGTTGGGGGGGGGGGGGGGTTAATAGATCTACCCAGTTTGATATCCTGTAGAGTTCAGGACAAGAGACTTTCCATCTTTGGCATTCTTACAGCAAGCGCTTGTTCTCTAAATATGTATAGCAATGTACATAAATGCAGTCAGCCAAAATCAAACTCTAATCTGACCATATATAATTGAAAAAATGTGTTTTTCCCCTAGGTCCTTTTGTAGATCGTGGCCTCATTTGCAGCATGACAAGTGAAGCCTTGCAATTCAAGTTTGAACGTTTCCTACCCCAACCAAAAGAAGAAACAGTGTCTGAAGATTCCAGTTAATGTACAGATGTTTATGCTCTGTGGACTGTGATTTTATTATCGATTTTTATGATGGCAGCAGCCTGATAACATTATCGAGCACATTCTTAGATATGTTGAAGTCACATTTGGCCATATGCTTTGTCTATTAACCCTAGTGTTTCAATGTTTTTTTTCAGCTACAAATTACAGTAAAGGTGTTTTATAGCTTATCTTTATTGTGTATGACATAAGTATGTGGCAATGTAGGTGTAGCAGACTTGGTGCATTCAGGCCTCAGTTGCAGTAGAGGGTATAAGACCAGTGCCATGAAGAAGTTGCATTAAATTAGCTTAACATGCTAATAACATCATCTTTGCTATAATCCACTTAATATCTTCACTGAGACCAGAGTTTGCTGTTGCGTGATCTCAGTATCGCTAATCAGGATCCTTGAAAGCCATAAACTGACCTGGCTTTCAGGGTTCATGCAGTGAATATTCATTGGAGATTTCTACACAATGGTGCTGAAAGTATTGTTAGCTTGTATATTTTGGTTGTCCTGTAAACCAGACTGGTTTGGGTCTTGGTTCTGTTGCCTTTCTGTTAATCTTTTTTTCTGTGTTCTGTTTTTCCCTCCCCCCCATGCTTTACTTTTTTGTAATTATTCTTCCCCCAATTAAAAGCTTTAATGTAAAAACAAGGGATGTGGATATTTTAGTAACTGAAACAGAAAACCATGGTAGATAAGGATCATATGGTCTATCCTGTCTGCCCAGCCATAAGGGTTAAGTTCTACAATCCTTTTCTCTTCCTTAGAGATTCTTTGTATTTGTCCCATAATTTCTTGAATTCAACTACAGTTCTTGTCTTCACGAAGTGTAGATTCCTGAAGCATGCTACTGGTAATGCCCTTATCTTCAGAGTGAGCTCCATTTATTACTACCCTCTAGCTTCCCCACTGACCCTCTATTTTACCCACCCAGTCAGTCTCTGAGAAACATACATGGATCTTCCTATGCAACTGATGGTCTTTTTGATGAATTGAGGCAAAAGGATTGAAAAGCGATTTGCTTGAGGTTACACAGGGATTAAGGGCCCCATATTCAATGGCGGTGGCTAGCTGTCAGTGCTGAACACTAAACCCAGATAGTCAATGTCAGGGCCATATCTGGCACCGGCACTGAACATCTGGGTCAGTCATGGAAGCGGTAAGCTAACCGGGCAATGTTGCTATTCAGCTGCTGCCCTGCTAGCCGCGGTGACAAAAGTTAGGCTAGCCTTTGCTGTGCCTTACTTTTTGTCACTGAGCGATAACACGACATTGGCTGAATATCACTGCTGACCGGTTATTACCCCTGGAATGTCATGTTAGTGCCATTCAATATACCACTTAGGGGTATCTACACTGTTCACAGGTCTGTAAACTGCATAAATGCCTTTGAATATTAGGCCCTAAGTGCTATATAAGGCAGCTTGAACCCTAGCAGTAGTACCTAGGCACCATTTTGAATCTGGTGTAGGAGCAACTGGGGATCACTCCTGCCTGATAGCTTTATTAGTATTAGCTCACGCCTTTCCAGGAGTAGTTCAAAGCAAGTTACAATCAGGTGCTGTAAGTATTTCCCTGTCCCCAGGGGGCTTATAATTTAAATTTGTACCTGAGGCAATGGAGGGTTAAGTGACTTGCCCAAGGCCACAGGGAATATCGGTGGCATTTGAACCCTGCTCTTTCTGGTTCCAGGGTGCTGCCCTAATCACTAGACGGCTATTCCTCCACTCCACTTTAGACTACCAGGAAATGGTTCAGGTAGGCCTGAGGGGCCTCTTGGCTAGGTCCTTGGGGAGAAAGGTCTAGACTTTGGCATATGGTGAGGCTTCTGAGTGGGGGGTGGAGGTGTTGCACTATTTTTGCATGGCGCTGGTCCCTTTAAGATAGTGGCTAGTAGCATTGGGCTGCATGTTAGCAGCCTTATGCTGCATGCCAGGAAAGATATTTTGATCTGGAGTAATGCAGCTTGTGAAGTTCAATGTAAGCTGTCTTATTCAATTTACTTAATGATGAGGTGTTTTGCATATGTTGTATCTCATTATTATACAACGTGCATTGGGATGGAATAACATAGGATTTTGCCCTTTAACATGCATTAAGTGGCAAAAATCATGCATTATTCCCTTAAAGCATGTTAGTACCTGTCCCCCTTAGCAGGAAGGAGTACTGTTGTCTTTCTGTAACAGGAGTGCCGTGTGTCATAAGATACAAACTTACATTGTAAGCTCTCTGTGGACTGAAATACTTAATGTATCTGAACATATTTCACCTTGAAGTACTAATGAAAAGGCATACACTAAATACACACACATACAATATAAAGACAAGAATATCTAAGGTCTTGTATATGGGTGCACTATTTTCTCTGTGGAAAAGCAGGGCACATGCTGACACACTTGCTAGGTACTGTCTGCCAGGCGCATCCTATGCAATGCAGTCCTGTAGCTCAAAGTCTTTTTTTTTTTTTCTTTAAGTTAGAGTATGTTTGGGGGTTTCTATGCTCTGATGCGTCCCCTCATTGTCAGTCAAATTTTCTCCATTGGAGCCTTCATACATGGTCCAATCACGCCTCAAAAAAAAAAAAAAGAGAAAAGATACTCTAACCTTCAGCCTTTCCTTCGCAACATTCAAAAAAAAAAGTATCAACAAACGAAAGGAAGGAATCTTTTTCTCTCATGCCTTCCTCCAACTTCTCATTCAGCCCTGTACTGCAGCTGCACTCACAGTCCTCACTAGCTTCCCCCTTCCAGGGCTGAGATCGAGCATTGGAGGGGGAACAACAGCATTGCAAATATAAGCACTCTGCTCAACCAGATACACTTTCCTTATTGGCAACAGCCAACTCATTGGGAGCCAGCTACCATAAAAGTCTGGACTGTGTCTCCATTCCTATCCCCTCCCCTGTTGTGCTCAGCTCAATTGTTACCCGAGAAGGCATGAGGTAAGAAGGAAACCAATACAACATGGTACAAAAATGGGCAGCCTCAAAGAAGAAATGCAAGCACAGGTATCAAAAGAAAAGCCAGTAATTAGCTTTGCTAGTATGCCTGATATCAGTGCTTACTCCCACCAACACCAACGAGGTACAGTGTGAACTATGCCAGCTTTGCTTTCCCAGACTGCTCTTCCAAATGCTGATTCCTTGCAGCAAACCTCCCTGCTTTGGTTAAAGAGTAGTTACTCACCTGTAACAGGTGTTCTCCAGGAGCAGAAGGAATCAGTCCTCACATATGGGTGTCTTCGACGCCGATGAAGCCCCAGCGGAGCATTTCCCCAGCTTTCCATGAAAGCCTTTGGGAATGCAGGTACGCATGCGCAGTTCCCTTCCCGCCTAAAGGTGCCATCTTACCTCAGTCAATGACATAGCTAAGAACAGCACACAAAATAATGAACATAAACTATATACAACTGCAACTCCAAGGGGAGGAGAGAGGGTTGTGAGGACTGATTCCTGCTGCTCCTGGAGAACACCTGTTACAGGTGAGTAACTACTCTTTCTCCAGGACCAAGCAGGAAGTCAGTCCTCACATATGGGTGACTCCCTAGCTCTGGGCTACCAGGGAACCCAGGCTGAACAAGAGAACTCCCTCTAGTCTCAGCAGCAAAGAAAGGCTTTTCACTGACACACTCTCCACCGGTAGCCCAACAGAGGGCAGGAGTTGCCTAAACCTCAAAGAGATTCTGGAGTACTGCTTGGCCAAAAGCACTGTCCCTACGGGACTCCTTCTCCAGACAGTAATGGGTCGCAAATGTCTGGCTTGAAGACCAAGTTGCAGCCCTGCAGATGTCTACCAAAGGCACAGAGCGGAGATGAGCCACTGAGGCAGCCATTGCCCTAACACAGTGGGCCGTGACCCTACCCTGCAGAGGGAGGTCAGCCGCCTTATAAGCCCAGGTGATACAGTCAGCAACCCAGATGGACAAGGTATGCTTGGACACAGGCAACCCTAACTTATTAGGGTCAAAAGAGACAAAGAGCTGAGTAGCCCTTCTATGCCCCTTTGTACGGTCAAGGTAGAAGGATAAGGCACTCCTACAGTCCAGGGTATGCAGAACTGCCTCAGCCTGGCTTGCATGAGGCCTAGGGAAGAATGTTGGAAGAACCACCTCCTGATTAAGGTGGAAAGAGGAGACAACTTTAGGGAGGAACTTTGGATGAGTCCTCAGGACTACCATGTTCCTATAGAAGCGAGTGTAAGGCCCATCACAGACCAAGGCTTGAAGCTCACTCACTCGCCTAGCCGAGGTAAGGGCTACTAAGAAGTGTATTCCAGGACAGGAAATGAAGAGGACAAGTAGCCATCGGCTCAAAAGGTGGGCGAGTCAGCTGCTGCAAGACCACATTCAAATCCCACTCAGGAGCTGGAGGGCGTACAGGAGGCTTGAGTAAGAGCAAGCCCCTGAGAAAGCTGGACACCAAGGGGTGAACCGACAGAGAATGTCCCTCCACCAGTGAGTGGTGAGCAGCTAGAGCTGAGAGGTGGACCCGAACAGAATTGGACTTCAGTCCCTGATTAGATAAGTGCAGCAGGTACTGAAGTACTACTGGCACAGTACAGGAGAAAGGATCTTCTGTACGTAGCTGACACCACACAGAAAACTGTTTCCATTTCAAGGCATAGGTTTTCCTAGTGGACTGCTTCCTAGAAGCTAAGACCACCTCCTCAACTTCCTGAGGCAGGCCCCAGGGAGCCAAAACTACCCTTGCAGCCTCCAGGCCATCAAGTTGAGAGCTTTGAGAATGGGGTGCAGCAGTGAACCCTGATCCTGAGAGAGGAGGTCGGGCTGTAACCCCAGAGGCAGTGGAGGATCTACTGCCAGTTGCAGGAGGAGTGGAAACCAGGGCTGTCTTGGCCACCTGGGAGCCACCAGCAGGATAGAGGCCTTGTCCTGAAGAAGTTTGAAGAGAGTCCGGGCCACCGAAGGCGTGGGAGGAAACGCATACAGGAGGCCCCGAGACCAAGGAATCAGAAAAGCATCCGCATCCGCTGCTATTCTTAGAGGATGCGGTTGTCTGGAGCAGAACTTTGGGAGTTGTTTGTTCAGTGGACTGGCAAAGAGATCTATCCCTGGGAGACCCCATTTCAGGAAGATCTTCTGAACTACTAAAGGATGCAGCTGCCACTCGTGCGGCTGAAGGATTCTGCTTAATCTTTCCACCAGGTAGTTTTCCTGGCCTGGAAGGTACACCACCTTGAGAAGCATGTTGTGCTTGAGGGCAAAGGAACAAAGGTCCTGAGTCTCCCGACAAAGGAGTCTGGACCCAGTCCCACCCTGCTTGTTCACATAAAACATTGCCACCTGATTGTCTGTCTGAATCAGGACAGACTGATGAGCTAGGGTAGGAGCAAAAAGCTTTGAGTGCCAGACGAATAGCTCAGAGTTCTAGGAGATTGATATGCTGAGCAGCCTCCCAAGAAGACCAGAGACCCTGGGTGCACTTGTCCAGACAGTGAGCTCCCCATCCCCGCAGGGAGGCATCTGTGGTCAGGACCACTGTGTATGCTGGAATTTGAAAGGGCACTCCTTTGAGGAGGTTGGATGGTTGCAACCACCATTGAAGGGAGTCCAGAAACGGTCTGGACACTCTTATCCTGTCTTTGAGGCTGCCTGTAGCCTGGGACCACTGAGTCCGAAGGCACCACTGAGCAGGCCGCATATGGAGCCTGGCATTGGGGGTCACATGCACTGTCGAAGCCATGTGGCCCAGGAGCCTCAGGCAGAGTCTGGCGGAGACTAGTGACCTGTTGAGAAACAGGTTTGCCACGTCGATGAGCCTTTGGGCTCTGTCTTCTGGCAGGCAGGCTGTTGCCAGTAGAGAGTCCAGCCTGGCCCCTATAAACTCCAAGTTTTGGGAGGGGAGCAAAGTGGACTTTGCGAAGTTTATGACAAACCCCAGGTGTTGCAGGAGAGCAATAGTAGTGAGGGTGGCCTGTTTCGCTTCCTGGCACGTCTGACCTCTGATGAGCCAGTCGTCCAGATAGGGGAAGACAAAGATTCCCTGATTTCTCAGGTAGGCCGCCACCACTGCCAAGCATTTGGTAAAGACTCTGGGAGCGGAAGTCAGGCCAAAAGGTAGTACTTTGTACTGATAATGGTTTCCTCCCACCATGAACCTGAGGTACTTTCGGTGGTCTGGATGAATGAGGATGTGAGTGTACGCATCCTTTAAGTCTAAGGAGCATAGCCAATCTCCCTGCTTGGAGGTAGGGCAGAAGTGTTCCAAGAGTAAGCATCTTGAACTTTTCCTTCTCTAGGAACCTGTTGAGATTTCTTAGGTCCAGAATAGGCCGGAGGCCACCGGTCTTTTTGGGCACCAGGAAATACCTGGAGTAGAAACCTTGACCCTGTAAGTGGGGAGGCACAGGCTCCACTGCCCTGTCCACTAGCAGACCTCGAAGCTCTTTGTGGAGTAGGTCTGTGTGCAGGGGAGGCCTGAGAGGTTCCCCTGGAAAGTATGGTGGAGGCAGTTGGAAGAAGTGCAGGGCATAGCCCTTGAGGACTATGTCCAGCACCCAACTGTCCCCAGTTATGTGGGGCCACTGGTGGGCAAAAAGGGCGAGTCGACCTCCTGTGCAGGGGTAGAGTGGCTACGCTCAAGGATTCAAAAACCCCCACCCTGCTGAGTGGGAGCAGGGGCCGGAGGCTTGGGGGTCCTCTGCCTATGGGGCCCATTACCCTGCCCCTTGGCTTGCTGACCCTGAGGTGCAGCTTGGGCAGCCTGATATTGAGGGTACTGTTTGTAGGCAGTGCCCTTCCTCGGGTAAAAGGGCTTCTTACCCGAGGCCGCCTTCTTGTGAGAAGGGGCAGAGGTCTTCCTAGACAACCTTGTCCTTGTAAGGTGCTCGGTCTCAAGCTGTATGGCCTTCTCGGCCATGGGTTTGCCAAAAAGGTTTTCACCTCGGCAAGGGACATCGACCAACTTGTCCTGAACCCACAGCTCGAGGTCCGATGACTGCAGCCATGCCTGGCGTCGAGCTGCGATGCCGCGACTCGGTCCGAAGCCTTGAAGCCATCGTAGGCGGTGCGGGACATAAACTTCGAGCAGTCCCGAATCCCCGAGGACAAGGATTTGAATCTCTGCAAGGGCTCCCCAGAGAGACCAGCGGAGAACCCGGCCAACTCCTTGGCCAGGTCTCGCAAGTACATGCCCATGTACAGCTGGTAAGACTGGACACGGCAAGCAAGCATTGAGCCCTGGAAGCACTTTCTACTGACGCCATCAAGGTTCCGGGCCTCCCTGCCAGGGGGCACCGCAGAGTGCATCTTCTGGCTTTTCAGCCAATGCATGGCCGATTCCACAACCATGGAATGGTGTGGTAGCTGTGCCTTTTGAAATCCAGGACTTCTGAAGAGCTGATAAAGGGAATCAACCCGCTTGCTTAGAACTGGGGCCTCCCACATCCGGAAGAGGAGCCGTTCCAGCATCGGAGGAACTGGGACAGTAAAGGCCTCCTTCGGAGGAGAGTCATACTGTAGAGCCTCGAGCTCCTCGGGGTCTGCCGGGATCGCCAGCGCAGTGGCCATATCCCGAACAAAATCGGAGAACCTGGTATCCTCCGGAGGGGATGTACTCCGGGGCTCAGACTGCGGTGAGTCCGACGGGACGCACCGCGTCTTGAATGTGTCAGGAGACCCCTCATCTCCCATCTCCCATCTCCCAGGTGGAGTCCTCGGATGAGGAGTCAGGGTCCGACCCCACGGGGCCCCTGAGCACCCGCCCCGATGCCGAAGGCACCGGTGTCAACGCCCTCAGTCCCGAATGGGAGGTCGAGGGAGACCGTGACCGAAGACGACTTCGAGCCATGATGGACTTGAGTATCGGCTCGGTTTCCGGGGTCGACTTCGAGGTCGATGTCCCAGTGGTTGGGGCAGATGCGCCAGTCAGGCTAGCCATCAGTGCCCACTGCTGCTCCATGAAGGCAGACATTCTGCTCTCCAAGGCTGTCATCCTGAGACTCAGCTCGGGAGACGCAACAGACCCCGACTCGGGCCCCGGCAGCGGCTCTCTGGGAGGAGAGTCCTCGAGGATCACAGGACTTACGTGTCCAGCAGACTCAGGCTCCACGTGAGGTACTTTAGCAGGCTTCTCTTGCTCCACAGGCCAGGGACGGCGGTCGGGGGTCTTAGACCTGGCCCTCGAGGAACCAGGGACCTCCTCCGACAACGCCCTCGCGAGCCGCTTCTTCCTCTTATATTCCCGGTCGGGGGACCCCCTATCCGAGGAACCTCGATGGTGCTCGGGATCAGATTCCCGAGATGTCGAGGCCTCAGACGAGGTCTGGGCCCGGGCGGAGGCTGAGTCCGAGAAAAGCCTTTCTCTCTGCTGCTGATGATGACTTCGGAGTGACTTGGAAGACATCTTCCCACATGGTCCACACGTCTTAGAGTCGTGATCAGGACCGAGGCACCAAAGGCAGCAGTTGTGTGTGTCGGTGAGAGACATTAACTTCTTACACCGATCACATTTCTTAAGACCACTGGACGCCATCAGGGGAAAAAAGAGACCCCGTGAGGTCAAAAGACCAGCCTTCCAGGGAAAAATTGAAAAAAGGGCGTGAACGCCAGCCACTAAGGGCAAAAACCGAAAAAGAAGAATCGGGCTCGATACCGGTGTACCGAACCCGGCGGGAGGTGAACTGACGTTGAACCGGGAAGACAAAATAGCGAAAAACGCCAAGAAAAAAATCACTTTTATCCGGGATGACAGGACACACGTCCGGTGGGCTTCTCGGAAAAAAAGAGACTGAGGTAAGATGGCACCTTTTAGGCGGGAAGGGAACCGTGCATGCGTGCCTGCATTCCCAAAGGCTTTCATGGAAAGCTGGGGAAATGCTCCGCTGGGGCTTCATCGGCGTCTGACACCCATATGTGAGGATTGACTTCCTGCTTGGTCCTGGAGGATGCTGAGATTCTTACTTGAGACCACAGTTATGTTTCAGAGTTCAGTTGCTGCTACACATATAGCTCCACTTCAACTACTTAACATCCCAGGGTCCTCAGAGCTCCCTGCAGCCCAATCCAGTCACCAAGACAATTGTTCTTTGACAGAACCACTGACAAGATCTCTGACCCTTTTGGTTACTCCTACATTTTGAAATGATTGCAGCACCGCCAGCTTTCTCTCTTACCCTGGTGATTCTGAAGACTAAGCATTGTTGCAGTCTCCTGGGCCCTTTGTACCAGCAGGAGCATATGTATGATCCATTTGTCACCAAGTTCCTGTTGAAACTCTCCAAGTCTTTTATCCTGGTGGTCTCTGAGGCTCCCACTTCCAGAAAGGATTTTCAGTCTATCCTGAAGAGAGGGGTCTTAGCTCTACTGTTCATGAGATCCTCCAAGATCTACACATCTCGCTGCCTGGCATAGCCCCTTGTCTGGTAAGGCTGCATTGCAATGACTAGAAGCCAAATCAAAACTCATGGAAGGCCTAGGCTACCTGCAGTCACATCTGCCACACCACTAACGCTGCCATCAAAAGCAGCAAAATTAACCAGCCATGCCTCCCCATGGATGTGGATGGCAGGAAGATATACTAGAGTTCCATGCTTATCAACTGCAGATTCTGAATTACTACCACTTGCTGGTGGAGCAGGCTACATTGCATAATCTGCCCCCACTTTCCCTGATGCTCTTGAGCAGATCTTATCAACAGCTGTCCACAGCAGCAGTATCTACAATCAAGCCCCAACCCTTCCTTTTGACTCTCTACCAATGGAGGGCTGAATATGATTCTTCAGGGAGGCCTGGCAGTCCATCGCCATTTATTGCTGGGTTCTGTAGGGCTGCTACCAGTTCAGAAACTAATGCCTGAACCATTAGTATGGCTTTCTGTTACAAGATGGGGCCTGCTCTGAACCAAAGACTGAATTAAACAAGATGGATTCCTCTTTTGTTATAACTCAGCATTAAAACTTGCAGATCAAGCAATTCTGCCAGTTTAGAAGTACTTTTACAGCTGATTATGTGCAGAAGAACTTTGCTGAGACCTTCACTGTGTTACTGGTGCTAGCACGCAACAATATATGAACCTGCACACCAGCAACTTTTGAGCACGATGGACCTTTGTTTGCAGAAGGACTACCTATTAGCTGTTACTGGATTTGCTGAAGATGACATACAGGGGTTGAGTTCACCCAATTGCCAGGTCTTCGGGACAAAGAATTATACGGCTGTACACCGGAACCCAGAACATGCAGAAAGAATACCAAAGAGACAAAACAGCCAACACATCTGTAGCACTCTGAAACACACAGAGACTGGCAGAACATCTGGGAACTTTAACTTCTGATACAGACTGTTTGCTTGCCTGTCTTTCTGTCTGGCTGGTAGGTCAGAAAGTGCTCAAGGACAAAATCTTGGGATGGAGTGAATTTCTCCCACAGACTGGCAGCTCAGTGTGTGACCACGCAGTTTATTTCAGCTGACATTGGACCTCTGCCCTACTTTGAATTTGTGTCATTCATGAGACAATTCCTTGGATTCCAGCCACGAATGTTTTGGCAAGAACTAAGATACTGGTCTTTAATTTCTCCCTGAGGTTGGGGTTAGCTTAGACAGACAGATAATTTACTGTATGTCTGAGTGCAGAGCGAATCAGTGATATTGGTTCCTAAAACAGAGATTAGGTTGCTTGGTAATTGTAACAGGGCTGAATAACATACTACCTCAGAAAACTATTTCTGATTGCAAAAATAGAGGAAATATTAGAATAAATTAAAGTCTAATTTTTATACAAACAGGACTGGTTCTTGTTTTATCATGTGGCTTGTTTGTCAGGTAGTCCTATGGAATCCCGGGAAATGGAGGGTAACAGTTTTTCCCTAGATAGAATGAGTTTTTATACATGTGTATTTATCTGCTACTGATAATATCTCCTACAGTCCTCAGGATTGTGGATCAGAGAGATTGACTTCAGTTGCTTCTCTCTACCCACCATGCCCCCCCCCCTACATCCAATGCATCATAGCAACATCTTCTATATCTATAAGCAGAGCTCAACTCCCTTCTAGCAGTGGCCATGATGGAATCAATGCCTTCATAGGAACAGGGTTTGGGAGTCTATTCAGAATTCTTCTATCTTCCCAAAAAATCTGGAGGCATGCTTCCCATTCTTGTCTCCAAAGCTTCAATGTTTACACCAAGTGATAAAAGTTCAAAATGAATACTATAACCACAACCCTACCACTTCTCCGACAAAACAACTGGCTCACCTCTATAAACCTGAAGGATGTCTACAAGCATATCTCCATCTACCCTCATCACTAGCAATTTCTGCATTTTGTCTTTCAGGGCCAGCATTTGCAGCTTAAAATCCTGCCCTTCAGCTCTTCCTCAGTGCCCAGAGTATTCATTAAGTGCCTAGCAGTGGTGGCAGTGTACCTCCACAAAATTGGCCACTTTGTTTACCCATATCTAGTTTGACTGGCTGATCTTGGGCAAAGATCCAGTTGCAGTCCTGGCCATCTTAGCCAGTGCCATCACTCTACTCAGGTCTCTGTATTTCATGATCAACAAATTAAAGTCTCATCTGCACCCAATACAACACCTGTGCTTCGCAGGCACCATCATTGAGCTAGTTTTGTTGGAGAAGAGGGAGGGAGGGAGGAGTGGTCTAGTGGTTAGGACATGGTACCTCAGGCCAGGGGTTCAAGTCCCACCTGGGGACAGCAATCTCAGGCCGGAGGGCTGGGGTTTCTAGTCCTATAGGCACTCCTTGTGGCCTTGGGCAAGCCACTTAACCCTCTGTTACATCAGGTAGACATAGATTGTGAGCCCCTTTGGGGACAAGGGAATGTATCCAGTACTAGTTTGTAGTGATTACATAAAGTAAAACTGCTTTGATTGAAGGATAAGATAGTATAGAAAGCTGGTTAAATAAAATAAATAAATAAAATAAATCACTACCACACCAGCAGCAAAGGTGTTCCTTCTGGAACACAGATAGCACTCCTTTCAGCTACATGTGCAGCAAATTCAGAGGGCCTGAAAGGCCATGATACAGACTGTCCTACATCTCTTGGGCCATATGGCCATGACCATCTGTATGATCCTGTTTGCGAGGTTGTGAATGCGTTCTCATTGATGGCATCTCAAGACTCACTGGAACCAAAGACATCACTCCCTCTCCAGGAGGATACTAATCCTGACCGTTCTCAGGGAAGACCTCACCTGGTAGACTCTGCTACCAAACGTAGCAGTGGAATGCCCCTTTCACAGCCCCCCACCGCAGTTTGTCCTCACAACTGATGCCTCAACTTGGGGCTGTGAAGTGTACCTAGGACATCACTGTACTCAGCAATGGAATGTCTCCATAACAACCAATTGCGGGCCATGTTTTATGTTCTCCGTATGTTTGTATCCTCACTGCAAGGACTGTACCTCCTCATACACATGGACAATCAGATGGCAATGTTCTACATACACAAACAAGGGATCTTGGAAACTGTGCAGAGAGGCCCTACTCATCTGGACACTAGTTCAATCAGTGGGGTGCACCCTTTGGGCTACTGATCTACCAGGAGAGCACAGTCAGTTAGTGGATTCCTTCAGTTGACAATTTAGACCCTCACAAAGAGTTGCCGGATAGGGAGATAGCTGTCATTCTTTTAGGAATGTGGCCTGTCGGAGATGGACCTCTTCACTGCCCCAGATGATGCCCAGTGCTTCAACTTCTGCTCTGTTCAACCAGCTCCTAACTGGATGCATCACAACATATTTGTCCTATCTTGGAGCAAGAGTTTCCTGTAGTTGTGTCTCACTTTTCCTGTCATCTCCAGAGTATTACAGAAAGTATGACAGGATCAGGTCTCGGTGCTCCTCATAGCACCTCGCTGGCACAGACAGCTCTGGTTCCCTCTCGTCCTCAACATGTTAGTGAAGCCATTCATCCCAGTGCTTTGTATCATATTTTTCAGACAGGACATTCTGTTTGCATGCTGGGGATCATCAATCTGAGAGGTTGGACTGGGAAGGGGCTCCCTCAGGACTCTGTCCTCTCTGCTGTTCTGTTTAATCTTTACCTCCACCCACCTTTGTGATTTATTGAAGACTCTACAGATTCAATATGCTCTATATGCAGATGATGATATGCTGTCCTTCCAACTGCAGATGATATCGCTACTGACCTTTCATATTTAAGTAATGGCATTTTCAGGTTGCTGCCTGGTTACTGTCACGGGGCCTTCAGTTAAATCTTTCTAAGATAGAATGTTTAGCTGTTCATCGTGATGCCTGTGCTCAGCCATCTCTAAATATCAATATTGGGGGGCATAAGATTGCTTCTACCCAGGAAGTGCAATACCTAGATATTTTAATTGATTCTTATTTTTCATTCCACCCTTTTATTCAAGATCTTCTAAAAAGATCCTTTTTAAGTGTCTATTGTTTGAATACTTATTATTTTATGACACTGTTACAAGCAGTTTATGCCCCCTTGCTACTGTTTTGTATGGTCTTCCTGCTTCCTCTACAGTTTATTCAGAATACTGTGGCATGCCTTCTTTTGGTGAATATATATCAGTGCATTTGTATGCCCTCCATTTTTTTACATATTTCATATATAATTTGATAGTAATGCTGCTGATTTTTAAGGTATTAAAGCTGGACATTAGCTTCCCTTTGTCATCTCCATGAGAGTTTTGTTGTCTCTCACAGAGACAAGATGCCCTTTGTTTCCTAGAATTCTTGGAGAATGAGTTTTAAATCTATTCCTCTCTTTCAGCCCAACAGTTAAATGCATTACCTCTTGATGAATGATTATTTGATGGCATGCTTGATTTCTGTAAAAAGTTAAAAAGCTTATTGTTTTCAACAGAAGTAGCTTTCTATTTTATTTAATCCATGATTTGATTATTGAATTATATTATTTTATGCATTTTAGAGGGTGATATTTTGTTTGTCTCATTGGGGCCCTTTTACTAAGGGTTTTAATCTGTGTCAGTGAGGTTAATGCAAGTTAAGTGCCCACAGTCCTTTTATTTCTATGATGCAATGGCACTTAATGCTCATTAAACTTCATTAATGCGTGTTAATCTTTAGTAAAAGTGCCCAATTCTGTTTGTCTTATGTGATTTTGTCTTTCTATTATTTCATATGTTGATTTGTTCATCACAGTGTATGCAACATATCTGTGGTTTGTAAATAATGCTAAATATCACTGGTCAACAAACTTTTACAAAAGTCATGTTACTGAAATAAAAAGTCATTTCTTATCAATTTTTATATGCTGAACACGAATATGACAGTGAAATTGCAAAGTTGGCTCTAGTTTTTTTGTAATCTACAAGAATTAATGTTTACATCACAAAATGCATGTCAATAGTAAATACAATAGGCCTTCGGTTAATACCTGTAAAAAAAAACCCAAGTCATAGACTACTTCTTAGATTTTTTCACCTGTCTCTTGTACAGCTGTTCAGGAGCTTCTCTGGGTAGTGTCCAGCAGTAGTCAACCAGCATTGTAGTGGACCATTTTCCCTGGTATCTTTGCTCCATCGTTGCGATATCCTGGTGAAAACGTTGGCCTTGTTCATCACTAACCATACCACAGTTGTCAGGAAAGAAATCAAGATGGGAATCAAGGAAATGGATCTTTAGAGACATATTGCAACCAAGTTTATGATACTGCATCAGCATGTCTTCTACTAGTTCCTTGTAGTTTTCTGCCCTAACATTCCTGAGAAGGTTTGTTGACACTAGGCAAAAAGCAGTCCATGTTTGTTTCGCATCACCCTGCAGCAAGTTGTTGAACCGGTCATCTTTGAAGAGCTCTCGAATCTGAGGACCCACAAAAACTCCCTCTTTAATCTTTGCTTTGCTGAGTCGAGGGAATTTTTCATGCAGATATCGGAAAGATGGCTTTCACGAAGTTTTTCATCAAACCTAGTTTGATGTGAAGGGGTGGTAGCAGGATTTTGTGAACCTCAACCAGAGCTAGGTGCTGGATATTTTTCTCTCCAGCTGTTACATTTTGTCTGTGATTCCATTCCTTCCGCAAGTAGTGCTAATCCCTTGCTCGGCTATTCCACTCACATAAGAAACACATGTATTTTATATATCCCTGCTGCAGTCCCAAGTCACCACAGAGGTGCCAGCTGTACTTGTTATAGTTAATGGAAGTCAGTAGATGCTTTAAGTTATCGTATGTCTCTCATGTGGACGGCATGCGCTACTGGAATAGATGGAAGACGGTTTCCATTGTTCAAAAGCACAGCCTTCAGACTCAGTTTCGAAGAGTCAATTAATAGTCTCCAGTCTTGTGGGTCATGAGTGATTTTTAAGGCATTCATGAGGCTTTCAATATCGGAACAGAATACCAGATTAGTTTCCTTTCTGAAGAAAGGCTCCAACTGCTGGTAGCGCTTTTGATATGAAGTAATGTTGACATCTTTTTCTAGAAGATTCCATTGTTGGAGTCTTGATCCTAGCAATTCTGCCTTGTTCTTGGATAAGTCCAAATCACGAACCAGGTCATTTAGTTCTTCCTGTGTTATTCTGTGTGGAGTTGATATGTATCCCAGTGAAAATCTGGGTCACTGCATGCTGACGGACCAGGAGAAGAACAGGTCGGCTCACCCTTGTCCTCATTAGATGAATCAAGAGAATATTCTGATGGAGGTTCTGGAATAGGAAGTCCCTCACCATGTGGAACTGGTCTCAATGCAGACAGAATGTTTGGGTAGACTATGCTCGGCTTCTTTTGCTTCGTTATTCCGCAGGAAAGAGGAGGAACCAAGCAGAAGTAACAGTCATTTATGTGGTTGCTTGGCTCTCTCCACACCATGGGGACTGCAAACGGCATTGATGGTCTTTTGCAATTCAACCACAGTGAAAGCTGTGTTGTACATGTAGCGCAGCATATATGCGGGGCCTAAGGCTTGTCTTGGTCACCAATCTTGCATCCGAAGTAAAGATGATATGCCTTCTTCAGTTGAGAAATAATACTTTTCTTCTGGTTGGCAAATGTCACTTCCCCACAAATGTAGCAGAAATTGAAAATGGTATTAACGCACTTTCGCGGCATTACTGTTCTGTATTGTACCTAAATGGCTAAAATTATATGATTAATAAA
Source organism: Ichthyophis bannanicus (assembly GCA_033557465.1). Lineage (NCBI taxonomy): Eukaryota > Metazoa > Chordata > Amphibia > Gymnophiona > Ichthyophiidae > Ichthyophis > Ichthyophis bannanicus. The sequence continues at coordinate 1,087,806,053 of CM066032.1, read as the reverse complement.
AGTTACATGTAACAGTAGCTTAAACTGTCTCGCACACAGTCTGAAATATTTTAAATACTCAACCTTTCCGACTGCGTATAGTACACTGCTGACGTCAGATGGCTTCATCAGCCATCTGCCAGTAGTATTTCATTACATCAGAAAATGATGCAATCAACTCTGGATGATGTGTGCATACTGGTATTATACAATGTGATGCAATATTACTTCATTCAAGGCTTATTTGGTATGTTGTTGATGTCCTACTGGATAAATTTACACGGTGAAACGTCAAAAATGAACTACATGCAATATCTTCAAAACGAGAGCCAATAAAATTTTTTTAATGTTATATTCGTGTTCAGCTCACCAAGATACTACAGATTAGGGCCTTTTTTCCATTTGATCATTTTATTAAGTATTTAGTATCATTACAAACATCACTTAACATGTATCAAATTTCCCACAATATTTGTATTTATTAACAATTATATATTCTATTTATTAATTCATATAATATTACTCTAAATACTCTTTATATCATTCCCTTTCTAACCACCCTCTCCCGCTCATCCATCCTCATCCATTATTGAATTAATATCCTCTCTCCTTTCACCCAATCACCATTTATCCTTCCAGTAAAATTTTATTTTAATTTTGTATAAAATCCTGCACATATTTTCTCTAGCTCTCCCACTCATTCTTTCTTCCATTTTTCCAACCACTTACACACACTCTTCCATTGTTCCACAACTTTCTCACCTGTCCCCGCCTCATCTCCGTCAATCTATGCATCAAACACATCTCTGCCACTCTTTTCACAAATCCTGCCTTATGTGGCATGGATTTCCCCTGCCAATGCTGTGCTATTTCATTTCTAGCAGCTACTGTACAGTGATGTATAACTCCACTAACTCTCTTTGGAATGTCCATATCTAATTGATGTAGTAAACAAATCTCTGGCTTTCTTTGTATTCGATATACAGTCATGTTATATATTAACACTAAAATCTCAATCCAGAAGGCTTGTATCCGCTCCAACATTGATCATTAATCCCCCTTCCAGCTCTTTTTTTACATACTGGAGTTCAATACCATCTGAACAACAATTTATAAGCATTCTTTTACCCTTGTGACTATGGATATACTTGCCACTGTTCGTATTATCTTATCCCATTCCTCCTCAGACCATCTTATCTCCAAATCTTCTTCCCATTTTATCATGTATCTCAATTTGTTATTCCCCCCCCCCCTCCATTATGCCTTTATAAATTTTGGACAAAACTCCTTTCTGCCCCAAATTTCCTAAACACAATGCTTCAAACCACCCCCTATTTTCCCAGAGATCATGCCACACCTTCGATTGTTTCAAAATGTGACTCACTTGTAGATAAGCATAATAATCTCTCTCTCCTAATCTATATAGATCCTTAATATTTTCAAATTCAAAAATGCCCTCTTTACTCACTATTTGTGAGATATATTTTAACCCCGCCTTATCCCATCTATTCAAAATGCCCTTCTCTGGTCCCTGTCTGCTTTCAAAACAGGCTTCTAGAGGCATACACTGTGAGTACCTCTTATTTTGTATTAATCGTTTTCTATTTTGTTTCCAAACTTGTAAACTATGCACTAAGAGGATTTTTATTTTTATTTTCTAAATTAAGTCTACCTCTCCAAACTACTTTGATTAGACTTTCTCCCCTTAAAAAAACGTCCTCCATTTGAACCCAATGTTTCTGTGTTCCTCGATGCCACTCATAAATCATTTTTATGTTTAAATCTCTTTATTCATAGAACCAGAAAGTACAAACAACAAAAGGCAACAAGTACAGTTTTCCAGAAACAGTGTCATAGCACAGGAAAACAAAAGGGGTCAAATACAAAAGCCCCCCCAAAGAACATAGCTAAACAAGACCACCCCAAACAAATACACATACCAACGAAAGACAGAAAGAAGGGAAAGGAATAACTAGGGCAAAAGCTGGAACCATGAGGATTATGAAATGAGATACCCCCCCAGCCCTCTCGGTCCTCCCCCCTCCTCCACAGCGGAACCTTCCCCCCTCCCCCCACCCACCATGGCTAGCCAGCATCCCAGGCAATAAAGAAAGGAGCATGAATAGGCCCAGGGTGGACTCTTCTCCCAGGCCCAAATCAGCCATAGATTAGCCAGGACACGCATGGATTCCCACGAACCACCCCTCCCCTTCACCCCCCTCTCTCCCCCCCCCTCCAGCCCGAACCCCCCCCTCCCACCCTATCGACTACACCACAGTCAAAGGAGTCTGCATGCACGCACCCGGGGACAGCCAGCCATCCCCTTTGAAGAAGAAAGGAATAATAAAACACACCTAACCTCACAGTGTCAGTAGCCACTCAGGATTCTGCTACGGGCCCTCCGCGGGAGCATATTCAGATGAGGTCCCCAAGCCTCCAAAAAACGTCTCCACTCCCTCTCCTTCCCGCATGCGCGCATCCGTTCCATAAGCAAGATCTTATGCAGCTGCACCCTCCAGACCCCATAGACAGGTCCCCGGACATCTAACCAAAACTGCAACACAAGCATATGGGCACTCACCAAGACTAACCGGGCCCACCGCAAGCCCACCTGTCCCAATGTATCCACCACAGTATCCCCCCATAGATCCAGTATCATGGCCTTTGCAGTCCAGGATATGGGCTGTTGCAGGCAGGCAGCTAAATACGTCGAGACCCGTCCCCAATACACCTGAGCCCTCGGGCAATGCCAAAACATATGTCCCAGGGTAGCCCGGGGTGCTTCACATCGCGGGCAGCAGTGACTGGCCCCCACCCCCGCTCGCCACGCCCGAAGAGGAGCAAAATATAAGCGTCGCAGTATCTTGAACTGAGCGTCTCTATGGAGCACGAAAACGCTAAGAGAAGGAATAGCAGCCAGCCCTTCAAGTAGCTCTGCGCCACAAATCCGTTCACCAAGGTCCGATGCCCAAGCTTCCGCTAGCTCATCCATGCCAATAGGCGTTACCCCATCCCATAATATTCGGTGCAGCCCGGACACCCGTGCCCCGGATTCGTTTCCGAGCAACGACTGCTCTAGAACAGAACACACCTCACCCCTCAGGGTCCCAGCCGGAATTCCCCGAATATAATTATGAAGCTGCATATATTGAAAGAAGTCCTTATCCCCTAAATGATATTCCTTGCGGAGCTCAGGGAAAGCAATCATCCCCCCTTCAGAGGTCAGCACGTGTTCCAGATTTACCATACCCAACTCCTCCCAACCGGCAAAGTGAGACCGCCCCAAACCCGGCTCAAACTCGGCGTTACCCCGTATGGGGAGATAAGGCGTATGATGGGCCGAGAGCTGAAGTTTAGAGCAGAAGAACCGCCAGGCTTTCCGCACAGGGTCCAAGAAAATCATCCGCAGGTCCCCAGGCAGATACCTCGCCCGCTCAGCATGCAAAAGATACCGAAAATGAAACGGGAACACCACCGCTCTAAGCAATCCCAAGGGGGAACAATCCTCCAAGTCCCAAAGCCAATCCCGAACCCACCGCAATAGACAAGCAATGTTATATTTCTGTATATCCGGAAAGCCTAGGCCACCTAGCGCCCAAAGTTGTTGGAGAATCCCCAAGCGTACCCTAGGCCTGCGACCAGCCCAAAGAAAATGATTAAACAACTTCGTTAAGTGACGAAGGTCTGAATGTTTCAGGAACAACGGGAGGATCTGAAGCGGGTACAGTATCTTGGGAAAAATGGCCATTTTGCATAGGGCTACCCGACCCCCGAGCGAAAGCGGCAGATCGCGCCACTTATCCACACTAGCCGCGACATCATGAAGAATTTTGGAAACATTAAGACGATACAGATCTCCGAGATTCGCTGGTAAATAAATGCCCAAGTATTTAAAGTGACCCACCGCCCATTTCAAAGGGAATTCTCCCGACCAACCTGGTTGCCCATCGGGCCCCACAAGCAACGCTTCTGATTTATCAAGGTTCAAACGGAAGCCCGAAGATTCCCCATATGCCCGAATAAGCCGCAGCAACTGAGGCAATCCACTATAAGGGTCCCCGAGGTGAATCAGCAGGTCATCGGCAAAGGCGGCAACTCTAAACTCGTCCCGTCCCAGGCGTATACCACTAAACTGCGAGGAGGCCCGAATCTGGATCAAAAGGGGCTCCAGCGTCAAGACGAAAAGAAGAGGGGACAGCGGGCAGCCCTGACGAGTGCCCTTCTGAATGCTAAATTCCGCGGTCATGACCCCGTTTACCATAACGGCTCCAATGGGATCAGCGTATAGAAGACGGACCACATCAACGAAAAAGCCCGTTAACCCCATAGCATCTAAAACTTGATACATGAAATCCCAATTCACGCGGTCGAATGCTTTTTCAGCATCGAAGCTTATAAGTAAGGATTGATCTCCCGTCAGCCGCCCCGTGCTAATGGAAAGCAAAATACGCTGAAGACTGTACGCGGCATGGTGACCCCGCACAAATCCCACCTGATCCGGATGTACCAGGGACGGCAAATAGAGCGCCAGCCGATCTGCCATGATTTTCGCTAAGAGCTTAATGTCCACATTTAGGAGCGAGATGGGGCGATAGGACCCGGGCAAAAGAGGGTCCCGGCCCGGTTTAGGCAAAATAGTGACCAGGGCCTTATTGGCCTCAAACGGAAACTGCCCCCGTCGCACCAAGTCATCAAAGTACCCCACTAGGGGGGCCACCAGGGCATCGCCCAGGATTTTGTAAAACTCACCACGGAACCCATCGACCCCAGGAGCCCACCCATTCTTCAAGCCCTTAATACCCATCTGCACCTCCCGCCCCGAAATGGGCTGATTTAAGATCTCCAGCTGTTCCGCGTTAAGCCGCGGCAAGGGGCAACCGTCAAGAAAGCTGGGGCCCCCACAGGACCTCTCCCCCTCATCCGCGTAGAGCTGCCGAAAAAAGGCAGTAAAAACGGTCTCAATATCAGCCGCCTCCCGTCGGACGGTCCCGTCCGCATGCCGAATTGCCCCAATTTGCCGTGGGCCACCAGCAGGCCTCATCAATGCAGACATCAGTTTCCCCGCCTTATTCCCATGCTGATACAGCTTATATCGATAATACAGCATGGACTTCTGAGCCCGCCGATGGAGAAGCGTCTCTATTTCCACCTGGAGTTCCCGCAACTTACGTTGGTTGGAGACCGAATGGCACCCCGCCACCACCCTCCGCATCTTGCCCAACTCCCGCTCTAATAGGAGGATTCGTTGAGTTAACCTCTTCCTCCGAAGGCTACAATAGCTAATGATGTCCCCTCGCAGAACAGCTTTACCAGCCTCCCAAAGCAAAGCCAGGGAGACTTCAGGGCGGTCGTTAAAAACCAAATAATCTCTCCAGCAATCCCGCAAGTATACTTCAAATTGAGCATCACCACAGAGGTCCAAAGGATACCTCCACAGGCGGCTTCTAGAGGGGCTACTACCCCGTAGTTCAAGGATAACCATCGCGTGGTCCGAAAGAATAGGTGACCCGATCTCAGCCTTGGAGACACAACTAAAAAGAGAGTCCGAGATTAGAAAATAGTCGATGCGGGACCACGTGCCATGAGCACGAGACATGTGAGTATAATCCCTATCACCAGGGTGAAGGAGTCTCCAGATATCCAATAGTTTCTGCGCCTCGCACAGCCCCCACAATCGCCTACGGCCCCGCGGACTCCCTGCCATACCCACTCCTGAGCGATCTAGGCCAACATCCAATACTTCATTGAAGTCGCCGCCCAGAATGACTTGGTACCCATCGGTATCCGCCAGAAGCTTAGTGAGGGCCTGATAGAAGCAGGCCTCATAACCATTAGGTCCGTACAACGAGCATAAGGCAACTTTCTTCCCCTCCAACAACCCCCAGACGCATGCAAATCGCCCCTCCACATCAGAGACCACACGTTCCTCCTGCCAAGTCACCGAGTTTGCAATAAGAATGACCACACCCCGTTTCTTCCCAACAGCAGGGGCACCGTAAACATGAGCGATAGAACCCCTACACAATTTAGCGTGTTCCGCTGCAGTCTGATGAGTTTCCTGCAACATTATAACCCCCAGGCGTTGTCGCTTCAAATGTTGAAGCACCTTATAGCGTTTCACCGGGGAGCCCAGGCCACACACGTTCCAAGACGCAAAGCGAAGTCCACTACTCATCGTACGAAGGGGAATAGTAATGCCCAAAAGGACAGTTCCAAATATTTGATTCGACGAGGGCCCCCCCAGCCCAGGGCCCCCTCCACACCCACAAGAGCCAGCCACACCAGAGCAGCCACATCCACACAGACAAGCACCAGTAACCAGTCATCTTCCCATGCAGACCCAACCAACAACAGATAGTACACGCCCCCCCCACCCTCCAGCCCCTCCCCGCCCCCCCAACCCAACCCCCACCCCATGGTTAACGTGATCCCTAACACCCCCCACTCTCCCCATCCTCTCTAACAGACTCCGCCTGCCTACCAGAGGCCGGTGACTTCCTGAGGCCATCGGGCCCACCCCTCTAAAAAATCCTAAGCCCCCCCCAGCCAGACAATATTCCCCGGCTCCCAAACATGCCCCAATATTGATCGTAACCCTGCCTCCAAACACTCCACCCACCAAACCACAACACCCAGGGCCTTCAGCATACCCCTTCCCCCCACAGGCAAAGCTTCCCTAATCAAAGGAGGGAACCCCATTCACCTAGGGGACCCCACCATACCCAGTGCATACTCTGAAGATGTGTCCAGCAGGAAGAAGTAGAATAGTGACAAGTAAAGCCCTCAATTATGCAGCCATATCACTGGTATCAATCCACGCGGTGATTGGCACAGGAGCGCCCCAAGAGCAGCACAAGCAATCCTAAAGAGATGCCTACCACCGGGGCCCAGACAAGGCTATAAGGACAGCTGCCAGAGCATCCAGCGCAGCCACACCCCTATTTTTGCAAAAGTGTACCTGCCTCCCCATGCAGCCCTGCCGTGGCCCGGCGGCCAAGAAGCAGTCGGCCCCAGCACTAAGTCCACAAGAGGAGGAGACAAGCCAGTCGCTGTAAGTTGCCTAGGGCCCCAAGAAAAAAAGGGGAGAAGAAAACAAAAGTAAAAATAAAATAAAGAGTATATACTGAACGAAATTAAAAACATAATAAAAATAGAAATAAAAATAAAAATAAAATAAATTAAAAATAAAAAATAAACCCCCCCCACACCCCTGACTTCCCCCAACCACCCCCCCTCCACCCCTCACGCTGCCGCCAACTCACAGCGCTCAAACCGCGATTCCCAAGCCAGCCCCCCAGGAAGAGAGGCGATGGATTCCTACGCGCTCTACCAGGGAATAAAGGGGGGGGAGGGGAAGAGAAAGAAACACAGTTAAAGGAAGAGAAAGAAGAGTAAAAGAAAGATTAAACCAGTCCCACGGTGAAACACAAAGCCAGTGCTCGTGCCCCAGGCCCACAACAACCATTTATGGAGTATAACAACACCAGGGCCCCACTCCCTCCAGCCCCCGGCACCATAGCAGTGCAGCACGTGCCTAGGGCAGAAATTAAGGTGAAATACAAAAAATATAAAATACAAACTGTAAATTACAAAATACCAGAAAAAATAAGTAATAAAAAAAGGGGAAGGAGAAAAAAAAAGGAAAGGAAAAAATGGGGGAAAAGTTCAGAGCTCAGTGCTCAGGGTCCAGTGTCCCTGGGCCCAGCAGGAGCAGCGCACCGATCGCCAAGTAGTGCCACTCCGGCAGCATTGCACTCACAGGGCGCACATCCATCGCTTCAGGTCACTGTCGCCGTAGACTCTCCCAACTGCTCCAGCCACGTGCGCGCTTCTTCCGGAGACCCCAGGGTCCTCATTCGGCCTTGATAGTCGACACAGAGTTTGGCAGGGTATAGCAGCGTAAATCTGATAGCCCGTTTAACCAGCTGAGCGCAGATCCCCGAAAACGCTCAACGTTGTTGGCTGACGTGCTGAGAATAATCTTGGAATACCAAAAGTTGTGTTCCGCCGTCCCCTCGTCACCGCTGACCTCGGGCCGCCCGGAGTACCGTCTCCTTCTGCCGGTAGTCTAAGAAGCGGGCTATCACCACACGTGGCCTTTGCGCCTCCTCTCTCCTCGGGCCCAGGCGATGCACACGCTCAAGATGAATAGGGGGCTCCATAGACCCGGCCACGAGCTGCTCCATCCAACCAGTAAGGTATGTAGAGAGAGTGGAGTCCGTTACCGATTCTGGGACCCCGACAAAACGCAGGTTTTTCCTGCGGCCCCTGTTCTCAAGGTCTTCCAACTTGTCGGCTTGCGATTGCACTAGCGACTCCAAGGCCTGTACCCGGGCAGCTAAGGAGTGTTGGGCATCCTCCACACCAGAGATTCTCTCCTCTGCCTGCTCAATGCGGCCTGTAAAATCTGCAATCTTTTGAGCCACCGCGCTCAGTTGGCCGCCCAGATCACAAAAGCGCTCATCTAGGGCTTTCACCACTGCCGAGCTAACCTCCGCCACCATATTTAGCTCACCATTAGATGAGGGGCTTTTAGGTGCCCCATCAGCCATTTTAGATTTAGGGCCCCGGACACGCTCTCTCTTCGTGGGTTTTGTAGCCATCGGGCTGCTCCCAGAAGTCGTGGTTGGCACCGCTCCCGTCCCGCCGCGATCTCCGTGATCGTGTAAACCAGCCAGGGGTTTTTCAGCTTACTTGGAATAAGAAAGGTTGCAAATTGGTGGGATGGGTACCCGGAGCTGATCTACTTGCGTCCGATCAGCGCAGAGCCATACCGGAAGTCATAAATCATTTTTAATTGTGCTGCCTCGTAAGATTAGGGCCTTTTAAAGTCAGTAACGATTTCAATGTTGACCAGTGTATGTTTTACAATTCATAAGTTAATTTTTTAAATTTATCTATGTGCATTAATGAAATTTTCTAAACATTAAATTCTGAAATGAACTAAAAAATGTTTGAATACCGCCCAAAATGATCTGAGAAAAGAAGAAAATATTTTTTCCCATCCACACCCCCAGCAAAAATGAAGGAATATTACCTCGCTCTAAATCTGTGGTGACTGTTTATTTGGAGTACTAGGAGTGGAGGAGTAGCCTAGTGGTTAGAGCACTGGCTTGGTAACGAAGCAACCAGGGTTTGATTCCCACTAGCACTCCTTGCGGCCTTGGGCAAGTCACTTAACCCTCCATTGCCTCGGAAGAAAGGCCTGGCAATCTATTTCCAGTGACACTGCCAAGAAAACCCAGGAGCTTCTGGGTCACCAGGAGTCAGGACTGACTCGAAGGCACACATTGCATTGTACAATTCTAGAGACTGCACCTTCAACAGGATATAAGTTGATCAAGAGGGGGATTACTAAAATGGTCAAGTCTTCATTATAAAGTATATGGGGACATACAGTAGTTAAAGATAGGCCAAGTACCTGAAGGAGAAGTTGGCAGGGTGGGAGGGGATAAGGGAAGTGGAATTGCAATGGGCTAAACTAAAGGTGGCAATAAAAGGGGCAACAGATAAATATGTAAGGAAAGTAAATAAAAGCAAGAGGAGAAGGAAACCTATTTGGTTCTCCAAAGAAGTGGCTGCTCAAATAAACACAAAAAATATAGCTTTCACAAAATTCAAAAGCTTGCAAACAGAGGAACACAGAAAGGAATACAGAATCAAACTAAAAGAGACAAAAAGAGAAATAAGGAAACAAAATCAAAGGCAGAGGAAAAGATGGCTAAAGATGTGAAGTGTTGCGACAAAACTTTCTTCAGGTATATTTGGGAGAGGAGGAAAATCAGAGGTGGAATTGCAGGACTCAGAAGTACTGGGAACGGACTAGTGGAAAGGGACATTGAAAAAGTGAAATTGCTAAACAAATACTTCTGCTCTGTTTTTACTAAAGAAAATCCTGGAGACTCACAAATATAAAAATGAGAATAAAGTAGATACCACCATTCACAGAAGATGATGTGTTAGAACAACTTGCAAAACTGAAAGTGGACAAGGCCATGGGACCGGATGGGATACATCCCAGGATACTGAAAGAGCTCAGAGAGGTTCTTGCAGGGCCGTTAAAGGATGTTTTCAACAGATCCTTGGAAACAGGAGAAGTTCCTCAGGACTGGAGAAGGGCTGATGTGGTACCTCTTTACAAAAGTGGTGACGGGGAAGAAGTGACAAAGTACAGGCCAGTGAGCCTTACCTCTGTGGCGGGAAAAGTAATGGAGGTGCTCCTGAAAGAGTGAATAGTGGACTTTCTCAAAACCAACAGGTTGCATGATCCGAGGCAACATGGTTTTACCAAAAGACGATCTCGCCAAACAAATCTGATTGAGTTCTTTGACTGGGTGACCAGAGAACTAGATCAGGGGCATGCGATGGATGTCATCTACCTGGATTTCAGCAAAGCCTTTGATACTGTTCCTCATAGGAGGCTTATCAATAAACTCAGTAGTTTGGGGATGGGTCCCAAGGTGGTGAACTGGATCAGAAGTTGGTTAACTGACAGACGACAGAAGGTGATGGTAAATGGAGCTCACTCGGATGAAAGGAGGCTGATTAGCGGGGTGCCCCAGGGTTCAGTCCTGGGCCCAGCATTGGTCAATGTATTTGTGAGTGATATTGCTGAAGGACTGAATGGAAAAGTCTGTCTTTTTGCAGATGACACGAAAATTTGCAACAGAGTGGACTCTCCTGAGGGAGTGGATAACATGAGGAAAGATCTACAAAAGCTAGAAGAATGGTCTAATGCTTGGCAGTTAAGATTTAATGCGAAGAAGTGCAGTGTCATGCATTTGGGAAGCAGAAATCCAAGGGAAATGTATGTGATAGGGGGCAAGAGGTTGTTGTGCACGGACCAGGAGAAGGACCTTGGTGCAATTATTTCTGAGGATCTCAAGGTGGCAGAACAGTGCGACAAGGCAATGGCAAAAGCCAGGAGGATGTTGGGTTGCATATAAAGCACAGTTACTTACCTGTAACAGGTGATCTCTGGGAACAGCAGGAATAAGTCTTCACATATGGGTACGTCGGTACCGACGGAGCCTGCGCGGGAACACTCCCCAGCGTCCAATTAGAAAGCTTTTGGGAGCATTCCACCACGCCTGCGTGCTGCCTTCCTGCCTTTCCAAACTGCCTCTCTCCAGTTGAGTTTTAAAGCTGAGACAAAGAGAGAGAGAAAGGAAAGGAAAAGAGAGAGATAGAGAGTTACAACTCCTAGGGGAGGTGGGTGGGTTGTGAAGACTTATTCCTGCTGTTCCCAGAGATCACCTGTTACAGGTAAGTAACTGTGCTGTCTCCAGGAACAAGCAGGAATGAGTCTTCACATATGGGGACTCCCAAGCTAAAGATGCCTGGAGGAGGTCCCAGCATGTTGCAAATCTAATGGATGGGCCATGCTATTTCCCAGAACCTCAGGCATCCAAGGGATGGAGGGTAGGAGTTGGATTAAAAAGGGGTGTTCTGTGGAACAGCTTGACTAAACAAGGAGTCCTTGTGTAGATCATAATTGTTAGCAAATATTGATTTCCAATTTTCTAATGTAGACTTTACTCAAAAGTATTACAAAAGTGGTTATTGAGGCTAATATGGGTCTGCTGCTGAGAACCAGTACATTATCCTCAAAGAAATTACCTCACTGTGAAGTAGAGGAAAATGAATTTTGCAATACAGGCAGAGGTCAGAAGCCTTAATGGCTAGAACTAATCCCAGAAGAAAAAACTGGGGGAGTTTAACCTCTGTAGGCCAAAGTTTAAAGCGCTTTGTCCTTGGAGCAGAATAAGGCTCTAGGAAAAGAGGAGATAAATCTGACTGGTTTGGATGAAAAGGTAGAAATACGCCTTGCAGACAAAGGATGGGTCTTTAAGACCCTCTTATCCAAATGAAAGAACAAAACATTTGTAGTAGGCGCTGTAGCCTCCAATTTCTTGAAGATCAGTAATCTCTTCCCTAAGTGATATCACTTAGGATAAGGACTTTACGTGGAGAGCTTCAGCTGTAACGTAACCAGAAAGGTTACAGTAAAAGAAGGCATTTTCTAAGTACCATAGAAATTGGTTGTTCATTTAAAACCCTATATTATGCTGGAACAGCATTAATATGAATAGTAACAAATCTGTCAGAGTCAGATATATATTTCTGAAAGGAATTTTTTTTCTTTTAAAGTTAATTAATCTGTGAACCCACTATTTTTTGTTAAATCAGTCAGGGCCTAGTAGCAACAGTTTAAGATTCAATTTAAAACACAGAAGAGAACTTTCTGGTTACCTTTCATACCCAGTAGAGAGCTGTAGTTTAAATTTCATAGTCACTCAGGGCCTAGCATCAGCAAAGTACTTTTAGTTTCAAATTAAAACACAGAAGAGAGCTTTCTGGTTAAATTTAGAATCCAGCAGAGAGCTTGTAGTTTAAATTTCATAATAGGTTAGAGCCTAGCAGCAGCAAAGAGCTATAATTTAAATCAAATCAGAATATAGCTTACCTCAGCAGCACAGGACAGGGTACTGTGTAGCAGCCCTTTTTTAATAAGTGTTATATCCCTCCCTCCCTCCCCACACCCACCCTCCCCTGGGATAATCACAGCTTTATAGGTACTTGCACAACTTAAAAGACAGGAGGTGCTCTCAGGTGAAGCTCATTACCCAAATCAGTCATACACTAAGGACCTGAGATTAATTAAGCTTCAGGTGAACAAGGTATATTAAACTTCTTAGGTACAGTTTTAGTGGTATAAATATCCATAGCACCCTTTAGTACATAAAGAACTTAAAGATCTAAACACAAACTTAAAACTAAGATGCAGACAGCAGTCCAGCAGCGGGATGTGGGCTTTCCAGTCTTTTGCATTGAGTGTCACATGTATGATTTTCTCCCAGCTGGTGAGAGGTCTTACGTGTGCACTAGGTGCAAGGAGCTCTTTGCTCTCAGGGAACGAGTCCGTTCTCTAGAGGCTAGAGTAGCAGACTTGGAAAACATAAGACAGACAGAGAGGTACATAGACGAGACCTACAGGGATATAGTCCTGAAGTCCCACCTCCAGTCTGGCAGCATCCCTGTTGCCATGGAGGAGAGAGGTCACGTGACAGGAGAGCATCACCCTGGTGTGGCAGGAAGTGATCCTGTAACTAAGACCTGTCCTCCAGGTGATGTAAACCCCTCTCGCACCGAGGAGGTTTCTCCAGGGCCAAGTGCCCATGAGGGAAGGGTTAGGACAGCAGTTATAGTTGGTGATTCGATCATTAGGCATGTAGACAGCTGGGTGGCAGGTGGACGTGAGGATCGCCTGGTAACATGCCTGCCTGGTGCGAAGGTAGCGGACCTCACACGCCACCTAGATAAGGTCTTAGATAGTGCTGGGGAGGAGTCTGCTGTCTTGGTACATGTCGGTACCAATGACATAGGAAAATGTGGTAGGGAGGTTCTGGAAGTTAAATTTAGGCTTTTAGGTAGGAAGTTGAAATCCAGAACTTCCAGGGTAGCGTTCTCTGAAATGCTTCCCGTTCCACACGCAGGACCCAAAAGGCAGGCAGAGCTCCGGAGTCTCAATGCGTGGATGAGACAATGGTGCAGAGATGAGGGGTTCGGATTTGTTAGGAACTGGGGAACATTCTGGGGAAAGGAGGGGCTCTTCCGAAGGGATGGGCTTCACCTTAACCGGGATGGAACCAGGCTGCTGGCATTAACCTTTAAAAAGGAGATAGAGCAGCTTTTAAACTAGATAATAGGGGAAAGCCGACAGTCGCCCAAGAGCGCATGGTTCGGAAGAATGTATCCTTGAAGGATACTACAAAAAGCAGAGAGGTTCCAAAAAAGAGTAAAGTAGCCCAAATGCCCTCGAGTATGGAGCAGACAGAGCTTAAAGATCCCAAATTACCCATGTCTACCAATAGCCAAATTAATATGAATAAAATACAGTCTCTAAAATGCTTGTATGCAAATGCTAGAAGTCTACAAAACAAGATGGGAGAGTTAGAATATATAGCACTAAACGAGAGGTTAGATATGATTGGAATATCAGAGACATGGTGGAAGGAGGACAACCAGTGGGACACTGTGATACCTGGGTACAAACTATATCGTAATGATAGAGCTGATCAAATTGGTGGAGGGGTTGCGCTCTATGTTAGAGAGGGCATTGAGTCAGAAAGGATTAAAGTTTTGCAAGAAACAAAATTTGCTGTAGAATCTCTATGGATTGAAATTCCATGTAAAAAGGGGAAGGCGATGGCAGTGGGGGTGTACTATCGTCCGCCTGGCCAGTATGAACAAATGGATGATGAAATGCTCAAAGAAATCAAGGAAGCTAGGAAAAGTTACAGTGCAGTAATAATAATGGGTGATTTCAATTACCCCGGCATCGACTGGGTCAGTGTCACAACAGGACATGCTAGGGAGATAAAGTTCCTAGATGAAATAAATGACTGCTTCTTGGAGCAGCTGGTTCATGAACCGACCAGAGGGGAAGCAATATTAGACCTAGTCCTTAGTGGAACACCAGATGTAGTGCAAGAGATAAGGGTGTTGGGGCCACTTGGCAATAGTGATCATAGCATGATCACCTTTGATTTAATTAGTGGAGGAGGGATAGTAAGGAAATCCACAGTACTACCCTTTAACTTTCGAAAGGGAGACTATGATAAAATGAGGAAAACAGTTAAGAAAAAACTAAAAGGAGCAGTTGCAAAGGTTAAAGACGTACATCAAGCTTGGGTGTTGTTGAAAAATACTATCTTGGAAGCCCAGACCAGCTGTATTCCACGCTTTAAGAAAAGTGGAAGGAAGTCCAAAAAACTGCCAGCATGGTTTAAAGGTGAGGTCAGAGAGGCTGTTGTTGCCAAAAAAGCAACTTTCAGGAAATGGAAAAAAGAGCCAAACGATGAAACCTGGAAACAGCACAAGCACTGGCAAGTCAAATGCAAGGCATTGATAAGGTAGGCAAAGAGAGAATTTGAGAAGAAGCTTGCTGCGGAAGCAAAAACGCGAAATAAAGACCTTTTCAAGTACATTCGTAGCAAAAAAACCTGTGAGAGAGTCAGTTGGTCCATTAGATGATAAAGGGGTTAAAGGAGCACTAAGAGGCGACAAGGCGATAGCGGAGAGACTGAATGAATTCTTTGCTTCGGTCTTTACTGAGGAAGATGTAGGGATGTTACCCATGACTGAAGTGGTATTTAAAGGTGTGGAAGAATTGAAGGAAATATCGATACATCGGGAAGATGTCTTACAACTATTAGATAAACTGAAGAGTAGCAAATCACCTGGGCCGGATGGTATACATCCAAGGGTGTTGAAAGAACTGAAATTTGAGATTGCAGACCTGCTATCAGTAATCTGTGAACTATCATTAAAATCATCTCTAATACCTGAGGATTGGAGGATCGCCAATGTAACACCAATTTTTAAAAAGGGTTCAAGGGGTGATCCGGGAAACTACAGACCGGTGAGCCTAACATCAGTACCGGGAAAAATGGTAGAAACCATCATAAAGAATAAAATTACTCAGCATGTAGATAGTCACGACCTAATGGGAGACAGCCAACATGGCTTTAGACAAGGAAGATCTTGTCTTACTAATCTGTTATGTTTTTTTGAAGGAGTGAATAAACAGGTGGACAAAGGTGAGTCGGTTGATATTGTGTATCTGGACTTTCAGAAAGCCTTTGACAAGGTCCCTCATGAGAGACTTTTGGCAAAACTAAAGAGTCATGGGATAGGAGGCAGTGTACTATTGTGGATCAGGAACTGGTTAAAAGATAGAAAGCAGAGGGTAGGGCTAAATGGCCAGTTTTCCCAATGGAGAAAGGTGAATAGTGGTGTACCCCAGGGATCTGTGCTGGGTCCGCTGCTTTTTGACATATTCATAAATGACCTGGAAAGTGGAATAACGAGTGAGGTTATCAAATTTGCAGATGACACAAAGCTATTTAAAGTTGTTAAAACCCAGGAGGATTGTGGAAAATTGCAAGAGGATCTTGATAAATTGGAAGACTGGGCATCAAAATGGCAGATGAAATTTAATGTGGAGAAGTGCAAGGTTATGCACCTAGGGAAGAACAACCCAAACTATGGTTACACGATGCAAGGTTCCACATTAGGAACCACCACCCAGGAAAAAGATTTAGGCGTCATTGTGGATACCATGTTAAAACCCTCGGCCCAGTGTGCAGCGGCGGCCAAGAGAGCAAATAGAATGCTAGGTATGATAAGGAAAGGAATGGAAAATAAAACAAAAGATATTATAATGCCTCTATATCGTTCCATGGTGAGACCGCACCTTGAATATTGTGTGCAATTCTGGTCGCCGTATCTTAAAAAGGATATAGCGATTTTAGAAAAGGTTCAGAGAAGAGCCACCAAAATGGTAAAGGGGATGGAAGGATACTCCTATGAAGAAAGGCTAAAAATGTTAGGGCTCTTTAACCTGGAAAAGAGACGGCTGAGGGGAGATATGATAGAAGTCTATAAATTAATGAATGGAGTGGAACGGGTAAACGTAGATCGATTGTTTACGTTATCAGAATATAGAAAGACTAGGGGACATGCAATGAAGCTACAGGGTAAACTATTTAAGACTAATAAAAGAAAATATTTTTTCACTCAACGTGTAATCAAACTCTGGAATTTGTTACCGGAGGATGTAGTAAAGGCTGTTAGTGTAGCTGGGTTTAAAAAAGGTTTGGACAAGTTCCTGGAGGAAAAGTCCATAAACCATTATTAAGAAGGGACCCAGGATATCAATGCTTGAACCAATACAAGCATTGTGGAACCTGTGTCCCTTGGGGAAACTGCTAGGTACGTATGACCTAGATTGGCCACTGTTGGAAACAGAATACTGGGCTTGATGGACCTTGGTCTGACCCAGTATGGCATATCTTATGTTCTTATATATATATATATATATGAGAGAGAGAGAGAGATTCACTTACTAACAAGAAGGGATAAGACCTGCTTGAGAATATGGATAGAGAATCTCTTTCTGGTTATAAGTGGAAGAGCCATGGGGAAGGTTTCATGGAAAACCAGTGGAATGCGCTTACTTATAAGGAGAGGTCTAGATTTGTTTAAAAATTCTAACCTTTGAATAACCAGGAATGGAGGCCTACGTGAAGGGGTGCAGAGGAGATCCTTAGTCTTAAGACAGCAAGTCTGGATCCTTCTATAACTTCAGTGTAGTAGCTGGAGAAGAAGACGCAATATAAGGGGATACTATGTTTGCCCTTCTATGAGGGCAATATGAGTATCATGCGTTCTTTGTTCAGCATAAGCTTCAATGAAGTATTGAGAATTAGAAGGAAAGTACTAGACAAGGACCGACTGCAGTGAAAAAGAATGCATCCCTGTTGAAAGAGTTCCACTGGAGAGGTGGAACAACTTTTATGCCCTCACGTGGTCTAAACCCTGGTTCCCTTTCCTTAAAATGAAACCTTAAGGAAGATGGTAAGAGTAGGAAAACACCAGTCATGTAGGAGCATGACTGGGCAAAACCTTTTTAACCATCTGGAAGTTATCTACGAGGAATGGCTCTGACGCTCTCTGGCAAAGGCCCATAGTTGCAGAGCTTTCTTGTATAATTGCAGAGAGCAGGTTGCAGGTTGCTCAGGTGAGATCTGGCTGCTTACCTGCCAGTGGGCAACCTAATCTATTCTGTTTGAGCTAAAAAGAATTGAAGATGGCTAAAAATAGTAGACAGGCTATTTGCCTGCAATGATAAATTGTCCAAGTGGGTTGTGGAACCTCTCTTGGAATTATCTGTGATTAAGGCAGCTGAAAAAGTTAGGTCCTATAGATTGGAAAAGGACCTACAGACATAATTAGGAGTGGTAAGACTCCATTATCGTCTGATAAGCTGTCTTAAAGAAAAATTTTGAGAAGATTGCAAAGGGGAAGAAAACTCTGAATGGAAATCTCTTACTGGAATAGGTATTGAAGAAAAACCTATGGGCTTAAAAAGTAAGCCCTCCAGTTGAATGGTATCACTCTTAGAGACTGAATGTCTCGACTAAGAGGGATATAAAGTAATACAGAGTTGAGAAGACTTACCAATTTGGTAAGTCCCTGAAAAGGTAAAAGCCCCCTTGCAGTCAAAAGTATGATACCCTCGTACAGGAAAATTGTCAAGGTGAAGGGCATAGCATACCTTGTCAATAGTTGTTACTCCTCTTTTTCCTTTAAAAGGGAGAGGAGAAACCTGTTATCTGTAGGGCATGATTGTCCTCAATAGCTCTTGGAGCTAAAAGAATGGATTTCTCTTGTGGCAAGAGATTCATGCCTAGAGTCAAGGATTGAGTCAGTGTATCACTGATATCTCAGTAAGGATGAGATGAACCATAGATGCTTCTGTTGATAAGAAGTAGGTTACAGGTTCTAAACCTCAAACAGGAAAAAAATTTAATGAACAAAACATCAGAAACCCTGCGACTGCTGGGTTTGCTGAGCCTGTTGAGGTTTTTGATTTTCTTAGCCTGGTTTGATGTTGCCCTTGTTTGGAAACATCTGCATGATGGGTAGAAGATGAATAAAACTTTTTTCCTTTAGGGGGATAAAGTTTGTTAGGAGACTTTTTACTAGCTGGGATAGAGGAAAGTTTTGACAATCCGCTGAAAGCAACAATATCAGTGTTTAACTGATTAGCTTGGAATAAAGCATCCTTGTTAAAGAGATTCTCACCAGTACACGGAGTATTTCCCAGCCTTTCTTGTACCCATTTGTCCAAGTCTAAAGCCTGGAGCCAGGCCATGCGTCGTGCCCCTATGGCTATAGCAGAGGTTCTGCTAATAGACTCAAAACAGTCCAGGGAAGCACGATTAAGGAACTTAGAGACATTTTGAGCATGACTTATTAATAAGGAATAGTCTGCTCTTTTATGTTCTTGAAGAAAAGGGTTCAAAAGCTTTAAGTTCTTTGTGACCTCTTCAAGAGATAATCCCATATAGAAAATATATGAGATAATTCTTGCTGAAAGCATGGATGCCTGGAAGCATCGACGTCCAAAGGCATCTAAAGTCCTAGACTCACGACCTGGCGGATAAGAGGAGTGCTTCTTTGCACTCTTAATACGCCTCATTGCTGATTCTACAACAATAGAATGATGAGGAAGTTGTCTTTTGAAAACCTGGAGAGGGTGGCACCTTGTACATAGTGTCAAGTGTCTTAGAATGTGGGGATACTGTTAAGGGACTTTCCCACATTCTTAATAGTAGATCCTGTAAGGTCTGATGCAAAGGAAGCATGATCACCTCCTTTGGACTCCAGGGGAAATGCAGAGTTTCTGAATCCCCTGGTATAGATTCTTTACCGGGTATAGAAATGACAAGTAACTTTGCCATATCAAGCAGAAAAGCTTGAAAAGAAACCTCTGCTGAGGAGGACCCTCTGAAATGAGGGATAAATGCTGAAACTGTTGAAAAATCTGCCTTGTTACCGATGGATTCATCCCAGTCATCGGGATCGGAAGACTTGAAAGGATGAAGCATCGGATTTTCCTTAAAGAGATGTCTACGAGACGAGTCGGTACCGAATCCTCGATGCTAGAGAGAGATTCCAGGCTCGGCATCGAAGGAAGCGAGTCTGTCGAAGCAAGCATCGACGGTACCGACACCGGTGCCGATGTCGATACCCATACCGGTACCGGAGCCGATACCGATTGTCGAGGAACGGTCTGCAGCGACTCTAGCAGTACCAAAGTAGCTGAGAGATTCGCTAGACTATGTTCATCGGTGAGAAATATCTCATCCATCATCATAGCCGATGCCGGGGTGTCGGTACCGCCCGAAGCGGCCACAACCACCGAGCATGGCTCAGGTATGTCCATGGAGGTAAGAACCTCGGGAATAACCTGAAGCCCTGTTAATGCTTTGGAGCCCGATGACTCCCGCCGGGGCTTTATCACCAAAATGTCCTCGACGGCAAAGCCAGAGGCATCTCGATGCTGAGCAGGAGATCTACTGCTCGAGGACTGGCTAGTCTTAACAGACTTTTGTTTGGTTACCTGATCCTGTGAGAAAGAAGATATTCTGGCTGGTGACATTGAGTTTGATGTGAACCGAGTATCGAGTTGTGCTCGATCCTGAAGACTTCTTCTATTTAAGCTCCTGCAGGAGAAACACTCCAGTGGGCAATGGTCAGGACCTAAACATTGTAGACACCAAGTATGAGTGTCTAAAAATAAATTTGTACCGCCACACTTTGAGCATTTCTTAAGGATAGCGGCTGGCTTTTCCATAATGGAAAGGATAGAGGCCTAGTGGCCAAAAACACTGTCAGGCACTAAACAGGAAAAAATTCCTTAGAAGAAAAAGACATTTTTAGTAAGAAAGAAAGAAAGAAAGAAAAGCACCGGCGGTGTCGAGGGAAGGCAGACGCGACCACAAAAAACAAGAATAAAAAAGAAGAATGTTCTGCGGTGACAGGAGTATGTCCTGCCGGCTCCGCGGAAAAATGAAAACTGGAGAGAGGCAGTTGGGAAAGGCGGGAAGGTAGCACGCAGGCATTGTGGGATGCTCCCAAAAGCTTTCTAATTGGATGCTGGGGAGCGTTCCCGCGCAGGCTCCGTCGGTACTGATATACCCATATGTGAAGACTCATTCCTGCTTGTTCCTGGAGATAGAGGAATTACCAACAGAAAGGAAGAGGTACTAATGCCACTGTATAAGTCACTGATGAGGCCTCACTTGGAATACTGTGTTCTGTTTTGGAGACCATATCTCACAAAGGATGTAAAAAGACTGGAAACTGTTCAGAGAAAGGCGACCAAAATGATTTGGAGCCTGCATCAGAAACTTTATGAGAAGAGGCTTGAAGACCTAAATATGTATACTCTGGAGGAGAGGAGGGATAGGGGGAGATATGATTCAGACCTTTAAATACTTAGAGAAATAATGAACAAACAAACCTCTTCCAAAGACGGGGAAGCTGTAAAACTAGAGGGCATAACATAAAGCTGCAAGGGAGTAAATTGAAAGGCAATGTCAGGGAATACTTTTTCACTGAAAGGGTGGTGGATGCTTGGAATGCCCTCCCGATGGAAGTGATGGGGGCAAATACAGTGACAGAATTCAAAATGGCATGGGACAGACACAGTGGATCCCTTTACAGCAACAGCATAAAATCAAAATAAACTTAACTAATTTCTCAACAAACAGGGGTGTCCTACACGGAGCAGTGGGTTCACCCCTAAACAAAGACATTGGGAGGAGTGACCTGCATGGAGCGGCAGGTGCACCTACTCTTGCCATCTTACTGGGCAGACTAGATGGACCATACTGGTCTTTATCTGCCGTCATTTACTATGTTATGTTACTAAATGTGTATGCTCTGGAGGAAAGGCAGGATAGGAGCATTTAGAGAAATTTCATGTTATATGCTATTGTATGTTCATTGTATTGCTCTGAATTTTAGTTCTATGCCGCTCAGAATTTTTATTAGAGTTTGTGCAACTTAGAAATACACTGTAAATCCATTATAATGCAGCTCAATATAACATGGGATTGCTAATAATACGGTTAAGGGTTGCACCCCATTTTTTTTTGCTATTATATAATACACTGTGGACCCAGTATAACGCGGATTCACTTGTAATGCAATCAAATATCTTGGGCCCCAGTGTCAGCATTAATAGTCTATGTTGAATAAGTAAATACATATAACAGACATTTAAATATTTCCATAGCATAAATGCACAGGAGACGGGCCTCTTTCAATGAAAAGTGGCTCTGTAAAGAGAGATTATAGGATAAGAGTGAAGGGGTTAGACTCAGGAGGAAATAATTGCAGAGCTGAGCAGTTAGGAGTTAATTTTATAAGACACACCTAAATTACTCACATAGGGATGTGTTTACTAAGGGCCGTGCCAGTAATGAGCACGTAGGTCATGTTACCAGCACAGGGTACCTGCATTAACTCAAGGGGGCATATGCGTCCTTCCCATTGCAGTTAGCACAGGCCCAAGACAACATGACATACTCGCCAGCACACGGGCACACTTAATGCCAACCAAATGAGATGGTGTTAAGTGCACCTGCACTAAGGGTGGCAAGTGCGGTTAACGCGGAGCCCCTAATGCTCATGATAGCCATGACACACCAGCAACATCTTCATTATGCCCCTGTCCTGCCCTGTCTCTGCCCCACCACACGCAACCCAGGTAGTGGGAAACTTTTTGCACTAGGGCCTCTGCTACTTTTTAGCACCATGCCCAAATCCAGGGCGGGCGTTACCATTAGGTGAACTACACAGTCGCCTAGACCACTGGTCCTGTGGGGGTGCCCAATACCACCCTGCCACCCACTCCGGGGCCTGCAGCAGCAGCAGCAATGGACCCCAAACCATGACACAGCGCTTACCTGCTCATGCTGGCATTGTCGCAGTTTTCTTTTGTATCTTCTGCTTCTGCTCCCCTCTGGCGCAGACTTCTGGTTTATATGCTGGAGGGGGGCAGAAGCGGAAGATACGAAAGTAAAGGAAACAGCAAAGCAGCACCAGAATGGGCAGGTAAGAGCTGCGTTGCGGTTTGGGATTCATTGCTGCCATTGCAGGCCATGGAGAGGGATGGCAATGGGGACCACAGAGGCTTCAGGATGGAGGGCCTGCCCAAACCCCAAGCTAAACCCCACACTATCAGGTAACATACTTTAGTATTTATTTAAAACAGTTATAGCCTGCAGGAGTGAAGAAGTAGTCTGGTGGTTAAAGCACTGGCTTGGTAACCAAGACACCAGGGTTCATTTCCTACAGCACTCCTTTTGGCAATGGGCAAGTCAGTTAACTCTCCGTTGCCTTGGAAGAAAGGCCTGGCAATCTACTTCCAATCACACTGCCAAGAAAGCCTAGGAGCTGCTGGGTTGCCAGGAGTCAGCACTGATTCGAAGGCACAATGCAGTCTAAAATTCTAGACAGGGTAAAATGGAACACGCATAAAAATTCAAAAAGACATTAAAAAAAACATAGTAAACATGTCCTGTAGTATAGACAGTTGCTATTCTGAAAGTATGTGCGTCAGACCAGTGGTGGAGCTTGGGCAGGGTGCAAATCTACACATGTAAATTGTAAAATGCAATAACTTATGATTGCATATTAAAAGTCTAGGTGCAGGCTTGTGCTTAGATTCAGCATGAGTTGTCAGCCACTTATGCCCCTATTTTATATATAAAAAAAAAAAGTAAGCACCTGTTTTCTTTATAAAACATCTCATGTTTAAACATTCTGGGTTTGTAAAACTAGTCGTTCAGGTATGAAATTACCACTTCATTGGGGCTTGGCAGATCGAATATAAGCTGTATGGTCTTTTTCTGCACCATATTCTGTGTGTATGTTTTACCATACCTATCTTATTGCATATGCCATCAAAATCAATCATTTTCAAGACAAAGGGAAAGGATAAAAATAGGAGCACATGCTCTTTGAAAACTAGTTTAATTATAATTTTGTAATCATGTACCTTTACATGAGCACATCTTCAAAAATTATTTTTCAAAAAAAAAAAAAATAGTCTTAGCCACCAGGGGGAGCTCAACACTTATGATCTAAGAAGTGTCTATATCAAGAAAACTAACATTCAGTACTTCAAATAGGTTGTTCCCAACAGTTGGATTTCATAGGATCCTTTAATTGTAACATTTAAGTTCGGAAGGGAAAGGACTAAGGAGATGGAGCAAAACCAACGTTCATGAAAATAAGAGATTCACACCAGAAGCAAGAAGGGAGGATAACTGTATAATGTTGTTAATTACCCTCATGTTAAAAGTAACCTCCAATTGTGATGTGACCACTTTGATTGTAGGATAAGGTGGCATACAAACCTGTCTAAATAAATAAATAAATAACTGGATCATGTTGCCATGGACCCCACAGAGTTGCGGCCAACCAGTTAGGCCTGAGTTGGACAACACAATGACTAAGCAAATGATGTACTGATGAAATATGCCCTGTATTTGGAGGGATGTGGGATGTCCCAGTGAGATCCAGAGTAGGATACTTAGCAGAATGGCAGAATCCAGCGGCTGGCAGTCAGCAGCGACATGATGGTGACCTGTGAGCAGGCGTGGGGCCTGCCAGCAGGAAACTATATACTGGGCCTGGGAAGATAATGAGTTATGGTTACCAGAATTTTTGCAGGCAAAACTAGGACATGTACAGAAGTGTGAGAGGGAGGGGGGGGGGGGAGTAGGGCACATCTTAGTTTCAGGTTTCAGCAAACAAGGCACGGAAGATGGGAAAGGAGTCATTATCCTGCCCCCACATCCATCCCATGACAGCAAGAATATCACTTCCAAGCAGACAAATCAACCAAGAAATACAGTTGTGGTCAACATTATTGGCACCCTTGCATTTTAGGTATGTTGTGTACAATAGCTTGAGAAATAGTTGGAAATATTTCAACTGCATGTCATCATAATACTTTGCTGCCCCACTAATAACTCACCACTTGGTGGATAACGTATGCTAAAGAGCCTTTTGATTCCATTGCTACCTTACTCCATTGCTTGTAAGCTTGTTTACTACCCCACTACTTGTAAAATAACAGATTGCACAGCGTAGAGAATCTATCATCAGTCTTGAGCCACATGGGAGGAGGAGACACTGACCAAAGAAAACAGACAAGTTTAAAGATACAAGATAAGGGTCAAACACCTACCTCTACTTCACCACAATCAAGCATACCCCAAATCAGTAACTCACAAAATGCACTCCACTCCCTACTACCTCATTGCCTATCTTACAATCCTCCACACATTCGCAACCTTTTCACAGGGCATCGGACCCAACCAGCAATTCCCCTTGCCCCACCTATACACCAACCAAACTCATCCTGCCCTAAAGAACACAAGCATACTAAGCCTACAACTCACAAACCGCATAATGCCACATGTAATACACCCACTAACCCCACAAATAGTGTACATACCAACCCAATCTTAACAGCTAAAATTAGGTGTGCCTTAATAAATGCGAGATCAATCAGGAATAAACCAAACACCATCCTAGACCTCATCCATGATAGAAGACTGGATATAATCTGCATCACCGAGACCTGGTTAGATTACTCAGACCAGGTAATACTAAACCAAGTAACCCCTACAAACTACTTAGCATTCAATTGCATCAGAGAACAAAAGAGAGGAGGAGGTGTGCTAATACTGGCCAGAAAGGAATACAGATTTAAAACAATCTCTAGTACTAATACAATTGAATCCAACACAATCACCATAGCTAACAAGTACTTAAGCTTCTCCCTCACCTATAGGCCTCCTGGAGCCACAACTGAACATCTCTCCACAGTACATGAAGCAATATGTGCACATAACACAAAACATAAACCCCTCATTGTACTAGGAGATTACAATCTGACCTCCGCACCCACCAGGTAAGCTGCAACATTCTTAAAAGCCATGGAGTCACTAAAATATAGCCAAACAATCAACGCCCCAATGAACCAGCATGGCACAATACTGGATATGGTCTTCATTCCAATGCATTTGGTGGAACAGGGCAAGGCCACAACACCAACAATCATACCAGTCCCTTGGTCAAATCATCACGTGATAGAATTCACCCTGACCCTAAACAACTCCACCCAACACAAAGAAGATGAGAATATTACCAGACGATACAGAGCCTTCAATAAAGACTCATTCATAGATGAAATCATCCTACAACTCCAGCAAAAATGCAACACCCTTGACATAAGCATAGAGAAATGGAACTCCATAATATCTAATGCAGCATCAGCCCCTACGAGTATAAAACCACAAGCATGAAGGAGACTCAACGCCCCATGGTACTCAAATGATATCAGAGACGCAAAGTGTAACCTCCGAAGACTGGAGAGAAAATGGAGGCGGTACAAATCGCATAACTCCTTGACTCTATATAGAGCCAAGCTACTGGAATATAACAATCTGATAAATGAGCGTAAACAGCAGCACCACACCAACCTAATCATGAAATCTGTCAACAAACCGAGAGAACTCTTTAGCATTGTCCAAAAGCTCACTAGGGACACCACGCAGCATTGTACCCATCATCTTGACCCACAGGAATTTGCTGACTAAATGAGAGCAAAAAACACTACCCAGACATGCTCCACTACAAATGGATGACCATGAAATGAAAGAGCAACATCATACCTGGGAGCACTGTTCCCTCTAAGCTGTGCGCGTGTGCGCGCGCACACACCTCGCCGAGCGAGCGCACATACTTTACAACAGAGCGCACAAAAATTACGGCTCTGATTCTGATAGAAAACAACACAGACGTCTTAAAATTTAAAAGTTATGATTGTAATTACTAGAAATTTCCGGCTTCATTTAGTAATCGTCTATTTTCATTTAATTTGATTAAAATCAATGTGGTGTACATACTGTATTCTGACGTGTAGTCAGGTTTTAAAGTATATAACTCCGAGTGTCGTTATGTGGCGCACAAAAATTTAACCTTCCTTCAAAAGCTGCACACAGCTGATATTTTATGCGCACACAGCCTACAGAAAATTAGAGGGAACATTGCCTGGGAGGATTTCAGCATACCTTCAAAACAGCAAGTGGAGGACATAATACAAGGGCTCAACACAACAACCACACCATCAGACCCTTGCCCAGTGGCTTGGATAAAAGTCACAAGAAGCCAGCTATCCCAGCACATTCACAAAATTGTCAAAAGATTCACTCCAACAAGGACACATGCCGCAGTCCCTCAAGCACGCCATGATACAACCGATACTTAAAAGTAATAACCTAAACCCATCTGAACCAAAATCATACCGTCCCATCTCCAGCTTACCATTCCTTGCGAAAATAGTTGAAAAGACAGTGCAAAAACAACTTCAGAACCACATTGATATGAATGCCCCACTGGACATCCATCAGCAGGGCTTTAAACCCCGGCACGGTGTGGAAACGCTACTCACTCTTCGACAACCTTATAAGAGGCACAGATAATATAAAAAATGGATTCCTGCTAGTGTTCATAGACATCTCGGCAGCCTTTGACACAGTGTCCCACTCCAGACTACTGCAGCGCCTGCAACAGATAGGATTGCGCAAGAACACCCTGAAATGGTTCACCTCATACCTGGAAGATCGAACACAGCAAGTCAAATGCGCCCAAAAGAAATCAATGCAGTTCCCCGCAACACAAGGAATACCTCAGGGATCTGCCCTGTCATCAATGCTCTTCAATATATACATCCAACCCATATGCAACATCATCAGATGACACAAACTCCACTATTACATATATGCTGACGACATCATGGTGTCTGCTCCAATGCACCTAACACCACAAAAATAACCAAATGCCTTGAAGACATGAATGTCTGGCTCACACACAATAACCTGACGGTCAACTATGATAAAACTGAGGCAATGTTCATCACCAGGAACCCCACCTTCATTCCACCACAGAATATCAGCATTCTAAACAAACTCATAGTAGTTAAAGAGGAAGTTAGGTACTTGGGCATCACAATGGACAGAGCTCTGAACCTGAAATCTCATATCGCCAAAACCACAAACAAAGCCTATCAACGTCTGAGGACCATAAGAAAGATTAAACCACTACTCTGCCAGGACCACTTCCGCACAGTGTGCCAAGCACTCATCACACCTCTGCTTGATTATGGAAACTGGTTATATCAAGGCCTCCCCCAGCAGACTTTACACCCACTCCAAATGGTGCAAAACACTACAGCATGCATCATCACCGACACTCCAAGATCTGAACACATCACCCCCATCTTACGGCAGCTACACTGGCTCCCAATGGTAGCCAGAGCAAAATTTAAAATAATCTGGATCATCTTCAAAATCATCCACCATCTTTCAGCAGATGCACTACAAGAAATCATAACAAGGAACATCAGTAATAGACCAAGGAGGAACAATAATGACAACATGATCAGCACACCTTCAGGATATCACAAGACTAAACAAAATACGTCAAGAAGAGTTCCATTGCTACTGGCATCCACACTATGGAACTCCCTCCCAATGAGCCTATGGGCTTTAGAGGACATTACAGACTTCTGCAAGGCCCTTAAAACCCTGCTCTTTACAGAAATCTACGAGCAGATAGACAACAATCTCTACCCAAGCGGTATTGCAACCACCCCCACCAACTCAAGAGCAGATAGACAACAATCCCCACCCGAGCGGTGTTGCAATGTAAATATCCCCACAAACTCAATACCCATTCAACCCAACTAGACTCACGACACCCTCATGATAAATGTAACCCTCAAATTGTGATGTCTTAATGTTGTTAAATACCCTCATGTTAAATGTTATAAAGCACCCACATGTTAAATGTAACCCCAATTGTGATGTGATGTGATGTGATATAACCACTTTGATTTTAGGATAAGGTGGAATACAAGTCTGTCTAAATAAATAAATAGTATGTTCAAAGATATACAGCAAAAAAAGTTATCTGTGCAGCTTAGATGTAGCAATTTCTGAGAAAAAAAACAAAATATGACCTGGACAGGATTAATGGCACCCTTCACTAATATTTGGTTGCACAACTCTTGGCAGTGATGACAGCCTCCAAACATTTCTTGTAGCCATCTATAAGTTTTGTACATCTGTCTGTTGAGAGTTTCTCCCACTCTAACTGCAATTTGTTCCAGCTCATGAATGTTTCCAGAATTCCTTTTACCAATGGCAGATTTCAGCTCTTTCCAAAGGTTCTCAATTGGATTGAGATCGGGACTCATTGCTGGTAAGTTTAAAACTTTTTAACCATTCTTTTGTACTTTTGGGTCATTGTCCTGCTGGAGGACCCATGATCTTCGACCCAGACCTAGCTTTCTGACATCAGCTAGCACATTTCACTCCAAAATACCTTGGTTGTCCTCTGACTCCATGATTCCTTTAATATTTTCCAGGCCTCCAGTTCCAGTTCCTGAGGCAGCAAAACCGCCCCACAACATTATGGAACCTCCACCATATTTACTGTAGGAAGGGTGTTTTTTTCCTTATAGGCTTCATTTCTTCACTTGTAAATGTATCGCTGGTCTGCATTACCAAAAAGCTCAAGTTTGGTTTCATCTGTCCATTTTCATTTGTTTTCATCTGTTTTTTTATTTGTTTTCATCTGCACATTTTTCCAGAAGGATTCAGGTTTCTCAAGGTGAGTTTAGGCAAAGGTAAGCAGTGGAGTCCTTTTTGGCCTTCACCCATGAAGTCCTTCTTTGTTTAGTGTGCGGCATATGGTATGGGTTGAAACCACCACACCAGGTTGCTCCAGGTCAACCTTTATCTCTTTGGATGTTGTACGTGGTGTTTTTTCAACAGTTCACACTAACCTTCAAAGACCTCTTGGATTAATTTTCCTCTTCCCACCATGTCCTTGGAGGTTCTTGACAGTTCCATGAGCAGAAAATGTTTTAATAGCATTGCGAATGGTAGACACGGGAATTCCAAGGTCTTTGGAGATGGCCTTGTACCGCTTTGAAGTTTGCTGTTTGGTGGTAATGGGTTTTGTGATGGTCTCAGGCAGCTCTCTTGTCTTCACCATTGTGAAAATGGAACAGGAAGTGAATGTGGCCATTTTAAATATTAGAGCCATCATTTATTGGTTGATTCAAGTCATGTGAATACTGGCAATTGATCACTGGTGCACCTAATTTCACTGCAGTGGGAATGTGGTTCTTCTGTTCAAACTGATTTGAATTGTTTTTAAGAGAGACAATAATCATGTCCTGGCAGTACCCCAGTTTTTATACCATTTCCTGCTATTTCCTTTTTTTAGTCTTGTTTTATTTGATTCTTTTATGTGTCAAATACGTGTGCATAAATTGTCCAAAGCCATTTCACTGGCCATTTTTTTAGGAGATATTGAACATTAAAGGGTTGAACTTCAAGGATGTCAATAATGTTGACCACAACTGTAGAAACAATGATGTATTTCCTGTGCAAAATATATAGGTAATAACTGGCAACTGGCATAATCAACAGGTTCATCGTTGAAGGAGAAGAAATTGAAATTGTGAACAACTTTAACCTACTTGGATCAACTATCAATAAAGAAGCAACAAGCAGTCAAGAAATCAGACGACGCATTGCTCTTGGCAGAATGGCTATGAAAGACCTAGATAAGATTCTCAAGAGCAGAGATGTCTCTCTCCATACAAAGATTCGACTTGTTCAAGCCATGGTTTTTTCAATAACATCATATGGATGTGAAAGCTGGACAGTGAAAAAGACAGACAGGAAGAAAATTGATGCCTTTGAATTATGGTGCTGGCGGCGAATACTGTGTATACCATGGACTGCTCGAAGAACAAACCAGTCGGTACTAGAGGAGATCAAACCTAAGCTTTCTTTAGAAGCTCAGATGACAAGACTTCGACTTTCATACTTTGGACACATCATGCGAAGAGAGAGATCATTAGAGAAAGACATTATGCTTGGCAAGATAGAAGGTCAACGCAAAAGAGGAAGGCCAGCAATGAGATGGATCGATACAATAACAGCAGCTACGGGTACCAGTCTGTCAACAATGAGCCGCCTGACTGGAGACCGAACACAATTTAGGATAGCTATCCAGAGGGTCGCCATGAGTCGACTCCGACTCGACGGCACTTAACAACAACAATATATGCAAATTCTAAAAACGGACATATTCAAATCACTAAATTGAAAATATTTTTTTTCTATCCCTATTGCTGGAATTAGGTTTAGGAGGCTGCGAAACAGGTGGAAGTCAGGGACACAGCTCTAAAATGGAGGACAATCCTTGAAAATTTGGGACATCTGATGAGTATTGCACAGATCAGTGGCAGGATTTCTAGTCTGTTTGCACCTCTTTCTCTGCGATTATCAAGGGCGGTGTCACTGTGGTTGAAAGGGAGTGGGCCCTCTGGTATCTTTATGGTGTTTTGTCCCTTAGCAGTTCTTCTCACAGCCAACCAAAAGTTGGAAAGCGGCTTCTCGGGAGTCCAATATTTTCTGAGAGCTGGAGATGGTGAGAGTGTAGAGGTCTCTGTGTGTTTGCGGAGGGAGGGGAAGGGCTTGCAGCTATGGCTATTAAAATGTTTGTCCCTGATAATGTATGAAAAATAATACAGTTCATATCCTTTCAGGAAAATGCATGTTTCATTCTCCAGCTGAATATCCACAGGAAATACAGGCGGCATGCTGGCCTAGTGAAGCAGTGACACATCATGTTATGTCAGTTTGATTCCTGAGCAAAGCCCCTTCTCCACAGGCTCAGAATCATAGTCCCCAGGGGAGAGTAGACCTTCAGCCAAGGACCATCCCTGTGTTGGCTGTAGTAAAGTAAGTTGGAGAGAATGCAAAAAAAATAAGAAGATAATCCCCAGGTAATTATTTAATTTTAATTTGATTCATAGATTTATATGTTGCTTGTTCCACTGGAAGGAGGAAGCGAGCTTACAATTTTACATTTTTATATTCAGGTACAGTGGGGGTTTTCTGTCCCTTGTAGAGCTTCCAATCTAAGGCTAACTGACTTGCCCAAGATGACATGGAGTGGCAAGGGATTCGAACCAGGCTCCCTCATTCTCAAGGCACCGCTTAATGATTATAGCAG
The DNA here is from genome assembly GCA_033557465.1 of Ichthyophis bannanicus. NCBI lineage: Eukaryota > Metazoa > Chordata > Amphibia > Gymnophiona > Ichthyophiidae > Ichthyophis > Ichthyophis bannanicus. The sequence continues at coordinate 1,087,774,541 of CM066032.1, read as the reverse complement.
TGGGCTGAGATCAGGGAAGCCAGGGTTCACATCCTACTGCTTGGGAAAGTCACTTAGCCCTCCATTGCCTCAGCTACAACCTTAGATTGTAAGCCCTCCGGAGACAGGGAAATGCGTACAGTACCTGATTGTAACTCACCTTGAGCTACTACTGGAAAGGCCTGAGCCAGATATAAATAAGTAATTGGGCAGGATGGTGCCTTTTTTTTACCAGTTTTATAAAGGTGCATGGGCGCTTTATGTGTCCTTATGAAATAAAAGCACAATCCTGAAGAAATTCTGCCTATATCGAAGGTATGGCCATTATGTCTGCTTGGGAGCAGGCGTAAGGTTGCCAACTTTTTGAAAGAGAAAAACCCGCCACCTGTGGTTAGTCATGCTCTGCCCCTGCCCCGCCCCTACCCCTGCCCCGCCCCTACTCCATCTCCTGTCCCCAAAAAAATTGCAGAGGGCAATGTACAAACTGAATAAACAAGACTTCTACAAATTCTTAAGCAGAAATTCTATACTGACAGAAAACGCATCATTGGTTGTACTCACACACACAAACACACACAGACAGGTCTTCATCACTAAATGAACACAAAACAAAAAGAGAAATATACAGACAAAAATTAAACTGAAACCCCAAGAAGACAGACTCTGCATGCAGTGCAATATCAGAGAAATAAGAGATGCAGTTCCCCATACTGTGTAAAATATAAAGGTCCAATCATTAAATTGAAAATAAAATTATTTTTTCTATCTTTGTTTTCTGACCATTTTATTCTCTGATCATGCTGGTTCCAATCTGAGGCTTCCGTTTTTCCATCTTCTCTTAGCTCGTTTTCTATGGTCTATAGTCCATCTGCCATTTCTTGTCTCTTCTTTTCTTTACTTCCTTCCATCAGCCTATTTCCAGTCCCAGTCCCTCCTCCCATTATCCAGTCACTTACCAGTACCATTCCCAGGTGTCAGCTCCCTTCGAGCCCCCTCCTTACCTCCTCTGTCAGCTCCTTTCCAGCCACCTCCTTCCCCCCTTTCCGCTCTCTTCCAGCCACCTCGTTCCCCCCTTTCAGCTCTCTTCCAGCCCTCACCTTCCACCTGTCAGTTCCTTCTGCCACCTCTTTCCCCTTGCAGCCGCTTCTGCTGCTTCACTCCCCCCCCCTTAGTGCTGCTTCACCCCTTAGTGCTGCTTCCTCCCCCCTTAGTGCTGCTTCGCTTGTGCTGCTTCACCCCTTAGTGCTGCTTTAACCCCCCCTTAGTGCTGCTTCAACCCCCCCCTTAGTGCTGCTTCAATGCTTCAACCACCCCCTTAGTGCTGCTTCAATGCTTCAACCCCCCCTTAGTGCTGCTTCAATGCTTCAACCACCCCCTTAGTGCTGCTTCAACCCCCCCTTAGTGCTGCTTCAATGCTTCAACCCCCCCCTTAGTGCTGCTTCAATGCTTCAACCCCCCCCCCCTTAGTGCTGCTTCGAAGTTCGCCCCCATGCAGCCACTGCTTCTGCTTTTCACAGAGCAGCGGCTGCAATAAACTTAATTTGAAAAGAAAAGACAACGTGTGAGGAGCCTAGCCCTCCGGTTGTCCTTCTGCAGCACCTGAGGAAGTGATGTCAGAGGGGGCGGGCTTCTCACAGGTTTCTTCCTTTTCAAATTAACTTTATTGCAGCCGCTGCTCTGTGAAAAGCAGAAGCAGCGGCTGCACGGAGGATCAATTGCGTTCGCGTTCGCGCGTCGGGAGAAAAGCCGGTTTTTTGCTCTGGCCGCTCCCGATCTCGCAACCAGAGCAAAAAAACGGCTTTTCAAGGGCCGGTTTTACATCTGTGCCGGCAGCCGGCCTGGCCATGGAAAAACCGGCCAGGCCAGCTTAAAACCGGCCGGTTGGCAACCCTAAGCAGGCGCCAATGTTAGTGCTTAAAATATGCACATATGGTTCAGAAATCTATGACCTGGACTTCTGCCGAGGGGGGTGTGGCTTAACCCAAGATGGCGATAGAGAGATTTTGAGCGTGATGCCTAAACGTAAAGGGAAGACTCGGGCCTACCCCACAGAGCCCAAGCCTGTGGTTACCGGACCAATGGATCGATTCGTATCGCTTACTGAGGAGCAAAGAGGGGGAATCCGTAGGGAAATGGTGGCGCCGGCGGTGGAGATTTCGGCTGCCTCTTCCCTGGAGGTTTCGCTTTCCCCGGATGATCATGCCCCTCCGCTGGTATCGGGGTTACCCTCAGGACCTCGGGAGCAAGGTACTCCAGGGACCCCGGAGTTGGCGTCTTCTGTTCTACCGGAGTGGGGTGTGACTGAGGAGATAGCTGAGGAGCAGAGGACCGATACCAAGAGTCGATTAACAAGCTTCGGCGTTCAACAACTTTTGGAAGGGCAAACTACCCTTAGTTTGGAGGCTGCATCTGATGGGCGGAGGACTCTCCCTGGCGCCCCGGTATCTGTGAGTACCCCGATGATTACTTTGGTTCGTCCTGCTAAGGTGACTCTGGAGAGTATCTGGGAGGCTATAAGTCAACTCTCCCAGGTAATGAATCAACAACTGGCTATGTTTGCTACCAACTTATCCGCAGTGGATTCCAATACAAATAAATTATCTATGGAACTTGGGGACGTTAAGAAACAAGCTGTCTCTATGGATTTGAGGCTTTCTCAAGTGTCGGGTCTATCAGACTCGTTGATGAAGGATAACGTGTTGTTTAAAGCAAAGATAGAGGCCCTGGAAAATGCTGCCAGAGCGTCTAATCTAAGGATTTTGAATTTTCCTGTGATACCTGCGGTGGCTCCGGTGGAACTTTTTAAGAAATATATGCAGGAGTCTCTGATGATTTCACCTGAGTTGTTTCCTCCAGTTGCGAAGGCATATTATTTGCCTATAGGTAAAAAGGAGGGGAAATGTGTAGTTGGAGGTATACAAATGGATGCGCTGGATGTGTCAGCCTTGCTGAGCTCCCCTCCAGAGCAAGAAAGGAAGGTCTCTACATTATTGGTGACTTTAGCACTTTCATCTGATAGAGACTGGCTTCTTAAGGTTTATTTCAAGAAACGTGCTAATTTATTTATGGGAGGGAGAGTTTCTATCTTCCCGGATATTTCTAGGGACACCCAGCGTAGACGGAAAGCTTTTCTTCTATTAAAGCCTGGGGTTCTCAAATTAGGGGCGTCTTTCCTATTAAGATTTCCATGTAAATGTATAGTTTTACATAAGTCTGCTAAATATATTTTCTTGCAACCTCAAGATTTATCCTCCTATATCAGTACTCATATGGTAACATCATCTCCTTCATAAGGGTTTGCGATCTGTAATTGATACTCCTCACTCTCTTTTGCTCTCTGGGCTTTCTGAGTACAATTTGTTTAGTGTCCTATAGGGGTATCTCCGCTCCTAAGGTTTTTTTTCTTCTTAGTTCTCATCCCAACTTATTGGGGACTAATGATGTATTACCTTGGTGGTTGTTTTCTTTTGGTGTATTCTTTTGAAAAATTTTCATGGTGTATATCTTTTCTGTACAAGTGTATCTACTTGATTCTAATGTTAAAATGCATAAATAAAAAAAAAATATGCACATATGAGCATGCTTTTAACAAACTTCTGTAAATTGGACTCTTCCCGCACTCTGCTCTGAGCCCACGTATGCTACAAATACAGCCCTACTTGCACTACAGGTTCTCAATGACCTGACCTAGTTTTCACACATGTAAATCAGTGTTTCACAAGTGAAAAAGATTTATACACTTCCATAGTGTCTTGGCAGAACTGTGGTTGGTTTTAGTGAAGGCCTAAAGGAGAAGGGGAAGTGACTGGTACAAAAATATTTAAAAACAAAAATCTGCATGTGGTCAAGGATAGGTGTTAGGTGGAGCAGGAGAGACTGGGAGAGAGGAGAGCAGGCACACTGCCGCAGTCTGCAGCATGGGAGGAAGCCTGGAGAGGCAGCAGCAGGGAGAACTAATTGATTTCTTTTTATTACAGCTACTTCCCTCCCTCCTGTGTACTCATGGGTTTTATACAGTTTTTTTTCAGTATTATAATCATCAATGCTGTCTTGGGTGCTTACCTAGACCAGCAGCTTGGGTGTGGGGGCAGCACAGAACAGCTGCAAAGCAAGAATGTGGCTGTCAGGACCTAACTTAGAATCCTCATCACTACTTGTATCTGCAGAGAGGAAGGACAGTTCTAAAATAGCTCATTTACCCAGGTGAATGGCTCTTGGAACTTGACCTCGTGTGTGTGCCCCTGGACAGTGCCAGGGTGGTCTGTGATGATCTTCAGCTGCATTATTCACATAATACCACTGAAAATCAGTACCTTGCCCTGGTCAGCACCATTTATCCAGTTAGCAGGTGCTGCCAAGCAGATACATTTTTTATTTTTTTTAATAAACTTTATTTAATAATCACCAACAAGAAACAAGAGAACATTGAACAACCAACCTCCAGAGGGGTGGACTCTCATCCCCAACTGGAGTAAACACTTACAAGTGGTGATTACAATTTAAAAGATTTGTTCCCCCCCCCACCCCCAGCCCCCCTCCCCCCCTCCCCCCAACCCCCCACCTACCCCCCTCCCCCCTCCAGATCGCACCCCATACACCCTAAACCATTCTTCATTCTTCAAGCTTAGCTAGATCCCTCCTCATGTTATCTACCCCTTCCTGGGTGTCTACTCTATTGCAGATTTTGGTATCATCCGCAAAGAGGCAAACCTTACCCGACAGCCCTTCCGCTATATCACTAACAAAGATGTTAAAAAGAATCGGACCAATGACAGATCCCTGGGGCACACCACTGGTAACATCCTTCTCCTCAGAGTGAGCTCCATTTACTTGTACTCTTTGTCGCCTCCCACCCAACCAATTTCTAACCCAAGCAGTAACTTTAGGTTCCATCCCTAGGGTGCTCAGTTTGTTTATAAGTCGCCTGTGAGGGACAGTGTCAAAGGCTTTACGGAAATCTAAATACACCACATCTAGAGCTCTCCCTCGGTCCAACTCCCTGGTCACCCAGTCAAAGAAATCAATCAGATTTGTCTGACAAGACCTGCCTCAGGTGAATCCATGCTGCCTCGGATCCTGTAATCCGCTGGACTCCAGAAACCTCACTATTTTCTCTTTCAGCAGCGTTTCCAATAATTTACTCACCACCGAAGTTAAACTAACCGGCCTGTAGTTTTCAACCACATCCTTACTTCCGCTTTTGTGTAAAGGCACCACATGAGCCTCTCTCCAGTCCTTTGGCACCACTCCCGACTCCAATGAGGCATTGAAAAGGTTAGTCAGTGGAGATGCTAGAACGTCCCCAAGTTCCCTCAGTATTCTAGGGTGTATCCCATCCGGTCCCATCGCTTTGTCTACTTTAAGTTGAGCTAGTTTCTCACGAACACAGTCTTCTGAAAATAGTTCAAGATGTCCCTCGCTTCTGTTCTTATTTGTGGGTGTCTTCTGAGGTCCTGCTCCTGGTTCTTCATCTGTGAACACAGAACAAAAATATTTGTTAAGCAATTCCGCTTTATCCTTATCAGCTTCTATATATTCCCCCCCTGCACCCTTGAGTCTGACAATACCACTTTTGCCCTTCCTCTTCTCACTAATATATCTGAAAAATGTCTTATCCCCCCATTTTATTGCATTGGCTATTTCCTCCTCCTTTTGAATCTTTGCCTTCTTGACTACTTTGCTAGCTTCTCTAAGTTTTTCCAAATACAGATGCCTGTCTTCCTCTCTCTGTGATCTCTTGTATTTCATGAAGGCCTCCCTCTTTTTCTTCACTTGTTCAGCTACTTCCTTCGAAAACCATAGCGGTCTCCTGTTCCTTTTGCCTTTATTTACCATTTTAACAAAAACAAAAAACCCAACCTGACCACGCCTCTGTTATACAGCCCCTTCACCGCATTATCACTCATCCACTCTCAACTACCAATGTGCAAAATCTCATTGCGACAGCGAGCCCCTAGGGACTGAATATAAGGGCCCCATACCAAAAGAAAGGATGTCCAGCGTTTGACACTGCCCCGCGCTCTCCACCGTTCCATCAACATTAACTGATGAAAACAATTGCGCCATTCCCCAAACGTAGGAGGAAGTTGCTCCCACCACATACGCAAAATCGGGCCTTTACCCACCAGACAGGCCTTACGCATTAACAAACGTTCCGCTTTCCCCTTAGGACAAGGGGGGTCAATCCGATCCAACACCACGAAAGCTCCTGTCCATTTCAACCGCTGCTGCACTAATCCACTAACATAGGCACAAATCTTAGCCCAATACGGTTGAACATATGGACAGGCCCACCTCATATGCAACAGGTTTGCCAAAGGTGCCAGGCAACGCGGACATCGACCATCAGCAGTCAGATGACTACGCAATGCTCTTCTAGGCGAGAAATGGGCCCTAGTTAGGCATTTGAATTGCACCTCCCTCCACCGCGCCCCTTCCACAATGTCAACTATCCGTCGCAAAGCCTTGCGAATAGTATCCGGATACACCTCCCACCCCAATTCCGCTCCCCAAGCAGCTTCTACGCCCCGATAATCTGCAAGAGACCGGAAGCTATCTAAACGAGATTTCAAATTCGCAATAGTAGGAGGAGTTTCCTCGCCCAAGGCAAAAAATCCCAAAATCTGCGCCGATCTCTCTAGCGCCAGCGCCTCTCTGGGCAAGGAGGATATATAATGGGAAACCTGCATAAATGCAAAAACATGCTTGGAAGTCAGATCGTATTCTTGACATAAGGATTGAAACGGCTTACACTTCCCTGCGGGATCTACTAGATGCCCTACATTTTGAATACCCCGTCTCCGCCATTCCCAAAAGCTTCGGGATCCAGAACCCGGAGTAAAGTTTACATTGCCCTGTATGGGCAGCCAGCTGGATACAGTCCATGGTGTCTTCCAATAGACATTGAGCTGTCGCCACGTCCGCTGGGCAGAGCCAAACAAAACACTTCGCACAAGGCGGGCCGGTAGATCTCTAGACTCCATATGCAAAGCCCCCATCAAAGATAGAGGGGCTACAAATTCCTCCTCTAAGATCCTAGGCGTATATACATCGGTCCCTCCTAGCCAATCTCTGAGGTGTCGGGCCTGGCAGGCCAAAGCATAGGCTCCCAAATCCGGATGCCCCATCCCACCTTCTCTCCATTTCCCCATTAACCGTGCCAATGGGATGCGTGCTCTCGCCCCACGCCACAAAAAGGTCCGGATTACAGACTCTAACCGTCGCAAATCGCCACGTAGCAACCACACCGGCAACGTCTGCAACCAATATAGCAGTCGCGGCAATACTACCATCTTAACCGCCGCCACTCGCCCCAAGAGAGAGAGCGGCAGGGGCCCGCACGCTTGCAACTGCATCTGTAACCGGTTCAGCATCCATTCTAAATTGCACTTATAAAGCTCTCGCGGTTGACTGTTCAACCGAATGCCCAGGTAGGTAAAATTATTAGTTGCCCACTTTAAGGGAAAGCCGCCCACCCAACTCTGCTGCAACCTCCCATCAAGAGCCTCCGATTTATCTTCGTTAATACGCAAGCCTGCAAAAAGACCAAACTTCATGAATTCTTGTAGTAGGCTAGGCAGAGATTCTGTAGGAGATAATAAGTGAACTAAAAGGTCATCTGCGAAGGCCGACACTTTAAAGGTTTGAGAGCCAATCTTCACCCCCCGGATCTCACGAGAATTCTCAACTGCCCGAATCAACGGATCAAGAGACAAGACGAATAATAGGGGAGAAAGAGGGCAGCCCTGCCTCGTGCCCCGCTCCAGCGGGAAGGCCTCCGACAGTACCCCGTTACATAGTATTCCAGAAGTCAGTTCAGTGTACAAGCTTTCTACCATTGTACAAAAAGGGGCTCCCAAGCCATACCAAGGCAACAGAGTTTTTAAATAGCACCAATCGACTCTATCGAAGGCTTTTTCCGCATCAAAGCTAACAAGCAATGATTGCAACTGCTGGTCGTGCACCCATTCCAAAGATGTTAGAATTTTGCGCATATTCCGCACTGTGTATCGCCCCTTAACAAAGCCAACTTGTGATTGATGAACCAGGTGACCCAGATGTCCCACGAGCCGATCAGCCAGAATCTTTGCAAAAAGTTTTATATCGAAATTCAATAGCGAAATAGGGCGATATGAAGTTGGCAATACTGGATCTCTGCCCGGTTTTGGAATCAGGGTAATATGGGCATGGTTATTACCCCATCGAAAGCCCCCCTGTTCTACACGCCTCTCAAACACCGCCACCAAGGCAGGACTGATATAACTATTAAGTATTTTATAGAACTCTGCCCCCAGGCCATCAGGCCCCGGGGTTTTTTAAACAGCCAGCTGTAGCAATAGCCGACCCAACCTCCTCTAAGGTTATCGGTTGCCCCAACTGAGTTCTCTGCTCCTCAGTGAGTTTGGGCAAATCCAGCCTCTGGAGGTATTCCTGCATCTCTGAGGGGGAGCCACTCTCCACCGAATAGAGCTTTTGAAAAAATGCCTGAAACACCCGGACAATATCCTTACTGTCCCTATGTAACATCCCGTTATCATCTCGCAATGCTGCCACAGTATTCGAGCCTCTCTGGCCTCTCAAACATCGAGCCAGCAACCGCCCTGGTTTATCCCCATAACAATGTAAACGATACCGATAATATAAGATGGACTTCTTGGCTCGTTGATGTAGCAGCTCATTAAGATCCACACGAGCTTCCCACAGCTCCTTCTTAATCCTCTCAGTCGGGGCCCGAGAAAGTCGCCTCCACAGTGTAGTCACTTGCTTCTCCAATCTAATGATCCGTTCCACAAGCATTCGGTGTTTACGCACCGCAAACCCAATAATATCGCCTCGTAAGACTACTTTAGCTGTCTCCCACACCAATTCTGGGTCCCCCTGATGGCAACGGTGATCTTCTTCAAACTCCCTCCATCTCTTTTCTAAAAACTTGTGAAAGTGAGTGCCCTTATAAAGTTCCGGTGGGAACCGCCAGATCCGCGACTTGTCCGATCCCCCACCCCATCGCACCTCCATCCAAACCAACGCATGGTCCGAAATTTCCAAAGGCCCAAGCTGTGCCTCTCCCACACAAGCAAACACCCCGCTTGAAAGCAACAGATAGTCAATACGCGAGCAGGATCCATGCGATCTTGACTGATGGGTAAAGTCCTTCTCTAAGGGGTATAACAACCTCCACGGGTCCACCAGCCCCAAACATGACTTAAAACGCTGCAACACCCGCGTTATCGGTATGCGTTCCCGCGCCTCCCCACCCCTAGATGTATCAAGGTCAACATCCAGGACTCCGTTGAAGTCACCCCCAAGAATCAGGGGGATCTCTGGCAGTTGCTCCACTCTGGAAGCCAGACTCACATAGAAATGTGGATCTAAAGAATTCGGGCCATACAACGTCCCCAAAATTACCGGCCTCCCTTCTAGAGTTCCCTGTAGGAGCAAAAAGCGCCCATTCGCATCGCGAACTTCAGAATCAACTGTACAGCGCACCCGTTTATGAATCAATATGGCCACCCGCCCCTTTTTTCCCCTTAGCAGGGGAGCCCCACACCTGTCCCACCCAATCCCGACGCAACCTGTTATGCTCCTCAGCCGTCTGGTGGGTCTCCTGCAAAAGCGCAATGTCACATTTTTGCCTGGCTAGGGCCTGCAGAACCTTATATCTCTTGATAGGGTTTCCCAAGCCGCACACATTCCACGTGACTATTTTCAAAGCGGCAGGGCAGTGTCAAGGCCTAGTCGCTCGGCATCCCAGAATTTCAGGGACAGGGCTCTCCCAGCCTGGAACCCCCTCCCATTCCCCAGCACATCTCCACCTATCAGCTGATTCAGGCTGTTTAGAGTGCGACCCACCCCCCTTCACCAACCCACTCCCTCCCCCCCCATCTTCTCTATCCGTTCTCCCTCCATCAAGACCTCTCTAACCCACTACTATAAGAGTCCCAAGTGATGCGACCCACCGCCCCCCCCATCCCACCCAAGGCCTAACAGGACCCACCTCCCCTACTGCTACAGCCCACTATCTGCGGGAGTAGGGTACTAGCACCCCTTCCTAAGTTAAAAAGGAGTGCCTCCCCACTCATCCACTCTTCTCCAGACCTCTAGGCAATATCAGCCACCCCGCCATACATGTATTCAGAGAGGCCAGCCTTTTAAACAATAGCATTAGCAACTGAAGCCCTCATATACAGTTGTAACACCCCAAAAAATATACATAAAACCATCAACCCCATCTATGCTCCACCTACAAAGGAACAGACAGGCAGTCAATATCAAATGTATATCGCAAGTTAACAGCCAGAAATCACTCATCCCGCTCCCTCTCCTTGGATGATGCTGTCCACATAAGTAGTGGCTGCGTCTGCTGACTCAAAAGTCTTGTGCAAGCCTGCGTAAAACACATGCAAGTGCGCTGGGTACTGAACCGAGAATTTGATCTTCCTGTCTATCAGTTTTTGGCATAAAGGCGCATATGCACGGCGTCGTTGACTCAACGCTATAGAATAGTCCTGCGCAATCCGTATCCGTACATTATCCTGTACCAAAGTTCCCTTCTGGCGAGCAGCTCTTAGGATCGCCTCCTTCTGTGGGAACTGTAGGAATTTGACAAGTACCACCCGCGGCCTCTGGTCTCTCGCGGTCTTGCTGCCCACTCGGTGCGCCCGCTCAATCAGCAGGTTCCCGCCAACTTCATTCTCCTCCAGCAGCGGCGATAATAGCATCTCCAAATACTTTTTAATGTCCTTGTCCAGCACAGCTTCAGGTATACCCATCACCCGTAAGTTGTTTCGACGGGATCGATTCTCTAAGTCATCGATCTTTGTCTCCTGGAGATGCACCCGGGTCTTTAGGCCTTCCACCTCGTGATTCAACGCCGTTAGGCTATCTTCAGCATGCCCCACACGTTCCTCTGCTTCCTGCAGCCGACTTCCAAAGGTCTCTACGGAGCTTTGCACAGCGTCTAGTTTTTCACGAAGCGCTGTGAATTGTGCTGCCAAGGCCTCTGCCACCGCCGCCGAAATTTCCTCCACCCAGGCCGGGGAGCTGGGCGCCACCACGCCGTCCGCCATTTTGCTAGCAATGGGCCCTCGGTCCCGCTCCTTCTTTCCCGCTCTCAACGCGGCTGCCATCCCCGCAAGTCACACAGCTCACCTCGATAGATGCGGCAAGATATCCGAGGTCTGGGGCAAGCACTTTCTGTAGGTTTCCGGCTCAAAAAATGGCTCTAGAATGCCGGTTTAGGCGGGTGGTGGTCGGAGCGCGAACAGGACGCGACTGCTCGCTCTCACCGCATCACCGGAAGTCCAGCAGATAAATTGTTTTAAAATTAGGCCTTTAATATTTACTTTTAGGGGCATGTTTACTAAACTCAGCTAATGGTTAGCACAGGCTATAACTAGGTTCTATGTTATTCAATGGACCTAGCTACAAATAGCCTGTGCTTACCATTAGCTGAGCTTAGTAAGCATATCCCTAAGAATCTTAAAGGGCATTATCTGCGTCAACTGGTTCAAGAACATATGCCCTCTAAGGTGTTACACGCAAGCCAAGATCCCAACTCAAGAAGTTACATTAGCTTCCATTTGGAATCGAACCTTGTTTGGGAGGGTCCCACAAGCTCCTGCCTCTGGATCGGAAATCAGATCCAAATCACTTACAGTTCTGGAAAAAAATCGGAAACAAATCTAAATATGGAGCTGTTTCAGTTTGTTTTATCAATGAAGAGGAGGATACTGGAAGCTTGATGGATGGTAGAAACAGTTTTTCTCATAGATCATGCTGCTACGAATCTTGGATTAATGCCCTTCCCCTATATTTCATTTAAATTTGGATTTCCAGATTTGTCTTCATTAATGATTAGGGAAGAATATCTAAAAGGGGATAAAAGGCTTGTTGGATTTTAGATCTGGATTTTATTACTGGCTCGTTAATGCTAATGTGGATTTTGTGATTCACTTTATATTGTATTCCCCCACCAAGGAAAAGTACCATAAATGCGTAGCCTTGCTTGATGGCATTATTTCTGTTAGAATTTTTTATATGATAGGCTGTTACGAGCACTGGGTAATTGTGGCCATCTTCTGCCAATTGATTCTGGTTACGCTTGATGATTTTATTGTTGTAATGATGGATGTTATTCTTAATATATTTATAACAAGATTTTCTGTAAGGGATAGCTCATTTTATGCAATGGATGCTAGTGTATTTAGAAACAGTTTTACCAAAGTGCACTAATCGTTGCAGGGATTGTGGCACACTGAGGTTATTTTAGAAGCTCTCTTCATGAGTTGGACGTCTGAAAACGGGCATTCCGATGTACAAATCATAGAAACATCCAGCCAGGCATATAGATATCCCCAGTACGAGAATGTCCCGGTAGCATGGGGGTGTGGTGCAGGTGTGCCCTGGGTGGAGCAAGGAAGTGACACGTCGCAGTGTGATTTCAGAATGGCATAAGCACGTCTAGCCCTGGTTGTTGAGTCATCCATACCTACACCTGCTCCTGACCACAAATAAGGTGCCAAAAAAGTGTTCATTTCATGGATGTAACACTTCCAAGGGGAAGAGCAAAATGCGCCATGGGTAATATTTCCTGGCCAAAGAAAATTGCATGTAAATACATAATGCAGACATATATTACTTTGCTTCCGCTGCATGTCTGATTATCTGAAATAGCCAGCCAGGATGTGCAAGTCTCATAACATAGTCACCCACGTTCTGAAATACCCTGGCTAGCATGTCCAAGTACCCTTCTGAGACTGTGTAATTTGGGGACGTCCACATTTGTGAAATGGCCTTGTTATTTGCGGGGACTTTCTGCTCGCTTGATCCTATTCCCTCATCTTGGCTTCTCACTCCTTCTCTTGGCTGTTTTTCATATATTCTCACTATGCTCAACTCTAGTCTCTCTACAGGTATTTTCCCTAAACCCTGGAAGCACGCTTTGGTTCGCCCCATCCTAAAGAATCCCTCTTCTGATCCCTCACTTCCTTCTAATTATCGGCCGGTGTCTAACCTTCCTTTTCTGTCCAAACTTTTGGAAAAATTTGTTTTCGCTCAGCTTTCTCACCACCTTGACTCCACTAACTATCTTCACCCTCGTCAGTCTGGTTTTCGCCCCGGGCACAGCGTCGACACTGTCCTCTTAGCTTTCTCTAATGCACTACATGTAGCACATGATCGTGGTGAGGTTTCGGTGGCGGTTGCTCTGGATATTTCGGCTGCGTTCGATCTTGTCGACCACTCCCTTCTTCTTCACCGTCTTCGGGAAGCTGGTCTCTGTGGCACTGTTCATCACTGGTTTCATTCCTTCCTTTACTCCCGCTCCTGTGCAGTTCTTTCTTCTTCATCTGCAGTTCCCCCTTCCGACTCACAATGTCTTTCTTGTGGGGTCCCTCAGGGTTCTGTTCTTGCTCCCCTCCTTTTCAACCTTTCTCTGGCTCCTCTTGCTCTCTTAATCCAGCAGTCCAGTATATCAGCTTTCTTCTATGCCGATGATATTCTTTTGCTTCACCATACCTCCTCCTCCTGTCCTGATCTGTCCCCCTTGAACTCCTGTCTTTCTTCTGTTGCTCACTGGCTTACTCTTAACTGTCTACATCTGAATTTGACTAAGATTCTTGCTATCTGGTTTTCTGGTGGGGGTCCCTCCCCTTCACTAGCTCCCTCCTTCTCTGGCACTCCGGTTCCCTTAGTCTCCACGTTTCGTTACCTTGGTGTTCATTTTGACTCTGACTTATCTTTCCGCACTCATATCTCTCATATCGCCAAAACTTCCTTTTTCTTTCTTCGCCAGATCCGGTCTGTGCGCCCCTTTCTTTCTTCTTCTGCCCTAACTACACTGGTTCTATCTTTAGTAATGTCTCGGGTTGATTTCTCTAACTCTTTATTTCTCGGTCTTCCAAAAAATCAGATAACCAGACTCCAAAGGATACAAAACACTGCTGCCCGCCTTATCACCTCTTCTACCATTCGCGATCACGTCAATCCCCTCCTTTTTCATCTTCACTGGTTGCCTGTTTCTTTCCGTCCTCAATATAAAATGCTGATTCTGCTACACAAGGTTTTTTATACTGGCGTTCCCTCATATCTGGCTGACCTACTTTCTTTTCACACTCCCAGGCACACCCCACGCTCCTTTCATCTTAATCGTCTCTCTCTTCCCCCTCCCTCCCGTGCTCACTTACAGTTCACCCGCCTCTCTGCCTTCTATTTTGCTGGCCCTGCTCTCTGGAATTCCCTCCCTTCCTCCCTCCGTCTTGAACCTCTTCATACTACCTTCAAGCACAACCTGAAAACTCACTTGTTCTCCCTAGCGTTTGATGTTCCATCTCCTTTTGTATGATGTCCTCCTCTGTATGTGCTTTAATCCCCCCTCTTCTGTTTTGTCTAATCTTAGTTGTCTTCTCTTTCTCTTTCTCTGTCCTTTATAATTTTTATAGCCTATACTTGATGTTTTAATTTAATTTTTTTTGTATGTAAATTTTTATATTTATTATTATTGTATACTTCCTTTTTACCCTCCAGCTCCGGCTGGATTTTATGTGATTTATTTTTACTTTTATTGTACACCGCCTTGATTACACTTGAAAGGCGGTTTTATCAAGCTTAATAAACATAAACATAAACATAAACCTGTCACCAGAATCAATTAGTGGGACGTTCATCTTTCGGGGTAGAGATGGAGCGATTTCAGAAGATCAATTCCTCCCTTCACTGCTGCCACTTCCCCGGATTTTTGGACGTTGTGCTCTGGACATTCCAGAGTCTTCCTGGACATCCCTTCTAAAATCCCACTTCACATGCACCATACTAAAAATCCTATGCTAACCAGTTAGCGTGCAAGTGGGCAAGGACTTGACAGTTTAGGGGTGTAACATGGGCGTTAATAATGAGTTGTTGTTAGCATGATTGACACTGGTATGTGCTGACCACGATTGTTACCTTTAGCATGGGCGCATTTAACACAACTTCAATGGATGTCATTATCTGCACCCGCATGCTGGTTAGCACAGTGCTGAGTGTTAGCAATTCTCTAATGGCAGGGGGATGAACACACACACTCCCAAAAACTACAATGGGCCTCCACGCTAATTTTGTGCCACAAACAGGGTCGGCCTGTCCATTGTGCAGGAATGTTGCTTGCATAGGGTCCCGTACCAACTTCATGCCGCATATGCTGTCTGACTCGTGCCTGTTTGCAGGGCCAGCCTACACATGGCCCTGCACCTGCCTGACTGGCTTAAGAGGGAGCCAGGGAGGTCCGAAGGCCCAGTTTACCACTGCACAGCCGCCGGAGTAAAGAGCGATGTTTTCTTTCACTCCGGAAGCTGTTTTCTCTTGCAGTCTGCTTTACACTGATTGCCAGGAAGTTAAATGGCATTTCCTGTTTCACACAAGACAGGAAATGCCCTGTAATCTCCCGGCACTCAGCGTGCAGGCGGCTGCAAGAGAACATAGCTTCCGGAGTGAAGAAAAATGCCGCACTTCATTCTGGTGGCTGTGCAGAGGTAAGCCAAGGCTTTGGGCCTCCCCAGCTCTCTCTGAAGTGGTCAGGCAGGCGTGGAGCTCTTCAGAGGGGGGCTAGGACTAATGGGAAGGCTAAGACAGGAGTTGAAATAGGCTAATGGTGGCTAGGATAGGACTGGAAATGGGCTGATTGGGGGGGCTTGTACTGGAAAGGGGGGCTAGGATAGGAATGAAAATGGTTAATGGGGGCTAGGACTTGAAATGGGCTGATGGGAGGGCTAGAATAGGACTGCAAATGGCCTGATGGAGGGGCTAAGATATGACTGGAAATGGCTAATGGAGGGCTAGGATTCAAAATTGGCTGATGGGGGCTAAGATAGAACTGGAAAAAGCTGATGGGCTAGGACTGGAAAAGGCTGATTGGGTGCTAGGACTGGAAATGGGCAGATGGGGGACTAAGATTGGAAATGGGCTGATTGGGGGGGCTAGGACTAAAAATGAGCTGATGGGGGGACTAGGATTGGAAATGGGCTGATTGGGGGGCTTGGACTGGATATGGGTTGATGGGAGGCTAGGATAGGACTGGAAATGGCTGATGGGGGATGGGAGAATGGGACTAGAAGGGTGTGGATGTTGGGAGGGGCTGGAACTAGAAGGGAACTGATGTTGGGGGAAGACTAGAAAGGGATGGGGCTGGGGGGGATGAGAATGGAGAGAGGAAACGATATTTTGTGTGGGAGGGGAAAAAAAATCTACGATTGACCAGGTATTGGGAGAGTAAGTGGGGATTGAGGATGGATGGGTAAAATTGGAGTGGATGAAAAAGGAATAAAGAAATTGAGGAAAGAGCAAAAGGGGAAAGATCAGTATGTTAAAGCAGATGTAGGGAGAGAATGGGAAAAAACTAGAAGAGAGAAAAAAGGACAAATGACAGCAGACAATGGAGAGTTAGCCAAAGACACGAAGAAACCGGAAGAAAGTGACTGGAGCAATTGCAACTGAAAAATAAAATGCACAAACAACAAAAGGTAGAAAAATACTTAAAAAAAAAATTTATTAACTGGAATATGTCAGCTCTGGGAAATGTGCATCGCTAACGTCTTTGCATTTTGTTTAGTACAAGAGGAAATTAATTTATTGTTTTATTTCTCCAGTGTTGTTGTACGTTCCAACTTTGGCCTTTGGGGTTCCCAGTTTAATTACAGTGGAACCTCGGTTTTCGTGATTAATTAGTTTGAAAAAGTCTGACTAAAACCGAATGTATGAAAACTGAAGCAATATTTCCCATAAGAAATAATGTAAATCCAATTAATCTGTTCCAGACACCCAAAAATATTAACAAAAAATACATTTTATAGATAATAACTATATTTTTGCATACAGAAAACAATGAGAAATAAATATAAATGACTAATGAAATGGATAAATGAACATTTAACATCACTTTTACCTTTATTGAAGACTCTTGTTGGCATATGGAAGACAGTCAATCAACAAGAGAATCAAAATAAAGAAAATCCCACTTCTGGCCACAAGATGGCGCTCCATTTTCAACTGTACGAAAACCGAGACAATGTACGAAAACTGGGACAAAATCTCAACGAAAAAAGTCAACGAAAACCGAATCGTACGAAAACTAGGGCATACGAAAACCGAGGTTTGACTGTATTGTCTTTCTATTTCTAAATTGTGATCCCTTTTTCTTTGTTTGGTGACGGTCTATGTTCTGCATGTGTAACCGAGCTAAAGTATTTTGTTTATGTAGTTTCTATTTGACAGTGCCACTTGTTCTCTTTCCCCAGTAGAAGATGTATTGATATTCTCTGAGATGTATTGGTTTAATATTTGCAGTGTTGGCTTTTGATAGGTAGGGTTTGGTGCTTTGTGAGTCCTGGTAGTGCTGTTATGGTACGGCGGGCTTGCTATGGGTTCTAAATGGGCACAGTTTATAGTACTTCTTAATGTGCCTGGCAGTTGGCACTGAGGTATAGTAATGTAGAAATCTGATAGTATCACTGCCCATAAAAATGGTATTCAAACACTCGTTAAGAGGTGTATTTACTAAAAGTAATGGCATTCACAAATGTTAATGTGTGTTACGTACAGGAACACCCATTTATTTGTATTGACAGTGGCACTTGAATATACCACTGGAATTTAAAGACTGCCTGCAAAATCGATTTGCTGCTTTAGATACAAATGATAGAGTTCCAGAAGAGTTATGGAATGACATCAAGAAGGTTGTGTTGGAAGAAAGCGAGAAGTCTCTACAAAAGGTAGCCAAAATGGATGACGGAAGAAACTCTGAAAATTGCCCAGAAACGCAGAGAAGCTAAAGCCAGAGGAGAAAGAAAGACAATCACAGAACTCAACAGAGATTTCCAACGTGCAGCAAGACAGGACAAGGAAAAGTACTACAATGACGCATGCAAGGAAATAGAAGCAGAAACTATTAGAGGAAGAACAAGATCAGCTTTCCTAAAGCTACGAGAGTTAAAGAAAAAGTTCCAGTCTCGAATTGGAATGTTACAAGATGCTGAAGGTTCTATGTTGAATGATGCTGAGAAGATCAAGAAAAGATGGAAGGAATATACAGAGTTTTTATATGATAAAGATCAAGTGGACCAACAGCCGTTTCAACCTGTACCTTATGATCTGGAACCATTGGTGATGAAAGAAGAAGTTGAAGCAGCATTGAAAGCCTTATCAAAGAACAAGCAGACAAAAATCACCAAAAAACCCCCAAAAAGTAACACTTATATTTTTGTCGGATACTACCGAAAAAGGCATACACTTTACATTTCATGCCTTTCTTTCAGTTGTGTCCTTTTTAATTAAACTTTATAAAAGTTAGAGGTACTTAGCTTAGCAAAACCATATCTTCTTGCAGTCAGTCTCTTCAAAATCAAGTAGAAGATAAACAGCAATTAATCTCCTCGCACGACGTGCACGTTTCGGGACTGGTGCCCCTGTATCAAGTGCCAACAGAGATAGATCTCCAATATCACAAATGCTGTCTTCCAAGTTTTTCTCAACTGCAAGCTTTTCTTAACCGTCACAAAACGCTGTGAATCACTCAACAGCTGATTCCTTTAAAAGGCTAAAACTTGTTTGCAATTGGCTATTGCATAGCTTTCAATCAGTACCTCAGCCTATAGGAAAAAAGGGGGTATCCCACTGTGAAAGGGAATCCCAATTCCAATTGGCTAACCTCAAATGAGACTGGACCACTCAATTTCCTTATTGAGACCCAGAGGATGTACTGTTTTTAGTTGATAAATCCACCGTTACTCACAAAATTGAAGCTTGCCCACCCGATCTCCTCCCCTGGGATCAGGGGGAATATGGTCAATAATAGACCAATGTAGATCTGAAAAGCATGATCATATTGTAAGCAGTGACCTACAATCGGGGCTGTCTCGATTTTGCACCTCAGCCGTGATGCATGTTCATTCAACCGTGTCTTAGCCATCCGAATTGTCCGGCCAACATACACCAGGGGACATGAACATTGTATAATATAAACCACAAAAGATGATGTGCAGTCAGTCTCCCATCGTCGTTTGATCATTTGGCCAGTTGAAGGGTGTAGCCAGGTTGACCCCGTCATTGAAGTAGCACAATGTAGGCAACTTCCACAAATAGTATGTCCTTGATGTGATAAAGAGGGGACAGAAGATCTGTCCTCCTCAGTCGTTGTTTGAACCAGTAAGTCCCCCAAATTAGCGCCACGAGTAAAGGCCACCATGAGAGGTTTTTGAAAACAGGAATGTAAAGATAAAATAGACCAGTGTTTTTTAAGAATAGACACTATAGTCACACTTGACGTCATATATGGTAAAATACCAACCACAGATTGTAAAGACGTATCAAAAGCTTTTGACTGCAAGTCCCCCAGTATCCATTCTCTATGTACATGCAGAGCTCGGCGATACGCTTGGTTAATGACTGTAACCGGATAACCTTGATTACAAAGACGACTCCGCAAATCCGCTGCTTGAAGCTTGAAATCTGCCAGAGATGAACAAATTTGACGCAAGCGTAAAAACTGCCCAAAAGGGAGACCTCTACGTAAGGGGCACGGGTGAAAACTCTGAAAACTAAGCAAGCTGTTACGTTGCACTGGCTTTCGGTATAAAGTAGTCCGAAAATGATCCGTTTCCTTAATAATAGTAACATCTAAAAAATCTATATGATCAGCCGCTATGTGTGCAGTAAAAGTGATATTAGGCTTAACATGGTTCAGCCAGTGCAAAAATTCTTGTAACCGTAACAGAGAACCTGTCCACAAGAAAAACACATAGTCTAAAAATCGTTTCCAGAAGGGAATGTATTGAAAATATCCCGAAACATACAGGTGTTGTTCTTCAAAAGCAGCCATATATAATGTGGCAATGGACGGTGCCACTGTTGCCCCCATGGCAATACCATAGATTTGTTGGTAAAAAACTCCCTGCGATAAAAAATAATTCCTGGTACGAACTAATGTGATCAAATCACACTCGTGGTGCTAATTTGGGGGACTTACTGGTTCGAACAACGACTGAGGAGGACAGATCTTCTGTCCCCTCTTTATCACATCAAGGACATACTATTTGTGGAAGTTGCCTACATTGTGCTACTTCAATAACGGGGTCAACCTGGCTACACCCTTCAACTGGCCAAATGATCAAACGACGATGGGAGACTGACTGCACATCATCTTTTGTGGTTTATATTATACAATGTTCATGTCCCCTGGTGTATGTTGGCCGGACAACTCAGATGGCTAAGACATGGTTGAATGAACATGCATCACGGCTGAGGTGCAAAATCGAGACAGCCCCGATTGTAGGTCACTGCTTACAATATGATCATGCTTTTTCAGATCTACATTGGTCTATTATTGACCATATTCCCCCTGATCCCAGGGGAGGAGATCGGGTGGGCAAGCTTCAATTTTGTGAGCAACAGTGGATTTATCGACTAAAAACAGTACATCCTCTGGGTCGCAATAAGGAAATTGAGTGGTCCAGTCTCATTTGAGGTTAGCCAATTGGAATTGGGATTCCCTTTCACAGTGGGATACCCCCTTTTTTCCTATAGGCTGAGGTACTGATTGAAAGCTATGCAATAGCCAATTGCAAACACGTTTTAGCCCTTTAAAGGAATCAGTTGTTGAGTGATTCACAGCGTTTTGTGACGGTTAAGAAAAGCTTGCGGTTGAGAAAAACTTGGAAGACAGCATTTGTGATATTGGAGATCTATCTCTGTTGGCACTTGATACAGGGGCACCAGTCCCGAAATGTGCACGTCGTGCGAGGAGATTAATTGCTGTTTATCTTCTACTTGATTTTGAAGAGACTGACTGCAAGAAGATATGGTTTTGCTAAGCTAAGTACCTCTAACTTTTAAAAAGTTTAATTAAAAAGGACACAACTGAAAGAAAGGCATGAAATGTAAAGTGTATGCCTTTTTCGGTAGTATCCGATAAAAATATAAGTGTTACTTTTTGGGGTTTTTTGGTGATTTTTGTCTGCTTGCTGGTTATTTATCACCGAATTGGGTTTATTTTGGTTTGGTTATCAAAGAACAAAGCACCAGGCATTGATTGCATTCCCATAGAAGTATTACAGCAATCTGATGCAGCTGTTACCGTACTTACAAGGCTCTGCCAAGAAATATGGAAGACGGCATCATGGCCAACTGGCTGGAAAAGATCTGTGTTTATACCAATACTAAAGAAAGGTGATCCAACTGACTGTGGAAATTATCGCACAATCGCTCTGATCCCACATGCCAGCAAGATTCTACTGAAGATTATTCAAAAGAGACTACAATCATACCTGGAACAAGAACTACCTGAAGTGCAAGCAGGATTCAGAAAAGGGCGAGGAACGAGAGACATCATTGCGGATGTGAGATGGATCCTTGAAAAGACTAAAGAATACCAAAAGGATATCTATTTGTGCTTTATTGACTATAGCAAAGCTTTTGACTGTGTAAACCATGAGAAACTCTGGGTCACATTAAGAAGCATGGGTATATCAGAACACCTGATCGTTCTCTTGCACAATCTGTACATTGATCAAGAAGCAACAGTTCGAACGGAACAAGGAGAAACAGAATGGTTTAAAATAAGCAAAGGTGTAAGACAAGGCTGCATACTTTCCCCCTACCTGTTTAATTTATATGCAGAACAAATCATCAGAGAAGCAGGATTGTATGAAGACAACAGAGGTGTGAAGATTGGTGGAAGACTCATCAACAACCTTCGCTATGCTGATGATACCACATTACTGGCGGAAAGTGAAGATGATCTGAAACATTTGCTTCTCACAATCAAAGAACATAGTCTCAAAATGGGCCTGCACCTTAATGTAAAGAAGACAAAGATCATGACAACTGGCATAATCAGCAGGTTCATCGTCGAAGGAGAAGAAATTGAAATCGTGAACAACTTTAACCTACTTGGATCAACTATCAATAAAGAAGCAACAAGCAGTCAAGAAATCAGACGACGCATTGCTCTTGGCAGAATGACTATGAAAGACCTAGATAAGATTCTCAAGAGCAGAGATGTCTCTCTCCATACAAAGATTCGACTTGTTCAAGCCATGGTATTTTCAATAACATCATATGGATGTGAAAGCTGGACAGTGAAAAAGATAGACAGGAAGAAAATTGATGCCTTTGAATTATGGTGCTGGCGGCGAATACTGTGTATACCATGGACTGCCCGAAGAACAAACCAGTCTATACTAGAGGAGATCAAACCTAAGCTTTCTTTAGAAGCTCAGATGACAAGATTTTGACTTTCATACTTTGGACACATCATGCGGAGAGAGAGATCATTAGAGAAAGACATCATGCTTGGCAAGATAGAAGGTCAACGCAAAAGAGGAAGGCCAGCAATGAGATGGATCGATACAATAACAGCAGCTACGGGTACCAGTCTGTCAACAATGACTGAAGACCGAACACAATTTAGGATAGCTATCCAGAGGGTCGCCATGAGTCGACTCCGACTCAACGTCACTTAGCAACAATGTGCAATGCAGGAGTTTCCTCCCTGTGTGTCTGCTGCTCTACTCTTCACGGTTATCAGAAAGTGGCTCCTTCATGGAATGCTAGACTGGAGTCAGTGTTTTAAAGTCCCCCTTTAAGATTTTTTTTTAAAAATAAATACTAGTCCTTGGCTTCATTATATTTTCAGTAGACAGTTTTTGTGCATATCTTATCAGTAATACAAACGTCAATAAGAATGAAAAAAATGAAATATGGTAACTGTAAGTACTGTAAATACACAGACTTGTTACACCTCTCTGACTTTTTTTTTTACCTCATTTTTTATTTAAATGACATGATCTATAATTGTTGACATAGACGGTCGATGACTCGGCTATCTGAGGAAGCTAAAGTGGGACAGGGTGGGGCTAGTTAAAATCCTTGGGGTGGCGGGCACCACTTGTGTCAGCATTAAAGGAACAGTGGGGGCACTTTAAATGCAGCAGGGGAGAGCCCTTCACTGTCTGGCTCTGGTTTAGCTATATCAGCTGCTCCCTTCCCCCCGTACCTCTGTTACTGATGGTAATAGGCACACTGAACACACTCCCATGGAATTATGTACCAAACTCATCCAAATAATGCAACGTCTTAAACAGAACAGCATTTGCTGTGTTCTGGAAATATATGCGGGTACTTTAGCACTTGGTTCCCAGTCAGCCCTAGCCCCCTGGTTCAGCATCTTCTCAGCAGCAGTGCAACAGAAATCCTGTGCTTACTGGCCACTATGAAATGATTTACCTATCAGTTTGTTGACAGGTTGCCAAATAGCCACCAGACATGAGATCTGTTGGCCTTTAGTTTATTGTTGATTTACCAAACATGGAATATGTGTCATCCGTATTAGCTGTACCATTGCGTATTTACAGGGCCCGTACCGATCGTGAAATGTGCCCTGTGCGACTTGCACATTGGGTGCACACACCCCCCCCACACCTCCATCTAGCCACTTTATGGGGGCGGGACAGAAGAGACGCGCCTGATGTGCAAGGACCAGACCTGCCGGCAGGGACCAGACCTGCTTAGTGTGCAGCGAGAAGGCTTAAGGGGCGCATTTCAGCTGTCTGCCATTGCCTGCTGCTGCTGAGAGAAGAAAAAGTAGCGGCGGCAGGCAACAGCAGACAGCCGAAATGTGCCCCTTAAGCCTTTGCGCCCTGTGCGGCTGCACCGCTTGCAGAGGGCTAGGTACAGTCCTGCCTATTAACATCAACTTTCTTTAGCATTGAGCATATTGTGAATACAAAACCCTACAAAAGTCACTCAGGACCTATATATAAATTCTACCATACCATGAACACTAAAGAATTTTACTTTTAATTCAGCGTTTGGACTATGTTAGCTTTGAAATTTACATCTGCTATCTTTATTTTTTTCACAGTACAGGGGGAAATGTATCACTGTTTCTATTTCTCTGATGTTGTACTGCATGTAGGCTCTGCTTCTTGGGGTTTCAGTTTAACTTTTGTCTACATATTTCTAGTTTGTGGTTACTTATTCTATACTTGGTCTATCTGTGTTCTGCGTGTGTGAGGGGCCAGGTATTCTGTTAGCATTGAAAGTCTGTGTAGGATCAATCTCTACTAATCTGGCTCGTTTAGTTTTCTCAATAAGTGTATTGAAGTTCCTGTGCCCACTGAAATGTTTACAGTGCCACCTTCTCCTAGGTAGACCCTTGTTGTCTTACTCCTGGAAGTTTTTCTACCTTTGTGTCTGGCCATTTTATTTTTCTTGTGTTGGTCCCAGTCTCTGGTCTCTGCTTTCTTTTATCTTCTCTTAACTCTCTTTCCAGGTCTTCAGTCCATTTGTTATTTTCTCTCTCCTACTGTCTTCTTCACTTCCTCCCCTATTAATCTCTGGCATTGATCTTTCACTCTGAGCTTTCTTCCATTTTTCTGCCTCTATCCACTCAACTTTAATTTCATCTTATTATCCAGTCTTCAGTCTCCCTCTTTTTACTACAGTTACCTAAAACATTCCTTCTGTTTTCCCTGCCCAGGCCCTCCCACTTCCCTTCCTCTTATTTTCCAATTTTTCATGAAGTCATCCCTTTCCCTCACCTCTCAGTCTTTCACCCTTTCCATTCAGTTTCAACTTCCTCTCCACCCCTTTCATCTAGCGTCTCCCCCTGTCTCCCTACTCCCCCCATGTCCTAGCACCTCCCCTCTGTTTTGCTACTCTGTGTCTAGAACCTCCCCTCTGTCTCCTTATTCCACCCTGTATCCAGAATCTCCCCTCTGTCTTCCTGCTCCTCATCCCTGGGTCCAGTATCTCCTCCATCTCTCTTTTCCCCTCCACATCCAGCATCTTTCCTGTCTCTTTATTTCCACTCCTCATGTCTAACATCTCCTCTCTCCCTACCTCCCCATATCAAGCATCACCTATCTCCCTACTGCCCCCCAATGTCCAGCATATCCACCTTGTTTCCCTAGCTTCCCAATGTCATGTCTGGTATCGCCCCTCTGTCTCCCTACTATCCACCTAGATCCAGCATCACCTTTGTCTCCCTACTCAACCCCCTCTGTCACTGTACTCTCCCTCCTATGTCTACCCCCAAGCCAGAAGTGGCAGCCTCCATATCTACCATATCCTCCTCCCTGATCCAGCATCTTCCATTTCTTTCTCCACCCTGGTCCTGCATCTGCCTTTCCCTCCCTACCAACTGACATCCCAACCACCGCTGCTTCTCTGGACCTGCGGTAGCTGCAAACAACAGCAAACAAGCACAGAACCACTGAATATGCCATACCTCTGTGACGCTGAAGGCTCTGCCAGCCCCAACCCCTCTGACATGATTTTCCTGTTTCTGAGGGGCAGGAGCAGAAGAGCCTTCAGCAGCGTGGAGGTACAGTGTACTTAGTAGTCCTCCCCTTGTTTGCTATTTTTTTGCCTCTGTTGCAGGTCTGAGGAAGCGGGGAGGAAGAGAAAGGCAGATGCTTGCCGGGGTGAGGGGATGAAACGAGAGATCTAGATCGGAGAGGGGGATATGATAGATATCATGGCTGCTGTTTCTTACTTTTTTAGCCCCCAGTCCAAGTCAAACTGGCAGAATAAATAGCAGTAGGGTCACACCAAGGGCTGTGGCAAGAACGGAAGGGGCATTGACATCATCAGTGGGCTTCCAGGAAGTCAGTAAGTGTGAGTTCGCGCATGTGGCAGGGAGGCAGGGGGATGCCAGGTTCACAAGTCGCACAGGGCGCATTTGTAGCTTGGTATGGTCCTAAATAGCAGTGCTGCCTACCAGAGTAGGGTTGAAGTTGATTCTTGGAAGGTTTAGCCTTCCCAAGCCTCTTATACAGGGCACATTTGATTGTTGATTTTCCCAGTAAGACTTTGTAGATGTGCTAACATAATTTGATTTCAACATAATGAGTGGGTGAGTAATTATAGCACATTAGCGATCTGTCATTGGAACTGTTGCACTGAGCAGAAACGAGTATCATTAACTGGTAGAATTCAGCATTTAATGTTGTAGTCTAATTAGGCTGGATTTTATCCATCCATCATGTTATTACTGAGCTGGATTCAGGCTTCCTTCTTCTTAGGCAAATTGCAGACTTTTGCTTTTGTACTGTTGTCGGTGTTGTCATTATGTAAAGTAATTTTTAAAGTGATACATATACACATCTGTGCTTTTGGGCTCCAGAAGGCAAATGTTGGAAAATATTTGTGTTGCTAAAGGGGATACATGGGAGATATTAAAGAGTCGGTGCTCTTTGCTCCATAGGGAAACATCTTCATTTCCTAGTCTGTACAAATGGTCCCTGTTGGATAGCATTGTCTAGTTATTAATTGTTAGCTATTCCTTTTGATTTCCAGCAATGATAATTGTTAGATGATCCCTAACCCAGTAGTTCCCAAACCTGTCCTGGGGGCTCCCCAGCCAGTCGGATTTTCAGGATATCCTGAAAACCGACTAGCTGGGGAGCCGCCAGCGCAGGTTTGGGAATCAGTGCCCTAACCAGTATTAATGTCCTGTTCCTGTGACATTTGTAGTCAGCTCTTTAAAGGGGCACGATGATACTTTTACCCTGGCAATCTTTGCTATGTGCACACTATTGGGGCTGGTTTCTGGTACATGTTTTATAAGGGCTCATAGGTACATATGTTGCCTTTATAAAATACTGCAACTACTCAGAATGACTCAAAAGACAGAGGTGCAAGCCATCAAAATGAGCTCTTCTGTACTTCAATTCTGATTTATGCACAATCCATCAGCCTAAAATGACCTCAGAGAACAATGCTAGCCAAAATATTAAGCCAGACCTCTCTCCACATCACAGGTCATAAAAATCCTTCCTTTTCTTCTTGTTTACATACAGACTAATATTTTTATTTATATTTACATATTAACTAATATTTTATCAAAAAAACAACAACTATGTCTTCTTTTGGGGATACTTCCCCTAAATCTTGATGTTCAATACTTCACATCCATCCACGGGCTTCATTCCTTCCAGTTAGCGCTTGGTGTTTCTAGCTGGAAGGAATGATTCCCATGGCCAAAAATTCTCTCTGACAGAGTTTTTAAATGCAAAAATGTTGAAAAAAAAGAACAAAAAACCCAAGGAACGTGTGGAGGCCAATGAATGAAACCTACAGGAGTAGCATTTGATATAGCTGCTTTATGTATCCCGGGCTGAGGTCTTCTTAATATTTCTTAATGTGGGTACTTGGCAAGTGTTCAAATACGTTTGTGTGATGGGTGTGGTAGATTTTCAGATTCTAAATGCTTACAGCCATTTTTTGGACACAACTACTGAAACTGCTTTTTCTTGTTATGGGCCTATTTTTTGGAATTCTCTTCTCCTCCTCCCCCCACATTTGAGAGGAGTCGTGAATTGTTTTATATTTAAACCTGCCCTGAAAACACACTATTTTATTCTGGTTTTTTGCATCCCCGCCAGAAAATCCTTGAATAAGATGGCGACTCTGTTTGTTGCCCTTAAGAGTATGCTGGATCTCTTTCTTTCTTTCTTTCTTTCTTTATAATATTATAATCTTTTCTTTGTTTTGTTTTCTATTGTAAACCATTTTACATCATCCCTTTGAGTTAAAAAAACGGTATATCAAATATTGAATAAACTAAACTAAACATTAGCAGAGGCTTTGTTTCATCCACATCATAAATTTTGACTTTATTCAGCTCATTGCCAGTAGCCCATTGGGTGTCTTCCAACCTTATGGTCTCATCTTCCAGCACTATATCACAATTTGTTTTGTTGTGACTATCCATTGCATTTTTGTGGCAAGGTCTGGAACTAGATTGCCAGGCCTTTCTTCTCTATACCAACAATAAACATAATATTGTCAAAAATAGCAGAAAACCAGAGAAACAAACAAAAGACTGCTATTTAAACTATAAGTTCGGTTCCTGTAATTGCACGTACCACAAAGGAATCAAGAGGGAGCCTCAGCAGTATATACAGCGGGGCTAGATTGACATGGCCTATAGAGAATATGAGGACATACAAATCAATGTGGCAGGCAGCAGGCTGCCTGGGGGATTCCATGCCCCGTGGGTCGAAACAGAAGAGAAGCCATAGTCACGGCAAAGACCCTTCTTATCTGTCCATGGGCGATCTCTTCTTCTGCCAGTGGGGGATGGGATCCCCCACAGGCAGCCTACTGCCTCCTGGCCGCGATCATGGCAAAGACCCTTCCTAGTCTGCCCATGGGGATGTGATCTCCTGCGCCAGAACAGGAAGGGTCTCTGCATGCAGGGTGGAGCTTTGGCCCCCCCTCCTTTCAAATCAAAGGCCTTCCGCCATCCCTGGGAGAGCCTGTTGGAGGTTTTACTCACCTCTCTACCTGCGTGTGCAGAAAGTGAAGGAGCTGGCTTGCTACCTGAGCCCAACAGAAGAGTTTGCAGTACCAGAGAAGATGGCTTGCTGGAATAAGGTACAGTGGGGTGTGACTGCTCATAAGGTACACAGAAAGGATTAGAGGAATAGGATCCCAGTAAGGAAGGAGAAAGGATAGTACAAATCTGCTAAGTGCAAAGGAGCCCTAACCCAGGATCCCCCTGCCAGCAGCAGAACTGATGAATCGATAATTCACAGGAACACAATCTGCATTGCTGCTCAGACCTCGTCTGCTTGTCACTGTTTGAATTGGACATTTTGTTGCAGTAAAGAGAATTGGAGCACCCAGTCTGAAGTCAAGAGCCTCTTTAATTTACATGCCAATGGCCTTGAAGGGATTTCCTTTCCCCCCACAGAGAATCTGCTCCCTGGACATGAGTGTGTGCTAGCCAAGGGAAGGAGAGTGCGAAATCCTGGGATAGAGCTGTTCTGTGACCTGGCCCCTGCAGGACTTAGCTGCTGCTGTATAGTGAGGGGGGGGGGGAGGGGGTGTTACATGCATATGTGGCTACATGCTCATGGACTGACTTTATAAAATCACCTCTTAGACGTCTAGGTTCATGGATCTAATTGCTTGGTGATACGAAGTTCTATTATACAGTAGCAATTTTTACATACCAGCAGATGATATTTGATCAGAAATATTCTGACAAATGTTTCATTGTGCCGTTACCTGCTCCAAAGAAACTGACAGATTTTAGACTGTCAGCTTTGTATTCTTCAGATAATCCCAGTATTGATACTGCATTAAATGTCCTCTGTGGAACTTTCACTTTCAGCACCTGCTCCATAGCCTGATGGGCACCTGTTGTAAACTCAGTAAGAAAGATGGTCTGACCAAGAGAAAGGAATCATCTAATTTATCTTTGACATGCTTTGCCTTACCTTGTATCTGCTTTTTTTATTTATACAGTATTAGGGCTGGTCCAAGGGTTTCTGCTGCCCTAGGTAGAAACCCTGGCTATGTTGCCCCCCCCCTCCTCCCCGTGCCGAGCCGCACCACCCTGCTGTTGATTCCAGGGGGGGGGGGGCTTGGTAACAGGCCATGTGCTTCAGCACACATGGCCTGCCGCTTCTGTCTCCCCTCTGAAACAATTTCAGGGGGTCAGAAGCATCAGGCCCTGTGCACTGAAGCACATTCTTTATTCCATTTGATATACTGCCCTCACAATAGCATCTAGGTGGTTTACAATAAAATGCACTGTGGGAGAGGAAAAGAACACCATTATATTCCAGGACAACAAGAAGGAAGAACGAGGGGTACACATGGCCTGCCGCCCCAGCTGCCGGAATCTGCGGCAGCTGATCTGGTGGCATGACGCAGCACGGCTCAGCCCGGGGGGGGAGGATGGCAGGCCATGTGTGCTGAAGCACATGGCCTACCACCCACAGATGTGTGCCACCCTAGGCAGCTGCCTAGTGAACAGGACAGCCTTGAGTATTATCCTGCTGTTGTGGAGATTCTTGTACTATCTGCTGAAAACATGCATCTTCCATATAACATACTATATTTTGAGAACTCTCTGATTAATTGGAATACTAATGTACCTCAATACTGTCAGGGTAGGGTGCTATATTACCAAATCCAAACCAAAAAATGGTCAATTCCTCTATTTCCCTTATTTGGAGGCTTAAATATCCACACAAAATATTGGTTAACAGATCTATGTGCATGAAAGACGAGACATCCAATAGGCTCTAAACACTGTTTCAGTAATTCAAACATCATCTATGATTAACAATATCAAAGCTTCGCCCCTCTGCAAAGACCTGCTTTTCTGGATATAGGCATAGCCCTCTGGACATCTCTGAGTGAAGGTCACAGAGTCCCCCTCCTCTATCCAAGTTTCCATAACACAGACAGGAATCTATTCACTAAGCTGTCTTAGCTATTAATGCAGCAATTAACAAGTGCTAACAGTTAATGCGCAGTCTACAGCAGGAGGCAGTCTATCAAGTATAATCAATCAACAGGTAACAGGACAGAGCGGAGAATGGGTGGACAGAGTTACCGCACATTAGCTGTTAGTGTGGCGCATAGTGCAGCTAAAGCCACCTGAACAGCTGCAACTAACCGCACTGTATTATTTGCGAAGGGTTAATGCACGGCAAAGAGCTTCTTTCTGAGTTTACTGCCTGGCAGAATTCTGGGAATGCCTCATATGGTTAAAGCAGAGGATCTGTCATGACTGCGCATTAAGTTTGGCGATTGCTGTGCAATAACTGCAAAACTTTACTGCAACTTAGTATACAGGTCCCACAATGTCTGTTCTTTGATCTGTTATCTAGTTATTTAGCACTTAATATTTAAGCAAAACAGATCACATCTGCATTAATGTCTGCTGCTGTTCTTTTGTATTATTATTATTATCTCGGACTTTTTTTTTTTTGTATTTAACTTTTTATTATCAACAATTCCATCTCAAAGCCATATACATACATTATATCAGCACAACAACTAGACATGTATTAACTGTCCACTGTAGTAGCATACCCTCCCCCCATGGCCAATAATAGTAGAACATAGCACACCAACATATCACACCCTTTTATCTCATAACCAGTGGATTGCCCCATCCGCCTTACCCATACATACAGATGGTGCCACTGCCAACTTCAAACAGCGGAAGGAAAAAACATCCATCTCCCCACCATATGGAATTTTTTATATATAAGTAGGAGCCATCAGCTGCACATACCAGCGTCAATGGCAGCTACCCTCCCCAACCCCATTCGTCTCCCTCCCCCCTCCCCCCCACCATCCGGACCTGCCGCCTCCTGCCCCCCCCCCTCCCCCTGAACCCAACCCTCTCCCCCTGTCTCCTCCCCCCCTCCCCCCACACCCCTTCATTGCTACCCCTCTATTTCAGGGTATTGTTCCGTAGATACAGCAACACCTTATCCCATTGCTTCTCAAATCTATCTACCCGTTGCCTTCGTGCAGCAGTCAGTTTTTCCATTAAATACACCTGCCTGAGACGCTCCACACACTGCTCCACCTGCGGTGCTTCCCGCTGCCTCCAACAATAAGCCAGCTCACAACGGGCCGCACTCAGACATGCCATTACCTGCCTCTTATCCTGGGCCGGCCCTCCTTCGCTCCACCACCCCATCAAATAGCCACTAGGTTCAAGCGGCGTCTCCCGCCCAACCACCTCCCTAATTTATTTATTTATTTTATTTTATTTAGCTGCATTTATATCCCGCTTTTCACCGGGTCAAAGCGGTTGGGGGATACATTTAACACGAGGGGATATGAGACACATACACTAATACAGGGAACATGGGCAATGGAGGGTTAAGTGGCTTGCCCAAGACCACAAGGAACACCTGTGGGACTAGAAACCCCAGTCCTTCCGGCCCAAGATTGCTGTCCTCTAGTGGGATTTGAACCACCGACCTTCCGGCCTGTAGTACCTTGCCCCAACCACTAGGCCACTGCTCCCTCCCCCCAGTCCCGAATCGCCTCCCAGTAGTGCTGTATCCGCGGGCACGTCCACCATACATGGAAAAAAGTGCCCACTTCCCCGCACTCCCGCCAACACCTATTGGACACCCTGGGAAACATCCGATGCAGACGGACCGGTGTGTAGTACCACCGCATAACCACCTTGCACCAATTCTCCCGAATGGCTATCGACAATGGTAGTAACCTCATCTGGTCAAATATAGTCTTCCACTGCCCCTCCTCTAGCTCCATTCCCTTCCCACTCCCGCATATATCTATGCTTCCCCACCGGGGGCCCCTGGATGGCCTTATAAAGCGCCGAGGTTAACCCCGGGGAGGTCTTCTTCCCATACCAAACCACCTCCAGCGGGGTGTAATCCCACTCAAGGCCCTCTTTCCCTAATTTCTGCCTTAGGAAATGCACCACCTGCCCATAATAGAAGCGATCCCCCTCCCGCAGCCCATACGTCTCTTGCAATACCGCAAATGGTACCCACTCTCCCCCATCAATAAACTGGTAAAAGCACTTCAAGCCCCCTCTTGCCCACCTTCGGTACCCACCCCCTTCTCTCCCGGGGCGGAACTCCTCCGTATGACAAAGTTCCCTCATCAAGGAAAAGTGTGCCCCATTATCTTGAGACTTTAAGGTACAAAAAAAGGAACTTTACAGCCATCTAGGCAGCAAAAATATTCCAACTGAAAGTGAACATCTCAAGGAACATTAACGAATACATGCCTCAATTTTAATTTTCCATGTTTATAGAAAACAACCCTAACAACCCCCTAATCCCAACCCCCTCCCCAAATATACATAGTGCAATCTCCATGCTGGATCCCACGTCCAATACTCCTCTGTCCAAGGGCGCCGTATTTACGATGAAAGTGGTCCCACATTGTTTCAAAAGCTCCCAATTTATCGCAGTCAACCGTTCCATGTTATATATACTCCACGTCCATGACAACCACACAGAGAGCGGAAGGGGGACACCCACTTTCAATACTGAGTTAAGTTCAGTTTTGTCACATTCAGATAATGCGTAATCATAGCCTTCTGATCTTTTTGCACTGCAGGCACAGCCAGGTTTAGCAAAAAGGTTCCAGGGGATCTCCATACCAATCATACTCTTAACTCTATATGAATGACTCTCTGATAACATTTCATCTGCTGGCATTCCCACCATAGGTGGATCAATGTGCCTAACCTCACACTCGCCCTCCAGCATTGATCAGAGGTTCCCGAATCTATTTTGGCCAGCTGGCTGAGGTTGATACATTAACTTGTCATTGTTTTCCTGGACCCCAATCGACACAGAAATTTTGGGCAAAATCTTTTCTGTCCCCACTACTTCTCCATATATGTGCACTGCAGAACCCTTTCCCATTTCCCTCTATGGGTCATATAATCTGTCCCACCTTCCCGCAAATGCTGATACAGTATTGAAATTAATCGTTTACTGGAGTGGAGACCCTCACACAAGTCCTCTAGAGAGGTGGTATCCCAGGGGTCCTGATGCCGCATTTCTCGCTTCCCCACTCAAGATACTAGCTGCAGATAAGCAAAGTGGTGAATCACAGGCAGGTTAAATTCCTCCCATAAAGCCTCAAATGGCCAAAGCTCTGCATCTTCAAACAACTGCCCCACCTGATAAAGCCCCTTCCCCTCCCACATCCGATAGATGGGAGAATTCAACCCAGGAAGAAACAATTGAATGATGAAGGACGTTAAAGGCAACAACCTTTTTCGCAAACCAAAGTGCTTATCCCAACATTTCAGAGTAAAGTCTATATACGGGTTTGAATAAGCCTCAGATCACCAGGCACTGCTTAGTATCCAGAGCAACTTTTTCAAATTAATTCCCCCCCCCAAAAAAAACACACACACACACACAATTCCTGCTCAATCTGTATTAAAATGTTTTGGCCACCAAAGTTTGCCCACCCCAATGCTACATGTGCTTGGGACACCACATGGTACCACCTCAAATTGGGAACTCCCATACTTCGCCTCAGTCTATCTCTATACAAAACCCTGCGGTTTATATGAGGTCTCTTCCCCCTCCATACAAAAGCCAGCAACCTGTCCTGCAGTTCCCAAAAAACCCTTTCCGGTAGCAGGATGGGTAACATCTGGAAGGCATAAAGCAAACGAGGCGACACATTCATGCACACCACCGCCATTCTCCCAAACCATGGCAAAGTCAACCGTGACCACCCCACCAAGTGTCTCTTAATTTACACAATAAAATCTGGAGAATTTGCCCAATATAACCCTAAAGAGGAAGCTGTCAGATTAACCCCCAGGTATTGCATATGACTATGTGCCCAATGAAACCCATGCCACTTCTACTACTACTGAGCATTTGTATAGTGCTACAAGTCATACGCAGCGCTGCACAGACATGTAAGCGACAGTCCCTACTCATCAGAGCTTACAATCTAGCCAAGACAGACAACACAGAAGGTGCAGACAGGAATAAAACAAGAGGGAGTGGTAAAGAAACAAAGAGATCAGATGAGTCAAGAACCAAAAGCAGCAGCAAAGAGGTGAGTTTTCAGCCTGGATTTCAAAAGGGTCAGAAAAGGTGCCTGGTGTACAGACACAAGTAGTTTGTTCCAGGCGTAAGGTGCAGCAAGGTGAAAGAAGCAAAGTCTGGAGTTAGCAATAGAAGAAAAGGGCACAGATAGAAGCAGTTTGCTAGAAGAGTGGAGTTCCCAAGGGGGGGGGGGGTGTAATGAGAGATAAGAGAAGAAAGGTAGTGAGGAGCTGCAGAGTGAATGCACTTATAGGTCAGCAGGAGAAGTTTGAACTGGATGCAGAAACAGGTAAGGAGCCAATGAAGTGTCTTGAGAAGAGGAGTAATATGGGCATGACGAGGCAGGTGGAAGATTAGCCGCGCAGCAGAGTGTTGAACAGATTGAAGGGGGGAGAGAAGATTCAAAGGGAGACCAGCAAGGAGTAGATTGCAGTAGTAAAGACGGGAGGTGATTAAGGAGTGGATAAGCGTCTTAGTAGTGTGTTCAGAAAGGAATGGATGGATTTTGTTGATGTTATAGAGAAAGAAATGGCAGGTCTTAGCTATCAGATGGATGTGTGTGGAGAAGGAGAGAGAGGAGTCAAAGACAACCCCAAGGTTGCAAGCTGAGGAAACAGGAATGAGTAGAGAGTTTTCCACAGAGACTGAAAAGGAAGGAAGAGGAGAAGAGGTTTTAGGGGGAAGGATGAGAAGCTCAGTTTTGGCCAAGTTCAATTTCAAGCGGCGGTGAGACATCCAAGCAGCTATGTCAGAAAGGCAGGCAGAGATCCGGGTCTGGATTGCTGGGGAGATTTCAGGCGTGGAGAGGTAGATATGGGAGTCATCGGCATAAAGATGGTACTGAAAGCTATGAGAAGAGATGAGGGCACTGATCACCTGCCACCGTTGTAAGGGCATAGAGATATTCAAAGCTGTGATTTTACTGACATTTATTTTACAGGTCAGCATTGCTGCACATCTCTCCATCTGCTCCAGAAAACAAGGCAATGATTCAGTCAGTTTGGTAAGGGTTAGAAGCATATCATCTGTAAAAAGCACAAGTTTGTCATCTGTCCCTTCTACCCCTACTCCCCCTTATCCCTACATCAGACCTGATCACTTGGGAAAATGGCTCCATCCCCAGAGTGAACAAAAGTGGCAACAGAGGGGCAACTCTGCTGAGTTCCCTGCCGCAGCAGAAAAAAGGGGGAGCAGTTATTGTTAACTTTCACTTGCGCTCAAGGATCATCTTAAAGCAACTGTACCCAGTTGTGAAATTTGAAACCCAACCCCACCTTTTCTAAAACTACATACATACACCCCTAGTGGACTCGATCAAATGCTTTCTTGGCATGAACCCCTAAAAAAGGGGCTGATTGGGACACTTTTCCTACTTACCAGCTGAATTTGCCTCTTATCATTGGTTCTCTATGCCTTTGTGGTCATTTACATCTATGCTGATGTCGTTGGAGAGGGCTTTAAGAGCAAGCCTGGCTGCAGGATGCAGCCATGGGTGTATGCCCCTAAGAGGCATGCCCAAAGGGGCAGGTGGTGCCCCTTTGGAGCCACTTCGGAGCACGTGAGAAGTTTGAGTTAGATATTGTGTTCCTATGGGGAAACAGAAAGAAGTGGACATTTCCAAATTCTATGGGTAAAGCAGTAAAGGTGGTTTGCCTGATGGACTCTCATGTAAAGGTTTTGCTTCCTGTTTCTGTGGGGGAATCACCGCAACAGGATGCTGTTTCTCCATCAGTGAGTACTTTGTCATCTTCTCCTTTTGATCAGGGCGTTGTAACCCTGCCCAGTCAGAGTGTTCAGCTTGTTGGAGGGGATGCTACTCTGGTTGGGGTGAGATGTGCCTCTTTTGATTTGCAGTCCACTCCAGACTCTTCAGTATTCAGGGATGATCTCCTGTGGAGACTGACCCATCTGTTAACTATTCCGATTTATTCTATTGTGACTTTACCAGATAAACCTGTTCTCCCCAAAGAAGTTTCTTTGCAAGATATTTGGGAAGTTGTTACCTGTACAGAACTATCCCTTCAGTCTTTTTTAATTAAGGTTCCTGATTTTTCAAAAGAGGTGGTTGTGAAGCTTGCCGATAATTATACTCAATTGGGTATCGTTGATCAGAGTTTCCAGCATTCTGATTCTTTGATGGGTGCTCTGCAGGCTTCACTTTCCTCCTCTGCTCGGGACTGTTTACTATTGCAACATCAGTTTGAAGCTTTGGAAAATGTTTCTTGTTGTAAAAATTTACGTTTTTAAATATCCCGCACATCCACTTCTTCTCACCGTCAATACTTTTTGTTAAATATCTGAAGGAGATCTTACAGTATCCTGAGGCTGATACTGTTCAGTTCTCCAAAATGTATTATATTTCTCCAGGGATTAAGGCTTCGATGAGGGGTGGTGATGGGTCTGGGGGAGCTCTTTTCCATTTTGCCTATTGATAATCTTGATCATTCAGCATTTCTAGAGTCTTCCAAAGATGAGATTCCTGGATGGGCCACATTGGTGGTCTTGTTTTTGGTTGAGGTTGATAAAGACTGTATATTGCATTTATACTGCAATAAAATACATGAAAAGTTCTGTGGTCAGGTGATACAGGTTTTTCCAGATGTTGCCAGATCTACACAGAAATGGAGGAAGGCATTTTTAGGGCTCAGACCTAGTTTTGGCCCTTGGTGCCTTTTTTGTGTCAAAATTTCCTAGTAAATGCTTGATAGTATATTAGAGCAGCAGATATGTTTTTCTTGAAATAGATCAATTGGAGACCTTTCTTCAGGGGAATGAGTGAGTTATGATTATTCTTTTGTAATTAATTAGCATTCTGACATAGTACACTGGGTTCTAGTTTATTTTACAGGGACCAATATGTTTTTCTTTGTATCTTGTATATTAGCGCCCTCCTTTTGTGGGCTGTATTGTATAGTTTCTATACATTTCTTTGTATATATTTAGAATTGCAAATAAAAATAAAATATTTTTTAAAAAAAGGGTCTGATTGCTACCGCGTTGTGGGGCTGCTTTGCTGCCTCAGGAACTGGAGGCCTGGAACGTATTAAAGGAATCATAAAGTCAGAGGACTATCAAGGAATTTTGGATGAAATGTGCTGCCTAGTATTAGAAAGCTAGGTCTGGGTAGAAGATCATGGGTCCTCCATCAGGACAATGACCCAAAACATACATCCAAAAGAACAAAAGAAAGGTTAAAAAGGAAAAAATGGACTGTTTTAAAATGCCAGCAATGAGTCCTGATCTCAGTCCAATAAAGAACCTTTGGAAAGAACTGAAATCTGCCATTGGTAAAAGGAATCCTGGAAACATTCATGAGCTGGAACAAATCGCAGTGGAAGAGTGGGAGAAACTACCAGCAGACAGATGTATGAAACTTATTGATGGCTACAAGAATCATTTGGAGGCTGTCATCACTGCCAAGAGTTGTGCAACCAAATATAAGTGAAAAGTGCCATTAATCCTGTCCAGGTCCTATTTCGTTTTGTTTTTTTCTCAGAAATTACTACATCTGAGTTGCACAGACATCTTTTTTTTGTTTTGTTTTGTATGCCTTTGAACACACTGGTAAAATATTATGATGACATGCAGTTGGAATATTTCCAATTATTTCTCAAGATATTGTACACAACATACTTAAAATGAAAGGGTGCCAATAATGTTGACCAGAAAGTATATACAATAAAAGAATGCCATCCAATATACCTCTATATGAGATTTCCCTTGCTACAAAATTTCCTTAAAATATCCATTTATGATGTAAGGATCATCTTTATAAAACAATTCTTAAAGTCAGTTTCTACAACAGCAAAAATATAGTTTCACAATCTTTTTATAAAGATGATTTCTTCAAATCTTTCAAATTCCTGCTATTATTCCTACCTAGATCCTGGAACTAGATGCTCTTGTTTGGCCCAAAATCGGTCTGTGTCAGCTGCCAATGCTGCTGCTGCGGCTTCTCTATAGGCAGCAACGTTGCTGCCTCACTGCTGCTTGTTAAATGGTCGAGGGATTGTAACACATTATAGCAAGGCCTTACAAAGGGCTGTGTGAGTGGTGCAGCCGTACAGGGACCAGATATGTAAGGGGCACCGATGTCATCACTGATGTCATCACTGGGGCTTCTGGGAAGTTCAAAAAGAGCAAGTTCCTACACAGGGCTGAATGGGAGGTGATGCCAGGTTCATAAATCATACAGGGTACATGTCTAGCTTGGTACGATCCTTCATTACAGTTCCTTCAGCCAACACTGAAGATGAGCATCACTGCCTCTTCTGAGGCACAGCCTTATGACATCATTGCCCTTTCAATGTGCTGGCTGGCGGCACTGCTGATGCCTCTCCGATGAGGAAAATCTGCTGGCACTGCTGATTCTGTGCCCTTCGCTCAGGTCCTGACGCTGCAGCCCTCCATGTGCTCCAACCTGAGATCCAGGGGCCAAGTCAAATTTTCTAGTTGTCATAGTGATCTGGCGCCTGGGGTTTGTCAAGCTCTGCTCTAGGATCTTTCACAGCTGCCTCTTGATCAGTTTTGTGTTTTTTTAATAATTTATGAATTTTAAACAATATAATCCAGAAACAAATCTGAATACGAATTACAGAATAACTCTCAAACTGAAATACTTATGATAATACAGCAACAATATTCATTGGTTTAGTCCACAAAATCGAACACCACAACAAGGACCCAATAGAAGTAATAAAAAACACAGTTATAGGGAACACCACTATAACCTAGATAATAAAGAAATCATAAGAGCATAGATGACACATATGGCAGTCGGTACAGGACTCAAACCCGCCCTTCAATTTCCCTACTCTGAGGAAATTGTACAAGTTGCTGGGGCTCAAAAAAAAGACATCGCTTAAACTGATATATCACAACACATTTACATGGATATTTTAATCTAAATTGTGCACTCAGAGCAGTGATTCTCTGACGCAAGGTCAGAGATTCTCTCCTCCTTTTCTGGATATCTCTAGCTACATCAGGAAAAATAGCAATTTTTGATCCCAAAAACTGAGATTCAGGCATTTTTTGGAAATATAACCTAAGAACAGAATTCTGGTCAGATTCAAATGCAAAGCACACCAACAGAGTGGCACGGCTAGTCACCAGTTCCAGGGAACTTTCCAAAAACTCCGACAAGTCCAACTGGGGAGGACCAGCTGCACCACCAGAGTCTGACTCTATGTCCGCCGCAACAGAAGATATAACCACATACTGAGCTCTCACAATAGGAGGCAATGATTCAGCAGGCATCCACAGGTTCCAGCAATGGAGATCGAGGGAAGGAGTGGTCTAGTGGTTAGGACAAGGTACTTCAGGCCAGAGGGCCGGGGGTTCAAGTCCCACCTGGGGACAGCAATCTCAGGCCAGAGGGACTGGGATTTCTAGTCCTATAGGCACTCCTTGTGGTCTTGGGCAAGCCACTTAACCCTCCATTGCCCATGTTCCCTGTAAGTCTTAGTGTATGTGTCTCATATCCCCTCGTGTTAAATGTATCCCCTAATTGACCGCTTTGACCCGGTGAAAAGCAGGATATAAATACAGCTAAATAAATAAACCTCAGATTGTTTCGATGCAGTTCATTATCCAAAAATTCCATTCACCTTGCTTGGATTAAATGCTCCCTGGAATGCACACCTCCAAGGGTATGCAGCTCTTCCACCCTGGTTTCCAGCTGGGTCACTCGCGAGGCGTGCCCTGCTAACTCGGACTCCACCGTAGAACACTGGACTTTTACTGATGCCAATTCTTGAGAAAAACACCCACAATAGGAAGAAGGGACCGTTGAAGAGTAGATATTGTTTCCCATAAGCTATCCAAAGTCACAAGCGCAAGTTTTTCCAACGTTCCAAAGGGCCGGACAGCCAAGGTGTTAGGGGCACTGCTCACCAGTTGCTGCTCACCTAAACTGCCCCCAGGGGAAAGAACACTTGGTCTACCCCCCACAGCAGTAACCACCAACTGCGTCTTCAAGGGAGAGCCCTCCACAGCGCCGGTGACCTTCCGACCCGGAGATACTACCGCAGCTGCCCCTCCTCGAAGCGGCTTCCGGGCTGCAGTGGAGATGCTTGAATGGGGTTCAAATCCACCCCATCGCTCAGGTCTGTGAATCCGCCGAGGCCATACAAGATGCCGGGGGGGAGACAAAAGCTGGTAATCGAAGACTGCACCAGACTGCCCACAGGAAAAGAAGTACCGTAGGGCTTAAGGGTATGTTGTTTCCGCTTCTTCCCCATCAAGACAAACAGTGCAGGGAACCGGCTCAGCACAACCCCACTCAGCATTCTACTCCGTTGCCATCTTGGGTCCCGCCTCTCTTGAACAGTTTTGTTCAGATTTTGGTAGTATTCAATCATGTCCCATCACTGCTTCCACTAAGCACCTACTACCAAGCCAGTCCCCACCCTATGAGGCCAGTTCCCCCTCACTCTCCTTCCTCCCAGTTGGTCATTCCTCCTCTATCTTCTCCTGATGCAAGCTGCTAGTACTGCCCTGGAACAGCTGTTCTTTTTCTATGCCGCTGGGCAACTCTCAGTAATGTGAGCCTTACTCTGCACAAATGCCCACATTGTCCTCACACTCTCATGGGAACAGAGCAGGAGTTTGGACACTGTGCAGCTCAAACTCACTGACCACCACACACAGTGCTGATCGTGAATAGCTGTACCAGGAGCGGAGCCAGGAGCACCATGAATACTTGGGGTGAGCACAGGCAACCAGGTTGAAAAATAGTGTCCTATAAGGTACATTCTAACACAGTGGAATGCAGGATAAAGGAAGTCAGGGCTTGCAAATTCCTGCTGGAATTCTGCAAACAAAATTAAAACTTCTTTGTCAAAAGGTCTAAATTATGCAACATTTGGTATGCTTTGTATGCCAAAATAACAAAGCGTATTGTTTTTGAGTTCTGCTTAATTTCAAATACAATACAGAAAAAGAATATCACAAAAAGTGCAAAACGTTTAATGATTGTGTGCATAATTCCAGCAGAAATAATATACACTCCGTTTTAATGTACAGCTTGATTTCATAATATGATATTTTGGAAAATGAAAAATGTCCCCTTCTTTAATTAACTCATAGCAAATATCATAACAGTAAAAGAAATATATTATAAGTCTGTGTTTCTTTTATAGTTGAAACTGGTGAAGGTCTGGAATGTGAGTAGTTCTCTTATGGAAAAGGAATTTAGTGAAGCTCAATATGTCATTTTAATTGAAGCACCAGGGAGACTCAGTCCATTAAGAGTCCCTCACTTAAGGCTAAAACTTTGTTTTGTATTTCTATGAAATATGGGCAAGTCTGGTACCATAAATGTCAAAGGATTAAACTTGCCCTTTAAAAAGCACACGGCGTTCAGAGAATTGTCAAGTTTCAAATCAATACTGCATTCATCCTGGACACATATCTCAGAATGCAAAAGAATAGAGACATAAGGGGTTCTAAAAATGTTTTTTTGGCTCTGGTTTCTAAAGATCAAAAGAAAGCATGAGCCACTGTTCTGATAACTAAACTGAGCAAAAGAGCTGGCCTCAGAGCCAATGCAAGGTATTGGGCACCCGAGGCAACAGTTCAGCCTTTACAGCTCCCCTGCTCCTGGTTGCTGCCTGGCTCTCTGCCACTCCTGGCCTCCTTCCTCTACCTGTTCTGCCCCTGGCTTCTCTTGCACACCTTCCACTCTCCACTTATGACCCTTTCACACTTCAGCACACTTTCAACACACAAAAAAGATCACCACCAACCAAAACAGACAGAAAGTAAGTTATACCACTGCACATGTTCAACTCCCTCTTTCGCCGTTATTCACATCTATAGGAACATAGAAAATGACGGCAGATAAGGACTGTGCAGCCTGTCCAACCTTTCCATCCATAAGACCTACTAAGTTCTACAATTCCTTCCTCTCCCTCAGAGACCCTCTGCACTTATCCCATGCTTTCTTGAATTCAGATACATTTCTCATCACCACTTCCATGGGAGGCCATCAGTTTACTCCCACGTCTATCTCCTTTCATCTTCATCCTTTTATCCCCTCGTTCCAAAGCATCTTTCGACAGGAAAAGGGCCACCTCTTGTGCATTTATACCATGGAGATATTTCAACATCTCTTTTTTATTAAATTTTCAAAATATCATTACAAGCTAAATCACTTGCAACAGAAAAGAGGGACACTTCTAGAAACAAAATACAGTAAGAAAATAAATGGATATAATTCAAAAAAGCAAACCGCTCCACTAGCCCACAATATAGGGATCCAAGAAAGAAAACTAAATTAAACTAAGCAGGGAAAACATACAAACATCAACAGCCAGATACAACAATACTCAGCCAAGGAGATCCGCTCATTCGCCCCCCCCCCCCCCACACAGGGCCCTTAGAATTCAAAAAGGAAATCAATTGAGAAGGATAAAGAAAAACAAAGGAGTTACCTTGCAATTTCACCAGTCCCAGAAACTCTTTCCTGTGACAGCAGGTTTCCCTAGCGAGGTCAGGAAAAATCCGAACAAGACACCCCTTAAACTTCTAGTTTCTTTTCCTAAAAAACAACCTTAAAAGCCATTCTCAGTCAGAAACTAAAGCAAAAGTTACTAAACAGGTTGCAGGCCTGACACTGGAGGCATCTGATGTTTGTAACAGCTCTGAAACATTTAACACATCAAACTGCCCAAGTCCAGTAGCCTCAGCATTAGCCGAGGACCTCTGGCCCTTTGGAAGGTAATACATTTTTACTATAGGAGGACATGAGTCCGCAGGAACTCCCAAAATTTCTACCAAATATTGTTTAAACATTTCCCTAGTTGAAATAACAGAGGAGCAAGGAAAATTAACCAAATGAAGGTTAGCAAGCTTAGTATAATTGTCTAACTGCTCCAACGTAGTTTTCAAATGATTAGAGTCTTTAATAAACATATCGGACAAAGTCTCCAAATGCTGAGTCCTTACAGTTACATCTTCCACCCTATTTTTTATCAAACCCAAATCCTGCACCGATTGTGCCAAACCTTCAGTATTAGAAGTAACTTGTCCTTGAATCCCAACTATCTGATTCTTAAGAACCTCTCCAAGTTGATTAATGGCTAACCAGATAGCCTCCAGGCTGAATTGATCAGGACACTGTAAAGGAAAAGATACTTCAGCCTCATGCTGCACGATTGGCTTCACTGCACTGGTCTGCGGGTCCAAGGGGGACTTCCTGACGCCATCTCCAAATGCCACAGCACAGTCTCCGTTCTCGGAAGCCAGCCCAGACTGTTGATCCTACAGACGAACACCACTGTCT
The DNA here is from genome assembly GCA_033557465.1 of Ichthyophis bannanicus. Taxonomy (NCBI): domain Eukaryota; kingdom Metazoa; phylum Chordata; class Amphibia; order Gymnophiona; family Ichthyophiidae; genus Ichthyophis; species Ichthyophis bannanicus. Next base: position 1,087,730,924 of record CM066032.1, on the reverse strand, counting down.
GCTATGCTCCGTGAAGGCAACCCCAGCAAGGACACAGGAACCCCCAACACCGGAGAATCCAGCATCTCCGCACCTCCATGAGCCAAATCCGGGCACAACTGTTTCAGAGACTGCTGTGCTTCTGGGGGCGTGAGGTCACTGCTCAAGAGGGACACCGAGCTACCGAGCCCCATGCATCCTCCAGCCGAGCTTCCGTCCCCCATTACTGGCTGCAGCTCCTGGCGTCAAACAAAGGAATCCAAAGGACCAGAAACCGGAGTCGAGGTCAGTGCGGCGGCCTGGGGTAGCACACCGAGCTTCTCCTTCCTCTTATGACCCATCAAGAACAGAGCACCGAGCCTAGATGCTGACAGTTGCCGTCTTGGATCCCGGTATTTAAATGTCTTGATCATATTTCTCCTCTCCCATCTTTCCTCTAAAGTATACATATTGAGATTTTTAAATATTTCTCCATATGCCTTATGCAGAGTTGCCAAAATACTCAGTTCTAGAAGTGAGATTTTTTTTGCCAGCTTTGGTTTTAAAGTTGAATTTGTAGTCCTTGATTTTACCCATTGGAATCAGTGCTGCAGGTCCCATAATTAGGTCTGTACCACAGACTGTGTGAGCGGTGTGGCCACACAGGGTACAAGTAGTACCAACACAGAGGATCTCTAAAGGTAAAAAGTGGACTGTTGTAGTTGTTGATATGGAAGGACAGACTAGATAGGCCATGTGGTCTTTTTCTATCATCATGTTTCAATGTTTCTATGTTTCTAAGTACAGAAAGGGTGCTGATATCATCACTGGGTTTCCAAATAGCTCAAAATGAACGAGCTCCTGGATGTGTGGGGGGCATCAGATTCATTAGCCGCACATTTCTAGCTTGGTACGGTCCCGCCTATAATGCATCAGAATAAGATTGTTGGAAATCCAGGATTGGCCCAAGGGGTTTGGATACATTTTATGCTGATGATATTCAACTTTGTCCCCTTGGGTGCAGATCAAGCCTCTGGAATTCCCAGATTGGTGTCTTGTTTGGATATGATTAAGCAATGGATAGTACAAAATAAGATGCAGATTAATCCTTCAAAAACTGAGGTATTGTGGATTTATTGTAACAACTACACCAAAGATTTTTTGGTAAGGAGTAGAGCTTCAGATTAACATAAGAACATAAGATATGCCATACTGCGTCAGACCAAGGTCCATCAAGCCAGTATCCTGTTTCCAACAGTGGCCAATCTAGGTCATAAGTACCTAGCAGTTTGCCCAAAAGACACAGGTTCCACAATGCTTGTATTGGGTCAAGCACTGATAATGATTTTAATAATGGTTTATGGACTTTTCCTCCAGGAACTTGTCCAAACCTTTTTTTAAACCCAGCTACACTAACAGCTTTTACTACATCCTCCGGTAACAAAATATTTTCTCTTATTAGTCTTAAATAGGTTACCCTGTAGCTTCATTGCATGCCCCCTAGTCTTTCTATATTCTGATGACGTAAACAATTGATCTATGTTTACCTATTCCACTCCATTCATTAATTTATAGACCTCTATCATATCTCCCTTCAGCCATCTCTTTTCCAGGTTGAAGAGCCCTAATCTTTTCAGCCTCTCTTCATAGGGGTTCTTTCAACATCTTTGGATGTATACCATTTGGTCCAGGTGATTTGCTACTCTTCAATTTATCAAATACTTGCAATACATCTTCTCGGTGTATCAATATTTCTTTCAGTTCTTCTGCAGTATCACCTTTAAATACCACTTCAGTCATGGGTAACATCCCTACATCTTCCTCAGTAAAGACCAAAGCAAAGAATTCATTCAATCTCTCCGCTATGGTCTTGTCCCCTCTTAGTGCTCCTTTTACCCTTCTATCATCTAGAAACATAGAAATATGACGACAGAAAAAGACCACATGGCCTATCTAGTCTGTCCTGCCATATCAACAACTACAACAGTCCCCTTTTTACCTTTAGAGATCCTCTGTGTTTGTCCCATGCTTTTTTTGAATTCAGTTACTGTCCTCATCTCTACCACCTCCACTGGGAGACCATTCCATGGATCCACTACTTTTTCCATAAAGAAATATTTCCGCATATCACTCCTGAATCTATTTCCCTTCACCCTTATCCCATGTCCCCTCATAGCAATTGAAAGAGGTTCTCTCCCTGAACATTTATGCCACGGAGGTATTTAAACATCTCAATCATATCAACTCTATCCCACCTTTCCTCTAAGGTGTACATATTAAGATCCTTAAGTCTGTCCTCATATGCTTTATAATGAAGACCACTAATCATTTTAGTAGCCACCCTTTGCACCGACTCCATCCTGTTCACATCCTTTTGAAGGTTCGGTCTCCAGAACTGCACACTATACTCCAAATGAGGTCGCACCAAAGACTTATACAGAGGCATTATCACCTCCTTTTTTCTGCTAGCCATTCCTCTCCGAATGCACCCAAGCATCCTTCTAGCTTTTGCCGTTGCCTTTTCTACCTGTTTAGCTACTTTAAGATCATCAGACACAACCACGCCTAGGTCCCGCTCTTCTTTAGTGGACAAAAGTACTTCATCCCTTATACTATATTGCTCCCTTGGATTGCTGCAGCAGAAATGCATGACCTTACATTTTTTAACATTAAATCCCAGCTGCCAAATTCTAGACCATTCTTCAAGCTTAGCTAGATCCCTCCTCATGTTATCTACACCTTCCTGGGTGTCTACTCTATTGCAGATTTTGGTATCATCCGCAAAGAGGCAAACCTAATGGTCCAACTGACTCTCACAGGTTTTTTGCTACGAATGTACTTGAAAAAGTCTTTATTATGTGTTTTTTGCTTCCACAGCAAGCTTCTTCTCAAATTCTGTCTTTGCCTGCCTTATCAGTGCCTTGCATTTAACGTGCTAGTGCTTCTGCAGTTTCCAGTTTTCGTCATTTGGCTCTTTTTCCCATTTCCTGAAAGATGCTTTTTTGGCAACAGCAACCTCTCTGACCTCACCTTTAAAACATGCTGGCAGTTTTTTTGGACTTCCTTCCATTTTTCTTAAAGCATGGAATATAGCTGGTCTGGGTTTCCAAGATAGTATTTTTAAACACCACCCAAGCTTGATGTAAGTCTTTAACCGTTGTAACTGCTCCTTTTAGGGTTTTTTTAAAAACTATTTTCCTCATTTTATCATAGTCTCCCTTTCGAAAGTTAAAAGGTAGTACTGTGGATTTCCTTACCATCCCTCCTCCATTAAGTACATCAAATTTGCAAAAAACCTGTGAGAAAGTCAGTTGGATCATTAGATGATAAAGGGGTAAAAGGGGCATTAAGAGGGGATAAGGCTATAGTGGAGAGACTGAATGAATTCTTTGCTTTGGTCTTTACTGAGGAAGATGTAGGGATGTTACCCATGACTGAAGTGGTATTTAAAAGTGATACTGCGGAAGAATTGAAAGAAATATCGATACACCGGGAAGATGTATTACAACTATTTGATAAAATGAACAGTAGCAAATCAGCTGGACCAGATGGTATACATCAAAGGGTGTTGAAAGAACTGAAATATGAGATTGCAGACCTGCTATTAGTAATCTGTGAACTATCATTAAAATAATCTGTAATACCTGAAGATTGGAGGATCGCCAATGTAATGCCAATTTTTAAAAAGGGTTCCAGGGGTGATCCAGGAAACTACAGACCAGTGAGCCTGATATCAGTACTGGGAAAAATGGTAGAATCCATAATAAAGAACAAAATTACTCATGGCTTAATGGGAGACAGCCAACATGGCTTTAGACAAGGACAATCTTGTCTTACTAATCTGATTTATGTTTTTTGAAGGTGTGAATAAACAGGTAAACAAAGGTGAGTTGGTTGATATAGTGTATCTGGACTTTCAGAAAGCCTTTAACAAGGTCCCTCATCAGAGACTTTTGGCAAAACTAAAGGGTCATGGGATAGGAGGCAGTGTACTATTGTGAATCAGGAACTGGTTAAAAGATAGAAAGCAGAGGTTAGGGCTAAATGGCCAATTTTCCCAATGGAAAAAAGGTGACTAGTGGAGTACCCCAGGGATCTGTGCTGGGTCCGCTGCTTTTTGACATATTCATAATTGACCTGGAAAAGGGAATAACGAGTGAGGTTATCAAATTTGCAGATGACACAAAACTATTTAAAGTTGTTAAATCCGAAGAGGATTGTGGAAAATTGAAAGATCTTGATAAATTGGAAGACTGGGCATCCAAATGGCAGATGAAATTTAATGTGGACAAGTGCAAAGTTATGCACCTAGGAAAGAACAACCCAAACTATGGTTACACAATGCAAGGTTCCACATTGGGAACCACCACCCAGGAAAAAGATTTAGGCATCTTCGTGGATAACATGTTAAAACCCTCCGCCCAGTGTGCAGCAGTGGCCAAGAGAGCAAATAGAATGCTAGGTATCATAAGGAAAGGAATGGAAAATAAAACAAAAGATATTATAATGCCTCTGTATCGTTCCATGATGCGACCGCACCTTGAATATTGTGTGCAATTTTGGTCGCCGTATCTTAAAAAGGATATAGCATTATTAGAAAAGGTACAGAGAAGAGCCACCAAAATGGTAAAGGGGATGGAAGGATACTCCTATGAAGAGAGGCTAAAAAGGTTAGGGCTCTTCAACCTGGAAAAGAGATGGCTGAGGGGAGATACGATAGAAGTCTATAAATTAATGAATGGAGCGGAATGGGTAAACATAGATCGATTGTTTACGTCATCAGAATATAAAAAGATTAGGGGACATGCAATGAAGCTACAGGGTAACCTATTTAAGACTAATAAGAGAAAATCTTTTTCTCTCAACGTGTAGTCAAACTCTGGAATTTGTTATCGGAGGATGTAGTAAAAGCTGTTAGTGTAGCTGGTTTTAAAACATGTTTAGACAGGTTCCTGGAGGAAAGGTCCATAAACCATTATTAAGAGGGATCCAGGATATCGCTGCTTGACTCAATACAAGCATTGAGGAACCTGTGTCTTTTGGGGAGACTGCTAGGTACTTATGACCTAGTTGGCCTCTGTTGGAAACAGGATACTGGGCTTGATGGACCTTGGTCTGACCCAGTATGGCATATCTTATGTACTTATTTTTTTATCATGTTTTTCCTTATTTAAATTTACTTCATGGGTTATCGATTGAGGCGCATTGTATCTTTAAAATGCTTTTGGCTTTTAAATATTTTCATGGTCCAACTTATGATGTTCTTAAATTGCAAAAGTATATCCCAGTCCGTACTTTGACGTCTCAGTCAGATTGCTAGTGGTTCCCTCTTGCAAACATGTTCATCTTGAACATGCACATCATAAATTCTGAGGACTATCGATGCTTATTTATGCTCTCTGTCATTATTGTGGAATGGAATAGCAAAATTTTTATCATTCTATGGACAATCTGTTACATTTCGGAAGGCAATGAAAACATACCTTTTTCTTGAGACATGATGGACATTGTAGGATTTTGGAAATCAATTGCTCTGTTTTTTTTCTTTTTTATAATTTTATGAAGAATATTTATTATGTCTTATGATGAGGTTTTGTCGGTCTGTGTTATGTTATTTGTTATTATTATGTATGTAATTTGTAACCTGCCCTGAACAGTTTGAGAGGACAGGATAAAAATCAAATAAATAAGCAGAGTTTATTTGATTTTTTTATTTATGATGAAGACTGTTCTGCCGACCCCACAATTGTGTGTGCATGTTTTCATTGTATTATGTATTGTTGCCAGTAGTTGTAAGTTAGGGCAAATAGCTTCATGCCTGTTTGTAATCCTTGCTCTTATAGGTTTAACAGTGCATGTGACTCACTCCCTCCAATCTCCTTAATACCTGCCTGGCTTCATGCCTTACTACAAGGATGTAATCTGTAATCTCATTGGGCTATTCAAGCTTCCTCTTCCTTTTGGGTAATTTCCCCTACACCCTTCCCTTCAGTGCAGACTCTCTACTTTGTGGAAGGGAGCAAAGTTCTACAGCCCTCTCCTTTTTATTTCTTCTCCAGGGATTTGCATCACCCTTTTACTGTGCACATACTCATATCCATCTATATTTTATATGTCCCATTTCACCATTTTCTCAACATTTCAACCTGCTCCAGTTTGTATCCATTCAGTCTTCGTAATCCATGTTCACCCATAGTTCAGACAGATCCAGTATGCTGCATGTCTAACCAGGAGTGTAGAACCTCTTGATTCAACTTTTACAGTCCTTCAATTTTATTTGCTACAAAAAGCAATTGGATTGTAAGAGACTGGATCTTTTTCTTTGGATGTGAATTGGTTTAACTGCCTGTGTAAATGTAATATCAGGAAACACAGCATGAATACAGGAAAAGACCACTGACTATTTTAGTAGCCACCCTCTGGACCGACTTCATCCTGTTTATGAGGTCTCACTAGAGAATTATACAAAGGCACTACCACTTTTTTTCCTGCTGGTCATTAATCTCCCTATACACCCTTTCCTACCTGTCTGGCCATTTTAAGATCTTCCAATATGATCACTCCCAGGTCCCAATCTTTCATGTACTGAAGTATTCACCCTCTGCACTGTACCGCTCCCTTCAGATTTTTGCAGCCCAAATGCATGATCTTGCCTTTTTTTTAGCATTAAATCTTAGCTGACAAATTCTCAAGCATTTTTCAAGCTTTTATAGATCTCTCTTCATGTTATTCACACCTTCCAGGGTGTCTACCCTGTTGCAGATTTTGTTATCATCCACAAACTACAATATACCATCTACGCAGATGACATCATGATATACACCCCTAACACTGACAGCCCAGACTACTCCAACATAGCCAATTGTCTTCAACAAATGACAAGCTGGCTACTAGAAAACAACTTGTCCATAAACTACAACAAAATTGAAGCGCTACTCATCACCAGAAACTCCGCCTTCACCCCCACACCCACCATTCAGCTGAACGACATCACAATACCAATAAAGCCCAAAGTAAAGTACCTCGGAGTGACTCTCAACAAAGACCTGAACCTACAGTCTCACATTGCCAGAACCACTAGGAACGCATACCTCAAAATGAAAACCATCAGATGCTTCAAACCTATTCTCTCACAGGATCACTTCCGCACTGTCTGTCAAGCGCTAATCACTCCCACATTAGACTACTGCAACCCCATTTACCTTGGGCACACATATATGACCCTGACTACCGGTAAACAAGGTAGAATACTCTGATTGACACTACGATACAGAAATTTATAATTATATACAAAATGTAAATAGTTACAACAATTAATGCACAGTTATCTGTATAAAGTTAGAAAGTTATAAAGTTACTAAATATTATCTGTATAAAGTTACTAAATATTATCTGTATAAAGTTAAAAAACTATGTTCCATGTAATGTATACATTAGTGTACAAATTTGTTTACTTTGTTCCATGTAAACCGCCCCTGATCTCTGGAAGGGGCGGTATAGAAGAATTAGATAAATAAATAAATAAATAAATAAATTGGGCTCACAAAACAAACACTCTGACCATTAAAAATAGTGCAGAACACTGCCGCCCGCATAATAACGGGCGCCTCAAGGCACGATCACATTACCCCCATTCTCAACCACCTCCACTGGCTCCCAATCAGCTCACGCATCCAATATAAGGCACTACTAAATATATTCAAAATAAAACATAACCTCTCAGCGAACAGTCTGCAACCCCTCATCAGAGCTAACCAAGGCACCAGACCCAGGAGAAGAGGAACCTCAGACACCATCACCACCCCCAGAGCATTCGCTAGAACAAGACAAGACACATCAAGAAGAGCACTATCCCTGGCAGCACCCACTCTATGGAACTCTCTACCTGATGATCTGATATCAACTGTAGAGCTCAAGGACTTTAGGAAGATGCTCAAAACTACGCTCTTCATAGAACACTATAAGGACGTCATGTGACCCAGCAACTCAGCCTACTCCTTCCTCTGCAGGCCCCCTCGGCCTCCCCCCCTGCACCACGTATATAGTTCCTTGTACTTAGCTCACTATGTATATAGCTCACCACGTAATCACTCACACATTACACACAAACACCCTATGTCAATTTAACCACTGCATGCATTCGCCCACACACACTAACACATGATTTGTTTGATGTGTTGACCGCTTTGATTTCAAGATAAAGCGGTATATTAAATCCTTTTTTTTTTTTGAAATATTTATTTATTAAGGAACACAAAGTAAAATACATAACCAAGCAGACAATGTCATTTTCCAATATAAAATCATAAGCAAACAAGAAAACAAAACTATCATAACTAGGGCAGGGCTGTATCTTGTCCACTGCCCCAGGATCTCTACGGTGCAAGCAATATGGTTTTTTCCCCCCCCGACTGCCTACCCAACCCCTTCCCCCCCCTTCCCCCCACCCAACCCACCCTCCCGGGACCTAAGGAACCTATCAAACCTATTCCCAACCGTTATCTAGGGGGGGCGTCCCTTCCAACCTACCCCAGGCACAGGATTTCACTACGGATTTTAGGCTGAAGCGTTTGAATGTAGGGTGTCCATACCAAAAGAAAGGAGGCCCAGCTCCGAGGGTGCCTCTGTGCACTCCTCCATTCTAGGAGCATTAACTGGTGAAACCCATTACGCCACTCCCAGAAGGAGGGGGCCACAGACTCCAGCCATCGCCGCAGCACGGGACTTTTCCCCACCAGACATGCTTTCCGTACTAGTAATTTCTGCCACCGGCTCTTGGGGTGGAGTGGTCCCAACTGATCCAACACAACGAGGCGCCCCGTCCAGCAAACCGGTTGTTGTAGCAAGCCGCTTAGATAATGAGCTATCCGAGCCCAATAGCGGCAGACAGGAGGGCAACCCCACCACATATGACCTAAGTCTGCTAATGGACAGACACATTTCGGGCACCCACCATGTGCAGTGAGACGACTGCGTAGTGCTCTCCTCAGGGAAAAGTGGGCTCTTACAATACATTTAAACTGAATTTCCCGCCATCTAGCTCCTTCCACCAGCCCTGCAACCCGGCTCAGCGCCACGCGAATCGAACCCGGAGCCACCTCACAGCCCAACTCTCTCGCCCAGGAAGCCTCCTCTGCCGAGTAATCTGACGGTACCCCATAAGGCTCCAACGCTTTTTTGAAACTTGCAATATTGGGTGGGGTTCCCGTCCCAAGGGCAAAAAATGCTAGTATCCGTGCTGAGTGGTCTCTCAACAGCTCACACCTCGAAAGGGAACCTACATAATGCGATAACTGCAGATACGCAAACAAAGAAACCTGGGGACATAAGTCATACTCCCGGCAAAGCACCGCCAGCGGTTTGCACTTCCCTTCCAAGTCAATTACATGCCCCAGCAACTGTATCCCCCTCTCCGTCCATCGACGAAACGGGACCGAATCCGATCCTGGGGGAAATTGGGCATTACCCTGCAATGGCAGCCAACTAGAGACCTCCGACGAACTCCCCCACAGTTTATTCAGCCGCTGCCAGGTGCGCCGCGCCGCCTGGACCAGCACCCCGCCCTCTACTCGACTCGGTAGAGCCTCCCGCCGCAGATGTAGCACCGCCAGCAGTGAGTGCGGTGCCACCAGGGACTCCTCCAACTCCCTCGGGGTATATACCTCGGAGGTGCCGAGCCAATCCCCTAGGTGCCGAGCCTGGCACGCTAAGGCATACGCCCAAAGATCAGGCACACCAATACCCCCTGATCTCCATCCCCCCTTCAAACGGCTCAGCGGTATGCGTGCTCTGGCCCCCCTCCAGAGGAACCTATGAAACTCCTGTTCAATACGCATAAGATCCCGGCGTAGGAGCCACACTGGTAAAGTTTGTAGCCAATAAAGGACCCTCGGTAACACCACCATTCCCAATGCCGCCGCTCTACTCAGTAAGGACATTGGAAGCGGGGCCCAAGCTTGGAGCTGTGAGCGAACCCTAGACCATATACGCTCAAAATTTCGTCTATACAGCGCCGCCGGGTCTTTGGGCAGCTCAATCCCCAGATAGATAAAAGACGTATCGGCCCATTTCAACGGGAAACTCCCTCCCCAAGCCAGCTGAAGGCGGCCCCCAACGTTCAGAGCTTCTGATTTATTGCGGTTGATACGCAGCCCCGCAAAGGCACCATAACGAGAGAACTCAGCAAGTAGGCGTGGCAAAGATTGTTGGGGTTCGCACAAATGAACTAAAATATCATCAGCGAAGGCCGCCACTTTAAAGCCACATGGGCCGATACAGACACCCCGGATGTCTTTGGAGTCCGCTATACTCCGCAGTAGCGGATCTAAGGTCAGCACGAACAGCAGCGGAGAAAGGGGGCAGCCCTGGCGAGTGCCCCTTTCAAGGTTGAAATTGTCAGACAGCACCCCATTGCACAAGATAGCGGCCGTGGGATTAGCATACAATAACTCCACCATCTTTATAAATGTATCGCCCAAGCCGTACCGAGGCAACAGAAACTTCATATATTCCCAATTGACCCGATCGAACGCCTTCTCCGCGTCGAAACTGATCAATAATGATTGCTCCTCCCGCGCGCGCACCCATTCCATGGAGGCTAATATTTTCCGCAGGTTCCGCACCGCGTATCGCCCCCGGACAAAGCCCACCTGCGATTCGTGCAGTAGGTCCCCCAGAACGATGGCCAAACGGTCGGCCATTACCTTCGCTAAAACTTTCAGGTCGAAGTTCAACAAGGAGATAGGCCGATAGGAAGCCGCCTGCGTGGGGTCCTTACCTGGTTTAGGTATTAACGTAATAAACGCATGGTTCGTTCCCCAGTCAAACCTGCCCCGCGCAATCCTCTGGTGGTACACCGCAGTCAGCACTGGGGCGATCCTACCAGCCAGCAACTTATAAAACTCTGCGCCAAAGCCATCGGGACCCGGCGATTTATAACAGCTCGCCCCCAATATAACTTTATGAACTTCCTCCTCAGTCACCGGAGCATCTAGCAACGAGCGTTGTTCCATAGTCAGCATAGGGATTCGTAATCCCTGCAGGTATCTTTCCATTAATATCGTGGACCCTGTACTGCCCTGGTAAAGCTCCCGAAAGAAGGAACGAAAGACTTGAGCTATCGCCGGACTATGTTGATGCAACTGGCCCTGAGCATCACGCAATGCTGCCACTAAATGGGGCCCTCTACTGCCCCGCAGACACCTCGCCAAAAGTTTCCCCGGTTTATTGCCAAAACGATACAGCTGGTATTTGTAATACAAAAGCGATTTCTTCGCTCTCTGGTAGAGCAACTCATTAAGAGATGACTGTATCTCCCAAAGCGATCGTTTGTTAGCCACTGTTGGGTTCTCCGCGCATCGCCGCCTAGCTTTTACGACCTGTTTTTCCATTTGGACTATGCGTGACGCCATCAGTTTTCGCTTCCGCGCCCCATAAGCAATAATGTCGCCTCGCAGGACCACTTTTGCTGTCTCCCACAATAACTCAGGCTCGTCCTTATGTTGGGTGTGGTTATCCATAAACTCCCCCCAGCGTTGCTCGAGATAAGTGTGAAACTCAGCATCGGCATATAATCCCAGGGGGAAACGCCAGATTCTCTGCGAAATAGTAGGACTCCCCCACTGCAGGTCAACCCAAACCGGGGCATGGTCCGAGATGTTCGGCCGATCTCTGCCTCTCCAACTTGCGCAAACAACCGTTCGGAGATCAGGACATAATCAATCCGTGCTCGAGAATCATGGGCTCGTGATTGGTGAGTGAAGTCCCGATCCAGGGGGTGAAGCAGGCGCATGGATCTACCATCCCCAATCGGCGTCTCAGCTCCTGCAGTGCTCGAGTGATCGGGACCCGCCAGCCTTCCCGCCCACCTCCAGAGGTGTCCAAATCAATGTCCAACACCCCATTACAATCGCCGGCCAAAATCAGAGGAACGTCCGGCATTTGTTCTACCTGTGAGGCCAAGCGGGTATAGAAGGATTTATCCAAAACATTGGGCGCATACAGATTACCCAGCACCACTTGTCGCCCCTCCAAGTTGCCATATAACAGGAGGTATCTACCCTCAGGATCCACATATTGCTGCTCGAGATCAAAACGCACCCGCTTATGAATCAGTAGGACCACTCCACCCTTTTTCCCACGCGCTGGGGCCCCCCAACTCTGCCCCACCCAAGCTCTCTGCAATTTCGCATGCTCTTCCGCAGTCTGGTGGGTTTCTTGCAGTACAGCAATATCGCACTGCCACCTGGCCAAAGCCTGCAGCACTTTATACCGCTTAACAGGGTTACCTACCCCGCACACATTCCAAGTAACTATCTTCAGCTGAACACAGCGGATTCCACTGTAATGAGTCCGGTGTTCCAGAATGTCTCTGAAGGGGACCCCCCAGCCTGGGGTCCGCCTCTAGTTATTACCCAATTCTCTGCCCCCCCAACTCGTATGGTTCCGTGGTCCCATCCCACCCACCCCCACCGCCTCCCACCAATCTCCCTCCTAACACCCTTCCCTCCCCAGCCTAATCCCACTACCCTCCCCATCCCACCCGCCCCCTCATCATCACTACCCAACCCATACCCCTTCATCCCCTCTGTCAACTCCCCTGACCTTTGGGCCCTCTCCACCTTCCCACTCTAAGGGGCCCGCTGAGACCACTCTGAGGCGGCTGATCCCCTACCACCCACGAAGGGTAACAGGTAATCCCGCTCAGCCTGCATTTCTATCTAAATGGCCTGCCTCGTAATCTCGGGCATTTCTTATTCCCCCCGGCGGAGTCTAGTTCGCCGCGGGCCTGGGTCCCCCCCGGGCTCCCCGGAGCAGGACCCGGGAGCGATCTTCTTATTAACCAGGAGCCTTAACAGGGGACCGGTCCCTTCAGAAGTTTAAAAAAGCAAGGACATTGAACAATACAGGTTAAGCTAGCCTTCATCAATACCTCCAGGGCGGACAGTTAAACTTCGCTGAGAGCGTCCATATCAATCGCTGCTGGCCGGCTCTACAAACTTAACAACAAAAAAGCAGAGCTATGAGAATGCCCCCCCGGTGCGCACATGACAGCACTCACCCCCGGCAGCCATATTGTTCCGGCCGCTCAAAGGTTATAAAAGGCTTCAAGGCCTCAGGGGAAGGACCCCGGAGCCCCTCTTCGTAAATACAATAACACCAGGTAAGGCCCTACCTCCTCTTACCTTTCCACACCCCCTGCCAGTCTATTCCTCGCTGTCAGGCGCAACGAAAGCAAGGGGGGGGGGGTCCAGCTACGAAGACACGCACACCCAGAAGGCATCCCCACAGCACGCAGTATACCACTCCCCGCCCCCTCCGCCGTGCGAATTCTCAGCAGGGCTTGGTCCCTCCCCCCTACTACGAGTGGCTACGAGGCCACCAAGGACTGAAATGGCCTATAAGACTACATTCCATCAGCATTAGTAAGTACCGTTAGAAGAGAAAGAAATAAAGCACCTAAAGTCCCCGCAGGTACCAATCAGACACACTGGACTAAATTGCCCAGTTATTCGCACGGGGGGCTCCATTGCAAGGCAAAAGAAGAAAGAGAGAGAAGAAAAAAAGGGGGGAGGGAAGAGGGAGGGAATTAGAATAAAGTAAAAGGAGCTCCATAGGTAAAACTCCTCCAAACTCTGAGCGGGGCAGTTTTTAAAAGGAATAGTCTATCAAAGAAATAATGAATCAACCTGCAGGGTTTAAAACAAAGTAGCGAAGCAACACTTAGCAAACTTGTATCTGAGGGAGCAGTTCAAGTGACACAAAGTAACGTGTCTACAACCTAACAAAAATTGTAGCCCGCTCCACTGCAGACTGCCCCGTTGCCATTCCCCCGAAAAAGAATCGGGCTATCTCCATACAGTCAACAGAATGAGGTATCAGCGTGGAGATGCAGAGGCTGCCCGTCCCCCGGCCACAATTCGATTCACCAGGCCCTCTGCCTCCGCGGCCGTTGTGAAGACGTGGTGTGCTCCCTCGTTCGTCACATGTAGCTTGGCGGGGTATTGAACTGCAAACCGAATCCCAGCGCTAATAAGTTTCTCACATAGGGGGGCATATTCCCGGCGCCTCCGGCTCAAGGCGGCCGAATAGTCCTGTGCAATACGAATTTTGGAGTTGTTATAAAGCACTTCCCCCTTCTGCCGTGCCGCTCTCAGTAGCATTTCCTTCTGCGGGAAGTAAAGAAATTTGGCCAGCACGATTCGAGGACGGGCATCCCGTGCTTGCTTGTTACCGACACGGTGCACTCTCTCAATTCGCAGAGGGTCTCCGAGCTCAGCACCATCAAGCATTTGCATGGTTAGTGTTTCCAAGTAACCCCGCAGATCTTTATCGAGGACGGTCTCTGGAATCCCCATGAACCGCAAGTTGTTCCGTCTTGACCGGTTCTCCAGGTCGTCTAGTTTAGCCTCGTGCAAGCCCAGTTGGTGTTTTAGGTCAGCCACCTCCGACTCCAGCACCTCCACCTTTTCCTCTGTCTGCCCCAGGCGATCCTCGGCCTCACGGAGTCCACAGAGGCACGGAGCCTGTCCATCTTTTCATGTAGCGCATCGAATTGCGGCGACAGAGCTGCTGCTACGGCAGCCGACATCGCATCCAGCGATGCTGGGGATCTGGGCGAGCTCGGCGCTGGGTTCAACTCTGCCATCTTGCTTGAGCCGGTCACCCGCTCCCGCTCTCTTTTGGTCGATTTAGCTCCCGTCGCCATGCCGGTTACCAGCAAACCTCAATATCCGATGCTGCAGGCTCTCCAACACTCCCGAGACACCTTTTCCGTTTGTAATTGCAGGATTACACGGTACTATATCGCCGGCCTGGGTTAAGGGTCTCAGAGCACTCTCAGGATGCGACCGCTACCCTGATCGCATCACGTGGTCTCCCTAAATCCTTTTAAATAAATAATAAATAAATAAAACAGCATACTTTTTGTGACAGACCTTCAGCAATGTCGCTTACAAAAATGTTAAAAATAAAAGGTCCAAGGATCAAGCCCTATGGCATGCCACTGATAATGCCCCTATCTTCAGAGTGAACTCCATTTACTATTATCTTCTGTCATTTCCCACTCAACAAGTTTCTAACTCAGTCAGTCACTTTAGGGTCCATTCCAAGGGCACTTAGTTTATTTATAAGTCACTGATGTGGAACGGTGTCAAAGGCCTTGCTAAAATCTAAGTATACCATATCTAGTGCTCTCCCCGATTAAGTTCTGTGGTCACTGAGTCAAAGAAATCAGATTTGACCCATCTCTAGTAAACGCATGTTGTCTCTGATCCTGATATCCCTTGGATTCCAGAAACCACACTATCCTCTGCTTTAACAGCGCTTCCATTAAGTTACTCACCACAGAGGTCAGACTAACCAATCTTAGTTACTAATCTCTTCCTTACTTCTGCATTCGAGAACAGAAACCACATTCACCCATTTCATCCTCAGCAATCACTCCCAATTCTAAAGAAGCATTGAAAAGGACAGGCAGTGGAGCCACCAGTACTTCCCTAAATTCTTTCAATATCCTCAAATTAATCCCATCCAGCCTCATTGCTTTGCCAACTTTTAGGTTTCCTAGCTCCTTATGAAAACAGTCTTCTGAAAATCATTCAAGTTCTACCCAGCACCATACCAAGCTAGAGATGCACTCTGTGTGACTAACTAATTTGGTGTCCGCCCTCCACCCAGCCATATTCAGTAACTCACTCTTTTTGAGCTTTCTGGAAGCCCAATAATGATATCAGCACCCCCTTCAGTGCTTGCCTCTCTGTGGCTGCACCACTTGCACAGCCCTTGGTACAGCCCTGGTTCTACCTCACTTCCATTCCTAGTTGTGTCTGTTTTCTGAAGTTCCATTCCCAGCCCTTCATCTGTAAACTCAGAAAATAAATATTTGTAATCAATTCCTCTTTATACTCATCAGCCTCTGTGGTCCTCCCCTTCACTCTAGTCTCACAAAGCCACCTTTGCATCTATTCCTGTCACTAATATACCAAAAAAAAGTTCTGTCCCCATGTATTACTATATTGGCTATTTTTTCTTCCATTAGAATCTTTGTTTTCCTGACTACTTTACCAGCTTCCCTTAGCTTCTCCAGATATTGTTGCTTGTCTTCCTCTTTCTGCAGTCTCTTTATAGTTTATGAAGGCTAACTTCTTTTTCCTTACCTTTTCAGTTACTACTTTTGAAAACCATAGCATCCTCCTTTACCTCTTATTTTTATTTACTTTCTTAACAAAAAGCTTCATTTCTTGAAATGGGAAAGAAAGGGGTTCATATGCTTGGGTCAGCTCCATGATGATGGGTCCCTTAAATACTTTGAATCTCTGCAGGAAGAATTTGAGTTCCCAGCATGGAATTTTTACTCCTACCTGCAAATAGCCCCCTGGGTGACCCGGGGTGATATATGTAGGCAGGATCTCTGAGATAATAATTTGTTGGAGGATCTCTGTGATGATAGGAGGTCTCCAAAGACCCTGCTGCTGCCAGTTTTTGTTTTCTCTGAGGCGGTGAAGGCAGTAGTGAGGCAGACCTGACTTCAAATTTAAAAAAATAAAAAATAAAATAACCCACACATCCTTCGACTCCGTGTTTGTAGATGGGTCTGGCCCCTCCCTCCCTTCTCTGATGCAGGTTGCATTAGAGGAGGGAGGGACCAGACCAGCCATTCAAACGCAGGTCTTTGCAACTCTGCTTTTGAATGGCTGGCCTGGCCTGTCCCTCTGATGCAACCTACATCAGAGAAGGGAGGAAGGGACCAGACCTGCCTACAAGCATGGAGTCATAAAGACCCGCTTGTTTTGTTTTGTTAGAGGATTCAATGGGGAACCAGTGAGGAGCAAGTTGCAATAGTCTAGATGATAGGTGATGAGAAAGTGGATAAGGATCTTGGTAGTGTGTTCAAACAGGGAGGGACAAAATTTACTGATACTCTAAAGGAAGAAATAAGAGGTCTTATCATATTGTTTGTGTGTAGAG
This sequence comes from Ichthyophis bannanicus, assembly GCA_033557465.1. Taxonomy (NCBI): domain Eukaryota; kingdom Metazoa; phylum Chordata; class Amphibia; order Gymnophiona; family Ichthyophiidae; genus Ichthyophis; species Ichthyophis bannanicus. Next base: position 1,087,713,998 of record CM066032.1, on the reverse strand, counting down.
AAGGAAATAGAAGAGCCAAAGATGACCTCAAGTTTGCAAGCCAAAGAGACAGGAAGGATGACAGTGTTATCTATAGAATCAAGAAAAGGGGAACGGGGGAGATAGGTTTAGGAGGAAATCTAAGAAGCTCTGTATTGGGTATGTTCAGTTTTAGATAGCAGTGAGACATCCAGGCAGCAACATCAGACAAGCAGGATGAGATATGGGCCTGGATTCTTTTGAGAGATATCTAATATAGATCAGTAAATCTGAGAGTTATCAGCATAAAGATAGTACTGAATACCATGGGAGGAGATCAGGACACCAAGCGAATGAGTGTAGGGAGAGAAGTGAAGAGGTCCCAAGACAGAGCCATGAGGTACACCTACTGAAGGCGGAATAGCAGCAGAGGAGGATTCACCAGAGCATACACTGAAAGTGCAATGGGAGAAAAAAAGGCAAACCAGAACAGAACCCCAAAATCCAAGTGAAGAACAGAGCTCCAAAATCCTTTTCATAGCAATATTGTGAATGTCTTCAATTAAATGTCTATTTCTTCTGCCTCTGAGGGAGATCTGTATCTTACACAAATGTAAATAAATTTTCCATTTCCTCTTTCCAGACTTCCACAGTGCCTCATTCTTCCCTCATAAGCCCTGCAGTTTTGTGGCTTTAATATTATTTTTTACATATAGTGCCATTCTCCTCCCTTTCTTCCTACTCTCTTTCCTGAATTTGATTATAATTTGGACTAACTATGTCCCAGTCATTGTTTTCTGTGTACCGTGTCTCTATGACTGCTTACTATATTCAAGCCAGCTTCTTCCATTGCAGTTTCTAAATCTGGAATTTTATTTCAAATACAATGGGCTTTAGTATACCCAGTTCTCCAGTTGTTGCCCTTTTTTCCATTTTCTATATTGTTTTTTAATATTTTACTTTCCTGAGAGTTTTGCTTACCTGGGGGCTTTGTTTACCCATCCCCGATGATTCTAGTTTAAAGCCGCCCTCAGCAGGTTAGCCAATTTGTTGTGAAAGACATTTCTCCCCTTCTTTGATTGGTGGATGCCATCTCTGCTCAGCAGCCCTTGGATAATCATGCCATGGTCCAGGAAGCCAAAACACTCTCAAAGACACCATCCACACAGCCAGGCATTCATCTCCAGAGGTGAACCTCAGCCTAGACCCTCAATGGGGAGGATTAGCTGAACATCACCTGAGCACTTAACTTCTTCACCTTCTCTCCCAATGCCACAAAGTCACTTTTGACATGTCAGGTGGGCACCTAGCAGTATCATTTGTGCCAACATGGATGAGCAGCTTTAGATACTAGCCAGTAGACTTGAGGAATCCCAGCAAACTCTCCATAACATTTCAGATCTTGGCACCAGGCAGACAGCGCACCTTCCAGAACGGCATGTCTTGACGGCAGATGTACATCTCTGTGCCCCTCAGAAGGGAGTCACCAACTGGTACTACCCTTTCCTTCCTAGTGGTTGCTGATCTTACAGCTTTGGGGGTTTTGAGCTCTGTTACCTCCTTTTCCTGGGCTGTTGTCACCACTTCCACTTCCAGCCCCTCCATAATCAAACTAGCTGATACCTGGTCTTTGCAGTTTTCCGGGTCATGGTGCGTTTTCATAACTGGAACCGACATTTCACCACCCCCCCCCCCCCCACACACACACACACTGTGGCTTTCTTCAGGGCGAAGTGATGTGGATGTCTGTTCTATTATATAGTAGTCCTCAAACTGGATTGGTGGGATTGAGGCGGGAAATCTGAATTTGAATTTTTTAAATCTGATTTGTTTATATATTATGGTATTGTCATCTGTTGCTCATACTGTCCTGATCTGAAGAAGAAGGTTTTAATCTTTGAAAGCCAGTCTAAAGATACCTTTTATCGGGATAACCTAATATATCACCTCTTTTTCATTTTTCTTTTTATGTATCAGATATTTCTGTACAAAATTTGAGGTGGTACTGGATTTTTGCCCTTCGCTAGAGAGTCCCCAGGAGTTGGCACTGACTTTGAGGGCACTTAGCAACTGGTAAATCTGTCAGGTTAAACTTGGCTGTTTTGCTGCTGTTTTCAGAGGGATGCCATTCGGCTGGCTGTTGCTGGACCCCAATATTTGGCTGTGCGCCTGCTGAACTAGGGCTTGGGGCAGGAAGGGGGCTGAAGAGCCTCTCTAGCTCCTCTGACACTTGCTGCTCCTGCAGCAGAAGCAAATGGTGAAAAATATCACAAGCCAGAAAGCGCTTAAACCCTTTCTTAAATTATTTCTGACAATGTAATCTGTCTTCATGATGAAACCTGCAGAGAAAAAAGGCAAAGAGGGAATTGGATTTAGCTCCCCCCTTTCTCAGACGTTCAAGGCAAGTGACATGCAGATACAGTCGGTATTTTCCTGTTCCCTGCAGGCAGTGGAAGTGGTAGACAATGAAAATAGCAGCCAAGAAAGAAAGACAGACAAAACTGTGCAGTTCATAGCTATAGTGAAAGTGTTATCATCGTATCCCCCAAAACCATGCAACCTTTCAAGTCACAATGTTGGGTGAATTAAAGTTAAAGGGCTTGATATCCAGCATCAGTGGCTAGCCGATCTAATGCAGCCAGTTGCTGCTGCCAAACTTTAAACCCAGATATTCTATGCCGGGGTCATAGTCGGCAACGGTGATATTAAGCCACGGCCTAGTTAACGTCCATGGTGAAAGTTAGGCCAGCCTTTGCTGCACCTTCTTTTCACATTGTAGCCATAACCGAGCAGTGGTTCAATATCAACACTGCCCAGTTATGGTCAGGTGACACCCCTGTACCACCCCTGACGCTAACCATGTTAGTGCTACTGAAGATCCCAGATCAAGGGAGTCGCATGGTTAGCAGCTCTGCTAACAATGCTACTCACTTTGAATTTCGGGCCTTTAGGGTATACAAGTAAATCAACTGAAGGCACTTCAAGATACAGACCTGAAACTCGAGGAAGGAAATTACCTATAACAAGTACCCACAGGCTCCTGTCATTGTGGGGCTGCAAGAGAAACCGCATAATTAAGCTATTGCTGTTTAATTTACAGCTCAACAAATCTGAAACTCCTCTGCAGTTCATTCACGGTTCAATGCAGAAACCCTGCACTAGAGCCCAGCACTAAAGTTCTAGCATACGGTTTCCTCATGCAAGTTAGCGTAGAGGTTTTGCTCAGCAATTCTAAGCAAACAGCATGCAAGTGAGTTGTATGCAAAAAGTCTGCACGAAACAAGCCAGGCACATGCACACAGCTTTGTCACCATGCCATCATATAGTCGCTCTAAGTCATTTGCACCAGGTATATATGGTATTACGGTTCATGATGCAATTCTGCACTATTAGAGCAGTCTCCACCCCTCTGTTTATGTCCTACAGGAAATGCAACCTCAAGAATTAGACACAGATCTCTGGGCGACATCCCACCAACTGTTTGTACAGAACTCATCTGAAATATTGAGCCCAGCTTTGAAGGACAATTCCAAGTTCAATAGTGAAATGCAATAAAAATATAATTTGACAAAGGTATCTGTGGGAATCTGGAGTTGGTGTGCATTAGCCCAAACATGCCAAATAAGGTCAATATAGTTTATGTGCAAAGTACACTCCTTTAAGTGACCCTTGCTTCACCTTTATGAAGTCAAACCTCAGCCTGATGCTCAATTCCATTAGAAAAAAAATATATACATCAGCTTGGCATTAATCCATATATAAACATATATGGATTAATGTGACTCTAATGTGTAAATAGTTTCTCCTATTTCTCCATGTTTGCTGTCCTGTTAATTGTAAACCCTCCCTTATTATCCAAGTTTGCTATCCTGTGAAATGTAAATTCTCCCTGGTTATCCAAGTTTTGCTGTCCGGTTAATTGTAAACTCAGACACATGTTATCCAGTCTGATTTTTTTGTTCCATGTAAACCGCGCTGATGCCGAATAGTGCGGTATATAAGAAACTGTAAATAAATAAATAAATAAATAACATAAGGGGATCAGATTCAGCTTGTGCCTGGAGTCCAGTATTCTCCACTTCAATATCTGTGGGAACATCTGGGTCTTACTCCGCTCTGGGGCAGTGGGTGCAGCTCCTTACAGAGAGAGTATATTGGCATTTAGTTTTCTGGATTCTTCTGTGGAAATGGACTATTGGCTTCATCTCTGGTTTCTGAAGTTTCCTACCACAAAGGTCTAAATCTGTAAGATGCAACCAGCCCTCTGAAGCTCCTCTTTGGGAACAGGATTCAGCACACCTATAATAAGCTGCACTATCCTTTAGCACAGTAATTTGCTTCTGATTTCCCCATACTAATATTATTCCCCTTGAAGCATAAGAAAATCAGCAGTAAAACCACTGTGCTAAAGGGAAACACAGTTGGCATGCAAAAAGGACAAATATGAAATTGCTCTTGATGTAAAAACCTAAGCTAAGTTTTGGAGTGCTTTTTTCATTTCCTCTTTAGTACTGAATCTTTGTTCTAGCTCAGGGCTAGAATAAAGATTCACATAGGAGGAAAAGGGGTCGTCTGAGATGAAGTGCACTACTTCAACTCAGATGACTCTGGCTGGAAAAAATCCCTGGTGTGCGCACACACACACACACCTCCCTTAATTTCCTATCAATCCACTTTGGTTGGGAGGCAGAAATGATGCCTGCTTGCTCCTGCCTCTGGTCCTGTGGGAAGAGGTTGTAAATATATAGTTTGAAGACAAACATATTGAGTATTTAGGTGATAAGGATAGACAGTACATTTTCCCTACAAAAAAAGGTGCCGGTACTCATATGCAGGGCTCTTTCATTAATATATGAGGACCATGGGTCACTTTTAGCAGGCAGCGAAAACGATCTTGAAGGATTAACAAAAGGGACTGCTACTGCAGGAAAGAAATCTGCACTTGTGAGTATTTACTTCTGGGAAATTCTCTAAATCTTGAGGGAAAAGGGAATTCTTAAAGTAAAAGCTGATAAATCTGTGTATTTTAGAATCCAGTCTAATTGCTAACTCAGTCAGGGCTCAGTAGCATTAGCCAGCTTTTAGTTTAAATTTAAATCTAGTCAGGGCTCAGTAGCACCAGAGAGCTTTTAATTTAAATCAAATCAGAGTATAGCTTAGGAAGAATAGGGTAAATATTTTTTGAGTAGAAATAAATAAATTGTTTCTAGAGACATTTACAAAGAGGTCTTCCAGTTAGGGGGTAAGAGACCTGAGAAATTGTTTTAAATAGGTGTTAAAGCCAAGGGACAGATCAAGGGGGCAATTTGAAAGGCTCCCATTATCAAAGCAAGGGCTGTGTGAATCACCCAGGAAATTGTTAAGAGATTACCTTAGAAGCACAGGTAAGAGCACTGTAGCAAGCTAGCTTTTACAAAGTTTTCTTTCCCTCCCACCCACCCCAGGCATAATCTTAGTTTTATAGGCTCTTAACCTTATTAAAGGGGAAGAGGTGGTCAAATTCACTTTCAGGTTCAGTTGGTTATCTTCACCAGGAATAGATTAATTAAGGCCCTGAAATGAATTATTCTTGAGGTGAACTAAGTCCTTTAAACTTATTAGGTATAACTGTATCCATACAAGTATCCCTAGTAACTTTAAGTAAACAACTTAAATAGCTAAACAGAACCATAAAACTAAGATGCAGACAGCAGTTCAGCAGAAAGATGGGGGCTATCCAGTCTTTTGCACTGCGTGTCATATGTACAATTTTCTCCCAGTGAGTGAGGGGTCTTACATGTGCACTAGGTGCAAGGAGCTCTTTGCCCTCAGAGAATGAGTCCGATCTCTGAAGGCTAGAGTAGCAGACTTGGAGGCCATAAGGAAGACAGAGAGGTATATAGACAAGACCTACAAGGGACATAGTACTGAAATCCCACCTCCGGTCTGGCAGCCTCTCAGCTGCCATGGAGAAGAGAGGTCACGTAAAAGGAGAGCATCACCTTGACATGGCAGGAAGTGATCCTGCAGCTAGGACCTGTCCTCCAGATAATGTAAAACCCTCTCACACCAAGGAAGTTTCTCCAGGGACATGTGCCCATGAAGGAAGGGTTAGAAAGAGCAGCTTTTAAATTAGATAATAGGGGAAAGCCAGCAGTCGCCCAAAAGTGCATGGTTTGGAAGGGTGTATCCTTAAAGGATACTAGCAAAAAAGGGAAGCTAGAGCATCCCAACAGACAGGTTCCAATAAAGATAAAAGTAACCCAGATGCCCTTAAGTACAGAGCTTAAAGATTCCAAATTACCCCAATCAACTGATAATAAGATTCATATAAATAAAATACAACCTCTAAAATGCCTGTATGCAAATACTAGAAGTCCAAAAATATGATAGGAGAGCTAGAATATATAGCACTAAATGAAAGGTTAGATATGATTTGCATTTTATAGACCTGGTGGAAGGAGGACAACCAATGGGACACTGTGATACCTGGGTACAAACTATATTGCAATGAAAGGGTAGATCAAATTGGTGGAGAGGTTACGCTCTATGTTAGAGAGGGTGTTGAGTCACATAGGATTAACGTTTTCCATGAAGCACAATACACTGTAGAATCTCTATGGATAGAAATCCCATGTAAAAAAGGGAAGGCGATTTCAGTGGAGGTGTACTACCAACCACCTGGCCAGAATGAACAGATGGATGATGAAATGCAAAAAGAAATCAGGGAAGCAAACAAAAGTTACAATACAGTAATAATTGGTGACTTCAATTACCCCGATCTAGACTGAGTCAATATCCAAGCAGGATATGCTAGGGAGATAAAGTTTCTATCCAAAATAAAATGACTACTTCTTGGAGCAGCTGGTTCATGAACAGACAAAAGGGGAAGCTATTTTGGACCTAGTCCTTAGTGGAACACAGGATCTGGCACAAGAGTTAAGGGTGTTGGGGCTACTTGGCAATAGTGATCATGGCATGATCACATTTGATTTAATAAATAGAATCAGGATGGCAAGGAAATCCACAGTACTAGCTTTTAACTTTCAAAAAGGAGACTATGATAAAATGAGGAAAATTGTTAAAAAAAAAGCTAAAACTAGCAGCCGCAAAGCATAAAGATTTATATCAAGGTACTTCAGGCCGGAAGGTCGGGGGTTCAAATCCCACTAGAGGACAGCAACCTTGGGCCGGAAGGACTGGGGTTTCTTGTCCCACAGGTGCTCCTTGTGGTCTTGGGCAAGCCACTTAACCCTCCATAGCCATGTTCCCTGTAAAATAGTTATCTCCAAGTTATAATGCCCTGTTCAATGTAATTTCAGTTTGTTCAATGTAAACCGCACTGATGCAGAATAGCGCGGTATATAAGAGAATGTAAATAAATAAATAAATAAATAAATAAATCAAGCATGGACATAGTTTAAAAATACTATCTTGAAAACCCAGACCAGATGTATTCCACGCTATAAGAAAAGTGGAAGGAATGCGAAAAAACTGCGAGCATGGCTTAAAGGTGAGTTCAAAGAGGCTGTAGTAGCCAAAAAAGCATCTTTCAGGAAATGGAAAAAGGAGCCAAATGACGACAACAGGAATCAACATGGAAGCAAAAACACATAATAAAACCTTGTTCAAGTATATTCATAGCAAAAAAAACCTGTGAGAGAGTCAGTTGGACCATTGGATGAGAGGGGTAAAAGGGGCGCTAAGGGAGGAGAAGGTCATAGCGAAGAGACTGAATGAGTTCTTTGCTTTGGTCTTTAATGAAGAAGATGTAGGGAAGCTACCCATGCCTGAAATGGTATATAAAGGTGATGTATTGGAAGAACTGAAAGAAATATGAATAAACTGGGAAGATGTATTACAATTCTTTGATAAACTGAATAGTAAATCACCTGGACAGGACGGTATACATCTGAGGGTGTTGAAAGAACTGAAATATGAGATTGCAGAGCTAATGTTAGTAATCTGTGAACGCTATCATTAAAATCATCTGTAGCACCCGAAGATTGGAGAATGGCCAATATAACACCAATTTTTAAAAAGGGTTCCAAGGGTGATCTGGGAAACTACAGACTGGTGAGCTTGATGTTAGTAGCAGGCAAAATGATAGAAACTATTATGAAGAATAAAATTACTGAACATGTAGACAGTCATGGTTTAATTGGAGAAAGCAAGCATGAATTTAGCCAGGGAAAGTCTTGTTTTACTAATCTGTTACATTTCTTTGAAGGTGTTAATAAACAGGTAGACCAAGGCAAGCCAGTTGATGTGGAGCCTGATTCTCAGAAGGATGCGTCCAAGCCGTGTGGACATCCCCGATAAAGATGGGCCCATTTGGACCAGATTCTGGACCACGGGAACTAAACGTTCCCAAGGTGCACAGAATCGGCCCTGTGGATGGCCCGTCATGCCCCTGCCACCTGCGGAGACATTCTTCCCACAGATGCCCCCGATGTCTGTGGCTTAGGCCTCCCTCATCCCTGCCATCCGACCCATGGCTGGCCTGTCGGAGCCTGGGTTTGATGGCGAAGACCCCTCCACCCGACCTCAGCTCTGGGGAGGGATTCCCAGGTCCACTCACCAGGTCAGTGCTGCTTATTCTACCTTTGAGGTGGAATAAGCAGCACGTCCCCTTTGACCCGGCAGGATGTACAGGGCTGTGACCTGAATCGGCCCTGTACATCCTTCTGGGCTGGTCCGTCCAGATACCGTCCCCTCCTGCACTCCGCCAGCTCTTCCTGTCCTGCTGCTCAGGACATACGGGGAGAGCTGGAGGGGGAATTGGGCCCATAGTGTATCTGGATTTTCAGAAAGCCTTTGACAAGGTCCCTCTTGGCAAAATTAAAAAGTCATGGGCTAGGAGGCAGTGTGTACCATTGTGGATCAGAAACTGGTTAAAAAATAGAAAGTAGAAAATAGGGCTAAATGGCTAATTTTCCCAATGGAGAAAGGTGAGTAGTAGCGCACTCCAGGGATCTGTGCTGGACCCGCTGCTTTTTAACATATTCATAAATGACTTGGAAAAGGGAATGAGTGAGGTGATCAAATTTGCAGATGACACAAAATTATTCAAAGTTGTTAAAACACAAGAGGATTGTGAAAAATTGCAAGAGGACCTTGATAAACTGGAAGATTAGATGTCTAAATGGCAGATGAAATTTAATGTGGACAAATGCAAAGTTATTCACCTAGGAAAGAACAACCCAAACTATGGTTACACAATGCAAAGTTCCACATTAGGAACCACCACCCAGGAAAAAGATTTAGACATCATCGTGGATAATACGTTGAAACCCTCCACCCAGTGTGCAGCAGTGTCCAAGAAAGCAAATAGAATGCTAGAAATTATAAGGAAAGGAATGGAAAATAAATCCAAGAGTATTATAAAACCTCGGAATTGCTCCATGGTGCGATTGCACCTTGAATATTGTGTGCAATTCTTGTCGCCGTATCTTAAAAAGGATATAGCGTTATTAGAAAACGTACAGATAAGAGCCACTAAAATGGTAAAGGGGATGGAAGGATACCGCTATGAGGAAAGGCTTAAAAGGTTAGGGCTCGTCAACTTGGAAAAGAGACGGTTGAGGGGAGATATGACAGAGGTCTATAAATTATTGAATGGAATGAAACAGGTAAATGTAGATCAGTTGTTTACACCATCAAAATGTAGAAATACTAGGGGACATGCAATGAAGCTACAATGTAACCCATTTAAGACTAATAAGAACAAATATTTTTTCACTCAATGTGTAATTAAACTGGAATTCTTTACCAGGGGATATAGGAAAAGCTGTTAGTGGAGATGGGTTTAAAATGGGTTTGGACAAGTTCCTGGAGGAGGGGTCCATAAACCATTATTAAAGAGGACCCGGGAAATCCATTGCTTACCCCTGGACTAGCATTGTGGAACCCGTGTGTCTTTTTGGGAACCTGCTGGGTACTTGTGACCTGGATTGGCCATTGTTGGAAGCAGGATACTGGGCTTAATGGACCTTGGTCTGACCCAGTATGGCATATCTTATGTTCTTATGTTCTTAAGGTGCCGGAACTCCGTACCACTGAGCACTCCCTCAAAAAAGCCCCGTCTATAGAGAGTAAGGAACCAAGAAAAATCAGATGATCATATTGGAAGGAAAGCAGATCCTACGAACTTGCCATGTGAAGGATTTGGTGGATTCTCTGTTGGGAATAGGTTGACAGATTTCAGCAGTGATTCAGACATTTGTGAAATTGTGAATACTAAGTCATTTGCATCCATATGTGGCATATACAGATTTGGTAATGGTACCACATGCTATGGTATTAACTAAACTTGATTACTGTAACTCAGGATATGCAGCTTTCACGCAGAGGTCTTTACAACGTCTGCTAAACATGGCAGCCAGGATTTTCAGAGGATTAAAGCTAAGGGATCATGTATCACCTTTACTTAGGGCCCTCCATTGGCTATCCTTGATTTTTCTTATCAGACTTAAATGGGTTGGTTGCGGTAATATTTGAAATTCTTCCTGAGTTAAGCACATGAATTAGGTATTTTTCATGCCAGCAGCTTTGGTTAGAGGGAAGAGGATGCCTAGTGATTTCAAGGATGGCTGAGATCTGACTGGGTGTTCTCAGTTTTGGTGGCATGCCCTACCTGACAAAATAACATTTTGGATTATCCAGATGATAGAAACATGACAATTTAAGCGAGTTGTAGCATCATAATATGGGAGGTGGCTTGGCTGTTAAATTTGTCTGGTTTCTGCAAATCATACAGTTCTAGTGGCTTGGATACTACAGGTGGGAATTGGGCCAGGAGATAGAGAGGTGTTAGTGAGTGAAGTGTGGGTTACGATGATCAGGGATGTTATGGAGGGTGGGCGATTTGATGTTGTAAATCACGTTAAATTAAATAAATAAATCTTGCAAAATGAAAGCACCTGGCCCCTGGCGGCACATGAGAACCGGTGTCAGCCCGCCAAATAAAGGAGGAGCTTTCCTTATTTTGCAAGCTGACCCCTAGTGGTACATTCCAACATACCGCTAGGAGTTAGCCAACATTTTGCAAGAATAATGAATGGGAATAGGCTCATGCACTGACAGGTAGGAAGAAGTAAAACCGCCTAATGCAGAAAACAGCGGCTGATTATGGCAATGATGTATGTTTATGTTTATTGAATTTGATATACCGCTCAGACCCAAAGGCATAGAGCGGTTTACAATATTACATCATTTAGGGAAAACAAAGAAAAGAACGCCATTTATAAGATAGGACAGAGTAGAGGACAGAGACAGTCAAACAGATAAGAGGAAGAGAAGGACATGGCACAACACATTACCCATGTATCCTGTTTTTTCTTTCAAAACATTCTTTAATAGCATGTTAATTTACATTCCATTAGGTTATTGCATTGGGAGTAAAACATATGTTCAGCGTCTGCATTAGGAAACACAGGTCTAATGCCCAGCTTATTACATCGGCCCCATGCTGGGAACAATGTTACAGGTTCTCTGTTGGGAAGAGAGCCTGAGATTTCTCTCTGGTGACAGATTTCTAGTCTCTTTCTCCTAGGCCCTCTGGCAGGTCTGGACTTTGTCATATTCTCAGTGCTTCTCAGGGCTCTGCCTGGTGCAGTATTTCCCCAGCCTATATAGCTGCAAAGCTTTAATCTGCCTGGTTCTCTGATTCAGGAGTGTTGCCACTTGCTAAACAGCATGCTTTTGTTATGGTGAAGGAATTTTCCACTGCAGTTTTCTGACTTCTGATCGAATGAATAGTGGAAAGCCTGGATTGGATTGCTTGCAAAATATAGTGATGCAGTGTAAAAGGCCTGCACCTTATTAAAGTACTGTATGTGTTATCTTGGGTGATCTGAGCATTATGGATAACATGTAAAAAAAACCCCCAAAAAATATTTGCAAAAATAGCTCCTGCTATTCCTCTAGCTGCTATTCCAAGCCCAGAGCTCTCTACACGTACTTCCATGGGCTGAGGGAGGAGTGAGGGTGGGCCATAGGCGTGACACCTAACCCGGACATACAAGGCCTATTCCATTGAAGGCCCTGTACATCCGGGGCTGTAGAGGTGAGCAGGGATCTTACTCCACCTCTGAGGAATAAGTTCCCTGTTCCGCCAGAGGTCAGCCCCAACAAGGTGAGCTGGGCCATGGGGGTCCCTGCAGCCCAATCCTGGCTTTGGCAGGCATGATAGGGGGTCGGCTGCAGGAAACTGGTGCATTGCTGAACTGGTGGGCAATCAGGGCTCCGACATGGTGTCACGTGCTATGGTGACAGGGTGCCATGGCACCGGGCTCCATGCAAGATCCCTGACTGCCTTGTGCAGGGAAGGGGCCAGACATCTAGGAGAATGGAATTGGGGCATGGCCTGCCCGTCTAGGCTGGTTGCACCTGATCCTGATACACCCCCACAGGATCAGAATCGGGTGCAAGTCTGGCCATCCAGATTCTGGACATCCGGACAGGCAGGACGTGCCCTGATTAGAATGGGCATTTAAGGGGGAATAGTCAAAGGCAGTTATGCGGTTTGCAGATCTGGTTAGTTCCGCTAAATATCCCTAGTTTGGGCGGTTAAAAGCTAAGCACTTAACATCAAGGCATTCCAGGGGCGGAGCGGGGGTAGCATCGTGGGCCGTCCTAACTTTAGCTGGTTTTGCAATCTGGCAGTGGCAAAATCACAGTTCCGGCAACCTGGATATTGAATATCTGGGGCGAAGTTAAAGCAGTGATAGCCAGTGGCTTTAAGTGTGCTGACCGTCGCTGCGGAAAATCCTGCCTATAAGCTTATCAAATGGAATTCACACAAGATCCCACTTTGTGAATCTGTGGGTTGCATAAAGGTATTAATAACTATGAGCCCGATATTCAGCACTGGTGGCTAGTGCTGCTAACTTGGCTAGCCACCTACACTGAACGTGGTACCCAGATATTCAATGCCGGGGTCGTATTTGACTTGGCAGCATTTAACACTCAGTAACTGGGCAGCAGTGATATTGAGCTGCTGCCCAGTTAGTGATACACAGTGAAAGTTAGGCTAGGGTTCCCTATGACTGTTGTCCCCCACATATCACTAACTGGTAGCTGCTCAATATCACCACTGCCCAGTTAGCGAGCGGTGCCTCTTCCATTCTGTCCCAGAATTCCTCAGACATGCCCCAGTGCTAACTAGTTATCATCGCGGCATGTAACGCTGGCAGTCACAGATATTCAGTGCCACTTGGTCTGTTACTGCCGTTGCATATCCCGTTCACCGTGTTCATCACTTTGAATATCAGGCTCCACTTAAATAACTGACATGCTTACAAAAGCGCTTAAAGTGGGAGATGTTATGGAGGCTGATAAGACTTCCGCAAGCTTGAAACTAGATGACTTAACATGCATTAATTTTTTAAAAGTGCAAGATTTCATTGCTTCCTTGTCAGAGATGGAAAAAGCTATAATTTATCATAGTTTTCAAAACATTTTACCCATGGAAACAGGCTGGTTGAAAATGATCTGCATTGACAGGAGACATCCCCGAGGGCCTGTTTAGTTCAGAGGAGGGATATAAGGCGCACACAGATGTCTTCAGGTACTTTTGCCTGGGGCAATAAAGCAAAGCTGCTGTGTAATTTTGCATTGATCATTGGTGAAACCCCCTACAGGTAAAATGTACCAATGGAATTTGCACCAATATGGGAAGTTGGACTACTGTCCCCCTACATGTTATTGGTTGAATTAAACACGGCTTGGATTGTTGTTATGTTATAATTCAGTGTATAGGACTAGAACATTGTGTTATAGGACAATAGCCTCAAGAGTTCCATCATAGTGTTTTGGTGTCAATATATGCTAAATGCACCAATGAAAAGTTCATAAAAAATGTAGGGAGAGATTTCAGCTGCAGCCATTCAAACATGGCTATCCATTGCCGCTGAAGCTAAGATCAGGATATTGCATGCCGAGGCCATATGTGATCTCTGGCACTGAATATTCGGTTTGCCCGGATTGTGATTTTTGCAATCCAGTCTGCTGTGATATTCATTCTAAACCAATGTGCTTACTTTTCAGTCGTGCTTTCTCTAATCAAAATACAGAGGCGGATATTCAAAAGATTTAGCTGATTAGCAGGATCTACTAGCCAGCTAAACCATTGTGATCCTGATATTCAGCAATACAGATAGTGCTGCTGAATAGCTCCACAGACCACAGGAAAGATGCCCGCTTAAAACTAGGGCAGTCTGTGAGCAAAGTGCGAGCAGTCCTGGAAGCTATCTGGTCAGTGATGATAGTCAGCTGCTAGCTGGAGAGGTAAACTGCAGAAAGCTAGATCAATGGTTCTCCTAATTTTATGAAGTTTTTGCTATTTGGTTAGCAGGTGAATGCCACCACTGACCAACTAGCAATCCCTCTGTCTGCCAACCAGCTATTCAGTGCCAGATGCCAGACAAGCTCTAGCACTGATTATCTGATTTTAATTTAAATGCTGGCGAGGCACTTGAAACGTCATGAAGGTGAATAGTTTACCGGTAGCGGTGCAGTCTGGGCAAAGCATGGACAGAGATTGCAAGTATGTGCATGGATTATAGAATATCTTCCTTTACACACATACTTGCAAACTGTTCTTGAGCAGCTGTAAATGTTCACACCTGCATTCAATGAGGAATTTCTGCCACTTAGACTTTATCTTTATAAATACTAGTGTTAAGTAAGTCCCTACTTGGCCTCAACATATTGCTGCTATAGCTGCTGCTGGTGAACACATTCTATGTATCTATATACATAGGAGTGGAGGAGTAGCCTAATGGTTAGAGCACTGGCTTGGGAAGCAAGAGACCATGTTTGATTCCCACTAGCACTCCTTGTGGCCTTGGGCAAGTCACTTAACCCTCCATTGCTGAGAAAAATCCAAGTTATCAATGTCCCTGTTTAATGTACATTACCAAGTTTAAGTTACAATGTAAACTGCTTTGATTGAAATGATAAAGCGGTATATAAACCTGTTAAATAAATAAATATACTGGCACTGACTATATGGCTTTAAACGCCATAGCCAGCATTTAAAGAGTGTGATCACTGCTGCCACTGAAAACTGACCTAACGGTATTTGAGTCTTTACATCAGATGTGACACTAGACGTGTAACATGCAAAACGCAGGTTCAGATTACTCCGAGACATATTGGCAAAAACATAAAATAAAGCTTGGGGTGTTCAGTTTGATGTCTACAGGGTTAGATGTGGCTATTTCCAGAAGAAAGAAATCTTCTGGCTTTCATTTTTCTGGACTGCTGATTGAATGGAAATGTGCACGTCACAGTTCAGCAAAATCATGTGTTTTCAGAGACACGATAATTTAGATATTATATTTAGCCATATCTGTGCTAAGGGCTAGATTTACTAAGAAGTGCTATTGCATTACTGCATGCTAGCACCATTTAATGCACGTTAATTATTGTAGGACCCATTGTATTCAATGAAACCTACTGTATCTACTAATAAAGCTTCTTGATGGATTTAGGACATGTTAACACAGCAGCACATCTTAGCAGCGCCAGCCCTAAATGCATACTATGAAGGGGTTTTTAGAAAGGAAGTCCAAGTTCATTTGCGACCGCCCAGGGCAAAACACGCAGAAAAAAGCCAGGAATGTCTATGTCTCTAGCTGATTTCAGGAACATAGACGTCAGGTGGCTCATTGTTGACAGACTGGCACCCGTAGCTGCTGTTATTGTATCAATCCATCTCATTGCTGGCCTTCCTCTTTTGCACTGACCTTCTACCTTGCCAAGCATGATGTCTTTCTCTAAAGATCTCTCTCTTCGCATGATGTGTCCAAAGTATGAAAGTCAAAGTCTTGTCATCTGAACTTTTAAAGAGAGCTTAGATTTGATCTCCTTTAGTACTGACTGGTTTGTTCTTCGGGCAGTCCATGGTATACAAAATTGCTTAACAAATATTTCTATTCTGTGTTCACAATGAAGGGGCCTGGACCTCAGAAAACACCCACAAATAGCAACAGAAGTGACAGGAATCTCGAACAATTTTCAGAAGACTGTATTCAGAAAGACCTTACTGAAATCTAAATACACCACATCAAGGGCTCTCCCTCAGTCCAACTCCCTAGTCACCCAGTCAAAGAAATCTATCAGATTTGTCTGACAAGAGCTGCCTCTGGTGAATCCATTCTGCCTTACATCCTGCAATCCACTGGACTCCAGAAACTTCTCCTTTAGTAGCCGTTCCAATAATTTACTAACCACAAATGTTAGACTAACCGGCCTGTAGTTCTCAATGTCATCCTTACGTCCACTTTTCTGTAAAGGGACCATATGTGCCTCCCTCCAGTCCTTTGGCACCATGCCCAACTCCAAAGAGATATTGAAAAGGTCAGACAGTGGAGCCGCTAGAACATCCCCAAGTTCCCTCAATATTCTTGGATATATCCTATCTGGATCCATGGCTTTGTCTACTTTTAGTTTAGCTAGTTCCTTTCGAACACAGTCTTCTAAAAATTGTTCAAGATTCCTGTCGCTTCTGTTGCTATTTGTGGGTGTTTTTTGAGGTCCTGCTCCAGGCCCTTCATTGTGAACACAGAATAAAAATATTTGTTAAGCAATTTTGTTTTATCCTCATAAGTTTCTGCATATTCTTTCCCTGCACCCTTGAGTATGACAATACCACTTTTGCCCTTCATCCTCTCACTAACATATCTGAAAAATGTCTTATCCCTGCATTTTTTTTGCATTGGCTATTTCTTCTTCTTTTTGTACCTTTGCTTTCCTGACTACTTTGCTAGTTTCTCTAAGTTTTTCCAAATATGGATGCCTTTCTTCCTCTCTCTGTGATCTCTTGTATTTCGCCTTTTCAGCTACTTCTTTTGAGAACCATAGTGGCCTCCTTTTCCTTGGGTGGGAGGGGGTGTGGCCCATGTATGTCCTGAGTGTATTCCATGGATGCTTACGTTATACCAGCAGCAAGGTGGAATAAGTCTGGGACTTAGAAGAATTTCTGCTCTGATCTTCAATGCATCCCATAGAGATGAATGTCTCTGACAAGTCTGTATTGAACTGGTGTGTCTGCTGTCTGGGAGGGCACAAATTGCAGTTGTAAAGAAAAGAATGCACCAGCGAGAGACGTTTGTATGGTTAAGTTACAATAAAAAACACCCCTACAGAAAAATAAAGCACTGCAATAACCTTATTCTGGCTATGCTGACATTTGCTGTTTGTACTAAAGGAGCTATTCTGGGCTTCCCTAACAATTGCTATGATCGGAAGAATGGGAATGTAGATGTAGGGATGGTATGTGAGTTAGTATGAAGTAAAATTGCTATGCTATTATGTCATCCTTACGTCCACTTTTGTGTAAAGATACAGGGCATGGTTTTGGTATGTTATATCTGACCGCAAGCAAGAGTATGAGTGTGGTGTGAGGGCTGCAAGTATCCTGATCCCCAACTCTCGGATGCCATTTATGCCTGGCCAGTACCTGGACGGTAGGGCTGACCGCAGCACCACCAGGTGTTGGTGTACATGGGAATGAAGTTCTGCAAAGCTGCTCTGCATCAACATAGCGGGGCATGCCCCTGTCAATGGTGGGGGACCCTTGGAGTGGGGGCATGCACCGTGCAAACAGCACAAATACATATCCAAATGCACCATCAGAGGTCTTGAACATTGTGCACATTTGTCAGGACAGATGATGGTGTTTTGGGCATGTATTGCTGATGTTTGCACTGTTGTATGTGCTCATTCTGATGGGTTCCTATCATTGAGAGGGGTATGTGTTGGCACATAGCTGTGGAGACTCATTTCAGTGTTATATGGTCCATTCTTAGCATTGCAAATACTGTTTACAGTGATGACCACTGCATGTATAACTAAGGTGTTCATCAAATGCCATGTATGTGGTGCTGCGGGGTCTATCAAGACAAACATCTCACTTTCCATTTGCTTTTACACTAGCTTAGGTGCACTTAGATTATAATGTTATGAGCATGCAATAGACTAGTTTATATAGTCTCATTTGCATGACTGTATCTGTTTCATCAGTATCAATGTGCTGTTTACATGAGCACAACACTGTCAGTGTGAGCATCAGCTTAGGAAATGTATGTTTTTCCAGCGAAGGTGTGACTGCACGGAGAAGGGAATAATCTGAAGCGTCTATCTTTCAGAATACGGTGGGCACAGGGATGTACAGGCCATTTGCTGCATATACCTGTGTCCCATTCTAGCAGCGAGGGCCCGTGTTTCCCCAGACATGTTGTTCACGCCGCGCCAGAAACATATATCTACTGATTCTGGAAACGTCGGTGCATCTATACTCACAATTTCAGAGTAGGGTCTATAATGGAAATTACACATACCTGGTAATTGTAGTTCCTGGAGGGTCCAGTTTAGTCCTCCACATCCGGGAAGTGCACCTCCTCCCGCAGCCAGGAGACTGGACCAATCAAAATCCTGCCATGTATGATGTATGCAGTCGGAGCTCCCATCAGCCCCCAGTAAACTAGTAACAAAGCAGACTTAAAGAAGCAACACGTGAGACTATGAAAAATACATATTGAAAACAAACTAGACTCCCCAGAACGGAAATGAATACACCGACTCCCTCCCCAAACGAGGAAGCCAGAGCGCTACACAGCGCTTCTACCCGCACTCCAGAAGAAAAAGACAGTTGAGTTCGGGAAGAAGAGGAAAAGGAAAAGAAGGACGCCCGCCAGACGAGCGTACCGCCCGCAAAACCAAAAAAGCGCGCCGCAAAGCGAACCTGAGATATGGGAGGGAAGGAGGACTAAACTGGACCCTCCAGGAACTACAATTACCAGGTATGTGTAATTTCCATTTCCTGAGCGGTCCTCCAGTTTAGTCCTCCACATCCGGGATGTAACAGAGCAGTCAACACCGGGCGGGACCTTGCCATCCGGCGCGCAGCACTGAAGAACCAAAACGAGAATCCTGAGCGGCAAGCACATCCAAGCGGTAATGCTTACTGAAGGCATGCAGCGTGGACCACGTAGCCGCTTTACAGATCTCCACAGGGGGAACCAGACTATGTTCCGCCCAAGACGTCGCTTGAGCCCTGGTCGAGTGGGCTCGTATACCCGCCGGGACCGGCTGATGCTGCAACAGATACGCCGAAGCAATCGCCTCTTTAATCCACCGAGAAATAGAGGCCTTAGCAGCCGCTTCACCCCGCCGTGCCCCTCCAAAGAGCACAAAGAGGCGGTCAGTTTTCCGGAAAGACTCAGACACTTTCAAGTAACGACGAAGAACGCGCCGGACATCCAGACAGTGAAGTCCACCGCTAGCAGGGCTCTCCGGACCAGCCCACAAAACCGGAAGAAATACCGCCTGATTCAAATGAAAAGGCGACACCACTTTGGGCAAAAAAGAAGGAAACGGCCGAAGCACTACTCGATCCCTAGAGATGGATAAGAAGGGCTCCCTGCACGAGAGCGCTTGCAATTCAGAAATACGCCTCGCCGAGCAGATGGCCACCAGAACAACTGTCTTCAGGGTCAGATCCTTAATAGACGCCTGTCGGAGAGGTTCAAAAGGTTCGCGAACCAGTGCTCGCAACACCAAGTTCAAATCCCAGGAAGGAAGAGACACCCGACGCGAAGGCCGCAAACGGAAAACGGCCTTGAGAAAACGCAGCACGTCTGGGTGAGACCCTAGGCTAACCCCCAGCACTTTGCCTCTGTAACAAGCGATAGCCGCCAGCTGAACTTTGAGAGAACTGGCCGCAAGACCCTTATCAAACCCGTCCTGTAAAAAACTGAGTACTACGGGCACGGATGTTGTCGCCGCTCGGACACCACGCCGGGAACACCAGTCCTCAAAAATCCTCCACACCCGAACATATGCGAGAGAGGTGGAAGTCTTTCGTGCTTGAAGAAGAGTGGAAACAACTGCAGGGGAATAACCCCTCTTTCTCAGCCGAGCCCTTTCAATGGCCAAACCGTAAGCGAGAACCGATCCACTTGGGGCATCCGGAGAGGACCCTGAAGCAGAAGATCCGGTAACAACGGCAGATGCCAGGGAACCCCGTCGTGCAACCGCACCAAGTCCGCGTACCACGGTCTGCGGGGCCAATCCGGAGCAATCAGCAACACTCGCCCCCGGTGAGCCTCGATGCGCTGAACGACTCGACCGATTAGCGCCCAAGGAGGAAAGACATAAAGGAGACCGCACTCTGGCCACGGCTGGAGAAGGGCATCGATCCCTTCCGACATGCGCTCCCTGCGTCTGCTGAAGAAGCGCCCTGTTTTTGCCGACTGGAACATCGCCATGAGATCCATGACGGGTGGCCCCCAGCGATGAACTATTTGGGAGTAAATCTGCGGGTTCAGTTCCCATTCCCCGGGATCCACCCGCACCCTGCTTAGAAAATCCGCTGTCACATTGTCCCGTCCTGCGATATGCGCTGCCGAGATGGCCGGCAGCCGGGATTGGACCCAATTGAACAAAGCCCCGCCTCGGACTCCAGGGCCACACTTCCGGTGCCCCCTGGCGGTTGATGTAGGCCACGGTCGCCGAGTTGTCCGAGAGAACCCGCACCGGTCGCCCCACTACCAGCTCTTCGAGGGCAAGCAGCGCGAGTTTCACTGCTCGCAGCTCGAGACGGTTGATCGACCAAGAGGCCTCGAGGAGAGACCACGTCCCCTGAGCAAAGCGGCCCTCGCAATGGGCTCCCCAGCCTGATAGGCTGGCATCCGTGATGAACGGAACCCACAGGGGCGTCTCCAATGGGAGCCCCTTCATCAGGTTCTCCGAGCACAGCCACCACCAGAGCGAGCGACGCACTGGCCGCGGGCAGGGCAATCTCCTGTTCAAGGAATCGAACTGGTTTGACCAGCGACGCAACAGGGCTCTCTGGAGTGGTCGCATGTGAAAGCGCGCCCAAGGCACCACTTCCAGGGTCGCTGCCATAGTGCTGAGTAGCCGAAGGTACCACCAGGTGGATGGAGTGGGCATCGCTAGGAAAGCGCGCACCAGGCCCCTTAAGGCTAGGACACGGCGCTCCGGAAAGCACACCAACCCCCGCGCTGTGTCGAAGTGAACCCCGAGATATTCGAGGGACTGAGTCGGCGTCAAGTGACTTTTCTTTTCGTTGACCACCCAGCCGAGAGACTGCAGAAGAGTAACCACTCTGTCCGTGACTCGCACACTCTCGTCTCTGGACTTCGCGCGAATCAACCAATCATCGAGGTACGGGTGAACCAAGATGCCGTCCCATCGCAAGGCCGCCGCAACCACCACCATAACCTTCGTGAAGGTGCGAGGAGCGGTAGCCAGCCTGAACGGCAGGGCCTGAAACTGAAAGTGGCCCCACGGGAAAGCAAAGCGAAGGAACTTTTGATGAGACGGCCGAATAGGAATGTGCAGATAGGCCTCCGAGAGGTCGAGGGACGTGAGAAACTCTCCGCGACGTACCGCCACAATGACTGACCGTAAGGTTTCCATTCGGAAATGAGGAACCCTGAGAACACGATTCACCCCCTTGAGGTCCAGGATGGGGCGAAGCGACCCGTCTTTCTTTGGCACCACAAAATAAATGGAGTAGTGACCGCCGCCACGCTCGCAGGCGGGACGGGAATAACGACTCCCAAGGCTAAAAGCCGGCGTAACGTCAACCGGATCGCCTCTAGTTTCTGCTCGCCCTTGCTGGGAGAGAGAACAAAGGAATCGGGGAGCGGGCGAGCAAACTCCAGCGCGTAGCCTTCTCCCACGATCTCCAGCACCCACTGATCGGACGTAATTCGGGCCCAAGAGGGAAGGAAATCGCGCAAGCGACCCCCGATGATTAGAGTTCCCTCCGGAGCCCGCCTCGCTTCATTGTGGCTTGCGACTAAAGGAAGAAACGGAGGAGGCGGAAGCACCCGAGAAGCCTCGACCTGCTCCTCGAAAACCACGAAATCCTTGGGATCTGGATCCAAAACGGCCGTGTTGGGAAGACCAAAGGCGGGAAGAACGAAATCTGCGAAAGTCCCGAAAGTGACCCCGTGCGGGCGGAGCGGGCCTACTGAGCTTCGGCTTATCCTCCGGTAGTCTACCACCCTTAGACTCCCCGAGGTCCTTAACCAACTTATCCAGGGCTTCACCAAACAATAATCTGGCCTTAAAGGGAAGTTTACTGAGGCGGGATTTAGAAGAGCCGTCGGCCGCCCAGTTCCTCAACCAAATAGATCTGCGAGCCGCCACCAACGAAGCCATGCTATTCGCCAAAGTCCTGATCAAATCATAATGCACATCTGCCAGGTACGCTGACCCAGATTCCAGACGTGTCAGCTGCAGCAATCCCTGTGGGTCTAAGCCTGACATCGACCGCAGGTGCTGAGCCCAGCGCAAACAGGCCCTAGCAACCCAAGCGCCGCAGATAGAGGCCTGCAAGGATAAAGCATTGGTATCAAAGGCTTGTTTCAACAAGTTATCCACCTTCTTGTCCTGCGCATCCTTTAGGGCAGCACTGCCCTCAACTGGAATGGTGGTCTTTTTTGTAACTGCCGAAACAGCTGCATCGACGCGCGGCAACTTAAACTTTTCCTTGTCTTTGTCGGCTAAGGGATACAGACGATTCATAGTCCGTATCCCCGACCGGAGTCAGGCTGATCCCATTCAGTTTGAATCATTTGCTCTACCACTCGGTGCACTGGAAACACCACTTGAGAGTCTCGCACGGCTTGTATGAGCGGATCTTCCAAGCCGTCCTCCTCCAGAGGCCGAGCTACCGCTAGATTAAGGGTCTGGAGAGACTCCGTGATCAGAGGAACCAGCTCTTCCCTACGAAACACCCGAATAATTTGGGCCTAATCCTCTGGCTCTGGGATTTCACCATCTTCCAACTCCTCAGGATCAGCATCCGGCTCCAGTTCTGCCTCCAACTCCTGCCAACTCAGATCTTCCGGTTCCGGTTCCTGGTCCATGGTCCGAAGGCGCTTTGCAGCAGGCTGAGAAGCACGCCGGGGCTCCCCCGCCGAGCCGGAGGGGAGCGAAGCCGGCAAGGACTCCAGAAGCTTGCCAGAACGGCTTAAGCGAAATGCCTGGTGCATAAGAAGAACAAACTCGAGAGGTCACGTGATGCGGTGAGGACAGCGGTCGCATCTCGTGTGTGCTCCGGTGCCCCCGAATCGAACCGGCATCATAAGCTTGCTTAATACCTGACTCCTTGTCATCTGACCCCCCCCCTGCTCGACAAAGAGGTTCTTGGGGCTGCGGGGAGCCCTTGGGGAACAGAGGGAAGCATGGCAACAGCGGCCAAAACCACCCGACGAGACCGTGAGCGTGTGGTCGGGTCAGGTAAGATGGCGGACGTTGCTTCCCCATCAAGTCCAGCGGCCTCGCCTGCCTTTGTAGATGAAGTGTCGGCGGCGGTGGCGACAGCCCTGTCCTCTCAATTTGCAGCGCTGAACGAAAAGATGGATGGGCTTCAGGCTTCGCTCGGGGGCATGGGAAGTCGCCTTCAGGAGGCGGAAGGCCGCATTGGGCACGTGGAGGATACTGCGGAGGCGCTGGTCACTCAAGTGGCTAGTCTCCAACAACAGCTACATCTGCAGGCCTCAAAACTGGACGATCTTGAGAACCGTTCCCGTAGAAACAACCTGCGTATAATGGGTATCCCGGAGGCGGTCGGAGACAGAGACCTACCCAACTACCTAGAGCCTCTCTTGCTGCAATTATTGGGGAGTGTAGAGCAGGGCGATAAGATCTTTATTGAACGGGCTCACAGACTGGGCAGTAAGCAGGCCCAGGATCGCCGGCCCCGCATTGTGTTGGTGAAATTTCTGTGGTATCCCCAAAAAGAGGCGATTTTGCGAGCGGCCCGAAGTAAGGGAGAAATCCTTCATGAGAATACCAGGCTCCGGTTTGCCCAGGACTACTCTGTCGCACTCAGCCAGCAGAGACGGGCCTACGCCCCCCTATGCGAACAACTGATTGGAGCTAAAATAAAGTTTGCGGTGCAATATCCGGCGAGACTTCACATAATACATGACGGCACGCGCCGTATCTTCGAGTCGGCGGCAGAGGCAGCTCCGCATGTAGCAACGCTGACTGGACACGGGAAAGCGCCATCCTCGCCCTCCGGAGCCACCTGACGGAGCTGGATTTAATTTTGGTTATGTTTTCTTTTTCCTTACCTGTTTTATCTGGATATCCCTCTAAGTCTGGGGGAACTGCGGCCTGAACCACGTGAGTTCAGATGGTTGGTGCCCTAGGGGGGTGGGCAGAGGGCAGTTGATTTTTTCTCGGAGCGGCCCTTGGCTTGGCCGAGCTGGCGGTTTTTGATTTTTGGGTAAAGCTGTGCAGTTTGCTCCCTCTCGGGAGCGGCTGTTCTGCCTCTTTTTTATTTGGGGTCACCCCCGGGGGGGCCGCGTGGTCTCGGGTGCCGGCAGGCTTGGCTGCGGCGGGCGGCGGGGGGGGGGGCCGCCCCTCCCGGGCTGCGCTGGACCGGGGCGACCCTCCCTTGTGACCCTGGGGGGTGAAGTACTTCGTCCATGGGGGGATTGAATGTGTATTGTGTGGATGAGTGCTGTTGAGTCGGGTTATTGGGTGGTTTAGAAGTAATGTTTGAGGGGTGGATTAGTTTTAGGTTTGTTTTGGGGAAGGACCGGTTGGGTGTGCCTGGGGGGTGGGTGGGGGTCAAATGCTTGTTTTGTTCTGTCTGCTAATGTTACTGGGTCTAGGGGTTTGGGGGCACTGGTCGCATTAAGCGTGACCTCCATAGGGTTCGGTAGAGGCGATGGGAGGTTCCCCCTGTGATGTGTGGGGGTGGGGTCAAGGGAGGGTGGAGATGCGAGTTGGGAGGGTTGTGGGGGTTGGGGGAGGTTGGGGGTATGATAAGGGGTGGGGGGAGGGTGCTGAATCCTTTCAGTGTGGTAGGGAATTGGGTAAAGGTAGGGGGGTAGAGGGAGGGGGGATCTTGTATTGGGGCAGGGAGAATCTGGGCATTACACGGACCCATATGATCTTGGTGGAACTAAAGGCACACAGCAATTCTGGATTTGGGGAGCGACCTCAGGCTGGGGAGGTTGATCCCTCTGGGAACGTCATGAACCTGAGAGATGTGACAATTTCCCCTTCCCCGGCCTGAAGATTGTCTCCTGGAATGTCTGTGGGCTGGGTCACCCTATCAAGCGATATAAGGTGCTGCAAGCCTTGGCTAGGCTTAACGCCGATATTGCTATGTTGCAAGAAACCCACCAGTCGGTAGAGGAACATGCTAAGTTACTGCGGAATTGGGTGGGCCAAGTTTGGGGCGTCCCTGCTGTGGGGAAGAAGGGTGGAGTGGTCATACTGATTCACAAGCGGATCCGGTTTGACCGGGAGCAGGAATTTCTTGATCCAGAGGGTCGTTATCTGTTGTTGTTTGGAAATTTAGAGGGACGACCTGTCATTTTGGGTAATATTTATAGCCCGAACGTCTTAGATCAACCACTTTATGCACGGCTGGCTTCTAGAATTGAACAATGGCTGGATGTGCCGTTGATATTGGCTGGTGATTTAAACGGGGTGCTTGATGTTGCCTTGGATACCTCGGGAGGGGGAGGTGAGCGTACTCGGGCTACGACTGCCAAGGTGTTGCAAGGGTTACGCAGACGGCTCGGGATGGTGGACCCCTGGTGCTTGTTGCACCCGACGGAGAAGGACTTTACGCACCGGTCGAGAGCGTGGGGCTCCAGTGCCCGCATTGATTATATCTTAATTTCGGAAGGGCTCTTTGCGCAAGTGGGCGACGCGCAGATTGGCCCTGCGGAGATATCTGACCATGCGCCGGTATGGGTGGACTTCTCTTGGGGAGCGGGGGCGTCTCGAGACTTTGTATGGCGTTTCCCTTTGGGGCTTTACCGAGACGCGGATTTTCATAGATATCTCAAACATCGCTGGGAGGATTTCCTGTTTCATAACGAGCAACATAAAGAGGACCCAGAGTTGATCTGGGAAACGGCCAAGGTAGTCTTGCGTGGTGAAATCATTGCCTATGCAGCGAGGAAGCGTAAGCTCTTAGCGGCACGGATCGTCCAGCTGGAAAAACAGTCGGTTAAAGATAGGCGGCGGTATGCGAGTGACCCCACGGGAGCCAATAGGAAGCGTCTATGGGAGACCGAGACATCTCTCAATGAACTCCTTCATCAGAGAGCCAAAAAATCTTTTTCTTACTATCGATATCAGTTATACCGCTTTGGAGACCGTCCCGGGAAACGTTTGGCGCGTTGTCTTCGTGGTAGCCGGGGTACCCGGTCTATAGCAGCTTTACGGGATGAGCAGGGGCAACTACACAAAGATAATCGAGCGCTAGCCCGTGTAGTTCGGGCACATTTCCAAAAGTTGTATGCGGGAAGGCAGGGGGATCAGGCCGCAATGACGCAATATATTCGGGATTCCCACCTCCCCCGGCTGACCGCAGATCAGCGGGCCCTCCTGGATGCCCCAGTGACCGGGGAGGAGGTGCATAGGGTCATTGTGAAGGCCAGTGGGTGTCGTGCGCCGGGCCCCGACGGTTTTGGGGCTGAATTCTTTAAGATCCTAGTGGATCAGGTCTCTCCTACTTTAGTTGCCATGTACCACAGGCGGATCGAACGGGGGACGTTTACTTGGGGGACAAATCATGCCCATATCACTCTGATACCCAAGCCGGGGAAGGATCCTGTCCAGGCGTCCTCTTATAGACCCATTTCTCTCTTGAATTTTGACTGGAAGGTGCTCGCCAAGATTTTGGCTGATCGATTGGCCCTAGTGTTGGGGGATTTGGTGCATGATTCCCAAGTGGGGTTCGTGCGGGGGCGATACGCAGTGCGTAACCTGCGGAAAATTTTGGCGTCACTTGAATGGGTTCGGGAGCGGGATTTGCAATCATTGCTGATTAGTCTCGATGCAGAGAAAGCCTTTGACCAGGTGAACTGGGAATACTTACATTATCTTTTGCCCCAGTATGGTATAGGAGCCGTTTTTTGTAGGATGGTGGCACTGCTCTACGCTGGCCCTACGGCTGGGATCCTTTGCAACGGGGTGCTCTCCGATCCCTTTCCGTTAGAGCGGGGAACTCGTCAGGGATGTCCCCTCTCCCCCCTGCTCTTTGTGTTAACTTTGGATCCCTTGGTGCGAAGAATTGAGCAATCGGTATGCATTAAGGGGATTCGGATTGGCACCTGTGGGTTCAAGATGGCGGCATTTGCAGACGACATGTTGGTGCACCTTTTGGCCCCCCAATCTTCGTTGCCCCACCTGCTTGACGAACTGGCCTTATATGGTAGTTTTGCCGGGTTGCGTATTAATGCTGCCAAGTCTGAAGCCCTGGATGTGGCGGGTACGCTCCGGGGATCTTGGGCGGGATCCTTCCCACTACGGTGGGTGGGAGAGTCCTTTCTCTACTTGGGTATCCTGTTAACTAAGGACCCCGCTGCGCTTTATAGGACAAATTTGGACCGAGTCTGTTCTAAATTGAGATTGCAGTTACAGGCTTGGGCCCCTCTCCCTTTGTCTCTATTGGGAAGAGTGGCCGCTCTGGGGATGGTGGTTTTCCCACGCTTGCTTTATTGGATGCAAACTTTGCCGGTCTGGCTGCTGCGTCGCGACCTGCAGTGTGTAGAGAGGGAAATTCGAGCCTTTCTTTGGAAGGGCGCGAGGGCTCGTATTCCACTGGGCAGGCTGAGAGGGCGATGGAAGTCGGGAGGGGTTGGGCTTCCTGATTTGGGGCAATATGCTTTAGCCTGTCAGTCTCGCCACCTTGGGGATTGGTTGGGGGATACGGAGGTTTATACCCCCCGGGCGTTAGAAGAAGCGTTTGTAGCTCCACATGCACTGACTGCAGTTTTACACCTGGACCATTCACTTTTACCTAGCCGGGCGGTAAATAGTATTTTGGTACAGCCGTTGCGACGGACCTGGAGACAATTGAATCTCTCTTGGGGTACGTTGCCGACTGTTTCGTGCTGGCTACCCCTTCAGGGCAACGCTAGTTTTACCCCGGGTATGGACACTGGGCCTTTTCGACGGTGGAGAGCGCAGGGGATTCGGTATCTGGGGCATGTAGTTACCATAGAGGGGCGATGTAAGACTTTGGTAGCGCTTCGACAGGAATATGGCTTAGCTCCCGGGCAGTTTTTTCTTTTCGCGCATATGCAACTCGCTCACTATATCGGCGGCCTGTCTCCGCGGGAATTGACGGTGGAGCATTCGGGGCGTATCTTGGAATTCTTTGCTTTGGGGGCGGAGGCACCCCCCACTATCGCTGATCTGAAACACCGACTGGAGAGTCAAGGCTCTCCTCCTAATTATCTGAGGGAAGAAATTGCATGGGCGAGAGAGTTTAGCTGTGAAGTGGCCCCGGGGTCGGTGGGTAATGCCTTGGTTCGGATTGGGCATTTGATTTCAGGGGCTAGGTGGCGGGAGGTCCAATTTAAATGTATTGTTCGGGCTCATTTTTCCCCGCGTCGAGCACTGCGCAGTCATCTTACCGATTGTGGGGGTTGCCCAAAATGCTCTTGCTCTTTGGCAGATTTAGGTCACATGTGGTGGGGCTGTGTGTATATACAGCGGTACTGGAGGCGAATTGGGGCCTATTTAAGTGTCTTGTTGCAGCAGCCCATCTGTTGTACCGCGTCGTCAGTTGTGCTGGATCAGTTGGGACCACTCCACCCGAAAGGTAGATGGGAAAAAGTCCTAGTGCGGAAAGCCTATCTGGTGGGGAAGGGGCCTATCCTCCATCGATGGCAGGAGTCAAGGGCACCTTCCTTTTGGGAATGGCGGAATAGTTTCCACCAACTTATGCTCTTCGAACGCCGAGCAGCCTGTGGGAGGCCCCAGGGCTGGGCATATTTTTTGTTGATTTGGATGCCTTACATTCAACAGCTGGGGCCTAAAGCCCGGAGTGAGGTATTAAGGGTGGGTTAAAGCCTGGGGCTGTTACTTAGGGGGACCTGATGGGATGGTGGGTAGTGCCCGTTCCTTTTTTTTTTTATATTTTTTATAATTTATTTTACTTTATTTTATACCTGTCGATTAGTTTGCCCCATGGAGTCGGCTTGTCACGATGGGAGGGGGGGGTTGGGGGGGGGAGTTTGATAATTAACAGTGTGTTATGTATGTTAACCCGCCGGTTCTGTAACCCTAGCGGTGGTGGATAAGGAACAACCCCACCTGGGGTGTCGTTTGTATATGCACAAAAAAAAGAAAAACAATGCACATATGTTTTCCTTTTGGCATGGTGTTGTACTGTATTGTGATGTGTGAATAAACAGATTTGGAAAAAAAAAAAAGAAGAACAAACTCCGGGGAGAAGCCCCCGGAAGGGCATTCCGCAGTCTCCAGTGAAAAAGCACTAGCTAGCCCTTTAGGAAGGGCTGTCGAACCAGAAGGCAGTGGACCCGGCGTGGGCTCTCCCTCCGGCAAGACAGGGGAGCCGACAGCGTCAGGAATGTCTTTCAACTCCATCTGATGCTCCACGGCCGCAGGAACGGAGGCACAGCCCCGACAGATTCCAGACTCAGCCACCGCTCCCTTGCGCGATCCGCAGATCACGCACTGCGGCTTAGCGGCCATTCCAGCGTAGGAGCAGCTCCAGAAAATAAATTCTGCCCTATGGCACCCCCAAGGAAAGGTAAAAGAAAACCCTCCCGTTCTTGTGAACCTTTTTTTTTTTTTTTTTTATTATATTCTTTTTTAAAAGTATCTGGTCAGCAAGCAGAGATGTAGGCCGGTAAATTCGCCACGTTAAAACAAGAAAAAAACGCAAGGGGGGCCCGTGCACAGCTGAATTCGCCCGCGGGAAAAAGCAAAATAAACCTCAAAATGGCCGCCGGCTGTCTTTACCGGCAAAGGAAAAAAGGCGCGAAAATCCACGGAGGAGAGGAACGGGTAATAGAACGCAGAAAAATAAGCAAAGAAAAACAAATAAAGCATGCGATTAGCGCTGACAAGTCACCCGCCAACGGAGACGGAGCTCTGCTGAAAGCTGGCTCCCTGTCCAAATCGGGAGCGGGAAGCTACCCGCGGACTTACCAGCAGGCAGGCCAAGGCTGAAAAAGGGGACCGCAGGAGCCCAGAGACACTCGAAAGGAGAAGGGAGATCTGGCCCAAGGCAGCTCTGTTCCCCGTGCAGTCAAGGGGAAAGATGCAGCCTGACTGCTAAAACCTCCAGAATGAAGGCAGAAGGCTTATGCAGTCCTGGCTCCTTACCACCGGCCTGCCCCCTATTGGGCTTTAACACTGTATTAAATTAAAGGGACAGCTACCTGAAAAAAGAAAAGGGAGAACAGGAAACAAAGCAAAACCCTCTATAACTAGACTCTCTAGTGTTGCTCCCCCAAAATGATCCTAAGTGAGCCTATACCAGGCACACACGTCCTCCAGCTGCAAGGAGACTGGACACACTGGGGGCTGATGGGAGCTCCGACTGCATACATCATACATGGCAGGATTTTGATTGGTCCAGTCTCCTGGCTGCGAGAGGAGGTGCACTACCCAGATGTGGAGGACTAAACTGGAGGACCGCTCAGGAACATGCCCGTTTTCAGGTTAGATGTTTCTGCCAGCCAGACGTGGATGTTATAGAATCGTGCTCATAGTGTAATATATAGAGGGGGTATTAGTGTAGCTCCTTCTCCACCTTCCAGATATTTGCCTGACAAAATGAGCATTTTTCAGGCCTGTTTGTACCTAGAGCAGGTTTAACTTTAGATAATATTTGGGATGTCCAGGGTGTTTCTGAGATCAGGTGAGGACATTCAGGTTCTTAGGAATGCCTCCACCAAGCCCCCATTCAGACTTGGATGTCCTCGCGCTCGGGACGACCACAGACCCAGCTTCTAAAATGGCTCCAGGGATGTCGCTGTAATTTGGACATCTGCATGCCCATTTGCAGACGTTCAAAACGCGAATAGCGCTTTAGAATAGCATCCTATATATCTTTACATCCTCTTTGTAATATAAAATATATTTAGCTTTGAATTGATCTTCAAAACATAAAGGCACATACAGTATCTAATAAGTAGCATTAACTGTTTAATACAGATTTTAATGTGCATTAACACAATTTGCTGCCACGCTAACGCACAGCACATTAACTGTTTGCACACACTAACTGCCATGTTAAACAGTTAATGCAGAAAACACCTTTCCGGAGCAGAGAATAGAGACTGCTTTACAATTAACATGGAGGTGGTGACTGTTAACCCTTAATGGAGCAGATAATGCAGTGTAGTTCATACCATCTCAAGAGGTGTAGCTAACCAAATCCTGCATTATTGGCCTTGTTATTAGCACACATTAGCAACTGTTTCTCTGCATTAACTGCATGGCTGCTCTCTCAAAATGCTGGCAGTGTCCCCAAAAGCTACCACTGAGATTTTGTAATTACTGCACATTAATTTTGTTTTTTTCTGTGCAGTAACTACGAAACCTTAGCACACTTCAGTAAATAGGATCTAAAATATTTCAGCTATTCATAAGAACATAAGAAATGCCATACTGGGTCAGACCAAGGTCCACCAAGCCCAGTATCCTGTTTCCAACAGTGACCAATCCAGGTCACAAGTACCTGGCAGGTTCACAAAAAATACATAAGTTCCACAGTGCTTGTCCCAGTGTAAGCAGTGGATTTCCCAGGTCCTCTTTAATAATGATTTATGGACTTTTCCTCCAGGAACTTGTCCAAATCTTTTTAAACCCAGCTACACTAACAGTTTTTACTACATCCTTCGGTAACGAATTTCAGTTTGATAACGTGTTGAGTGAAAAAACATTTTCTCTTATTACTCTTAAATGGGTTAAACTGTAGCTTCATTGTGTGTCACTTAATCTCTGTACTTTTTGATGAAGTAAACAACCTATCTACATTTACCCGTTCCACTCCATTCATTAATTTATAGACCTCTATCATATCTCCCCTCAGCCGTCTCTTTTCCAAGTTGAAGAGCGTTAACCTTTTAAGCCTTTCCTCATACGGATATCCTTCTGTCCCCTTTACCATTTTGGTGGCTTGTTTCTTTTTTTTATTATTTTTTTTTTTTGTAACTTTCCTTTTATTAGTTTTTGAAAGGTTCACATTTTACACAGCATAATAACAACAATAACAGCCCCAACAAGCACAAGCCCCAACCCCCCCTAACAGAAAACTAAGCAACCCCATCCACCCCCCCCCCCCCCCCCAGCAGGACCCAACATCAAGTTCAGGTTTCACAGCATTAACCATAGTGACTACATGGAGACCACAGCCAGTCAGCGTGGACACACTCCCTTCCCATTAATCCCTCCCAATACCCTCAACCCCCACCTCCCCCCCTTCCCGCTTCCCATGTTCTCACCCACTACTTCCAGCAGCTACTTTCCCCCCCACTTCCCCCCCCCTGCCAGTTCAATAGCCACCCATCATATCCCTGCCACATCAAACGAAAGTTCTGCAGCTTATGTTTACTATAGGCCTCGATTTCACACATGCCCCGCAACCCACTTAGTCTCCCAACAATATCCCTCCTAGTGGGTACATCCGGACTCTTCCAACGTACCAGAAGCTCCCCCCTCGCCGCAGCAATACAATAGCCAATCATCTGCTGCATGCCCCTCTCCCCCTCATCCTCCAACTCGTTCAGCAGAACCATGGCAGGTGTTAGAACAACTGGAACCCCCGTCACCTCCCGGATAACCCGTTCCCAATCAGCCCACATACCCTGCACCACCGGGCAATCCCACAACAGATGATACAGATCCCCCTTTCCCATGCACCCCCTCCAACACTCCCCCGATTCCCCTTTACCTAGGGCCCGCAACCTCCACGGTGTCCAATAGGTTTGATATCTGATTTTTAAGCTACTCTCCAGGTAGACCGTCCCCGGTGCCAGGCGTTTAGTTTTATTATTATTTTTAATTGAACTTTTATAACAATCAAACAATTTTAACATAACCATATAACATCTGGTTCCCAGCATCCCCACACACAATGTACAATTTTTACATGTAGGAACGTCATCAGTGTCAGAAAATATGGTGTTAACTCTCTTAGCTAAAAGTTTGTACTAGACATTTTTCTGAATACTGTGTCATTGGACTCCAGGGCTTCTTTTAGTTAATTCAGGTCAGGCCTGCTACTTGCGAGTCCAAAGTATCCCATTTTCTCAATAAATCACGACAATAAGGGTTCTGTGCTACATAGGCCACTTCATATGACCGATGTAAACAAAGCAAATTCCACCAATGATCTGCTGTGATTTGCGAAGAGTCTTTCCAGTGCATCATGATTACCTTTAGTGCTAAACTTATCATTAGGCCTAATAGTTTTTGATCTTTTTCTGTAGTGAAGGGATAGCTGCCAGAGATTTATATACAATTATACAGTATGTCAGTGGCTCTTTCATCTTTAGATATCAAGAAATTTGTGACCATACCTGCTACCTATAAGTATTGATATTTGGACAATGATATATCATATGAGACATTGTACCAATGTCTGTTATACATGACCAGAAGAGATTTCCTGTCTGGGTTTTCCATTTTCAAACCGTTAAGGGAGTCAAAAATGCTTGGTGAGCAAGAAAACATTAGGTTTGGGTGAGAGAGGCCTCTCAAGTGATCCTAATTTGGGATTCCCAAAAGATATCCCATATCTTTTGGTTGTCAGGGTCGCCTGTCTCATCCGTCCATATCTTTTCGATCACTTTACATCTTCTTATAACTCCTGAACGGAGAAGGGTAACAAATTTCAAAATTGGCCGAGTAGAATTTTAAAATTCCATGATCTTCTGTAGGAGAGGCCAACTGGATTGAAGTTGTATAGGGGATACTCTTGCTGTACTTGAACAATTTCTCAATTGATACCATTGGTAGAGGCAGTTATCAAGTAATTGAAATTCTTGTTGCAGCATTTTGAAAGATTTAAAAGCATCATTTTGTACTAGCTACCCTAGGGTTCATATATTGTGTTCCTGCCATTTATACCATGAGAAGGGTCGCTTATTTATTTTAAAGGGTACATTTGACCAGATGGGCATACCATATGCAAATTCCTTATGTATTGCATCATTATAAGAAAAGCTTGCTGTGTTGCTTGAATAATCTTAATGTGGGGTTGATGGCTTGTTTCTGTACCTTTGCTAATTCTGTTATATTCTTTTTAAGATATGGTGACCAGAAATGCACACGATATTCAAGGTGTGGTCACACCATGGAATGATACAGAGGCATTATAATATCTTTTCTTTTATTCTCCATTCCTTTCTTTATGATTCCTAGCATTTTATTTGCTTTCTTGGCCACTTCACACTGGGTGGAGGGTTTCAACGTATAATCCACAATTACATGTAAATCTTTTTCCTGGGTGGTGGTTCTAATGTGGAACCTTGCAACGTGTAAGCATAGTTTGTGGTGTTCTTTCCTAGGTGCATAACTTTGCACTTGTCCACATTAAATTTCATCTGCCATTTAGACGTCCAGTCTTCCAGTTAATCAATGTCCTCTTGCAATTTTTCACAATCCTCCTGTGTTTTAACAACTTTGAATAATTTTGTGTCATCAGCAAAGTTGATCACCTCACTTGTTATTCTTATTTCCAGGTCATTTATGAATAAGTTAAAAAGCAGCGGGCCCAGCACAGATCCCTGGGGTATTTAATATACCATTTTTCTACCAATCAAAATGGGTTATATTGAACTTATTAGACGTAAAACAGCATGTAACAGGGGATTGAGAGAGCATGCAGGATCGTTATAATATTAGAACTTATGTTACAGTGAACTTATGATACAATAAACAAGAGGTTGCTAGACTTGGTGTAGGGCTAGATGTCAGATGGCTGATTATGGGGGGCGGGGGGGGGGGGGGAGATGGGGATGATCAGCAAGAGTGGCAGATGTTCCTGTTGGGAATCAGTTGGAGGGGATATTCCATAGTGCTCTTCGAAGAAGTGTGTTTTGAAGTGTTTTTTGAAGACCTTATGTGATTGGATGCTCCGTAGTGTAGAAGGTAAAGAGTTCCAGAAGGTGGGAGCATACAATTTGAAGGCTCATGTAAGGGCACGTTGTGTGTTCTTACGTATTTGAGGTGGAAAGAGAAGAGCATGTTCTATCTGTGTGGTCTATTGGGGTTTGGGTGTCTGAGCATTTGGAGATGCTCGGATGTGGTGTTAAGTGCCTTATGGATAATTGTGAGGATTTTGTGTTTGATTCTTGATGCTATGGGAAGCCAATGGAGGGATTTTAGTATGGGGGTGATATGGTCTGTCTGGAGGCTCTGGCAATGGTGCATGCTGCTGTGTTTTGGGCTAGTTGTAGAGGGGTGATGGTAGTTTTGGGAGGTCCTTGAAGGTTGGAGTTGCAGTAGTCAAGCAAGGGTATAATGGAAGCCTGGCAGACTGCGTGAAAGCTCTCAGGAGAGAGGAGGGGGCATAGGTTACGGAAGGTTCTGAGCTTGAAGTAGATGTTCTTAGTAGTGTTCTTTATATGTGGTTAGAAGTTAAGTTGGTGATCCAGAATGACACTGAGGTATTTAACTTGTGATTTGACCTGTAGTTCGGTCTCTTCATTTTTGATGAAGGGGGTGGTGTGAAATTGGGGTCCTTGGTCACATGGAGGATCTCAGTCTTGCTGAAATTAACTTTAAAGTTGTAGAGATGCAGTCAACAGAAGATTTCTTTGAAGCAGGCAGTTAGATTGCAGTAGTCAGGAGCAGAGGTGTGAAATGGAGTAAATATCATTATATCGTCTGTGTATAGTTGGTAGCCAACATTGAACTTCCAGAATGTGTAGCAGAGAGGCCTGATAGAGATGTTGAAGAGTAAAGAGAAGAGCATGGAACCCTGCGGAACTCCTTGGGGAAGAGTGTAAGAAGCTGAGGAGTGATTTCCAATTCTTATCTGTTGAGTCCATTGGGAGAGGTAGGAGTGGATCCATTCAAGTGGCTTGCGTTGAACCCCAATGTTGTTGAGCTGGTTAAGCAGAATCTGGTGGGACACTGTGTCAAATGCTGCTGAGATGTCTACGAAGAGCAGCATGTAACCAGTGGAAGCTTTTTCCATTCTGGTGATGAGTGTTGATATGAGTGAAGTGAGCAATGTTTCAGCACTGTGGAAGGGGCAGAAACCATGTTGATTATCATCCAGGGATGCATGTGTGTCAATGTGCTTCTGGAGTTGAAGTTGAACTGCCTTTTCAGTGATTTTAGCAAGGAATGGAACACTGGCTATGAGCCTGTATGAATTGGGTGATCTTGGGTCTAGGTTGAGTTTCTTTAAGAGGGATCTAACGGAGGCTTGTTTGAGAGAGGGTGGAAGGTAGGCTTGTGAAAGGTAAGTTTGAAGGATGATGGAAATAAGCAGTAGGAGCTGCAGTTTTGTTGCTTTGACCCAGGATACCACACAGGGGTCTAGTGGAGAGGTGGTAGTGTTGTTGTGTAAAATGATGTCTAGGAGTTCATCAGGAGGGACGTCTCTGAATATGGTCCAGGATTGGATGGTTGAAGTTGCCCTGCAAGGTATAGGTATGATGAGGGCAGTGGTGCTATGCTGGTTGTGTTTGGCTTTGAGGAAGTCGGCCATCTTTTGGGGGTCAAGGGTGTGGTTCTGATGAGGCTGGGTGGGGTCTCTCATGAGGGTTCTGACCAGATTGAAAAGTTCCCTTGGCTTGTTGAGGGCATGGAGGAGGATGTTGTTATGGTGTTCACATTTGGCATTGAGGGTATTGTTGCAGTAGGCTGTGAGCATGTCCAGGTAGCTAGTCTGTAGCTGAGGGTCC
Organism: Ichthyophis bannanicus; assembly: GCA_033557465.1. NCBI lineage: Eukaryota > Metazoa > Chordata > Amphibia > Gymnophiona > Ichthyophiidae > Ichthyophis > Ichthyophis bannanicus. The sequence continues at coordinate 1,087,677,360 of CM066032.1, read as the reverse complement.
TTGGACTTTCTCCAACTGCGTTCAATTCTTCAGAGTGCATGTTTCTATTCTCTGAGGTGGGTGGAATACCAGGGTGTGCGGAGTCAACATGCCTTGAGAGGAGCTTGAGGTGGAGCCTTGGAGGCATTGGAGATGATGGTGTACCAGGCATCTACCACTGAGTCAAGGTCTATATGTTGGATGTGTCTTCTAGGGCAGGAAGAGTCTTTTCAATGAAGAAGGATTTGTTGAAGGCTAAGAATCTTCTTGCTGTGGGAGTTTCAGTATGAGGAGGGTAGTTGAGATGGAGGCGGGGTAGAGTGAAGGTTATTAAATGGTGGTCCAACTAGGAGACTGGGGTGGATGTAGGAGAAATGCGGTGAGATGAGGTGAATAGGTCAGTGGGGAGGAAGAGCAGATCAAGGGCCCCTCCTTTTGAGTGAGTTGAGTTGGTGATGAGCTGCAGGTCGTTCATTGCTTGGAGAAAGGCGTTGCATTGGCTGGTGTTCACTGACGGAAGATTGAGGTCACCAAGGAGAATGAGGTGGTGTTGGTGTGAGGAATGGAAGCAGACTGTCTCGAGCAGGGTGTCCAGCTGGTCTGCATTGTGATGCGGTGCTCTGTATACGAGGCAGATGATGAATTGCTTGTTGGTTATTATTTATTTATTTATTTTATTTATTTACAGTTTCTTTTATACCGCGCTATTCGTCATCAGTGCGGTTTACAATGAACATAAAAACTACACATCTCAAATAATTGATCTGTGCTTACAATGAACAGGACAATAAACTTGGTATACATTAAACAGGTTTCATGAACAGTGAAACAAAGAACGTGAGAACTATGTACAAAGCAACTAAATGCAGCTACATGTAGAGCTATTATGAGGGTATCCAAGCCTTGTGAGGAGATTATGCTTGTGGTGGTAAGGCACAGGCGCTTATTTGAAAGAATGCAGTCACCGCCTCCTCTGTTTTTGCTACATGGGCCATTATGGATGTTGTGGATATCACTGTTGAATTGATTGAGCAGGACGTTGTCAGAGTCCATGAATCAGGTCTCAGTGGCACATAGAAGATCAATTCTGTCATCGGTAGTATAGTCGGCTAGTCTGGATTTTATTGCGGGTGGAGCATGCATTGATCAGGCTGTATTTGATGACATGGTCTGAATAGGTGCTGTGTGGGATGTGACTCGGGGGGGGGGGCTGTGGGAATGTGGAGGAAACATATAGGCCTTCTATAATAGTGCGTGGTTTGTGTGGGCCTTGGGGAGAGTGTGATGGGCTTTGGAGAGTGGATAATCAGGATTGGGCAGGGGAGGGTCAAGTGAGCAGGTAGGCTGCCTATGATTAGGGTAGTGATGCAGATGAGTACGAGACATTTGTGGGTGTATGACATGCCTGTTGGTGTGTTGGTTCTAGAAGTGGTAGGGAGGTAAGTTTGGAGGGCTCACCTTCTTAGTCTGTCCTTCAGGAGATTACCTTCAATTACAATGTGGCAGTATGGCTAGAGTTCATTGCATTAGTGTTACTTTAGATACATTGGTTCAGAAGAGTTACATTGCATCAGGGTAATGCTATTTCAGGTGGAATGCATTGGATAAGAATTGTAACATTAAGTCCATACTCATAGTGTTAATGACTCACATGCAAGTAGGTGCTGGGACCTTTGAAGGTTATCTTGTCCCCGCTTCAGGTCCCTGCCAAAGGGCACTCTGGTGAGGCCCGCAGGCGTGCCTGCCTCTGCCCTGTTTTAATGTCCCACTGCTGTGGTCTTCTTTAGCCTGATTGGCCTTGACAGAGGGGAGCAGGGACAGCTTACTTTCCTGCTCTCCCTCGATGATATCTATCGGATTCAGGGAGGGCGGTGTGGAGAAAGGCCAGTTGTTGCTTCTGCCCCGGTTTTAAAGTTCTGCTGCTGTGGTCTTTCTCGGCTTGATTGGCCTTGTCGGAGGGGAGTGGGGAGGAGTTTACCTTCCCACTCTCCCTCGATAATGCTGATTGGGTGCAGGGAGGGCAGTGTGGAGGAAGGTACTCCACTATTCACATTTCTCCATTGAGAATTACTGGCCATTTAGTCCTACACTCTGCTTTCTATCTTTTAACCAGTACCTGAACCACAATAGTACACTGCCTCCTATCCCACGACTTTTTAATTTCACCAAGAGTCTCTCATGAGGGACCTTGTCAAATGCTTTCTGAAAATCCAGATACATCATAATATTAAACAAACATAAAGCATACAGTATATAATGATATTGTAAGAACAAAGCACATGTAAAAATATATATATACATACAACATAAATAACATCTTGACTAGAATGCATGAGAAAAGAGGGTAGAATAAGACCTCTACATAAGAGTGACTCAAAATGTAACTCCTCTCTATAAGTACCATGATGCCTTCCACTTTTGGCTGACTTTTTAGTCCTTTTAAATGGCGGCTTTAGCCTACAGTATATCTCTATTTTCAGATGGTACACTGCTATGCTCAATTGCATCTACATATAGTAAGTTCCTAGAGTTTTAACTATTGGATGGCTTTTCAAATTTGTTTAATTCTGTTTTTAATGAGTATAACTTTTATTTCTCTATTTTTTATACTCAGGAATTTGTCGGTGCTGCAGTGTCTTGATGATGGTAATCTTATTGACAGTTTTATATTCTATCCATCGGTCTAGTGTTTTCATTTCTCATTTTTTAAATGTAGTTTATGTTTTTAATGCAATTTGACCATTTCATTTGGCAGTCCCGTTTATGTACTGACTCTTACTTATTTTATTACTCCTCATTTTTTCGTTTTAAATTGATTTTTTACCTTTGTCTTTTTTAATTAGTTTTCCGATCACTTTTAGTGCTGGTGTGGCTTCATTTTTGCCATACCTCTACACTCTCACAATGCCTTTTTTTAGCTTTATCTAATGATCTTTATTCTTCATCCTATTTTAAATAGATTTTTATTTCCTTGTTTTTTTAGAAAAGGGTTTGTTTTGTTATGTGTTCATATGTTTAATTATGTTGAGAACTACCACCACACTCCCGCGGGGTTGTTTCATGACGAAAGTGCTACCCATGAGAGCGATCTTGGGACTGCCACACTTCTGAGGTTTTCACACCGGTACTGAGGGAGATTGATGTTATGTACCTTGTATTTTTATTGATTTGTCTATCAAGATATTTTTTTTACACCTATGTTTACTATGTCCTGCCTCATCTTTGTAATCCTGTTAGCTCACTGGGGTGGTATATATGGTAGCAAATATTAGCCACTTTGCAGGAAATATATTGGTTTGAAATAGTAGGGTTTTCTCTGACCTACATGAGTTGTCGGGCCCCTTCTTACATACTCCTTGTTTGTCAATAGGGCCAGGGAGGCAATTCATGTCTCTCCTCTAGATCTCTTGATTTCCCTTATGTATGATAAGGATTATATACAGATTATATATACAAGGTGTGACAAAAAAGAAACGAGACTGTGGCAGCCACACCCATGACTCAATGCCAATTGGCTAACCGCTTATGTCACTGTGTTGTGCAACATCTCGCCACTATTCTGCTATAATATTTTTCATCTCTCTCACTCTGTTTTTCTTTTTCAGGTTTTTTTGTAGCACACTGCTCCATCGCTTTGTCATGCAACTGGAGGTGGCAGAAATATGGAGCAAAGAATCAACTTGAAATTTCTGGTTAAGTTGGAGAAGGGCCCAACTGAGTGTCTCCAACTTCTCCAAAAGGCTTATGCAGAAGATGCAATGTCAAGGCTGCGAGTCTTCAAGTGATACAAATGCTTCAAGACTGGCCGCAAGGAGGTGGAGGATGACCTCAAGTCAGGACGGCCTTCCATGACAAAGACGGCTGAGAACATTGACAGAGTGAACCAGCTGTTGCGGAGTGATCGCAAATTGACTGTGCAGATGATAGCTGAGGAGCTCAGCCTGAACAGAGTCAGTGCAGACCATCTTGTTGCAAGAGCTGGGGATGCGGAAGGTGTGCGCCAAGATGGTGCCCAAGCTTTTATTGGATGACCAGAAGGAGCACTGGGTCAATGTTAGTCAAGACTTGCTAGAGAAGATTGGAGAAGATCCAGAGTTTGTTGCCTGAGTCATCACAGGAGACAAGACTTGGGTCTTCCAGTATGACCCTGAGAGCAAGAGAAAGAGCCTGCAGTGGAAGACTTGACTGTCACCAAGACCCAAGAAGGCGCGCATGTCCAAATCAAGGATCAAGATCATGCTGATCACATTCTTCGACCTGAAGGGAGTGGTCCATCATGAGTTTGTGTCTGAGGGTCAGATAGTCAACCAGCACTTCTACCAGCAGGTCCTCAATCACTTCCATGACCAGTTTTGGCACAGCAGGCGGGGTCTGTGGAGAGACAAGTCATGGCTGCTCCACCACGACAATGCGCCTGCACACATCACACTCAGTGTGAGGCAGTTCTTGGCCAACAAACAGATCACAGCTCTCAACCACCCTCCTTATTCCCCAGATCTCGCTTCTGGCTCTTCCCCAGGCTGAAGACTATGCTCAAAGGATCTCATTTCGCCTCTGTAGAAGAGATCAAGGCCACTGTGACGAGGGAGCTGAGGGACCTCAAGGAGAAGGACTTTACTAAGTGCTTCCGTACGTGGCAGAAGCGAATGCATAAGTGCATTAACTCTGGGGGGGATTGCTTTGAAGGGGACAATGCGTAATTTCTCTGTAGATTTTGTAATAAAACATTTATGGGACAGTCTCGTTTCTTTTTTGTCACACCTCGTACTTCAGCTTCTTTCTAAATAATTGACATGTTCTATTTGGATTTTCCATTCCTCTTCCCTTCTCCCCTTCTCCCCTTCCCCCACTTCTTCCCCTCTTCCCCTTGTGAATTTCATTTTTATTTGTTTTCAGCTGATTCTTTAGTACCTGTTTGTTCTCGTGAAGTGTAATGTCCCATGTTGTGAGTTATTTTAACTTATAGAGAGAAGTTACATTTTGAGTCACTTTTATGTAGACGGTTTATTCTACCCTCTTTTCTCATGCATTCTAGTCTAGATATTATTTATGCTGTATGTATATATTTTTGATATGTACTTTGTTCTTACAATATCATTATATATGCTTTATGTTGGTTGTAATATTATGATGAACATAACTTTTATTGATGCATTCCGAAAGATGATGTTTTTAACATTTATGTTTGTTTGATATGTTTTTCATTGTTTTTAATTTTTTTAATAAAGTCCCATACTCCTGATGAAGGCTCACACTAGCCAAATACAGCCTGTATAGTGAGGGACTCTTGGATACCTAATAAAAGGGTTTTCGATCCATTCCATGGTGTGTTTCATTGCCCTGCTCTGTTGTATCCTAGGTCTGCAGTGTGCAGGTGTGGTTACTCTGTTACTTGGATAGACATCAGGCTCATCAGTCTATAGTTTCCTGGATCACCTCTGAACCCTTTTTAAAAATTGGCGTTACATTGGCCATTCTCTAATCTTCAAGTACAACAGAAGATTTTAATGATAGCTCACAGATTACTAATAGAAGGTCTGCAATCTCATATTTCAGTTCTTTCAACACCCTTAGATGTATACCCTCTGGTCCAGGTGATTTGCTACTCTTTAGTTTATCAAATAGTTGTAATACATCGTCCCGGTTTTATCAAAATTTGTTTCTCTGATACATCACCTTTAAATACCATTTCAGGCATGGGTAACTTCCCTACATCTTCTTCAGTAAAGACCGAAGCAAAGAATTCATTTAGTCTCTCTGCTATGGCCTTGTCCTCCTTTAATGCACCTTTGCCCCTTTATCATCTAATGTCCAATTGACTCTCTCACTGGTTTTTGCTACAAATGTCTTGAAAAAGTTTTTATTATGCATTTTTGCTTCCATTGCAAGCTTTTTATCAAATTCTTTCTTTGCCTGTCTTACCAATGCCTTGCATCTAACTTGTCAGTGCTTATGTTATTTCCCGTTTTTGTCATTTGGCTCCTTTTTCCATTTCCTAAAAGATGCTTTTTTTTGGCTACAACATGCTGAGTGAAGACAATGCATAAAGTAGGCTCATTTTCAACATTTTTAAACATGTTTAAAAGACTGACTAAAAATAACTAGAAATGATTATTCAGTGAAATTACCGTTTGCAGAATCTTGTTATATGGAACATATAAAGGATTATTTCAAAACCTGATTTTCATTGTGTTGCATGGGAATATAATTAACTGTCTTACAGTCCTTTCATTAAGGCCCCCATGTGACTAAACTAAATATATGTATATGAAAAATGGAATAGATCAGATTTCAGCAACCATTCCATTTCTCCTACACTTGTCAAGCTAAAAATGTTCAGCAAAGCTCCTTTTAGATTTGCTCTCCACGGGTTAGTAGGAACTTATATATCTAATATGGAATCTCTGCTATTTACCCTGAGCACACCCGCTGTGTTGAGGGACCAAAATAGTGCGAGTAAGGCACTGAACTTCATGGCTCCACTCTAGCTGACTTGGGTGAAATTAGCTGCAGTAAAGCTCACTGGTGCTCTTACAGAATAAGGCTGGTCTGACTTTGGAAGGTGTTAAAATGCTCCTATGAGAGACAGACCTGCTAAAATGTGGTCACCATGATACTCAGCTGCAGTGATCCGTTAGTACTGCTGAATAGCCCCCGAGACTGACAAATAACTGGGGCACTCTGTGCTGTGTTTAGGGCGCCTCGTCTCCTTGCGCCGGCCCTGCACACAGGGCTTTAGGTACAATATTGAAAGATTTCGGTAGCTCTTTTCTAAATTACCTTGGAGGTTCGACCTCCAAAACTGGACACAATAATGTAGGTTAAAACTTACTAATGACATGTAAAAATATAATCACTTTTTTTCTTCTAAAATTGATGCTGCTCCACGCACAACCCAGCATCCTTCACGCTCTGTCCACCACCTTGTCACACTCTTCCACTGCAATGAAATCATTGGAGATAATCAGTCTGAGGCCTCTTTCCTGCTTTGCAGACATCAGTGCATAACCCTCCCCCTCCCCCACAGGATACTGCCCCCTTAGATTTCTGTAGCATACATTTTTAGTATGGAAATGAAGCTGCCTATCAGTCAAGTTTAGATCATGTATCATGACCATGTGCTTCTTTAACCTTGCTGGGAAATTCCCACCAGTAGATGCCCTCCTCAAACTCACTTTGGTGCTCTTATCTTTAGTTCTTTCTTTTATTTTCTCAAAGTAAGGCTCATGAATAGGGCAGATTTAAGATTTTGGTCCCCAAGAGGGGGAATGTCAAAGATCCCAAAGAATGAAGAGTTAAGAGAAGACCAGAGGAAGGCCATAGAGCCATACCTTTGCCCTTTTGAATCAACACATGCACACGGCCTTAAAGTAACCAGAAGCAGGCTCCTTTTGGCCCTTCAAAATGTGGCACCCTAGGCGGTTGCCTGTGTTGACTTTGCTTGACTCTGGGCCTGCTCTGAAAAGTGCCAGACTGACAGCACTGGAAAAATCAAGACCTACATTGTCCCCAAGATAGATACAGCATGGATATCAGAAATGCAAGCTTCCCCTACCCTGTCCTACCAGTGTGCCTCAGCCCTGTTCTGCAGACATTACCTGCAGAGATGAGAGAGTACATCAGTCACCGCATCTCTGCAGTCTTTAACCTGACAGCTGAAACTCCCACCTCTAGTCACTACCGCCAACTAGTGCTGCTGGTTCTAATGATATGAATGTCTGTCTTCTCTGAGAACTGAAATCGCCAACTCATTTCACACAGGCCACCAAGCAACAATCATGGAAGGTCTGATAACTTGTGAAAGCTACTTATTTAGCATTGTATTGAACTGCTTTTATGATCTGGCCTGTCAAGTCATTCACAATGGTACTACTCAAATTCCTTATGTCTGCTTACTGTGGATGTCAATATTAAGTGCAGCCTCTTTGTCTATATAGAGCAGTGTTTTTCAACCTTTTTTGTGCAAAGGCACACTTTTTTCATGAAAAAAATCACGAGGCACACCACCATTAGAAAATGTTAAAAAAATTTACCTCTGTGCCTATATTGACTATATATAAAGTAATTCTCTTGAATAGGAATCAAACACTCACACCAGCCCCCGCCCCTGCTGGTTCACTCACACCACCCCCCCCCTCCACTGCTGGTTCACTCACCCACCCCCTGTCACTTACTCACCCCTCCTGCTGGGTCACTCACTCACTTACCCCCCTCCCCTGCTGGTTCACTCACACCATCGCCCCCCCCCCCTTGCTGGTTCACTCACACCACCCCCCCCTCCACTGCTGGTTCACTCACATTCCCCCCCTTGCTGGTTCACTCACACTCCCCCCCCCCTTGCTGGTTCACTCACACACACACCCCCCCCCCCCTTTGCCCAAGCCGCTGCTTCTGCTTTGTACAGAGCAGCGGCTGTACTACACTTACATTGAAAAGTAAAGAGAAACTGTGTCAGGAGCCCTCCGGTCATCGCAGAGCCCGAGGAAGTGATGTCATGGGGGCGGGCTCCTCACAGGCTGTCTTTCCTTTTCAAATTAACTTTATTGCAGCTAAAGTTAATTTGAAAAGGAAAGACAGCCTGTGAGGAGTCCGCCCCATGACATCACTTCCTCGGGCTCTGCATGATCGGAGGGCTCCTGACACAGTTTCTCTTTACTTTTCAATGTAAGTGTAGTGCAGCCGCTGCTCTGTACAAAGCAGAACCAGCGGCTGCACTGCTATAGGGAATCGCGATCGCGCCGCGGACTTCGGCACAAAAGCCGTTTTTTTGTTCTGGCCGCTCCCAATCTTACGGCCAGAGCAAAAAAACGGCTTTTCAATGGCCGGTTTTACAACTGTGCCGGCAGCCGGCCTGGCCATGGAAAAACCGGCCAGGCCGGCTGAAAACCGGCCGGTTGGCAACCCTAATTTGTGAGCCGAGGCCACATGTTATGGATGAAATTGGAATTTTTCCCACGGCACACCAGACAATATCTCACGGCACACTAGTGTGCCGCGGCACAGTGGTTGAAAAACGTTGATATAGAGGAACATTCTGGACTCTCTTAGTTGAACCCAGTTAGGCTGGACTTGTCTGTCAGTCCCAGGGCAGGAGGAGTGCTCTCTCCAGATTGGGAGTGGTCTAGTGGTTAGGACAAGGTACTTCAGGCCGGAGGGCCAGGGGTTCAAGTCCCACCTGGGGACAGCAATCTCAGGCCGGAGGGACTGGGATTTCTAGTCCTACAGGCACTCCTTGTGGTCTTGGTCAAGCCACTTAACCCTCCATTGCCCATGTTCCCTGTAAGTATTAGCATATGTATCTCATATCCCCTCGTGTTAAATGTATCCCCCAATTGACCGCTTTGACCCGGTGAAAAGCGGGATATAAATACAGCTAAATAAATAAATAAATTGGAGGGAAGTATAATTGAGTCTTGCATGCAGGAGCTCATGCCATCCTTCCACAACTAGTGTGTGGAGTAGGAGAGGTTATATGAGCTCATCACTAGGTCCTGGTGCAACCTGGGATGCTGTACCTTAGGAGACCTGCTAGGCTGTCTGGAGAAGGGGCAGTAATCCCGGCTAGGCCTGATCCAGCAACAAACTGGAACAAAGGGAGAAGCAGAACACAGGTCAAGGGAGGTCTGTGAAGACAGAAGTCAATAAGAGAGGAGCCGGTGGGACCCAGGAAAGAGTCTGGCTATTTGCTGGGAATGAGTAAAGTAGAGAACTGGCTAGTGGCTTCAATATCATCCCTGAACATATGAGGCCAGACAATCCTGCAAGATTACAGGACCACCATCCCGCCCCATACAGACACCTAAAAAGTGCTGCTGTTTTCCTGATAGGTGGAAGGAAGTAGGGAAGGTAAGTTTTCTGGTGGGTGAATCTGAGATTTGTTCCCTGTAATGCCAGTAGCAAGTGAGCATTTTTTTGTGGGGGAAGGAGGGGGAAGAGTCCAGTGGACTGTCTCCATGGAAAATTGTAGAATCTGCTCTTAAACTATGCTTAAAGCCACATTCTTTAACTTTTGTTGGTTACTACAACAAACTTTTGAGCACAGTACAAAAGACTCAGATCTAGTGAGTACATCCTGCCTTCAAGAATAATTAGCATTCACTAGAAATAAAAAAATTAGCCAGTATATGTAGTATATCCATACAGCTATGAGATCACTTCGGGCCCGATTCAGAGATGTGGATTGCGGGGCTGCACGTCCCTGCAAGATGTACAGCTCTGCAAGCCATCGAGCCTGGGTGGTATATCAACGAGATCAATAAAGGTAAAGATAAAGACCCTATTCTCCCTCCTGCTCTCCCTGGACGTCCTGAGCAGTAAGAGGGGGAGAGATCAGGGCGGAGCAGGGGCAGACCAGCCAGGCAGGATGTATAGGCCCTTGTACGTCCTGCCGGGTTTGTGTGGACATGCTGCCTATTCCACCTGGGAGGTAAAATAAGCAACACCGACTCGGCCATCGCAGCCAGGGATCCCTCTCTGGCACCAGGTGCGGGGGGGGGGGGGGTCCCCGCTGCCTGATCCAGGCCCTGGCTGGCCAGCTGTGGGTCGGGCGGGAGGGAAGAGGGGGCCAAGTCACAGCAGGCAGGGGCACGCAGGGCCGTCCTTGGGCCGATTCTGTGTCTAGAATATGGTCCTAACAAGCCTGTCTTCCTCGGGGATTTCCGGACAGCTGGACATCTCCCTCTCTGAATTCGGCTCCACGTTACATGTTCTAATCACTATACTAAAAATAAAATACTGCTTTCTACTCTTATTGTCTGGATGCATTTTTTCCTAGTTATTTTGGTCTCAGTCTCTCTTTGTTTTCTTTCTTGTCTATTTTCTCCAAACTCCTTCTCCAGGCTCTCCTTTCCATTTTACCAAGGAATGGAGGACTAGCCTAATGGTTAGCGCAGTGGGAACCAGGGAAACAAGGTTCAAATCCCACTGCTGCTCCTTGTGACCTTGAGCAAGTCATTCAATCCTGTATTACCTCAAAGTGAAATTGCAAGCACTCTGGGGGCAGAAAAATATCTACCATACAGAAAGGTATGACTTAAATCCAATTCCCTTTTTCTCATGTCTATCTTAATCACTTCTTCCCTTATCCTTCTCTCTAGCACTAGTCTTTTCCTTTTGTCTCATTTTCCTCCTTTTATTTCTTCTCAACTTCTAAATCTGTTCCTTACAGCTTCATCTCTTCAAACTCTGCAATCACAACTAGATCTCACGTCTCCTTCACTTCTTTCCTTTACCATCTTTCACTCTCCAATTCTCCCTACCACAACACTTGATCCTCTCGGCTCTTCATCTTTCCCTGACTAAGTTGCTTCTCCATCAATCTCCAGCTTTCTGGTTTTATTCTTTCCCCAACAGCAATCCCTAATTGCTGCCTTTTGACTCTAGGATAGAAGAGAAAGGGACTGGCACAGCAAAAGTAGGTGCTCTTCTTCACCCTATAGTGTCTGCTCCAGTGGCATCCATCCCCTCCTACCTTTGAATGTCAGGAGAGGAGGGGCAAATTAGCAATAAGAATGACACTTTGCTCTAAGTTCAGCTCTCTCCTCCTGTTCCTGGGTGTTATCTGGGGAGGGGAAGGCTGCAGTGGGAAGCAGAGGGCTTTTCTGTGGGGCACTTCCAAAAGAAATGTGGTAAGAGCCTCATATGATCATACAAAGACTTGCTCCTGGTTGTCACCATCAGGGCACACCAAGGATTTTCCTAAGGCATGTCGGTGTTCCCCGGCACACTAACTGAGAAGCACTGCCCTAGTGAGAGGCCAGCTACATACACATAAATTGTCCTGCTATATAACAGTCAAGCTACTTCCAAAACATATATGGGGCCGATATCAGTGATGGTGGCCAAGTACATTTAAAACACGTGGCCGCCGCTGCTTTATCACAACTAGATATTGTCGTACCCCCTTGCCTAGGCCAGAGGTTTAGGGCAAAAAGGGCTGCCTTATTTGTCCTTAAATAAAGAGTCACTGGTTTTCTCCACCAGAGAATTCTGGGAGTTGTAGTTCTTACTTAAAGACAAAGTAGTATGACTACTCGGGTTTGTGCAGGCAAAACAAGAAAATTTATTTTGGGTTCCCCTTTCACATCAAATTCAAACACAAGGCAAAATAGGATTATTCTCCAAAGGTAACAGGAACAAAAATTGCATCAGGAACCTCAGAACTGAAAACACCTTTTTCACATCACAGCTGTTCCCAGCTAATTCTTCAGCATGTTAATTCATAGCTACCTCTTGTCATTCAAACCAGGTAAATTCATTCCGTTTATATCCAATGTAGCTTTAGTTAATAAACTCAGGGTTCAGTAAATGTTCTTTAGTTTAACAGAAGGTCTTAGCTTTCTCCTAGCTAAGTATAATATTGCTCTTCAAAGACTTCCTGTCTCAGTCCTTTTCCTTAGTAATAGTTAAACTTCCCTTCTACATAGAGAACAATCCATCGGTGCTTCATTACACCCAGAATCTTCCTCACAAGGATCAATCTGCATGTCCTCTTGCATCATACATTGCTTATCTTCCCCTGGGTTTTCAACAACACGTTCAAACTTACTGTTTTGTAGAAACTTCTGGAGTTCCTCTAAAAGCTGCTCTCCTTGATAAGAACTGGTTGTACCTTGAGAGTAGGCTTTTCTGTCTTGGAACAGTTTCTTTAATACTTTAATTGTATTCAGGTCTATCTCTCTGCTCGAGGCTGGGTTCTGGTTATCTCTGTCTATAACTGCTTGCACCCACCTTCTCTCAGCTTGGGTTCCTGGAACCGGGTTTTGCACAGTCTGCTCTGCAGTCTGGCTCAGCTCATTAGCAACGTCCCCAGCTATCCATCTGCTGGACTCTGAAGCAGGCGTACTTTTCACCTTAAAACTGCTTCTTTGGTTGCTAAAACCTTTTTCCCACGTGGAGTAAAGCTTTCCACGTCTGCCTTCTCTTGGCTTCCTTGAACCAGGCTTCACTGCTCCTTAACCCTCTGGCTTCACAGCTGATGGACTCTCAGCTGCTCTCTCTCCTTCTCCTCCCTCTGCTGCCACTGAGGCCGGCTTAAAAAGCTGCTTTCCTGCTACCACTCCCTGCTCATGTGCCTGTGATTAAGCTCAAACCTGCACCTACGTTAGGGCTTGGGCATGGCTCAGCCTCAGCTAGTATGTGTTTCTTTAGTTTATCTGAAGCTTGAACCCTGTGGAAACCTTGCCTGTCTCTTGTCTTAAAGGCGTATTCCCTATTTTCCTCTGTTTCCATCTGTTCAACACCACTCTCATCGTCACAATATTCACTGCTGGAACCTATCCGCTGTCTGGCACTTAATATCCAATTGTGTCAGACAGCGCGGCCACAATCTAGTCAGTGGTGATATTCAGCTGCTAAATGGATAGCGAAAACTGGATAAACTTAGGACAACCATTGACTTGTCCTAACTTTATCTGGCTCTGCAATCTGGTTAGCGACTGAATCACTGCTGACCAGATAGTGACCAGGATCATCCCCGGATCTGCCTATATAGATGGCCCCAGTTTTAATCAGGCATCGTTTCTGCATTCTGTGGCAACTGTCACTGTCAGTATCCAGATGGTGCTGCTGAATATTGGGATTGCTACAGTTTAGCCTGGTAGCAGATCCTGCTAACAAGCTAAACTGTTTTGAATAGGACTCCCATATATTTTTGGTGGCAGCGAGACAGTAAATTCTGATTAGAAATAGGGCCTGACTCATTAGGAACTTGAAAATTCAGGCTCTTAACAGCACAACCAGATGAACTCAACTGAGTATCATCACATTTCCTATTGAAATGCGAGAGTGGTAGAGCATGCTGGCACTCCCCAATCAAGCTGTGTCTACAATAATGATGTTGGGGTTTCCTGCTCCTTGCAACATTGCATGTTCTGTTAAGTGGGGGAGATCTTTATAGCTCTTGGGCCTATGTACATCTGCATATCTCACAACCCATCTTCATATATCTTCTGCAATCTCTTTGGGTATTGATGTTTTGCTGCGACTTATTCAGTGGTTCTCAAATCTGTCCTCATGATTCCAAAACCAGTTGGGCTTTCAGGATCTCCAAACTGAACATGTATGATAAATTTACATATGCTACAGTTTCAGTGGAGGAGTAGTCTAATGGTTAGAGCACTGGCTTGGTAACCAGGAGACCAGGGTTCAATTTCCACTAGCACTTCTTGTGGCCTTGGACAAGTCACTTAATCCTCCAATGCCTCGGAAGAAAGGCCTGGCAATCTACTTCCGGTCACACTGCCAAGAAAACCCAAGAGCTTCTGGGTCACCAGGAATCAGCATTGACTCAAGGACACGCATTACATTACAGGGTTTCAGTGTATGCAAATGTATCTCATGGACTTCAATTGTGGATATCCTGAAAATCCAACTGGTGGTAGGAAGCCTGAGCTGGAAAGTCTACATCCACTGCCTCAGAGTCAGCCAGTGCAGAGCAGTCCGTAGGTAGCCCGCTGGGGGGCTCGCTTTATGAACAAAATGCTAGTTATAATAAAATCAGATTAGATAGTAAAGTGACATTTTTGATAACAGATATTAGAATTTCATAGTGTAGAAAATGCTTAGAAGAAAACGGAATCTTTCATGTACTGTTCAATATTTTAAAGATATGCACAGCGGGCAAAAATACCCATGCAAAAAGCAGGAGAAATAAGGGAGGTTAATTACTGATAAACACCAATGTACTAATCAGACCAACAAGGGGGGAAGTGCATGTTTGAAGCTTCAGGCATCTCTCCCTCCCAAAACTGCCAGAGGCGAGCACCAGAAGTGACTGGAGCAGCAGTGGAAGTATGGATGTGTACTGCTCCTTCCAATTTTCTGTTCAAAGTGTCAGAGATGGAGGGTGGGTGCAGCCACAGAAACTCTCTTTCGGGACGTTCCACTGTCTGATGTGTGACATGCACGGCTGATTGACGAAGGGTCCATAGCTGTGTATGCACACCTGCACCAGGATGGACAAACCCTCAACAACAAGCCAACTAACTGGTGTGACATGTGCTTTAAAAGAAGTGTATACCATTAAAGCATTAAAACATATATATGCAGTGTAACAATTTTTTAAGCAATTTAAGTATCTGCCATGAATCAGTATAACATTTCATTCTTAAGCCTTCCAAAGTGCGAACTTAGCTATAGTTATAAGCCCTCTGGGGACAGAAAAATACCTACAGTACCAGAGTCAGAAGCTGCAAAGACGTCTTACATATTGGGACATGGAACATATGAAGCATGAACCAAGGGAAGTTGGAGGTGGTCAAGAATGAAATAGATCGTGCACAACTCCATCTGTTGGGTGTCAGCGAACTGAAATGGACTGGCATTGGGCACTTTGCATCTGATGATCACATAGTCTATTATAATGGAAATGAAAGATAAAGAAGAATGGTGTTGCATTTAAAATTAAGATACTTGCAAGAACTGTAATGAAATACAAAGCAATCAGTGCTTAATTTCTATCCATCTACAAGGAATGCCCATCAATACAACTATAATTCAAGTATATGCCCCAACAACAGCTGCAGAAGAGAATGAGGTTGATGAGTTCTATGAACAAGTACAAGCTGAAACTGATAGAACATGCACAGGATATCCTGATAGTCATGGGTGACTGGAACACAGAAGCTGCCAACAAAGAAGAAGGCAAAGTGGTTGGATAATTGTACTTGCAAACAGAAATAAAGCTGGAGAAACTGATAGAATTCTGCAAGATTAACGATCTATTCATCTCGAACACCTTCTTCCAGCAATACAAGCAGCAACTGTACACATGGACTTCAACCAATGGATTGTACAAAAATCAAATTGACTACATCTGTGGAAGTCAGCGATGGAAAATCTCTATAACATCAACAAAGACAAAATCTGAAGCTGACTGTGGTACAGATCACCAACTACTAGTATACAAACTCAAGCTAAAGCTGAAAAAGAGCAAACCGCTCATGAATGTAGCAAAATATGACCTTGAGAATATACCACCAGAATTTAAAGATTGCCTGCAAAATTGATTTGCTGCTTTAGATACAAATGACGGAGCTCCAGAAAAGTTATGGGATGACATCAAGAAGGTTGTGTTGGAAGAAAGTGAGAAATCTCTACAAAAGGTGAAAAAGCAAAAATGGCCAAAATGGATGACCGGACAAACTCTGAAAATTGCCCAGAAGTGCAGAGAAGCTAAAGCGAGAGGAGAAAGACAATCACAGAACTCAACAAAGATTTCCAATGTGCAGCAAGACAAGACAAGGAGAAGCACTACAGTGACGCATGCAAGGAAATAAAAACAGAAATTATTAGCGGGAGAACAAGATCAGCTTTCCTAAAGCTACGAGAGTTAAAGAAAAAATTCCAGTCTCAAATTGGAATGTTACAAGATGCTCAAGGATCCATACTGAATTATGCTGAGCACATCAAGAAAAGTGGAAAGAATATACAGAGTTATTATATGATAAAGATCAAGTGGAACAACAGCCATTTCATTGTACTTATGATCCAGAACCATTGGTGATGAAAGAAGAAGTCGAAGCAGCATTGAAAGCCTTATCAAAGAACAAAGCACCAGGCATTGATGGCATTCCCATTGAAATATTACAGCAATCTGATGCAGCTGTTACCATACTTACAAGGCTCTGCCATGAAATTTGGAAGATAACATTGTGACCAACTGACTGGAAAAGATCTGTGTTTATACCATTACTAAAGAAAGGTGATCCAATTGACTGTGGAAATTACCAGATACTGAAGAAGTAACACAAAATCATGCAGACACACAGAAGTTTGATGCTATACTAGCACACAGTCAAAGAACTTAAACTGCACCAATTCTACCGAAAAGTTTTAGAACACCCCTATACTACTGGTTGAGAAAAGAAAACAAGCCGACTGCTACAGACTTCTACCAGAACTACATGTTAAAAGGATTCCTCATTGCAGTTACGCAAGGAAAATACAGACCATCACCTAGTCATAAATAAAATACTACAGATTAGAAACATAAGAGATAGGTCCTTTCATCTGGCGATTGCTGCCTGAATCCTTGTTGTCTGGGGAGCAACGCTAACGGAGGTGTGCTTGTGCAGGCGGTGGAGTTGGCAGCCCCCGCTCCTCCTGTGACGCTGGTAACCAGAGGTCCCTGGAGCAATATCAGCTGGTCCTGCAGTGAACCGACAGGGAAGCGATGCATAGTTGAAGCGTGGAATAATTCCAGGTACTTTATAGTTAATTTCTTCTTCCGTTTTGTGGCTAATGGGGAAACGCAAGGCTAAAACAGCCGTGAAAGTTACATATGTGGATATGGCCTTGCGTAAGACCGTGGGCCCATTGAATAAACATTTCAGTCCATGCACAGGCCAATTAGGCTCGCTAGACGAGGTGTCTCTCAATCCAGTACAGTGGACTCCTCCGCCCTTTCCCCAACCTCAGCTTTCCTCTACTGCTTTATTGAATGGTTCTCTGGATAAGATGGTTCCCTCTTTTGTTCCTAATCTGGTGACTTTGCAGGGGATCGCTGATATACCGGAAGAACCTATTCAGGACGGACCGCTGATATACCAGAAGAACCTTAATGACCTTTGATCTGCTATTGCTAAAGTTCATTCTAAATTATCTGGTTCTGTGTCATCCCTTTGTAGCTTTACACAGGAATCAATACAAAAGTTTAAAGAGGTAGATACCAGGTTTTCTGTAGTAGATGGCGCGATTTCTAAGATTGATGGTCAGTTGCAGGTTCTGCAACATACAAATATGACTTCAGTTATTGTCAGCAAAGATTCTTGTAGTTAAATATTTTAAGGAGATTCCGCAGATCTCAGATGATATTCCTCTTCAGGGGTGTTTTTACCTACCTTCTCGGAGGTGGGTAGGGAGCACTCCTGGAGATTGAATAGATGTATTATCTCCTACTGCTAGTCAAGATTTGACAACATTTTTGAAAGATTCATTAGATATTATTTCCAAAAGGTCTACGTTATTGGTGATGTTTATGTCTATTGTGGATAAAAATAAAGTATTGCGGTCTTCCTTTAAATATAAGGAGTCGGTCTAATGCGGGCAAAAGTTAAATGTTTTTCTGGATGTGTCCAGAGGCAATCAGCTCCGCAGAAAGCAGTTCCTGCAATTAAAGTCTAAGGTGTTGGGAAATGGGGCAACTTTCTTAATTATGTTTTCTGTGCAAATGTGTAATAACTTGGCACGGTGATATGTATTCCTTTTTTGATTCTTCACAATTAGAAACATTTTTGGTAGGGAAGTCCCAGTAATGCTAAGCCAGACTGAGGTGGGGGATCTTCCCCATTGATCTCCTAATAAATTTTTTGAGTTTAATGCCATTTGTTATTGGCTCTGTTCTCTCCATTGATGTGGGCTGCTGCTGTTTATTTGTTATTATATTTTCTTAATATGGATTTTGTGTTTTATAGCAATGTCTTCTATAATTATTTCATTTGTATATTTTAACTCTCATTAAAAAAAAGAAACATAAGTAAATATAAAATGAAATTCACCGACTGGCTGCTAGCTCAGAATTTACGCATAAACTTTAAGAAAACTGAGGTCTTATTTATCACAAAGAACAAGAGCTTCTCTCCTCCCTCTACCTTGAAGGTGAGAGATGCAGAGCTCCCATGCAAATCTGCGATACGCTACCTAGGTGTCACGCTCGACCAACAACTCAAGTTCAAAGAACACCACCAAGTCCATTTACAATAAAATCATGACGTTAAGGCACCTAAGACCTTTGCTAGCTCCAGACGATTTCAGAACAATATTCCAGACGCTTGTAACCCCACATTTCGACTACGCAAACATCATTCTGCACGGTCTCCCCAAGAGCACCCTCAATCCACTGCAACTGGCGATGAACGCAGCAGCCCGCATTCTCTGCGGCATATCCAGAAGAACCCACATCACGCCCATACTTATGGAGTTACATTGGCTACTGTTAAACAGCAGGCTCACCTACAAGGCACAACTGCTAACCTTCAAAGCAATCAACCTGATATCCCCCTCATCCCTCTCTGCTCTCCTCACCGCCACCCCCAACAACAGGCTGAGAAGGTCAGTAGCTGCCAATACGCCAATTATCCCATTGGAAGCTACAAAATGCACACAAACAACCAGGAATAGATCCTTTGCGTTCTATGCCCCTAGGTGCTGGAACAACCTCCCACCACATATCAGATCAATCAGGGACCTCTCTCAGTTCAGGAAAGCCTTTAAGCATCACCTGTTCCTCTTACACTTTGCCCACCCAAACCTATCGCAACCACTCCCCCCCACACCTCAACTCACTCAAGCAGCCCCAACACACTCACAATCTGACTTATGACAAAGCAAACAACCGAACCATCCATCAGGTACATTTACGATATGCTCGTAGACTATAATGACTAATGCAGCAACAATAATAGCTTGAGTCTAAATTTATTATAAATTGTAAATAGTTTCCCAACCACTACTGGTTGTACATGTATATAGTTACCCTAAGTTACAGCTCCAAGTTATTTATCCTGTTACAATGTAAGCATATGACTGTTTGGTTTGTTGCAACATTTTTGTTATTTGTAAACCGCACTGATACTGAAAAGCGCGGTATAGAAGAGCCTGTAAATAAATAAATAAATGGAAAACCCAAGAAACCAGACTGTGAACAGCAGAACACAGAAGAAAGAGAAATATAAATGCATTTTATCCTGTACAGAATAAACTACAAGAAATATACATTTTCAAAGCTAATGTAATTTTATTATCTAAAAATTAGAAATATTTTTTGTACCTTTGATCATGTTCTCTTATCATTTTCTTTTATTGCTTTTCTCCTAAACAAGGCTGGCACTACCAGGTAAGTGTGGCAGGAGTGTGTTGATATCAAGGGGGTGCTGAGGTGCCAAAGCTGCAGTGAGCATATGCCATTTAAATAAAGTTATTTCTTCAGCTCACCAAAACATGCCGCTGGATTTCCCTCCTTTCCTGCTGTGTTGCACTACTAGGGCAGCTTCAGTTTCAGCCAGCCATCCTAGAGAATAGAGATGGGGGAGTGGGGGGGGGGGGGGGAGCTACCGGCGCAGCAAGTTGGTCATCCACTGAACAGGAATTCCTCTTTAAATAGCAGCGGACCGCTGAGCACTGCTTTGATTGCTGTGAAAACACTGGTGATTTGAATTATTATCTCTGTGTGATCTGGTTTTGTTTTGTTGGTAAATTAATTAAGCAAGTACGCTCAGTTTTAAAAATGTATTATGTTAATAAGTAGTTTGACAAATCCCAGGCACCAGGACGCCCAGAAATGGCACTGGGGATTTCATGCCCCCATTTCCAGTGACAATTGCGGCAGGTGGACAGACAGGATTTGCCAGCATCTTCCCCAATCCCCTCGAACTACCCCTGCCTCTCTGAGGCGGAGACGGACGTGGCGTCAGCTGAGCCTTAGTAAAGTGTCCTGTGGCTGAAACAACACAGGCCTGAATTAAACTACATCCTGCACATCCAGCAAGGAGAAAGCACAGATTTACTGGCCTACTGTACTTTGCTGTGATTTTGAGCATATTTTTACTAGGGTCTTTGTCGTTGAGCAGTTATTGGTGGTTATGCTTTCAGTTAGAATTTATTTTGATTTAAAATCTCTTTTTTTCTCCTTATTATTCCCGTTTGTGACCCTGTTAAATAACTTGATATTTGTTGTAAGCCGCATATGCAGCGGAACTAGTTACAGCAATATTCACGTATTATGACAAAGAATACAGTGGCTGTTGCTTCAATGAATTTATTAAAATTAATCTGCTACACCCAGCAGTTCACCTTCAGTCAGTTCTACTTATCTATTAATACCTATTGTGCAACATATTTTTACAGTTATACATCCAACAGCACATTTTAAGCATTCTTTTATACGTTTTATTGATAAAAACTTGAGCTGCTTTTATCTAATGTTGTGTTTTTATTGTTTTCTGCCGTTGTAGATGCTTTCTGTCAGACGGTTTTTATTATTTTTTGCATCTTCCCTGGTAACGTGGCTCTGAAATCTTTTAACATGCATGGTATCATCTTTGTATTTAAAAATCCATTATGAGCTGCCTTTATATTTGTTTTAGAGATATATTTTCTTTGTATTTTAGCAAGGATTTTATTTTGGTAGAAGTATTTTTAGTGGGTCTTATATGGATGCATCGATTTATAAGGAACTATGGGGGTTATTTTAAAAGTGCTGTTCACTCATGCTTTGGACGTCTACAAACAGGCACGCAGACATCCAAATCATAGAGACGCCCCAGCGTGCGGATGTCTAAGCCAAGGAGGGGGTATGGTGGAGGTGTATCAGGGCGTTTCAGGCAGGATGGATGCATGTAGCCTATCTTAGATACGGCAATTACATCTGCACTCGCCAGCGGGAGTGTCTGTCTATTCGAACTCCAAGGAATCAATAGGCATCAGGAAAGCTCTCATTCCACTATCACGACACATGGAGAAATAGAGAAGGAGGTAAACTCATATCCCCTTTGTTGTTTTATTCGGTTAGAGAAAACTTATGAAGAATGAGGGTACATATTTTCACATCGGGACACAGACACACATTGCAGCATGGAAAATAGCAAGTGAGGATATGCATACTGTACTAGATGGACATCTCCACCCCAAGCTTTTGTAGCAGGGGCATTTACAAATGTCAGGGACATCCAAGTTTATAAAATTAGGCCGAAACTTGAACGTCCTTGGCATTTTTCTAGATGTCTTGCCCTGGATGCCCCAGATTGCACATGGACATCCTTTGACACTTCACGTGTCCCAGAAGTTGGAATTTGTAGATACATTTAAATATTTGCTAATGTTTTCTATTCTTATCACTAAGAAATGTATATTTTCTTTCCTATATATGTTTAGGTCAAACACTTTGGTCTAGTATTGGCATATTTGACTGCTCGACTTATGTGTATTTTGGTAAATGTTGTGATAAGTCTTTTAATATTTGAGTTTTTATTCTTTGTTTTTTTATGTTCATATGTTTTAAGCATTTTATGATTATTGTAATGTTTATACATATAATTTGAAACTTAGAGCTTACATGAGTGTATGTACACACAAAGAGGTATTTTTATATTTTTGTTTTTGTGGTTTTCTGTTTTATATAATGTATATATTAAGATTCAAATATATTTTGGGTTTTGTTATTGTTTTAAAGTTTTTATGTTTTTTTAGATCCATGATGCAGGTGTATTTGCCAAAACTCGGCCAATTTGAATCCATCAATAAATTGTTTTTTATAACTCACACTGTCTGTGGTTGTAGTCATCTCCACTTTTTCTTCTTGTTTACTGTGCCTTGATTGTGTGCCGAGTTTTACTTCTCCTTTGTTGATTGATTTCACCTGCTAGGCCTAGTGGTTGGGGAGATCCGGTACTTCATCCTGGTTTCAGAGACATATACATTGTGCCTTTAAACCAGGTAGTAGTCAAGTTTAAAGCACATTTTATTGAAGTGAGAGGCAATAGTAATCAGATTGCTTCAACATATTTTATAGAAGCTACTGTTTGGGCTTCCTGGTCCAGTTTATTAACAGCAAATTGCCTGGGTACCACTAAGCACAGGGGTGGCAAAAGGCCTTTTTCTTTAGGGAGGCCTAAGCTCTACCCTAACTAAGCCCTAAGCTCTGACCTGTGGGCAAAGACCCTTCCTGTTCTGCCCGTGGGGATCTGGTATCCCATGGGCACACAGGAAGAGTCTTTGCAGCGACTGTGGCTTCTTCTGCCTGTGGGGGATGGGTTCCCCACAGGCAGCCTGTTGCCTGCCATCTGCAATTTTTGGTGGGCCCAGGGCCCAGGGCCCGTGTGGCCCACCCCTTTCTGATGCCTATGGTTAAGCATGCTGAAATGCTGGCATATGAATAATATGTTCAGAGTAATTTTTAAAAATTTTATAGCAGTCTAATGAGATGCTTCTATACTGTTGGCCTATTTTTACTAATTATTCTTCACAGTACCACAACTTTTAACTTACTGGTTTGTCACAGACGTCGGCTTATCACCTGTGGTTTAAATCAGCAGTATATTAATGTTCTCACTGTCTTCCTACAGTGAAAGACTATCTTTTGCATCAACATTATACCAATTTTGCTTATAGTTTCTAGATGTACATTGACTGCATGGTAATCATGCTATTGTTTCTTACATTCTCTGCATAATCTTTCTTCTTCTGCATAGTTTTTTCATTGGGTAAATATTTCTGAGCTGTCTGTACAGCTGAGTGTTTTTGTTTTAATTAAAATTTAGTATGCCTTTAACAGGAAGTGGCTTGCATACAGACATTTAGCTTGGCATATGTCCACCTTGTACATTAACATGACAGACCTACATAGAAAACTGTTTTTACATTATAAGTTACCATATGGCTTTATTGCATTGTAGATGTATCTTTACATATCAACAATGAAATATACACTTGGGGCCAATACACTAGTCTACAATGTTTTTAAGTTGTCTGCTTCAGAGACAGAATCTGCCAATTCTTATGGATTTTGATGCGCTGAATTAAAAAATGACAATCAAAACCGCTGATTGGCTACTGTTTCCAAGATATCTAAGCTTTTCCATTTTATGCGTATATATAGCATGTTGGCAGTAGAGATTTAATAACAAATTATTATAAACCTAGGTCTTTTCATGTGTTTATGGTTGCCATATATATGGCCTTGATAATATTTCACTTGTCGTTATTTATTTAAAAGTTTAAAAATTGTATTTAAAAGGGTTATTTAAATACAATTTATTAAAGGAGTTAGTATGAAACAACAGAAAGCAAGAAACGACTATGTATGCATTAGTATTCATTTCACACCTTATTCCGTGACTACTCTGCGTTTCTTGGTTTGTCTCTTGTATTCTGTAAATGGAGTATCTCTTGTCACTGTCCAGCAATAGTCTGCAAACATTGAGAGGCTCCATTTGCCTTGATATCTTTTCTCTATCGCTGCAGTGTCCTGATGAAATCACTCGCCATGCTCATCGCTCACTGCTTCGGTGGGAAAAAATCAAGATGAGAGTGCAAAAATGTATCTTTAGTGACATGTTGCAGCCAAGACTTTTGTATGCATGGAGGAGTTTTTCAAACTCCCTGTAGTTGTCTGCCTTGTTGTTTCCAAGAAAACTTGTTGCCACTAAATGGAAGGCTTTCCATGCCATCCTTTCTTGCCACGTAGTACACGGTTAAATGCATCATCTCAAAGAGGTTCATGAATCTGAGGACCAACAAAGACACCTTCCTTTATCTTAGCTTTACTTAAGTCTTGGAAATTTCCCACTGAGATACTTGAAAGTCAGTTTTGTTTTGTCCATGGCCTTGACAAAAGTTTTCATTAGACTCAGCTTAATGTGTAAGAGTGGTAACAAAATTTTTCTTGATTCAACAAGTGGTGGATGCCACTCGCTTTTCTTTACAGGCTCCAATGACTGTCGGAGTGGCCAATCTTTCTTGATGTATTAGAAATCTTTTGCATGACTGTCCCACTCACAGAGAAAACAGCAGTACTTTGTGTATCCAGTCTGCAAAACGAGCAACAGAGCAGCAACTTTCAAATTGCCACAAAGCTGCCACTGATGCTGGTCATAGTTTATGCATCTCAACAGCTGTTTTATATTGTGTGATAAGGAAGCTTATCATAGCTCAGGAAGGAGCTATAGAAAAGGTGAAGTGACTCTGAACAAGCAACCTGTCAGTTCTGGTAGAAATAAGAAAACAGAATTTTGCCATAAAAGACTACCAGTCCCAGAATGCACCAGGTTTCCAACAGCCGTTAGAGGAGCTGAAGTGGGGAAACGTATGTTCAATCAGGAGGGCTATGAGGTAATCCCCAAGCACTCATCTCAAAGGGCAGGGCCTGATTCAGCACAGCTGCGCTGTGCTAGGGTGGAGCACTCAAAGCAGAATAAAGGTAGAGTTTATTCTACAGAGAATTATCCTCATCCTCAGATTCAGCTTGGAGATCCTCAGCTTGGACATCTTCATCATCTGGAGGATCATCAGAAGCAGAAGCCAGTGCGGACGGACAGAGAGGGCAAGAAACCCTTTGGAAGAAAGAAGAGGAAAGCATTTGGGAGGCCTAAAGGAGTCCAGAGCAGTACGTATACTGGGAGACATTCAAAAGGCCAGCATACACCATTGGACTGGGGAAAGCCAGAGGAATGGTGCTGCAGAGCTAGGAATCTCCAGACGGTACCTGTGAGGGAGACGGCTGCACGTGGAAGGGACCCTAGGACCCGTGCCAGAAGGTATGTGAAGAGAGATCCAGTGTCCAGGGATCTGGATTGGAAGGCTGGACATAAGAACTGGACTACATACTGGCCAGGCTATTTAGAGAGGAACTCTAACAGCAATTGAAGCTCAGGTATGAACACTGATCTATGCCCTAGCTATAACCTTGAAAGACAGCAGGGAAACAAGTATTCTCCTGAGAGTGCTACATTGAGAAATTCCTCTGTGCCAATCCATGATATTGAACCCATGATTGTTGAAGAAGGGGGAGCGGTCTTAGATACAGGCTGTGAATATATGGATTGCTCTCTGTCTAAACTCCTTTGGTAATTTACTGTTACAAAGTACAACAACCATCACAAAGAAATACAAACTTGTTCTTTAATCTACTCAGAAAAGCTCCTGAAGTAGAATTTGAGCCAGGCAGTAGAAAGCAAGCCAGCTAAGGGGTTGCAGCTGGGTAACTGCTAGCAATTGAGCCTTACCTAATTGCTTGTGAGCTCTGAGGGAATCACTTCTGAATCTATGTGTGAAGATATAAGAAGTTAACCTGAAAAGAACAGTTTTTCCCTTCTTTGTGGGTTTTGCTTGTTGTTTGCAGCACTGCTAAGAAAATATTAGCTAGAGCCTACAGAAAAGACCAGTTTGTTACCAACCAGGTCTTTATTCTTTTGCTTTGATTGCCTGACAAGTTCAGCTGTTGTTTTCCTGATTTTGTTTTTCTAAGTTTAACACTGAAAGCAAGTATCCTGTTTTATGTGCTACCAAGCATATCTGTGTTGGGAGAAATAACCCCATAAATAAATATCTTATTGGCTTTACACTCAAGCACAACTAATTATTGTGAGTGGCTGTGTCTGGTGTGAATGGACTGCATTTCCCACAATCCCTTGCAAACCATATTGATATATGCCTTTGCCAAGACTGTGAACATTCTCACCCAGGCAGCCGTCTGACAATTGTCATAGGTTTCCTTCATATGGACTGCGTGACCAACTGGAATCGATGACAAAGCATTGCCATTATGCAACAAAACATCTTTAAGATTCGTCTTAGATGAATCGATGAACAGTCTCCATGCATCTGGATGATGAATGATGTTGAGGGCTGCCGTTAGACCATCAATGTTGCAGGGTACAAGATCACCTTCCATGAAGAAGAATGTAACAAGATCCTTTTGATGTTCACGGAACATGGAAACCCTGACATCACCTAACAGGAGACTCCACTGCTGCAGTCTGGAGCCCAACAGCTCTGCTTTACAATTAGGAGTTCCAAATCCCTGACAAGGTCATTCAGTTCATTTTGTGTTATGAGGTGTGGTTCAGAGGAGGAGGATGGGAGAAAATATGGGACATTGATGATTTGGGAGCAGAAGTTTCATCCCCTTCCTCTTCCTCACCTGACTCAAATGAGAATGATTCTGGAGCATCAGGAACTGGCGAGTCCTTCTCTGTGGGGTGGTACTGGGTGTATAGCTGATTGAATGTTTGGATAGTGCACAGTCCACTTTTTCTTCTTCGACAAACCTTTCCAAACAGGAAGCACCATGCAGAAGTAACAATTGCTGATATGATCTGTTGGCTCTCTCCAAACTATTAGCAGTCAAAAATATACTACCCAAAATTAGCCAATCCCAAAACCTCAAAAAAGAAAATTAACGATGTTAGGCATCAGTACTAAAATGATACAAAATTGTTTTATTTATGCTTAGCTTATGTCATAGCAGCTTAAAAATCAAATGCCACAACAATAACATTTAAAAATGAGCAATCAAAGAGAGGAAGAAAAATGTATCTTCTCAGCAAGGCAAGGTATGAGAGGCAGTGGCTTACACAGTCTCCATTTAAAGCAAACATATTACATAGATAACGTTTTTGTTTCCTGGAAAGGTAGTTAAAGTTTTGGAAAGTTTCAGTAAATGCTTGACTCTGTTGATCCGAATATCAAATTCACTCTGGTATATGATTTCAATCAGATTTCCAGTCTTGACATTTTAGTCAATAAGATACATGAATCCATTGCAACAAGTATTTTTAAGAAAAAGACCAACAGGAACACCTTATTGCACTATGGTAGTGCAGATCCACCAGCCCTAAAGAGCAGTTTGCTGTTTTTGCAGTTCTTGAGGTATCAGCATAATTACAGTTTCAAAAAAGGCTTTTTAGTCCAGTCTAGCAATTTAGTGGAAACTTTCACCCATCGTGGATATCCCAATCAGTTAGTGCGGAAAGTGAGGATTCATGCCCCTCCATAACAATAGGTATCTCTCAGGGCCATCCCGTCTTCTAAGTGAGCTAGACAGCCACCTAGGGTGGACAGCCTGGGTGGGCGGTGGCAGCAGCACACATGGGTGGCTGTACCACTCCCCCAAGCGCTGTCGATTCCGTTTTGGGGGGAGGCGGGCAGCGGCAATATTCCCAAAAGTGGCAGCAAAAAGCCACAGCTTTTGGAAATACTGCCACTGCTCACCTCCACCTCCCAAGATGGAATCGGTGGTAGCTGAGGTGCGGCAGCAGCTGGGGGGGGGGGGTGGAAGCAGCTGGGGGGGGGGGGGCGGTGAGACTGGGGTTTCTGCCTAGGGCAGCAGAAACCCTTGGGCTGGCCCTGGGATGTCTTACTAGCTGAGCACTAACACATCAGAAAAATGTCTTATCCCCACATTTTATTGCATTGGCTATTTCTTCTTCTTTTTGTACCTTTGCTTTCCTGACTACTTTGCTAGCTTCTCTAAGTTTCTCCAAATATAGATGCCTGTCTTCCTCTCTCTGTGATCTCTTGTATTTCATGAAAGCCTCCCTCTTTTTCTTCACCTTCTCAGCTATTTCATCTGAGAACCATAGTGGCCTCCTTTTCCTTTTACATTTATTTACCTTTCTAACAAAAAGGTTTCTTGCCTTTAAAGTATTCCCCTTTAGTTTTGCCCACTGTTTTTCTACATCCCCCAGAAGTTCCCATCCCACTAATGACTCTCTGAGGTATTGTCCCATCTTTGCAAAGTTAGTTTTCCTAAAGTCTAAGACCCTCGCTTTTGAATGGATTTTATCAGCCCTAGTACTAATACTGAACCACACCATCTGGTGATCACTGGATGGGATTTGATCTCCCACTTAACATCAGAAACATGTTCCCCATTGGTAAGCACCAAGTCCAGTATGGCCTCATCATGTGTGGGTTCTGTTACCAAATGCCTGAATAGTTCTCCCTGTAGAGAATCCCGGATCTCCTTACTTCTAGATGACACCGCAGCAGGGATGTGCCAATCCACATCTGACATATTGAAATCACCTACCAGTAGCACTTCTCCTTTCATGGCAATACTGTGTATGTCTTGTATTAAATCTTCGTCCACTTCTACCCCCTGTGATGGGGATTTGTATATAACTCCAGTGCAAATGGATTTCCCATTCCCTCTTTTTAGTTTAACCCACAATGCCTCCTCTCTTCCTTTTAAGCCCTGCAATTCTATAGCTTTAATATTATTTTTAACATATAGTGCCACACCACCTTCCCTTCTTCCTACCCTGTCCTTCCTGAATAAAGTATAGCCCGGTATAATTACATCCCAGTCACGGTTTTCTGTTAACCATGTCTCTGTAACTGCCACTAAACCCAAGTCAGTCTCTTCCATTAAAGCCTCAACATCTGGAATCTTATTTCCAATGCTACAGGCATTTAAACACACTGCTTTCCAGATGTTGCCCTATTACCCATTTCTACAGAGGTATTTAATGTTTCACTTACTTGGGGGCTCTCTTCACCCATCCCCATCGAATCTAATTTAAAACCCTCTTCAGTAGGTTAGCCAGTCTGCTGCTGAAAACACTTTGACCCTTCTTGGACAGATGGATGCTATCTCTACTCTGCAGCCCTTAGAACAGTGTTTTTTTGTACCGTGACCCCTTATCTCCTGGAACAAGCAGGAATGTATTTATTTAATTATTTTATTTAGACAGTTTTTGTATACCGCCTTATCCTTCAATCAAAGCGGTCACAACACAATTGGGGGATACATTTAACACATGAAGATATGAGACACATACACTAATACTTACAGGGAACATGTAGTCTTCACATATGGGTATCGTCAGCACCGAAGGAGCCTGTGTGGGAACGCTCCCCAGCGTCCAATAGGAACGCTTTTGGGAGCATCCCACAGTGCCTGCGTGCTGCCTTCCCGCCTTTCCCAACTGTCCCTCTCCAGATCTTCGTTTTCCGTGGAGCCGACAGGTCGCACATCCTGTCACCACAGAAAATAATTCCCTTCTTCTTTTTTGTGGTCGCGTCTGCCTTCCTTCGACGCTACACCGGTACCGCCGGTTCTTATTTCTTTAAAAAAAACAAAACAAAAAAAACCCCTTTCTTCTGGAGTCTTTTCCAGTTATTTTCTCCTCAGTTGCCACGCGCCATTTTGGGCACTAAGCCCAATTTTTTCCCTCAAAATGGAAAAACCCTCTTCGGGTTTTAAAAAGTGTTCTAAGTGTGGTGGTACCTTTCCGTCACCGACACCCATGAGTAGTGCCTCAAATGTTTAGGTCCTGACCACTCTATTTCAGAGTGTGTTGCCTGTGGGATGATGTCAAAAAGGGGCCGGCAAAACCAAGTTGCTAAGCTTAGCACCCTTTTTCCCTCCGATGCAGCCTCCGTGGCATCGACGTCTTCCAGGGCTTCATCTTCCTCCCATGGATCTCAGGTAACTAAACATAAATCTAGCCGGTCCTCAAAGGGTAGATCTCCTTCTAAACATCGAGATGCCTCTGGCGTTGCCCTTGAGGGACTTTCACCGGCAAAATTGCCCCGGCGGGAGGCTTCAGCTTCCAAAACAGTAACGGGGCTCCAGGATGTTCTCGAGGCTTCAACCTCGTCAGAACTACTGGTGCCATGCTCTGGGGTTCCGGCTGCTTCATCTGGCACCGATACCCAAGCATAGGCAGCATCGATAGACCAGAGATTCTTGGCTATTGAACGCAGTCTGGCGGCTTTTCTCATGGCCTCAATGCCCCTGAAACCGCTTCAGACAATTCAACCGGTACCGGTACCGACTGCATCGATATCGGCAGGTATTCTATTGGGACTGAGTCATGCATCTCTATCCGGCATCGACAAGTCGGTACCGGACCACTTCGATCGGTACCGGTACCATGCCTTGCACGATCGCCCGGATCGGAGATACTTCGAATCTTCGGATGTGTCTGAAGACTCTGAAAGCTCTGCCGATACCAGAGTACTTCTTCCTGAGGATTTCTCTTCTCCTCAGCGTAGGATGACTCCACCAGAGGATATGTCCTTTCAGGATTTTATCCGAGATGTGGCCAGAGGTCTTTCCATCACAGTGGCTCCTGAAAAAGAGCCTAGGGCAAAGGAATTAGAAATCCTGCAATACCCTAAAGCTCCCAAGGAGGCAGCTACCTTATCTATTCATGAGATCTTGCATGATCTTATGTTAAGGATGTGGGAAACACCTCTGACCACATCTCCTCATTCTCAAAGACTCGACACCATGTATCAAGTTCCTCCTTGTCCTGGGTTTCAGAAGACTCAATTACCACACCATTCCATGGTGGTGGAATCAGCCAAGAGATGGATAAATAGTGCAAAAAGGCATGCATCTAATCCTCCAGGACGTGAGTGTAGGACTCTTGACGCCTTTGAACGTCGATCCTTCCAGGCTTCCATGCTTTCGGCTAGGATCAGTTTCTATATCTTTTATATGGGAATGTTCCTTAAGGAGGTCACAGGAGACGTAGAGCTTATGAGCCCTCTCCTTCCTGATGACAAAAGGCAAGATTTTCTGGCTCTTGTTAAACATGCTCAGGATGTTTCCAAGTTTGTGAATCGTGCAGCCTTTGACTGCTCTGAATGCATAAGCAGAACCTCTGCTATTGCCATAGGTGCATGTAGAATTGCCTGGCTCCAGGCATCTGACTTGGAAATCTGGGTACAGGACAAACTGGGGAATATAACTTGCACAGTAGAGAATCTCTTTGGCAAGAATTGGCAGGAAAAAGCTAATGAGATAGATGCTGACAATACCACTTTGGATAGATTGTCTAAATCTACAGCTGATCCTGCGAGGAAAAGATCCTTCAAGAAACCATTCTTCAGCAAGAAGAAAAAGTTTTATCCCTCCTATACCCAGCAGGGACATCGTTTAGGTCAGTCTGCCCAAAAGGGACAGCAGCAACAACCTAGGCAACAAAGGAAACCAAAAGCAGCTAAGCTTCAACTGGCTTAGCAGACTCAGCCTCCACAGGGGCTTTGACTCCTGTCTAGAGAACTTTGCCTTCCTGGCCCTGAACGGCCCAGAACTCTCCACCATCCCAGGAAGGTTATGTCATTTTGCCCCCAGATGGTGTCATATAACAGCAGAAAATTGGACTCTGTCCATTATAAGAGAGGGGTACAAGCTTCATTTCTTCAGCATGTCCCCTCCTACAATGGTAAGACAGTTCAATTCTCAGACCTCTCTCAACGACCGGTTAGATCAAGAGGTCACTATGCTCCTTGCTCAAGGAGCAATAGAAGAGGTACCCATTCCCCAACGGGGTTACAGGGTTTTACTCCCCCTATTTCCTTATTCCAAAGAAAACAGGAGGACACAAACCCATTCTAGACCTCAGAGAATTGAACAAATTCCTGTTCAGAGAGAATTTAAAAATGATTTCTCTAGGAACTCTGCTGCCATACCTTCGGAGTCAGGATTGGCTTAGTTCTCTAGATCTTATGGATGCGTACACTCATGTTCTCATCCATCCAACTCACCAAAAGTTCCTTCGATTCCTGTTTCAAGGAAAGCACTACCAATACAGGGTTCTTCCTTTTGGCCTGGTCTCTGCACCAAGGGTGTTCACAAAATGCATGGCTGTGGTAGCAGCATTTCTCTGCACCCTGGGAATATTCTTCGAGCCCCTTCAGAGCCAGAGGCCAGGGTCACCCTCTCTCGCACAA
Source organism: Ichthyophis bannanicus (assembly GCA_033557465.1). Lineage (NCBI taxonomy): Eukaryota > Metazoa > Chordata > Amphibia > Gymnophiona > Ichthyophiidae > Ichthyophis > Ichthyophis bannanicus. The sequence continues at coordinate 1,087,645,200 of CM066032.1, read as the reverse complement.
CGCGCATCCTTCAGTATTTGGGACTTGTCTTAAATTTCCCAAAGTCCAACCTTGCTCCCACTCAATCCCTAGAGTTTATAGGAGCTCTTCTGGATACCAGACAGACAAGGGCCTACCTTCCATAGGCCCGCCGCCTTCGCATTGTACAGTTAGGTTCCCAAGCAGTGCTAAAACCTCACCTCACTGCTCGGGAAATGTTACAGTTGCTAGGCCACATGGCATCCACCATGCATGTGGTTCCTTATGACTCACCTCCATATGAGGGCAGCCCAATGGACCTTATCCACTCAGTGGACTCAGGCGTCAGGTTGCCTGTGAGACAAAATAGCAAACTCAGATCACCTTATTTTGTCTCTCTAATGGTGGCAGTCACCCAAAAACCTTTTGGTGGGGTCTCCTTTTCAGCAACCCCCACCCCAAGCCACTCTAATAACAGATGCTTCACAGGTGGGTTGGGGAGTCCACCTGCAAGGCCTCTCTACCCAGGGTACCTGAACTCCACAGGAGGCCTATCTTCATATCAATCTCCTGGAGCTCAGAGCAATCTTCCTTGCTCTTCGAGTATTTCACACCCAGCTCAGCTACAAGACAGTCCTAGTTCAAACGGACAATCAGGTAACCATGTTCTATGTGAACAAGCAGGGCGAAACAGGCTCTCTGTCGCTGTGCAGTGAAGCTTTGTGACTATGGGCCCTCGCCAGAGAGCATCAGATTCATCTCCTTGTGGTGTATCTTCCAGGCATTCAAAACTCTTGGGCAGACAGACTCAGTCGAGTTCTGCTTTCACACAAATGGTCTCTCCATGCAGACCAGGTGGCCAAAATTTTTCAAATTTGGGGAACCCCGGACATAGACCTCTTTGCAAGTCCGCTGAATGCCAAACTTCCCTGGTTCTGTTCCAGAATTCTGACTCGAGGTTGTCAGGCCAGGGATGCTTTCCTCCTTCATTGGGTCAGGACTTCCTGTATGCCTTTCCACCCATTCCCCTAATTCCCAAAACCCTGTTTAAGCTTCAGAGAGACAGAGGTCATATGATTCTCATAGCTCCATGTTGGCCAAGGCAAATGTGGTACCCTCTGCTCCTACATCTCTCTCAAGCTCCGCCTCTGGAGTTAGGATCTGCTCCAGATCTCCTTTCTCAAGAGTATGGGATGCTGTGGCATCCCAATCCCCAGTCTCTGCATCTCAGGGCCTGGTTGCTGAAAGCCTAGAACTTCACGGTCTTAAACTTTCCCAGCAGGTAAAGGATATCCTTCATGCTTCCAGGAAACCTTCCACAAGACACTCATGCATTTAAGTGGAAAAGGTTTACCATATGGTGCTCGCAGAAGGGTCTTAACCCTCTTGCGATACCTCTGGAATCATTACTGGAGTACCTCCTTCATTTATCAAATGCAGGGCTTAAGACCAATTCAGTGAGAGTCCATTTGAGTGCTATTGCAGCTTCTTTCAAGCCTCTCAATGGACAACCTATTTCCTCTCATCCTCTCATAGCGAGATTTATGAGAGGCCTTCTTTTAACGAAGCCTCCCATTAAGCCACCACCGGTGGCATGGGACTTGAATCTGGTGCTTGGACAGCTCATGAAACCACCCTTGAACCATTAGCCACTACCTCTTTGAAATTCCTTTCCTGGAAAATTATCTTTCCCACTGCAATCACATCAGCACATTGCATCAGTGAATTGCAAGCCTTGGTGGCTGATCCTCCTTATACAAAGTTTGTCACACCCTCATCGGGCCCCTCCGGTGGAGACTGGTATTATGGCTTAATACCTTTTCTTGGCTTTCTATATGCTATAGATAGCCCTGCCTGGCCCTCTGTGGGTGGTAGTTGTACCGTCTTCTTGTAATCACTCAAACACACAGTTCATACTTTAAATCCAGGGCTTTATTCCCCGTCCAATGAGGTATTCTTTTTCTTGAAGAACAAAAATAATCAAAAGCCACTCTGGCAAATAACAGAAGCAAACATTGAACAAAAAGTGCTTTCCTCAGCTTTAACTTTTTAACAAAAGAAAAACAGTTCTCTTCATGAGCACTTAATCCTTTTCTTTTGCTGTTATAAATCAATCAGGGTTCACTTTAAACCAAGCAACTTCTGCCAGTTACTGTGTTGCTGTTTAAACCTTCCTTGTACATGTATTTTCTTATCTCAGTGAAAACTCTTCCTCTTCAGTTGTCACTAAAGAGCATTCCATTGGTTCAGTGTTATCTGGTACATTAGAAATATCATATGGCATTAAAGGATAACCGTTTGTACCTACGTTTTCTGTAGCAGCTGTCCTGCCGAGCTCACTCTGGTTAATCACGTCAGCTACGTGACTGCTTCCTGGCTCTAGGCTAAAACACTGCTGGGTATTACCGTATACTCTGGATAATGGCTTGTAAGAGCACTCCTCCTGTGTAAAGCTAAGAGGTAACTGCCCATAAACACTGGTATTAGAATCAAACAGCTTGTGTCCTGCCTTGAATGGGTTAAAGGCTAATTCCTCTGATACAGCTGTGGGAGTTTGCAGTGCTGACAACGGCACTCGAGAGAAGTCTGAGCATTTAAAGTTGCTAGCAGAATTATAAGGTAAGAGACCTTCCTTTCTCTTGTAACTGCCCGTACAAGGAAAGAAGTTGTTTCCTTTTCCCTTTATCTCTGCTCTAGGCTGGCTTCTTCTATTAATCCTGGACTTAGCCCATTCGGGTGTAAAACAGTCCTGTTCCACTTTGAATGCCTTGCTTCCTGCAACAGGATTCCTCCCTCTTCTCTTCTGGCTTTCACACACACACTCTGTGTTCAACAGCTGATCTCCACACGTACTCACATAGTCCTGAGACTCATTCAAACTGTCCTCTGGTATATGTTGCTGACACTCTCTCTCATTTCCTTCCTTCCACCAACTTTGGTCCTGGAGATGAGATTGGCTTATAGTGTTTCTTTCTCTTTCCCTCCGTTCCCACGACTGAGGTTGTTGCTTCCACCTCTGTCCGTGCTCACTCTCCCTCACTGCTTGTGAGTGTGCCTTATGTATCTGTCCCCGGGTTCCACCCCTTCTCAGCTGATCCCTATCAGGTAAATCAACCTCCATTCTCATGCTGGCTGGGTGTGTCTTTTTACCCTTTTCCCACGTGTGCCGTGGTCGCTCATAGCAACTATTTGACATGTTTTTGTTTACCTCATCAGGTTCTGCCTGATTTTCTCCGCTAATCTCCATTTCCTCTGGGTCCCCTGGGTTTACCTTGTGACACATTCCCCCCCTTAAAACATTACTTGCTGCCGCCTTTTTAGGTGGCCAGCAAGTAATTCCATTCCTAATTCTACATTGCTGTTCACAAAAGGCAAAATGTGCTGTGGCTGACCTTTCTCTCCAGGGTTTCAATACATTTATATGGTATACCTGTCTACGACCTTTATCGTTTTCAATGAGATAGGATACAAATCCTACCTTTTTTATCACTGTGCCAGGCCCCTTCCAGTGAGTCTCAAACTTGGGACCAGGGTCTGCCACTTGAATTAAAACCTTATCCCCTGCTGCCAGCTCTCTAGCCTGCGTACCTTTGTCATAGTAAAATTTTTGTCTTTTCTTACTCTGATTCAAATTCTCCCTTGAGGCTTGGGAAGTCTTTTCCAGGCGAGTCCTTAGTTCTTTTAAGAACTGCGGGATGCCGATTTCAGGTATCTTGGGTTCTACCCATTCTTCACGCAGAATGTCTAGTATCCCCCTAGGTGTCCTCCCAAATAAAAGCTCAAACGGTGACACTCCCAAGGAGGTTTGGACCCGTTCCCGACAAGCGTATAATACAAACGGAAGGAGCGTATCCCATTCCGCCATCTCTCCCCTCCTTAATCCTCTTCTCAGTAGGTGTTTAATTGACTGGTTAGTCCGCTCCACTAACCCATTGGTCTGAGGGTGATACGCCGCTATTTTTATATGGCGTATTCCGAACGCCTCCCAGACCTTAGCAAGGTATTTAGAAACAAAATTACTGCCCTGATCTGTTAGTATTTCCTGGGAAACCCCACCTCACAAAACAATTTTATCAGTTCTTGTGATATTATTTTGGCCGAAATGTTCCTGAGTGGAATGGCCCACGGGAACCGCGTTGCATAGTCTACAATGATTAAGAGGTATTGATAGCCTCGGGGTGTTCTTATTAATGGGCCCACAATGTCCACTCCCATTCGGCGTATTGGTGCCGAGATGGTCGGTAACGGTATCAAGGGTACGGCCTTGGGTTTTACTACAGAAACCCTTTGGCAGGTAGGGCACGAATCACAATACCGTTTTGTTTCTTGGTATACCCCTGGCCAATAGAAACGTGCCAAAATTTGGTCAAGCGTTCCTTGAACGCCTTTGTGGCTACCTACTGGGTGGTCATGCGCTAAACGCAACACTACCGACTTGAAATTTACAGGTACTACCAGCTGTTTACGTACCGCATCTGTATATGGATCGAGACTCTCTCTATACAAGATATCCCCATCTAGAAAGAACCGGGGTAATACTGTCCTTTCTTTTTGGGCCCACTCAAAAGCTCTTTTGAGTGCCAAATCCTCTCTTTGTTCTTTTGGGAAGGATGGGAATTTTTGTACCAGTGCAGCAGGCACCCACGGTAATCCCTCCCCCGTTTCCAATTCCCTTCTTCCCTGAGTTCTTTGACTCCTTTCATGGCGCTTTTTGGCCTTAGCCTTTTTCCCGCCCTCACTCGGACTCTGGACCAAGTCATCGTGATGAGGAAGTGTATCTGTCCCTTCTTCTCCGGGAACTTCCACATCAACCTTCTCTTCCGGTTCAGTTTTTTTTTCTACCGGGGACTCCCTAGTTTCTACTTTACTAGTTTGAGATCGGGTAGAGACTAAACCCATCTTCAAACCCATCCCTTGTTTTAACCCCTTTTGGAAAAACGGCCAATCACGTCCTATAATTAAATTCTGCGGTAGTTCAGAGACTACTGCTACCTGTAATTTTTTCTCGATGCCCATTCCTTTGACATGCACCTGATATAGGGGATATGGAAACTGTGTCCCGTGTATACATTGTACCTGTACCTGTTCTTTTTCCTGATTCAATATATCAGGGTTAGACTGTTTTATGGTTTCCCAAAGTTTCCGTGAAACCAAACTTTGTTCAGCCCCTGAATCAAGAAAAGCCATAGTATTTATCCCCTCTATTTGGACTTGTAGAAAAATACCCTCTGGTGTTTGTTTTTCCACCCCTGTTACAAAGACCATCCTAACTTTACATTCCCTCCGAATGTGTCCAGGCTTTCCACATTTGTAACATTTCTTAATGTTTGTGGAGGAAACCTCTTTGGCCATATTACCACTAGGTGCCTTAGTTCTTTCATACCTCTTCCATTTATCTGATTCATCCATACCTGCTACTTTTAAAAGGTTTACCCTGGATGTTTCAGTTCTCTTAGCTTCCCTGAATACTTCAGCCATCCTAGTTGCTTCCTCCATATTGGAGCAATTCTGTAACGTAAGAAACGTTTTCATCTCTGGGGTTACTGCCAACAAGAACTGTTCTAGAATAATTTCGTCTAGAATTGATTCTAGTGGTTTTCCCTCTGGATCTAACCATTTATAGGCAAGATTCCTAAGCCTTTGATACAATGCTTTCGGGGTTTCAGTTATATGCATGTGTGCTTCTCTAAACAATCGCCTATAATGCCTAGGTGAAAGGCCTAGTCTGTCTTTTACAGCCTTTTTAATTTCTACATAATTATTAGCCAGGCTGGCCGGCATAGCTTTAAATGCAGACAAAGCTTCACCGCTTAGGGTCATTGCAAACCGCATTGCCCATTGCTCAGATGGCCATTGGAGATTACTAGCAATCCTCTCAAAAGCTTCTATAAAATCATCCGGATTGTCCTCCGGTTTTAACTGTCCCAAAGACAAAGCAAAGTTAGTGTTCATCTCTACTTGCGGTATTGATGTAGTACGTGCTACTCCTTCACCAGTTTTTTTCAGCAGAGCGTCCACAGCTTCTAATAGCGGCCTTTGCTGCTCCTTCGCAGAAGCTATGTATTGCTCCTGTAAATGCTGCACCATTCGGGCTTGCTTGTCCCACTGTTCAGCTATCCACGACATCACGTCCTGTGGTTCCATCTTCTCCAGACGCTGTTCCTGTAAGAAAAAGAAAAGAGAAAGGCCCACCAAGTGCGGTATCTTTTATACAGGACTTTACTCTAGACTAGAACGCCCCCTCTTTCCTCACAGGATATCCTATCCCAGTCCACACAGGCTACTATTACCTTAGTCTCCTGGCAGACTCAAGCATGTGAGAAAAGGGTCTTTTCCAGTCCTCTGGCCGACCTGCCAGCGAATATTCCACTGCACTTGTCTTGTGATGCCAATATTCTCCTTCCTTTAGGCAATGTCTTTTTGTTTCTTCTGTTCCAAAAATATTTTGCCTCCCCAAAAAAAAATATCCTCACTCCTACGCCATTTTTATGTCACACCCTCATCGGGCCCCTCCGGTGGAGACTGGTATTATGGCTTAATACCTTTTCTTGGCTTTCTATATGCTATAGATAGCCCTGCCTGGCCCTCTGTGGGTGGTAGTTGTACCGTCTTCTTGTAATCACTCAAACACACAGTTCATACTTTAAATCCAGGGCTTTATTCCCCGTCCAATGAGGTATTCTTTTTCTTGAAGAACAAAAATAATCAAAAGCCACTCTGGCAAATAACAGAAGCAAACATTGAACAAAAAGTGCTTTCCTCAGCTTTAACTTTTTAACAAAAGAAAAACAGTTCTCTTCATGAGCACTTAATCCTTTTCTTTTGCTGTTATAAATCAATCAGGGTTCACTTTAAACCAAGCAACTTCTGCCAGTTACTGTGTTGCTGTTTAAACCTTCCTTGTACATGTATTTTCTTATCTCAGTGAAAACTCTTCCTCTTCAGTTGTCACTAAAGAGCATTCCATTGGTTCAGTGTTATCTGGTACATTAGAAATATCATATGGCATTAAAGGATAACCGTTTGTACCTACGTTTTCTGTAGCAGCTGTCCTGCCGAGCTCACTCTGGTTAATCACGTCAGCTACGTGACTGCTTCCTGGCTCTAGGCTAAAACACTGCTGGGTATTACCGTATACTCTGGATAATGGCTTGTAAGAGCACTCCTCCTGTGTAAAGCTAAGAGGTAACTGCCCATAAACACTGGTATTAGAATCAAACAGCTTGTGTCCTGCCTTGAATGGGTTAAAGGCTAATTCCTCTGATACAGCTGTGGGAGTTTGCAGTGCTGACAACGGCACTCGAGAGAAGTCTGAGCATTTAAAGTTGCTAGCAGAATTATAAGGTAAGAGACCTTCCTTTCTCTTGTAACTGCCCGTACAAGGAAAGAAGTTGTTTCCTTTTCCCTTTATCTCTGCTCTAGGCTGGCTTCTTCTATTAATCCTGGACTTAGCCCATTCGGGTGTAAAACAGTCCTGTTCCACTTTGAATGCCTTGCTTCCTGCAACAGGATTCCTCCCTCTTCTCTTCTGGCTTTCACACACACACTCTGTGTTCAACAGCTGATCTCCACACGTACTCACATAGTCCTGAGACTCATTCAAACTGTCCTCTGGTATATGTTGCTGACACTCTCTCTCATTTCCTTCCTTCCACCAACTTTGGTCCTGGAGATGAGATTGGCTTATAGTGTTTCTTTCTCTTTCCCTCCGTTCCCACGACTGAGGTTGTTGCTTCCACCTCTGTCCGTGCTCACTCTCCCTCACTGCTTGTGAGTGTGCCTTATGTATCTGTCCCCGGGTTCCACCCCTTCTCAGCTGATCCCTATCAGGTAAATCAACCTCCATTCTCATGCTGGCTGGGTGTGTCTTTTTACCCTTTTCCCACGTGTGCCGTGGTCGCTCATAGCAACTATTTGACATGTTTTTGTTTACCTCATCAGGTTCTGCCTGATTTTCTCCGCTAATCTCCATTTCCTCTGGGTCCCCTGGGTTTACCTTGTGACAAGTTCCATCATGATAAGGTAGTCCTTAGGACTCATCCACACTTTATGCCAAAGGTGGTTTCGCCCTTTCATTTAAACCAAGTGGTTTACCTTCCTGTATTCTTTCCAAGGCCTCATGCTTCAAATGCAGAAAGGAACCTTCATACTTTGGACTGTAAAAGAGCTTTGGCCTTTTACTTGCAAAGGACACAGCAACATAGAAAATCCTCTCAACTCTTTGTTGCTTTTGATCCTAGTCATTTGGGACTTCCAGTCTCCAAAAGGACACTGTCCAACTGGATTGCACAGTGTACATCTTTTGCCTATGAGAGTAAGAACCTTTCTCTTTAAGGCCATGTCACAGTTCACAATGTGAGAGCCATGGCAGCCTCAATGGCTTATCTTCACTCTGTGTCTATCGATGGATGTCGGGCAGTTACTTGGGCTTCGGTTTATACCTTCACAGCCCATTACTGCTTAGACAAGGACTCCCGCCGGAATGCCTTGTTTGGTCAGGCTGTTCTTCAACACCTGTTCCAGACTTAATCAACTTCTACCCACCATCCCTGGTAGGATGCCAGAGATCCATGGGGGGAAGTGGAGCCCTTTCACAAGGGCACACAACTTTCTGGGGCCATCTCCCTGGCATCTGCAGCTAGGGAGTCCCCATATGTGAAGACTACATTCCTGCTTGTTCCTGGAGATAGCATAGTTACTCACCTGTAATAGGTGATCTCCGGGAACAGCAGGAATTTAGTCATCACAACCTGCCCACCTCCCCTAGGAGTTGTATCTCTCTATCTATTTCTCTTTCTCTCTTTCCCTCTCTCTTTTGTCTCAGCTATAAACTCAACTGGAGAGGGACAGTTGGGAAAGGCGGGAAGGCAGCATGCAGGTGCTGTGGGATGCTCCCAAAAGCTTTCCTATTGGACGCTGGGAAGCATTCCCGCGCAGGCTCTGTCAGTGCCGATGATACCCATATGTGAAGACTAAATTACTGCTGTTCCCAGAGATCACGTGTTACAGGTAACTATGCTTTACCGTTGGTCAACTTGTGATGACCCCGAATGATAAAATCAAATGCGTCTCTGTTCCTTTACCGTTAACGCATTGTCGCTGTAATCATTTCTTGAATTATCAATATATTATAGGCCTTTGCATTATGTTTTTATTTATAAAATTTACTTATTTAAACCACAATAACACTGGTCAACAAAGTTTTACAAAAGTCATGTTACTGAAATAAAAATAGTCATTTCTTCTTTTTATATGCTGAGCATCAATATGACAGTGAAATTGCAAAGTTGGCTCTAGTTTTTTTAGAAACATAGAAACATAGAAATATGACGACAGAAAAAGACCACATGGCCTATCTAGTCTGTCCTTCCATAATAACTACAACAGTCTTCTTTTTACCTTTAGAGATCCTCTGTGTTTGTCCCATGCTTTTTTGAATTCAGTTACTGTCCTTATCTCTACCACCTCCACTGGGAGACTATTCCACGGATCCACTACTCTTTCCGTAAAGAAATATTTCCGCATATCACTCCTGAATCTATCTCCCTTCACCCTCATCCCATGTCCCCTCGTAGCAGAACTTGCTTTCAATTGAAAGAGGCTCTCTCCCTGAACATTTATGCCACGGAGGTATTTAAACATCTCAATCATATCACCTCTATCCCGCCTTTCCTCTAAGGTGTACATATTAAGATCCTTCAGTCTGTCCTCATATGCTTTATAATGAAGACCACTAATCATTTTAGTAGCCACCCTCTGCATCGACTCCATCCTGTTCACATCCTTTTGAAGGTGCGGTTTCCAGAATTGCACACTATACTCCAAATGAGGTCGCACCAAAGACTTATACAGAGGCATTATCACCTCCTTTTTTCTGCTAGCCATTCCTCTCTGTATGCACCCAAGCATCCTTCTAGCTTTTGACATCGCCTTTTCTACCTGCTTAGCTACTTTAAGATCATCAGACACAACCACGCCTAGGTCCCACTCTTCTTTAGTGGACAAAAGTACTTCACCCCCTATACTATATTGCTCCCTTGGATTGCTGCAGCCCAAATGCATGACCTTACATTTTTTAACATTAAATCCCAGCTGCCAAATTCTAGACCATTCTTCAAGCTTAGCTAGATCCCTCCTCATGTTATCTACCCCTTCCTGGGTGTCTACTCTATTGCAGATTTTGGTATCATCCGCAAAGAGGCAAACTTTACCTGAAAGCCCTTCCGCTATATCACTAACAAAGATGTTAAAAAGAATTGGACCAAGGACAGATCCCTGGGGCACACCACTGATAACATCCTTCTCCTCAGAGTGAGCTCCATTAACTTGTACTCTTTGTCGCCTCCCACCCAACCAATTTCTAACCCAAGCAGTAACTTTAGGGTCCATCCCTAGGGTGCTCAGTTTGTTTATAAGTCGCCGGTGAGGAACAGTGTCAAAGGCTTTACTGAAATCTAAATACACCACATCTAGGGCTCTCCCTCGGTCCAACTCCCTGGTCACCCAGTCAAAGAAATCAGTCAGATTTGTCTGACAAGACCTGCCTCTGGTGAATCCATGCTGCCTCGGATCCTGTAATCCGCTGGACTCCAGAAACCTCACTATTTTCTCTTTCAGCAGTGTTTCCAATAATTTACTCACCACCGAAGTTAAACTAACCGGTCTGTAGTTTTCAAACACATCCTTACTTCCGCTTTTGTGTAAAGGCACCACATGAGCCTCTCTCCAATCCTTTGGCACCACTCCCGACTCCAACGAGGCATTGAAAAGGTCAGTCAGTGGAGCTGCTAGAACGTCCCCTAGTTCCCTCAGTATTCTAGGGTGTATCCCATCTGGTCCCATCGCTTTGTCTACTTTAAGTTGAGATAGATTCTCACGAACACAGTCTTTTGAAAATTGTTCAAGATGTCCTTTGCTTCTGTTCCTATTTGTGGGTGTTTTCTGAGGTCCTGCTCCTGGTTCTTCATCTGTGAACACAGAACAAAAATATTTGTTTTGTAATCTACAAGAATTTATGTTTACATCACGAAATGCATGTCAATAGTAAATATAATAGGCCTTCGGTTAATACCTGTAAAAAAACAAGTCATAGACTACTTCTTAGATTTTTTTCGCCTGTCTCTTTTACAGCTGTTCGGGAGCTTCTCTGGGGAGTGTCCAGCAGTAGTCAGCCAGCATTGTAGTGGACCATTTTCCCTGGTATCTTTGCTCCATCGTTGCGATATCCTGGTGAAAACGTTCGCCCTGTTCATCACTAACCATACCACAGTTGTCAGGAAAGACATTGAGATGGGAATCAAGGAAATGGATCTTTAGAGACATATTGCAGCCAAGTTTCTGATACTGCATCAGCATGTCTTCTACTAGTTCCTTGTAGTTTTCTGCCCTAACATTCCCGAGAAAGTTTGTTGACACTAGGCGAAAAGCATTCCATGCTTGTTTCACATCACCCTGCAGCAAGTTGTTGAACCGGTCATCTTTGAAGAGCTCTCGAATCTGAGGACCCACAAAAACTCCCTCCTTAATCTTTGCTTCGCTGAGTCGAGGGAATTTTTCATGCAGGTATCGGAAAGCTGGTGAAGTGCGGTCCATGGCTTTCACGAAGATTTTCATCAAACCTAGTTTGATGTGAAGGGGTGGTAGCAGGATTTTGTGAGCCTCAACCAGAGCTAGGTGCTGGATATTTTTCTCTCCAACTGTTACATTTTGTCTGCGATTCCATTCCTTCCCCAAGTAGTGCCAATCCCTTGCTCGACTATCCCACTCACATAAGAAACACATGTATTTTATATATCCCTGCTGCAGTCCCATTAAAAGGGCAACTACCTTCAAGTCACCACAGAGGTGTCAGCTGTACTTGTTATACTTAATGGAAGTCAGTAGATGCTTTAAGTTATCGTATGTCTCTTTCGTGTGGACGGCATGCGCTACTGGAATAGATGGAAGACGGTTTCCATTGTTCAAAAGCACAGCCTTCAGACTCAGTTTCGAAGAGTCTATAAATAGTCTCCAGTCTTGTGGGTAATGAGTGATTTTTAAGGCATTCATGAGGCTTTCAATATCCGAACAGAATACCAGATTACTTTTCTTTCCGACTGCGTATAGTACACTGCTGACATCAGATGGCTTCAGCAGCCGTCTGGCAGTAGTATTGCATTGCATCAGAAAATGATGCAATCAACTCTGGATGATGTGTGCATGCTGGTATTATGCAATGTGATGCAATATTATATCATTCAAGGCTTATTTGGGATGTTGTTGATGTCCTACTGGATAAATTTACACGGTGAAATGTCAAAAATGAACTACATGCAATATCTTCAAAACGAGAGCCAATAACATTTTTTTAAATGTTATATTCGTGTTCAGCTCACCAAGATTCCACAGATTAGGGCCTTTTAAAGTCAGTAATGATTTCAATGTTGACCAGTGTCCCAATAACAAGTAACAATATTTGATTTCAAAATTATTATGATTTTGTAGTCAAATCACTAATATGAAATAAAATTATTTTTTCTACCATTGTTGTCTGACCAATTTATTCTCTGATCATGCTGGTCCCGATCTGAGGCTTCTGCTTTCCTGTCTTCTCTTAGCTCTCTTTCTGTGGTCTATGGTCCATCTGCCATTTCTTATCTCTTCTTTCATTTTCTTCACTTCTTTACATCAGCCTATTTCCAGTCCCAGTAACCCTCCCCAGTATCAGCCCCTTTCCACTCCTCACTCCCAGTACCTTCCAATGTCAACTTGCATTCCCATGACTGCCACTGGTGTCCATTCCCGACCAGTCCCTTCTAGTACAAATACCATGGCAGCCCCTCTCAGATCCACTCCCTTCCAGCTCCATTCTCCCATCCCCTTGTATCAGCCCATTTCTAGCCTTAGGCCCCCAGTTTTCTTCCAGGGCCAGCAGCTCTATCCCCCCCTCCCCACAATCAGCCCATTCCCAGTCGAAGCCCCCCAGTCAGCTCACTTCCAGTGCTAGTCCCCCCTCAGCCCCATTACCAGTGCAAGCATCCCCTAATCAGCCCAATACCAGTCCTACCCCCCCCCCCCACCAGCTCATTACCAGTCCTAGCCTCCACTAATCAGCCCATTTCCAGTCATAGCCCCCGATCAGCTCATTTCCAATGCTAGACTCCCATCAGTCCATTACCAGTCCTACCCCACCCCATCAGCCCATTACCTGTCCTTGCCTCTCCTAATCAGCTTATTTCCAGTGCTAGTCCCCCCTCCACCCCATTACCAGTACTAGGCTCCCCTAATCAGCCCATTACCAGTCCTACCCCCCATCAGCCCATTACCAGTCTTACCCCCTATCAGCCCATTTCCAGTCCTAACCTCACCCATTAGCTCATTTCCAATGCTAGCCCCCCATCAGTCCATTACCAGTCCTACCCCCTATCAGTCCATTACCAGTCCCAACCCCCCCTTGATCAGTCCATTCCCAGTCCTAGCCTTCCCTAATCAACCCATTACCAGTCCTAGCTCCCCCATCAGCCCATTATAATCCTAACCCCCATTGTCTCTCCCCTCTGTCCAGCATTTATCCCCTGTCTTTCCAGTATGTCCCTGTCTCTCCCCTTTGTCCATGTCAGCCCCTCTCCCTTCATCCCTCCCTCCCTCCATTTCAGCCCCACTGTCCATATCAGCCCCCCTCCCTCCCTCCATCCATCCATCCATATCAGCCTCCCTCCCTCCCTCCCTCCCTCCATCCATGTCAGCCCCCCTCCGTCCATATCAGCCTCCCTCTCTCCCTCCATGTCAGCACCGTTGCAGGTTCCCTGCCCCCTCCTCCCCTCTCCCCATGTCTGCCTCCTTCTTCTGCAGCCGCGGCTCCCTGTCTCTTAGGGAACCGTGGCTGTGCCGGTGAAGCCGTTGTGGAGCCTTTCTGTCTCTAAACGGGCTCCGTGCAGCATTGTCCGGCCTCCAAAGGAAGTGGTAAACAACTTCCTTTGGAGGCAGGACAATGCTGCACAGAGCCCGTCGAGAGGCAGGAAGGCTCCGCAACGGTTTTAGAGGCATAGCCACAGTTCCCTAAGAGGCAGGGAGCCGCGGCTGCATTAGAAGGGAGGCAATGAGTTTGCCACTGACGAGAAGCGGACTCGGCAGCAGCAGCAACTTGTGTGTGTGTGTTTTTTTTTTTTTTTAACTTGGCGGAGTGAAGCGACCAACAGGTTGAGAACTGCTGCCTTAGAACATCCCATGGTCCAGGAAACCAAAACGCTCTCAATGACACCATCCATGCAGCCATGCATTCATCTCCAGGATACGAGTTTCTCTGCCTTGGCCTTTACCCTCAACAGGGAGGATTGAAGAGAACACCACCCGCGCCCTTATCTACTTCACCCTCAGTCCCAGAGCCGTGAAGTCACATTTGATATGCTCGGAGGGATTCCTAACAGTATCATTTGTGCCGACATGGATGAGCAACATAGGATAATAGTCAGTAGGCTTGATGAGCCTTGGCAAACTTTCCTTAACATCTCAGATTTTGGCACCTGGCAGACAGCACAGCTCTCTGGACATCAAATCTGGTTGGCAGATGGATGTCTCAGGAACCTTCAGAAGAGAGAGTCACCAACCACCACTACTCTTCACTTCATTGTGGTGACTGATTCTGCAACTTTGGGGTGCTCGAGCTGTGGTTCTTCCTTTTCTTGGATGCTTCCACCTCCTCAACCTCCAGGGCTGCATACTGGTTCTTCAATTCAAGAGCTACAGGAGTTGGAGTGTTGATACTGCAGGCTCTGGTCACTCATGTCCAACCTTTTTCCTTCTGTAGCCTCCCATCTTCACTACTGGATGTTTCAAGAAGCATCTCGTCAATGTATTTTTCACCATCTCGAATGCTTCTGAGACTTACCACCTCATCCCTGAGCTCCTCCACTTGTTTCCTGAGAGCTTCAGCATGCAGGCATCCTGCAGATGGAACTGATCCTTCAACTGGCATTGAGATCTCTGTCTGGACAGAGACAGAAACTGTAACGGGGGCAACAGCTTTAGCAATACGATTTTTCCCAGCCATTGCTTAATTGGTGGAGCTTTGGTACCTGTTGAAGTAAAAGAGAGAGACCTACCAAAGTCCCTACTTGTTCCTCAGCTGTCTTTTAAGAAAAAAAAGCAGCTAACCTTTTTATGTTTGATCTAAAAGTGCTTGTCTATGACCCTGTGTGTAGCTAAATTTGGAGATGCCCTATAAAGCAAGAACACTCTCATGGGATGGGTGCATGCCGGGGAGGGTATGGAGGGACCTAACACCTGATGAGGTCAGTGGCTTCAAAGAGTTAGCTGTCAATGAACTAACAAGAGCCTTGCCCAACTCCACAAGCACACACAAAAAAAGTTCTTCTTTGTTGTTTATTTATTTATTTAGCTGTGCTTATATACCGCTTTTCACCTGTTGTATAGAAATAAAGACTTTATCCTTTTAAAATGAACAAAAAAAACCCTTCAAGAATTAGCTTTTAAAAAAGACAACAAAACCCCTTTAAGAATTAGCTTTTTTTTTTGAAAAAAATAATACTTTAACTCCTTTGAGAGCTTTCAGGCAGAGTATTACCTTGCTTTGCAATGGAGTCCTTTGGGAATTGTTAGGGTGCCCTAGATCATCTCCTCTTGCTCACACAGCAATTGCCAGCATAGCTGGAATAATCACCATTGCACCTCTGAATATTTCTGTAGAGGTATTTATTAATGTGTCTTTACCATACAATCTTCCCCCACCTCTGCATTCTGTTCTTTTCAACTGCATCTTGTGGTCTTCCAGACTGCAGACATACCGATTCAAAACATCTTTGTTAGTTATTCATCTCTATGGGACACATTGCAGAGCAGAGCAGAGAAGTTTTTGGCTGATCCAGATATTTAATGCCAGTGGGCAGATATGCAATTAACAGGCAGATATGCCCACCACTGAATAGCCTGGTTTAAGGTTCAGCAGTGATAGCTAGTTGCTTTACAAGGGCTAGCCGCCACCCCTGAATATCCCCTCCCATACCCTGTTTATTATTGCCATTGTTATTTAGAATATAGTCTGAAGTGGATCCCTGTGCAAAATTGCTAGAGATGTCATATTGTTTTCCTGAGTTATGTTAGTCTGTGCTAGCGTTCTTGCATGCACGTGCATGTCTTTGGAGGAATGTCAGGGCCCAAAATGTCCAGACAAAGATAGAAAAATAAGTATTTTTTATTTGCAGATTCAAATGTGTAAACTTTGGGAGTGTGAATATGCAGCATCTCTTATCTTTATATAGTATTTTTCATAAGGTATGTAGTACAGTGATCTCCGGAAACTTTTTCTTTAATTCAGTAGCACTGGCAAAGAAACTTGCAGCTTTCAGACTGTGTACGGGAAGTTTGTGAAGGTTCAGGTGTATTTAAAGTGCTTTTTGTAGATCCTATAAACAAAGTCTACTCTCTCTGGAATTCTGCTTGCTTGACTCAGTGATAAGAATGGAATTGACATACTGGGTCAGATTCAGACCAAAGGTCCATAACCCCAGTATCCTGTTTCTAATAGTAGTCAATCGAGGGCACAAGTATCTGGCAGGATCCCAAAATATATATGGGTTCCATGCTGCTTAAACCCAGAGATAAGCAGTGGCTTTCCCCAGGTCTATCTTAATAAGTCTATTGACATTTTCTCTTGCAACTTGTCAACCGTTTTTAAACCCGGCTAATTGCTTTTACCATCTCCTCCTTATTTGTCGGCTTATCAAAGCTGTGCAACATGCAGGCAGAGGTAGAGTCATGTTAGTATCTGCAGCAGCAATTAACAGGCAGGAGAAGAGACTGAGGAGAGGCAGCAGGTAGGATGATCATCCTCTGAATGAGGAAGTCTCTCAGGGGTGGGATTGGCTGGTAGGGGGCAATCAGGGGTGGGATTGGCTGGTAGGGGGCAAGGACTGCTGGAGAGAGAGACTGGATGGGGCAGGGTAATGAGCATGAGAGAGAGATGGGGTGTGGGGTATAAAAGAGAGGGGGTGCAGAGCCATGAGGAAGAGGGGGTGCAGGGCCATATAAGGGAGAGAGAGAGGGAATTCTGCTTTGCTTCTAATTGTGAAGCAGAGAGCTTTTCCACATGAGTTCACATAAACCAGTTACAATGGCATTGAAGAAGCACTTATGTTGCCAAAACAAGAAAAGGAAGGGAGGAAAGAAGAAACCATCCAGTGTCAAGCTGGTGCACTTTATACAATTGTGATCAACATTATTGGCACCCTTGCATTTTAGGTATATTGTGTAGAATATCTTGAGAAATAATTGGAAATATTCCAACTGTATGTCATCATTATATTTTAATAGTATGTTCAAAGGTTGTTGTTGTTGTTATGTGCCGTCGAGTCGGAGTCGACTCATGGCGACCCTCTGGATAGCTATCCTAAATTGTGTTCGGTCTTCTGTTTAGACATAGTAATTTCTGAGAAAAAAAACTAAATATGACCTGTAAAGGATTAATGGCACCCTTCACTAATATTTGGTTGCAAAATCCTTGGCAATGATGACAGTCTCCAAACATTTCTTGTAGCCATTGTGATGGGGCCCGTGGGTAGAGCCCTTTAACCCTATATAGGCGGTTGCCTAGGGTCTGTAAAACAAGTAATCTGCTCTTGCTAGGTAAATGAAAGAGTCTCTCAGAGCAAAAAGTGAATGAGAAAATAAGATGGGTTTTATTCCCCGTCCCGCTCGGACTATCAACAAGATCAAAAAAACTTCAGATACAAGCAAAGAACAAAAATAGTATCAGCAAACTTATATTCCTTTGTTTAAATTCACAAAGTTCTTTTTGTTATCCAATTAAACAGCAGGGCTGCACTTGTAACATATGCTACAGTCCATGGGAGAGGGGTCTGGAAGGCTGCTGCTATCTTCCCATAACATACTCTCTCCAGCACTCCCCAAACTCCCTGTATCACACTCTTCCTGTGTGGAGTACTCAGGCACGTCTTCTTGTGACAACTCACTATAGCTTTCAGTGAAGGTTCCTCTCTCTTCAGGTTTATACCTGTCTGGCATGCAGTAGCTTCTCTCTGGGTTTTCCTCCCAGAACAAAAGGTCTGAATCTCCTTGCTTCCTGTATCTATGCTCAGGACCGCGCCCTTGGCACTTATATGTTTTAAACCTTTCTCTGTAAGCACATGGATGCCTCCTTTTATCCGTAGGGATTGTCTTGGCACTTGGCTCCCTGTATCTCTTCTCTCTAGCCTCCCAGGCTGGTTGTGCAGTAGTGAAGTTAGTATTAGCTTTGCAGCTATTTCTTAATGTGCACGTGTATTTGGAGTTCCCATCCCCCAACACTCTCTTTCTAAACTGACCTGTGCTTAGTGCTGGCACATACCGGTCTCCTGTGTGGTAGGACACTCCTGGCTTCTCTTGAAGACTAACTCGGGTGGCATGTCTTCTCCCAGTGCAGCTTGCCTCAAACCTCTTCTCCTGAGTGCTGGAGCTACCTTCACTTCCTGGTTCTCCGACAGAAAACTTTCCTCCCAGCACTCCTCTGGGGTTTCTGCTCAGCTGACTGTAGCCACACCTCTTGCTGCTCTCTCTCTGGCTTCTGCCCTCCTCCTGGGTTGTGTCCTGCCTCCCTCTCCACTGACTGGAACCCTGTCTTATGTAATCCCTAGCCCTGCACGTGACGTGGGGATTTGCAATCAGGTGTTCCTGATGAGCTTTCTGTTTGGCATGTAGTAACAGTTTTCCCTGCTCAACTGTTTCAGTGTGCCTAGTGCCTCTTTTCAACGCTGAATCTAAGGTAAGTTCTTCTTTTACCTGCACTTCCATGGGCTGTGTATCCTCTGCTGCACCACATATCCCCCTCTTAAGATATTCCGGGATGGTGAACTTTTGTGCGCATAGCCCGGAATCTGCCCTGGCTTCATGAGCTTCCCCTCATACCTGCTGTATAGCGCATTACCCTCCTCCCAGGGTTCCTGTGAACATGTGCCTGCTGCACTGTGCTTAGGTATTATGCTGAAGTGGCTAATTGTTGCCATCCTCTCGTGCCATGGTTTCAGCACATTTATATGGTACGTCTGAAGGCGTCCCCTGTCATTCTTGACAACATATGATACGGGACCCTTGCGGTCCACTACCGTATAGGGACCCTTCCACCGGGCTTCAAATTTTGGCCCTGGATCAGTGACCATTACCACGACCTTGTCGCCCATGGTCAACTGTCGAGGTTTTTTACCCCTATCATAATATCTCTTCTGTGTTTTCCTACTGTCTTGTAAATTCCTATCTGCGGCTTGAGATGCCCTCTGGAGGCGACTCTGTAGCCCGCAAAGGAACTGGGGAACTCCTATTTCCTCCTCTCCCGGTTCCACCCACTGGTCTCTCAAGATGTCCAGGACCCCTCGTGGTGCCCGTCCGAACATAAGTTCATAGGGGGATGTTCCTAGGGAGGTTTGCGTTCGTTCCCTGCTAGCGTATAGGACAAATGGGAGCATAATGTCCCAGTCTGCCATTTGCCCCTCTAACCCCCTCCTCAGCAACTGCTTAAGGGTTTGGTTAAAGCGTTCCACCAGACCGTTTGTCTGTGGATGATACGCCGCTGTTTTTATATGGTTGATGCCAAAAGCATCCCATACTTGTGCTAGATATCTCGAGACAAAATTACTTCCTCTGTCTGTGAGCATTTCCCTCGGGAAACCCACCTCACAGAACAATTTTATTAACTCGGTGGCTATAAACCTGGCGGATATGTTTCGAAGAGGGATTGCCCATGGGAATCTGGTGGCCACATCCATGATAACGAGGATGTA
Source organism: Ichthyophis bannanicus (assembly GCA_033557465.1). Lineage (NCBI taxonomy): Eukaryota > Metazoa > Chordata > Amphibia > Gymnophiona > Ichthyophiidae > Ichthyophis > Ichthyophis bannanicus. Next base: position 1,087,625,476 of record CM066032.1, on the reverse strand, counting down.
CTGAAATCCCCTAGGTGTTCTCACCAGGGGCCCTACAATATCCATCGCCATTCTCCTAACCGGTTCTGTTATGGTAGGCGTTTGGATCAGGGGAACTCCTACAGGCTTAGCAGCGCTTACCCGCTGACAAGCCGGACAGGCCTCACAGAATTTCTTTGTCTCCCTAAATACTCCCGGCCAGTAAAAACGCTCGAGAATTTGGTCGAGTGTGGCCTGCACCCCTTTATGCCCTCCAATGGGGTGGTCATGAGCTAGCCTCATGACAACTGCCTTAAAGGTGGTGGGAACTACCAACTGTTTCCTAATGGCATCATTCTGGGGATTGCTGCTCTCCCTATATAAAATATCTTCCTCTAATAGGAACCTGGGGAGCACACCTCTATCCGCCTTTGCGAATTCGAAGGCGTATTTTAATACGGGGTCTGCCCTCTGCTCTTTGGCAAAAGACGGAAACCTTTTTACTAAGTCGGCCGGTACCCAGGGTAACCCTTGCCCCTCGGCTACTCCGGCTCTCAACTGGGCCCGGTGATGCCTCTCCCGGCGCTTTTCGCCCTTGCTTTTCCTTTTATCCTCACTGGGGGTACCGATTAAATCTTCATGTCTGGGAAGCTCGTGCAGGCCCTCATCTGCAACCACCTCCTCCCCCTTTTCTGGCTCTACCTCTCCTTCTTCTTCTACGGGGGCAGGATCTTCCTCTAAAGTTTCACTAGGGGTCCTCAGTCCTTTCGCCTGAGACCTGGTGGAAACTAGTCCTCCCTTTATGCAAGTACTATCTTCTATACCTCTATAGAACGGTGGCCAATCTCTTCCCAACACTATATCATAGGGCAGTTTGGGAATGATGGCTACTACGATTTCTCTTCGTGTGCCTAAGCCCTTAACTTTTACCCTAAATAAAGGATACCAGGTTGTCGCTCCATGCACACATTGTAATTTTGCAGTTCCCTCTTGCTGACTCGGGGGAAAACCATTTTGGGCCTGTATGACTTTCCAAAAATGGCGGGAGACCATACTTTGGTCGGCCCCCGAGTCAAGCAAGGCCTTAGCAGGTACTCCCTGCACCTCCACATCCACACGGAAACCTGCTGCTACGTGTTGATCATTGTTAGTAACAAGTGCTGTACGATACACACACTCCCTCTTTAGGTGCCCAATTTTTCCACACTTAAAGCATTTTAACATATTATTACTTTCCATTTTCCTATATACGGATTCCCCTGAACCCGACATTTTCCTTGGAGGAACTTTGGTACTTTTTACAGAATTGGTTAACCCTAACCTGCTGCCAGCGCTGGCTTCTTTTGTTACTGCAGCCTCAAAGAACCTTTCGGTTAACTGCGCTGCTTCAGCAGAGGTTCTACAATTCTGTAGGGTCAGGAAAGTTCTCACTTCCTCAAAGAATTGTTCTAGTACAATTTGGTCTATTATATCAGCTACCGGTTTACCCTCGGGTTCAAGCCATTTTAAGACTAGCCCATGCACTCTATGATATAGTGCCTTTGGGGTTTCATTAGGTTGAATCCGGGTAGACCGGAGCATGCGTCTATACATAGCAGGGGTTAAGCCCAGCCTATCACGCACGGCTCTCTTAACTTCCTGATAATCAGCTGCCAAAACGGCAGGCATGGCCCTGTAAGCTGCCTGAGCCTCGCCGGTTAGCGCTGAGGCTAGCCTAACGGCCCATTGCTCTTCTGGCCACTTAGCATTGAGAGCTATCCTCTCGAAAGTCTGCACAAAATCATCAAAATTATCGTCTCTATGCATTTGTCCCAGTGTCCATATCCCACAACTCTGTGGGCCTACCCCACAGATAGGTACTGCTGCTGGCGACTCCTCTTTCCTTGGCTCCTTCAGAAGAGTATGCAATAAGTCTGTCAGGGGCTTCTGTTGGTCCGTCAGGGCAGCGATGGCCTGCTCCTGGTTCTTCCGTGCTAGCTCTCCCTGCTTCTCGAATTGCATGCTCATCCATCTTAGGACCTCTTGTGCATCCATCGTAGTCATCCCTTTTATTCCTGGAAGATAAACCAGAGACACGAACACCAAGTGTGGCACTATAACCACAGTGAAAGAAACAATTCCTTTTCCTTTCTCCCAAGCCTTTTCCTTCTCACCAGAGATCCTCCCAACCTGTGCCCAAATACCCTTTACCTGAGCCAGGTGGAGGTTCTTATTTTGAGAAGGTGCTTGCCGTTGCACTCTCGGAACCTGGATCCTCTCCGGGCGTGCCAACTTCGCTCTTCCCGCGTTGTCGCTCTGCTCGCTCCGTAGCTCTTTGTCTCGTTGACCGGATCCGAAAAAACTACGCCAACTTGTGATGGGGCCCGTGGGTAGAGCCCTTTAACCCTATATAGGCGGTTGCCTAGGGTCTGTAAAACAAGTAATCTGCTCTTGCTAGGTAAATGAAAGAGTCTCTCAGAGCAAAAAGTGAATGAGAAAATAAGATGGGTTTTATTCCCCGTCCCGCTCGGACTATCAACAAGATCAAAAAAACTTCAGATACAAGCAAAGAACAAAAATAGTATCAGCAAACTTATATTCCTTTGTTTAAATTCACAAAGTTCTTTTTGTTATCCAATTAAACAGCAGGGCTGCACTTGTAACATATGCTACAGTCCATGGGAGAGGGGTCTGGAAGGCTGCTGCTATCTTCCCATAACATACTCTCTCCAGCACTCCCCAAACTCCCTGTATCACACTCTTCCTGTGTGGAGTACTCAGGCACGTCTCCTTGTGACAACTCACTATAGCTTTCAGTGAAGGTTCCTCTCTCTTCAGGTTTATACCTGTCTGGCATGCAGTAGCTTCTCTCTGGGTTTTCCTCCCAGAACAAAAGGTCTGAATCTCCTTGCTTCCTGTATCTATGCTCAGGACCGCGCCCTTGGCACTTATATGTTTTAAACCTTTCTCTGTAAGCACATGGATGCCTCCTTTTATCCGTAGGGATTGTCTTGGCACTTGGCTCCCTGTATCTCTTCTCTCTAGCCTCCCAGGCTGGTTGTGCAGTAGTGAAGTTAGTATTAGCTTTGCAGCTATTTCTTAATGTGCACGTGTATTTGGAGTTCCCATCCCCCAACACTCTCTTTCTAAACTGACCTGTGCTTAGTGCTGGCACATACCGGTCTCCTGTGTGGTAGGACACTCCTGGCTTCTCTTGAAGACTAACTCGGGTGGCATGCCTTCTCCCAGTGCAGCTTGCCTCAAACCTCTTCTCCTGAGTGCTGGAGCTACCTTCACTTCCTGGTTCTCCGACAGAAAACTTTCCTCCCAGTACTCCTCTGGGGTTTCTGCTCAGCTGACTGTAGCCACACCTCTTGCTGCTCTCTCTCTGGCTTCTGCCCTCCTCCTGGGTTGTGTCCTGCCTCCCTCTCCACTGACTGGAACCCTGTCTTATGTAATCCCTAGCCCTGCACGTGACGTGGGGATTTGCAATCAGGTGTTCCTGATGAGCTTTCTGTTTGGCACGTAGTAACAGTTTTCCCTGCTCAACTGTTTCAGTGTGCCTAGTGCCTCTTTTCAACGCTGAATCTAAGGTAAGCTCTTCTTTTACCTGCACTTCCATGGGCTGTGTATCCTCTGCTGCACCACACCATCTATAAGTTTCGTACATCTGTCTGATGGTAGTTTCTCCTACTCTTCTACTGTGACTTGTTCCAGCTCATAAATGTTTCGAGGATTCCTTTTACTAGTGGCAGATTTCAGTTCTTTCCAAAAGTTCGATTGGATTGAGATCAGGACTCATTGCTGATCAGTTTAAATTAGTCCATTTGCTCCTTCTTAACCATTCTTTTGTACTTTTGGATGTATGTTTTGGGTCATTGTCCTGCAGGAGGACCTATATATGACCTTCGACCCAGACCTAGCTTTCTAACACTAGGTAGCTTATTTTGCTCCAAAATACCTTGGTAGTCCTCTGATTTCACGATTCCTTTAATACATTATAGGTCTCCGGATCCTGAGGCAGCAAAACAGCCCAACAACATTATGGAACCTCCACCATATTTAACTGTAGGATGGGTGCTTTTCCTTATAAGCTTTGGCCAGCATTTTTGAAGGCTTTTACACAGTTACCCATGTAAATGCCTTTTCTGGGATTTTTCAAAGGCACCTACACGGGTAGTGCCTTTGGAAAATCCCAGATAAGTCTCTAAATCGTCCAGATGCTATGCGGTTAGCATCAGGGTGTGTTGGGGGCGTTCCGAGGTGGAGCGGGGTGGAGGAAAGGGCTAAATGGGTAGCAGTGATTTTCAATGCTACCCGCTTAGCCCTCTGTGCCTTAAAGATAGGCAAGATTTTTCTTCGCCTATCTTTAAGGCGCAGGGGCAAAGTGGGTAGCATCGAAAATCACTGCTACCCGTTTAGCCTCAGTGGCTCTGGGCGTGTCCAGCCAAACCCAGATTTTTATTTCCGTTGCCACAGAAGTGAAAATCTGCATTAAGGAGGTTGGCAGGCTGGCTATGAGCCGATGAGGTGCATAGCCTTCCTAGAAGAAAATCAGGCCCTTTGTTTCTTCATCTGTAAATATATTGTTGGTCTGCTTTGCCAAAGAGTTCAAGTTTGGTTTCATCTGTCCACAGTACATTTTCCCAAAAGGATTTTGGTTTCTAAAGGTGGGTTTGGGCAAAGATCAGGCGTGTCTTTTTAGGTCTGTCTTTGAGCAATGGGGTCCTCCTTGGTGTTCGCGCATGAAGTCCTTCTTTCTATAGTGCAGGTTGAAACCACCACTCCATATTGCTCCAGGTGAGCCTTAAACTCTTTGGATGTTGTACATAGTGCTTTTCCAATAGTTTGCACCAACCTTCAAAGACTTCTTGGATTAATTTTCCTCTTCCCTGGGAGGTTCTTGACAGTTCCATGGACAGAAAACTTCTTAATAACATTGAAAATTGTAGACACAGGAATCCCAAGGTCTTTGGAGATGGCCTTTTACCTCTTTGAACTTTGACATTTGGTGATAATGGCTTTTCTGACAGTTTCAGGCTGCTCTCTTGTCGTCACTATTGTGAAAATGGAACAGGAAGTGAATGTGGCCATTTTAAACATTAGAGCCATTATTCATTGGTTGATTCAAGTCATGTAAATACTGACAATTGATCACAAGTACCTCTAATTATACTGCAATGGAAATATGGTTCTTCTGTTCAAACTCATTTGAATTGTTTATAAGGGTGCCAATAATCATGTCCTTTTAAATCACTAATACATTCAAAACTTTTTGTTGGACAATGACTGCATGTTGGGTTAGCCACTACTATAAGTCTGGTCCTTTTTACTCGTGTTTGCAGTAAAATCAAAGCAAATCAGCCATACTATAATATCCACTTATCTGAATGCAAATCCACAGCATAATAGAGCCAAACACAGGAATGAGGTAGCGACATAGCAACATGTTTCAAGTTATGAATTTCACAAACCCTGCTTCAGGCCAGAGTTCCCCAAACGGCGACTCCATTATCAATAAAGAACAGAAACTCGGGAGAACTACTTAACTATATGGCGTCCAATGTCATAAAGGACTGATTGTTTACTGCTTGGCCAGCAGGGGGGGGGGGGTGGAGAACAACCATACAATCGCCACCCTGAATAGCCAATCAAATCACACCAAGCTATACCAATCCAGTTCTAGATTCAGCCTAAACGGGATCACCGAATTTAATCAGAAAATCCATTGCTGTTCCTGTAACTGTAACAAAGCTTGTCTGTCCCCTCACCTAATGGAAGGTGGAATCCAATCTATCACCCTCCAGGTAAACTGAGAAAACTGGTAATCATATTGTACCACATGTTGCACCATCAGAGCTGCAAGAGTCTTAGTCTGAATACAAGAGGCATGCTCAGCCAACCTCTTCTTAAAAGGATGAATCGTACGGCCAATATATTTAAGCCCGCATGAACATCGGATCAGATACACCACATAAGTTGTAACACAAGTGGTGTGATGTTTCAGGCATCAAACCTTATTGGATGTTAAGTCAGTCCAAGCCTCCCCCTCCAGTATCCCAGGACAAAATGAGTAATGCTCTCAAGGGAAAGCCTGGACCAACCAATCACAAAGGTTTTTGCCTCAGAAATAAGCCACACAAAGACGTTTACAAAAACAAGGATGTAAACTCAAAACTTGCCAATGCTTGCATAAAATGGTCTTCAACTGTGTTGAATGAGTGTTGAAAGGTAGAATACTAACAAACTTGTCCTCCTGAGACAAAGATTGATTCAAATCAGTCAGCGGCCCTAATAGCCATTCTCTATGATTGTATAATGCTCTTCTATAAGCCGTCCGAATGACAGAGCTAGGGAATCACTTTGCCGAAGACGATCCCCTAATTCCTGAGCATGAAGTTTAAAATCCTCTGTTAAAGAACAAAATGCGTCTAATGCACAAAAATCGACCATATGGGGTCATATAACGAACTACAACGTTTCAACAAAAGGCTCATGCAAGCAGTTACATGGTGCATATTTAACACAATATTTGAGGACTCGCACCATTCCTAGAGGATTAAGAGTGCAGAAACCATTAAAACTTTTTGTCGAAATGGAATGGCATCCAGAATAAATGTGCATTTGATTTGATGATATTATTGGTTGAGCGAACTACTACGGAGGAAGAGGTGATTTCTATACAATTACAAGAAGTACAAGAGAAGTTCAAATCTAGTTGTGATCCATTGATATTTCAATCTAATTTACAAGAATTATCATCTCAGATGTTTCAGTTCTGTGATAATTTGCGAAATTTCTAAATTAAAAAAATTAAACGTGATCAATTTGATTATCAGAATGATGAGGTTTATTCATGGATGTCTAAGGAGGAACCTATTGTGTCTAAAACAGGTGTCATTTGATGAAACTTCGGGTGATTCCACAGACACGGATGAGGGGGATAAATTTTGAAAAGCAAAATCGTGACAAAGATATAAGGCTCACCATGGTCAAGGGTTTGAAGGATACTCAGAACAGGACCCCAATTCCCAGCAGGATTTTTTGGAGGGCTGACATCGAGGACAGTCTTGCGCCTGATATCAGACTGGCTAATGGAGGGGCCCAACCACCAGATTATGCCTCAAATATCAATCACTGTTCAATAGCCAAAATGCTTCGGCCACAAAAGCAGCTGTTCTAAACTAATTTAAGGCTGCTGAACACAGAAATCATAATGAAAATGGCCGATTAGGTCTAGTTGCTAAGATATATGCTATTAATTAATCATTAGGAGCCATTAACTGTGTATTATACAACATTTGCATGAGATTGCATAATCTCGACTTGCAACCAATAGAAATATCTGTCCAAAACCAGATGATGCAATCAGTATTTAAATTTGCATCACTTGACAGTATAAATCTTAAGGTGTATTAGTCATAGAAAAATTAAAAATTAATTATTTTGCATTATTTTATGCCGATAGGTCAATCACAGCGTATTCGGCGATGCATCGTACTTGTGTTAATAATGCAGATAATTTCTGCTATATTTGTGGTGACGTGACTTTTACATCACAAAAACGTAATATGACTGTGGCGGTTAAGAAAGCCTACAAGAGCTGGAGAAGGGTTGCCGATTCTCAAAATGTCAGAATCATTATCATTAGTGACTTTTATCATTTGTGACCTTTACGTAATATGACTGTGGCGGTTAAGAAAGCCTACAACTTATATTTTGGCTGCAGAATAGGAGATCAGGATAAGAGCTGGAGAGGGGTTGCCGATTCTCAAAATGTCAGAATCATTATCATTAGTGACTTTTATCATTAGTGACTATTATCATTTGTGACTTTTACATCACAAAAACATAATATGACCGTGGCGGTTAAGAAAGCCTACAACTTATATTTTGGCTGCAGAAAAGGAGATCAGGATAAGAGCTGGGCGCCACACATATGCTGCAATACATGTGCAACAAATCTCAGGCAATGGATGAATGGGAAAAGGCAATCAATGCCTTTTGCATTTCCAATGATCTGGAGAGAGCCCACGGATCACGTCAGCAATTGCTACTTCTGCATGGTTCCTCCAATTCAGAAAGGCATATCCAGAAAGAGTAAGTGGACTGTGCAAATCCAAACATTCCATCTGCAATACGCCCAGTGCCTCATGGAGAAGGGTTGCCGATTCTCAAAATGTCAGAATCATTATCATTAGAATCAAGTGAGGAAGCGGAAGAAGTTTGTAGTCATGAACTGTCAACCTCATGTGACCCAGAGTTTCTTCTGGCCACTGCTAATGAGCCACACCTCATAACGCAAGGTGAACTGAATGTCAGGGATTTGGATCTCTCGAAGAATAAAGCTGAGCTTTTGGGTTCCAGACTACAGCAGTGGAATCTTCTGACTGGTGACGTTCGAATTTTTTTTTCCAGGACCGTCTGAAAGACTTGGGGGCTTGTTTACAAAGCCGCGGTAGCGGTTCGTGATCGTTATCAGAGCCGCGGCCCCATTGATTTCAATGGGGCCGCGGCTCCGATAACGATCGCGAATCGCTACCGTGGCTTTGTAAACAAGCCCCTTGCTGTCATTCTTTTTCAAAGAAGGTGATCTTGCTGCATGCAACAACGTAAAAGGTTTCATGGCAGCTCTCAATATCAACTACAATGCAGATGATTGGAGGTTCTTCATTGATTCATCCAAAGCAAGTCTTAAAGCTGTATTGCTGCATAATGGCAACTTGCTACCATCAATTCCTATTGGCCATGCAGCTTTTATGAAAGAGACTTATGACAATATGAAACAACTTTCGATATGTATAAACTATGATCAACATCTATGGTCAATCTGTGGTGACTTCAAAGTGGTCGTCCTCTTGCTTGGTCTTCAGGGTGGATACACCAAGTACTGCTGCTTCCTGTGTGAATGGGATAGTCATGCTAGAGATTGTCATTTCATCAAAAGGGACTGGCCACTCTGTCAGTCACTGGATCCTGGAAGCAAAAATGTTCTGTTTCCAGCACTTGTAGACAGCAACAAGATTTTGATGCCTTCCTTGTACATCAAGTTGGGACTAATGAAAAACTTTGTCAAGGCGATGGATAAAACTAAACCTGCTTTCAGGTATCTTAGTGGTAAATTTCCTAGATTGAGTGATGCCAAAGTTAAGGAAGGAGGTTTCGTTGGCCCTCAGATTCGTGCACTTCTTCAAGATGACGAATTTCTTTGTTTATTGCGTGGAAAGGAAAAGGCTGCATGGATAGCATTTGAATCAGTGACACAAAGTTTTCTTGGAAACAACAAAGCAAATAATTACCAAGAGATTGTTCAAGATCTTCTCCAGGCATACAAAAACCTTGGTTGCAACATGTCCTTAAAGATTCATTTTCTACACTCTCATCTAGATTTTTTCCCACAAAATTGCGGAGCAGTAAGTGATGAAGATGGAGAACGATTTCACCAAGACATTGCAGCCATGGAAAAGAGGTATCGGGATAAATGGAGACCATCAATGTTTGCAGACTACTGCTGGACAGTGACAAGGGATATTCCTTTGGTTCAGTACAAGAAACAGATGAGGAAGAGTCATGAAGCCACTGAATGGGAACAAAACTTGCTAGAATGTACTTACAAATGTTCTTAATGAAAGTTAAAGTGCAGACATAATTACTCCTCTGTTTCTTCTAAGTACGTTTATGAACTTTATTTTATAAAAACATGCTTGTTATTGTGCAAAGTTTCATTTGTAATAAGATTTTGATTTACATCTAAAGATTTAGGCTCAATTTTCACCATACATAGTGGTAAAATGTAAATTCTTCAACATATCATAGAAACAGCAGCTAATTGACCAATTTCCACTATCATATTTTAATTCAGCATATCAAATTCATTAAGAAATAGCACATTTAATTTCTGAAGCAAACAATTTTTGAAAATTTGTAGAACAGTGAACCTCAGCAACAAACAACTAACACAGAGTCAGATCCAGGTTCTGTCTATGGGTTTATCATTTATACCCTCGACTCCAAATGATGCCTTTGCTACAAGAGATGCTTTATATAGATTTTTTAGAACACTACAGGTTTGTCTTTATTTTGCCAATGTTAAGCAGGTTGGGGATGATTTCATAGTTTCTAAACCATCTAAATGGATTCCTCCAGGACAGACTGACCTGTACATTCTTACTTTTTAGTGGTTAGTACTGGCAGAGTTGGAGAAGATGGAAAAATCATCCAATTTTGCTAGTCACAGTCTTACATCATTGCAGAAGCAAGCATTACAACAATTATCACAAGACATAGATTTAGTGATTAGGAGTGCGGACAAGGAGGGTGCTATAGTGTTGCAGTCACGTTCCATACACCATCAACAGATCATGAACCAATTAAGTGACAGTTGATATTATCGGCTGTTGGATCATGGTAGAGTTGTTCTAGGTCCTGAGTGACTTTTTGTAGAGTTTTGTTTTACTTCCCAATGTGTACTTAGAGAATTTATTTATTTATTTATTTTTCTTTATTTAACAAGTTTTTTATACCGCTTTATCCTAAAATCAAAGCCGTTTTCCTTTCAACTTAAACATCATTACAGTGAACTTACAAAGAAATGTAGGCAAGTGTGGCAGCGGGAGATGCTTGGAAGCTTAACGTATCTACAGTGTAACGTACATATATTAGCCTGTCAACATATTTATGTTGCTTTTAGTGAGATGACACTAGAATCTGATTTTTTTTTGTATAATAAGTTCATGGGGAAATGTCCTACCTCTTCTCTGTAGCTGTTGGAGAAGGGGCCAGTGGGGTTCTGTGGGTGCAGAATATATGTTTGGATTTAACACTGTATGGGGGAGCATATGTGTGTTGGGGAGCTGAGAAGACTGTAGCTCAATAAGGGCTAAAGAGTGTAACCTGTTGTACGTCCTCCCCTACCCCGATGTGGTCTGCAGCTGCCATCATGGGAGTGGAGCGGAGGTCAGCACAGGGGAGGAGCACAGAAAGCAACAGTTGGCAGATTTTTCTCTTTCCAAAAGTTAGCAACCCTATTGGAGACCGTCTTCCCCTAACCCTTAACCAAACAAATTGTTCAGTATTCCAAGAATCTGCCCCTAAAAAAGGGTTTGCCAAAATCCATATTACAGTTGACTGAAAGCATTCTTTCTTTAATTTGTTTTAAATCTGTTGGTTTCATAGAGTATCTCCAAATCCTAGCACTATTTGAAAAGTAAGTAATCATTCCCTCTTTACCTGTTCCACTCCACACATGATGTTATAAACCTCTATAACAGTATGTCTTCTCTAAGCGTTGTCACAGAGGGTCTGTTACAGAAAATGACCCATGCACACCCATGGAGGGTATTTTATAAGAGTTGCCTAGTTTCGTGCATAAGAACACGTGCTAATCATGCCTTTTTTAATAAAGAAAAGCAGGCACCTAATTTTCTTTATAAAATAAGGGCATAATTCATAAGATACATGTGTCAAACTTAGTCATGAGCTCTTAAAGCCATCCCTGGATGTAGTGTAAGTACACATGCCTAGATTTATAAAGAGTACACAAGTTATAGAATTTTATAACTTACATGCATAAATTAGACTCTGCCTATGCTCCACCTAATCTCTGTCCCGGGCATGCCTTCTCCAGGAGTTTGCGCCATGGGCCTCAAGTGTGTACTTACAGAATAGTGACTGCCTAAAGTGAGCACATAAGTTCCCATTGGCGCATGTAAGTAATTGACAATACATGACTTATGTGCACAGATAGTGTGCAACTTTACATGGCTCATTATAAAATGACCTCCTTACTGCAAGGAAGATTTTTGGATTTGTCGTGTTTTCAAACCCTCTTACAATGAGCTCCTATAGAGAGATCACTTATCCCAGAACAGTGTTCCTGTTGATCTACAGTCAGAAGCAGGACCCTGCTGAATCAGTTGTAGTGTTGATGGTGCAAAATATGTAACCATGAATGAGGGACTGAAATGACCTCCCCTCCCACCCACACCGAAAATTACATTATCTATTATTGACATATGTTGGAAGACTATAAACTTCAACCAGTGGGGCTTCAGGCAAAGCAAAACCCTTAGCAATTACACATTTTGGCTAAATTGGTTGTGAACTGGAAAGCAAGGGGATTATGCACATGAAAGTAGGTTTTCGTCACTGGATCTTGTGCCTTATGCTTTGCTCTCACCCTGTGTGCATCCCCTATACAGGCTGGGAGAGAGGTCTGAAGCATGTCATTGCTGTGGGCAGAGGATTGTGGGGTGCTGGGAAGCAGATCAGTCTTATTTTTTCACCAGCAGGAAAGCGTAATATCTCTTACACAGTATGGCATAGTGCTGGGAGCCACTAAAGGCTTATTAGCAATCAAACACAAGTAATTTCATATTCACGCATGTTTATAATGTCTTTGTGTTTAATGTAGCGGAACTGGCTGTAGCCCTCATAGGACTAACTTGCTTGATTTTAGGTACATTTTGCCCTCTTTCAGATATATTCAAGGTCTTCTTGCTATTTTTTTTTTTTGAGTCCTAAAATATTCTTTTGTTTTTTGCATTCCTCCCCAAATCAGATTTTTATTTTACTTCTGAGAAAATATTAGCATTTAAAGTTTCAAAAAAGCTGCTGCTACCCAGAGCCACAGCCAAAAGATTTTGGTACCTGAGACATATCTTAAATGTGACTCTTCTGGAACCTTTGGTTGTACTTCACTGCACCCTCTTAGTAGTTAGAAAAGCAGGCTGAGAATCAGAGAAACCAGGTTTCAAATCCCAAATATGCTCCTTGTGACCCTGGGCAAGTCACTTAACCCTTCCTTGTCTCAGGTATAACTTAGATTGTAAGCCTTCCGGGAACAGATAAATAATGTGCATATCGCTCGACTTCCGGCGGCGCATGAGTGAGTGAGGACGTGCTCGCTGCTCGCTCCGGGGCCGCCTCAGCTTTCACCCTTATACTTTGCTAGTAATACCCGAGCGCGGTGGGGGACACGGTCCTGCATTGCAGTCCTAATATAGTAGTCCACCGTGGCAGCGAAAACACAGCGAAAAATGCCTCCACCGCCGAAGAAGGAACGGGAGAAATCTTCCCGCGCTGGGGCCGCGATGCCTGGCGGTGGTAGCCCGGCCTCCCCGGGGGCGGAAAGCATGGATTCTGCCGCAGACGGCCTGGCGAGGGAGGTAGTGAAACTCTTAGAACCAAAGTTTGATCGTATACTTACCAAACTGGATTCGGTGAGCTCGGTGCTGGAGGAAATGGGACAAAGAATGGAGGAGGTGGAACGCCGCGTTTCCACGCTGGAAGATGAGGGGAACTGCAGGTCCCGAGAGCACGAGGCGCAGCGTGTACAGCTTGCAGCCTTAGCGGAGAAGATTGAGGACCTTGAAAAACCGCTCCCGGAGGAACAATATACGGATCGTAGGGATCCCGGAAACAACTACCGATGCTCAGCTGCTGCCCCTGGTCGAATCCTGGCTGCCCAAGTCCTTGGGCTTAGACGAATTAGTAGGCCAGCTGAAAGTGGAGCGCGCGCACAGATTGGGGCCGCGCCTTGATTCGCACCCGCGGCCGCGGGTGGTGATTGCCAAAATTTTGCATTTCCAGCATAAGATGCAACTCCTCCAGGCTTTTCGGCAAAAGCGAGAGCTACACTTTGAAAATCACCACCTCCTGCTCTTCCAAGATTACTCTGCAGCGGTAGCGGCTAAGCGGAAGGAGTTCGCGCCGGTTTGCTCTGCTATGTTCCGGAGAAAGATGAGGTTTACATTAGCCTTCCCTGCTACCCTGCGAGTATCCCACTCTGGCACCAGTCATGCCTTCACTGTGGTTCGGGAGGCGCAATCGTTTTTGGACACTTTGAGTGCTGGATCAGCAGGGTCTCCAGTTCGGGAGGAAAGCGGCTGAGGACTGGACCTAAAAAGCAACTCCCCGCGGAGATCCGGGTATCCCTTGCCTAGATGGGCTGCTGGGCACGACTGGTGCAGGTTCGTTGCTCTGGACCGTGCTCTGGGCTAAATACTGACACTTTGGGACTCTGGAGGGGGGGGGTTGCTTCATATTGTTCTGTCTTTTTTTCTTTTCTTTTCTTTTTTTATTTATTATTATTGTCAGTGGGAAATAGCGCGGCCGTATATGCCCCTATATTTCTGTGCTGCCTGGTGGGGATGTAAATTGATGGTTGGAATGCTGTTCAAATGTTTGTTTGCTGTGAGGGGTGTCATATACAGTTACCAGTTCTTAGGAGGGTTGGGGCTGGGGCGGCCTTGGTGCGCCTAGCACGAAGACCGACCTCGACTGTAGAGGTTGGGGGGATTGTTTGTTTATTGGGGTTGGGAGTTGTTCGGTAGGTGAGTGGTAGGCCAGGGACTGGGGCCCGGGGGGGGATTATGGGGGATGGGGGAAGGGTGGAGGGGGTGAGGCTGAGGAGGGGGGAGGTGGGAGAGGGAGGGGGGGGGAGGGGGAAGGGGTAGAGGGGGGGAGAGGAGGGGGAGAGAGGGGAAGAGGGGGGGAGAAGGGGGAAGAGGGGGGGAAGAGAGGGGGGGGAGGGCGAGGGGGACGGGGGGTAGGGGTAAGGAATACTCCACTGCTTGGTAACGGATGGCAGTACTGTGTACCACGGATTTGGGAGGGGCGCCAGGCTGGGGGTGTCCCTCTGGAAAGATTGGGCATGACACTGTGGTGGCAACTTGGCACTGCCCCGGCGCATTGAAGATAATTTCTTGGAACGTCTGCGGTTTGGGAAACCCCATCAAAAGATATAAGGTACTGCAGGCACTGGCTCGCCACAAATGTGACATAGCATTTCTTCAGGAAACCCACCAGACGACGGTTGAGCATGACAAGCTCTGTCAGAGTTGGGTGGGCCAGGTTTGGGGATCCCCTGCACAGGGGCACAAGGGGGGCATAGTGATCCTAATTCATAAAAGACTCCGATTTATAAAGGGGACCGTTCTTGCAGATACTATTGGTAGATCTCTGTTGGTATATGGTCACCTAGACGGTCGACCGGTAATCTTGGGAGGCCTCTACGGTCCCAACGTGACCGCTCCGGGTTTTTACAATGACCTGGCATCTCGGGTGGAGCAACTCCCGGAATGCCCTGTGATCTTAGGAGGGGACTTTAATGGAGTCCTGGATGTTGACCTGGACACCTCTAAGAGAGGAGGTGGACGAGAGAGGGTAGTATCTTCTCAATTGTTGGCGCGGTTCTGTCGAAGATTGGGTATAATCGACCCCTGGCGGGTAATACACCCCTCAGATAGGGACTACACTCACCAGTCTAGGGCCCATGGCACCAGCGCCCGTATAGACTACATAATGATCTCGGGGACTTTGTTTACGCATACGGAGGATGCTCAGATAGGCCCCTCGGAGATTTCAGACCACGCGATGGTATGGATTGACCTGCACTGGGGGCGAGACACGGCTCGCTCACGTCTATGGAAGTTTCCTCTGGAGCTCTACTCAGATGAGCAATTTCGCCAGTTTCTACGTCAGCGATGGGCGGACTTTCTCACTGATCACCATGCGCACGCTGACGATCCCGAATTAGTATGGGAAACGGCGAAAGTGGTACTCCGAGGGGAAATCATAGGTTATGCCGCCAGAAGGCGCCGATTGCTGGCCGAGCGCATTTTAATACTTGAACGCCAAACCACGAAGCTTCGCCGGCGGTGTGCCCATGCGCCTACGACACCAAATAAGAAGTTGTTGTGGGAAACCCAAACTGAATTAAACGAGCTCTTACACCAGCGTGCAAAGAAATCGGTTCTGTTTTATCGATTTCGCCTGCACTGCTACGGGGATAAACCCGGTAAGCTATTAGCGCGATGTTTGAGGGCCCGACGGGGTTCTGCCCATGTAGCGGCATTAAAAGGTGATCAGGGACGTATCCATAGGGAGACTGTAGAAATTGCAGAGATTTTTCGGAACTTTTTTCAAAACCTGTACAAAGCGGCAGCTGGCCCCCCGGAGGAGCTGCAGGATTACCTCGCAGCTATGCCGCTGCCCCAACTCACGGCAGAACAAAGGGAGGCCCTTGATCTACCCCCTACCACACTGGAGATACAATCCGCCATAGCCGCAGCCCAGTGCTACAAAACGCCGGGACCTGACGGACTCGGTGCTGAATTCTATAAAATCCTCGCAGAAGGTGTGGGCCCAGTGCTGCGGGAGGTTTTTACCACCAGAACGGAGAGGGGGGCGTTTCGGTGGGGGCGCAATCATGCCTATATCACCCTGATCCCGAAACCGGGGAAAGACCCGACACAGGCGGCAGCTTACCGGCCTATATCCCTATTAAACTTTGATCTCAAGCTTTTTGCGAAAATTCTGGCAGATCGATTGGCGGGGGTATTAGGCCATCTCACTCACGAAGCGCAAGTGGGCTTTGTAAGGGGCCGCCATGCTGTCCGAAACCTTCGGAAGATTCTGGCCTCATTGGAGTGGGTACAAGCACACAATATCCCATCGTTATTGATTAGCTTTGACGCGGAAAAAAGCATTTGATAGGGTGGATTGGGGTTACCTTTGGGGACTGTTACCAAAATATGGCATTGGGGCAGAGTTTTGTAAAATGGTGAAAAGCTTATACAGTACCCCGACTGCAGGTATACTGTGCAACGGCCTCTTGTCACACGATATTCTGTTGGAAAGAGGTACGAGACAGGGCTGCCCTTTATCGCCCCTACTGTTTGTCCTCTCCTTAGATCCGCTGATTCGCACCATCGCAATGTCGGGGGGGATACAGGGGGTGCGACTACGGTCGCAGACCTTCACAATCTCGGCCTTCGCCGACGATTTGTTAGTTCATTTGACTTCTCCGGCCGCCTCCCTGCAAAAGCTTTTGGATGAGTTTCAGAGGTTTGGAGCCTTTGCTGGTTTGCGCATTAACAAAGACAAATCGGCAGCAGTGGATGTCCTAGGACACCTCAGCGGTACTTGGAGTGGCCCATTCCCACTACGGTGGGCGGAGAAGGAATTTACTTACTTGGGCATCACACTGACCGGGAACCCCCAAGATCTATATCGGCGCAACCTAGATCGGATTCTGCGGAATCTGACAATACAATTAAAAGCATGGGAACCCCTCCCGCTATCGCTAACGGGGAGGATAGCGGCGATACAGATGATCATACTACCTCGAATTTTGTATTGGCTGCAAACCCTCCCCAGTCTGGCTGCTAAGTCGTGACCTGCGTAAAATGGAAGTTTTGCTAAAGAGATTTCTCTGGCGGGGAAAACGGGCGCGCGTCCCGTGGATTCGACTACTTGGTAGATGGAGGGACGGGGGTATGGGCTTGCCGGATTTGAAAACTTACGCACTGGCCTGTCAAGCCAGACACCTTGGGGATTGGTTAGGGGAGACGGAAATATATACTCCAAAGGCGTTGGAGGAGTGTTTAGTAGCTCCTGCCTCCCTCCTAGGGATCCTCCATGGCTCGCACAAAGATTTCCTAGCTTCTCATCGGCAGAGTCCCTTAGTGGTATCGACTCGACGTACTTGGCAACAACTTAACAATTGTTGGCATGCTGAATGGAAGGTGTCTAGCTGGTTGCCGCTGCAGGGGAATGCTCAGTTTACTCCCGGTTCTGAGACTGCGGTGTTTCGGGATTGGTGGCTACGAGGCATCCGGACAGTGGGGCACCTGGTCGATCACGAGGGATCTCCTAAATCGTTTCGGACGCTCAGTCGGGAATATGGTCTCCCTGACTCGCACTGTTTCGCATACATGCAGGCCTCCCACTATGTGGCGTCCCTCCCACGTGACTCGCTACGGGCGTCGCGCTCTGCTCGCATTTTGGAATTTTTCCAGATAGGGGAAGAGCACCCACCCTCGATTTCTAATCTCCGACGCTCTTTGGAGCCATACCGCCCTTTCCCTGATTATAGGAAGGAGATGTGCCGCCAGGGTTGGTGCTGCTGGCCTTGAAGCGGATTGGAAGGCTGGTGCAAGGGGCGCGCTGGCGTGAGATACAATTTAAATGTGTGACTAGGGCTCATTTCTCGCCGAGGCGGGCGTACCGCAGCCGTTTGGAGACGGACGGATCCTGCCTGCGCTGCGCGGAGCCTCTGGCCACTTTATTGCATATGTGGTGGGGCTGCCGAGGAGTGCGGGCCTATTGGGTAAGGATATGCAAATTTCTCCGCACAGTGCTTCAATGTCAGCTTCGCTGGACAGCCTTATTGGTAGTGCTTGACCAGCTGCCGACCCCATGCCCCGCAACATCTGGTGAGTGTTTGCTTGTGCGGAAGGCCTGTCTGGTGGGTAAGGGACCGATCCTTCGTTTGTGGAGGGAACGCCAACTGCCTACCTTTAGTGAATGGCGGAATAGCTTCCACCAACTCATGCTGACAGAGCGTTGGATGGCGCGGGGCAGTGCCAAGCGATGGACAGTGTTTCTGTCGGTCTGGGAGCCATATATTCAACAACTAGGGGCCCATGCCCGAAATGCAGTCCTTCAGGGGGGGAGTTAAACGGGACTGGTCCAATGACGGATCGCTAGCTGCCATGAAGTTCTTAGCGATTATTTGATTTTACTAACGAGAAGTGGAGTGGGGGGGGGTGAGTGGGTGGGTAGGGGGGGGTGGGAGGGCTGGAAAGGGGATATACTGTAAAATGTCCATCCATAGTGTCTTCTTTCTGCTGCCCACGGGGGGGAGAAGAGTGCACACTCCCCGTGGTGCCATATGTTGTAATGTTGTTGTATGAGATGGTGGACCTAAATAAAGTTTCTAAAAAAAAAAAAAATAATGTGCATATCTGCTTGAAACTCCCCTTGAGCATGGATTTGAAAAAGGGAAATAGTTGCATCTAGAAAATGCAAGCCCAGTGTTTTTATGTATCTTCTACCTTTGCATCCTTTGATTATGCTTCTTAGTCTAAGTATTACTCCCATCTTGTATATGAGTTTCTTTCCCGTGGGCTGCTCAGATCATTCAACACCCTCTGCAACATTTCACCAGTGCATGGATCCAATTGTTTCCCAGAGAGAGTTATATGTGCTCCTTTCTTTCTTGATTTACACTCACTGTTTGATGTCTTGTCTGTTTGGGGAATGCTGGTGTTCAATCCAAAGACACTGGAGTCCAGAGGATGAGCGTTCACAGAGAAAGGTGCCAGTTGTCAGGTCATCCTTGGGGAGGAGGAAGGGAGAGTAATCAGGGAAATAATCCAATGCCCTGCACCCCTACACTAGCTTCACCCCTGCATATGGTTGCAGAATTCATTCAGTGTTATCCTCCCTCCCGCCAGCAGGAGGCATAAGAGAACAACTCTTAGCTGCTGCTGCCTCCTCTGCCACCATTTGTACATATGTCGTCAAAGTAATACAAAGGGAGAGTAATTTTTCAGCTGGGCACCTAGTCAGGAAAGGCATTTAGGCACTTATCATGTGCCTGTTTTATAAAGGCAATATATGTGGCTGTGTGCCTTTATAAAACAGCCCACAGAAAAGCAGCTGCACAGAGCCACACCCACTCCAAGACAGGAAGCACTTTGTGCATGGATGCACTGCTAAGAACCGCTGCTTGTGAAGATTATCCTAGAGGCGTTTACACATGTAGAATGGACTACACGGATCAATGCAATTTCAGAAAGCCATGGTCTACATGCAGAGGTTGTACCCTGCAGAGTTTTCAAGGGGACGCGGTGGAGGCATGGTTTGGGTGGGACAAAAATATACATGTGTGTTTCCCATTTTACAAAGGTAATCCACATATACAGCAAAAATGAATCCCACATTGGAATTTTACCCCAACGCTGAAGCACGCACAGATTTTTAAAAAGTGCTCTGTACACAAAGGATTAAGGGATATATTCTCCTTCATAGAAACATGACAGCAGAAAAAGACCACATGTCCTATCTAGCCTGCCCTTCCATATCAACTACCACAATAGTCCCCTCTTTTCCGTTAGAGATCCTCTGTGTTTGTCCCAGGGCAGCCCATGAATTGTGCAAGAATGATGTTCACACAGGGTCCCATGCTTCAGGGGACCCCATGCCAACAACATACCGCACATGTTGTTCGTCTCCCGGCAGGCCCTGGCTCATCTCTCTACAGCCACAGAAATGAAAAGTGCTGTTTTTCTTCACATCGGCAGCTATGTTCTAATGTAGGCTGCTGGCACGCTGGAGGTCAAAGTTTCCTGGCACTCGGCGCGCACATTAGAACATAGCTGCCGAAATGAAGAAAAACAGCGCTCTTCACTTTGGCGGCTGTAGAGAGATCAGCCAGGGTCTGCCCGATTCCCTCTAAAGCCAAGCAGACATGCTCGAGGCTCTTCGGGAAGGGAGGGTGCTAGGACTAGAAATGGTTGATTGGGGGAGGCTAGGACTGGAAATAGCTGATGAGGGGGCTAGGATAGGACTGGAAAGAGCTGATGGGTGGGGCTAGGACTGGAAATGGGCTGACTGGGGGGGAGGCTAGCACTGAAATGGCTGATGAGGGGGCTAGGATAGGACTGGAAAGGGCTAATGGGGGAGCTTGGATAGGACTGCAAATGGGCTGATGGATGGGCTGGGATAGGACTGGAAAGGGCTGATGAGGAGGCTAGGACTTGAAATGGGCTGATGGGGGGCTAGGATAGGACTGGAAATGGCTGATGGAGGTGCTAGGACTGGAAATGGATTGATGTAGGAGTAAGGGAGAAGGGAGCAGATGCTGGGTGGTGCTAGAACTAGAAGAAAAGCTGATGTTGGGGTTAGACTAGGAGATGGGGCTAGGGAAGTGAGGATGGAGAGGAGAAAAGATATTTTATGTGGGAGGGAAGAAAAATCTACAATTGGCCGGGTATTGGGAGAGTAAGTGGGGAATGAGGATGGAAGGGTGAAATTTGAATGGATGAAAAAGGAATAAAGAAAGAAATGGAGGAAAGATCAATATGTTAAAGCAGATGTAGAGAAAGAATGGAAAAAAACTAGAAGAGAGAAGAAAGGACAAATGGACAGTAGACAATGGAGAGTTAGCAGAAGACACGAAGAAACCAGAAGAAAGTGACTGTTACAACTGCAACTGAAAAATAAAATGCCAAAACAATAAAAGGTAAAAAAATGCTTTTTTATTTTGAATTTATTAACTGGAATATGTCAGCTCTGGGAATGTGCATTATTAGCGTCTTTGTATTTGGTTTAGTACAAGAGGAAATTAATTTATAGTTTTATTTCTCCAGTGTTGGTGTACATTCCAAGTTTGACTTTTGGGGTTCACAGATTAATTATTGTCTTCCTATTTCTAAATTGTGATCCCCTGTTCTACGTTTGGTGACGAACTATGTTTTGCATGTGTAAGCGAGCTGAAGTATTCTGTTCATGTAGTTTCTATTTGACAGTGCCACTTGTTCTCTTTCCCCAGTAGGTGATGTATTGGTTTAATATTTGCAGTGTTGCCTTTTGATAGGTAGGGTTTGGTGCTTTGTGAGTCCTGGTAGTGCTGTTATGATATGGTGGGTTTGCTATGGGTTCTACATGGGCACAATTTATAGTACTTCCTAATGTGCTTGGCGGTTGGCACTGGAGTATAGTAATGTAGAAATCTGGTAGTCTTTTTTATCCAGACACTCTTTAAGAGGCATGTTTTCTAAAAGTTAGTGCACGTTAATATTATGCAAATATTTATGCAAATGAGGCCCCACAATGGGTCTCCGCACATGGCCCTGCACCCCCTTTGGGCCGCCCTGGTTTGTCCCATGCTTTTTTTGAATTGAGATACTGTCCTCATCTCTACCACCTCTAGTAGGAGACTATTCCACGCATCTAACACTCTTTTTGTAAACAAATATTTCCATATATTACTGCTGAGTCTATCCCCTTTCACCTTCATCCTATGTCTCCTCGTAGCAGAGCTTGCTTTCAATTTAAAGAGGCTCTCTTCCTGTGCATTTGTCTCAGAGGTATTTAAACATCTCTATCGTATCTCCTCTATCCCATCTTTTCTCTAAAGTATATTCTATATTTCCTTCTCCAAAATGAAAATTAAAAACAATTGAGGCCTCATTACTTAATTGGCAGCCCTTATACCTGGTTTGCCAAATGGCCCATTTTGCATCCAGTGATCACCAGATGGTGTGGTTCAGTATTCGGACTAGGGCTGTTAGAATCCATTCAAAGGTAAGGATCTTAGACTTTAGGAAGACTAACTTTGCGAAGATTGGCCAATACCTCAGGGAGTCGTTAGTGGGATGGGAACAGCTGGGGGATGTAGAAAAACAGTGGGCAAAACTGAAAGGGGCTATTTTAAGGGCAACCAACCTTTTTGTTAAAATGGTAAATAAAGGTAAAAGGAAAAGGAGACCGCTATGGTTTTCGAAACAAGTAGCTGAAAAAGAGGGAGGCCTTCATGAAATACAAGAGATCACAGAGAGAGGAAGACAGGCATCTGTATTTGGAAAAACTTAGAGAAGCTAGCAAAGTAGTCAAGAAGGCAAAGATTCAAAAGGAGGAAGAAATAGCTAATGCAATAAAATGGGGGGGATAAGACATTTTTCAGATATATTAGTGAGAAGAGGAAGGGCAAAAGTGGTATTGTCAGACTCAAGGGTGCAGGGGAGGAATATGTAGAAGCTGATAAGGATAAAGCGGAATTGCTCAACAAATATTTTTGTTCTGTGTTCACAGATGAAGAACCAGGAGCAGGACCTCAGAAAACACCCACAAATAGGAACAGAAGCGAGGGACATCATGAACAATTTTCAGAAGACTGTGTTCGTGAGAAACTAGCTCAACTTAAAGTAGACAAAGCGATGGGACCGGATGGGATACACCCGAGAATACTGAGGGAACTTGGGGACGTTCAAGCAACTCCACTGACTGACCTTTTCAATGCCTCATTGGAGTCGGGAGTGGTGCCAAAGGACTGGAGAGAGTCTCGTGTGGTGCCTTTACACAAAAGCGGAAGTAAGGATGTGGTTGAAAACTACAGGCCGGTTAGTTTAACTTCGGTGGTGAGTAAATTATTGGAAACACTGTTGAAAGAGAAAATAGTGAGGTTTCTGGAGTCCAGCGGATTACAGGATCCGAGGCAGCATGGATTCACCAGAGGCAGGTCTTGTCAGACAAATCTGATTGATTTCTTTGACTGGGTGACCAGGGAGTTGGACCGAGGGAGAGCTCTAGATGTGGTGTATTTAGATTTCAGTAAAGCCTTTGACACTGTTCCTCACAGGCGACTTACAAACAAACTGAGCACCCTAGGGATGGACCCTAAAGTTACTGCTTGGGTTAGAAATTGGTTGGGTGGGAGGCGACAAAGAGTACAAGTAAATGGAGCTCACTCTGAGGAGAAGGATGTTACCAGTGGTGTGCCCCAGGGATCTGTACTTGGTCTGATTCTTTTTAACATCTTTGTTAGTGATATAGCAGAAGGGCTGTTGGGTAAGGTTTGCCTCTTTGCAGATGATACCAAAATCTGCAATAGAGTAGACACCCAGGAAGGTGTAGATAACATGAGGAGGGATCTAGCTAAGCTTGAAGAATGGTCTAGAATTTGGCAGCTGGGATTTAATGTTAAAAAATGTAAGGTCATGCATTTGGGCTTCAGTAATCCAAGGGAGCAATACAGTATAGGGGGTGAAGTACTTTTGTCCACTAAAGAAGAGCGGGACCTAGGCGTGGTTGTGTCTGATGATCTTAAAGTAGCTAAACAGGTAGAAAAGGTGATGGCAAAAGCTAGACGGATGCTTGGATGCATACGGAGAGGAATGGCTAGCAGAAAAAAGGAGGTGATAATGCCTCTCTATAAGTCTTTGGTGCGACCTCATTTGGAGTATAGTGTGCAATTCTGGAGACCGCACCTTCAAAAGGATGTGAACAGGATGGAGTCGGTGCAGAGGGTGGCTACTAAAATGATTAGTGGTCTTCATTATAAAGCATATGAGGACAGACTTAAGGATCTTAATATGTACACCTTAGAGGAAAGGCGGGATAGAGGTGATATGATTGAGACATTTAAATACCTCCATGGCATAAATGTTCAGGGGGAGAGCCTCTTTCAATTGAAAGCACGTTCTGCTACGAGGGGACATGGGATGAGGGTGAAGGGAGATAGATTCAGGAGTGATATGCGGAAATATTTCTTTATGGAAAGAGTAGTGGATCCATGGAATAGTCTCCCAGTGGAGGTGGTAGAGATGAGGACAGTAACTGAATTCAAAAAAGCATGGGACAAACACAGAGGATCTCTAAAGGTAAAAAGGGGACTGTTGTAGTTGTTGATATGGAAGGACAGACTAGATAGGCCATGTGGTCTTTTTCTGTCATCATATTTCTATGTTTCTATGTATCTGTGGAAGTGCCGGCACTTGTGCATGGAAGCTGCCATGTTTGTGACATTTGGTTTTTCTACATGTAGATTTGTTAAATGTCTACTCCCACTGTCCGTGGCAGCAAATCCGCATGCACTCCTGCATGTCCTTAGATGTATTTTACAAAAGGTTCTGCATTCAACAGAGCCTTTTGTAAAATACTTCCCCCTTCCTCCATGTTCACACCTAGACATCTCTTTTCACACAAATACGTTCTATGTAAAATGGCATGCTATGTGCATACTTTATGAGATAAATGTGTAAGTGCCAGTCCTATCCTGCTCTGCCCATTTCCTGCCCCTCCGCTTACTTGAATATCACATAAGAGTCCCGGATCACTGTACAGCACAATTTTTGTCGCTGGGTAGCGACTGTTATTTCCTAATTGCTTATAACTTAAAAAGTACGGAAAATGATTATTATTCTCATTAAACTTTGCTTTTGTGAACGGACTGATATTTGTGAAATTTACGTATTCCTATTGTTAAAACAGGCTTAACTTGTGCCCTTTTGTTCACATAAAATAAAAAAACACAACATAGAATATTTACTTATATTTAGGTTATTCATGAAAGACCATAAAACATTTAGAAGTGAGTAGATTTTCGACATTTACGATTATATTGTAAATCACTTTCATGAATAAGCTCCCAGATGTAGTCTCCCATCATGTTCTCATTATAGTGTCCTTGGTAGCAGCGTTCAAATTCCATTATATCCTGGTGGAAACATTCACCTTGTTCCTCTGAGTACGCTCCCATTTTCTCCTTGAATTTATCAAGATGAGCATCAAAGATGGACTTTGAGAGACATCCTGCAGCCTATTTTGCCCTAATTCGTAACCAGAGTCTCAACCAGCTCTAGTTTTCAGTCTTGTGATTTCCCAAAAAGACACCAACCACTGAAACAAAGCTGTTCCAAGCCGCTTTCTCCTTCCAAGTAGAGTGGAGTGGAGGAGTGGCCTAGTGGTTGGGGCAAGGTACTTCAGGCCGGGGGTTCAAATCCCACTAGAGGACAGCAACCTTGGGCCGGAAGGACTGGGTTTCTAGTCCCACAGGTGCTCCTTGTGGTCTTGGGCAAGCCACTTAACCCTCCATAGCCCATGTTCCCTGTAAAATAGTTATCTCCAAGTTATAATGGCCTTTTCAATGTAATTTCAGTTTGTTCAATGTAAACCGCACTGATGCAGAATAGCACGGTATATAAGAGAATAAATAAATAAATAAGCAAGCAGCATGGGAAATTCCATGCACTCAAGAATATTTTTTATTTGTGGTCCAGCAAAGACACCAGCTTTAACCTTTGCCTCAGACTGTTGATTCTTTAGAGCTGTAACAAATTGTTTCATAAGGCCCAATTTGATGTGCAGTGGTGGCATCAACACCTTCTGTGGTTCCACCAGTGGCTCCCACTTCACGTTCTTTGTCCCTACAGAAAATTCAGTTCGCTGTGGCCAGCCCCACAAAAAACAAAGATAGCAGGGAAACTTTGTAAAATCGCTTTGGAGACCCATCAGAAATGCCACCATTTTAGTCTCCGATGACCTCCCAGCCATACTCAGCATACTTCAAGGCTTCTAGCAAGGTCTTGATGTTGCTGTAATCTTCTTTGAGGCTCACTGAGTGAGCTAGGGGAAGAGATGGGTACTTTTTCCTGTTATGTAGCAACACGGCTCTGAGGCTCCTGGAAGAGCTGTCAATGAACAGGCGCCACTCCTTCTGGTTACATGCAATTCCGATAGTGTCGAACAGACCAGTCACATTATGGTAAAAACAGAGTCCAACTTGACTGGTGAAGAAGTTAGAAAAAGTGTAGTGATGCTTCCTCTGACCTGTGACTTGCACGCTTTCATCCAACAAGCTCCACTGCTTGAACCTGGACGTCAAAAGTTTGGTATTGGACTTGGAGAGACCAAGATCTCTGACCAAGTCATTGATGTCATTTTGGTTCGGGTAGTAAGGGTTTCGCTCCTCAGCTCCACCTCTGATATTGTAATCTAGATCTGCAACGTTGTCTTTGTTTTGTGAATTGCTGCTTTCTTCTGAAGACAACTGCTTTCTCTGCAGAGGAGTGGGTACAGGGAGCTCTGGGCAGTGTGGTACTGGGGCAATGGATGAAGGAATGCTCGGATACATGACAGAAAGAGCATTCCTGCCAGTCCGACATTTGGAAGGATCCACCATGCAGAAGTAGCAATTGCTCAAGTGGTCAGTGGGTTCCTGCCAAATTCTTGGGATAGCAAACTTCATGACTCTCCTTTCCCCTCTGTACCATCCTGCCAAAGAAAAAATAAAAATGTGAAAATAAAAAATAATTATATACATTTATATAATTATGATAAAATTAATTTGAATTAATGATGTTCTTGCTAAATATTTCGTATATTATGTAAAAATTCAGTAACAATAAAGATTTTATAACATAAAATGCCACAGTCTAAGCCAGCATTAATTGTCCATCTTACCTTCCCGAGTTTTCTTGCAGTGCTCGCAAGTGAAATGAGGCACCCAGAGCTTGTCCTGATCCCCAACAGGCATGCTGAAATATGCCTTATAAGCTTCACACATCTTGGTAGATGCTTCCATGGAGTACTTTTTTGCTCTTGTCTTGACATAGCAAAATGCATCTGCTAGATGCTTACAGCCTCTTGATGCCAAAGCTAGTTGCTCGCTCCTAGGTTTCCAGTCGTTAAGGAGGCTGCTGAACGACCATGCTCACAAATCCATTGTTTATATAGACGCAAGGCGAAAGTGACGTTATAATGGTCACCAAAAGGCTTTTATTAAAAGGTCTCAAAA
Source organism: Ichthyophis bannanicus (assembly GCA_033557465.1). NCBI lineage: Eukaryota > Metazoa > Chordata > Amphibia > Gymnophiona > Ichthyophiidae > Ichthyophis > Ichthyophis bannanicus. The sequence continues at coordinate 1,087,598,454 of CM066032.1, read as the reverse complement.
GTTATACAAAGTTCCAAAAGTTTTGCAAAGTTCTGGAAAATTCTAGAAAGTTCTAAAAATTTCCGAAAGGTATTCCAAGTTTACTTTGCACTAAATCTATCTAGAATGTCCTGCAAAATAGTTAATTTTCAAAAATATCACTCTCCTGGTCCCAAAAGCAATGTTTGTGGGCCATAATTGCCATTTCCTATGGTTTTAAGTCATAAGATAAAGGAAAATAATACTTATTATCCAGGAACAAGAAAAAAGTAAAACTTTGTTACACAATGTTGTAAGTGGTTCCTGTGTATTAGTTGCAGAGGCCAAAATCAGGGGTTTTACTGGTAGGTTCCTGTGTATTAGTTGCAGAGGCCAAAATCAGGGGTTTTACTGGTAAAATCATAGTATAAGTCACCCCTCTATATAAGTCGCTGGTTCTAAAAATAAAGTGCAAGACAACTCTGCTGTTTTTTTAAAATCTGATTTATTCTGTTTCACTTTCACTTTACAGTAACACTCTTGAATAAAGTGCATAACATAGCAGCTCATTCCACATCAGATTTGTTCTGCATCACTTTCAGGAAAGCCATTGAAGTCTTCATCTTCGGTATCACTATGAAATAGTTCTGCAATTTCAGGTGCCAGTTCATGTTCATTATTGTCTTCTTTTATTATTTTAATCACTCGCCCCCCCCCCCACCCCCACCATGCTGTCGCAACCCACCCGGAGACTTCTGCAAAAGTAGTGTGGCACATATGGCCGGTAGACATGAAACTGTGTTCTCCGTGGCACATCCAGCTTTTCCATAGGTGACACAACACAGCTTTGAATCTTCTATTGATGAAAATGTCAAGCAATTGAAGCATTTTTGTCATACCACCATGTATAATAACTGGAAGAGTGTTTAGAAATTTTATTTTCTTCTCTATGTCTTCAGTGAAATGGGCTCTCATGTTATCTATGACAAGTAATGCTTTTTGTCTCTTGAAAAGTCTTTCTGGTCGCTTACTAAAGCGGCGCTGCAGCCACTTCAACATCATGATTTCATCCATCCATCATCTCATTCACATTAACAAGGTTGGTTGGTAGACTTTCACGTGGCATTGTCTTCCTTTTGAATAAAATCATAGGTGGCAGCTTCTTTCCACTTACACAGCAGGCCAGCACCACTGGAAAGTGTGTCTTTTCATTTCTGATGGTTCTAATATCTATTATTCTAACTCCCTCTTAACCGACCGTTCTCCCTAATAGGATGTTGAAGGTTAAGAGAACCTCGTCCATCTAGATTATGAAGTCTGGTGTCACTGTGTATGTATTGATTTCTTTGTTTACGAATTCCCGGAAATTCCATACTTTATCCAAGAAATCAGCGGAAAGTTGTTGACACATGGTTGTCTAATGCTTACTTTATTTCTTATCATAAATCGGTAGCACCATGAATGACCGGCCTTGACTCTCTCGATATTCATTTCCCTGGCAGAGTGAACTGCTTTGAAACACACCTGCACAGTGGACAATCCATGGCCCTGGGCCCTCCGCTCTAAGACGAACTGAAGCAGACATGCGTCTAATTCAGGCCACCATGTTTTGCGGCGGCAATTCGCCTTCTTGCTGCATTTCATCAAGGGTAGTTTTCTCTGTGTCTTCCTCCAGTCTTTAATTTCTAAGTTATCCCAAAATTTTGATTGGTTGCTCTGTTGCTATGTTTTTCTGTGTTGAATTCCGCAGTGAATGAATTTGGCGATTTTGGTGTCACCATTTTCTGTGGGGTTAAAAAGAAGGTTTGTGTTGTAATTGAAATTCATCCGGTTTATGCTATTTTCGAGTATAGTCAAAGTACATACCAGTCTGCTGATTGGAGGGTCTGCTTGCAAGCATTGGGCATAGAGCGGAGGGTCCAAGGAGAAAGACTGTCCACTGCGCAGGTGCGCGTATTCATATGCGGATTGAGGGGCGTGGTCCACCGTGTAAATTTATTAGATAAGTTGCTCCATTGTATAGGTTGCGCCATCACTTCCCAATGTAAATAAAACACGTCTTATATTCCGATAGGTGCTATGCTTTCCTAGTGCTGACTTTTATGGATGTATATGTTGGGGTAATGTTATAAGAGCCTACCTAAGCTGGCCTGGATTTAGGCATAAGCAACTCAGGCAACTGCCTAGGATGCCACATTTTGAAGGCACCAAATACCTATGCCAAAAAGGAGCTTGCTTCTCCTTACTTTAGTGCCAGTGTATGTGCTGCTTTAAAGGGTGCAAATGTGGCACTATAGCTTTCCTCTGCTCCTCTCCTGGCTGTCCATTCTTTGGGATCTTTCACTCTCCCTTGTTCCCTCCTCAACACAGATTCCATTCCCTAGTCTTGCCTATGGGTGCCAAAATCTTAAATCCATCCCTATCCCAAAGTGGTTAGAAGGAGGCAAAAATTAAAAATACATAATAGTGCTAACAACGATAATTCAAATTACAGAGTACAGAATGGGTAGAATATGGGGACTTAGCATGTTCTGGTGCGTTTCTGTATAGGATTTTGGTCACAGCATAGAGGGCTAGTGCCCCAACTCTATTAGCCAATACCTTGCAGAGAACAGCCCTCTGCTTGCTTTTATGTCCAGGCCCTGCACCTCCCAGGCAGTAGGCTGCAGAGATCAGGAGGACAGGGGGGGCAAGACTGGTACAGACAGAACCGAGCAGAGAAGAATAACTCTGCTCCCTAAGCCCACCCCTTCCCCTCCTGTCATTTTCTAGACACTGATGCAGATAAAGAAAAAAAAAGTGTTGGTGCAAATACTAGCAGAATAAAAGTCCCCACTTTGTATAAAGATGACTATATTTGAAATGATTTGGACTTGCTTCTAGGAAGGAGCAGTTGGTTCAGAGAAGGATGGCCCCTTGATAGACTAGATCAGCTGGAACCAGAGAGTGCTTCTCGCACAACTGTACTGTAGGACCTTGCCTGCTGATTTCCTATTTATTGTTTTCGGTACATGACTCCTGTCAGCCTTCTGAATTCTGTTCCTGGTTCCTGACTGTTTGACCACTTGGATGTTCTTCCCAGTTCCCGCTCCTCCTGATTCCTTGTGCTTACGTTCTATTTTATTCATTTAGCTGTGCTTATATACCACTTTTCACCTGGTCAAAATGGTTTACAATTTAACAAAGTGGTTTACAACATATAGATAAAGCGTGACATAATATGGGGGAGAGGGAACCCATCACCCGGTGGGGTGGGGTAGTTGCAATCGATAGGTAAACTGATGCAAAACTAACATATTTACAATCCTGTTTGCCTAGTAGTTCACAGTTTTGATTCCCAGTCTCAGTTTTTGGTGTTTCTTTTAGGAGTATCATCAATGGGTGATGCTCTGCTCAAATCCAAGATGTTCTCTGAATAAATGGGTTTTCAGCTGTCTTCTAAATGTTGAAAGCTCCTTGATGCGTCAGATTTTAGTTGGGAGAGAATTCCATAAGGAAGGTGCTTATAGGTTAAATGCGCAGTTGCAGGCTTGTTGGTTGAATTTAGTTCTTTCATGTGGCACAATCAGTGTATTGTTTGTGGTCTGCCTGGTAGTTCTTCCTGAATGCAGTTTTGTCAGAAGTGTATGTAGATGTGAAGCTGCTGTTGAAGAAATGCTCTGTGGATCAGTACTAGTGTTTTGTATTTGATCCGAGCCTCTACTGGGAGGATGTGGAGATCTTTCAGGACTGGGGTGATACGGTCACATTTTCTCACTCTTTGGATGATGCTGGCTGTTATGTTGAGGGCAGTTTGAAGTGGGTTGAGAGCGGCAGTTGGGAGACCGTGGTATATGGAGTTAGAATAATCCAGATGCAGGAGTGTCATAGCCTGCATGACAAATCTGAAGTCGTGAGTATCTAGGAGTAGTCTTAGATGTTGTATCAATCTGGCTTTGAAAAATACTGTCCTTGCAGTTTTTGCAATCTGTTATTTGAATGACAGCGCCTGATCCAGAATGATTCCCAGATATTTTATTTGTGGTTGGACTCTAATTTGGATTGTTCCTAGTGCGAGATGCGTCGGTGGGGTGAATTCTTGATCTTTTGTAAGAAATAAGGCTTCTGTCTTTTTTAGGTTTATTGTAAGGTTATTCTCTTGAAGCCATCTTGACACATCATTGAAGCAAGTTATAACTGTGGGTTGTTGGGTTTGAGGTGGTTATGGGTCCATAAATCATAATGTCATCTGCATATATGTGGAAGTTGATGACACGTTATTGCATTATGGAGAAGAGTGGCTTTAAGTAAATGTTGAATAGCATGGCTGATAGTGCAGAGCCTTGTGGAATCCCTTGGGTTTGTTGATATGGTGAGGAAGTGGTGGTACTGGTTCGGATTTGTTGATATCTGTCTGTTAGGTATGACTGGAACCATAGCAGTACTTTGCCTTGGATGCCGGTTTCCTTCAGTCTTTGGAGGAGGATGTTGTGGGAGACGCTGTTGAAAGCTGCAGATATATCCAGGAAGATCAATGCATATCCGGTGTGTTTGGTTTGGATTCCCTTGGTTAGGGTATTTATTAATGATACTATGAGGGTTTCAACACCATGAGAAGTTCGGAATCCATGTTGCTGTGGGTCAAGCATGTTGTTTTTCTCCAAGTGGTCGTAGTTGCTGTTATAATATCTTCTCAATGATTTTTGCTGTGAATGGGAAGCTCGTGACTGGTCTAAATGAAGTAGGATCTAATGGATCAAGATCCGATTTCTTGACGGTTGGGCATATGATAGATTATTTTGAGGCTATTGGGCATCTGACCCTGTTCAAGAGATTTATTCACAATGCTGACGAGTGTTGGGCTTAGCTCTTGCCTTGTCTCCTTAAACCCAGCGACTGGGCAGGGGTCAAGAGGGGAGGTGGTGGTATTGAGTCCTGATATTGAGGTTTCAATCCTTTCTTTGGGGATTGATTCAAAAGTGTCCCTCGTGGATCCAAGGTCAGCAGTGTGACTGTTTGTAGTTGTTATGGACTGTGTGTTGCCAAACAGCAGGAGAAGGAGGTCTTCCGCAGAGGGTACAGTAGAGGGAAGCGGAAGCAAAAAACCACGGCCAAACACAGTAGGGGTATCTAAAAGACTTTATTAGCAGACCCAACTAAAATGTTTTGGCCTGAGGCCTTCTTCAGGGGTCTAAAGACAGACACAAACATAAAATTAAAATATAAAATCATAATATAAACCAACAAGAAATAAAAGCACATTAAAAAATCAATAATGCATAAAAATATAAAATACATTATCAAAGGAGACAAAAAGCAATGTCAAAAGAGTGGAACAAGCAACTCTTCCCAATCTATAGTGAATAAATAGGAAAAATAAGTATAACATACTGAACATTAATAAAAATGATCCATATGATAAACGTAAAAAGGTATATAAATCAATAAGACATACTATACGTCTCATATATACAAATGTCTTGAAAGAAATGCAGTTCATAAATAATATAGAAAACTGCTGATACAGACAGCACAAGAAAACAGGTTAATATGTTATAAAAAGATCATAAGAAGATCATTAAAAATATCAAGAAGATACAATAAAATACACTTAAATGCACACAACTTTAAAATATAAATGCCAAATAGCATACTAATAGTATAAAGGCATTACAGGCATTTACATAATCACCAAAAGATATGAGGCATTACAATAAAAACGACGATGTGTCAGTATAGCTTTCTAACCATTGGAGAGAATACAAGGAACCAAAGATCGATGTTAATGCAGTATAAATAAAAATGCCATAGAAGATGTTTTAGACAAAATATGATTGTAAAAAGAGGGGGATAAGACAGTCTGTTTAATGACAAATCCATGAAAAAAAAAACCCTCTACAAATGGAAACAAAGAATATCAGAATAACGGTCTAACACAATCAACAGCATCGTGAAATGAAAAACATTGTGAAATATAATTACAAATAAGGGCATAAAACAGTCTGTAAATGTCAAATTCTTAAAGAAAAGATATTTAAAAAAATAATAAAGACAAAGGATGTCAAACCAACTGTCTAGAACAATCGGCAACATTGTGAAATAAAGACATTAATTGAAAAGGCAAAAACGCTGTTAACTTGATCCTTTAATGGTAAAAGTATAACCTATTGTATTTATACAGCACAGAACAGACTTTGAGTGATAAATCTTTATAAATAGGATGGGAGGATGTAAAAATAACTGATTCATATCAGATTAACTGTCTAAAAATGTTCAACAACAAAGTAAAATGAAAACATCGTGGAATGTGATTACAAGTAAGGACGTAAAACAATCTATAAATGTCAAATCCTTAAAGAAAAAATCTTGAAAAATAAAGACAGACAAAGGATGTTAAATTAACTGTCTAGAACGATCAGCAACATCGTGAAATAAGGACATTGATCAAAAAAAGGGGGTGGGAAAACTGTAAACTTTATCCCTAATAATAAAAGTATAAACTATTATATTTATACAGCATGGAACAAACTGTGAGTGATGAATCTTTATAAATAGGAACGGAGGATGTAAAAATAACTGACTCATAATAAAAACGATCAATGTCTTTATTTCACGATGTTGCCGATTGTTCTAGACAGTTGTTTTGACATCCTTTGTCTATTATTTTTTTAAAGATCTTTTCTTTAAAGATTTGACATTTGTTTTTATTGTTAAGTGCCGTCGAGTCGGAGTCGACTCATGGCGACCCTCTGGATAGCTATCCTAAATTGTGTTCAGTCTTCAGTCAGGCGGCTCATTGTTGACATACTGGTACCCGTAGCTGCTGTTATTGTATCGATCCATCTCATTGCTGGCCTTCCTCTTTTGTGTTGACCTTCTATCTTGCAAGCATGATGTCTTTCTCTAATGATCTCTCTCTTCGCATGATGGGTCCAAAGTATAAAAAGTCGAAGTCTTGTCATCTCAGCTTCTAAAGAAAGCTTAGGTTTGATATCCTCTAGTACCGACTGGTTTGCTCTTCGGGCAGTCCATGGTATACACAGTATTCGCCACCAGCACCATAATTCAAAGGCATCAATTTTCTTCCTGTCTATCTTTTTCACTGTCCAGCTTTCACATCCATATGATGTTATTGAAAATACCATGGCTTGAACAAGTCGAATCTTTGTATGGAGAGAGACATCTCTGCTCTTGAGAATCTTATCTAGGTCTTTCATAGCCATTCTGCCAAGAGCAATGCGTCGTCTGATTTCCTGACTGCTTGTTGGATCAACTATCAATAAAAAAGCAAGTAGGTTAAAGTTGTTCACAATTTCAATTTCTTCTCCTTCAACGATGAACCTGTTGATTATGCCAGTTGTCATGATCTTTGTCTTATTTATATTAAGGTGCAGGCCCATTTTGAGACTATGTTCTTTGATTGTGAGAAGCAAATGTTTCAGATCATCTTTACTTTCAGCCAGTAATGTGGTATCATCAGCATAGCGAAGGCTGTTGATGAGTCTTCCACCAATCTTCACACCTCTGTTGTCTTCTGTGGGCCTGGTTTCCCCACAAAGTGTCCCAAATATTACCAATTGCCTGGGCACATGGGAGCCGTACACCAGGAGGGAAAAAACAAAAGGACTCAGATCACAGTTACTTGTCAGCAAAAACTCTTTTTATTTAGTACAAGCAAAAAGCTGTAAGCACAGATACAAGTCTTAGGGATCTGAGTACGGGCAGCGTTCTCTACCTCCACAGTGGTGAGAAAGAGAAGGCCGCCCTGACCTCTGTAATTGCTTTCTTATATACCTTATACCCCCTGTAGCAACTCCTACACAGAAGTCTTGTTCCGTGTTGCGACGCTCCTGCCCGGGCCCGAGAGCTTACAGGCAGGAGTGGCCTTATAATGTCCCTGAGGAATGAAGCTTGTACTGGCCCCTGGGAATTCTGGGACTTGTAGTGTGCTTGTATTTCCTTCAGGATTAAATTGTAGTCGTGACACGAATGTTAAGGCTGCAAGAAATTTATTGTTGTGAGGATATTTTCCAGCGCATCAAAATTCAATGGTACATAACGCAAAAGGTGCAACTTTTTTGAGAGGGCTCTCTCACCACAGAGAGAGCCCTCTCCCTGGCAGCCCCAACCATCTGGAACTCCCTCCCAGATGATCTGAGATCGACAACGGACCTCAAAGACTTCCGCAAACAGCTGAAGACAACTTTGTTCATAGAACATTATGGACACATCACGTAATCAAACAAAGCCTGATCAACAAAGACCCCGACGAGAGATTATAAGACACCGACAAGAGATTGTATATCGGCACAGGATCTAGCTCAAGCCCTATCTGGACAGTACCTTGTATTATAGAACATGCTGTATTATAGCGCACACTGTACATAGCTCACCCTAATCTAGAATCCCCCTCCTCACACACACTTCACACCACTGCCCCCTCACACTATTCCTCCTGCATGATCCCCCCCCCGCCCTCTACTCCCCCCACACTGCATGACCCCCCCAGCACTTCATCTGATTGTTTTGTTGTGACACCGCCTTGATTTTTAGGATAAGACGGTTTAGAAATACTTTTAAATAAATTTTTAAATAAACTTCAAACCAAACAGCTGAAACCAGAAACATAGGAAGTACAACTGAAATTAAGTTAGCTTCTACTTGGCTCTTCACAATCACAGCAGCTTTAACTCAGCAGTGCCTCATGTGGTCTTTCAGAATTATTGCAGCACCAAACAAACAGCTGTTCCTTCCACAGCGTGGCTTCTCAAAACAAATGAAAACAATTTGTAAACCTTTTAGCTTGGCAGCAAGTACAGCAAACTCCCTGTATTCTTTTGATACAGTGTTCAAGGGTTTCTTACATTGCTGTCCTCTTTGAGGCAGATTGAGCAATCCATTGGAGAAGGGTCCGCTTCTAAGGCAGGCAGGCAATTATCCACTTGCATGCATTCATCAGAGCTAAGGCTATCGCTGTCTCTGTCAGGCCTGCTAAGCTTCCCTGACTTCAGTTCCAGAAACTCTTGAAACTGTTTTAAAAGCAATTCAGCCTGTAACTGCTCTTTATCCATGTGAAAGTCTTTGGTAAGGGTGACACCCTTCCCCCACTTGCTATCAGCTTCTGCAGCTGGGTTTACCTTGTGAAGGTTTGCACAAATAAAAGGTTTCTCTACTAAAGCATTAAAAGTAGAAAAGTCAGCTTTATCTTTAGCAGGGTTTGAATAAGAACTGGCACCTTTCCTCCAGAGGTCTCTCTAGTTCAAAACCTCAGCAGCCTTACTGCTATTTCCTCTGCTCTGTGAATTTCTCTTTGAAAAGCTTTCTTCCTACTTCACTTCCTTGCTTCTGTAGCCTTGTTTGCTACCAGACCAGATACCTTCTTTCCATGTGCTGAATTTGCTAGCCTTCCCACGCCCAGGATCTACCTTGTAGTAAGGTTCTTTCTCAGAGTGTGCTTGGCTCCAAGGTTTACTGCTCCAAGGTTCAGCCTTGCTCCAGGGTTCTAGCGTTTTCCTCCTTCCTTTTCCCTCTTTTTCTCTTTCCTCCTTTTCTCTTTTCCTCCTCTCCTTGGGGATTTAAAAGGGCTTCATTTTCCGGCACGCCCTGACCTTCCCCTGAGCGTGCCCAATCAGTGCAGAAGCCTGTCTCCTCCCCTGAGCTGGGGCGTGTCCTGTGCTCAGCAGAGTGTTTTTTCCAACTCTGCATTGGAAATCCTGTGTGCTAGTGCTGTTCCATTACTTCTACCAGGATTTTTCCCTATCTCCATCTCTTCTGGAGGGCATTCCTCACCACAGTGTGCAAATGTTGCTGTGCTGTCTGCAAAGGTTTGATAGTGTTGCTTGCAAAAGTCAGAGCTGTCTGCAAAGGTTTGCAAAGGCTTCTTCCCTGGGATCCTCCCTTAATTATCAGGTCATTTGTAGCTCATGTTACAAGGCCAGCTTATCTGTACAGTGACTGCTTCCTTTGTTCTGTACATGATGTAGCATTTTTTGGCACTATTTTGTAATCTTCAGGGCCTAAAGTATTTCTTCTCACCAGTTCCCTTCTGGCATGGCCTATTTTCAGCCTGGGCCTATCCCTTGCACACTTCTGTCCAAAGTGTGGCCCCTTATGCTTTATTATATCAGGCCGCAGATACTCTCTTTTCTGTAGCCCACATGCGTTTTCTCTTCTGTGCCAATCTGTGTAGCTGTGTACAGTTCAAGCAGACAGGGATGTAGTCACATAAAGCAAGAGGCTGAGCTGAATCCTAGACCTAAACCAAATTATCCCCACACTTCATACAATCCTGCTTCTCTGATGATTTGTTCTGCATATAAATTAAACAGGTAGGGGGAAAGTATGCAGCCTTGTCTTACACCTTTGCTTATTTTAAACCATTCTGTTTCTCCTTGTTCCGTTCGAACTGTTGCTTCTTGATCAATGTACAGATTGTGCAAGAGTACGATCAGGTGTTCTGGTATACCCATGCTTCTTAATGTGGCCCAGAGTTTCTCATGGTTTACACAGTCAAAAGCTTTGCTATAGTCGATAAAGCACAAATAGATATCCTTTTGGTATTCTTTAGTCTTTTCAAGGATCCATCTCACATCTGCAATGTCGTCTCTTGCTCCTCGCCCTTTCCTGAACCCTGTTTGCACTTCAGGTAGTTCTTGTTCCAGGTATGGTTGTAGTCTCTCTTGAATAATCTTCAGTAGAATCTTGCTGGCATGTGGGATCAGAGCGATTGTGCGATAATTTCCACAGTCAGTTGGATCACCTTTCTTTAGTATTGGTATAAACACAGATCTTTTCCAGTCAGTTGGCCATGACGTTGTCTTCCATATTTCTTGGCAGAGCCTTGTAAGTACGGTAAAAGCTGCATCAGATTGCTGTAATACTTCTATAGGAATGCTATCAATGCCTGGTGCTTTGTTCTTTGATAAGGCTTTCAATGCTGCTTCAACTTCTTCTTTCATCACCAATGGTTCTCTATCATAAGGTAAGGGTTGAAACGGCTATTGGTCCACTTGATCTTTATCATATAAAAACTCTGTATATTCCTTCCATCTTTTCTTGATCTTCTCAGCATAATTCAACATAGAACCTTGAGCATCTTGTAACATTCCAATTCGAGGCTGGAACTTTTTCTTTAACTCTCGTAGCTTTAGAACAGCTGATCTTGTTCTTCCTCTAATAGTTTCTGCTTCTATTTCCTTGCATGCATCATTGTAGTACTTTTCCTTTTCCTGTCTTGCTGCATGTTGGAAATATCTGAGTTCTGTGATTGTCTTTCTTTTTCCTCTGGCTTTAGCTTCTCTGTGTTTCTGGGCAATTTTCAGAGTTTCTTCCGTCATCCATTTTGGCTGTTTTTTCTTTTTCACCTTTTGTAGAGACTTCTCGCTTTCTTTCAACACAAACTTCTTGATATCATTCCATAACTCTTCTAGAGCTCTGTCATTTGTATCTAATGCAGCAAATCGATTTTTCAGGCAGTCTTTAAATTCCAGTGGTATATTCTCAAGGTCATATTTTGCTGCATTCATGAGTGGTTTGCTCTTTTTCAACTTTAGCTTGAGTTTGCATACTAGTAGTTGATGATCTGTACCACAGCCAGCTCCAGGTTTTGTCTTTGTTGATGTTATAGAGCTTTTCCATCATTGACTTCCACAGATATAGTCAATTTGATTTTTATACAAGCCATTGGATGAAGTCCATGTGTACAGTCGCCGCTTGTGTTGCTGGAAAAAGGTGTTTGAGATGAATAGATCGTTGGTCTTTCAAAATTCTATCAGTCTTTTTCCAGCTTCATTTCTGTTGCCAAGTTCATATTTTCCAACTACTTTGTCTTCTTCTTTGTTGTCAACTTTTGCGTTCCAGTCACCCATGACTATCAGGATATCCTGTTTGCATGTTCTGTCCATTTCAGCTTGTACTTGTTCATAGAACTCTTCAATTTCATTCTCTTCTGCAGCTGTTGTTGGGGCATATACTTGAATTATAGTTGTGTTGATAGGCATTCCTCATAGACGAATAGAGATTAAGCGTTCGCTGACTGCATTGTATTTCATTACAGTTCTTGCAAGTTTCTTCTTTATTATAAATGCAACACCATTTCTTCTTTGTCTTTCATTTCCAGCATAGTAGATCATGTGATCATCTGATGCAAAGTGCCCGATGCCAGTCCATTTCAGTTCGCTAATACCCAACAGATCAAGTTGTACACGTTCCATTTCATTCTTGACCACCTCCAACTTCCCTTGGTTCATTGCTGTCAGACAGATGCCTGGGTGAGAATGTTCACAGTCTTGGCAAAGGCATATATCAATATGATTTGCAAGGGATTGTGGGAAATGCAGTCCATTCACACCAGACACAGCCGCTCACAATAATTAGTTGTGCTTGAGTGTAAAGCCAATAAGATATTTATTTATGGGGTTATTTCTCCCAACACAGATATGCTTGGTAGCACATAAAACAGGATACTTGCTTTCAGTGTTAAACTTAGAAAAACAAAATCAGGAAAACAACAGGTGAACTTGTCAGGCAATCAAATCAAAAGAATAAAGACCATAAGGGTAACAAAATGGTCTTTTCTGTAGGCTCTAGCTAATATTTTCTTAGCAGTGCTTTAATCAACAAACAAAACCCACAAAGTAGGGAAAAACTGTTCTTTTCAGGTTAACTTCTTATATCTTCACTCACAGACTCAGAAGTGATTCTCTCAGAGCTCACAAGCAATTAGGTAAGGCTCAATTGCTAGCAGTTATCCAGCTGAAACCCCTTAGCTGGCTTGCTTTCTACTGCGTGGCTCAAAATCCTACTCAGAAGCTTTTCTGAGTAGATTTAAAGAACAAGATTGTATTTCTTTGTGATGGTTGTTGTACTTTGTAACAGTAAATTACCAAAGGAGTTTAGACAGAGAGCAATCCATGTATTCACAGCCTGTATCTATAACCGCTCCCCCTTCTTCAACAATCATGGGTTCAATATCATGGATTGGCACAGAGGAATTTCTCAATGGAGCACTCTCAAGAGAATACTTGTTTCCCTGCTGTCTTTCAAGGGTATAGCTAGGGCATAGATCAGTGTTCATACCTGAGCTTCCATTGCTGTTAGTGTTCCTCTCTAAATAGCCTGGCCAGTATGTAGTCCAGTTCTTATGTCCAGCCTTCCAATCCAGATCCCTGGACACTGGATCTCTCTTCACATACCTTCTGGCACGGGTCCTAGGGTCCCTTCCAAGTGCAGCCGTCTCCCTCACAGGTACCGTCTGGAGATTCCTAGCTCTGCAGCACCACTCCTCTGGTTTTCCCCAGTCCAATGGTGTATGCTGGCCTTTTGAATGTCTCCCAGTATACGTACTGCTCTGGACTCCTTTAGACCTCCCAAATGCTTTTCTCTTCTTTCTTCCAAAGGGTTTCTTGCCCTCTCTGTCTGTCCGCTCTGGCTTCTGCTTCTGATGATCCTCCAGATGATGAAGACGTCCAAGCTGAGGATATCCAAGCTGATTCTGAGGACCTCCCAGATGAAACTGAGGATGATTCTCTGTAGAATAAACTCTACCTTTATTCTGCTTAGATGAGTGCTCCACCCTAACACAGCGCAGCTGTGCTGAATCAGGCCCTGCCCTTTGAGATGAGTGCTTGGGGATTACCTCATAGCCCTCTTGATTGAACACACGTTTCTCCACTTCAGCTCCTCTAATGGCTGTTGGAAACCTGGTGCATTCTGGGACTGGTAGTCTTTTATGGAAAAATTCTGTTTTCTTATTTCTACCAGAACTGACAGGTTGCTTGTTCAGAGTCACTTCACCTTTACTATAGCTCCTTCCTGAGCTATGATAAGCTTCCTTATCACAATGCTTCGTACGTTCCATGTTCCAATGTGTAAGACATCTTTACAGCTTCTGACTCTCATTTCATGCGCAGCTACATCAGCAGTCAGACGTCCCGAGGGCTTTGATCTAACCACATCATAAATGCTGGCTTTACTCTGAAAAGTCTTCAGCTCTTCCCCAGTAGCTAGTTGAGAGCCTTCCGACCTGGGGGTCTCATCTTCCAGCACTACAGCACAATTTGTTTTGTTGTAACTATCCATTGGGTTTTCATGGCAAGATACAGAAGTAGATTGCCGGGCCTTTCTTCCGTGCAGTTTAAGTTTGGTGTTGTTGCCGTTGTCACAGAAATGTGATCCTCCGCCGTCAACACCATCCCATTCTGCTGCTGCCCAGATGGAATTTGACATTTACAGACTGCTTTATGTCCTTATTTGCAATTATATTTCACCATGTTTTTCATTTCACGATGCTGTTGATTGTGTTAGACAGTTATTCTGATATTCTTTGTTTCCATTTGTAGAGTTCTTTTTCATGGATTTGTCATTAAACAGACTGCCTTATCCCCCTCTTTTTTACAATCATATTTTGTCTACAACATCTTGTATGGCATTTATATTTATTCTGCATTAACAATGATCTTTGGTCCCTTGTGTTCTCTCCAATGGTGAGAAAGCTACACTGACACATCGTCGTTTTTATTGTAATGCCTCATATCTTTTTGTGATTATGTAAATGCCTGTAATGCCTTTATACTATTAGTATTCAACGTTAATTAAAGGCGTGTTCACAGAGCGTATACTAATATAACGTTAAATCTCGTTTGCGCTCCAAAATCTTGTACCCCTATAATCCAAAAACTTTCCTCAATATAACTGTTCAATATAAAATTGCAAGGTCTCAGACTTCCCGGCGCTATCTTGGCTATCTGTCAGTAAACCAACAGAGCCGCGCCAACTAGCATCAACGAGCTGCCAAATTAATGACCAGTTTTACAATGCAATTAAGGCTCTCCAAACTATTTAAAACAGGTAATAATGAAAATCATATCTATTATCTTAACCATCACCCTACCAAAGTGTATACATAAATATTATTTAAAAAATTCACATTTGTAAAGATAACTCTTAAATTAATCTGAAAAGATGTCTTTGAAATCTCAATATATATTCTCTGAGTCCAAAGGAATGTTCCCAGTCTCTATGTATGTTGTCTAAGTCTTCCCAACGCTGTCTTAGTCACGCTCCAACGCGTTTCTCCCACTCGGGATTCTTCAGGGGGAATTTTAGCAAAAATGCTTTCTGGGAGATGTCAAATTACTTTCTTCAGAGAAGATGTCAGTCTGTCTTCATAACAGTGAATTAACTCATATTCCGAAACCACTAGCTCCGTGAGTTAGAATCTCTGAGAAAAGATCCTGCTTCTCGTGGTCTCCAGTGGGTTTCTGTAGAAAGGATGCTGCCCGCGCCTTCAAGGATTAACCTTCGCTTTCAAAAAATGCACGGCGAGACTGGGAACATTCCTTTGTGGAATCTAAGGTGGAGGAGTTGCAGGCCTGTGGAATCTAAGGTGGAGGATCATTTTTATTAATGTTCAGTATGCTATACTTATTTTACCTATTTATTCACTATAGATTGGGAAGAGTTGCTTGTTCCATTCTTTTGATGTTGCTTTTTGTCTCCTTTGGTAATGTATTTTATATTTTTATGCATTATTGATTTTTTAATGTGCTTTTATTTCTTGTTGGTTTATATTATGATTTTATATTTTAATTTTATGTTTGTGTCTGTCTTTAGACCCCTGAAGAAGGCCTCAGGCCGAAACATTTTAGTTGGGTCTGCTAATAAACTCTTTTGGATACTCCTACTGTGTTTGGCTGTGTTTTTTTGGCTTCCGCTTCCCTCTAATGGACTGTGCGTTGACCATCTGTTGGAGCTGCTTGTATTGTGCTGTGAGTTGTTGTGGTGGTATGTTTGGTAGTTGGTCCGAGAGGTTAGCTGTCTTGGTTAGCTGCTTGATGATGTTGAAAAGCTCACGTGGTCTGTTAAGTGATGCATTTATGATCTTCAAGTGGTACGCGTTTCATGTATCATCTATTTTGGTGCTGTGGTTATTGAGAGCATCCATGTATCTTATCCTATCAGCTTCATTTTTTGTCTTACTCCATCTCCTCTCAACTCTTCTCAGTTATGTTTATAGTTTCCGCAGGGCTGGTGTCTACCAATGTGATTTTGATGGTCTTGCAGTGTTTCTTCCGTTTTGTTGTCATTGTACATGCTGCTGCAGCTAAGATGGTGTTCCAGTTGTTAATTGAGGTTTCAAGATCTGCCTGTCCTGGTTGTATATTTGGTAAGATTTGACTGAGGAAGTTCTCTTTATTAAATGGTCTGAACCTTCTTGTTGCGCATGGTTCCTCCTTGGTGGGAGAGGGTCAGTAGGAGGTGATGAAGGTAATAAGAAAGTGGTCAGACCATGGTACAGCTGTAATCTTTGGTTGATTTCTCACATTATTGGATTTGGAATTGAGGAATATGAGATCCAGGATGTTGCCTCTCTCATGTGTTGGGGTGCAGACAATTTGTATCATCTCCATAGCCTCCATTGCTTCCATAAATGCTTCAGCATGTTTCTCTTATACTGAGGGAAGGTTGAAATCTCCGAGTATTATCTATTCTTTTGTGCTGTTATAGCTCTCCGATACTTGTTTGAGAATGTCTGATAGGTCCGAATTTGCTGCAGGTAACATAGTAACATAGTAAATGACGGCAGATATGGACCAGTATGGTCCATCTATTCTGCCCAGTAAGATGGCAAGAGTAGGTGCACCTGCCGCTCTGTGCAGGTCACCCCTCCCCATGTCTTTGTTTTAGCGGTGAAAACACCGATCCGTGTAGGGCATCCCTGTTTGTTGAGAAATTAGTTAAGTTTATTTTGATTTTAACCTTTTGCTGTAAAGGGATCCACTGTGTCTGTCCCATGGCATTTTGAATTTTGTCAGTGTATTTGCCCCCACCACTTCCACTGGGAGGGCATTCCAAGCATCCACCACCCTTTCAGTGAAAAAGTATTTCCTGACATTGCCTTTCAATTTACCCCCTTGCAGCTTCATGTTATGCCCTCTAGTTTTACAGCTTCCCCGTCTTTGGAAGAGGTTTGTTTGTTCATTATTTCTCTTTAAGTATTTAAAGGTCTGAATCATATCTCCCCTATCCCTCCTCTCCTCCAGAGTGTACATATTTAAGTCTTCAAGTCCCTTTTCAAAAGGCTTCTGATGCAGGCTCCAAATCATTTTGGTCGCCTTCCTCTGAACAGTTTCCAGTCTTTTTACATCCTTTGCAAGATATGGTCTCCAAAACTGGACACAGTATTCCAAGTGAGGCCTCACCAGAGACTTCTACAGTGGCATTAGTACCTCTTCCTTTCTGCTGGTAATTCCTCTTTGTTTGCAACCCAACATCCTCCTGGCTTTTGCCACTGCCTTGTCGTGCTGTTTTGCCACCTTGAGATTCTCAGAAATAATCACACCAAGGTTCTTCTCCTGGTCCGTGCAACCAACCTCTCGCCCCCTATCGCGAACATTTCCCTTGGATTTCTGCTTCCCAAGTGCATGACACTGCACTTCTTCGCATTAAATTTGTTCTGTATATCAGGCAGATCAGTAGGTGTTTATTGGCGATTGAGAGAGTGTCGGATTCTTCTGAGCTTTCTGTCACAAGGTTCCAGAGGTGCAGGTTAGCTTTTGCAAAAATGGTTACTCCTCCTTTAGAGTGGGTGTGGGAGCAATTATAAATATTGTATCCTTGGGGTGTGATCTGGTTCATGAGTATGGTGTCCGATTCTGACAGCCATGTTTCCGTTATGCAGAGGTTATCAGTTTTTGATCTGTGATGAGGTCTTGGAGTATGGCAAGTTTGTTCCTCACGGAGCGTGCGTTTATGAGTGTGATTTGCAGTGGTCTTGTGGGCACAGGTGTTGTTTGGTGCTGTGGTATTAGTGGGATGGGAACAGGCCTTCATTGCAGGTGTGTTTTGCTGTGGGAGTATGATACCGGGTGTTCCTGTGTTATTCTATTTAGAGGGCCTATTGGTTTGTGGGCATGATTTGTTGCATATGGTTGCGCAGGAAAAGATCTTAGGAATATGTATGGAGTTGCTAGAAGAGGCACTAGTTCTGCTTTACCTTGCCTAGCTGGCTGGCTGTTTTCTGCTTGCGTTGGCATTGTTCATATGACTGCTTGTAGCTCTTCTTTTCCATTTGTTGCTGTATAGTCTTAGCATTGTTGGTTTCTCCAGGGTTGACTAAGTTCTGTCTTTTTGGAGTTTTCTGATGGTTTGTTTCTGTCCACGCCCTCAGTCCATGCCTAAGGGCCATGCCAAAGGGCCCTCTGGCAAGACCCTCAGGCGTGGGCGTGCCTGTTGGTCTCCTGTTTTTCAAATGAAATGGTGGGCCCCTGATTGGGCTTAAGACGGAGTACGGGAGGAGTTTGTGCTTCCCGCTCTCAGTCCTGATGCAGATCGGGGGATTGGGGCAAGTCCTGTGTGCCTGTTAGTGCTCCTGTTTTTAAATTGAAGAGGTGGGCCCTGATTGGCCTTAAGATGGAGAGGGGGAGGAGTTTGTGCTTCCCGCTCTCAGTCCATTTACCTGGAGCTTCAGCTCTTTAGGCTCAGATTTGCTGCACTCTGTGCAGACCACTTATATCATGTAAGCACTCTGTCAATGAGCACAGCAAAATCCAATTAGTTCCTTAAAGTCTGGGAGCCATCCTGAGTGACTGACCCTTTTCCTTTCAGTTTCAACTGAGTAATCGCATGTTCTGCCATTGGGCTAATCAAATGAAGTCATCCTCCCTCAGACGTGTAAGCTCTGACGAGCAGAGATCGTCTTTTATATGTATCTGTACAGCACTGCACACGCTTTGTAGTGCTACATAAATGATTAATAATAATAGTAGTAGTAATAATAGTAGTAGTAGTGGTGGTAGAAATGGATGCAGGCATACCCTCACCCACCACTAAAGCAGTCCATTACTCAGAGGTCCAACCTGCTCTGCAACAATGATAGTGCCATCTCTCTAAAAGTGACAAAAAGCAGCTTCAAAAAAGGACTTTTTTTCTTTTTGCTCCAGTGGCTTTATTTGTTCCTAAGCAGGACTAAACATATTCAGGGTAGAAGCCTCAAGGAGACAAATAAAATAACATATTAAAAGAGAGGGGCAAGGCCAGTGCAAGAATATGAAGCGCCCCAGGTGAACCCTCAATCCTACCATCCCCCCTGCTGCCACCTCTCTCTGGGACGGCAGTGGTAGCAATGGCAGTAAAGCAGCATTTACCGAAAGCCCATGGCGCAAAACTGGGGACTTTTGGTGAGCGCTGCTTTGCTGTTATGCTGCTGCTGCAAGTGCTTTAGAGAAGCGGCAACAGGCCGCCTTTGGGATGTTGGCTTTCTAGGGGGCTACCTAGTTTGCCTAATAGGCAGCACCAACCTTGGGGAGGGGGAATAAATTGCTATATGTTAGTGGGTAAAAGAGGTGCAGCTGATCCTGAGGATAGGCAGGATCTGTCTCTTGTGCACTCAGATGATCTTTTTCGAGCCCTTGCGAATAATATTTTGGAGACTTTTAAAACAACTTGATTAGTGGCCAAATATCCATTTTTCCAACTTTTGCCAAAATAGAGGCTCATATCGCTAGGGACAAGTTAAACACTTGTGTGTTTGCCTGACCATTGTCATTTCTTTAGCGTATTTAGGAAGGTAGCTACTGATGTGCATGAAGGGAATAACTCACGATATTTGCCACTTAATGTACATCAAATGCTGTAAAATGGTGCATTATTTTATTGTAATGCATGTTACTTTACGTGCAATATATAATAATGAAATGCAATGCATGCAAAGCATCTCATTATTTTGCAAATAATGAGATGGCCCTTAGGCGGGGCGTGAAAGGCCACTATCCAGGGCGATCTCTTGACCAGTCTGCTGTGCCCTGTTAGCTGCACAAACTCAACATCCCTTAACTCTCTGCTTGAGGTACTCTCAGTAACTTTGTTCTCTGCAATGTATGTCTGCTCTGTAGCCACATGTTAATCGCTACATGAGGTTACAGAGTAAGCTGTTCCATACGCTACAGTATCATCCCTCCTTGTGTTAAGCCTCACAAGTGTTTAGTCAGTTGTCTCTGCTGCCTTTGTTGTCCTAAGTTGATCTCTAAACAACATTGTTACATGATAATTACCACTGTGTGATACTATGTAATCATCTCCATGTACTGCAGAGCTTTTTCCTACAAACAATCTGTAAGGCCCTTATTGTGTCTCCCTCAAACACTGTCTCAACTGTAATTTGTCCCAAGTGGCAACTCGTCCTCTTACACATTATCTAGCATCAGCATAAATAAGTTGCACCTCTACTCTCACACTTCAAGGCCACGCAGCAGCCACCATGGCCCTCCCACTACTTACCCTCTCCACCATATTCCTCCTAGCAAACACCTTTCAACACTCAGTAGCCCTCTCGGCTGGGCAATATCACATCACTACCTTACCCTACCTGGGCAAGAGGAATCATTCTAACCCCTTTCACCCTGATACCAGCCCCCCACACCACTCTCTAGACACTCACACCTACCGTACGTGGCCCTCAATCATCCTGACAATCCAAAACAGAAACCAGTATGCAAGAAATGGCCAGTCATCCCTGACTTGATTACTGTCCATGGCCTGGATCTCCTCATGGTGACAGAATCGTGGCTCAAGGACACCGATACAGCCCTCATAAACCAACTAATCCCGCCCAACTTCTCCATTCATACCTGCCACAGGGCCAACCGGAAAGGTGGTGGAGTTTTTATCCTAGCAAAAACTGAACTTGGATTTCAACTACTCACAGCCAAGAGCACCATACACACAGACATAATCCCCATTGCCAACAAAGAAATCACCATAAACCTCATTTATAGATCCCCCTCCTCTCCACCTGAGGTCATCTCTACCTTTATTGACCTAGCCTGCAACCCAACTAACCTTTGCAACCCTAACTGGTTGCTCGGAGACTTCAACTTACCCTCCCTGCAGTCCGTCCAAGCAGACGCCTTCCTAGAAGCTATGCAAACACTTGGGTTTGAGCAAATAGTGAACACCTCCAATCATCTTAAAGGAAATCCGCTGGACCTAAATTTTTGCTCCCCCACTCCGCTGCCAGCCAGAAAGCCAACCTAAACATGGATATCACCCCCATTCCTTGGTCGGATCACAAGCTAATCACGTTCCAGATACCCATCCATCTTACTCATTTCTCCTCCAATGACTCCAATACAGAATCCAGAACTACTTCTCATTTCAGACCACTTGATAAAGAAGAGTTTGTTAAACTCGCCTTACCTAAGCTCAATCCAATGCCTCCTAACCTTGAGGAAGCAATCACCAACTGGAACGTCACGCTGAAAACATTTGCTCAACTACCAGCCATAGACAAATCATCAGCTCCCAAGAGACCTAAAGGAAGGAGACATCCAGCCCCATGGTTTACAGCAGATCTTCGATCATCTCTCCTCTCCCTTAGGAAACTTGAAAGAAAATGGAGAAGATCCCGCTCCGAAATTGACAAGGAAACATACCTAACCAGTCTTAAACTCCACCGTGAAACCATATACCTCAGAATGAGCGAATACCATGCCAAACTCCTTCTCCGCTCTCTAAACAAACCAAAAGACCTTTTCAGCTTAGCAAAATCCCTAACTAAGGAACCTTCACCTACCCAACTAGATCCTATTTCTCCCCAGTCATATGCTGACTACCTCCAATCTAAATCTTCCATAACTGACACAGTTTCAGTAACCACTCCCTGCTACGCACTCACCTCACTTCCATCTATCACAATGTTCACAACTCCAACAGAGAAAAACATCCAAGACCTCATCGCCATCATCAACACTTCTACAGCTCCAAGTGATCCCTGCCCAGCATACTGGATCAGAACTCTGCGAGCTGAACTTAGCCCAATCCTAATCAACATCATTGGTCTCTTCTTTTCAACAGGCTCTTTCCCCGCATTCCTCAAACAGACATCAATAAGACCACTTCTGAAGAATAACAGACTTGACCCACTAAAAACTGACTCCTACCGCCCAATCTCAAGTATACCTCTACTGTCCAAGATAATAGAGAAGGTTGTCCAGTGGCAGATTCAACACCACATTGATGAGGTGGCACCTCTCGACCCCTGTCAACACGGATTCAGGGAGTCTCACGACGTAGAAACTCTCCTCACCACCCTAACCAACGCTTTGAATAGAGGATTGGACAAGGTTGAAAATGGCTTCGCTCTCATCTTCCTAGATATCTCCGCTGCTTTTGACTCCGTTAATCACAATCAACTTCTCACTCATCTCCAGGAGAAGGGCATCTGTGGCCTCACCTGGGAATGGTGTAGGTCTTATCTATCGGATCGCTGGCAGCATGTCAGAGTTGGTTCCACCACATCCGCGCCTTTCCACCAACACCAAGGTGTTCCGCAGGGCTCCTCCCTATCCGCGCTGCTGTTCAATGTCTACATGCAGCCGATATGTGACATCATTCGCTCCTTCAATATCTCCACTCTAATCTATGCAGATGACGTCCTGCTGTTTACTCCATTCAAAATCAAACAACCAGATTCTCCAGCCTTATCAATTGTTTCAACGCCATCACTGACTGGTTACTATCTCAAAATCTCCGCATAAACTTCAAGAAGACGGAAGTTCTCTTCATCTCAAGGAACAAAGATTTCTCCCCTCCATCCTCCCTAAAAGTAAGAGATGCGGAACTCCCTAGTAAACATTCCATTCGCTACCTAGGGATTACTATGGACCAGCATTTCGACTTCAAGGAGCACATACGAAACACCACCAGAGCTGTTTACAATAAAATTAGAACGCTAAGGCACCTCAGGCCCCTGTTACCTCATAATGACTTCAGGACCATTTTCCAGGCCCTCATTCTTCCACATTTTGATTACGCAAATGTGGCCCTGTATGGACTCCCCATGAACACCCTTAATCCACTGCAACTCGCCATGAATGCGGCTGAACGTGTTCTCTGTGGTTTAGCAAGATCAGACCATATTACCCCGATACTCAAGGAACTCCACTGGCTTCCAATTCACTGCAGGCTAACATACAAAATCCTTCTCATCATCTTCAAGATCACCAATAACCTAGCCCCCACAACACTCAGTTACCTTGTCACCCTCACCCCGAAAAACAGAATCAGAAGATCAGTAACCGACAACACCTTGATCATCCCCAAAGAGTCTATCAAGTGCACCCAGACGACCAAGAAAAGAACATTCGCCTTCTATGCCCCAAAATGCTGGAACGAACTCCCACCAGAAATTAGATCCATCAAAGACCTTATTCAGTTCCGTAAGGCAATCAAACACCACATTTTCCTACTTCACTTTGCTCAAGCATCCACTCCACCTCTGCTCACCCACTCATCAATGTCCACAAACCTTACCCTGTCACAAGTATGTTGAACTTGCCTTAGCCCTCCTGTATATACAAACCGAATCAAATTGTTTTTTGTACATATGTTTATAGTTTCCCTGTTGCTCCAAGTTTAAACTCCTGTTACAATGTAAGCTCCAAGTTTAAACTCCTGTTACAATGTAAGCACAGTACAGGCTTCTGACTGTGCACCCTTGTTATATGTAAACCGCACTGATAACAAATAGCGCGGTATATAAAAGTTGTTAAATAAATAAATAAAATAACACAGTTCGTGTTAAACTGGCATCATTTTGAACACAGTAGCCTAGAGAGTAGAAGCGGCTGGGGATTGCTCCTGTCCCCCAATGCTAGACATGAGAGATTGTGGCAGTAGGTCTAGGGATATTTTCAGGGGGGGCTTTATTAGAGGGGTGGGGGGTCTGGAGGTTTGATCCTTAAAAGACTGCTGACCCCTTTAAGAAGGCCCCCAGAAGCATTGCATCACAAGTTAGGGACCTGATGCTCCTGGGGAGAAATTCTAATGCCAGGAATAATGCAGCTCACAAGGCTGAATACAAATTGTGTCATTTATTTACCAAGCGACTTACTAACCCGTAGTACTGACTTAGCTTAATTTACCACAGGAGACACTAAATTATGTTATGTTAAAAGGTAATCGATAGTCACAACAAAACAAATTGCAATATAGTGCTGGAAGATGAGACTTCCAGGTCGGAAGGCATTTGGTAGGCTATTGGGAAAGAGTTGAAAAACTTCAGAGTAAAGCCTACATTTATGATGTGGTTGGATCAAAACTCTCAGGGTGTCTGCTGATGTAGCTGCACATGAAATGAGAGTCAGAAGCTGGGACATGAAATGTATGAAGCATGAATCAAAGAAAGCTGGAAGTGGTCAAGAATGAAAAGGAATGTGTACAACTCAATCTGCTCCGCAGAACTGGAGAAGGGCTAATGCAATACCTCTTCACAAAAGTGGTAATTTGGAAGAAGGTCGACTATATGCAGGTAAGCCTTACCTCAGTGGTGGCTAAAGTGATGGAGGTGCTTCTAAAAGAAAAAATAGTGGACTTTCTGGAAACCAATGGGTTGCATGATCCAAGGCAACATGGTTTTACCAAAGGATGATCATGCCAAACAAATTTGATTGAGTTCTTTGACTGGATGACCAGAGAAATAGATCAAGGACATGCAATGGATGTGATCTACCTAGATTTCAGCAGAACCTTTGATACTGTTCCTCATAGGAGGCTTATCAATAAACTGAGCAGCCAGGGGATGGGTCCCAAGACGGTGAACTGGATCAGAAATTGGTTGAATGACAGACAACAGAAAGTGTTAGTAAATGGAATTCACTCAGAAGAAAGGAAGATGAGTAGCGGTGTGCCCACGGAATCAGTCTTGGGACCAGTTCCGTTCAATGATAGTTATGAGTGATATTGCTAAAGTATTGAAGGGAAACGTTTTTCTCTTTCTGCTGATGACACAAATCTCACAAAGATTTGCAACAAAATGGACGCCTCTGAGGAAGTGGACAACATGAGAAAAGATCTACAAAACCTGGAAAATCAAATACTTGGCAGTTAAGATTTAATGTAAAGAAGTGCAGAATCATGCATTTGGGATGCAGACATCCAAAGGAAATGTATGTGATAGGGGGCGAGAGGATGGTATGTACAGATCAGGAGAAGGACCTTGGAGTGATAGTGTTTGAGGATCTCAAGGCAAAACAATGTGACAAGGCGGTAGCCAAAGCCAGACGGATCCTGGTTGCATACAGAGAGGAATAACCAGCAGAAAGGAGGAGGTATTAATGCCCCATACAAGTCATTGGTGAAACCTCACTTGGAGTATTGTGTTCAGTTTTGAAGACCATATCTCACAAAGTATATAAAAAGACTTGAAATGGTTCAGATGAAGGTAACCAAAATGATTTGGAGCCTGCGTCAGAAGACATATGAGAAGAGACTTGAAAACCTAAATATGTATACCCTAGAGTAGAGGAGAGACAGGGGAGATATGATACTTAAAGGATATTAATGAACATAAGAATAAGAAATGCTATACTGGGTCAGACCAAGGTCTATCAAGCCCAGTATCCTGTTTCCAACAGTGGTCAATCCAGGTCACAAGTACGTGGCAGGTACCAAAAGTCCACAGCTTTCACAATGCTCGTACTGGGGTAAGCAGTGGATTTCCTTGGTCCTCTTTAATAACGGTTTATAGACCTTACTTCCAGGAATTTGTCCAAACTTTTTTTTAAACCCAGCTACACTAACAGCTTTTACTACATCCTCTGGTAACGAATTCCAGAGTTTGACTACGCATTGAGTGAAAAAATATTTTTTCTTGTTAGTCTTAAATGGGTAACAACAAAAACTCTGTAATATGGTTTGAAAGTCTGGCACATTCACTTGTGGACCAGAGAACAGGAAAAATCAATATATGCCACAATTCTACAATGGAAGCTAACGTGGTCTCAGTATTATTAGACAGGAACACAACGCTTCAAATTCACTGTCATAGGCTTTACATCAATGACCACACTATATAGCTTCCATTTTTTCAAAGGTATTATTGATAAAATGCTCCCTCCATCCACAGGAAAATAATCCAAAAAATTGGTTTGCTTAGCTTAGAATGATCGAGCTTCAACTTCAATCGAACAGCATAGCTGATATCTTATTTGCACAGCTGCTGTCTTATTCTCCCGACGCTACCCAGCGCTCGGCGTTTCGCCACTTAGGGTTCTTCAGGGGAGTTGCTAAGACACTATGACAGAAAAACTTGTTTAGTTCACGCCATTGTCTCAATTCTGTAAAGCTTTAACATATCAACTCCAAAAAACTTAAAGTACTCACTGTTTCATTATCCTGCTAGCGTTCCCATCACATCAACTGCTGAACTGCTAAAACAAGAGTGAGGGACGCTGCACTTGTGATGTCATTAAATAGACAAAAATTAGCATTGAGTGGGCACAGCTGACTGTTACGTCATAAACAGGCTTCCCATTCGATCCGTGCATTCAAGCCCAGAGGTGTCACCGTATTCAATAAATGAATCCATTTTTGTTCTACATAAAGCAAAGTCTCAGCCTTAGTACTGCCCGCATGTGCACGTTGTATCTGTAATATGCAGAAACAGCGCAGATCTTCAAAACAATGATGTTGAGCTAGGCAGTGCTCTACAATAGGTGCTTCAAGCCGACCACATTTTAGCTTGCTTCTATGTTCCTGCATACGTATACGAAAAGTGCGATTAGTTTTTCCAATATATATCAGAGAACAAGGACATTTAATGCAGTAGATCACGTACGTGGAGCTGCATGAGGTATTGGTCCTTAACTTATACTCTCGTCCATTATATGTAAAACTATCGCATTCCTGAGTAACGCTACAGATTGAGCAATTGCCACAAGCTCTATGGCCACCTTCTTTCGCAGCTTCTAAGTAAGGAGATCGAAGAACTGCTGGACACAACAAATCCTTGAAATTTTTTTGTCTTTGCCATACGCACCTTGTGCGAAAATTTTGTAAACCTGGTATGCCTGACAAAATATTTTGATGTCTATGAAGGCTCCTTTGTAGCTGTTTACTCAGAGGGGAATATAGCGTTATCAAATTAATATGATCTTCTGAAGCCTTATCTTGTCTTTGTGGCTGTAATAATAGATCTCTATTGAGAAAACGAGCTCTAGTATAGGCTTTCTTGATGATATGAAGTGGATATCCCCGTTGTGAAAAATTATGTTTTAACTGTATCGTTTGTTTCTGATATTGCTGCACGGTACTGCAATTCCGCCTATAGCGGACAAATTGTGAAAAGGGAAGGCTGTTGCGTAACCACTGTGGATGTGCACTAGAATAGTGGAGAAGGGTGTTCCTATCAGTGCTTTTACGGTAAATCGATGTCATCCAACCCGACGGTGTCTTCTGAATCTGAATGTCTAAAAAAGAAATCTGTGTATCGTGGCAGGCCATTGCAAATTGCAAATGAGGTTCACACGCATTCAACCACCTGGAAAACTCGTGTAGAGAAACTTGATCCCCCTGCCATAGAACAAAAATATGCGTATGGCAAAGACAAAAAAATTTCAAGGATTTGTTGTGTCCAGCAGTTCTTCGATCTCCTTACTTAGAAGCTGCGAAAGAAGGTGGCCATAGAGCTTGTGGCAATTGCTCAATCTGTAGCGTTACTCAGGAATGCGATAGTTTTACATATAATGGACGAGAGTATAAGTTAAGGACCAATACCTCATGCAGCTCCACGTACGTGATCTACTGCATTAAATGTCCTTGGTCTCTGATATATTGGAAAAACTAATCGCACTTTTCGTATACGTATGCAGGAACATAGAAGCAAGCTAAAATGTGGTCGGCTTGAAGCACCTATTGTAGAGCACTGCCTAGCTCAACATCATTGTTTTGAAGATCTGCGCTGTTTCTGCATATTACAGATACAACGTGCACATGCGGGCAGTACTAAGGCTGAGACTTTGCTTTATGTAGAACAAAAATGGATTCATTTATTGAATACGGTGACACCTCTGGGCTTGAATGCACGGATCGAATGGGAAGCCTGTTTATGACGTAACAGTCAGCTGTGCCCACTCAATGCTAATTTTTGTCTATTTAATGACATCACAAGTGCAGCGTCCCTCACTCTTGTTTTAGCAGTTCAGCAGTTGATGTGATGGGAACGCTAGCAGGATAATGAAACAGTGAGTACTTTAAGTTTTTTGGAGTTGATATGTTAAAGCTTTACAGAATTGAGACAATGGCGTGAACTAAACAAGTTTTTCTGTCATAGTGTCTTAGCAACTCCCCTGAAGAACCCTAAGTGGCGAAACGCCGAGCGCTGGGTAGCGTCGGGAGAATAAGACAGCAGCTGTGCAAATAAGATATCAGCTATGCTGTTCGATTGAAGTTGAAGCTCGATCATTCTAAGCTAAGCAAACCAATTTTTTGGATTATTTTCCTGTGGATGGAGCGAGCATTTTATCAATAATATCTTTGAAAAAATGGAAGCTATATAGTGTGGTCATTGATGTAAAGCCTATGACAGTGAATTTGAAGCGTTGTGTTCCTGTCTAATAATACTGAGACCACGTTAGCTTCCATTGTAGAATTGTGGCATATATTGATTTTTCCTGTTCTCTGGTCCACAAGTGAATGTGCCAGACTTTCAAACCATATTACAGAGTTTTTGTTGTTACTATTTATAGTTACTCTGTGCAAGTTGTGACCAAATTACAATTTGTAGTCTTAAATGGGTTACATTGTAGCTTCATTGTGTGTCCTCTAGTCTTTCTATTTTTTGATTGTGTAAACAACCAATCTATGTTAACCCGTTCCACTCCATTCATTAATTTATAGACTTCTATCATATCTCCCCTCAGCCTTCTCTTTTCCAAGTTAATGAGTCCTTACCTTTTAAGCCTCTCCTCATAGGGGTATACTTTCATCCCCTTTACCATTTTGGTGACTCTTCTCTGTACCTTTTCTGATTCCACTATATCCTTTTTAAGATACGGTGACCAGAATTGCACACAGTATTCAAGGTGTGGTCAAACCATGGAATGATACCAAGGCATTATAATATCCTTGGTTTTATTCCTTTCCTTACGATTCCTAGCATTCTATTTGCTTTCTTGGCTGCCGCTGCACATTGGGCAGAGGGTTTCAACATGTTATCCACGATGACGCCTAAATCTTTTTTCTGGGTGGTGGTTTCTAAAGTGGTACCTTGCATTGTGTAAACAAAGTTTTGGTTGTTCTTTCCTAGGTGCATTTATTTATTTGTGAGTTTTTCTATACCGCCCCTTCCAGTGATCAAGGACGGTTTACAATAAAACAAACAAAATACATAGAAAACTTTGCACTTGTCCACATTATATTTCATCTGCCATTTGGATGCCCAGTCTTCCAATTTATCAAGGTCCTCTTGCAATTTTTCACAATTCTCTTGGGTTTTAACAACTTTGAATAATTTTGTGTCATCTGCAAATTTGATCACTTCACTTGCTATTCCTATTTCCAGATCATTTATGAATATGTTAAAAAGCAGCAGACCCAGCACAGATCCCTGGGGTACTCCACTATTTACTTTTCTCCATTGAGAAAATTGGCCATTCAGCCCTACTCTCTGCCTTCTATCTTTTAACCAGTTTCTGATCCATAATACTACACTGCCTCCAATCCCATGACTTTTTAATTTCCCCAAGAGTCTCTCATGAGGGACCTTGCCAAAGGCTTTCTGAAAATCCAGATACACTATATCAACTGGCTCACCTTTGTCTACCTGTTTATTCACACCTTCAAAAATATATAACAGATTAGTAAGACAAGATTTTCCTTGGCTAAATCCTTGTTGGCTTTCTCCCATTAAACCATGACTATATACATGATCAGTAATTTTATTCTATCTACCATTTTGCCCGGTACTGATGTCAGACTTACAGGTCTGTAGGTTCTCTGGAACCCTTTTTAAATATTGGCATTACATTGGCCATTCTCCACTCTTCAGGTACGACAGTTGATTTTAATGATAGATCACTAATAGTAGGTCTGCAATCTCATATTTCAGTTCTTTCAATACCCTTGGATGTATACCATCTGGTCCAGGTGAATTAGTACTCTACAGTTTATCAAATATTTGTAATACATCTTCCCGGTTTATCGATATTTCTTTCAATTCTTCCAATACATCTTCAATAAAGACCGAAACAAAGAATTCATTCAGTCTCTCTGCTATGGCTTTGTCTTCACTTAGTGCCCCTTTTACTCTATCATCCAATGGTCTAACTGACTGTCTCACAGGTTTCTTGCTAAGAATGTACTTGAAAAAAGTTTTTTTATGCATTTTTGCTTCCACAGCATGCTTTTTTTCAAATTCTCTCTTTGGCTGCCTTATCAATGCCTTGCATCTAACTTGGCAATATTTATATTTCCCAATTTTTGTCATTTGGCTCTTTTTTTCCATTTCCTGAAAGATGTTTTTTTTGGCTGTAACAGCCTCTCTGAGCACACCTTTAAACCATGTTGGCAGTTTTTTGGCCTTCCTTCCACTTTTCTTAAAGCGTGGAATACAACTGTTCTGGGCTTCCAAGATAGTATTTTTAAACAATGCCCACGCTTTATGCAAATCTTTAGCCTTTGCAGATGCTCCTTTTAGTCCTTTGTTAACTATTTTCCTCATTTTATCATAGTCTCTCTTTTGAAAATTAAATGGGAGTACTGTGGATTTCCTTGCCATCTATCTTTCATTTACTAAATAAAATGCGATCATGCTATGATCACTATTGCCAAGTGGCCCCAACACCCTTATCTCTTGCACCAGATCCTGCATGCCACTAAGGACTAGGTCCAAACTAACTTCCTCTCTTGTCGCTTCATGAACCAGCTGCTCCAAGAAGCAGCCATTTATTTTATCTAGAAACTTTTTCTCCCTGGCATGTTGTGACACTGACCCAGTTGATACTCGGGTAATTAAAATCACCCATTATTACTGCGTTGTAACTTTTATTAGCTTCCCTGATTTCTTTCAGGATTTCATTATCCATCTGTTCATTCTGGCCAGGCAGTCTGTATTATACCCCCACTGCCATTGCCTTCCCCTTTTTACATGGAATTTCTATCCATAGAGATTTTACAGCGTATTTTGTTTCCTGCAAAACTTTAATCTTACGTGACTCAATGCCCCCTCTAACACAGAGCACAACCTCTCCACCAATTTGATCTCCTCTATCACTGCAATATAGTTTGTACCGAGATATCACAGTGTCCTATTGGTTGTCCTCCTTGCACCAGGTCTCTGAGGTACCAATCATATCTAACCTCTCATTTAGTGCTATATATTCTAACTCTCCCATCTTATTCTTTAGGCATTTTAGACGTTGTATTTCAATCATATTAATCTGGTTATCAGTTGATAGGGGTAATTTGGAAACAAACCAACCTTTTTCAAAGAAGGGGAAGCTGCAAAACTAGAAGACATAAAATGAAGCTGCAAGAAGGTAAACCTAAAAGCAATGTCAGGAAACTCTTTTCCACTGAAAGAGTGGTGGATGCTTGGGGTGCCCTCCCGTGGTGGGGACAAATACAGCGAGGGAATTCAAAACGGCATGGGACAGACACAGTGGATCTCTTTATTGCAAAAGGATGAAATCAAAACAAACTTAAATATCTTTTATACTTCAACAGAGGGGTGACCTGCATGGAGCCATGGATACAACCCTAAACAAAGGCATAGAGGTGGTTGAATGCACAGAACGGCGGGTACAACCATTCTAGCCATCTTACTGGGCAGACTAGATGGACCATACTGGTCTTTAACTGCCATCATATACAAGAAAGAAGCATTGTCATTTTTCTATTAGGGGAAGTTTAGTAGTGAGTAAGACTACCTGATTTCCTGTGCTAGTACTAAGCAGGCAGTTCAGTTTAGAAAGTAGAGAGCTTTTCTTTGGGGTACTGTCCAATAGAAACGGGGCAACACGCTCATTAACCCATGCCTAACCATGCACCTATCAGTCACTTCAAGGCACACCAGTGTGCCACAGTACACTGGTTGAGAAACACTGGTGTAAATCATGAAAAACTCTGGGCCATGTTAAGAAGCATGGGTATAGCAGAACACCTGATAGTTCTCTTGCACAACCTTTACATTGATCAAGAAACAACAGTTCAAACAGAACAAGGAGAAACAGAATAGTTTAAAATCAGCAAGTATGACAAGGCTTCATACTTTCCCCCTACCTGTTTAATTTATATGTAGAACAAATCAAAGTAGCAGGACAGTATGAAGAAACCAGGATGTGAAGATTGGTGGAAGACTCATCAACGACGTTCACTATGCTAAGCATACCACATTACTGACTGAAAGTGAAGTTGATCGGAAACATCTGCTTATCAAGATCAACGAACATGGTCTTAAAATGGGCTGCACCTTAACATGAAGACGACAAAGATCCTGACCACTGGAAAGATCAATCATTTCATCCTTGATGGAAAAGAAATAGACATATCATTTATGGTTTATTATATTTGATATACTGCTCTTTGTTGGGAAAACATACAGAGCTGTTTACAATTACTAAAACAAAAATAGAGAGGTAGTAGACAACTTTAACCTGCTTGGATCAATAATCAATAAAGAAATGACAAGCAGTCAAGAAACGATGCATTGCTCTTGGCAGAATGGCTACGAAGGACCTAGACACAAGGACAGTGCAACCATTAGGCAAACTAGATGGTTACCTAAAGCACCAATTGCCAGGGGGCACTCACTGCTACCACCCTTCTCTGGGACCTGAAGCAGTGGCAATACAATTAAAAAGGCACCGTGGTACTGCAAGTTCCTTCTGTTCTAGTGCCGTAGTGCCGTTTGCGCTTCTGCCCCTTCCGATTCCACTTCCTTTAATAGGAAGGAAGATGAAGAGGAGGGGGGGGGCAGAAGTGCAGATGGAATCAATATGCTGGAACAGAAGGTAACTCTGGCGCTGTGCTGCCTTTTTAAATGTATTGCTGCTGCTGCACATCCTGGAGA
The DNA here is from genome assembly GCA_033557465.1 of Ichthyophis bannanicus. NCBI lineage: Eukaryota > Metazoa > Chordata > Amphibia > Gymnophiona > Ichthyophiidae > Ichthyophis > Ichthyophis bannanicus. Next base: position 1,087,565,672 of record CM066032.1, on the reverse strand, counting down.
GGGGCAGCAGTGGTGGCAATGGGTGCGGGGCTGGAGCAGGGGCGGCGCTGGGAATGAGGTTCACGTATGGCACCTCATTCCCTTGCACCGGCTCTGCCTAGACAAGATTCTCAAGCACAGAGATGTATTCCTGCATATAAAAATTTGACTTGACCAAGCCATGGTACTTTCAATAACATCATATGGGTGCAAAGGTTGGACAGTAAAGAAGAAAGACAGGAAGAAAATCAATGCCTTCAAATAACGATGCTGGCAAAGATTATGTATACTATGGACTTCCTGAAGAACAAATCAGTCGGTAGATACTAGAGGAGATCAAACCTAAGCTTTCCCTTGAAATGACCGGACTTCGACTTTCATAATTTGGACACATCATGCGAAGAGAAAGATCATTAGAGAAAGACATGCTTGGCAAGCTTGAAAGTCAGTGCAGAAGAGGAAGGCAGGCAATGCATTGGATCAATATAATAACAGCAGCTATAGATGTCACTCCATCACCACTTAGTAGCCTGACTGAAGATTGAACACAGCTTAGTGCAACTATCCAGAGAGTCATTATGAGTCAACATTGACTCGACGGCACTTAACAACAACAAAATAGTAACTAATCCCCTTAATCTATGGAGGATATGTTGTAATCTATTCTACGTTGAACTGATAGCCACTTAGTCTGAAGGCACTACAGTTAGTTCAAAGTGCTGCAGCTGGTCTTTTGACTGATTGGTCACGTAGCAACCATCCATGTTAGATTTCATTGCACTGGTTTCCTATTGTTTTACATCTTTTAGTTTCATGAAGAGTCTTCTCATCTTAGTACTATATTTTTGTTTAATTGTTCCAATTCACACAGAATTTAATCTAGAAAATTTTATCTATAATTGCATTTCTTCTCCAAGGGTTGTCACTAGGGATTTGTTATAGAGAATAACCCATTCACATACTTGTTGCAAGATAGATTTTCAGATTTGCTTTGTTCTTATTTTATAAAATACGTGCTGAGCTTAAATTAGGGACATTGCTATTTAAAATTTTTTAAAGGTTGTTTAAAAAGTTTTATTTCCCATTATAAGCCACCTGACAAGTTTTTCATAATGACGAATGAATAAATTAATAACAGCTTGTGATTAAATTTATTATAAATTGTAAATAGTTTCCCAACCACTAATGGCTGTTGTTCCTGTATATAGTTTCCCTAGTTATATTTCCGAGTTATATTACCCTGTTACAATGTAAGCATAGGGCTACTTGGTCTGTTGCAAAATTTTGTTATTTGTAAACCGCACTGATACTGAAGAGCACGGTATAGAAGAGCATGTAAATAAATTAAATAAATAATGCCATCTATGAGGTTAATTCGGAGAGCGAAGGCAAGTCGTTTTAATTACATAGCTTTTGTCAAATTCATTTTGACAGGTTGAATCAGCATCACCTTCCATATAAACCCATTCCCACTTCCTGTAATTTCTGTAATCAGCTTTCACTTCTAGTGTCACGTCACACTTTACCCATATCCCGACTGCCCACTCTCCACCTATTTTGATGATGTCTTAGAAAATGTCTCCAGCCATGCCCCAAAACGTCAGAGAAACACCACTTAACCACACCTACTAGATGATGTATCCAAGATAGCTGCCTTCATGGGTGCTCACATGGCCTTGGTGGCCATTTTGGTCGGCATATTGATGATATTACAGGAAGTCATCATGAATACAACCAGTACATCAAAGGAAAATGGTGGCCTCCATGTGGGGACCCCAGCAAGGAATATGCACAGAGTAGAAAAAAAAGAGACTACTTTCACAGCAGAGAGCATGTGCAAAGTCTGAACTGTGTTTAAAAATCATTGCTCTATCTCTGACTCTCTGTTAAACTCACTAAACAGATCAGACAGTCTGTTCAAACACACACACACAAAATACAAAGCCATATTTATGAGTACATTAGGTTACAAAAAAGTGAGAGCTTTTGTGAATTTTGAATGTTAAAAAGGAAAATGGCAAAGTAGAATTAGCATGGCCAAAAACATAGTCAAAGATGTTATGGGATACATCACCATGACCATTCTGAATAAACTGGATAATGACATTGTGCAGATGGGATCAGAACTTCCATTCACACTGATAATTACTTGCAATGTCATCGAAATGGCAGATGGGGCTCCCTACATGAGGCTGCCATATTCCTATGACATACTTTTAAAAGTTCACATTGATGATGATTTCCTGTGAGGATGCTAAATAAATATCTTCAACATCAGGAGCATCGCTCCGATTTAGGATGAATGTTATGGTGGAATTTTTGAGAATTAGTTATATGGCCACTGAAGCAGCAAGAGTTTGCGAAACAAAGGTCTTTTTCGAGCAACTTCACCAGATGAATAACAGTAATAGTTGAATCAGGACCATACCAAGCTAGAAATGCGTCCTATGCGACTAATGAATCTGGTGCCCCCCCACTTCCACGTTCAGTAACTCACTCTTTTTGAGCTTCCTGGAAGGCCAGTGATGACATCAGTGCCCCCTTCTGTGCTTGCGCCCTGTTTAGCTGCACTGCTCACACAGTCCTTGGTACGGCCCCGAGTTGAATATTGTTTGCAACGAACACTGATAAGTTAGGCAGCAATTTTTTTTGTGAAAATTTTATATTATGTGTGAAAAACAAAGATAAAAATTTGGTATTTTTTTAAAATAAATATTTTCTCTAGAATCATAAAAAAGGAGTTTTTTTCTGGATCAATGATGCTTATAACAAAGCCCAACATAAGAAAGAGACATGTGATTGGCTGTGAGAGACCGAGGTCCTTTTTTTTCATCCTTTTGAAAAGATTATTTTTCCAAAGATTGTTTTTGTGTGATGATTAGTATCTTTGGAATACCCAAAGTTCTAGTGTGGACAAAGAAGGCCACCAGGCCCATGTGTGTACTGTCGTCAGCACTCCCTGGTGGCCAGTGGCTGTAAGGGTAGGCTGAGCATTTTTATTGTTTCAAGGAGGAAAGGGCTCTTTAAGGCCAAGTGCAGGTTGGTCTTTGTAGTCCAGCTCCTTGTATGAACAGATTGTATAAGCCAAATAGAGGGTATTAAGGCTTTTATTTCCCCTTTAATGCAAAGGCTCAGTAAGGCACAGAAATAAAGAAAGTCCTTTCTTTCAGGGTTTCACCAAACATAAGCAAGAAGAAAAACTGTTACAAGTTTCACAGTTGATTGGAGAGATTAACTAAAAGATTCTCTTACTTCAGAGCAACTTAAATGAGTAAAACAGTTCTCTGGGACTTAGCACAAAAGATGAGCATTCTTAAAGCAAAAAGGTCTGTTCAATTCACAGTTTTGCTAATGACTCAAGGCTGCTAGCAATACACAAGGTACAATCCATAAATTCATCTGGAGGCATGGGAATAGGATTCTCTAGGTCTATTTCCATGGACTCTGGGCCACTGGCCTCGCCCTCTGAATTGGATGTCTCTCTTGCTGCTATACTTTCCCAGAATCTGTCTCTGTTTGCTTGTTTCCAATAGGGCTGTTCTAAGGCTCCCAAACGAACTTGGCCTGTTCTTCTGCCCATAAATACTGGTTTGTAAAGCTCTGACTTGTTTCCTTTTCTCCTGCACTGAGCATCTGTTTCACCAGCGCATCTAGGAGATAAGTTTTCTTTTATAAATGAAGTGGCACCATACCTGGGCTTCCTCCTGTAGCCGGTATAACTGGAGCTTTCTCTTGGAGGCACCTCTCTCTGGAGATAGGGTTTCCCTTGGAACCTTCTGAGCAATGCTTGCCCCTTTTGTAGTTTAGGAAAACCTGGTGAGGAATCCGGATTTCCTTGCTTCTGGGTAAAGGTAGCTCCGCTATCAGAACCTTTCCTTCTTGTACCTCTTAATCCTGATTCAGACTCCTCCGGTGAGCGTAGGCGTCTCTCAAAGCATGGCTTTCTCTTCTCAAGCTCTTTGCCTCTGTAGTCCTTTGCTACCGAGTCTCTCTCCAGACTGACTCTCCTCGAGCTGTCTTTCTTTCTGACTTTCTCTGCTCCTTTTCCAGCACTTACTGTTCTGGGCGTTCTGCTTGATCCAGCTACGCTGCTTGGGCTGGAGGTGTCACTCCTTCTGTCTGAAGTGCTTCTCCTGGCAGTCTCTCTCTGGACTGCTTTCCTCCAGACTGCTTCCCTCTGGACCGGTTCCCTCTGAACTGGTTCCTTCAGCTGGCCTGCTTTCCTCTGGACTGTGTCGTCCTGCTGGCCTGCTTTCCTCTGGACTGGTTCCTTCTGCTGTCCTGCTTTCCTCTGGACTGTGTCATCCTGCTGGCCTGCTTTCCTCTGGACTGGTTCCTCCTGCTGGCCTGCTTTCCTCTGGACTGCCTTTCTCTTATAAAGGCATTCTACCTTTGGGTTTCCCGGGCTTGTCGTCAGGTGCAGCTGATTAGCTCTTACATAATCAGTGGCTGGGTGTGTTAGCTCAGCCTCAGTAGTTTTGCTCCTGCTCCCTCTAGCTGGGCTGCAAGGTAATTGCATCCTCTGCACATCAACAGCTCTATGAAAGACAGGGTTTTTTTCTAAGTCTGCACTCTCAGTAGCTTCAGCTTCATGACAGTACCTCTGGAGGTGGCTGTCTTGGATATGTCATCAATTGGGTGTGGTTAGGGGCATTTTTATGTCATTGTGGGGCATAGCTAAAGTAGGATATGATACTGAAAGTGGAAGTTGATAATTTTTATGTCATTGTGGGGCATAGCTAAAGTAGGATATGATACTGAAAGTGGAAGTTGATAAGCTGAAATGATAGAAATTATGTGTGGCTTAACCTGATTGGCTGATTCGACCTATCAAAATACTTTTGAAGAAAGCTTGTCAGACGGCTGCCTGGGTGAGAATCTTCACAGTCTTGGCAAGTGCATATATCTATATGATTTGCAAGGGATTGTGGGCAATGCAGTTCATTCACACCAGACACAGCTGCTCACAATAATTTAGTTGTGCTCAAGTGTAAAGCCAATAAGATATTTATGGGGTTTCTCCCAACACAGATATGCTTGGTAGCACATAAATCAGGTTACTTGCTTTCAGTGTTAAACTTGAAAAAACAAAATCAGGAAAACAACATTTTAACTTATCAGGCAATCAAAGCAAAAGAAATAAGACCTGGTTGATAACAAACTGGTCTTTTCTGTAGGCTTAGCTAATATTTTCTTAGCATGTATCAAACAACAAACCAAAAGCCACAAAGAAGGAAAAAACCTGTTCTTTTCAGGTAAACTTCTTATATCTTCCCACATAGATTCAGAAGTGATTCTCTTAGAGCTCACAAGCAATTAGGTAAGGCTCAATTGCTAGCAGTTATCCAGCTGAAACCCCTTAGCTGGCTTGCTTTCTACTGCGTGGCTAAAAATCCTCCTCATGAGCTTTTCTGAGTAGATTAAAGAACAAGTTTGTATTTCTTTGTGATGGTTGCTGTACTTTATAACAGAAAATCACCAAAGGAGTTTAGACAGAGAGCAGTCCATGTAAACAGATTCTTCATCTGCTATCACCCCCTCTTCTTCAACAAGCATGGGTTCAATATCATGGATTGGCACAGATGAATCTCCCAATGGAGCACTTTCAGGAGAATACTTGTTTCCCTGCTGTCTTTCAAGGTTATAGCTAGGGCATAGATCAGTGTTCATACCTGAGCTTCCATTGCTGTTAGAGCTCCTCTCTATATAGCCTGGCCAGTATGTAGTCCAGTTCTTATGTCCAGCCTTCCAATCCAGATCCCTGGACACTGGATCTCTCTTCACATACCTTCTGGCACGGGTCTTAGGGTCCCTTCCACGTGCAGCTGTCTCCCTCACAGGTACCGTCTGGAGATTCCTAGCTCTGCAGCACCATTCCTCTGGCTTTCCCCAGTCCAATGGTGTATGCTGGCCCTTGGAATGCCTCCCAGTATACGTACTGCTCTGGACTCTTCTAGACCTCTCAAAGGCTTTTCTCTTCCTTCTTCCAAAGGGTTTCTTTCCCTCTCTATCCGTCCGGTTTGGCTTCTGCTTCTGATGATCCTTCAGATGAAACTGAGGATATCCAAGCTGATCATGAAGATGATGATGATCCTCAGGATAATTCTCTGTAGAATAAACTCTACCTTTATTCTGCTTAGATGAGTGCTCCTCCCTAACATAGCGCAGCTGTGCTGAATCAGGCCCTGCCCTTTGAGATGAGTGCTTAGGGATTACCTCATAGCCCTCCTGATTGAACACATGTTTCCCCACTTCAGCTCCTCTAATGGCTGTTGGAAACCTGGTGCATTCTGGGACTGGTAGTCTTTTATGGGAAAATTCTGTTTTCTTATTTCTACCAGAACTGACAGGTTGCTTGTTCAGAGTTACTTCACCTTTTCTATAGCTCCTTCCTGAGCTATGATAAGCTTCCTTATCACAAGCTACAGAACTACTAAGATGCATGACTGTATATTTTTTGTAATGGGTACAATTTTTTGGACTGCCTTACCTCCATTAAGAAGGTCTGAAAGGTTCTGATTACATTTAGAAAAAGGATGAAGACATATAGTTATACACAGGTCTATTCTGGTTGATGTGTTTGTATCATGGGTGCATGGTATGCTTTATTGTTTTGATTGGTGCATGTATGTTATATATTTCAGATTTTTTTCTTATTGTGACTTTTTCATATTACCTTGTATGGTACTATATGTAATATTACTGTATTATTTCAGATGTTTTCATGGCAATGCATTTAGGATGTAAAATGACACACAATAAATAATACTGCATAAAATAAATTTGGACAATTGAAAGTTGTTGTTATAATAATATTATTATTATTATATTATTGCTGTCTGACTCATTTATCAAGCCACAAAACTGGAACATATTACTCCTATCCTCAAACAGTTCCACTGGCTACCAATTGCTAGTAGAATTAATTTCAAGGTATTACTGAATTCTTTCAAATTACTCCGCTATCTTCAACCTACCTAAGATCCTTCCTACCCCTGACAACAGAACAAGAAGTAGTTCATAAAACACTCTTATTACACCTGTGGAATACACTAAGAGCAGTCAATCCATTTCAAGAGAGCTTTCTCACTCTATACCCCCAGTCTTTGGAACTTCCACCCAGAAAAAAATAAGAGCTATTCTGGATCTACTGGCCTTCCGAAAGCACCTCAAAAGCTATTTATTCTGAGAACATTTTGAAAGTACAATAACATGACCATATATCTGCTCAGTTTAAATATGTCCTAACACCCTCCATGTGCCCTCACCTTTGGTCTCCTCCTAGCAGTTCATAGCTTCATGTTATCTGGTTTATATTCGCATTCAATGTTAAAATGTTCTCGGGTGCTTCCAGTCTGGCCGGCAAAGGGAAAAGATGTGAGTGAGAACACTCCAGCACCCCGCATCCACCACTGATTCAAAAAACCCCAAATGCTGATTGAGCCAGTAGCAGCACAAAGGAGATCATGCTGATGCTGGAGAAGACAAAAACAGCAAAAATGATAAAAGAGATATATGCCGCCAAAGGGAGAGGAAGGGAACTACCTGTAGAAACAGGATCGCACCCGCCATCTCCGGGCCTAGCAAATGTAAGTGTGCATGAGGAAATACAGTGTTACAGACTGTGCTTCAGGAAATAAAAACCTCTAGAACAGAGATGTTGGAAAAAGTGTTAAATAAAATAGAGGAGAAATTTGTGGTGATAGCAGCGCGGCTAGATGAGGCAGAATCAAGGATAAATAAGACAGAGGAAAATCAAGAGAAAATCATGGCGGATGTAAGCGCGCTGCAAAAAACAGGTCGACACAATGCAAGGAAAACTAGAGGAAGCCAAGAACAGAGATTGGAGTTCCAACATCAGAATTTTCGGTATCCCGGAGGGGGAGGAAGGGACGGCTCCACTAGACTTCATAAGGACTTTCCTGCTGCAGTGCTTTCCAGACCCTCCACAATATGAGAATATGAGATTGAGAGAGGCAATCGAGAGCTAAGGCGGCACCCAGACGCCAGAGACAGACCAAGAGCTTTTATTGCTAAAATGCTCCAGTTTCAGGACTGTGAGCATTTAATTGCGGCTGCCAGGAAAACAGGACATGTGAGCTATCGCAACTGGAAAGTAATGATATTTCCAGACCTGGCTGCAGAGACTGTACGAAAGCAACGGGCACTGCTGCACAGTAGAGAACAGTTGGCAAAGCACAGGATTAAAAGCAGCAGTGTGATACCCAGCGAAACTGACTTTTCAATTAAATAGGGTACGAAAGTTATTTTTTACACCGGAAGCAGTGGACAAATACCTGCAGGCTGAGAGGCTAACATCACAGACCAGCCCAGGTACAACACAGCGAGAGAATAAGCAGCACCGGAAGAATAATCGTACCGAGCATGCAGAAGCTACAGGAATGATACAAGGGCTGGACACCTCCCAGAATGAAAACGGAACCGAAAGAGAAGGAGAGGGAGGACAGGACAGGGCAGCAGAGGTCGAGGCACGGTCTGGAAGTAGTGAGAGTAAATTTGGAGAATGAGATCAACCATACTGATGATAGAGGGATCTTTTCAGCTCAAAGTGCCAAAGACGAATGAAAAACTGAGAACGGTTGGAGGGTAGACAAATTAAAGACTGGAGTGTAAGCTGGAATGGGCAGGGAAAGACACAGCAAAGGTAATATGTTGAAGAAAACCGGGGGGGGGGGGGGAATTATTAAGGAGAATGTTCAGGGGATGCGGGGGAAGGGGGATACTGAAGTAGTACAAACAAAAGATCGCAGCAAGTCAAAGGAAGTCCAAAAAGCAGAAAATGAAGAGGGAGGAGTTTTGAACGGAGTGGGAAAGGGAGAGAAGTAAGAAATAAGAAGGGAGGAAAAAAAGGAGGAACTGTTTATGTTGCTATAATAGACAGGAAGGATGTAAAACAGGCTCTTGGAGGGGAGATCACTCAATGCTGAACTACAGGTAGATATGTTAAAAGGGAAAATAAGGTACGATGGGGGTTAAAAGAGCTTCCCTCAATGTCAGAGGCATCCATGGCCCAATAAAAAGGAAACAAATACTCTCCTATCTCCAGAAAGCACATATACATATAGCCCTATTCCAAGAAACGCAACTGACAAAAACAGAACATAACAAACTAAAGGCCATGGGATACGAGCAGATGTACTGCTCAGCTTTCAACTCCAAAAAGCATGGGGTAGCAATACTCATTCATAAACGGGTGCCAAATGTGGAATATCAAACGGGAGGAGACACCCAAGGGAAGGTAGTGTGGATCACGGGCAGAGTGGAACAAAGAGAACTCAGGAGCATTAAAAGCGGAGCCCCTTCCAGATACCATGGCACAGGCTAATGTGATAGCTATCACAAAAGAAGGAAAACCCCTTAACCAATGCGGTAGCTACCGCCCTATAGCATGAATTAACACGGATGCAAAACTATACGTGAAAATACTGGCAAGATGATTAGAAAGAATACTTCCCTCTTTAATACATCCAGATCAGACAAGTTTTATTGGCAGACGAGCCATCTCAGATAATGTGCGGAGAGTGGTGAATGTGATGGATTCTGTTCAAAGATCGGGGGAACCTACGCTATGTGTAGCGCTAGATGCTGAGAAAGCTTTTGATAGGGTGGAATGGAGTTTTCTGTTTGCCATGATGGCTAAGTTTAATATGGGAGAAGGGTTTAGTAGAGGGGTGCAGGCCCTCTACAAGGCCCCGACGGCAAAAATAATGGTAAATGGGGACAGTTCAAAGGAGTTCACCGTGGCAAGAGGGACAAGGCAGGGATGCCCACTCTCACCCATGCTCTTCGCAATAGTTATTGAAGCCTTTGCGGCAAGGGTGCATCCGAATAAAGAGATTTGTCTGGTGGAATTGGGGAAGTCAGAGCATAAGATTTTGCTTTACACGGATGATACATTGCTCTTCCTAACCCAGCCCAGAGGTCAATACCTCTTTTGCTGGTGGAGCTGGAGGCATTTTCCAGGGAGTCGGAATTTAGAGAAAACCTGGGGAAAACAGAAGCACTCAAATTGGGAGGCCTGTTTGAGGCGCGCTTGCCAAAACTTCCCTTTCTGTTGGGCACAACATAAGATTAAATATTTGGGGGTTTACCTCTCAGACAATCCAGAGGAGCTGTATCATCTTAATTATGTGCTACTGATGACCAAGGTGAGGGAGGACCTGCACAAATGGGGGGTGCTACATCCGAGTTGGATGAGGAGAATTGCTATACTTAAGATGAACATAGTACTGAAATTCTTATTTTTATTTGGTCAGCTTCTAATCGCCATCCCAGCAAAGATGATACACCAATGGGAGAGACAACTAGTACGGTTTGTATGGGGAGGAAGGCGGGCTAGGATAAGCAAGCGGAAATTAGTGAGCACAAAACAAGAAGGGAGTGGAATGCCCAGAATTGACTAGATACTACACAGCAATAGTGCTTAAAGTGGCTCGAACCCTATACCAACAGCTAAATGAAGTGCTCTGGATGGAAGCAGAGAAAAACAGAATGGCTCCCAGCTCTATCTTTGAAATGGTAATACAGGTGGAGAAAGAAAAGGAACAGAGAGAGGTTTTAGCACACCCCTTTCTAGGTCCTATGATTAAACAAATAAGAGGATTGATCAGGAAAGAAGCGATCCTGGCAACACTGGTCCAAGGTGGGAGACTATAGACCATTCTCCAGCCCAGAATTTGAGACATTAATGATGGCATTGGAACAAAAAGGGATGGGAAAATTCACAGATTTAAAGGGGAGGGGTGGGTGTATCAGTCAAAAAGAGTTAGAAGATAAAATAGAACAGAGAATCCCCTTCTATCAATATCTCCAACTTAGAAACTTTATAATAAAACAGGCACATAGATTCCAATGGGATAGGCAAACGACATGCATTGAGGACACCCTATATAGAAACATAGAAACATGATGACAGAAAAAGAACACATGGCCTATCTAGTCTGTCCTTCCATAACAACAACTACAACAGTCCACTTTTTACCTTTAGAGATCCTCTGTGTTGGTCTCATGCTTTTTTGAATTCAGTTACTGTCCTCATCTCTACCACCTCCACTGGGAGACTATTCCATGGATCAACTACTCTTTCTGTAAAGAAATATTTCCGCATATCACTCCTGAATCTATCTCCCTTCACCCTCATCCCATGTCCCCTCGTAGCAGAACTTGCTTTCAATTGAAAGAGGCTCTCTCCCTGAACATTTATGCCACGGAGGTATTTAAACATCTCAATCATATCACCTCTATCCCGCCTTTCCTCTAAGGTGTACATATTAAGATCCTTAAGTCTGTCCTCATATGCTTTATAATGAAGCCCATTAATCATTTTAGTAGCAACCCTCTGCACCGACTCCATCCTGTTCACATCCTTTTGAAGGTGCGGTCTCCAGAATTGCACACCATACTCCAAATGAGGTCGCACCAAAGACTTATACAGAGGCATTATCACCTCCTTTTTTCTGCTAGCCATTCCTCTCTGTATGCACCCAAGCATCCTTCTAGCTTTTGCCATCGCCTTTTCTACCTGTTTAGCTACTTTAAGATCATCAGACACAACCACGCCTAGGTCCTGCTCTTCTTTAGTGGACAAAAGTACTTCACCTCCTATACTATATTGCTCCCTTGGATTGCTGCAGTCCAAATGCATGACCTTACATTTTTTAACATTAAATCCCAGCTGCCAAATTCTAGACCATTCTTCAAGCTTAGCTAGATCCCTCCTCATGTTATCTACACCTTCCTGGGTGTCTACTCTATTGCAGATTTTGGTATCATCTGCAAAGAGGCAAACCTTACCCAACAGCCCTTCCGCTATATCACTAACAAAGATGTTAAAAAGAATCGGACCAAGGACAGATCCCTGGGGCACACCACTGGTAACATCCTTCTCCTCAGAGTGAGCTCCATTTACTTGTACTCTTTGTCGCCTCCCACCCAACCAATTTCTAACCCAAGCAGTAACTTTAGGGTCCATCCCTAGGGTGCTCAGTTTGTTTATAAGTCGCCTGTGAGGAACAGTGTCAAAGGCTTTACTGAAATCTAAACACACCACATCTAGAGCTCTCCCTCGGTCCAACTCCCTGGTCACCCAGTCAAAGAAATCAATCAGATTTGTCTGACAAGACCTGCCTCTGGTGAATCCATGCTGCCTCGGATCCTGTAATCCGCTGTACTCCAGAAACCTCACTATTTTCTCTTTCAGCAGCGTTTCCAATAATTTACTCACCACCGAAGTTAAACTAACTGGCCTGTAGTTTTCAACCACATCCTTACTTCCTCTTTTGTGTAAAGGCACCACATGAGCCTCTCTCCAGTCCTTTGGCACCACTCCCGACTCCAACGAGGAATTAAAAAGGTCAGTCAGTGGAGTTGCTAGAACGTCCCCAAGTTCCCTCAGTATTCTAGGGTGTATCCCATCCGGTCCCATTGCTTTGTCTACTTTAAGTTGAGCTAGTTTCTCACGAACACAGACTTCTGAAAATTGTTCAAGATGTCCCTTGCTTCTGTTCTTATTTGTGGGTGTTTTCTGAGGTCCTGCTCCTGGTTCTTCATCTGTGAACACAGAACAAAAATAAGCAATTCCGCTTTATCCTTATCAGCTTCTACATATTACCCCCCTGCACCCTTGAGTCTGACAATACCACTTTTGCCCTTCCTCTTCTCACTAATATATCTGAAAAATGTCTTATCCCCCCATTTTATTGCATTGGCTATTTCCTCCTCCTTTTGAATCTTTGCCTTCTTGACTACTTTGCTAGCTTCTCTAAGTTTTTCCAAATACAGATGCCTGTCTTCCTCTCTCTGTGATCTCTTGTATTTCATGAAGGCCTCCCTCTTTTTCTTCACTTTTTCAGCTACTTCCTTTGAAAACCATAGCGGTCTCCTGTTCCTTTTGCCTTTATTTACCATTTTAACAAAAAGGTTGGTTGCCTTTAAAATACCCCCCTTTCAGTTTTGCCCACTCTTTTTCTACATCCCCCAGCTGTTCCCATCCCACTAACGACTCCCTGAGGTATTGGCCCATCTTCGCAAAGTTAGTCTTCCTAAAGTCTAAGATCCTCACCTTGGAATGGATTCTAACAGCCCTAGTCCTAATACTGAACCACACCATCTGGTGATCACTGGATGCAAAATGATCTCCCACTACAACATCAGTGAGAAGAATGAAGGCAATAGTTAGCAAGCTATACCAAGCAGTGAAGGATAGCCAGGAAAAGGAGCCACCCCTACATATTGGGGAATGGCATCAATGGCTGCAGAAAACTCTGGGAGAAGAGGAGTGGGACAGAATTCACGAGGGTATTTACAAATGGATGTGGGTGACATCATGGAGGCAGACAATTGCAAATTATACACAGAGCATACATAACCCCAGTGCAAATGGCCAGAGGGAGGAGAGAAGGGGAGGCTAAGTGCTGGAGGGGGAGTGGGCAGATTGGCACATTCTATCATATGTGGTGGGATTGCCCCCAAGCCAAAATGTACTGGGGGGAAGTGGCCAAGGAGATGGGACATATAATGGGACACCCAGTGACATGCAACCCAGAGGAATTTTTAATGGGTAAAGTGAACAATGGGGCAGAAACTTGACATGGGGAAATACTGAGGGCAAAACCTTTGCTTGTGGCCAGAGTGGCCCTAACAGGGAAGTGGAAAGATAACAAAGGCCCAACTCTATTAGATTGGTGGGTAAAGGTAGGAGTGGCCCTCCAGTTTGATAAGGTTACTTACAGACTGAAAAGCCAAGAATGAAAATAGGGGAAAATTTGGGGTACCTACACATTTGGGGCACGGAGGGAAATCACAGGAGTAAATGAGGGTCAATCGGATTGAGTGGTCACCCCGAAAAAGCACCGCAAAACCTAGAACATAGTTTAAGACGAGTCAAAGTATAGCTTAATACTGTTATTAAAGTTTGTTAAATATTGTTAAACAAACATTGTTAAAGGTTGATGGTGTTTTGAAAAACAAAGGAGGGGAAGGATAGAGAAGTCAGGAGACGTCGGGGCACATTGTGCTAACAGATTTGGGACGTAGATCTATGATGGAAGAGGGGAGTTGGTAAGAAACTAGGAAAGATGTGCCGGAGAGAGAGAAAGCAACAAAGAAAACGGGTTGTATGACCTCAGTTATGTATATGGCAGACATATGTGATTTGGAAAGGAATTGTATGTACTTGTTCCTCTCTGTATTAATAAAAACAATTACACAAAAAAAAATGTTCTCTGTACACCTCAAGTTTTGCACATGATCACTGTTCTTTGTTCCATGTAAACCACTTTGATTTGGATAAAGCGGTATAAAAGATCACATAAATAAATAATAAATACAATTAATTAATTGTAATAATTTGCATAGTACATACCAGATGTATGCAGCACTGTATAGTATGTGGGAGGGCTTAGTTTTATAACAGTCATCTATAAAAATTCTCAAAAATGTGCCTATTTTAAACATTTGTGTAAAGGCAGCATAGGAACCTCTTACCTTTATAACAGGGGTTCTCAACACATCCTTGGGACTAGTGGCGTTCCGAGGCCCGTGGGCACTCTCCCCTCTCCCCCACCCCATGATTCACTAGACTTCAGCTGGGAGAAAACAAACACCGGGCCTGGAGTGGAGGCAGCGCAGCAAGCTATCCACGGCTTTAAGTTAAATTTGCCGCACTGGTTCTACCATGTCGTCCCAGCGAAGATGCACCCCCTCTCCCGGCCAGCACCTAGAGGGGCTGCACCCACTGCCCCGCCCTTGGTACACCACTGTTCTGAACACACACCTAGGCAGTCAGGTTTTCAGGAAAATGAATATGCATGAGGTAGATTTGCATGCACCACCTCCATTGTAATATCTCTCATGCATATTCATTGTGGTTATCCTGAAAACCTGACTGGCTAGGTGTGTCCCGAGGGCTGGGCTGAGAACCCGTGATTTATAAACGAGGATCCTACAATAATCCCCCATGGTGCACAAATACTCTCAAGAGCAGTTACACCTGCTCCAAGGTGTGTACTCTATGCATGTACGTGTGTGTACATTGCCAGTCTGTCCTTGCTCCACCTATTTGCAAATCACATAAAAGCACACATGCTCCTGTTGGCATGCATATGTGTGCCCACCCGTACAACCACACAATTTTAAGAGAGACATTTTCTGCATGTAAACATGCTTTACATGTGGAATATGCTTTATAAAAATTAGCCCTATAATGGGAAGCCACCACTCTTTGTAGTTTATAAGTTAATCAAGATAAACAGAAAAAAATACAAAACCAAGAAGAGGCTAGAACTAAGGCCGCAAGGTGCGTGCTCTTCAGACAGGGACCACTTAGTGTAATTGGTTAAAGCTGCACAAATTCAGCGGAAACAGAATTAGCATCTGCTGTGAACTGCTTTTCTGCTATAGATGTTATGTGGCATTTCATGGTTTTACTGCACGGTTTTCACGTGTAACCACAAAATGGGGAATGGATTTGCACATGGTGAAGAAACATATGCTGTTACAAGATTGTGCAACACAGAGGAAACCTCAGTCGGTGGAGCCTCATTGTCTTTGGGGGAACAAGCATACAAAGGATTTGTCAGTCCTTGCAAAATAGGATGACTCATAGCACCTTAGTACCTATGATCCTGTGACCCTGAAGACAAGGATTCTGTAAATAACTTCAGTGAGCACTACTTGCCAGAAGTCTATTTAGCGAGAGTTAAAGCATACGAGAAACGAATGGAACTGGAGTTCACCGTGAATCTGTTCGTATCTGTAACTGCATGTTGAACTAAGGACAGAAAAAAAGATTTCCACTTGGCAACCACGTAGGTACCTTAGGCATCACTACTTAAAATGTTGTGAAATAAAGAGGGAACATCAGCCAAGAACAGCGAGCAGTCAGGGAATTAATCAAAGGGATTATAAAAAGACTGTGAAGCAAATACTGTATGAAGACATGAGAGAGAGTGTAAGGCAGTAATGCAAACAGACTTTACACTCAGCAATGTCTTTATGGCGAATAAAGAAAAGAAGAAGGGAATTTCCTGTAATTGGAGGCTCTCTGCTGAAGAAAAAAAAAGATTAATGAACAGCATCCCAGGTGAACAAGAGTGAGAGGAAATTTGTAGCCATAAAAATTATGGGTAATTACAATTGCGGTTCACTGTGATTCATTTTTTTTCATGTAACTGCTTTTTATTGTTCTATTGTATTATTCCACATGTAATTGGAGGCTGAAGCACAATAATTTATAGAGCTCATTCATGTGGGGGGTAATTGTATGAAGCATTTTCCATGTGTAAAGCAGGTTTTAGATGCAAAAAAATGGCTCTTACTAAATGGTATGGGTCTATATGCACATGCATATAAATATGGGCGCTGACAAGAGCAAGCAGCTTCAGGGTTTGGGCAGGTATGTGCAAAGTTTATAAAACATGCATGTACGTGTGGGTATGCTACATATGCACATTTACACAGTTGTTGGCACAGATGTAAACGTGCAAGAGCATTTGGGCACTATTAGGGATCACATAGGAGTTTGCTTTATAAAGTAACATAAGTGCCTGTGTCTTCTTTAACATTTTTAGAGGCATCCTGATCCAAAATAATCCTCAGATAGTACAGGAGAAACCCCACCCAATACCCAAAGATATTAATTTGCGTGCCTGACTGGTCAGGGCTGGATTTAAGATTGTGGGGTCCACAGAAGCAGCTGCAAGTTGGCTCCTTTCTGTGCTGAGGCCCCTCTGCCCCACAGGGGCTGCTTGGGCAGAATTTATGCCACTGGCTATATAGGAAGTAAATGTTAATGTACATAAAATCAGCACTAAAATGGAAGCTTGGTGGAGATGTGCATCAAACGGCATGTGCGCAAGCAGAAATATCCCAGAGAGGAGTAGGGGGAGAGGAATGTCAGAGATCCCGTAAAGTAATAGAAGTGGAGCAGAGAGAGACCATAGCACATGCATGTGGTCTTAAAGTAAGCAGGAGCGGGTTCCTTTTTGGTGGCTTCCAAAGTTGCCGCCCTAGGTAATCGCCTAAGCAACCTGCCACTGTGATAAATCTTTAAGAATGATTAATAATCTAATCATAATTAATAATGCCGGCAAGGAAAAAGTGATATTCCTAATGGACAACATTACAGGAAAGCAGTGGACAATTGCTTTGGTAACCACAAAGAACAGTCCACTATTCCAAAATGTTTAATAATGTATTTTATGATCATTGTGGTTTGCCACCTTGAGCTTGCTGGAACAATAAATCATAAACCATAATAGGAAGATAGATACTCATTTCTCATTTTAACTTTTCTCTTTTTTTATTTTTAGGTGTTTCATATCAGCTGATACTTCCTATATTTGAGGGTTTGACCATCTCTCTCTTCGTTCATCCATCCATCCATACACACAGCTTTGCTTGCTCAAATGTAAGTCTGAGAGATGGAATGGGGCGGCCATTCAAGTGTACTTCACATTCATCCTAGAGCGGCACAGGAAAAGAGCATTGGCAGGAGTGTCCCCTACTGCTAGCTGAACACAAATCCCAGACTGTGAATGTCACAACAGGTGGAGATCATGGGTTCCGCCTCCCAAACAAAGGCTAGTGAAGATCGGAGTATTGTGGCAGATGGCGCCCAAGAGTAGGAGGTACAGAGAGAGGAAGGAGGAGAGATGCTGAGCTGACTGAAAGACCTCAGCACCACCTCCACTCCCAGACGCATTCTTACATCTCTGCATTGTTCATTCAGCTTCCCCTGCACTCACTCACCTCCCTGCCACTCATAGCCCCAACATACACCCACTTATTAACCCATCTCCAATCCACCACTCATAATACCACATACACTTACTGAGCCCTTGCAACTCATAACCCCGATCTGCTCACATACTCAGTCATCCCATACACTCACTCAACACACTCACTAATGCTCCCATCCAATCAATCACTCACATGTTCAGATTACTTACCAATAGGCCTAATTCTGAATGCTTCTGCCCTAGATGTGGTGTATTTAGATTTCAGTAAAGCCTTTGATATCGTTCTGCACAGGCGATTTACTGATTGGATTAGAAATTGGTTGAGTGGGAGGTGACAAAGGGTACAAGTAAATGGAACTCACTCTGAGGAGAAGGAAGTTACCAGTGGTGTGCTGCAGGGACCTGTCCTTGGTCCGATTCTGTTTGACATCTTTGTTAGTGATATTACAGAAGGACTGTCAGGTAGTTTGCTTGTTTTGCAGACGATACCAAAATCTGCAATAGAGTAGACACACAGGAAGGTGTAGATAATATGAAGAGGTATCTAGCTAAACTTGAAGAATGGTCTAGAATATGGCAGCTGAAATTTAATGCTAAAAAATGCAGAGTCATGCATTTAGGCTGCAAAAATCAGAGGAGCTCTACAGTGTAGTGGGTGAGGTACCCCTGTCCACAAAAGAAGAGCAGGACCTGGGCATATTTGTGTCTGACGATCTTAAAGTAGCTAAACAGGTAGAAAATGTGATTGCGAAAGCCAGAAGGATGCTTGGGTGTATAGGGAGAAGAATGGTCAGCAGAAAAAAAGGAGGTGATAATGCCTCTGTATGTCTCTGGTGCAACCTCATTTGGAGTATTGTGTGCAATTCTGGAGACCGTACCTTCAGAAGGATAAAGGCAGGTTGGAGTCTGTGCAGAGGGTGGCTACTAAAATGGTTAGTGGTCTTCGTTATGAAGCATATGAGGACAAACTTAAAGATCGTAATATGTATACTTTAGAGGAAAGGCAAGATTGGGGCAATATGATAGATACATTTAAATACCTACCTCCACCCTGTTTTTCTTTCTATGTTGTATGGAGGTAATTTTTGCTTCAGGATTGGACAAACTAAAAGAAATGTGCTTGCTCTTTCTTTGCTGATCATGTTTTACTGCATAATATAATTAAAATGGACTCAGTCTGAGGTAGGGGTTAAGTCCTCGCACAGACACTAGTGCGACAAAAATAAGTTGTTTTGTGTTGCCAGTGAGAACCCTAGTGGGAATAGGTCTCTTTATTGTTAGTATTTTAGAGGCTAGGCCTTCCCCTTTAGCCCTTTGGGATATTTTTGGTTTGGTGGTAAACCATTTTTAAAATTCTGGCAAGCAAGAACAGGTGCTGAAGATGTTAGAAGGATAAGGTAAGTATGAGAGAACCATCGAGAGAGAGGCCTGAGGGGCATGTGGGGTCTAGGTAGAGCAATGTGGGGGTAAGTGGGTAGGGCAACAGTTAGTGAGTAAGTGGATGGGGTTGGGGGTTATCTGGTCCCAGAACACTCTTGCTCAGAGGTCACAAGGCAGGATATCCTTGGTTTGGGCATCCCAGGCATGGTCTCCTGGGACCTGGGAATCTGTGAGCCCTGACCAAGCGATCCTATCTTATGCTCTTCAGTCTTTGGTGACTAATGTTTTAACATCCTACTGACTTCTAGTGAGGTCAGCGGGATGAGGAAACTTTACTTCACAGCCAGAGATGAAGCAAAGATTCAATGCAATCAGAGAAGTAAAAAAACTGTGCCAGGTTCTCTGATTGAGCCAAAATTCTGTATTCAGCTCCTATGCATGAATTTCGCATGCATGCTAATGGCACTAAGATTAGCGCCGTGTGTTTCCTCCTGGTTAGCATGCAGATCTTTTTGTGCACTTAAATCAGTGGCAGTATGGGTCCCCAAACAAGTGTTGAAAGAGGCCCCATAGCGGAGGAAAGCACACCTTAGAAGAACCAGAAGCATCTGCAAGTTGGCCCCCTTCTGCGTTGAGGCCCCTCTGCCCCACAGGGGCTGCTTGGGCAGAATTTATGCCACTGGCTATATAGGAAATAAATGTTAATGTACATAAAATCAGCGCTAAAATGGAAGCTTGGTGGAGTTATGCATCAGATGGCATGTGCGCAAGCAGAAGTATATGTGGTGTACAGCATCCCCTTGTGGCCACAGTCAAAATAGCACCAACAGACCAAGAAGCACCACACACAGTCAGGCGTATTACAGATATGGACTGTAAATATTAAGTATCAATCATAGAGTTCTCTTTGCAAATGAGGACTAGCTTCAAGAGGAGCCATGAGTTGTCTATAAAAGCATTTTTATAGATTTTTGTGCTGTGTGTTTTCAGTGCTCTTTTTTATAACTGCATGTGTAGTCAGGGACTTAAAAGGAATTGTAGATTGAAAACTCACATATATTTTTAAGGCGCCCCCAAGGTAACCTGTTGTTCAAGAGACAAGCTGCTTTGGCTGCCGGAAAAGTTGCTATTGATTTACAGTTAATGATCTGGCGTGGGAAGCAGCCTGCACTTTAAGAAAAATTGCATTCCTTTTAAAAATGGGAGGCTATCAAGGAGTAATAGAGCTTTCCTTTGCTCTCTGTTTTGGAAAAAGGCTTCAAAGGATACTGCTAAGATGAGAAATCAATGATAAACTATTTACTGGGAGAATAAAAATGTATGAACACGTAAAGCTGTAGTGCTAAGGACATTTCTTCAATAGCTCAGCTGCAATCAGCCCCTTATTCTGGACTCCTCTGTGGATCACTAGGATGTGCTTTTCCTTTGGCCTTATGAACACGTCGGAGCTAGGTAAAAGAAAACCACACACTACTGGGATTAAAACTAAAAAGAAAAATAATTTTTATAAAGGAATAACAATGGGTGTTTAGTTCATACAAAAACATAGCTCCAGTTGTTAAAGAATGCAGCAAGAGATACTGTAGCTACAAATACGCATTAATGCTGCCCTGAAGCATCTGATATTGTCCTCTTTGGAGGTAACTGTATCATGTTCCTTCCCCGTGTGCAAAACCTGCTTTCCATGTGGAAAAAGCCTTTTATATAGCTGAGTGGAGTGGAGACGTAGCCTAGTGGTTAGAGCAACAGCCTTGTATTGTACCTGAATAGCGGTATATCAAGTTTGAATAAACCATACCCAAGAGATCAGCATTCAATTCCCACTGCCACTTCTTGTGACCTTGGGCAAGATACTTTACCCTCCATTGCCTTGGAGGAAAAGGCCCGGCAATCTGCTTCCAATCATAATTTGCCAAGAAAACCCAGGAACTGTTGGGTCACCAGGAGTCAGCATTGATTTGATGGTACAAAAAAAATACAACCGAGTGGAAGTATACGCGTGAAAAAAGGGCACACATAGGTGTTCCTGGGGGATGCAGATTAGGCAGAATGAGTTGGAACCGTGATGTATGGGTGTATTTTGCACACGTTTACACTATATTCACACCAGGGGTAAATTTGTGTGTTTGAATTTGCACGCTGGTTCTGGGTGTCTATCATAGGGATAAAATAGACACCTTCTTGGACTTTTACCATAGACATTCAATTATGCCCCACATGCGCAAACCTGCCAGGGGTGGCCCACCCCTAGTTCTCCCTAAGGTCAAATCTTCTAGGTTTATATGCCTGCTGGCTCCATCAGTGGAGCATCTCCTCTGAATCAGTCTATGGGCTGGTTCTCCAGTAGAGAGGTCAGATGAGATGAAGGGGTGGGTTGTTCCTCCCATTGGGTCCGGTCCTTGATTTAAAAGTTAGGGTGCACTGCTCCTTGGGGATCTGGATTTCCAGTAAACAGATGAAGCACGCTACTGCTCTTGTTGAGATGCGGCTGTGATGGGTCCATGGTAAACCCCAGACTTTCTTCCAATTTAATGGCTAATGCAACTTTACCTCACTATTTTACTACCGATAGTCACATGGATACTTCTAGAACTGATGTTCGGATGCTGTGACATGCTCGGCATCCTGTCATTTGTTATATGGCATTTCATCCCCAGAGGGAGCTAAAGCTATGAGAACTCCAAAAGAAAGTGGCACTGTGTGGTTAAACTGTAAAATGCATCTTTTGAAATCTGACAGTGACATCAAATGGTTAGATATATTATCACACTTGGTTTGATATTTTTCTTTCCAATGCAAAGGAATGTTTGGGAACTAAGGACTGGAAAAAGCAAACAAAAGTATCTGTAGGATACGAAGGAACAAAAGAACAGATACCAAGACTGGCAGTGATTTCAGGTTTTGAAAACCCCCTTTATTGTCCCCTATGCGTTTCGGCCACCTGGCCTTCTTCAGGGGGATATACTGAGGGAGCAAACCTTTTCTGTAAAAAGCCTTCAATCAAATAAAAGGCATTTGTCACGAGTTCCGTAGCAATGTGTGCACAACAGTTTGGGAACTAATCCATTCAAAAACTGTCCATCCCTCTCTGTTCTGCAAGGGTGGCTGTATCTCGGCCATGAAAGTTAATGATGAGAAGCCCAAGTGGAAGCATCCACCTAATTTTGGAAATAAAGAAGCCAATATTCGGTTGCAGAGGTTGCTGGTTCAGATACTCAGCATCAGTATCCAGAGAGTGGCCAGTAGCGCTGGTATCTGCATATTGGTAATATTCAGCTTCCTATCTTGATACCTGTCCAGATAGACTAAATTATTGCAGCTATCAAAATATCTTTGGCATTTATATTCAGAAGCACTTATCTGGATATCCATCCTTGCTACGTCCAGTAGATAGTACTGCTGAAAAACGCTGGATAGCCCCAGCCCACGGCACTTATCCAGACAGCAGGTGCTGCTATCCATACTGACCGCAAGGCACTATTATCCTGCCTTATCTAAAGGTAAAGGGAATATATCGCTCGGTTCCTGTCACAGAGAGCTGATGTAGAGGGACTGGCCTATGATATGTGGCAGTGGTGGCATAACTGAAACAGTTGGAGTAGATGGAAGCAAGAAAGACTGGAGAAGAGACGTCCTGGGAGGACCAGCAGCTAGAAGGGAAGGATAGCATGAACCAGCACGGTGGATCAAAAGATGTGTTGGGAGCAAGACCAGACTACTGAAAGAGATGAGAGAGGATCTATAGGAGCAGATCAAGCAGACAGTGGAGCCGTGAGGATCTGGAGATGCCCATCCTAACCTTGCTCTGCTAAATGTATGCAAGGCAGAATTAAGACATAGGAAAACTAGAAACATGCCCAGGTTACAGACATTTAGAAGGACTCTATCATATGTGTTAATTCAGCAGTTCCCAAGGCAGATTTTTGCCTTGGTAAATCAGCTGCCAATAGAAAGATAATCAGGGGCAGGCCAAAGCCACTGCTGCCCACAGAAGTCTGTCAATCTTCCCCACCAAATTATACTGCATCCAGTCAGTAGGAGGATCTAGTCAGTCCTATGTGTTGCTAGTTTCTCTCCCAGTTTTCTTCTGTAGTTGGAAGCATGCATGGCCCTGTTGATTGATGAGATCCACTGACAACCCCGCTGCCCCCCCCCCCCCCGTGTGCAGAGGCAGTGGCAGATAAACAGTCTTGTTCACTGACCTGCTGGTTGGAGGGGTGGGATGATGATGAAGGTGATTATCCCAATGGAGGTATTGAAGAGGGTACGATGGGATTATGCCAGGAGATGAAATAAAGGCTAATGCACTGGTGTACACACATTTCTGAGGGTTTCAAATATATTTATATATGGTTGGGGGGGAGGGGGGAGAGCACACTTGTTTGCCTAGGGCCCACCAAAAAGTTAATTTTGCCCTGAGCGTACCTGGGGCCAGGCACATCTAGCAGGGAGTAATGAGGGAATGTGGTGACTCTGATATACAATTTATTTTCTTGGGTAAGAGTACCTGGGGCAGATGAGTGTATTAGTTAATAAGGGAAAAGTGTAGAACCCTGACATGTAGAATATTTTTTAAATAGGTATGGTATCTAGGATGTATCCTAGATACCATACCATACCTATTCAATCAGGGGACAATTTTGAAAGACAGACTGAACTCAGATTTCCCTGTTCCCTCTCTTCCAGGTGTTCATATACAGAAAAAAGAGGCAGTACCACCGACCTGGGAAAAATCCAAGGCACAAGAGGCTAGAAGGCAAACAGGCAGGAAATTGTCTTGGCCTCGATCCATACAGCCAATGCCAGGTGGCACAGCAAAGACTATTTACAGTTCTAAAGAGCACAGACCAAATCAGACATGATTATGTCCCGGGATAAAGGGATCTTGGGTCGGTTTCAGAGAAGAGGGAGGGAAATGGCTGTTGTGCGAGTGAAGCACAGGCAGCAATCGAGAGTCATGGGATGCCCGATGCTCATGTAATGTTTATGAATAATGACCAGGACTAGCTGACAGAACTTTGCTTCACTTGCTGCAAGGGCCTGGCTTTAACTTGTTCCATATTCCATACAAACAATAGGAATAAAGGTATTTCTAAAGTTACCACCTATTAAAGTGGAAAGACTAAACAAGTGGGGAAAGCATGCCGAGCATGTGTGTGTATATGTGTCTTTGACTTGGAGGAGAGAGGGGAGGGACAGCTTGAATAGTATAGTCAAACATTCTGTTGCTTTGGAAAGACTAAAATCATTAAACCAAGTGTGATAATATTCAAAACCATTAAATGTCACTGACCACAGATTTCAAAGAATGAATGTATAGTTTAAATCAGGGTGCCAGTGTCCCCTAGCCACGATTGAATTAACACTATATTAAGCACAAGGCAAACATACATTTGTGGGACCCTGCTATGAATCCCTATTACTTCTTTTGTCAACCCCCCATAGAGTCTAATTTACTATTTCCCCTCGCCGCCTTTGTTCATGGCTTCCCCCTCCCCTTCACACACTTCACCTCTCCATAAGCAGCCTAGGGAAAACTGCAGGACCTAGTTCTGTAGCAGCAGCAGCAGCGTGTGAGTGAATCTGGGGACTGTGCAAGCACATGCTTAGAGTTTAGAGCAGTGGGCTGAGAAACAGGGAAGCTAGGCAAGTCATTTTCATCCTCCACTGCCTTGGTGCCAGCCTGAGATGCCAAGGGTGGCCTGTCCCAAAGAGTGAGATTAAAGACCAAAGAGAAATTTCTAGGCAATGAGTCCAAGGCATAAACCTATAAAGATGTGTTAAATGGAAGAAACAACAGAAAATATTTAGTTTTCTTTTGGTTCCTCTGAAAGTACATGGATTGGAGGCTGTATTAGGACACTTTGCAAAAGGATTTAGCCAAGTGTTTAGTCACTTGAGTAAATTTCCCAAACTGAAAACTTTCTTCTACTTAGCACACTACCAGAGAAAGACAGAGAAACACTACACACCTCTTGCTCTTCTCACACACACACACATTCTAGTGTTGTGCTGCTCATGTGCTCTCACCCCCCCCCATCATCATGTTGCAATTTCTGACAGCCCTTTGCCCAGTGTAGCAGCCCCAATTCCTTCCATCTCTTGCCAGTTCCTACCCTCTCAGCACCCTCCCTGAACACTCACTAGCTCTTTCCAAGGTCAGTCCAATACCTCCAAGTGGTCAGGCCCATATCTCATTCAGAAACTTCACTTGCACGACACAAAGTCTTCCCCAGCTCACCTCCCTTCCTGTGACTAGAACTGCGGTACACTGCTTCCACCCCCACAACCTTCCCATGGGCTGAATCTTACCCACAGTCTTTGCTACTACTGACACTAGAAACAAACAGGCAGGGCAGCCTCAGTCACAAGAGGAGGGGGGGAGGGAAGAGGACTGGAGAACTGCAGATAGAGGTTTTAATCTCTGAAAAATATCCAGCCACATTACCATTCTTCTAGCTATATCCCTCTCCTTTCCCTTTCCTCTCTTCTTTTCTCATGTGCCTTGTGGAACACACACTCTCATCTCAAAGAAATTTACCTTTACCCATGATCTCTTTATCTCTAATGCTCTCCATCTTTTTGCTCTAACTGACACCTGGCTCCTCCCAGAGGACTCGGTGTCAGTCGCTGCTCTTTGTCATGGCGGCTATCAGTTCTCCAATACGTCTCGTCCCACTGGCCGTGATGGTCGTGGTGGTGATGGCCTTCTACTCTCTCCTTCCTGTCAATTTCAACCCCTCCTACTGCCTCAGCCTCACTCCTTTCCCTCCACACCATCTGCCTGTTTACTCCACTTCCTCTCCGGTTAGCTGTTATTTATTGACTTCCTGACAAGTCCACCTCTACCTTTCTTACCGTCTTTGACTTGTGGCTTTCCTTTTCTCTGGATTTATCTCCCCCCTCCCTTATTCTTGGGGATTGTAACATTCATGTTGATAACCCCTCTGACCCTTGTGCTTTAAAGCTCCTTTCCCTTACCTCCACATTCGACCTCCAGCTTTGCTCTACTGCCCCCAACTCACCAGCACGGCCACTGCTTCAACCTTGTATTCTTCTCTAATTGTTTACCCTCAAACTTTTGTACTTCTTCCCTTATCAGACCATCACCTGCTAAGCTACACTCTTCATCACCTGCCACCTCAACTTTCCCGTCTCCTACAACCTCTTTAAAAATCTTCCTGCTATTGACCATTTAACTCTCTCCTCCACTGTCTCATCACCTCTTTCCTCCACTATATCATCTGAGTCTGTTGATGAGGGAGTAGCTTCCTATAATGCTGTACTCTCCTCTACTTTGGATCTCTTGCTCCTCCCATGCCATGTCCTATGAGGCTACTGTACCTCAACCCTGACTGTCTTCCACAACCCGCTATCTATGTTCCTGTGCACGTTCAGCTGAGCACACTTGGCTCAAATCCTGCACCCTTGTGGACTTTCTACACTTCAAATTCATGCTTGTTTCTGTCCAGTCAGTCATAGCACTCATCAAACAAGACTGTTATGTCTGTCTGACTAACTCTCTTGCCTCTGACCCTCGCCGTCTCTTTACAACTCTCAACTCTCTCTTCAAGGTGCCCTCACCTCTGAATCCTCCTTCCCCCTTTCTGCCCAAACCCTGAATAACTATTTCCATGACAAAATCCACAACATCACACTCCAATTCCCCACGAGGTCAGCTACTTCCCCTCCTCCCCCTCTTCACTTCCAACTTTCCCCTACCTCTGTTACCCTTTCTTCCTTTTCTATGATCTCTGAGGAAGAAACCACACACCTTCTTTCCTCTTCCAAACTCACTACTTGCTCCTCTGATCCTATTCACACCCATCTCCTAAGCCCCATCTCCTCCACTGTTGTCCCTTCCATCTCTCATATTCGCAACCTATTGCTCTCCACTGCAACTGTCCTTGCAGCCTTCAAGCATACTGTGGTTATACCTCTTCTCAAGAAACCCTCACTAGACCCTACCAATCCTTGTAACTAGCGACTCATCTCTCTCCTTCCCTTTGTTTCTAAACTATCTGAAAGTGTGGTTCACCACTGTTGCCTCGACTTTCTGTCCTCTCAACCCCTCCTGGATCCTTTACAATCTGGCTTTCATCCTTGCCATTCTACTAAAATGGCTCTTGCCAAAGCCTCCAGTGACTTGTTCCTAACAAAATACAAGGGCCTTTACTTGGTCCTCAACCTTCTTGACCTTTCTACTGCTTTTGACACTGTTGACCACAACCTTCTCCTCGATACCTTGTCCTCGCTCGGTTTCAAGGGCTCTGTACTAACATGGTTCTCTTCTTATCTCTCGCATCGATCCTTTAGTGTTTGTTCTGGTGGATCCTCCTCTACTGCTATCCCATGCTCAGTTGGTGTGCCCCAAGGATCTGTCTTGGGTCCACTCCTTTTCTCTCTCTATACCCAGTCCCTTGGTGCACTCATCTCTTTCCAGGGCTTTCAGTACCTTCTTTACGCTGATGATTCCCAGATCTACCTCTCTACATCTGAAATCTCTCCGGCAATCCAGCCCCAGACCTCTGCCTGGCTTTCTGACATTCCTGCTTGGATGTCTCACTGCCGCTTGAAATTGAAGATGGACAAAATTGAGCTTCTTATTTTTGCCCCTAAACCCTTCCCTCCCCTTCCTCCTTTATCAATCTCTGTGGATAACTCTCTACTCCTCCCTGTTTCCTCAATTCACAACCCTGGGGTCATCTTTGACTCCTCTCTCTTCTTTTCCATACACATCCAACTGATAGCTAAAACCTGCTGTTTCCGTCTCTATAATATCAACAAAATCTACCCATTCCTTTCTGAGCACACTATTAACACACTTATCCACTCTTTAGTCACCTCTCATCTAAACTATTGTAACATACTCCTTGCTGATCTCCCTCTGAATCATCTCTCTCCCCTTCAATCTGTTCAACACTCTGATGCGTGGCTAATCTTCCACCGGCCTCATCATTTATTCGACTGGTTTTTTTTACACCACTTTTCACCGGGGCAAAGCAGTGTATATTACAACAACTTATGTTACATAGAACAGTGGAACTTATTTACATGAATTATTGCTGTGAGCAATAAATGATACATAGAACAAAATTTGGTACCTAGAACAGTGGAACTTATTTACAAGACTTATTACTAAATGCAATGGTTGATACATAGAACAGAATGGATTATATACATGAAGGGTGCATGGAGGGGAAAGGCAGTAGGGACAGTAGGTAAGATTCATACTAGGTTGGATACATAATTGACTGTTATTTCTTTGGTACTGTGTGGGGGGATGGAGGAGGTGGGGTTATGTAATGCAACTGAAATGTTTATTGAATAGGTGAGTTTTGAGGAGTTTCCTGAACATGGACGGTTCACTTGTTGATCAGAAGATTCCGGGTAGAGAGTTCTAGAAGGATGGCGCAAACAGTTCAAATGCTCTGCTGCAGGCATACTGAGAGCTTTTGCCTTTCTTGAGATATGCTTAACAATTTTATTGTGTTTTGTCTTTTTGTCCTTCAGGGGTTGGCAATATTTAGGCGTGATTGGAGGTAATGAGAGGATTGATTGTGGATGATTTTGATAGGAGTAGAATTTTGTAGCGTATGTGGCTAAGTAGTGGCAAACAATGGAGCTATTTGAGTTGTTGTTAAGTGCCGTCGAATTGGTGTCGACTCATGGCGACCCTCTGGATAGTTGTCCTAAATTGTGTTCGGTCTTCAGTCAGGTGGCTCATTGTTGACAGACTGGTACCCGTAGCTGCTGTTATTGTATCGATCCAGGTTATATGTGCATACCTTGACACCCCTTGAATTGTGTGTGCTGCTGTATGCAAGGCAGTGTTTAGTGGCAGTAGAGTGGCTTTCAGTAGCCCATGGTAGATTGAATTATAGTAGTCAAAGTGGGGTGTTATAATTTCTTGGAAAGCAGAGCAGAGGTTGAATGGGTCCAATAGGGGCGGAGAGTTCTGATTTTATGATATATTTGTTTTAAGTTGCTTATGTGTGGTTTAAAGGTGAGATGCTGGTCAAGAGTAATGCCCGGGTACCTGACCTTTGGTTGAACCTTCACGTTTGTGTCATTAAGGATTATAGAGGTCGGCGGTTGAAAGTTGGTGTCTTTTATTATAAATAGTGTTTTGGTCTTCTTGTAGTTTATTGTAGGGAGTTGCTGGTTAACCATAGAGAGATGTCTGTGAAGCAATTTTTCATTCCTTCATATGTTGGATTGTGAGTGTTAAATGGAGCATAGATCATTATATAATCTGCATAAGATATGGAAGTGGATATTGTGTGAGCAGATGATTGAGCATAAAAGTGGAAGGTAGATGTTGAATAGTTGAGCTGATATGGAAAAGCCTTGTAAGACACCTTGGGTTTACGGGTAGGGAGATGAGGAGTTGTCTTCCATTATGACTTGCTGTTGGTGGTCACTGAGATATGAGTGAAACCATCTCAGGACATAGTTTTGGATTCCGAAGGATTGGAGTCTGTGTAGTAGGATGCTGTGGTTGATAATGTCAAAGACAGCTGAGATGTCTAGAAATATTAAGATGAAACCTTAGTTTGACTTCTGGGTTCCTTTTATTAGAGTATTCAGCAGCGAAGTTAATGAGATTTCCACACCATGTTGCTGGGGGTCCAGAGGAGCATAGTTTTCAAGGTGATCCTGGAGTTGCTGAATGATTTTTTCAATTATCTTGGACAAGAGTGGTAGGCTTGTTATGGGTCTATATGCTGCTGGATCATTGGGATTGAGGTTACTATTCTTCAAGGTGGGGCAGATGGAAGAGGATTTAAGCTGTTCAGGCATGTTGCCCTGCAGAATGGAGAGCTGGGTGATCCTCAATAGGGTTGAGCTGAGTTCTTCTTTGGATGCTTTAATCCAGCTCACTGCGCATGGGTCGAGGGGGGATGTGGTTGATGTTAATGAGGTGATGGTGAATTCTATGTTCTCTTTGCTAACAGAGCTAAATGTGGACCAGGAGTTGCAGGTGTTGTCGTTGTTTGGTAGTGGGATCTGTAATGGAGACAGGTTGGGGAAGCTGTTTGTTTTGTAGTGATTTGCTAGTGCTTGGGGGTCAGGGATGGTTTTGGGGCAACTGAGTGGGAGGATATTGTTAAGCTCTTTACTATCTGGAAGAGCTGCTTTGGATAGTTGAGGGATTTGTTTATGATTTTTGTGTAGAAGGATTTCTTGCAGTTGTCAGCTTCCTGGTGGTATTCCAATAGTAGTATCGTGTAAGTGTTTTTATCCTCTGTTGATTTCATCTTTCTCCATTTGCGTTCTGTATTCTGCAGTTGTCTCTTGAGACTTCTGAGCTCTGTGGAGTACCATTGTGTCTTATGTAATCTGTTGAAGGAACGCTGATTTGAAGTTTCGGTGGCTGCTTTTCCAATGATCTGATTCCAGTTCTTTAATAGGGCATCAATATCAGTAGTACTGTTGTCTAGTAGGGGGAGGACTTCTGTGAAGGTTTTTTTATCAAAGAGTTTGAAGTGTCTTTTAGTTTTATCCTGGTAAGTGTGGTTGGTTATGGTGGAGCATGATAGTTGTAAGTCAATAAGCATGTGGTCAGACCATGGGATAAATAGTAGGATTGGGGATGAGAGGGGTAATGTGTGGATTGGTTTTGAGTTGACAAAATTGAGGTCCAGTGTGTTTCCTTTGTCATGCATTGGCTGTTGTACTATCTGGGTAAACTCCATTGAAGACATGGCATCCAGGAACCATGTGGCTTGGTTGGTGGAGGATGAGAGGAGGTTGAAGTCCCCAAGGAGAATAAGGTCCTTGTTTGGGTGCGAGTTTTCAAGTACAATTCCCAGTATTGATGATAGGTCATCGGTTGACATAGAGGGGATCTGTATATGAGGCAGAGAGCTAGATATCTGTTTGATATAGAGATGTAGTCTATTCTATCCTTGCTGTTGGCATGTAGTTGTTTGAAATTGAGGTGGGATTTTGCTGTTACCATTACTCTGCCACCTCTCCAGTGGGTATGTGGACAGTGGAATGTTGAGTAGTTGGGTGGTTTCAGTTGATTTAGAAGCATGGTGTCTGTTTCTGTGAGCCATTTTTCTGTGATGCAAAGGATATCAGGTTTGTTGGATATAATGTAGTCGTAATTATTGATATTTTATTTCGGATTGATCGTACATTGATAAGCATACATTTAAAGGCCTGGGCATTGTAGACTTTATTGCATACAGTCGGGAGAGAGAGCATGTTTATTGGAATATAGATTAGGTTGTTCAGGTTCCTTTGTCTTGTATTGTGACTAGTGTGATGGAAGCCATAAAATATTACTCCTCTTCTCTCACTGGCTCCCTATCCGTTTCCGCATCCAGTTCAAACTTCTCCTGCTGACCTATAAGTGCATTCACTCTGCAGCTCCTCACTACCTTTCCTCTCTTATCTCTCCCTACACACCTCCTCGGGAACTCTGCTTTTCTAGCAAATCGTTTCTATCCATGCTCTTCTCTTTTATTGCCAACTCCAGACTTCACTTGCTGCTCCTTATGCCTGGAACAAACTACCTGAGTCTATACGTCAGACGCCTTCTCTGACCCTTTGCAAATCCAGACTGAAAAATCACCTCTTTGCTGCCGCTTTCAGATCTTGACTCACCTGATCTCCTTTGTGTTTCCTTAACATTCCCCCTAGACATATCCAGTGCCTACAGTTATTGTGTTGTCTGTCTTGACTAGATTGTAAGCTCTGATGAGCAAGAACTGCCTCTTACATGTGTTGTGCAGTGCTGCGTATGTCTTATAGTGCTATACAAATGTTCAATAATAGTAGTAGATACCAAACAAGGCAAAAAATCTGTAGAATTCTTTCTAAAACCAGACAGTTGGCAGTCCTAGCCTCCTGAGTCCTAAGTACATATAACAGGACCCTCCTAAATATGTTGGCCCTAGGCACGTGCCTAATTTGTCTGTACCTTAATCCTGCCCTAAATCCCTAGCACAGGGGAGGGGGGGGGGGGGGTCAATATAGTAGCAAAAATATGCAGCGCATATTCATGGAATAGTTTCCTATCTGACTTTTTTTCACATTGGGTCCGATATTCCAAAACATTTACATGGTTTACAAACTTGTAAATCATGTAAATGCCCTTAAGTGGGACATTCAGCGGCACTAACACGGTTAGTGTCGCTGAATATCCCTGAGTAACACCGCTACATGCACTGATGCTAACTGCTAGGATCGGGGCATTTTGGGGGCATTCTGGGACAGAGTGGAGGTGAAGCTGATTGCAAATCAGTCAAAATGGCATATTGAGCCGTTGCCTGGTTTGCGATCTGCAGTGAAAGCCAGGTGCAGGAAACCCTGCCCTAACTGTCATTGTGTATCGCTAACCAGGCAGCGACTTAATATCACCGCTGCCCGGTTAGTGATCTAGTTCTGCAGCGACCCTGGATATTCAATGCTGGGGCCCGATATGACTCTGGCATTGAGTATCTGGGTTTATTTATTTATTTATTTACATTCTCTTATATACCGCGCTATTCTGCATCAGTGCGGTTTACATTGAACAAACTGAAATTACATTGAACAGGGCATTATAACTTGGAGATAACTATTTTACAGGGAACATGGGCTATGGAGGGTTAAGTGGCTTGTTCAGAGCCGGCAGCTAGCTGCTGTAATTGCTCTAGTCGCCAGCGCTGAATATCAGGCCCATTATTTTTAGTTATGACTACACAACTCACCACAAAAAGCAATAATCAAATACACCTAGGGGAATTCTACACAAAAAATGTAAAATCTGTGCAAAAATTTAGAAAGTTCTGCCCACGGTATCTTAAAATTCTGCATGTTTTATTGGTAAATTTTTGTGCAAAGTTTCCCCATCATAAAGCCTAGTGTAGGAGGAGTAGCCTAGTACCCAAAAGATCAGGGTTCAGTTATACTGCCATTTCTTCTGACCTTGGGCAAGTCACTTTACCCTCCATTGTCTTGGAAGAAAAGGCCTGGCAATCCACTTCCTTTCATATCTTGCCAAGAAAACCTAGGGGCTGCTGAGTTGCAGGAGTCAGCATTGACTTGACAGCACTCAAAAAAAAATCCTAACTTCTCCTCTAGATCAGAAATTCCCATTGCCTTTTCCCTCCTCAGCTCTCTTGCTCTAATCACAGCTCTCTAACCAACACCCAAGACTTCCCTGCCCCCTACTTCTCTCTCCCTCTAATTTCCAGGAAGATCTCTACTGCTGCCTCTCCCTAAGATCTATCCCTCATGTACATACCCACACCTCACCTCCTTTCTCCCCTCCCCGTGAATCTAACCTTATCATTCCCTTACCTCCCCTTCTTTCTTCCCAGGCACATACCTCCACCTTTCTTTCTCCCCACCCCCCCAGGCATACACCCATCTCTATCTCCCAGCCACCCTCCTAGATTCACCATCAGCCCATCTCCAGCTCACTCTAGACTCACCATCATCCCTCTCCAGCCCCCAGTCACCTCCCTGACTCACCATCCATTTCTATCCAGTCCCAGTCATGCTCCGACTCACCATCAGTCCTCTCCAGCCACCAGTCACTCCCCCTGACTCGCCATCAGCCCATCGCCAGCCCCCAGCCCCTCACCTCCTCTGCCTGATCACAGCAGCATCTTAAACACAGCCGCCAGAGCGTTTCTCTTCATTCCCACGGCTGTACTACACTTCTGATGCTGGCATCACCATGTTTTAAGAAGGTAAACAGAAGCACTTCCTGTCCTACAGTTTTCCTTCTTAAAACATGGCGATGCCGGTGTCCAAAATGTAGCACAGCCGGGGGAATAAAGGGAAACGCTCCCACATCTGTGAAGAAGTGAACAGTGAGCCAGCCTCAGGCGCCCCTAAAGTTTAAGCACTCCGAGCTTGCCTTGCTGCTCACTGATGTCAATGCCAGTGCTGGTGCCTGCGCAGAATTCTGCATTTTATTTATTTATTTTATTTAACACTTATTTCTATACCGCACTTTCCCAAGTATCAAGTGCGGTTTACAATGAACAGTGAATTATATGGTATGTGGAAGTACATACCTAGTCGTTTTACATAGAACAGGTAGAACTATTTACAAGTAACAATATAACATTTGAACGGTAAAAAGTTAGAACGTATTTACATTATGGGTACTTAAAATTATATCATCAATATTGTGATGGGTAAATATATTTTGTGTGTTTTGTAGTATTGTGGTATGGTTGCTAACCTGTGTCTCTTTGTGTATTCTGATTAGGTAGTGTATTGTAGTGTAGAGAGAATAAGTGGGTTTTTAGTTTTTTTCTAAATTCTTTTAAGTCTGATAGTTGGCGAATGTTGTCAGGCAGCGTATTCCATAGAAAAGGTGCCGAATGGGAAAAGGCCCTCTTGTTGGTTTGTTTTCTTGCTTTTGTGTAATCTTTTGGAACTGCTATGGTGTTTGTGTTTCTGTTCCTTTGTGATCGTTTATCTGATTCTATGTTAATGAGCGTATTGAGTACAGATGGTGCTAAGTTATTTATTAGTTTAAATGTGGTTAAAATAATTTTATATTTTATTCTGCAGGAAATGGGTAGCCAATGAAGTTCGGCCAGGATCGGTGTGATATGTTCTGTTGATTTTATATTCATTATTATCCTTGCTGCTATGTTCTGGGTTAGTTGTATCTTTTTCATATTTTGCTTTGTGATGCCATTAAGGATTATATTTGCATAATCAAAGTGTGGGGTTATGATGGCTTGAATTATAGTTATGAAGTCTTGTAGGTGTATTAATGGTCTTAATTGTCTCAGTGTCTTGAGTTTGTAATGTATGTTTTTTGTCAGATATTTTATGTGTGAATCCATGTTAAGTTTATTGTCGAGTATCACACCTAGGTATTTTATTTCTTTTTTTATGTTGATCTCATGGTTGTCTAGTGTAATGGTGTTAGGAGGTGTATATGTTTGATTTTTAGTGATATATAGTACATCAGTTTTTGAGAAATTGATGTGTAGGTTCTGATCATTGAGCCATATTGTTAGTTCTTTAAAACATTCTGTTATTTGTTGTAGTGGAGGGTGCGGGATTTTAAATGGGAGGTAGAACATTATATCATAGGCGTAAATATGATAATATATGCCATGACGTTTAAAGATGCTACAGACTGGTTGTATGTAAATATTAAATAGTAGTGCTGATAGCGCGGATCCCTGTGGAAGGCCTTGTGTTTGATTGAAAGTGGTAGATGTTTGGTTGAGGATTCTTACTGTTTGTGTTCTGTTTGATAGGTAGGATTTGAACCAGTTATAAACAGTAGATGTTATTCCAATTTGTTGAAGTCTGTTTAGCATTGTTAAGTGACTGACACTGTCAAATGCTGCGGAGATGTCGAGGAATACTAGGATAAATGCTTGTTTAGTGTCATCAATTCCCCTTAGTAGAGTGTCATAAAGTACTGTTAGTAGTGTTTCTACCCCATGGGATGGTCGGAAGCCATATTGGTGTTCGTCAAGGAGGTTCAATGTATCAATGAATTCCTGTTGTTCGTCAAGGAGGTTCAATGTATCAATGAATTCCTGCATAGCGAGTGCAGGGTTCTGCGCAAATACTGCGCTGTGCAGTTGAGCAGAATTCCCCCAAGAGCAATCAAAGCAAGCTTACACAGCTACTGACTAGATATTGTCATCCCACTTCCTTTCCCATAATGGTTCCCCCTAAATTTCCTACACCCTCCCCTTCCCCAGTGACCATCCTGACCCCACTGAGGCCTAATATAGCAACAACATATCAACATGACAAACACTGACTGAAAAGCAAGTGAAAGAAACCCTTCCATGTCCAAGCATCATCCTTTGTCTCACCTTATAGGGGTCACTAGAGTTGCTTCAAGGAGCAGCCCTGCCTTAGCACCCACCTTCTCTGAAACAGATTTCTCTTATTTTTCAGTGAATAAGTAATCTGCTCATACATCACCATCTCCCAGACTTTGCAAATTATCTGTGAGGTGCCCAAGTGGTTTCCAGTTTTTAGCAGTTGTAAACTCAACTGCCAGTAGCGGCTTAAGGATCAACTCCTTCAACTCTCTCACCTCTATATTCCCTCTACCCACCTCAATAAAAAGGTTTTCAAACACCTGTCAATAACCATGCCACAGACTTTCTCAATACCATTGAGCAAATCCTTCCAGAAGGCTTCACCATCCCTCACTCATACCATAAATTAACAAAGGTACCTTCAACCCATACTCCACTGGGTCAGACCAAAGGCCCATCGAGCCCAGTATCCTTTTTCTAATAGTGGCCAATCTAGATTACAAGTACCTGTCAGGTTCTTAAAAGATAGATTCCATCCCAGGATTCAGCAGTGCATTTCCCCAGTCCACTTTAATAATGGTTTATTGATTTTTCCTCCAGTAACTTGTCCAGACCTCTTTTAAACCTAGCTACACTAACAGCTTTAACTACATCCTCTGGCAACAAATTCCAGAGTTTGATTACACTTTAAGTGAAAAAATATTTCTCTGATTAGCCTTAAATGTGCTACATTGTAGCGTCATAGAGTGTCCCCTAGTCTTTCTAATTATTGAAGGAGCAAACAACTGATCTATGTTTACCAGTTTCACTTCACTTATTATTTTATAGACCTCTATCATATCTCCTCTCAGCTGTTTCTTTTCCAAGCTGAAGAGCCATCACCTTTTAAGTCTTTCCTCACAGAAAGAATCCTTCCATCCCCTTTACCATTTTGGTCGCTCTTCTCTGTACCTTTTCTAATTGTGCTATATCTTTTTTAAGATATGACAACCAGAATTGCACACAATATTCGAGGTGTAGTTGCATCATGAAGTGATACAGAGGCATTATAATATCCTTTGTTTTATTTTCCATTCCTTTCCGTATGATCCCTAGCATTCTATTTGCTGTCTTGGCCACCACTGCATACTGAGCAAGGGTTTCAATGTACAGTCAAACCTCGGTTTTCGTATGCCCTGGTTTTCGTACGATTCGGTTTTCGTTGATTTTTTTCATCAAGATTGTGTTTCGGTTTTCGTACGTTGTCTCGGTTTTCGTACAGCATTTTACCCCCCCCCCCCGTACCTGCCATGGATTAGCGTGAGCCAGCGATCTCCCACGGAGCTTGAGCCAGCGATTCTGCGGGACCTCTGGGGAGCCGAGGAGTTCAACGCTCCAGCGTGGCCTGCCCGAAACTGCTTCCTGCCCCGGACTCTCCCCCGATTGACGTCTGCCTGCTGCCTCTTCCCCTGCACATCCCTTGAACCGGGACAGGAGCTGGTGACCGAATCTGCTTCTCCTTGGCGGCCCAGTCTCCCGCCGGGGCCCCTGCCCTCCCGATTGGATTCTGGGTGTCCTGCAGGCCTGCACACGCGGCCTCTCCTTGAAACCTTGCAGTCTGCAGCTGCAGGCTCCTGCTGGCACAGCCCCACGCTGTTCTCTGACTCTCACCTGTGTCAGGCTGCTACCTTAAGGGGGCCGGAGGCAGCCTAAGACTCTCTGTCCCACTGTTTCTCAACTGCCTGCTGCTTGGCTGACACTGCCTCTCCACCTCTCCCGACACTGTGTAGGAGTGGCTGCCCTACAGGCTGGTGTGACTTCGGGCACTGTCCTCTTTCTGGTGCCCTTACTTTTGCTGACATTGGCACTACCTCTCCTGACACTGTGAGCTTGGTAACTGGGTGTGATGGCTGCTAAGTTAAAAGGCAGGCTGGAGCCCCGATTGTGCAGACGGCCAAGATGGCTGTTCCCACCTCCGCTGCTGGTGGTGATTGCTCGATCCCCAGAGGGGAGAGCAGCTGGAGCTGGCTGGAGTGCGTCCCATATGCCAACAAAAGTCTTCAATAAAGGTAAAAGTGATGTTACATGCTCATTTATCCATTTCATTAGTCATTTATATGTATTTCTCATTGTTTTCTGTATGTAAAAAGATAGTTATTCTCTATAAAATGTATTTTTTGTCAATATTTTTGGGTGTCTGGAACGGATTAATTGAATTTACATTATTTCTTATGGGAAATCTTGCTTCGGTTTTAGTCCGTTTCGGTTATAGTCAGACTTTTTTGAACGGATTAATCATGAAAACCGAGGTTTGACTGTATTATCCATGATGATGCCAAAAGCTCTTTCTCTTTCCTGGGTGGTGGTTCCTAATGTGGAGTTCAAAAACCAGGCAGAGAAGAAGGACCGGGCCACACTGAGAGGAACCTTAAAAAACCTTTATTGAGGACCCGACTTTAAAAAGTTTGGGCACTAGGCCTTCCTCAGGGGTCTAAAAACATAGATAAAACAGTACATAAATATAAACCTGGAAGAGTATCAGTTAATAACACATCGGGTAAAAAATAAAAATACAGGTACAATACCAACAACTGGTAGGAGGCCTTCTTGAGGAGAACGGCAGGAGTGCTACTAAAGCTCTTTCCCGTTCTATAACATAAAACATTCACATATGTTTAAAAGATAAAATAAAAAAACAATACAACTAGTACAAGAAAATGAAAATGATTTAGCTATTATTTTTTACCAGATGTGTTATTATTTGATACTCTTCCTTTGGTTTTATCTATGTTTTTAGACCCCTGAGGAAGGCCTAGTGCCGAAACTTTTTAAAGTTGGGTCTTCAGTAAAGGCTTTTTAAGGTTCCTCCCAGTGTGGCCTGGTCCTTCTTCTCCACCTGGTTCTTGGACCGTACCCATCTGCAGAGAACGCACTCTTTCTTTCCGGTTCCTAATGTGGAACCTTGCATCATGCAACTGTAGTTTGGGTTGTTCTTCCCTAAGTGCATAACTATGCACTTGTCCACATTAAATTTCATCTGCCATTTGCACGCCAAGTGGCCCAATTTCTCAAAGTCTTCTTGCAATTTTTCATAATTCTCTTGTGTTTTAACCACTTTGAATAATTTTGTGTCATCTGCAAATTTGATCTCCTTACTCGTTTCCATTTTCAAGTAATTTATGAATATGTTAAAAAGCAGCGGGCTGAACACAGATCTCTGGGGTATCCTACTAGTCATCTTTCTCCATTGAGATCAAAGAGAGGCCAGTTTAACACCAATGTTTAAAAATGGATCCAGGAGTGATTTGGGAAACTACAGACTGGCAAGTCTGAGGTCATAACTGGGCAAAATGGTAGAAAATCTTATAAAGAACAAAATTACTGAACATGTAGATGGTCATGGTTTAATGGCAGAAAGCCAACATGGATTTAGCCAAGGAAAGTCTTGTCTCAGTAATCTCTTATATTTTTTGAAGGTGTGAATAAACAGGTAGATAAAGGTGAGACGGCTTATACAGTGAATCTGGATTTTCAGAAAGACTGACAAGATTCCTCATGAGAGACTCTTGGGGAAATTGAGGCAGTATACCATTGTGGCTTGAGAACTGGTTAAAAGATAGAAAACAGAGAATATGGCTAAATGGCCAATATTCTCAATGGAGAAAGGTGAATAGTGAAGTACCCCAGGGATCATGTGCTCACAATTATAAATGACCTGGAAATAGGAATAATGAGCGAGGCAATCAGATTTGCAGATAAGACAAAATTATTTAAAGTTGTTAAATCCCAAAAGGATTTTGAAAAATGGCAAGTGGATTTTGAGAAATTGGGAGACTATGCATGCAAAAGGTAGATGAAATTTAATGTGGACAACTGCAAAGTTATGCACTTAGGCAGTGACGGACCTACATTTTTGGGGCCCTAAAGCTTCAACTGTTATGGGGGCTCCTTCTCAACCAGCAACGAGGTCTGTGTGACCACTGTTATCTTCTTCAATGGGATTGTTCCAGGACAGATCACCACAATTTTTTTTTTAAATTTAACCACTACATCTCAGAACATTTTTTCATTTATGGCTAGCCTACATGATACAATAAAAATTAAAAGGTTATTAAAGTAACTATTATTTTGTATTGAATTACACTATATTATTAATATTATTTTTTAAAAACTCCTTTTCATACAGTAGACCCAAAATTTTTAAGTAATGTGGACTAAAGTCACTTCTGGGGCCCCCCTCTGGGATTAGGTGCCCTAAAGCTTAAACTTTATTAGTTTCACAGTAGATCCGCCTCTGCACTTAGGGAACAACCCAAACTACGGTTAAACGATACAAGGTTACAAATTAGGAATCACCACCCAGGATAAGGATCTGGGCATCATCGTGGATAATACATTGCAGTGGTGCAGCCTGCTCTGGGTGCTGGCCAAGAGAGGGTGCACCCCCACCGGACCTAGGGAAGCAGTGTGACAAACTTATGAAAAAGCTTAAAAAAAGCTTATTTGCTGTAGCACCTAACACTCCGTGGCCCGGCTGCTCGTCTCCCCTTTGAAGTCTATGAATCTCGAGACTTTGGCCGGAGTGTGAGGCACTGTGGAAAGCAAGCTTTTTGGTAAGTTTGCCGCACTGTCTCTGTGGGTCTTAAAACTCCTTTCCCTTACCATCTCATTCATTTTCCAGTTATGTTCTACCGCCCCTACTCACCAGCTAGACCACTGCCTTGACCTTTCACTCTTTATCACCCCCTACCTAATTCTTGCCCAATCTCTTCCAACATCTATGAATCTTCATGCTATCGACCCATTGGCTCTCTCCACTGCTGTCTCACCATCTCTTTCCTCCACTATGTCATCTAAGTCTGTTGATGAGGCAGTGGCTTCCTATAACACTGTACTCTCCTCTGCTCTGGATGCTCTTGCTCCTCCACATTCAGTGAGGCATGCTGTACCTGAGCCCTAGCTGTCCTCTAAAACCTGCTACCTACATTCCTGTGTCTGCTTAGCTGAGTGCCTTTGGCTCAAATCTCACATCCTTGCAGACTTCCTATATTTCATATTCATACTTACTTCCAGTCTGCCATAGCACCCACCAAATAATCGAACTCTTGCCTCTGACCCTCGCTGTCTCTTTACAACTCTCAACTCTCTCCTCAAAGCACCTCTGCTTCCAACCTCCCCTTCCCTTTCTGCCCTAATTCTGGCTAACTACTTCCATGACACAGTCCACAAGATTACTCTTGAGTTTGCTGCATTTGACGCTATCGATAACGACCTTCTCTATATCCTGTCCTCGCTTGGATTTAGGGGTTCTGTCCTGTCATGGTTTTCTTCCTATCTTTCCCACCGCACTTTTAGTGTATGTTCTGGTGGGTCCTCCTCTACTGCTATCCCGCTTTCAGTCAATGTACTCTAGGGCTCTGTCTTGGGACATCTCCTTTTCTCTTTCTACACTCAATCCCTTGGTGCACTTATTTCCTCCCATGGTTTTCAGTACCACCTCTATGCTAATGACTTCCAGATCTACCTCGCTGCACCTGAAATCTCTCCGAGCATCCAGGACCAGATCTCTGCCTGCTTATTTGACATTAGTGCCTGGATGTTTCACTGCCATCTGAAACTGAAGATGGCCAAAAAATAAGCTCCTTTAGTCTGACCCAGTATGGCATATCTTATGTTCTTATGAGAAACTGGCCATTTAGCCCTACTCTCTGTTTTCTATTAACCAGATCCCAATCCACCATAGTATTTTTCCTCCTATCCTATGGCTTTTTAGTTTCCTTAAGAGTCTCTCATGAGGGACATTGGCAACCATATCATCCAGCTCAGCTATGTACTTGTTTATTCACACATTCAAGTAAATATAGTAGATCAGTGAGACAAGACTTTCCTTGGCTAAATCATGTTGGTTTTGTCACATTAAACCATCACTATCTAAATGTTCAGTAATTTAGTTTTTTATAATGGTTTCTACCATTTTGTCCTGCACTGACAGCAGGTTCACTGGGCTGTAGTTTCCCAATCACCTCTGGAATCCTTTTTAAAAAAGTGGCACTATGTTGGCTACTCTCCATCTTCAGGCACTACAGATGATTTAATGATAGTTTACAGATTACTAATAGTAGTCTGCAATCTCATTTTTAAGTTATTTCAGCATCCTGGGATGTATACTATCTGGTCCAGGTGATTTGCTACTCTTTAGTTTATCATATTGCTGTATTACATCTTCCAGGTTTATTTATTTATTTATTTAGATGGATTTATATACCGCTTTATCCCGAAATCAAAGCGGGTTACACAGCAAACAAATCAAGTGGCAGGGTGCTTGGGTGTGGGCATGCAGTGATAAATCGAGGCGTGTGTACATGAGTGGTGTGAGGTTGATTGCATGGTGAGCTATATATAGCATGAGCTATGTACAGGAATTATTTACATTTTTACATTTTGGTGGCAGAAAGGGAGTTCGTTTGGACAGTACATATCAAAATTTGTTTCAATTCCTCTGATACATCACTTTTAAATATCATTTCTGATACAGGTAACTTCTCCCTATCTATCTTTGCTAACTATGATGGTGTCATATACAACTGAAGAAAGAATCTATATTGCAACTGTTTGCAATTAGCTGCTAACAAGCATCTATATATTTATCCACACTCTCTCTA
Source organism: Ichthyophis bannanicus (assembly GCA_033557465.1). NCBI lineage: Eukaryota > Metazoa > Chordata > Amphibia > Gymnophiona > Ichthyophiidae > Ichthyophis > Ichthyophis bannanicus. The sequence goes on along the minus strand of CM066032.1, from coordinate 1,087,523,156 downwards.
CTCCAACCCCTTCCCCAATACCTTTTTTTCATGCATCTAGGTGAGGGTATTCCTTGCTACCATATATATCAACCAATACCTGGTGGATTTTTGCCACAAATTTATTTTTGTGGAAAGCACTGACAATTTTATTTTAATTTATTTATTTATCAATCATTTCTTATATACCGCCTTTCATCTGGTCAAGGCGGTTTACATTGAACAAACTGAAATTACATTGAACAGGGCATTATAACTTGGAGATAACTATTTTACAGGGAACATGGGCGATGGAGGGTTAAGTGGCTTGCCCAAGACCACAAGGAGCACCTATGGGACTAGAAACCCCAGTCCTTCCGGCCCAAGGTTGCTGTCCTCTAGTGGGATTTGAATATATTCAAATCCTCTATACTACTGAGCTCCCTATGTATGTTTCCAGAATTCTCCAGTTGCAAGGTAAGATGTTGCAACTGAAAATAATGAAAATATTACAACCTTATTGTGGTTTGCTGGAAGAGAATTACCGCACCCTCAAAAATTCTGTCAACTTACACATGCTGCCCTCCACCGTCTTTATTCCATCCTTCAAATTGTGGCCCAGAAAAGGGAGTACAATACATCATTTTCCCAAATGGGGGCAGTCACCTCTTTAACCTCTACTTTTTCTGCACTGCTTTCCACTGTAGAGTCGTATTAGGAAGGAGCATATTCTGCCCCATCTCCCCTAGCTTATCTAAAGTACAATGCAGTCCAGTGTAGGATTACTCAAGATTCATCCATAACCAAATCCTCAAATCTGATAATGATATTTTAATGCCTTAAATACCATCGCCTTATAATATAGTTAAAAATTCAGACATGCCAGACCCCATCTCTATGTGAAGAATCAATTTCTCCCACTTCACCCTTGCTCTCTTACCTCCTTAAAGAAATGTGACCATACCATTCAACTTTTTAGAGAATACTTGGGGCATCTTGATAGGTAGGTCAAAGAACAGATACACCAGCCTGAGCAAATTACCATTTTGATTACAACTGTTATTTCCATTCAGCTGATATTTAAGGAACGTCAACTATTTAGCGCTTCTCTCATCCTCTGTAACCCTATTTATAATCAACTCATAGAGGTCCTGCACTTTGTCCGATAACCACACTCCCTGATATCTTATCTGACTGAACATCCAGTAGAGGCAGTCCTCACAACTCAACTCATCCCCACAGCTGAAGACTTTTCTATATTAACCTTAAAAATGGAATGCCCAGGGGAACTTCCTGTAAATGTTTGCTCGTTTACTTTGGTGGTTGAGGGGCCAAGTGTGAGGAAGTCATGTTGGCGGTGAGTGAAGGGGGACTAAAGGGCCCTTTTACTAAAGTCTGCTAAGGATTCGCAAATAACACATTGAGCACATGTGTTAGCTGTTGGAGGCATGACCAGCATGTTTCTGGCAGCTAATGTGTGATGGGGTCACCTACTGTATGCTCCACCAAGGCAGGTTCACTTAACAACTCCTATATTTATTTATTTATTTAACAATTCTTCTATACCGCGCTATTAAAATCAGCGCGGTGTACATCGAACAGAGATACTACAATGTATACAAACAACATCGAGTTTTACAGAGAACAGGGAATTGAACATGGAAGAAAAACCGGGGAAACTATATACATATTATACTCAAACTAAGTACAGTACTCTAATATAAAATGGTAGTGGGGGCTACCTATTATCTGAGGTCTTGACGTGCAGGGGCAACTGGTGTCTGGCGGAGTTTTGCTGGTTGGTGGTTGTGCTATTATCACTTGAAGTTCCTGGGTAACATTTTGTGAACAGGTGGAATTTTAAGGCTTTTCTGAATATGATGAGGCTTTTTATTCCACGGATGTCATGGGGGAGTGCATTCCAGTTTAAAGGGGCGAATAAGGAGAAGGCTCTGTTGGAGGTAGCCTTTGTGCATGTTGTCATTAGCTTGGGCACTGCTAATGTGTTCAGTGCAGTGGACCTTCTGCTTCTATTTTCCAGGGTGCCATGGACTAGTTTGCTGATTGGCGTTGGGGGGCAGTTATTTAGGGCTTTGAAGGTGAGGACCAATGATTTGTATTGGAGTCTGGCATGTAGAGGTAGCCAGTGCAGATCCTTCATGATGGGTGTTATGTGATCGGATCTTGACGATCTGGAGAGAACTCTTGCGGCTGTATTCAAGGCTAAGCGGAGTGGGTTTAAGGTTGATTGTGGGAGGCCATGGAGGATGATGTTCGCGAAATCGACATGTGGAAGGACTAGTGCCTGGAAGGTTGTTCGGTAGTCTATGAAGTCCAGCAGATGTCGGAGGTGGCGTAGCGTTCTGATCTTATGGTATATTGCCTTTGTAGTGTTTTTTATATGCGCTGTCATGTTCAAGTGCTGGTCCAGGGTGATACCGAGGTAGCGGATTGTGGATTTAGACTTCAGCTCTACGTCGTTGACACGTAGTGATGAGGGAGGTGTGAATTTGTGGTTCCTTGTGACAAATAGGACATCTGTCTTGCCGTGATTGATGCGTAAGTTTTGTGATAGTAGCCAATGGGTTACTGCTTCGAAGCAGTTAATTATTGGGGAGAGCACTGGTTGGTCTATCAAAAACGGCATGTAGAGGAGGATGTCATCAGCGTAGGCAAGGCATTTTACATTGAAGGATCGGATTAAGTCACATATCGGCTGCATATAGATGTTGAACATCAGTGATGATAAGGATGATCCTTGGGGAACTCCTTGTGTTTGCAGAAATGGTTTGGAGGATGAGTGGCCAGTCCTGACTTGTTGCCACCTATTGGATAGGTAGGATTCGCACCATTTTAGAGCTGTATTTTGGATCCCCTTTTCCTTCAAGCGTTGTAGAAGTATGTCATGACTTACCGAGTCAAAGGCAGCAGAGATATCTAGGAAAATAAGGACAAAGCCTTGTTGGATGCTGTTGGTTCCTGTGATCAGATCGTTGAGCAGGGTTGTGAGGACTGTGTCTACCCCATGTGCTTCTCTGAATCCGTGTTGGGCTGGATCTAATGGTGCTTCGGTGTCGATATGTTGCTGGATTTGTTGTTGAGCGGCTTTTTCGATGATCTTGGCTAGCTGGGGGATGCTCGATATTGGCCTGAAGGATTCTACTTTAGATGGGTCTAGTTTGCTGTTTTTTAGTAAGGGCTTGATGGAGGTGTTTTTTAGGCTCTGCGGGAATGATCCTGTGGTAAAGGATTGGTTCAGTATTTTGGCCAAGATGTTGCTTATGTCATGGCGGAGCTCTTTGAACCAGTTGGCTGGGCAGGGGTCATTGGGTGCTGTGCTGGGGTTAACAGAGGCAATGATGTCAACAACCTCTTTATTGGATACTGTGGTGAAGTTGCATAGTGGGGTTGCTTGAAATGTTTTGTATGGTGTGGAGGGATTGTTAGTGTCTATGTTTCTATTGGTCTTGACCATCTTTGATTGTAAATAGTCTGCATAGTCCTGTGGTTGAGGCATTGGGAGGTGGGCTGAGACCGGCTCTCCTGTTATGGACTTTACTATATTGAATAAGGTATGTGGTTTGTTGATGGAGCGTTTTAATATCAGTGTGATAGAGTTTCCTTTTCTGCATTATCTTCGCACGGTGGATCAGCAGGTATGAGTTGTATGCAGTGTGTGCTTCAGTGGAATGGGTTCGGCGCCACTGTCTCTCGAGTTTGCGTAGATGGTGTAGAGATGTTCGTAGGTCCATGGAGAACCAGGGTGCATGTTCTCGTCGTTTTGTGGTCTTTTCGGCGTAAGATGGACAAGACGCAGCTCTAAGGTTTTCGTCCCATTTAGATATGAGGTCATCCAAGCTGAGGGAAGTGTTGGTCATGAGAGGTTGGAGGTTCTCTAGGACTTCGCTCTTGTTGAGTGGGCGGAAGTGGACTGCTGGCGTTATATAGAAGAGTTGATAGGCAAACTCTCGTTAAAAAGTGTGTTGGCCAGGGCCGGCACAACTATTAGGAAAACTAGGTGGTTGTCTAGGGAAGTAACTTCTGTGGGATAGGGTGGCAAAGAGCAGGGCACTGAAAACTAAACCATAGATTTTGACAGCCGGGGGGGGGGGGGAGAAAGGGTGTAAAGCTGATGGTTTGTCTAGGGCACCAATTTTGGGGCCAGCCCTGGTTGTCACTCAGCATGCAGCAATTGCCTGGACTTCAGCGGTAATGGGCTTTTGATCCCCAGACTTTACTCATTCCTCACCCCATCCCGCGATTGCTGTTTAATGAGTATTTTAGCGTGCAGCTGCGGACCCCTTCGTAAATTAGTGTTCCCAGTGCCCTGTTGCAATGCGTTAAAATGCCATTAAGAAGGTAACAGGCTATAGTAGAAGGCATCCTAAGTCAGCATTAAAACTGGCAGCAGTTGGAGAGGGCATAGCCCCCCATGCCCTCCACAGTCTATGCTTATGACACGTCCCTATTTCACTGAATATTCCCTCGGACGCCTTAGCACCATCTGGATAGTGCCGGGACACTCTGGAGGTGGAGCTGGTGATTTTCAGTGCCACTATCCAGGTAACTATCTGCATAACAGAGGACAGCAAAGAAACTGTCCTCTTTCATAACCTTATACACTTTCAATCCTGTAAAAATGTAAATTTGGGCATCATTGGAGGCGGAGGGTATATTCAGCAGTGGCTAGTCATTGCTGCTGAACTTTAGATCTGGATGTGCAATGTCGGGGTCATATCTGGCCACTAACACTCAATATCAACGGATAGCGCAGCAGCTATTTAGCCGCTGCCTGGTTAGCTACAGCGGTGAAAGTTAGGCCAGCCTTTAAATTGCCTAACTTTCACCACCATGCAATAACCAGCTAGTGACGCAATCAAACTTTGTAATTTGTTACTGGAGGATGTAGTAAAGCTATTAGTGTTGCTGGGTTTAAAAAAGGTTTGGACAAGTGCCTGGAGGAAAGCTCCATAAACCATTATTAAAGGGGATGCAGGAAATCCACTGCTTGCCCCAATACAAGCATTGTGGAACCTGTGTCTTTTGGGGAAACTGCTAGATACTTGTGATCTACATTGGCCACTGCTGGAAACAGGATACTGGGCTTGATGGACCTTGGTCTTATCCAGTATGGCACTTCTTATGTTCTTATGGCTATTGCCACTAGCCGGTTATCCCTGGGGGCCGCCTCCGACCCACCCCCAGAAAGCCCCAATGCTAGCTGGCACCAAGGGATATTCAGTAGCACTATCTGCGTTAGTGCCACTGAGTATCCCAGTTGCTGCGATTAACATAGTTCGCACATCTGCTAATTGCGTCAATTGCTTTGAATATCGTCCCCCCCCCCCTACTTTTAAGTAAGTGTGTCTGTTCTCCCTGCAAGTAAAAGAATGTGCCAGGCTGTGAGTTTGTTGGCATTAGGACCTATTGTTCTGCTTTGACTGCTACTGTTCTTTGTTCATTCATAGGCAAACTCCTAGTCTTGCCTAGTGGCTGTCCTAGCCCTAACTGCCTCAGGGCCAGTGTTAGACCTTCAGAGGCCCAGGACAGAACTGGTGAAGGGTCCCGAAAGCCCACCTGCAGCAGCCTATGCCTCCTTCAGCATGGGGCAGACTTGGGCCCCCTATGGCCCCGTTTGCCATCCAGTAACGTCAACCCTGGCCTGCCCCATCACTCCCCCTACCTTTTTCCTTCGAGACTATCACCGAAATGCTTTTGTAGTTTGCTTGTCTATTATGGTAGTTTGCCATCTTTCGCTCGTGCCGTCCTGACCCGAGGAAGAGGGTTTTAACCCTTCCATGCTAGTCCCGAAGTGTATTTAGTCCAATCTAAAGGTTTCCGTTTCTAATCTTTCTTGTTGGTTGGTTTGCTCTCAGCCCCTAAAGTTCGCGTCTGCTTGCCCTGGTGGGTTTCTGAGGAGAAACTCCAGTAGCTCGGCCCCTGGAGCGAGGCTGGGGAGGGCCTCGGCGCGCGCGGGAGGGGATCAGGTTGCTCTCGCTCTCCCGCTGCCCACGTGACTCCGCAGGCTGTGCCTCAGCTGCTCCCCGGGTCCATTTCCACCCAGGGAAAGAGAGAGAGGCGGGCTCCCTTCGTCCTCTCCCCCCACATGTACCAAACAGCCCCGCCACTGACACTGGGCAATTAGGCTCCCACCTGGTGCCTTTCCGTGCATCTCCTCGGCTTCTTGTTTCGGATCCCTGTCCCACGCCGATTGCGAGCTTCCCTTTAGCACACTTGCCTTTTGGGAACGGCTCCTGGACCCTCCTCCCCTCATCGGCAGGACTGAAGGGCGAAAAACAGGGCTTCGGGTGATTTCTTGCACCGATAAAGGCGCCGGCGCAAACTGAAGCTCAAGTTTTCTCTCCCTCCACCGCTGGATCGGAGTTTTATTTGGAGGAGAGTCAGCGCTGGAGCGCAGCCAAAGCCCCTGCAGCAGCCGGTAAAGTTAGCTCTGCAGCAGAGGGAAGCTGCAAGCTTGTTCTGGGCAGTAAGTAAGGCGCTTCGGCTTTACCTTACTGAGCTTGATCTGCATGTAGCCGTTTTGCTACCGTTTTTGATCTCCCGCACATGACCCCGCAGTTACCTGACAAGTGAACTTCGGAGATTCCCCGAGGAGGATCCGAAGCTGCAAACTCGTGGCCCCAGAACCAAGGAGGGTCAACTGGATGGAGACCCGGCAACCTGCTGCCACTCGATCAGTACATGTTTTTGAATGAGTGTGGGTTTTTTTTTCTTTCACGAATACAAAGGGGCTCTGTATTCATTCACTTAGTGGAATACTTTGCTGCGGAAGTTTTGTGAATTCGCATCCGATTGTCCGCTTACTGTATGAATGATAAGTGAACGACCTTAGAATACGCCTAGCCTCAGTTACTTCTGGAGCGGACATGAATTTGACTGCATTTTTCCAGGACTTTGGTTATTCAAACAGTAAGAATTGAAGATTAGTATGCTTTTTGTAGGGATCGGTGTTTTCTGATACCCCTGGAAAGAATCCTTCTTGTTACCGTTGCAGGTGTTAACAAGATTTTATTTTTTTTCACCTTCCCCACCACTATGGATTGTCCAAAACTGGCGCTTAGTGTGGCTGTCATGTGTGCGGGATTTGCAGCCTTGCTTCAGCAGTCAGAAGGTTAGTAAATGATCGTTATTTTATTGATGCCCTTGTAAAAATAAAAAAAAAAGTTCGCATTTTTAACCTAAAAAGTATGTTTTCCCCTTACGGGTATCTCTCCACGTTCGCAGCTTTCTCTCTCTGATTAAGACAATTTGCATCTCAACATCTGCAGATTTAACCGCGCCAGTCTTCTGATCGTTTTCAGAACTGTGCCCTGCTAAATCAATATATTTAGCACTGGTGAGCGGAGCCAGTGCAGTTATTAGACGCCCCTAGGCAACCTGCAGCCTTGGCTCTCTCAATTAGCTTTTAGATCTCCTAGCACGCGCCCCCCCCCCCAAAGGTTTTGATAATTAAACTCTATCATAATCATCGCAACACCATCCCTCTCAAAAAAAATCTTATAAAAATGCATATTTGGACATCATACTTTTAAATATTGAACTTTGTTTTGTAAACATGAGGGGAATTTCCAAAAGCATTTTCCAGGAATAAATGGACTATTCGCAAATTGCCTATTCTTCCTGCAAGTAAGCACTCTGGAGTCTGAGTTTGTGTGGCTATTAAAACCCATTTGTTTCGCTTTGATGATAGTTATTTGCTGTCCCTCAACCCCCCCCCCCCTTCACAAACTGCTGCACCAGCCCTGACGATGAATCAGTACAAAAAATGCAGCTTTTTTTTCCCTGGAGTAGACCTAATTGTCTAACTCTCTCTTTGAAATCTGATGAATGTCTTTATTTGCACCCATTTCTTCCTGTAGTCCTTTAAATGCGGGGTCAGCTAGGGCAGACCTTGGCAGAGAGCAGAGTTGGCAGAGAGCAGAGTTGCCAAGTATCCAGTTCCAGGAGTGAGATTTTAAGCCATTCCTGGATTTCTGACAATCACATCATGATGTACTATGGGACCTGCAGCAATGATTTGAACGGGTAAAATCAAGGACTACTAATACCAATAACTGCGTTGCAGTGCAAATTTAAAACCAGAACTGGCAAAATCTCTCATGCCTGGAATTAGGGAACATGGCAATTTTAAAGAGAAGGTAATGGATACTGTGTCTGATGGTCATTTCTGGAGGATCATTTGTGCAGCAATTACCAGTAACTGGACCTAATCCACCTTTAAGTACTGTTAAAAACATTCTGGTGATGGTACTGTTGATTAATTCTCAGTTGCCTTCCCTGGTCTTAGATTTTTATTTTTTTTAACATTTTGCACAGTTACTCATAGAGGAAAGTTCATTTGTTGTAAGTGTGAGATCTTCCCTTGTCATTGATCCACTGTAAGATTTTAGGAAGCTCTTTTGTGCACATACACTCCTATCTATCCTCCCCCATTCCTGATTTCATTCGCAGACACTGAGCTGCAGCAAAGTTCACCTTATTGCAGAAGCCACTAGTAACAGCTGCCTGGGGTGGTTGTGTCAGTCTGCAACTGCAGGAGCTGAGCTGCATCAGTGTCTGCCCTGGGGGCAGGGATGCAAAGAGGGGCTATTTCAGTTTCGCCACCTGTTGCACCCTGCTGATCGCAGTCAGTCAGAACGCCCCCCCCCCCACCAGTACTCGTTTTTAGAGACCACAAGATTTCGCCAATTTGATTCAGCAGGGCGGCCTCGTAGAGTTAGAGAACGGTAATGTTTGTGATCGCTTTAGTCCCATTTTGAATGTTTTTTTCTTTAAAAAAAAGTTTATGTATTTACTTGGATTCTCTGTGCACACATTCTCTCCTGAATTAAACATACAGCAACAATATTTTCAGATGGGTATATAGAACTTAGAAATGAAAATGAAGTTTTCCCAGAAAATGTATGGCTCTAGCCTAAAATGTAAATTAAGGAAGAGAATGTAGGGGAGAATACTCTCATACAAATTGCTTTGCATTTCACTTGTTCCATGGTCAGACCTGAAGAATTGGGAAGGGGCTGGCTTGCCCGCTTCTCCTCTTTTTCTGTCCATTGCCTAGGTAACTATCACTAGGCCTGGCTTACCTTCCTTACTTCTTCCATTGGCCTTCCTCTTGCATATTAGAAAAGGAGAGAGACACAGGCAGAGACAGATTTATGATTTTGGCACCCATAGGCAGCAGCAGGGATTCTGCCTTGGAACGCAAGCAGCTGAGAGGTGCCCCTGGAGACAGGAAAGCAGAGGTGTAATTGTTGGGCTAAAGTGTCATGGTGGTGCCTCTTTGACGTGGCACCAGTGGATGTCCCTAAAGTGGGAGAATGCTCTGTTTTGGCCTGGGTACTTGGCACCTTCCAGTAAACCTATTTAACTTGGGGCCTATTTTATACCATGAATTATGCGCGTATGTTACAAAATGGAGGCATAAAGATGCGCCTTAATCTAGTCACGGCAGAAATGCACATAAGTCAGAATAGTTTATAACTTATGCATGTAAATTTAATTTCCCCTCTCCTGTGCATACCAAAAGTGAGAGTACACATAATAGGACTTAAACATGCGATAACAGAATGAGGACTACCTAAAGCACACATAAGTGCCCATTCATGTGCACACGTCCTTTAAAAAAGGGGCATATGTGTGTGACAAGTGTGTAACTTTCCATATGTCCCTTATAAAATTGGCCCCATAGTGGTGGATGAAACCTTACATCATGTGACAGGAGAACATCACCTTGTGGCAGGGATAGAACCTGGTTGCAGGCATTAACCTTTAAAAAGGCGATAGAGCAGATTTTAAACTAGAGAATAGGGGAAAGTCGACAGTCACCCACGAGTGAACATAAGAACATAAGATATGCCATACTGGGTCAGACCAAGGTCCATCAAGCCTAGCATCCTGTCTCCAACAGTGGCCAATCCAGGTCATACGTACCTAGCAGTTTCCCCAAAAGACAGAGGTTCCACAATACTTGTACTGGGTCAAGCAATGATATCCTGGGTCCCTTCTTAATAATGGTTTATGGACCTTTCCTCCAGGAACTTGTACAAACCTTTTTTAAACCCAGCTACACTAACAGCCTTTACTACATCCTCCGGTAACAAATTCCAGAGTTTGATTACATGTTGAGTGAAAAAATATTTTCTTTTATTAGTCTTAAATAGTTTACCCAGTAGTTTCATTGCATGTCCCCTAGTCTTTCTATATTCTGATAACGTAAACAATCGATCTACGTTTACCCGTTCCACTCCGTTCATTAATTTATAGACTTCTATCATATCTCCCCTCAGCCGTCTCTCTTCCAGATTAAAGAGCCCTAACCTTTTTAGCCTTTCTTCATAGGAGTATCCTTCCATCCCCTTTTTCATTTTGGTGGCTCTTCTCTGAACCTTTTCTAATAACGCTATATCCTTTTTAAGATATGGCGATCAGAATTGCACACAATATTCAAGGTGCGGTCTCACCATGGAACGATATAGAGGCATTATAATATCTTCTGTTTTATTTTCCATTCCTTTCCTTATGATACCTAGCATTCTGTTTGCTCTCTTGGCCGCCGCTGCACACTGGGCCGAGGGTTTTAACATGGTATCCACAATGACGCCTAAATCTTTTTCCTGGGTGGTGGTTCCTAATGTGGAACCTTGCATCGTGTAACCTTAGTTTGGGTTGTTCTTCCCTTGGTGCATAACTTTGCACTTGTCCACATTAAATTTAATCTGCCATTTTGATGTCCAGTCTTCCAATTTATCAAGATCCTCTTGTAATTTTCCACAATCCTCTTGGGTTTTAACAACTTTAAATAGTTTTGTGTCATATGCAAATTTGATAACCTCACTTGTTATTCCACTTTCCAAGTCATTTATGAATATGTCAAAAAGCAGCAGACCCAGCACAGATCCCTGGGGAACACCACTATTCACCTTTCTCCATTGGGAAAAGTGGCCATTTAGCCCTACCCTCTGCTTTCTATCTTTTAACCAGTTCCTGATCCACAATAGTACACTGCCTCCTATCCCGTGACTCTTTAGTTTTGCCAAAAGTCTCTGATGAGGGACCTTGTCAAAGACTTTCTGAAAGTCCAGATACACTATATCAACTGACCCACCTTTGTCCACCTGTTTATTCACACCTTCAAAAAAACCCCATAACAGATTAGTAAGACAAGATCTTCCTTGTCTAAAGCCATGTTGGCTGTCTCCCATTAGGCCATGACTGTCTACATGGTGAGTAATTTTATTCTTTATGATGGTTTCTACCATTTTTCCCAGTACTGATGTCAGCCTCACTGGTCTGTAGTTTCCCGGATCACCCCTGGAACCCTTTTTAAAAATTGGTGTTACATTTGCGATCCTCCAGTCTTCAGGTATTAGAGATGATTTTAATGATAGCTCACAGATTACTAATAGCAGGTCTGCAATCTCATATTTCAGTTCTTTCAACACCCTTTGGATGTATACCATCCGGCCCATGTGATTTGCTACTCTTCAGTTTATCTAATAGTTGTAATACATCTACCCGATGTATCAATATTTCCTTCAATTCTTCTGCACTTTTAAATACCACTTCAGTCATGGGTAACATCCCTACATCTTCCTCAATAAAGACCGAAGCAAAGAATTCATTCAGTCTCTCCGCTATCGCCTTGTCGCCTCTTAGTGCCCCTTTAACCCCTCTATCATCTAATAGACCAACTGATTCTCTCACAGGTTTTTTGCTACGAATGTACTTGAAAAAGTCTTTATTTCGCGTTTTTGCTTCCGCAGCAAGCTTCTTCTCAAATTCTTCCTTTGCCTGCCTTATCAATGCGTTGCATTTGACTTGCCTGTGCTTGTGCTGTTTCCAGGTTTCGTCGTTTGGCTCTTTTTTTCCATTTCCTGAAAGATGCTTTTTTGGCAACAACAGCCTCTCTGACCTCACCTTAAAACCATGCTGGAAATTTTTTGGACTTCCTTCCACTTTTCTTAAAGCGTGGAATACAGCTGGTCTGGGCTTCCAAGACAGTATTTTTCAACAACACCCAAGCTTGATGTAAGTCTTTAACCTTTGCAACTGCCCCTTTTAGTTTTTCCTTAACTATTTTCCTCATTTTATCATAGTCTCCCTTTCGAAAGTTAAAAGGTAGTACTGTGGATTTCCTTACTATCCCTCCTCCACTAATTAAATCAAAGGCGATCATGCTATGATCACTATTGCCAAGTGGCCCCAACACCCTTATCTCTTGCACTAGATCTGGTGTTTCACTAAGGACTAGGTCTAATATGGCTTCCCCCTCTGGTCGATTCATGAGCCAGCTGCTCCAAGAAGCAGTCATTTATTTCATCTAGGAACTTTATCTCCCTAGCATGTCCTGCCGTGACACTGACCCAGTCGATACCGGGGTAATTGAAATCACCCATTATTATTACTGCGCTGTAACGTTTGTTAGCTTCCTTGATTTCTTTGAGCATTTCATCATCCATTTGTTCATTCTGGCCAGGTGGTCGATAATACACCCCCACTGCCATCGCCTTCCCCTTTTTACATGGAATTTCAATCCATAGAGATTCTACAGCAAATTTTTGTTTCCTGCAAAATTTTAATCCTTTCTGACTCAGTGCCCTCTCTAACATAGAGCCCAACCCCTCCACCAATTTGATCAGCTCTATCATCACAATATAGTTTGTTCCCAGGTATCACAGTGTCCCACTGGTTGTCCTCCTTCCACCATGTCTCTGATATTCCAATCATATCTAACCTCTCATTTAATGCTATATATTCTAACTCTCCCATCTTATTTTTTAGACTTCTAGCATTTGCATACAAGCATTTTAGAGACTGTATTTTATTCATATTAATTTGGCTATTGGTAGACATGGGTAATTTGGGATCTTTAAGCTCTGTCTGCTCCATACTCGAGGGCATTTGGGCTACTTTACTCTTTTTTGGAACCTCTCTGCTTTTGGTAGTATCCTTCAGGGATACATTCTTCCGAACCATCCACTCTTGGGCGACTATCGGTGTTCCCCTATTATCTAGTTTAAAAGCTGCTCTATCTCCTTTTTAAAGGTTAATGTCAGCAGCCTGATTCCATCCCGGTTAAGGTGAAGCCCATCCCTTCGGAAGAGCGCCTCCTTTCCCCAGAGTGCATAGAAACATGACGACAGAAAAAGACCACATGGCCTATCTAGTCTGTCCTGCCATATCAACAACTACAACAGTCCCCTTTTTTCCTTTAGAGATCCTCTGTGTTTGTCCCATGCTTTTTTGAATTCAGTTACTGTCCTCATCTCTACCACTTCCACTGGGAGACTATTCCATGGATCCACCACTCTTTCCATAAAGAAATATTTCCGCAAATCACTCCTGAATCTATCCCCCTTCACCCTCATCCCATGTCCCCTTGTAGCAGAACTTGCTTTCAATCGAAAGAGGCTCTCCCCCTGAACATTTATGCCATGGAGGTATTTAAACATCTCAATCATATCACCTCTATCCCGCCTTTCCTCTAAGGTGTACATATTAAGATCCTTAAGTCTGTCCTCATATGCTTTATAATGAAGACCACTAACCATTTTAGTAGCCACTTTCTGCACCAACTCCATCCTGTTCACATCCTTTTGAAGGTGCGGTCTCCAGAATTGCACATTATACTCCAAATGAGGTTGCACCAAAGATTTATACAGAGGCACTATCACCTCCTTTTTTCTACTAGCCATTCCTCTCCGTATGCACCCAAGCATCCTTTTAGCTTTTGCCGTCGCCTTTTCTACCTGTTTAACTACTTTAAGAACATCAGACACAACCACGCCCAGTTCCCGCTCTTCTTTAGTGGACAAAAGTACTTCACCCCCTATACTATATTGCTCCCTTGGACTGCTGCAGCCCAAATGCATGACCTTACATTTTTTAACATGAAATCCCAGCTGCCAGATTCAAGACCATTCTTGAAGATTAGCTAGATCCCTCCTCATGTTATCTACACCTTCCTGGGTGTCTACTCTATTGCAGATTTTGGTATCATCCGCAAAAAGGCAAACCTTACCCGACAGCCCTTCCGCTATATCAGTAACAAAGATGTTAGATACATCCTTCTGAACCAGGTATCTTTGAAGGATTCTAGCAAAGGAGGGAAGTTAAGGCATCCCGAAAGAGAGGTTGCAATAAAGATAAAAGAAGCCCAGATGCCCTTAAGTACAGAGCTGAAAGATTCCAAATTACTCCTGCCAACTGATAACCATATTAATATGAATAAAATGCAACCTCTAAAATGCCTTTATGCAAATAATAGAAGTAAGATGGGAGAGTTAGAATATATAGTACTAAATGAGAGGTTATCTATGATTAGTATCTTAGAGACTTGGTGGATGGAGGACAACCAATGGGACACAGGGCCGGCCCGTCCACTGTGCGAGAATGTTGTTCACACAGGGCTCCGTGCGAATTTCATTCTCACACGGTGGTGCTCTGGAAATGCCGGCTTCAGAGGGAGCTGGGGAAGCCTGCGCAAGCTGCCAGCATGAAGATCAGCGTTTTCCCTCACGCTGGCAGCTGTGTTCTTGTGAAGCATGTGAGTGCCGGGAAATGCCTTTAATCTTTCCCGGCATTCAGCACTCTTCACTAGAGCACAGCTGCCAGCGTGAGGGAAAACGCTGCTCTTCTCGCTGGCGGCTGTGCAGAGGTGAGTTGGTTCCCTCTGAAGCCACTTAGACAGGCGTGGGGCTCTTCGGGGGGAGGGGGGTTAGGATAGGACTTGAAATGGCCAATGGGGGGCTGGAATAGGATTGGAAATGGCTGATGGGGGTGTTAAGACTGGAAATGGGCTGATAGGGGGCTAGGATGGGAAATGGACTGATGCGGGGAATGGGAGAATGGGACTGGAAGGGAGCGGATGCTTGGTGGGGCTGGAACTAGAAGGGAGCTGATGTTGGGGGAGGACTACAAGGGGATGGTGCTGGCAGAGTGAGGGTGGAGAGGGGAAAAGATATTTTTTGTGGGAGGGAAGAAAAATCTGATTGGCTGGGTATTGGGAAAGAAAGTGGGGATTGAGGATGGAAGGGTGAAATTTGAGTGGATGATAAAGGAATAAAGAAAAACATGGAGGAAAGAGCAAAAGGGGAAACATCAGTATGTTAAAGCAGATGTAGAGAGAGAATGGGAAAAAACTAGAAGAAAGGGCAAATGGACAGCAGACAATGGAGAGTTAGCCAAAGACATGAAGAAACCAGAAGAAAGTGACTGGAGTAATTGCAACTGAAAAATAAAATGCCCCAACAAAAGGTAGAAAAATACTTTTTTATTTTGAATTTATTAACTGGAATATTTCAGCTATCGCTAACGTCTTTGTGTTTTTGTTTAGTACAAGAGGAAATTAATTTATAGTTTTATTTCTCCAGTGTTTTTGTACATTCTAAGTTTGGCTTTTGGGGTTCCCAATTAAATTATTGTCTTCCTATTTGTAAATTGTAATCCCTTGTTTTTTGTTTGGTGACAGTCTATGTTCTGCATGTGTAACCGAGCTGAGGTATTCTGTTCATGTAATTTCTATTTGACAGTCCCACTTGTTCTCTTTCCCCAGTAGGAGATGTATTGGTATTCTCTGAGATGTATTGGTTTGATATTTGCAGTGTTGCCTTTTTGATAGGTAGGATTTGGTGCTTTGTGAGTCTTGGTAGTGCTGTTTGTGACGTGGTAGCTTCCCCAGAAGCCATGGAAACAGATGGTGACACGGTGGAAGGTTTCGGTACTGCAGGTAAATGCAGGATTTTCTCTGCTCAGAACAAGAAACACATGGCTAATCAGCTAACACAGCTCACCTCGGGGGAAGGGAGAAGCAGAGTTACTGATTGGGCACGCCCTAGCAGGAGGCGGGCTGCCCAAAGCAGAGGCAGCTTGTTAAACAGAGAGAGACAAGAGAGAGAGAGGAGAGACGGAGCAAGGCAAGGAAGAAGGAAGCAGCGTGAAAGGCAGGAAGCAGCCTTTGATGCAGAAACCCTTGATTTAGAAGGAGATACACTGCCCAGCTGTAATCCTAGGAGAAGGGATTCAGAACCAAGAAGCAGGTACCAGGGATACTCAGTGCCTGAAAGAACCTTCTGGGAACAAGAGAGGTGTGAAGCACTGAGAGACCCAGGGATAAAGCCCAGGCTTCTGGAGGGGAAAGCTGACCCGTGGAAAGGAAGGCAGATTGGCAAGGAATTCTCAGACAATCCTCAATACAAGGTACATGGTGTGTTTAATTCAGATGACAAGTTTTATGAGAAGCCAGAAAGAGTGAATGCTGATTTTAAAACCCAGGACAGACTCAGGCATTATGAAGGCAGTTGGCTGCAGCCTGAAACTCGTTTAAACAAACCCAGCTATTCTCACCAGACAGCTGAAAGATTTAGCAAGCAGGCTAGTAGAAAGAACACAGCTGACCTGTATGTGAGATATAAGCCGGGAGGAATTAGAAGGTCCTACGTTTGAAGCACTCTTTAGAAGCACTCCTCATACAACTGAACTGGCTAACCCGACACTTACTTACAGAGACAAGTGGGGGAGGGGTAACTCCAGTGCATTGAATGAATGTTTTAACAGAGACGGCATTACTTGCTTTCCTGAAGTAAAGTCTGCAAACAATTACTTACCCAAGGAAGGAGCAAATCCTCAGCCCTAGCCCAGTTAGAAAGCAGGCTGAACTACTCCTTAGAGAGTTCAAAGAATTCTTAGATAAATGAGCAATTCCTGACCAGAAGTTAGTGCAATCAGAGAAGAGTCCTGAAGTAGAAATGCCCTTGGCTTCTCCTTTGCCAATGATTGAATTGAATCAACCAATGGACTGCTCAACCTGTCTGATTGACAGAAATAAGTAAAGCAAAGCTTGAATGGTCATTTGCTGTGATATCCTAAAATGTATGCTGTTTAAGTACCTGGCTGAAGAGCTTATGAAGAGATAAAAATAAGCTGAAGCATAACTTGGTTACAGTACAGGAACATTATTGTTTTCTCCTTGTTTAATTGATTTAAAAGTAGAGGTCACATGATGGAATGTGAACTCCAGTGTTGAAGGACATTTTGAGCACAGCATTTGAAGAGCCTGTTTTTCCTTTGTTCCTACTTTTGGCTAATATATATTCCTTTACGCCTGTTTCATTCCACCACGGAGCGGGAGAAATAAATCCTTATGTAAAAAAATATTCTTTTGCCTGCCTTATCATTCGACCTTCACAACTACAACCTCAACCTCAAGGCCGACCCCTCCTCAAACCCTCAAGGTTAGGGAGCGGGTGGGTGGCATGTTATGATATGGCAGGTTTGCTGTGGGTTCTAACTGGCCAGTGTTTATAGTACTTCCTAATGGGCCTGGCGGTCGGCACTGGAGTATAGTAATGTAGAAATCTGGTAGTCTTTATCCAGACACTCATTAAGTGGCATGTTTACTAAAAGTTAGCGCATGTTAACATTATGTAAATATGTATGCAAAGGAGGCTCCTTATGCAGATGAGGCCCTGCACCCCCCTTGGGCTGCCCTTGATGGGACACTGTGATACCTGGGTACAAACTATATCGCAATAATAGAGTAGATAAATTGGTGGAGGTGTTGTGCTCTGTTAAAGAGGGCATTGAGTCACACAGGATTAAAGTTTTGCAGGAAATAAAATACACTGCAGAATCTCTATGGATAGAAAGTTCATGTAAAATGTTGGGGTGTATTACCGACCATCTGGCCAGAATGAACAAATGGATGAAAAATGCTAACAGAAATCAGGGAAACTAACAAGTTACAACACATTAATAATAATGGGTGATTTCAATTACTCCGGTATCAACTAAGTCAGTGTCATGGCAGGACATGCTAGGGAGATAAAGTTTCTAATGAAATAAATGACTGCTTTTTGGAGCAGCTGGTTCATGAACCGACAAGAGGGGAAGCTATTTTGGACCTAGTCCTTAGTGGACCACAGTATCTAGTGCATGAAATAAGGATGTTGGGGCCACTTGGCAATAGTGATCATAGCATAATCATATCTGATTTAATAAATGGAGAGAGGGTAGCAAGGAAATCCACAGTACTACCTTTTAACTTTCAAAAGGGAGACTATGATAAAATGAGGAAAATAGTTAAGAAAAAAAAATAAAAAATAGCTGCAAAGGTTAAAATTTAGATCAAGCATGGAGGGTTAAGTGGCTTGCCCAAGGCCACAAGGAGCACCTGTGAGACTAGAAACCCCAGTCCCTCCGGCCCAAGGTTGCGAGGACAGTAACCTTGTGCCAGAGGGACTGGGGTTTCTAGTCTCACCGGTGTTCCTTGTGGCCTTGGGCAAACCACTTAACCCTCCATTGCCTCAGGTACAAAAAACAGATTGTGCCCTTTGAGGACAAGGGAAAATATATATACAGTACCCAAATGTACACTGCTTCTACTGGTAGATAAGCCTAGTTAAATAAATAAAATAAAAATGGACGTTGTTTAAAAATACTATCTTGGAAGCCCAGACTAGATGTATTCCATGCTTTAAGAAAAGTTTAAGGAAGGCCAAAAACTGCCAGCATGGTTTAAAGGTGAGGTTAAAGAGGCTGTTGAAATCAAAAAAGCATCTTTCAGGAAATGGAAAAAGGAGCCAAATGATGAAAACAGGAAACAACATAAGCAATGACAAGTTAGATGCAAGGCCTTGATAAGGCAGGCAAAGAGACAATTTGAAAAAAAGCTTGCCGTGGAAGCAAAAATGCATAATAAAAACCTTTTCAAGTACATTCATAGCAAAAGAACCTATGAGAGAATCAATTGGACCATTAGATGATAGAGGGGTAAAAGGGGCACTAAGAGATGAGAAGGCCATAGCGGAGAGATTGAATGACTTCTTTGCTTCAGTCTTTCCTACAGATGATGCAGAGAAGTTACCATGCCTGAAATGGTATTTAAAGATGACACATCAGAAGAATTGAAAGAAATATCAATAAACTGGGAAGATGCATTTCAACTATTTGATATGTTGAAGAGTAGCAGATCACCTGGACTGGATGGTATACATCCGAGGGTGTTGAACTGAAATATGAGATTGCAGACCTACTATCATTAAATCATCTGTAGTACCTGAAGACTGGCGAATGGCCATTGTAATGCCAGTTTTTAAAAAGGGTTCAAGGGATGATCCGGGAAACCACAGACCAGTGAGCCTGACGTCAGTACTTGGCAAAATGGTAGAAACCATTATAAAGAACAAAATTACTGAACATGTAGATAGTCATGGTTTAATGGAAGAAAGCCATCATGGCTTTAGCCAAGGAAGGTCTTGTCTATTTTTTTGGAGGTGTGAATAAACAGGTATACGTACAAATGTGATCTGGTTGATATAGTGTACCTGGATTTTCAGAAAGCTTTTGACAAGGTCCCTCATGAGAGATTCTTCGTGAAATTAAAAAGTCATGGAATAGGAGACACTGTACTATTGTGGACCAGGAACTGGTTAAAAGCTAGAAAGCAGAGAGTAGGGCTTAATGGCCAATTTTATCAATGGAGAAAGGTGACTAGTGAAGTATCCCAGGGATCGATGCTGGGCCCACTGTTTTTTAACATAGTCATAAATGACCTGGAAAGGGGAATAACGAGTTAGGTGATCAAATCTGTGGATGATACAAAATTATTCAGAGTTGTTAAAACACAAGAGGACTGTGAAAAATTGCAAGAAGACCTTGATAAATGGAAAGACTGGTTATTTTATTTATTTATTTATTTATTTAACATTGTTTATATACCACACTATTTAACATCAGCGCAGTTCACAAGTAACGTAAATGTCCAGTGTGGGGTATACACTGGACTTACAGTAAAACAAGGAATTTAAACTTGGAGAAAACAGGAAAACTATGTACATAACTCTTCAGTATATCTATGCATGTTATTTAAAGGTCGCTTTGGTTCAGATGGTAGATGAAATTTAATGTGAACAAGTGCAAAGTTATGCACCTGGGAAAGAACAACCTAAACTATAGTTACACGATGCAAGGTTCCATATTAGGAACTACCACCCAGTAAAAAGATTTAGGTGCCATCATGGATAACACATTCAAACCCTCCGCCCAGAGTGCATCCACAGCCAGGAAAGCAAATTGAAATACTAGAAATGATAAGGAAAGGAATGGAGATTAAAACAAAGGCTATTATAATGCTTCTGTATCGTTCCATGGTGCGACCGCACCTTGAATACTGTGTGCAATTCTGGTTGCTGTATCTTAAAATGGATATAGTGAAATTTGGAAAGGTACAGAGAAGAGCCACCAAAATGGTAAAGGTGTTGGAAGTATACCCCTATGAGGACATGCTTAAAAGGTTAGGGCTCTTCAACTTAGAAAGGAGACGGCTGACAGGAGATATGATAGAGGTCTATAAATTAATGAATGGAGTAGAATGGGTAAACGATTGTTTACGCCATCAAAAAGTAGAAAGACTAGAGGACACGCAATGACTCTACAATGTAACCCATTTAAGATTAATAAGAGAACATTTTTTCACTCAAAGAGTAATCAGACTCTGGAATTTGTTACCGGAGGATGTAGTAAAAGCTGTTAGTGTAGCTGGGTTTAAAAAATGTTTGGACAAGTTTCTGGAGGAAAGGTCCATAAACCATCATTAAGGAGGACTCGGGAAATTCACTGCTTGCCCAGGATAAGCATTGTGGAACCTGTGTGCCTTTTAGGGAACCTGCCAGGTACTTGTGACCTGGATTGGCCACTGTTGGAAACAGGATACGGGGCTTTGATGGACCTTTGTCTGACCCATTATGGCAGTTCTTATGTTCATATGTACATGGCTATTTAGCACCATTTATTATATGTATTAATTTAAATGCTGGTTCCGAAGTTTAAATTAACATGGTTCAGGGCCATACCGAGCTAGAATCGCTCCCTGTGCGACTTGCACATCGGGCGCATGCCCCCCTCCTCCCCATACCTCCGTCCAGCCGCTGCCTGCTCTTGCCCTGCTGCTGCCGCCCTCTGTTTTCCCTACAGTGGCACCGGCAACAGGGAAAGAGCAGAAAGCGCTGGATGGAAGTGGGGGAGAGGGCGCGTGCCCGATGTGTAAGTCGCCGGCACTTTAAGCAGATCTGTCCCTCCCTGCTCTGACGTTGTGTCAGAGGAGGGAGGGACCGACTTGCTTAAAGTGCTGCGAAAAGGCTTAGGGTTTGCATTTCGGCTGCCTGCTGTTTCCTTGCTGCCACTGAGAGAAGAAAAAGTGGCGGCGGCAGGGCAACCGCAGGCAGCCAAAATGCGCCTCCTAAGCCTTGGCGCCCTGTGCGGCTGTACCGCTTGCACATGGCTAGGTATGGTACTGACATGGTTGCCATCACCACTGAAAATTGATCTCCTCAGCTATCAGAAATATTTGCTCAAATGGACAGTGAAGCCCTCTCTGTGCTTCCCGCGAAGCTGACCAGTTTGAACAAGTCTTCTTTAACAGAGTAAAAATTTATTTTTTCTATTCCTGGCCCCTGAATTTTCCACCTGCCCACTTTATTTCTATTCCATTAGTTTTATTCGGAACTTGGCAGAAACTTGCAATTGTTATTTTGGAAACAGGACAGAGAGGAAATCAAAAACCTTTTGGAAAGGCTTTGAAAAGGAAGCTTTTGCTGCAGGAAGGTGGATAATGGGAGGTGGGTTTACATTGTGGAATGTTGTCAGTTGAAGGTAAACCCCTAGCATTTCTCAGTTTCATTGCAGAGTATGATATTTTCTCTTACTGACTAACCTTCTGCTTTTGTTAGCCAAAGGAGGGGGGTAGGAGGTGGGGCCGGCGCCAGTCTAACAGGTGCACCAGAGCCAGAATCAATCAGGATATTGCCCTTTCCCCTTTCAGAACAGTCCCTCTAACCTCCCCCATCAAGTCCAGCAAAGCGGTTAAAAGTCACACAGAGACAGCTTGTGCCGTATTTCTTAGAAGTGATAATAACAGAGCTTGTAAATGTAGCTGCATCCTGGCCCTAGGGCTCTGGGAACGGTGGTGCAGTCATGTGCTATGAAAGAAAGTGTGTGTAAGCCGCATGCAACCCTTTGTGAGGTCTGATACTGAAATAAAACCAAAAGCCCTTGAGTGTTCAGGTATGCATAAACCATGGTCTTAATTTTCACATGCGAGAGATGTACATGTATTTTACAAAGGGCTAAGTTGCTTTAATAGGTGTACCTTGTTCATAATTAGGCCAGCAGTTCCCTTTCTACCCCACCAAATACACTGTAAAAGTTCACTTTTACTCTCCTGGAAGAGATTTGACCTACTTGCAGAATTACATATTCAGAAAGCACAGTACAAGAACATTTCAGCTTTCTCTTTAACTTCTGTTTCTAGAAGAAGAAAATACCAAGAGGAATAGCACTTAAGACATGAGCTTGTGGGCTTAGAACAGGAATTCTTGAGGTCCATAATGGCAGAGTTGCCAAGTTACCCATTTCCAGGAGTGAGATTTTATGACAGTTCAGGCTTTACATTTGCATTGTAGTGCAGTATAGTACTCGTAGGCCCTGATTTTACCCATTGGAATCAGTGCTGCAGGTTCCATAATGCATCAGAATGAGCTTGTCAGAAATCCAGGACTGGTTTAAAATCTCACTCCTGGAACAGGGTAACTTGGCATCTCTGCAATGGCACCTGGCTACGCAGAGATATTATTTTGAGTTGCATAATGAACATTCACATTCGTAATGGGTGTTTGGTTAGCCTGGCTGCAGTGTTGCTAGGTACTTAAAAGATTCGGCACATGGTCCCAAAGAGCCTCCTGCCCCTAACCCCACCCTCAGATTTGGAAAATGTAAAAAATCACAGTTGCTTGCCTCCCTCCCTCTCTTCAAGCATGGTTAGGTAAAAACATCATATGGCCATGTTATTCCATACTGCAAGAGAACCTAAACCTGCTTGGAGAGATGCTGCAAATCCTGGGCCTAGCAGAGAATCTGGATAAAGACATAGGGGCTTGTTTACAAAGCCGCGGTAGCGGTTTGCGATCGTAATCGGAGCCGCGGCCCCATTGATTTCAATGGGGCCGCGGCTGCGATCGCGAACCACTACCGCGGCTTTGTAAACAAGCCCCATAGTCTATGATTTATCAGAAAAAAAAACCCTATCTCCAATACAAATTCAGATTGTTCTTAAATAACCAAGAAGAACATATTTAGTGCATCTGTGAACTTTACATTGTCTATAAAGACACTACAAAAATGTCGTAAATATTTTATTACATTGGCCCCAATGGGCTAATAGAAAACCCTGAAAAAAAGACACTCGGAACTAATAACAAACTAGCAGACCAAAGCTCAAACAACCATACCTATGAAAATATCACAGCAGGGCCTAGAGAACAGCAGAATTGCCAAGTTAGTCAGTTCCAGGAGCGAGATTTTAACCCAGTCCTGGATTTCTGAGAATCTCATTCTGATATATTATGGAACCTGCAGCACTGATTCTAATGGGTAAAATCAGGGATTGGGACTACAAATATCATACTGCACTGCAAATTTAAAACCAGAACTGGCAAAAAATCTCACTTCTGGACCTGGGTAGCTTGGCAACTCTGGAACAGCAAGTCACCATTTACTGGAAAATCAAAACAAACTGGACTGCTATAGATCCCTACACCTCCCTCCTGCTTTCCTGATCCAGTCCCACCCAGAAGAACAGCTTAGGGAGCCCTCTCCTCCCCAAATCTCTCAGCAATACTTAAGCAGAGTTGCCAAGTTACCCAGTTCCAGAAGTGAGATTTTAAGCCAGCCCTGGATTTCTGACAAGTTCATCATGATGCATTATGGGTATCCCAGGATGCAAAACGGGACGGTCACTCTTCCATAATGCATATGGGGGCTAGGTACCGCCATTTTTCAAGATGGCGGTGCAGGGGCCGGGAGCATGTGGGCAACCTTCCCGCTTCAGATTAAAGGTACTGGGAAGGGATGGAGGGGTTCGGGGTCTCTGGGCTACTAGGGATTTTTTTTTATTTGGGGGGAGGGTTCTGGGCCACCAGGGATTTGTTTTGTTTTGTTTTGTTTGGGTGGGTGGGTGGGGGGAAGTGGGGCCACCGGAAAATATTTTATTGGATGGGTAGGGGGATCGGGCGGCTGGGCCACAGGGGATTTTGTTTCTTTTGTGGGATTGGTGTCTGGGGGGGGGGGGGATGACCAGCCCCCTGACACTGTGCCAATGGCATCGGAGGCTTTCCCTGATGCCTAGGTCATCTGAGGTAAAGGGTCAAACTTCTCCTCAGATGACCCTTGTTTTCCAGGACAGCTTGCCAAACTTGCACCGACTTCTGTGCTCAATGTGTTTGGCTTGCTCTCCTAGTTTAACGCTGACTTTTTGTGTACTGGGCAATCTGCATATTGCATCCCTCTGCAAAGAGCCAGCATTAATTTCACACTATGAAACCCTGCGCTAGAGCTTTAAGCACGGCTCTAGCCCAGGGTTTCTGCATCAGCCTGTTAAATTACAGTATGATATTTGTGTCCCCAATTATACCCATTAGAATCGGTGCTGCAGGTCCCATAATGCATCAGAATGAGCATGTCAGAAATCCAGTACTGGCTTAAAATCTCACTCCTGGAACTGAGTAACCTGGTAATTCTGTTGTTTTCTAGCCCCTGTTGTGATGTTTTTATTCTTGATTTTGCATAGGCATGGCTGTCTGTTTGAGCTTTGGTCTTGCAGGTTTGGTCTGCTGGTTTATGTAATTAGTTCAGAGTGTCTTTTTTGAAAGGTTTTCTATCAGCCCATTGGGGCCGATGTAATAAAACATTTAGAACATTTTTGTAGTGCCCTTATAGCCAATTTAAAGTCCACAGATGCACTAGATCTGTTCTTCTTAGTTATTTAGGAACAATTTGAGTTGGAGATATATTTTTCTGGCATATTTGAGTTACTCCTCTCCCTCTTTCTCTTCAAACTGCTGATTCTACCTTTGCAGCCGCCACTGGCAGCATTCAAAAAGCCACATTTTCACTTCAGCAAAATTACTAGACCTCAATGCTTACATTTCTAGGTGCCATGGTAACTTGGCACCTGAGATTTTTTGAGCAGTGTTAAAAAGGGCAGGGAGAGTTGATACTAGTGGATCATAGGATCTGGGGCAAATCATTAGGAATGGGGCACCCTGCCGAGACTGAAGAGAGGCTGTGTCCCTCTGAGTAGGAAGAGTTGCAAGTAGGAGGGAGGGGGATCTGCTTGCTGACCAAGAAGCAGCTCCTAGTCCACTGGTGCTCTGACTTTAGTCATCCATAGCAATTGCAGGCCAGGGAGGAGAAGGAAGTGATGTCATATATCTCCAACAGGAATTCCTTATCATTCTGCTAGACCAGTCCAGACGAATGGGTTATGCTCCCTTGCCAGCAGGTGGCACTGAGTAACTTTCAGTGATATCAATACTAGGTATATCTGCTGGTGCAGCAGTGACAGAAGCTAATATTTGTCTGCCTCCAGCAGGTGGCAAAATGTTTGGACTGGTACTGCTTATGTTCTAAAAAAGAGAAGAAGAATATATCATAAAAATGAACAGATTGGCCTTATACTGTTACTGGGCACTTGTTAGTCATCAAACAGCAACAGATAATCTCATTCTTATACAACTGGATATAAGTATGTCTGGTATGTTTTTAGTTATATCTATGAGTTTTCTTTTTAAATATACATTTTTTATATTGTTTTTTATGGGGTGCATAATATATATGGAGTGGAGGAGTAGCCTAGTGGTTCGATCAGTGGCCCGGTGACCAAGAGACTAGAGTTTGATTCCCACTGGCACACCTTTTTGGTCTTGGGCAAGTCGCTTTACTTTAGACCACGATGAAGCTTTTATGCCGAAACTTGGCCAAGATGGGGTGAATTCATACATTTTCCAGATATATATGTGACTGCATTTGTCATTTCATGGTCAATCTCTGGAGATCTCGATCAAGTCATATTTGACATCCACCACTTATGCAGTGCTGCTCGGCAGTTGTGGAACCCAGCACAAGAGTACTCTGATCATCAGGCAGGCATACAAGGCTACCTGGGAACCCAAGGCCAAGGCCATAAAGGTATTCTCAAGGAGGGGCTCTACCTTCCGATCATAAGACTCCTAGAGTGCAGCACCATCTTCTGTTGGAATAGTCATGCGCTTTGTGCCAAAAATGAAGGATTTGTGCTGAAACCTGGCAAAATTGAGCTGAATAAGTACATTTTCCATATATATATGTGACTGCATTTGGCATTTCATAATCACTCTCCATTCTTAGTGTGTTTTGATCTTCCTCTGCAGAGTTCCTACCGTTTTTGTTTTTTTCTTTTTGATCAGGATCTCCTTCAGGTCCAAGGCATCAGTGGTTATGGCTTGGCGGTGGCTCTGGTTTGCAATTGGTCTGCTGATGCAGCCTCCAAGTTGTGATTGAGTAAGCTTCTCTTCAAGGGCAGGCTGATCTTTAGGTAGGATCTCGAGAAGCTGGTGAAAGACCTTGGAGGGTTTTGCCCTCAAAGGCTCCCAGGAGACAGACCCAGGGGTGCTAGGTCTGCCTCTCAAAGGATCTACCATGAAGTTTGGAGATGCCCTCAGCAGGCTAGAAGTTCAAGTAGGGCTTTTTCCGCCTATGGGCCAAGTACCAGGAAGGATCAGTCTTTTTTTTTTGAGTTCTCAGCAAACTCAAGAGTCATTGGTAGGTCCCTCTAGTGCCAATAAGCCTTCATAGTGAGATCCGGTGGGTCCTTCTGAGGTACAGCCAGTGTGGGGGAGGGGAGGTTAGTACTCTCAGGCTGTTTCTCGTAGAATGGATGCAAATTATATCAGATCATTGGGTTTTCAAGGTTCTCAATCAGGTTTACACACTGGAGTTTACAGAGCCTCTCAGATGCTTTTGTAGAGTCTCCCTGTGGCTTCCCGCTCAGTTTCTGCAGAGGAAGGCTAGGGTCATTATTTCATCTATTTCGTGGTGCCCAAGAAAGGAGTTTTCTTTCTTCATATTCTGAACCTGAATGTGGTCAATGCCACACTTGAGTTCCCCGTTTCTGCATGGAGACCGTCAGCTCTATCATCACATTTATCAAGGGGAGTTCCTTATCTCCCTAGATCTTGCTGAGATGTACTTACATATTCCCATTTGGGAACAACACCAGTAGTTTCTCTCCTTCTGCATCCTGGGCTGCCACTTCTAATTACGGGCTCTGCCCTTTGGCCTGGCCATGCCTCTTTGCATGTTCTTGAAGGTCATGAAGGTGGTAGCAGTGTTTCTGTGCAAGTAGGGAAGCTAAGTTCACCTGTACCTGGACAATTGGCTGATCTGGTCAGACTCTCTGAAGAAGTCCAAATGACATAGTCCTGGTGATTTACTGGTTGGAAAGACTGGGTTTGATCAATTAGCCCAAGAGCAGTCTGCTTCCTTCCTAGGACTTGAAGTACCTTGGGGATTGGTTCAACACTCTCCTGGGTTGAGTTTTCCTCATGACAAAGAGGTCCCTCAAGCTTCTGGGCCAACCTAGGGCATTTTGGGGCACATGGACCTGGGACTACTTCCAGCTTCTCAGGTCCATAGAATCAACCTTAGAGTTGGTTCCATGGGTCAGGGCACACATGTGCCCTCTGTAGAGGCATCTGCTAGCCCTCTGGTCTCCCTGTTCTCAGATGTTCAACCAGATCCTTCCTCTCCTCTGTGAGATCAAGAGATAGTGGAGTGGTAGTTGCAGTCCTGCCATCTGCAGGCCAGGATGCCATTGGAAACTCTGAATTGGGTGATTGCCACCTTGGATGCCAGCCTAAAGGGCTGAAGTGCTCTGGTCTTCTCAGCAGATCTCTTGGGCCATATATCACTTGAAGGCAAGGGCAATCTGCTTAACGGTGGAGAAATTCCAATCTCTTTTGGGTAAAGTGGTCCAATTATTCTTGGACAATGCCAGGGCTGTGGTGTCTGTCAGCAAACAAGGTGAAATTCAGTGCCAGGGTGGTTATTGAGGTTGCAGAGCTAAGTCAGTGAATAGAGGAGCAACTGGTTGCCCTGTCTGCAGCATACATTGCTGGTGTTGACAACATGCAGGCCAACTTCCTGATTCGGAAAAACCATGGATCTGAGTGAGTGGGAGCTGAACACTCATGTGTTCAACTTCAAAGTACAAAAGTGAGGCTTTCCAGTGTTTGATTTGATGGCCACTAAGAAGAATGCCAAAGTGGAGAATGTTTTCAGCCACAGGAGGGATCCATAGGCTGTGGGCTTGGATGCCCTGCTTCTGGAGTGGCTCCAGGAGGGTATGCTGTATGTCTTGCCTCTGTGGCCCTTAGTGAGTGTTCTGTACAGAGTTCAGGCTCATCTGGGTCTGGTGAGTTCTTGTAACCCTGAACTGGCATTGCAGGCTGTGTTACATGGATCTCTTGAATTTGTTGGCAGGGCCCCCTCCGTTTCTTCAAGAGAAGGCCTCCTAAGGCAGGAAATCCTGGTAATGGAGGATCCCAGTCTCATCTCGCTTATGGACCGGCCCTTGAGAGACGTTGTTGTTAAGTGCCGTCGAGTCGGAGTCGACTCATGGAGACCCTCTGGATAGCTATCCTAAATTGTGTTCGGTCTTCAGTCAGGCGGCTCATTGTTGACAGACTGGTACCCGTAGCTACTGTTATTGTATCGATCCATCTCATTGCTGGCCTTCCTCTTTTGCGTTGACCTTCTATCTTGCCAAGCATGATGTCTTTTTCTAATGATCTCTCTCTTCGCATGATGTGTCCAAAGTATGAAAGTCGAAGTCTTGTCATCTGAGCTTCTAAAGAAAGCTTAGGTTTGATCTCCTCTAGTACCGACTGGTTTGTTTTTCGGGCAGTCCATGGTATACACAGTATTCGCCGCCAGCACCATAATTCAAAGGCATCAATTTTCTTCCTGTCTGTCTTTTTCACTGTCCAGCTTTCACATTCCTATGATGTTATTGAAAATACCATGGCTTGAACAAGTCAAATCTTTGTATGGAGAGAGAC
Source organism: Ichthyophis bannanicus (assembly GCA_033557465.1). NCBI lineage: Eukaryota > Metazoa > Chordata > Amphibia > Gymnophiona > Ichthyophiidae > Ichthyophis > Ichthyophis bannanicus. The sequence goes on along the minus strand of CM066032.1, from coordinate 1,087,494,249 downwards.
ATCTCTGCTCTTGAGAATCTTATTTAGGTCTTTCATAGCCATTCTGCCAAGAGCAATGCGTCGTCTGATTTCTTGACTGCTTGTTGCTTCTTTATTGATAGTTGATCCAAGTAGGTTAAAGTTGTTCACAATTTCAATTTCTTCTCCTTCAACGATGAACCTGTTGATTATGCCAGTTGTCATGATCTTTGTCTTCTTTACATTAAGGTGCAGGCCCATTTTGAGACTATGTTCTTTGATTGTGAGAAGCAAATGTTTCAGATCATCTTCACTTTCAGCCAGTAATGTGGTATCATCGGCATAGCGAAGGTTGTTGATGAGTCTTCCACCAATCTTCACACCTCTGTTGTCTTCATACAATCCTGCTTCTCTGATGATTTGTTCTGCATATAAATTAAACAGGTAGGGGGAAAGTATGCAGCCTTGTCTTACACCTTTGCTTATTTTAAACCATTCTGTTTCTCCTTGTTCCGTTCGAACTGTTGCTTCTTGATCAATGTACAGATTGCGCAAGAGAACGATCAGGTGTTCTGGTATACCCATGCTTCTTAATGTGGCCCAGAGTTTCTCATGGTTTACACAGTCAAAAGCCTTGCTATAGTCGATAAAGCACAAATAGATATCCTTTTGGTATTCTTTAGTCTTTTCAAGGATCCATCTCATATCTGCAATGATGTCTCTCGTTTCTCGCCCTTTCCTGAACCCTGCTTGCACTTCAGGTAGTTCTTGTTCCAGGTATGGTTGTAGTCTCTTTTGAATAATCTTCAGTAGAATCTTGCTGGCATGTGGGATCAGAGCGATTGTTCGATAATTTCCACAGTCAGTTGGATCACCTTTCTTTAGTATTGGTATAAACACAGATCTTTTCCAGTCAGTTGGCCATGATGTTGTCTTCCATATTTCTTGGCAGAGCCCTGTAAGTATGGTAACAGCTGCATCAGATTGCTGCAATACTTCTATAGGAATGCCATCAATGCCTGGTGCTTTGTTCTTTGATGAGGCTTTCAATGCTGCTTCAACTTCTTCTTTCATCACCAATGGTTCCCGATCATAAGGTACAGGTTGAAACGGCTGTTGGTCCACTTGATCTTTATCATATAAAAACTCTGTATATTCCTTCCACCTTTTCTTGATCTTCTCAGCATCATTCAACATAGAACCTTGAGCATCTTGTAACATTCCAATTCGAGGCTGGAACTTTTTCTTTAACTCTCGTAGCTTTAGGAAAGCCGATCTTGTTCTTCCTCTAATAGTTTCTGCTTCTATTTCCTTGCATGCGTCGTTGTAGTACTTTTCCTTGTCCTGTCTTGCTGCACGTTGGAAATCTCTGAGTTCTGCGATTGTCTTTCTTTCTCCTCTAGCTTTAGCTTCTCTGCGTTTCTGGGCAATTTTCAGAGTTTCTTCCGTCATCCATTTTTGCTTTTTCACCTTTTGTAGAGACTTCTCGCTTTCTTCCAACACGACCTTCTTGATGTCATTCCATAACTCTTCCAGAGCTCTGTCATTTGTATCTAAAGCAGCAAATCGATTTTGCAGGCAGTCTTTAAATTCCAATGGTATATTCTCAAGGTCATATTTTGCTGCATTCATGAGTGGTTTGCTCTTTTTCAACTTTAGCTTGAGTTTGCATACTAGTAGTTGATGATCTGTACCACAGTCAGCTCCAGGTTTTGTCTTTGTTGATGTTATAGAGGTTTTCCATCGTTGACTTCCACAGATGTAGTCAATTTGATTTTTATACAATCCATTGGGTGAAATCCATGTGTACAGTCGCCGCTTGTGTTGCTGGAAGAAGGTGTTTGAGATGAATAGATCGTTGGTCTTGCAGAATTCTATCAGTCTTTCTCCAGCTTCATTTCTGTTGCCAAGTCCATATTTTCCAACTACTTTGCCTTCTTCTTTGTTTCCAACTTTTGCATTCCAGTCACCCATGACTATCAGGATATCCTGTTTGCATGTTCTGTCAATTTCAGCTTGTACTTGTTCATAGAACTCTTCAATTTCATTCTCTTCTGCAGCTGTTGTTGGGGCATATACTTGAATTATAGTTGTGTTGATAGGCAATCCTCGTAGACGAATAGAGATTAAGCGTTCGCTGACTGCATTGTATTTCATTACAGTTCTTGCAAGTTTCTTCTTTATTATAAATGCAACACCATTTCTTCTTTGTCTTTCATTTCCAGCATAGTAGACCATGTGATCATCTGATGCAAAGTGCCCGATACCTGTCCATTTCAGTTCGCTGATACCCAACAGAGAGACGTAGGCTGTCCTGAAATGGCTACTCTGGAACAGTAGTAGACACCTTGCTTAAGACCTGGAGAACATACACATCCTTGGTTTATGTGAGAGTCTGGGGAGTTTTTGAGAGATGGTGTTCCTCTCAGTCCTTAGAAGCCAGGAAGGCTGACATAGTCGCTACTTTATCCTTCTTACAGTCCGATCTGGTCTAGGGTTTGGCCCTGAACCGTCCTGGTCTGCTACAAGGGTCGCATCCAAGGAATGTCGGTGACAGCATCATCCATTGTCTCCTGCTTCCTCAAGGAATAAAAGCAGATAAGACTACCAATGTGTCTGCTTGTTCCTTAGTGGAGTCTCTCTCTGGTGTTGAAGGCTCTAAAAGGGCTTCCCTTTAAAACTATTTGCAAGGCCTTTCTCAAGAATTTGACCCATAAGGTGGGTTCCTTATGGCCATAGCATCCGCTAGGCAGGTATCAGAGCTGCAAAACTTGTTCTGTTGGGAGCCTTTCTTGGTCATCTTAGTGGCTTTGTTCTCCTTATGGACTATGCTGTCTTTTCTTCTTCCAAAGGTTCTGTCTCCTTTCACTTGAACCAGACTGTCATTCTGCCCTCCTTAGAGGAGGATACCTCAGAGCGTTTGGTAGGCATGTGGAGGGTGTTGATCAGATACCTGGAAATCGCCAACTATTTCCTTTGGTTGGATCTCCTTTATGTACTCTTTTATGGTCCAAGGAAAGAACTGGTAGTGGCAAGACCTCTATTTCCTGCTGGATTAAGGTGGCCATTGAGTCAGCTTACCTTCTTGCCAGTAAGAGTGTGCTGAATGGAGTCAGAGCTCACTCAACTAGGGTACAGGCCTCCTGGGTGGAGTCTGCCTTAGTTTCTCCAGAGGATATCTGTAAGGCGGCTTACCTGGTCTTCACTGAGCACCTTTATGAAGCACCACAAATTGCATGTGGGAGATGGAGCTACTGCGCCTTTGGTAGAGCAGTTTTGCCCAGAGCACCGGCTTTCTCCCACCTGAGGCTCTGACTGCTTGGGTATGTCTCCCATGTCTGTACTGTTCTAGCAGGATGACAAGGAAGGAGAATTTTTTTATATACCTGATAATTTTCTTTCCTTGAATCCTGCTAGATCAGTCCAGGACTTGCACTGGAAGACTCTTTCTGCTAGTTGGGAATCCCTGCTGCTTTTTGATTGCATTGTCAGTATCAGTGCCTGACACAGTCATTTGTGGCAGGAGTGTCAAGTACTTGTTCAAGATATTTGTTGCAAGGTTGAATTTTTTGTTAACATCATGCATTTGAGTTTTTCAGTCTTACTTACTGCTTGGGAAGTGTCATATTGGCTTCCCTGAGTGCTGTATCGAGTGATGACACAGAGTTGCCAAGTTACCCAGTTTCAGGAGTGAGGTTTTATGCCAGTCCTGGATTTCTAACAATCTCATCCTTGTGCATTATGGGACCTGCAGCACTGATTCCAGTGGGTAAAATCGGGGACTACAAATACCATAATGCATTGTAATGCAAATGTAATACTAGAACTGACAAAAATCTCACTCCTGTAACTAGGTAACTTGGCAACTATGCACATTTATAGTCAGTGGCACTGCATATAGGTAAGGTTACCAGATGTCCCTGATTTTCGGGGATTATCCCCAATTATAGAGCTGTGTCCCCGACTCCCACATGTTTGGTAGCCTCCTGTCCCCAGTTCCAACAATGGGAACAGAGGGGGTAGAAAAGAAATTTTTAATTTTTAATTTAGTGGTTTGAATATGTGTCAGACGGTTGCCTGGGTGAGAATCTTCATAGTCTTGGCAAGTGCATATATCTATATGATTTGCAAGGTATTGTGGGCAATGTAGTTCATTCACACCAGACACAGCTGCTGACAATAATTTAGTTGTGCTCTTGGGTAAAGCCAATAAGATATTTATTTATGGGGTTATTTCTCCCAACACAGATATGCTTGGTAGCACATAAATCAGGTAACTTGCTTTCAGTGTTAACTTGGAAAAACAAAGTCAAAATCAGGAAAACAACAAATGAAAAGTCACAAAGCAAGAAACAAACTGTTCTTTTCAGGTTAACTTCTGATTACTTCCCACATAGATTCAGAAGTGATTCTCTCCTAGCTCACAAGCAATTAGATAAGGCTCAATTGCTAGCAGTTATCCAGCTGAAACCCCTTAGCTGGCTTGCTTTCTACTGTGTGGGTCAAATCCTGCTTCAGGAGCTTTTCTGAGTAGATTAAAGAACAAATTTGTATTTCTTTGTGATGGTTGCTGTACTTTATAACAGAAAGTTACCAACGGAGTTTAGATAGAGAGCAGTCCATATAAACACAATCTTCATCTGCTATTATTCCCCCTTGTTCAACAAGCATGGGTTCAATATCATGGATTGGCACAGATGAATCTCTCAATGGAGCATTTTCAGGAGAATACTTGTTTCCCTGCTGTCTTTCAAGGTTATAGCTAGGGCATAGATCAGTGTTCATACCTGAGCTTCCATTGCTGTTAGAGTTCCTCTCTATATAGCCTGGCCAGTATGTAGTCCAGTTCTTATGTCCAGCCTTCCAATCCAGATCCCTGGACACTGGATCTCTCTTCACATACCTTCTGGCATAGGTCTTAGGGTCCCTTCCACGTGCAGCCGTCTCCCTCACAGGTAGCGTCTGGAGATTCCTAGCTCTGCAGCACCATTCCTCTGGCTTTCCCCAGTCCAATGGTATATGCTGGCCCTTGGAATACTTCCCAGTATACGTACTGCTTTGGACTCTTCTAGACCTCTCAAAGGCTTTTCTCCTCTTTCTTCCAGAGGGTCTCTTTCCCTTCCTGTCCGTCTGGTTTGGCTTCTGCTTCTGATAATCCTTCAGATGAAACTGAGGATAATTCTCTGGATATCCAAGGTGATCATGAAGATGGTCATCTGTAGAATAAACTCTACTCTTATTCTGCTTAGATGAGTGCTCCTCCCTAACATAGCGCAGCTGTGCTGAATCAGGCCCTGCCCTTTGAGATGAGTGCTTAGGGATTACCTCATAGCCCTCCTGATTGAACACACGTTTCCCCACTTCAGCTCCTCTAATGGCTGTTGGAAACCTGGTGCATTCTGGGACTGGTAGTCTTTTATGGCAAAATTCTGTTTTCTTATTTCTACCAGAACTGACAGGTTGCTTGTTCAGAGTCACTTCACCTTTTCTATAGCTCCTTCCTGAGCTATGATAAGCTTCCTTATCACATATGTCAGTTTTTAGAATTTACATCCATTATATTTGCTTTGCACAGTATAGGTGAAATGCAACACTGTTCTTATTTCGCAGTTGTTGAAGAGCTGTCGGGTAAGGTTTGCCTCCTTGAAGATGATACCAAAATCTGCAATAGAGTAGATGCCCAGGAAGGAGTAAATAACATAAGGAGGGTCAAGAATTTGGCAGCTGAGGTTAAATGCTAAAAAAATGCAGGGTCATGCTTCTGAGAGGCAAAAATCCAAGGGAGCGGTACGGTATAGGGGTGAAGTACTTCTGTCCACAAAAGAAGAGCGGGACTTGGGGGTGATCATTTCTGGTGATCTTAAGGTGGCTAAACAGGTGGAAAAGGCGATGGCGAAAGCCAGAAGGATGCTTGGGTGCATAGGGAGAGGAATGGCCAGCAGGAAGGAGGAGATGATAGTGCTTTTCTATACAATAAGTCTTTTGTGATGCCTCATTTGGTGCTTTGTGTGCAATTCTGGAGACCACACCTTCAAAAGGCTATAAATAGGATGGAGTTGATACAGAGGGTGCTACCAAAATGGTCAGTGGACAGTCATAAGACATATGGGGACAGACTTAAAGATCTCAATATATAAACTTAGAAGGAAAAGTGAGAGAGAGGAGATATGCCACAGAGGTATTTAAATGTCTATCATAAATGCACAGGAGGAGAGCCTCTCTTAGCTCTAAGAAAGCTCTGCATTGAGGGGGCATAGGATGAAGGTGAAAGGGGATAGACTCAGGACTAATATATGGAAATATTTATTTATGGAAAGAGTGGTAGATATATGGAGCAGTCTCCCAGTAGAAATAGTAGAGACCAGGGCGGTATCTGAATTGAAGAAAGCATTGGATCAATACAGAAGATCTCTAAGGGGAAAAAAGGGACTATGGTAGTTGGTATGGAAGGGCAGACTGGATAGGCCGTATGGTCTTCTTTTTCTGCTGTCATGTTCCTATGTTTCTGTGATTTGTCTGCCTGAAAGTGATCAGAGCTGGCCCAAGGGTTTCTGTTGCCCCGCCCCCCCCCCAGCTGCCGCCAATTCCATCTTGGGAAGGGGAGGCGGGCAGCATTTCCAAAAGTGGTTTTTTGTCACCACTTTTGGAAATACTGCCGCTGCCCCCCCCCCCCTCAAACTGAATTGGCAGCAGCTGGGTGGGAGGGAGGGGTGGAGCAGCTGCACATGTATGCTGCTACCACCGCCCACCCAAGGCCGGCTGCTCTAGGTGGCCCCCTAGCTTGCCTAGTAGACGGGACGGCCCTTGAAGTGATGTTGTTGTTGTCGTGTGATGGTAATGACTCCTCTCCCTCTTTGCCTTTTTGCTCAAACATGAAAATAAGGTATCCCTTCTGTCTGGCCCCCCCCCTTTGGATAAGTGTCCCAGATTTACCTGCAAAAAAATCTGGTAACCCTAATATAGGTGTAATAGAGTCACCTCTACTGCCACTATCTATCCATTTAGTTTAGACATACTATTGAGCCGGGTCTAAACTAACCTTATCATCCTATTAGACCAGTCCAGGCGAGTGGGTTATGCTCTCCATCCAGAGGTGGAGGCAGAATTGAGCAACTTTCTGTGATGCCATCACTTGGCAACTCTAGAAACAGCAGATATACCAAGTTACCCAGTTCCAGTGAAATATTTTTGCCAGTTCTGGTTTTAAATTTGCATTGCAATGGTATTTATAGTTCCTGATTTTACCATTGGAATCATTGATGGAGATCCCATAAAGCGTCAGGATGAGATTCAGACATCCAGGACTGGCTTAAAATCTCACTCCCGGAGTTGGATTACTTGGTACCTCTGCAGTTCAGCACTGAGAGAAGCCAATATTGTTTGTCTCCAGCAGTTGGCAAGGTGCATGGACTGGTGCAGTAGTACAGATTGGCCTATCTCCCCTGGCCCACTCCATAATGCTATAGCTTGTATGACTAAGATCTGTAGGCCCAACGGTGCTTGGAGTTTGCGTACACGTCACCTTGAGCCAGCAGCCGCTCTGTGTCCAGTGCGGTTACACATGGATTCCCCCCTCAGGGTCTGCCTGAGAGAAGTAGACTCTGAGAGGGACTGGTAAATCAGGCCTAGGCCCACTCTTGCTGTCCTTACGCTGCATGCTTTTTTGTCTTTCATTTTTTTCAGATTTTTATTTTCCTCCCATTGATTTCAGTGGGTTCTATTTGTCTCTCTTGCTGTGGCCCTTTGTTCCCAAGGTTGAATCTGTTCCCTGAAACATCCATCATTACCAAGCAGGTTAGGCCAAATGGGCATCAGGCTCAGTCTCCTTCAGGATATTAGGAGGTTTACGGCAGACTGCCTAGGTGGCTGCTGCTGGCTAAGACTGGTTCAAAGTTTCCTCCCAGTCCATGGCAGTGGTGGTATGGGCCAGTTGGCAGTGCTGACACTATCCTTTGTCGACAGATTATGGCTCTAAACTGTGGCAGAGTAGTTTCCCTTATAGGTCACTTGCTTTTCGGAAGAGAAGCTGGCCCACAGAAAACTTCTTCTGAAAGTCAGGCCTAGAGGTGCCAAGGATTTGTAAGGCTGTGCATGGAACCTAGAGATGTCCTCGGACTATTGTAAGCCTTTCATGGTCTCAGTTGCATTAGGGGCAGTCCTTTTGAAGCTTTAAGCATCTTCATGTTGCCTCCAAGGTACAATCAAGGTCAGATATGTTTACTTCTTCTGCAGATTGTCTACCTTGTATCCCTAAAATTTCTGGCTCAGGCCATCTTGGTAATTGTAATGCACAACATTTGAATTATGGCAGAGCTTATGCGATACTCCATGGTAGAGTCTTCCTGTGGCTTTCCACTCATATGGATGACTTTAGAGGATTTTCTTCAGTGCCTTCTGCGATGGCAGGCTAATTTTTCTCATACCTTCTGCTTCGGGGCTAGGGATGTTCTCCTTGATCCCTAGATACCCAGGAAGGGAGGTTCCTTTCAGCATATCCTGGACCTAGAGCCAGATGTTTTTGGACTCTTGAGTCTCTCATTTTCATTTGCGGTCTATCAGGTTTGTTATTGCATAGGTCAGGTAAGGGGTGCTTCTCTCCACCTAGATCCTGCCATGGCTTTGTTAATTCCTATTGTGAACAGCCTTGGCTGCTTTTCTGCTTCTGTATCCAGACCACCTCTCCAGTTCCAGGCCCTGTCTTTGGCCCAGATGCGGCTCTTTATACCTTTTCCAAGTGTTAGCGGTGTTTTTCTTCATGCAGAGAGCCCGGGTTGTTCATGTCTGGACATTGGGTTGGTCCAGTCGGTCAAGGTCCGAGACAAGACAGGCAAGGATGGCCTCTGGTTTGCTGATTGCCTGTCCTTGGAATAGCCTGTTTCCCTTACAGGATTTTGTGTACCCGGGTTCTACACTTTCCTGAGCTGAGCCTCCTCATGACAAAGAGGTTACTTAAGCCTCATCTGATTCAGGGCATGTAATTCCTGGTCAGCTTCATGGGTCTGGGACTCTCAAGCCCTTGCGTCAGTGACATCAATCTTGGAGCCAATTCATTTGATTAGGGTGTGTCTATGCTCACTACAATGGCACCTGCTGACCTTTGGGACTCCATGTTCCCCCATCCTTCAATCCAGTGCAGCCCAAGGGTTCTTGCCGCCCTAGGCAGGCCCAGTGTGCCATCCCCCCCATACCACACCACACCACACCACACCACCTCACCACCCCTGACATCCAGCTTCTCTCTGGGGGTTGAAGGGCAGCACTGCGATCACCTCTTTGAAGCCACGGCAGGCCTTTATAGCGCATTCACACACTCATAGCCTGCTGCTCCTGCCCCCTCCAACATTCTGTTGGAGGGGGCAGGAGTGGCAGGACGCGAGTGCACGCATGTGTATTCTTTAAAGATTGCTGCAGCTTCAAAGAAGTGATTGCCGTGCCGTTCATCAACCCTTGGTGAGAAGCTGGATGTCAGGGGTGGCACACTGGGACTGTCTAGGGCTGAGCCGCCCACCAGGGTCTGCTGCCCTAGGCAACCACCTAGTTTGCCTAGTGGAGATCAAGGAGCAGTTGAGTTTGCGGTTCTGCCATCTGATGACCAGGTGCCATGGGAAACGCTGGATAGAGTATTTTTTCTTCTTGGATACTAATCTGAAGTGTCTTCAAGACACCTCCTGTGAGATCCTCTGTTTAGAGACCAGTGCAATGAGTTAGGCTCCAGGCCTCTCCTCGTGGACAAAGTGGACTGTGTGTTCTCGGATACTACCCAAACAGTACTGTGTCCACTAATGAAGCAGATCTTGTAGTGCTGAGAAGAGAACTTGCTCCCATGGAGATATAATAGTTCTTTCTGCAGGATGCTTGCCTTCTACCTCAAGAGTCACTGGTTCAAGGCCAGTCTCTAGTGTAAAAAATTAAAAGCAATTTGGGTTAAGCTGCATATCTGTGTTGGGTGAAGGAGCATCTGATTGTCCTGTTGGCTGTGTACATCACAAGCTTTGTCAGCATGGAGGTCAACTTCTGTGTTGTAACTCCATGGATCCTGGTGAAGTGAGAGCCCAACTCTTCTACAGGCGACTCATAGTGTAAGGACAGGGTCTTCCATTACTATGGTCTCTGAGCCCCTCACATTGGCACTTTCCTAACTTTCCTATTTCAGCCATGGGAAGTTTGGCAGATGGTGGACTTCGATGCTTTACTTTAAGAATGGCCTTGGGAAGTGATGCTGTATGTCTCCCTCTCTTGCCTTTGGTAAGCATTATTTGTACAGGTTTCAGGGCTATCTAGGCCAAGTGTTCATAGGCACCCCAAATTGCCTCTCTTTTGTGACCTCAAGAGAAGGCCTAAAAAAAACAAACAAACCACGTGAGGACTCTGGTAATTATGGTTCCAGTTCCTTCTTGCTTATGGCCTGGTCGTTGTGGGCAGAGGTTCCCACTGAGGACTGCTTGGGAATGGTAGTAACCTCCCTGTTTATGGCTCAGTGGGCCTTTGTCCTTGGCTTATGTTAGAGCCCCTTGGATAGTCCAACCAGGACCGAAGCTTGGCCCTGAGCTCTCGAGGATTGGGTAACAATCCTGTTGTGCTTTAGGAATTGTCTGCAAAGACATTCCTTGATGATGCGCTTTGGCACTGCTTCTTTCTCAGATGTGAAGCAGTTCTGTCCACTTGTGTGTCCTATTGCATTTCAGTGACTTTCTGAGGTTGAGGGCTCTGAGAGGGCCCTTCCTTGGACCCATGCGTATGGCCTCCCTCTGAACTGCAGGTGGTGTCCATGCTCAGGTCTTTGTCTTTCAGCGATCCATCCCGGTCCTTCAGATTATTTTGCTTGGAGATCTATGCCATCCTTCTTTTAAGGGTTCTGGCCCCCCTTTTTTCATCTTGGACTGTTTTGTCTTCCTTCTTGAAGAAGGATCTTAGAAAGAATTCCTCTCTGTGTCCGCTGGACATGCGGAGAATGTTGCTCAGATACATGAAAATTGCATCATCTTCCCACTGTTCGGAACTTCTACTGCTTTCCTTGGTGGTCAGAGGAAAGTACTGGCAGAGGTTGAATTCTCTATGGTCTGCTGGCTTAAAGAGGCCATTGGGTCAGTATATATTCTGGCTGGTAAGTGTGTGCTGGAGTGCATTAGAGCTCACTCTTCTGGGCGTTGGCCTCCAAGGCGTAATCTGCTCTAGTGTCTCCAGAAAATTGTTGTAAGAAGGCTTCCTGGTCTTCGAATGTTTTTGTGAAGCTCTGCAGGGTGCTATGAGGCTTGTACTGATGGCTCCTTGGCAGTCTAATCTTGAGTGTAGTTTTCCTCCTTTCCTGGGTCCTTACTGCTTGGGTACATCCTACTTGTTTGGACTGGTCTAGCAGGATGATAAAGAAATATAAATTTTACATACTTGATCATTTACATCCCTTGAATCCTGCTAGACTAGTCCTGGACCCACCCTGGAACACTGTTTCTGCAGGATTGGAGGTCTAGCTGCAGTTAAAAACTTAGGGCCAGATTTTTGAAGTTATTTACATGGGTAACTTATCTAGTTACCCATGTAAATGCCTTATCTGGGATTTTCGAAAGGCACCTACATGGGTAGTGTCTTTCGAAAATACCAGATAAGTCCCTAACGCGCCTAAATGCTAAGCGGTTAGCAGTGGGGCATGTTAGGGGTTTTCCTGGGTGGAGGAAAGGGCTAAATGGGTAGCAGTGATTTTTCAATGCTACCCGCTTAGCTCTCTGCGCCTTAAAGATAGGCGAGGTTTTTCCTCATCTATTTTTAAGGCGCAGGGGCTAAGCGGGTAGCATCAAAAATCGCTGCTACTCGTTTAGCCTCGGCGGCTACCGGTGCATCCACACAAACCTGGATTTTCACTTCCAAAAATTCAGGTTAAGGGGGTTGGCGGACAGGTTATGCGCCACTGTGGTGCATAGCCTGCTTAATTGAAAATCGGGCCCCATGTCATTTCTGTAGTCTGACACGTTTCATTTTGGTAAGAGAGATAAGTACTTTCTCATACAATGTGTGGCAAGATTGCTGGTGATAATATTTTCAGAGGTTTTTTTTCTGAGTTTTTTAGTTTGCTTACAGCAGGACTCAACAAATCCTGGGTGCCAGGTTGCCATGGTGACTACAAATTGCATCCTGGTTCTCGAGATTCGAAGGCCCCATATTTCTTCCCTCCATTATGATTGGTTGTCTACAAAGAGCTCGAGCCACGTAGTGGGGGAAGTTCCTGCAGATCAGGCCGTTTCAAGCTTTGAAGTTTGGTCCATATAGCTTATTCGGATAATGAGTGAATATTGCTGCTATTTGGATAATTTTGTGGAACTGCCCTCACTCAGCCCCTCTATTATAAGGATAATATTGGGCGAGTCAGATTTCCAGCTTGATACTATCTGTGTATTGGGGTTGTGCATTCATTGGTGCTACATGCCTATAGGAGTTTCTTGGTGTGTCATTTGAGTGGGAGAGAGGCGGCGTTGTTATATATGCGCGTGTCTTATAAAATATATGGGCACAACTATAGAGAACACTTGCAATTTTCACCGTTTTCAGAGCAGGTGTAAATTTGCGTGGCCATTTGCCCACTGTTGGTGCTGGTCCTGGTCCTGGAAGCTTATTTTATAACAGCATATAGGTACCTATATTGGTATTATAAAATAGGTGCCCTTTTTGACTTCTCACATAGGCATGATTGTATAAAATTATCCTCTTTGTTTATTGCTGAATTTGACAACTGCCTTGCTGTGTAGAGAAAACTTGCTGTCTGATTTATCCCAGTCATTTGATCTTGTGGAGGCCGATAGCTCTGTTGTTGCTAATTGCATTTGGGATTGGTTCGATTTAGTCTCAGTCCATGAGGTCCAAAGGATAGTAAGGAAATTAGGTAAAGATAATTATACAGTTTATCCTTGCTCAGCTGCATTGTTAAAATATTCACTGGTTGAGATTTGATGGCTTACTGTTTTTTGGCCTGGAAGCCACTTCAGGAAGTCTGTTTTCCAACATCTTTACTTCAAATAGTCTTAAACTTATTTTGAAAAGTAAAGGTTTGGGCTCTGGGCAGTGTGGAAGCTACTGACCAACTGCTAGTGTTCCACGTTTGGTGACAATTTGCAAGTATCACTGTTTACTCAGCTGCAGAACCACCCAAGTAATGATGAGAGACTCAGAGAGGTAGTTACAGAGCTATGGTAAAATGTGCAGTTTTATCACAGCAAAGTTTATTCCAGCAGAAGTTATCACATGACAGATGCAGTGACATTTTTCTGCATTGCTGCAACCAGGAACATAACAGATTCCTGTCTACAGCAATGCAAAGACAGTGTGCGCCAAATCGGACCTGCCATCTTTTTAGATTCAACCCTCACCAAACAAAGAAGAGATAATGTGTTCTTCGCAAGAAGACCAAGTCCAACTGTAAAGCGGAGAAAGAACATAGCCACACCATAAGCATCTTCAAACAGTCATTTTATTAGTGGGTCCGCTAACTAATGTGGTCTTTCTCCGCTTTACAGTTGGACGTAGATTCAGCCCTCCCCATCCCCCCATCCCAAGATTCAAAGATCTCATCGCTGAAACCCGTTTCTTAAATACCCTCCCACCCCCTGATTTCCCTTGGCAGCAATTGAAGTTTTTTCTGGTGGCTGGGGGGGGGGGCAGAAGTTTTACTAATTGCCCCTTTGGGATCTGGGTTCAAAATGACTCCTCGTGGGGAGAGCCAAAAGGAGACTTGAAGAGGGTGGGTCTCCTCCATTTTTTTTCTGAAGAGATATGTTGCGATTTGTATTTACAGTTATTTAGCTGGTGTTTTGTCCTTGCACTGATCTGTTCCCATTTGTTTCTTCCCACAGGTGCTTGTGTCTATCAAGGCTCCTTGTTTGCGGTAGGTCACACTTCATCTTCTCCATTTTGGCTTTCCTGATTTGCTATAGTTGGTGGATGTTTTGCAGCTTTTTCTAGCTTACAGTCGGAGCTGACTCAGTTTTGTGCCCCCCCCCCCTCCCCCGGGATCCGATCTTGCAGTGCAAGCTATGCAAATAGGGGTAAATTTTCAGCCCACTGGCCTGTTAAATGCCACCCTCCCATTTAACTAAATCTGTGTATTCTGTGTCACTATCCATATAGACCGCATGCTGAATATACAGAGAGTGATGGTGTGGTCATTGTATTATCTGTTTAGGCTAAGCCTGATATTCCGCAGACCCAACTAAACGTGTAACTTACCCAAATAGTGGCTGAATATTGCCACTATCTGGATCATTTTTAGGGCTACCCCTTACTCCTCCCCTAATATGTTTCTGCAATTTAAACAGCCTGATAATATCTGTATATTTTTTAAAAATACAGTTAGGCTAATTATGTATTTGCCAGCAAATGCCTAATTGCCTTTGAGTGTCAGTCTGATAGGGCATAATTATTCACTCATATGGAACACTTCCAGACTACCAATAAAACTCTCCCAAAAACAGATGCAGAGCAGAAGGGGGTGTTTATATTTACAATTCAAAATACAAAAAAATTATATTCAAATTTTAGTCTTACATCGTTGATAATACCACTAACTCCCTCTACTGCTAGACATTTGTGAGCCCGATTCCAAGAGGGGCATGTCCAGGCCTTCCAGACGGCCCCAGGCAAGACGAGCCCGTTTGGACCCTATTCTGGTCTGCGGGAACAAAACGTTCCCACTGCAGCCAGAATCGGGCCCGAAGACGGCCCGGCATACCCATTCCACCTGCGGGAACATCCTTCCCACAGGTGCCCCCGTTATTCATGGCTTCGGCCCCTCAGTTCCCCACCGCTTGACCCACGGCTGGCCTGCCATGTCCTGGATTGGATGGCAGGGACCCTCCTGCACCCAGCCTCGGGGGGGATCCTCGGGCCTGATCAGGCCAAAAGTGCTACTTATAACACCTCTTGAGGTTATATAAGCAGCACGGCTCCATAGGCCCAGCAGCACATACAGGGCCATGATCTGGATCGGTCCTATACATGCTGCCAGTCTGGCCTGCCCTCTTCTGCCCCCTCCTGGCTCTCTCCATCCTGATGCACAAGACGCATGGGGAGAGCCGGTGGGGGAATCGATTCAGATGCCTTATGGGGCTGCATGCAGCCCCGCAACCCAACCCAACACAACCCACATTTGGGAATGAGCTTCTGTGTATTATAATACAAAACCTGCAGATGGACACTTGACACTAGCATCAAGAACTCAAATTGCACCAACCCCACCCCAAAGTATTCTAGAACACCAGTAACCTCCATTTGGAAAAAGAGAACAAGCTGAACTACAGATTTTAGAGAACCTGTATGTTAACAGAAGCCCTTATCTTGGTTGTACATGAAAAACACAGACCATCACCTAGTTAAGAAAAATAAACTACAAAATTTGAAACATCAGTTCAAGGGGGTGCATTCCAAGATGGTGGATGTGGGCCGTTGAGCACTGTTTCAAAATGGCATGGGACCAGACACAATGGATCTCTTTATAGCAAAAGGATAAAATCAAAATAAACATAACTACCTCTTATATCTCAACAAATAGGGGTAACCTACACAGAGCGGTGGGTGTACCCCTAAACAAAGGCATGGGGAGGGGTGACAACGGAGCGGCAGATGCACCTACTCTTGCCGCCTTGCTGGGTAGACTAAATGGACCATACTGGTCTTTATCTGTCATCATATACTATGTTTTGGCTCCTACCAGTGGGGAAACATAAAGGGAAAACACAGGCAAAGGCTCCCTCAAAGCCTGAACTTACCCCAGTCACAACTTTCATTGTTCCCTTTCTTCAGCACCTGGATATGCAGGCTTTGAGCTCCGGAGAACAGCTGCATAAGGGAAGGATCAAAGCCGGTAGCTCTGACCTTCCTTCTGGCATAAAGACCATACTGAGCCCAGAGCTTCGGGTTCCCCCCCACCAAGCCACTGACTCCTGCTGCACTATCTGGCCAGCTGGAAGCGCTGATCTATGATGTGGCGTTCAGCAAGCCGAAGCGAGGGAAGGCCCTTGGTGCCGGATCCAGAGCCATTTTAAGAGAAGAGCAAACGGCTATGGTTGTGTTTGTGGGGATACAGGAGCAGTGTGAAGCCCATTGCAGTCTGTGGTGGAGACTTCTATTTACTTCTCTTTCTGAGCAGTGGGACACCAAGCCAACCTCTGGTCAGATAGGAACTCCGGTAACTCCGGCTGGAATTACCTTGAAATGCCCAGAGGTTTTTTCCTTAGAAACAATTTGGCAAGCAATTGCTGATTTGGGACAGGCTTTGGCTCCAAATTTAGAGGTTCTTTCTCGCAAATTTCAGCTTTTAAAAATAACTTTGAAGATGGAGGCAGAGATTCAGGAGTTGAAGGGGATAGTCCCTATCAATGAAGAACATATTGCTAAGATTCAAGGAACTGAGGAACTTTTGGTAAAAGATAATATCCTATAGTGGAATAAAATTGAAGTTTTGGAAAATGCTGCCAGGCAAGCTAATTAAAGAATAATTAACTTTCCAGGAGTACCTCTTTCCTCTCCTTGTGAAATGTTTCATCTGACTCTATATCTCCTATCTCTAAAATATATTACCTTCCAGTAGATAGGGTTTTTCAGGAACAGTTTCAGGGTCAGACAGTGGCGATGGAAATTTTGGACATTTCTGCTATTCTTGAGACCTCTGAGGCTGAGATGGTGACTCTTGCAACTCTGCTAACCTTCTCATAGCCCTCAGATGCATATTTTCTTTCGTTACTGGAATGAGTTGTTTTTGAATTATAAAATTAAGATGTATCCTGATATTTCGAGGGAAATCCAGAAAAGGAGGAGAGAGTTCCTTCTTTTGAGGCCTGGGGTACTTCAGTTTAGGGCCTTGTTCTTTTCGAAGTTTCCCTGCAAATGTGGTGTTAAATATAAATCTTCTAGATATATATTTACTGATCCTACTCATGTGGAGGCACATTCCAGTGAGTGTGTGCAGGCCCCTGTGCATTTGATCAGAATTGGGACACACAGAGGCAGACCCGATTCTGATCCCGCTGGGGCTAGACATGCACTGCAGAATCAGAATTGGGTCTGGGCCGGTACGTGCAGGCTGGGACCCGATTTCAGATCGGCCTGCACGCACAGACCCCTGCTCGGCTTACTCAGTCAGGCTCCTGAATGGAGCCCCTGTGCCATGGTGTCCTGTTGCCATGGCACTGCGGCTCCATCCATGATCCCCATCTGCTGACTACAATCTTTATTCCCCGCAACCAGAGCTCTGATCCTGCCTTCCGTAGTCAGGGTCGGGCTTCGGGGAACCCCCTGCACCCCCTCACTTCTTTGCTGCTGCCCAGGCCTGCTATCACCTGATGTCCAGGGGGACTTATTCTGCCTCCAAGGTGGAATAAGTCCCCCGTCTTGATCAGAATCTGCCCTGTACTTCCAGGGCCTCAGACTGCCCACTGCTCGCCCTCACGCTGCCTCCACAATGCCCTCTCTGCCACCGTCTAAGCCTCCCTGTACAAACTCTTTGTTCGTACGGGGAGGCTTTTGCTGGTGATGGGGGGGGGGATGTCCATCCCCGCTATTCGTGGTACAGAATAGACCCCTTAGTCTCCTTTGTATCAGCTCAATGTGCATTGGCTAGCTCTGCTAATTAATGTCCTTTTATGTTAACCCATTTAAAATGTGATTTCTGCTGTTTGCAACTTGTTTGTTTTCATGCAGTGGTTCCAGGATAATATCCTGTGGAGTACAGCAGTCCAAGCTTGCTTAAAAATATTTTCTGCATCCCATCAGCTCTCATAAGACAAGGTGGGAGGCATAGTGATTTTCTGGTAACCCTGGCATTTTTATGCCAGCTGGTATTCCAGGGGAGATTTGTATACTGGCAAGATCTAGCTCCTTCTTGCTGGTCTAAGTTCTCATTTGAAATGGATTTGGTTACTATAGCAGGTTTTGCAAAGAGCACTGCTCACCAACTCTGCTTTTTCCAAGTCACTAACGGGGATGTCTACAATGAATATTCATAGGATAGATTTGTACACATTTGGTCTGTGAATCAAATGAATTTGGCTTTCTGTGGTTATCCTGAACCTAGCTATTGTTGGTGACTCAAAAGGACCATTGTTGGGATCGGTATTTTTAGGAGAATACCTTTTCGATGAGATAAAAATGTTTTAAGCAGAGAGAGACGGCTTAGTTTCTCAAGACGCTTGTACTTTGTGCTGTAAGCCTTCAAATTGTCCAGCATGACTGGTTGGTTGATTTTTTTTCTCTGCATCTCTAGCTCTTCAGTGTAGATGAACGTGATGTTGTCTCCAGCCTTGAGAGGTGAAATTTCCCTCTAGAATGTTTAGATACTTTTAGAACAGAGTTTGCGCAGGCTGTCAGAAGTTTGAGGCAAGGCTGATGCAAAGCTAGTAGGCACCATAGGCACACCTTCCATTCCACGCTTTAAGAAAAGTGGAAGGAAGTCCAAAAAACTGCCAGCATGGTTTAAAGGTGAGGTCAGAGAGGCTGTTGTTGCCAAAAAAGCATCTTTCAGGAAATGGAAAAAAGAGCCAAACGACGAAACCTGGAAACAGCACAAGCACTGGCAAGTCAAATGCAAGGCATTGATAAGGCAGGCAAAGGGAGAATTTGAGAAGAAGCTTGCTGCGGAAGCAAAAACGCGAAGTAAAGACGTTTTCAAGTACATTCATAGCAAAAAACCTGTGAGAGAGTCAGTTGGTCCATTAGATGATAAAGGGGTTAAAGGAGCACTAAGAGGCGACAAGGCGATAGCGGAGAGATTGAATGAATTCTTTGCTTCAGTCTTTACTGAGGAAGATGTAGGGATGTTACCCATGACTGAAGTGGTATTTAAAGGTGTGGAAGAATTGAAGGAAATATCGATACATCGGGAAGATGTATTACAACTATTAGATAAACTGAAGAGTAGCAAATCACCTGGGCCGGATGGTATACATCCAAGGGTGTTGAAAGAACTGATGGACCTTGGTCTGACCCAGTATGGCATATCTTATGTTCTTATGCCCCTCCTCACCAGTCCTTACCATAATCGCTGATGCCATTATCACATCTCCTTGGGATGGTGGCAATAGTGATAAAATAGGAAGACGTGGGGTGCAGGGCTTCTGAATCCCTGTGTGCTGCGTTCTTAAAGTCTAGCTGATCCCTGCCCCTCTGATGGGGACTTCCTGTTCACATAGCAGCGAGGCCAAATGGACTTTCAGAGGGCAGGACACAGGGGGTTCAGAGGCCCCATGCAGCTCGCTCTTCCTGTTTTCTTGCTGTTGCTGCTGCTGGTTCAAGAGAGATGTGGTAGTAGTGGTCCGGTGGCTATAGTGCTGGGGAGGGGAGAGTTTGGCGCTATGGGCAATCACCTAGTTTGTCTAATGGTATTGCCAGCCCTGGAAGGCTCACTGTTTCCACAGCCTCTCTCTTGTGCCGTGTGCTATAACTAAGCTTACCAGATATCCCTGATTTTAGAGCTGTGTCTCTGACTCCCATCTGTTTGACAACCACCTGTCTCTGATTCCAGCAATGGGGACAGAGGGTAGAAAGGTGTTTTTTTAACTTTAGCGATGCGAATGTCAGTTTTTAAAATTTACACTCATTATCTTCATATTTTGCACAGCATTTTATTTTTATTTATTTATTTAAAGGGTATTTATATCCTGCCTTATCCTTCAATACTGGGGGGGGGGGGGGGATGCATCACTGTTTCTATTTCTCTGTCAGTCTGTCTGTTTGTAAATGATATTGTTGCTGCCATGGGATGAATGGGGAGAGAGGGAGTCAGGATATTGACTCTCTTCCCTCCTCTATGCATTGTTGCTCCAGTCGGGAACTAAGGTGTCCCTTCCTCCTTTCCCTACTCTCTCACGCTTTTGATGTGCCCCTGATTTGCTGCAGATAATCTGGTAACCTTAGCTATAACCCAGATGGATACTAAGTACTGTTTACACATCAGGACTTCTGTCTGTTGAGCAGGGATTGCATTTAAAGGCCACAAGAGTCCATCATTTGTGCATCAGTAACATTGATGGTGAAAGATTTTATTGGTGGAATTAGTGCCCATAAAAAAGGCACACTATATGTATATATAACTGTGACAATTTAAGAATGTAAGATGTGCCTTGCTGAGTTATTTATTTAAAAAATGTTATGTACCATCTTTGTGATAGTCATTATTCAAACTGATTTATATATGGAGTAAAATAAAACAAAGTATAAAAGATAAGAATCAAAGAGTCGAGACAGAGTACAGAAGTGTGAACACCATATCGCCCGCTACCTGCTGTCAACTCTAATGTTTTAATTCTTTAATTTTACTTCTCTATAGGGAATAGGAATGTTTTAAATTCCTTTCTAAAGCTCAGTATATTAGGCTCCATCTTTAAATGTCTAGGAAGGGCATTCCAGCACTGGACCACCATGCTGAAAATCTTGGATCTCTAAGCACACTTATGAATAAAAATCATATCGGGGATTTCTAAAATACTCGTATGATCCTGAGAAGAAGGTCATTGTCCTTTTAGATGCTTAATAACATAGAGCACACCCTCCTTTTTCCAGTGGTGGACAGTCCAGGTGTCAAGTATTTTACAGGATCAGTGCCAGCCCAAGGGTTTCTGCTGTCCTAGGGCCACTGCCACCTCCTCCCAGCCCACTCTCCCCGCTTTGAGGCTTGCTGCAGCACAGAAGGGAGGAATCTCCATGCCACCCCCCCCCCTCCTGGCTCCATTGTCCTCCATTGTCTCACCTGAAGAATGAGGGCAGCATGGCGATTCTTCTATTCCATGGCGCAGCAAGCCTTCAGACAGCAGTACGCCTCTCATGTCCTGCCACTCCTGCTCCCCCCCAACACTTCCTATCAGAGGGGGCAAGAGTGGCATGCCATGACTACACGCATGTGTCCAGCTGCTTTAAGGCCCCCCCCTGCAGCACTGAAACGGTGGCTGTGCCATGCTTGAAGGGAGGGAGGAGGGGATCGACCAGAATGCCGCCCATCAGGGTCTTCTGCCTTAGGTGATCGCCTAGTGGATGGTCTGGCCCTGGACAGGATCCCACAAAATAGATCTGTTCCTATTTGTTCATACCCCAGGATAAGTAGTGGCTCTCCCAAACCTGCGTGGTTAATAAAGGTTTATGAAATTCTCCAGGAACTTGTTTAACTCCCTTTTAAAACCAAGGTATGCTGTCTTAATTGAATTCTGGGGAATACATCAGGGCCTAGTACTTTGTTATTATTTAATTTGTCAGTTTCTCTAGCACCTCTTCCAGATTCACCCAAAGGTGTTTCATTTTCTTCATTGGACTTTTGCTCTTATTTTAAATATAATATTTGATTCTGCATTTTATTCAAATTGTTGATGTGGGCAGATAGCACAGATTTTGTACATCAGTATATCTACTCTTTTTTTTTCCCCAAATGATGTTTATTCCTCTGGCTTTGGTGTCGACCATAACACTCATCTCCTCAGTGGGTGGAGTCAAGTGGCAGGATGTTAAACCTATTCCTCCTCCCCATAATTTCAGCCAGAAGGTCCAAGAAAAGGACTGTCCTCAGCTCATGTATAAGATCCTGTGCTTCGATCTAATCAGAAAGAAGAGGAAATTAAGTGCCCTGATCTCCTAAAATCAAAAAGGAAAGCAAGAATTCATTAGCATTTTTAAATAGGGATTTGTTAATAGCTAAATTTTTAGAATGGTTATATGTTGTCACTAAGCACTCAGACTTACCTTTAGTTCTTGGTGATTTGGGAAGACAAAAAAAGTATGTTTTTCACCAACAGAAATGTTAAAGAACTTTCTTTCCTTATCATCCTGCTAGACTAGACGAGTGGATTATGCTCCCTTGCCAACAGATGGAGGCAGACTTGAGCATCTTTCATTGATGTCATCAGAAGATTGATCTGCTGGTGCAGCACTGAGAGAAACCAGTAATTGTCTGCCTCCAGCAAGTGGCAAGGTATGTAGACTGGTGCAGGAGTTCAGATAGGTCTGATTTCCCTGGACCACACTACTATAGTGCTGTGGCCAGTGTGATTGTATCCGTAGGGCCCAATTTTGTTCTGAGTGCATGTATACCTTGTCTTCTGGAGCCAACAGCTACCCTGCTTCCAGAACTGTCGCCCTTGGGCTCCAGCATTGGTGGGCCGAAGAGGAGCAGGAGCACCCTATGAGACCCCTGAGGAGGCTCGGTAAGTTGGGCCCAGGCCCTCCTTCTCTCTTGCTGTCCCTTATCTGTATGCAAGCCTTTTTTTAAAGATTTTTTTCTAAATTTTTCCTTTAGCCCAGCCATTGCTATTAGGCAGTGTTTGGCTCTCTTTTTCTGCTTGTATAAAGCAGATTTTAAAAAAAGGCTTCGATCAGTCAGGTCTTGTTGCCTCAGCAGTGAGACCTCCCAGACTGTTTGGGTGGTTGGGGAAGCCTAGATCAGGTGCCAACAAAATGGTGGATTCTGGAGAGTAGGCACTGAGTTCCCATGCGTTCAACCTAATAGTGCAAAGGTGGTGGGGTCTTTCAGTGTTCAGTTTGATGGCTATGTGTGAAAATGCCATGATGGAGAACTATTTCGGTCACAGGAGGGACACATGATCAGAAGGCTTGGGTGCTGTCCTCCAAGTAGTGCCCTATGAGGGACTTCTATATGTCTTCTCCCTGTAGTCCATGCTGAGCTGCCTCCTATGCAGGATTCAGTTTCATCTGGGTCTGATGATTCTGGTTGCCCTAGATTCACTTTGTTGACAATGATACACAGATCTAATAGGAATCCCCACTCTTGTTGGCTCAGGAAAAGAGCCTTCTTCATCAGGGACTCCTGGAAATGGAGGATCCCACTCTCTTCTTACTTATAGCCTGGCTCTTGAAAGGCAGAAGTTGTCTAAGAGAGGCTACCCTGGAGCTGGTTGTGAATACCCTGCTCAAAGCCCTCAGGACCATGACCTTCTTAGCTTATGTGAGAGTTTGGAGGGTTTTTGAGAGGTGGTGCTCCTCTCAAGTTCAGGAAGCTGGGAAGGTTGATGTAGGAGCTGTTTTGTCCTCCTTGTAGGTGGGCTTGGACCAGGGGTTAGCCCTGAAAACTCTTAAGATTCAAGTGGCAAACTTGGCATGTTACCGGTGGCATATCCAAGGCATTTCCTTGGCAGCACACCCTTATGGTTCTCTCTTCCTCGGGGAGGTAAAAGATTTGCCCACCAGTGTGTCCAGTGGCCCCAGTGGAGCCTTTCTCTGGTATTTAAGGCATTGAAAGGGGCCCCCTTAGAGCCTATTTGTAAGGCCTCTCTCAAAGATTTGACCCTTAAGTTGTTTTTTCTGGTGGCTGTTGCATCCACCAGATGGGTATTGGAACTACAGGCCTTGTCCTGTCAGAAGCCCTTTTTGGTCATCGTGACAGCTTCTGTGTCATTGCGGATAGTGCTGTTTTTTCTTCCATATGTGCTGTCCCATTTTCACCTCAATCAGGCAGTCATCCTGCCCTCCTTCTTGGAAAAGGATCTTCATTAGGACCCCTCTCTGCATCTGGTAGATGTGATGAGGGCATTACTCTGATACTTTGAGATTACCAACTCCTTTCATCAATCGGACCATCTTTTTGTTTGCTTATTTATTTGCAATATCTTTTATACCACTAGTGGTATACAAACATCATAGTGGTTTACGGTCCAGATTGGGGAACCAGTTACAGTTCAAACACAAATTCTGAAACCTGACTGGAAGACAGGACAAAGAAACAAAAAGGGATAGGTGTTGCAGGACAATAACATTTACTGGAGACAAGTGGAACATATAGCCAAACACAAGAAGATTATAAAGAGAGAGTAGATTTACTAAATATTTTATGAGGATTCAAAGTGGAGATTTGTTGGAAGGATGTCCCAGAGGTGAGTGGTCCCAGGAAAGGACAGGCAGTGACAAAGTCCTCAATTTTCTGCTGGATCAAAGAGGCCATTGGTTCAGCATACCTTCTGGCTGGAAAGTGGGTACCAGAGGGAGTTGGGGCTCATTCTACTAGGGCAGGGCTCCACCTGAGCAGAGCCCACCTTGGTGTTCTCTGGGACACATCTGTAAGGCAGTTACCTAGTCCTCTCTGAGTACATTTTAGAAGCACTACAGATTGCATGTGGGAGCTGGGGCTGATGGAGTCTTTGGCAAGGCTTTTCTGGAGAGTTCATCGCCTTTATCTCACTCTAGGTCCTGTCTTCTTGGGTACATCCCATTCATCTGGACAGGTCTAGCAGGATGATCAGATATGTAAAATGTATCCTTCCTTATTTTCTTTCTTTGAATCCTGCTAGACTAGTCCAGGACATGCCCTAGAAGACTTTCTCACAGGTGGGGAGATCTGCTGCTTTTGAACTGCATTGTTTTCTGTGCCTGATGCAGAATTAACTATGGTAAGAGAGCCATAGTTGTTCCAGTTGTTTGTTCTGGTTGATGACTGGTTATTAATGCTAATAGTGGAGTTCTTTTCTGAGTTTTCCAATATTGTTTACTATTTGAGATGTGTCTTATTGGCTTCTCTCAGTACTGCACCAGAGGATATATCTTCGAATGGCATCACTGAAAGATGTTCTAGTCTGCTCCACCTGCTGGCAAGGGAGCATAACCCACTTGTCTAGACTAGTCTAGCAGGATTCAAGGAAAGAGAAAATTATCGGGTATGTCAAATTTCCCCTGCTTAACCCCCACCCTTATCAAGAAACACAATCCATAGCTTAGTATTTGAATCACATCTATTAATGTGACCCATGGAAAGGAAACACTGGCTCCTGCTTGATCTTCATGAGTTAACTGTACATGTTTCATGCTTCCTTTTCCAGAGGGAGGTTGAGTTGCCTGGAACGGCTCTGATATGTTTGGGTAATTATTAAAAAAGTTCAATTGTATTACAGTATTTGCATTCTATAGTGCCATCTCATGTAGGGCCAAATTTAAGTTTTGGGCATAAAGTCTACTACTTGGTTTCCTTTCCAGTTTTGGACAAAGATCTTA
The DNA here is from genome assembly GCA_033557465.1 of Ichthyophis bannanicus. Lineage (NCBI taxonomy): Eukaryota > Metazoa > Chordata > Amphibia > Gymnophiona > Ichthyophiidae > Ichthyophis > Ichthyophis bannanicus. Next base: position 1,087,469,334 of record CM066032.1, on the reverse strand, counting down.
TCTGCTAATCCCATCCTGATATAATTTGTTACTTTCTGTGGAACAATACTTTTCTGACCAACACGGCAGCAAACTTTTTAATGGCTTTCTTGTTACAGATACTATGTGGGCCCTGGCCCTGAAGACCCTTCCCCCATTCTGCTGTGTATGTTAAGTGGGATTGCTCTGAAGCTGAGTGACAGACGCACCATATCTATATACAAGTTTCACCTTGGCTCCTGCTCCTCGGGTTGCAGAGAGGAGTGGGGCCGAGGGAGAAAATCCCAGACATTGCATAAAAGTAACATCTTTTGGCTGGCTAGGATGTGTTTGTGCCATGAAGCTCAGTCAAGGAGGGTTGTCACATCAGTGGCCGAGCTATATATCTAGATGGCTTGAAAATGATGAGAAAATACCCAGGTGACTGCACATAGAAGACTCAGGGATCTATGGCTCTGATGGATGCAGGCTCCATTTGCACTGTAGGCCCAAAGGAGCTAGAGAAAATTGGCTGACAAAAGAATCTAAAACAAAGCAAAAACGTATTAACCAAGTGAGTCCAAGTAATCACAAAAGTTTATTTACTTCCTCCTAAGCTGTGTACAGCGTTTTTTTTCCCCTGCTGCCAGTTGCTTTAATTGAATGGTGAGCCCAAGACCAGAGAGAGCAATTGAAAGCTTGTTTTCATTAGCAGTAGAGAATGCTGGCTCATTGACGCTTCCTCTTAAGTACTTGGTGGGGTTTGTGTTGGCATTGTATGACTGCAGTGCCGATGGCATCAGGTCAGCTGTTGACAAGGGTGCTCAGATGGGAAATTTAAATAAAGGAGGCATGAAGAAAGGAGATAATGAAAAAGCAGCAGAAGAAGTCACGTGCTTGTTGTTCTGGGGACCATTCCAGACTTATGGCGCTTTCAGTGGAGGTCACTGTCATTGCGCAGCCATTGACTCTATGGCTATTTGATTTGATATTCCATATGGAAATCTGTTATCTAATTTTAGTTAAGAAACGTAGATTGGAAAAGCATGCTGCATGCATTGGGAAAGGGCTGTTGTCCTCTGTTCTGAAGCGTTCCAGAGTTGGTCCTCCAAAACAGCGGAAAATAGGAAGATATTCCTTCCAAAGGACAGAATTGGGTTTGCTCATGTGCATTCAATGCATATTAATGTGCGTTAAATTGTATTGAATGTTGCGCATGTCCAAAGTTTGCTCACACTTCTGGCGTGGTGAATGTAGGCTGTAAGGTCTATCAAAGTGCTCTACAGTGCTCCATTGGTAACATTCTGTTTCACATGGCAATTACAACGTTGCTGTGTTCTACATCTCATTAACTGAGAACATTCCACATTAAACAATGGTTTACCATGGGCAATCCGTGTTCTAGTATGTAGATCCAGCGGTGATAGGAGATAAGGAGCGAATGAAAAGGATATTTTGAGGGGAAGGGTGAAATGTCATATCTCCCCGAGTGCAATGCACTGAACTGTTTACAGCCTAAACCTCAAATTCTGATGAGCAGGAACTGTCTTACATCCATACGTACAGCTCTGCGTACACCTTTTAGCGCTATACAAATGATTAATAGTAATAGTAGATGAAGGTGCCTGAGCTATATGCTGATATAACAGCTGCTTGGCCTGATCTGTGTAGACATGTGCCCTGGAGCTGCACAATCCATGGAAGTAGCCATTTTCTAGCCCAGAAGCACAACGCTTTGATCGCATAAAGAGATGGAGTTTAGAGCCACACAATTAAATATAATCACCTTCCTCTACCCCCTTCTTAAAGCAGCATGGTGCATACTAATTCTAGCTGTGCTTTTCTCGGGCAGGATATATAGAATATAATTCTCTGCCTGTAATAAATGGTAATAAATGATGACCTGTGTTGGAGCTGGTGGCGTCCTGTAGTACCAGGCTAACATACACTTAGACACAGTACATTCAACAGCATTTTTAAATACACCTGTGATGTGTTGCCTGGTGGGAGTTCAAGCAGGTGTTTGTTTCATGATTTAAGAGTAGCTGTTACCATGTGTTGGAGATCTAGGGCCAGATTTTAAGGGTTTTTAAAAAATATTTTTATCTTTATTGTCTGGTTTGTTTGACTGAAGTCAATATTTTACAATTTTGACTTCTCATTACACTAGTATATGTATTTGAATCAAGAAAAATTACCAAAGAACCTAGCCCCCCCCCCCACTATCAACAATTACAGTGAGGGTTACAGATATAACTTCATTTAGTTAACAAAAGATTACCAGTTAAGAAAAATTTTACCACTGATGAAGAGATATCAGATACTCTCACTCACTGTTCATAAAAGCCCCACACCTGAGCAAATGGCCCCAACCGATCATTGCAGTTAACATTGCAGTTAACTTCATCGTATTATACACATGCCCCAATCTACCCTAAGTAGATGGGGGCTCCACCTGCTTCCAGCCACAATTACTGTACAAAAATAGAAAGATCTTTGTTGTGCCCAGGAAGTTGCCAATTCAGTAAAAACACACCAAGACTTTATTCAACCCTTCTGCTCATAATTCTCCCAAAAATCCTGCTTCTCTTTCTCCAAAGACCTGAATATTTGGGCAGGACCACCACACATGTTCAAAGGTGTCCAGCTGCCCACACAAGCGCCAACACCTATCATTGCCACTCTTAAATATTTTAATGAATTTCTCTGGGGTATAGTGCCACTGACATAATATTTTATGAGCATTTTCAACCATATGTATTATATGCAATGATTGAGTGGAGGAGTAGCCTAGTGGTTAGAACACTGGCTTGGTAACCAAGCAACCAGGGTTCAATTCCCGCTAGCACTCCTTGTGGCCTTGGGCAAGTCACTTAACCCTCCACTGCCTCGGAAGAAAGGCCTGGCAATCTACTTCCGGTGATACTGCCAAGAAAACCCAGGAGCTTCTGGGTCGCCAGGAGTCAGAACTGACTCGAAGGCATTGCATTAAAGTCCCCTTTTGTCACTGTTAATCTCTGCCCAGAGTGCCTTCCCAGTCCGGTATGAACCCAGACTTCCCATAAACACTTCAAGGAGGAAGATTTATAAATCCTTGTTATTCCCCCCCCCCCCCCCCCACCTTTGACCAGTCCTGTATTTAGACTTTTTCAATAGGAGTCTCCTCCATACTGAGATCCTGCATCACCTTTGCCCTTATAAAGTGGCACACCTGAGCATATTGATCAATTCCTCTACTGCTTGTTCAAAATCGTTATATAATTCCTCATAGTCCTGGATTTTCCCATCAGCAAGAAATTGTCCTAGTGATTTTAGGCCTAACCCTTCCCATATTTGAAAGGTCTTATCCAACCAATCTGATTGAAATTCTAATAAATATCTTATTGGAGTTGAAAAGTAATAATCTTGCCCCTCAGTAGTTCCTTACAAAGAGCCTTCTATACACCTAAAGTTAAACCAATAAAGGGGTTCTTCACCCTAACTCCTCCCCCAACTGATGCATTGGAGAGCCATGGTAGAGTCCAAATAGGCACAGAATCCACTAAGCTCTGCTCTGTTTTGACCAACTACTTTGGGCAGAGTGCATTCCACTCCAAGATGACCCTCAACTGAGCTGCCTGATAGTACTTATAAAAATCTGGGACCCTTCTGCCTCTGTCCTTTTGCAGCCACATCAATCTTTCTCTCTTAACCCACGGGGGTTTCCTGTTCTAGTTATAGTGAAAAACCTTCCTATGTATTAGCTGAAACTCTCCTGGCACCATTGGAATTGGCAAGCCTGAAAACTGAGAAATTTGGGCAACATCATCATTTTTAGCACATTGATCCTCCCCAGCCAAAACAAGTTCAGCCACAGCCACTCCACCAACTTCCGAAAAGATTTTTTAAGTAGGGGATCATGATTGCAATCATAGAGCTGGGCAATTTTGGAACCCAGCCTGGAACCCAAACCCCATGTGGTGTGGCTTCCATCCTGATATTCTCTGCTTGCTCCTAATTTTATTGCTTCTGGAGAGTTTCTGTGGTGGTGATAATCCTGAACAGAACATAGATAAATGTGGAGAAATGTTGTGGGCCAGTGTAAATTCATACAAACACTCTTCTGCCATTTATTTCTATCCACTACCATTTATTTCTGTCCAACCAGTTACATGATGATGAAGGTCAAATGTGGAGGCCAAAACAATGTTCTTTAGATCATAATCAGATTTACTAAAGTGTGCTACTTAGTTAATGTGTATTACACATTACGCTACATTGACTAACATGTGCTACCATATTAGTGCATGTTGTTGTTGTTGTTGTTAAGTGCCGTTGAGTCGGTGTTGGCTCATGGTGACCCACTAGATAGTTGATCTAAACTGTGTTTGGTTTTCAGTCAGGCAGCTCATTGTTGATAGAGTGACACCCATAGCTGCTGCTGTTGTATCGATCCATCTCATTGCCAAACTTCCTCTTTTACATTGACCTTCTACCTTGCATACTAACTCAGATTAGCGCATGCTATTTATTGTTTTATGCAGTATTTACCGAATGTTAGTGGTGTTAGCATATGTTGACTGAGTAATACAATTTTTATCATCTAAAAAAAAAGCATATTGTAATTTTCACTTTCAAACAGTTTGCTTTGTGTTAAACGTTTACCATTAAGTGTCTCTTAAGTCCTCTTTTTATTTGTATTTTTTCATTTTTTGTTTTTTGATATATAGGGCCTGATATCCAAAGGCATTAACATGATTTAACCTGTAAGTGGGATATTTAGCAGCACTAACATGGTAGGTGCTGCTGAATATCCCTGGGTACCACTGCTATATGCCCTGCTGCTAAGGATCGGGGTGTTCTGGGGCGGTACCCGTCACTAACCTGTCAGCGGCGATATTAAGCCTCTGCCCCATTAGTGACCCATGAGTAAAGAGAGACCAGCTTTTACCACGCCTATCTTTACCTGTGGAAGCTAACCAGGCAGTGGCTCAATATATTCAATGTCTATGGCTGGATATGATCTCAGCATTGAATATCCAGGTTTTGTGTTTAGCGGGGATGGCTAGGTGCTGTAATCACGCTAGCCGCCTCCTCTGAATATCAGGCCTATAGTGTATACTTTACGTTTTTAGCTTATTTTGGGATTTTTCTTCACCTGCCTTTTTACTCTTCACCTTTTGCTTTTCATGGGATGTCTAATGCACTTAGCAAGATGAGTAGGAGGTTTATGGGAACAGCATGGGAACACTTGTTTCGGGTAGATACAAAGCTGGATGCAGTATTTTGAGAAATAACAAAAACAGATCTGTTTTACCTTTCTATACTTGTTATAGATTATATTTTCTTAAATATTTAAGAAAGCGATGTCCTTGAAGGTGAATGATATGGTTGAGAGTTTGAATGTCTTTGAGGATGTCGTCCTTACAGTGAGGGTGAGTGGAGAGATTTGGCTGAGTTTTAGAAATTTTTGCACCTGAGGTATTTGTTACATTTGCCTTTAGTCATCACACAAGGGCACCCATTTGTTGGCCAGATATAGGGTACAGGATTGGAAGATCTGTGGTTCCAGGCCTAGGGCTCTTGTTGTGATGCTTGGTGAGAGACGATGATTATAAAACAGGAAAAAAGCTGCAGGTAGTTTGGCATGAAATCTCATGGTGCTGTAGCTTTGAAGAGGTTGGTTCTGATTGAACCAGAAGCCCAAAGAATGAAAACAAACTGAAGACATGTTTGATGTTGCCTGGAATGCTCAGGACACATTTTCCTTGACTCTTTAATCAGGGAGATGATGAAGGGGTAAAGTCATGCAGGTGGAACTAAGACATGTTTTAACAAAATGGGGCAGACAATGCTTTCTTTAAACCTTTATATGAGACAGTGGAGACTTTTTGGTAAAAGTAAAGCTGAAAAAGTGAGCTTAATTGCTTAGGGACGTGGAAGTTCATAGTGACACCATGTATGAGGGATGCTTTCATGCTTAAAGTGAGCTGCACTTAGTAATTATGGATTAATAATCATCTGAAAGTTACATGTGTGGCTTCCTGTTTTGCCAAACCTGCTGAAATCTAGGAATACACTATAGCTTGCTGCATTACATGTAACCACATCAGGTCTTTTTTTTAACATGGGCTAAGTGATTTAGCATGCAGCACTAAAACCATTTAGGGTCCCTTTTACTAACATGTAGCTTGAGTTATCTGCTTGCATGATCCATTTTATTCCTGTGGACTGTGAATTATTTTTAAACATGGGGCAGTTCTGATGATTGAGCAGTAGTTGTGTGGTGAGAATTAGCTTCATGTTTAGGGCCTGGATTTCCAATACCAGGGCAAATTGTGATTGAGAATGTTTTAAAAGCAGTGGTCTCCCTGGGGAGGACAGGAGGCTGGCACTTGCTATGGCATCACCTGTTAACTGCTACAAGAGTGCACTTGCTCTCTGCTCCAGAGAACTGTGGTATCTCTCAGCTGCAGTTTAGCATGATCGATTTTAAGGGCAGATAGCTCCTGTGGGAGGACCTGCAGTACCTGATGGAAGCTCTTGGGGGAGTTTCTGGACAATGGGCTTAGAGGTTCCATCTTCTAGTAGGGTTCTTGTGGCAGCATGGGGATGGCTTAAGGTTGGGATCAGTTCTGGTGACCTCTGCCTCCTATGGGCTCAGCTAAGAAGGGTCCTTTTAGTGATTTCAGCACCCTTGGGACTCAGTAGGAGCTCCCCAGGGGCCGGCAAGCCCTCATAATGGGATTCATGGTTCCCTTCCAAGAGATGGGTGGGTGGGTGGATGGCTGGTTTCTCTGGCAGTTGTTTGGAATGGGCTCATATCGACTTTTGGATCCTAGAGGTCCTCAAGCTGGGATATGTTCTGAGGCCAGAGGAGTCTCTGTGGCCCCCCTTTGTGTTGTCTCCTTCTAGCTCTTGACCCAAGGGAGCTGTGGCTGAAGAACCTCTTTAGCACCTTCTTCCATTGTGAATAAATTTGGGGGCCATATGCACAATTAAAGCATTCCCCTTTTTTTTTTTTAGTGCAAAGAAAAAAAGGTATATAAACAAGATACACAGAGAGAGAGCCAGGGCCTCCTGGCCCCCTTTGAGCCTGTAGATGGCCAATGCCAAGCTAAGGGAGCTCCGATCCCACTTGAAAACCCCTAAGTCAGTCTTGTATTGTGGTAGGCTATGGCCTATATAATAGCCTGTACATGTATGAGTCTGCAAGCTAGGCCGGAGTGCCCACCCCCACTGTTAGAAATAGTAGTGCTGAGAAAGACCAAAGTCAGTGAAGGTTGAGGATCTGCCTTAAACCGCTCTAAACTGCTTTTGATAAGTTTGTATTAATCCTTTATTCCATGCTTTTATGCTGATGCAGTGACCTTGTAGCAGGAATATATTACGTCTAGAAACTGAGCCTGTGTTAGCATAGCCTGAGAAGGGGGAAGAGGGCCCAGTGAGGGGGTCCCCGATTGGATAGGTGCAGGGGACGTTGGGACCAATAGAAAGTCTACCTGTATCAAACTGTGAAGCTTGTATTTAAGGAAGTTGTTCCTGTTCGCCATTGCTCAGTCCTTTGATGCTTGGGCCTTGTGCACAATAAATTGGTTTGGATCCTTGTACTGACTCCGGGTATTATTTATTGCATGCTATCAGTGCTGCCACAGTATGGGTCCAGTGTGTAGGATCTATCCCCTTTGGACCACGCCGAGACATGTTGCCATATTCCTATTTGGGAGTATCTTAACATTGATTTCTCCACTTCCATTTCTGCTTCCACATCCAGGGCTGCAGTTTTTGGTTGCATGTCCTGCTCTTCCCTTGGGTATGCCTCATCACACCCTTTTGAGAGTATTGGTGCCCATGGTGGCCTCCTATAATTAAGGAATTTATATCCTCATGTTTCTTGACTGGCTGAGTTGGTCCAGAGCGGGCACATCCTGGGTGGTCTGATTACTGGAGGCACAGGCCTGGGTGATTGTCCACTCCAAGGGCAGTCTAGTTCTCTCCCAGAGTTTAGATTGTCTGGGGTCATCTTCAGCACATGCTAAGGCAGTGTGTTTTTTGCCTCATAATGTTTCGTGGGGGTTGCAGCTCTGGAGTCTTTGCTTTCATATAGCTCCCAGGGTGAGGGTTTGCCTGCAGCTGCCAAGTTCAGTGACTTCAACCCTGGGCTGGAGGCTTTGCACTAGGGCAGGGGTGGGCAATTCCGGCCCTCGTGCACCACCATCCAGCATGGTTTTCATGATGTATCTAATGAATATTCATGAGATCTATTTGCATACACTGCCTTCCATTGTATGGAAATAGGTCCATGAATATTCATTAGGGCCATCAAGAAAACCAGGCTGGATTGTGGTGCACGAGGGCCAGAATTGCCCACCCCTGCACTAGGGCATGCAAATGCTCCCTGCAGGATTTCTTTTGGGTCACAGGTCCCTGCTCTCCGTTCACTCAGCAGCTATCTCTTTTCTGAGAGATCAAGGAGCAGTTGGCCTAGAGGCTGCAGATCCACCTGGTAAGGGTTATCTCTGGGGGCACTACCTTAGGGGATAGTCACTGAGGATGCAGATCTGCTGGGCTAGTGCATTGTCTGGGTCAGCTTGTAGAGGCTGCTTGGCACCTCAGGAAGCCAACTGGTTGGTAAACAGGCTAGAGGCCAGTGCAATGAGCACTAAAATGTGCTCTGGTCTGTTAGTTACAGGAGGCTACCTCAATACTTGAGCTATGACAAGGTGTTGGGATAAAGGGTAGGGGAAGAAGGAAGTGTGGAGTGGAAAAGAGAAGCTCATAGGTTGAGGCTTGAGTAGGTAGACGTGGAAGAAAAAAGCATGGTGGAGACATGAAACAGCCTCCCACCAGAGGCAGCAGGGCATAAAAGGCCTGGGTTAGAAACAGAGTTGCTTCAGCAGCGGAAATGTGAGGGGTGAGCCAGAAATGAATTAAGGAGACTGATTCATTCAGGCTTTTTGTAGTAGAGACCGAAATAGGGAAGAGTAACTCAAAGAATCTGGTCTGTGATCCGTGCTGTTGCATTAGATGGGAAGAATAAATAGATGGGCCTGGAGTTTTTATCAGCTGATGGTCCATAAGTATAGCATGACCTTAAATGATCCATCTTTCCTGCAGTATCCCCTAATGAAAGCTGAGCTGGTTATTTCAGTTCACTTGTGAAGTAAACCTCAGTAGGCTTGACCAAACTTCTACTAGCAGGACCAGACTCGTTTGCTCAGATCAGGAAGATACTATGCGATTATACTTCTTTTAAAGCTGTCTCCTTTTAGCTATTATTATGCCAGCCAACACCCCCCCCCAATCCAAACTAAAGAAAACTAGAATTAATATGTCTAGGCACAGGATCTGAGACTGTCAGCCTCTTGCGTGCTCTGGGATGACTGTGCTTGTGAGATTGTGTATTTTGAGATGTTATGTTGGCCTCATGCAGCAGGCCAAGTTAATGTTTGTTTCATTTATAACAAAGAGAAATCTCAGATGAAACACACATGCACTGAAAACAGTCATAAGAAATAATTATATGAATCCTGTCAACAAGAACTCCTTGAAGTGAAAGGATTTTTTTAAAAAATAGTAATTATTTTTTGGCCTGGAAGGCCTCTTGCTCCGTCGGGCTTCTAATGATACCAGCTTCTCTCTTGGGCTACGGCACGATGCACCTGTTGTATAATTTCTCTACGAATAGAACCAGTCCAGCTACCACAGTGATACTTCTTAGCCTGTGGTTAGAAACAAGCTGCCTCAAACACTTGGTACATGTGTACCCGCATTCTCTTTCCCAGTGACTGGGATTCCCCTCCCCCATTTTTCGGAGTAAAGCACTATTTCGCTTTTGGAAACCCTTTTGAAAACGATCCTCCATAGAAACACAGACAGGACCCGTCATACAGGTTGCAGGATTTACACAACAGCTCCAACAAGTTTTGAATGGAACATTCATTTTCAAATCCAAGAGTAGATGGGGTTTCTGGTTCAAGTTTTCATGGAAACAAGACACTTCCTTCCAAAGTTCAGCCAGAGCTTTCTTTTTGTGGCAAGCAGTGGAAAAATCATGAATCTTAAAAGGATGAAACCGAGCAGCAGACACTCCATTGCTGGAGAATGATGCCACAGTCTGACAGGACTTGGGAGACGGTAGTGTGGCACTATGCTTCCACATGACTATACACAGGCTCGATGATACCTGTGTGTCGCATGATGAGGGACTGGCAGTTCAGCAGCTGTGAGCCATACAGTACAAAATGGGAAGCAAAGGGAAAAGGAAAGTGGTATTAATTTGCTAACATAATAATAATAGGGCCAGCTTAACCACTAGGCAATCTAGGTGGCTGCCTAGGACAGCATCTTGTTGGGGTGGGGGGGGGGGGAAGAAATTGGCATATGCAGCTGCAGTCAAAGCAAGTAAATGCTGACAGTCATACAGACTCTGAGAGCTATCAACCTGTGCTTTTAAATGTTTAATATGTAAAAGTATAACTCCATTTATTGTTTTTATAGGATCATTCTAGTAGGGATGGTATTGGAGTAATCATGATTACTGAGTTTAATTATAATAATTATTAAAATATTTTAGGAGCCGCAGGAAGGGAGGCGCAGGGCCAAAAGCTCACCTAGGGTGCATCGTGCCTTTGCACCCGCCCTGAACAGCAATAATAATTTGGATTAATGTAGCATCTTTTATTTGAAGTAGATTTCAATACCCCATATAGTGCAGTAGTTGAAAAATTCTAATGCGGTGGGCCTAGCACAACTATATCTGTCTTAGATCTGTGTCCTGGTTGGATTAAAATGATTAAGGCTGATGTTGTTAGCAGGCTTCAATGAATGATCCAGGTTTCATTTTCAGCAGGCATTATGCCATCAGTTTTGAAGAAAGCAACCTTGTATGTTCCCAGACTTAAAAAACAATGTGAAACCCCAGCTTATATTGTCCTATCTCTAGACTCCCTTTGCTTGCTGAACTGATTGAATGGGTGATTTGATTCAATTCTGAACTTTTATTTATTTTTATTTATTTATTTAACATTTCTTATATACCACCTTTCATGATATCAAGGCGGTTTACATTGAACAAACTGAAGTTACATTGAACAGGGCATTATAACTTGGAGATAACTATTAACCCTCCATTGCCCATGTTCCCTGTAAAGTGGCTTGCCTAAGACCACAAGGAGCACCTGTGGGACTAAAAACCCCAGTCCTTCCGGCCCAAGGTTGCTGTCTTCTAGTGGGATTTGAACCCCCAACCTTCCGGCCTGAGGTAATTTGCCCCAACCATTAGGCCACTCCTCCAGTCTTTTTGACATAGAATCCACTCCAAAAAAATATCAACCCTCAGGAACTTATATACTACATAAATTTTCTTATTGTTGGATCTTCTCATCAAACTTATTACTTAGTCAGGTTTCCCAAAAGGTCTCTCTTATATGCCAATCCCATAGCTAGAAATAGCCAAATAAATAATTTCATTCTTTTACTTTCACATATCTCTTTGTAATATCTTCACAGTATTTTCTTTGGAGTATTTTGCAAATGGCAGATACTTTTTTTAACAAGACCTCAACACGCGACATAGTACTAGGTTTCAGATGGCTTTACTTAATTTGCCTCAGGACATCAAATCCCATCTTTTATACAAATCCAGCATTATCCTTTTAGCCCCTGTAAACTCAGCAGCAGTCCATTTTCTCGCTGTATTCCTGAGCATTTGGTTTGCACTCCATGATGTTCACTGCTTTCCCAACTGCAGCAGCGGCCAATGTCTCCCTTCCATTTCCGCTCCTGCTTTAAAGCTTGACAGCATAAATTACTAACGTTTCAACATTACAACATTATAACAACTGAAGAGGCTCAATATAGGGAGCCCACTCAGTTTCTCCGAGGTCCCTACTCCCAAGGAGAAACTATGGAGAAAATAAATCCACCACTGTTCACAGTAATCAGCTCTTATCCCTATCACCCCTGCCCCAGCGGTCTGATATCCAATCCAAAACTCTCCCTTGCAAAGGTCGAAACATATGACCAGCTTCCAAACAATAGGGCAGTTAAGGTAGAAATCTTCAAAAGTGATTTATGTTAAGCCAAATGTGTTTTTAAAAAGTCTACTGGTACATCCAATATACGACTTCAGGCAAGCATACATAATGGCATAGACTACATGGCTTGAAGGGCAGATAGTATACAATTTTGATTCACATTGGATCCGAGTGGCAGGGTCAATTCATGAACCTCCTTCAATGGTTTGATTACAATACATATAGTGCTGATATTTATATTGTCTTAGGTCTTTCATTCTCTTCTTTGACTCCTCTGACCCCTGTTTGGAACTCATACATGAAATTTAAGGCCCACCTTAAAACTCACCTATTCCAAAAAGCCTTTGATCCTGCCTCCCATTGATAGAGATGCCTATCCATTTCCTTCCCTACCTTCTAACAATTTTGTAATCCACCCCTAACAATCCCTTGTCCTTTCTCTACTTTTTCTGTATTATATAATTGCTATTTTTTTAATTCTTTAAAATTGGAGTTCCTTTCCTTTTTCTTTAAATTATTTTAAATTTTATGTAAACCACTCTGCTGGCTTGAAGAGCAGTATATCAAGCTTTTTTTTGAGTGGAGGAGTAGCCTAATGGTTAGAGCCCTGGCTTGGTATTTATTTATTTATTTAACAGGTTTTATATACTGCTTTATCATTTCAATCAAAGTGGTTTACATTGAAACTTAAACTTGGTAATGTACATTAAACAGGGACATTGATAACTTGGATTTTCCTTATCGTCACTTCAGTCCAGTCCCTTAACTTCTGGGTTGCGCAACCCTTCCAGCAGCTTGGAGGCTGAGCCCATCATCTTTTCGATGATGGTGTGGTATAAATACCACTGGCACCTCCCACTGGCACCAGTAATCTCAGCCTCCAAGCAGCTGGAGGGCTCCTGTAAGCCAGAGTGCTTACGGGTCTTAGCTTTGCTAGGGTTTAATTTTACCTTTTCATTTAATTTAATTTAATTTAATTTATTTAAGTTATTTCTCTTGTTTTCATTGTTTTCACTTCTCTTCTGTAGTTAGAGAGCCTGTACCTTTAATTTCAGTTCCCTCTCCTCCCCTCCCCCTCCCCCCTCGGCCTCCTAACTACTGCTCCCTTGCGGCCCCGGAGGAGGTGGTTTACCTGGTTCCCGGAGGAGGACCAGCGGGGAGGATCGGAGAGCTCCCCATCGCTCACTCTGCTGCCCGGCTCCAGAGATTCCCCGGTCAAAACGCCTACATCTGCCTCGCGCCGAAGCCCCTTAGGCGGCTGAGCGCTGGAGGCTTCAACGGCAGTTCTCTCGGCAGCATTTTTCGGCCTCGCGCTGCAGCCCCGCGGCGGCTGAGCGGTGAGGCAGCATCGGGGTGCAGAGCGCGAACACTATTACCGCGGCAGACCCGGCGAACAGCCCGTGGTGCTGCGGCGCCCTCACAGCCGCCACCCGTGGCTGCGGCCTTCCACGTGGCTGCGGCCTTCCACGTGGGAGCCAGCTGAGGGCGGCTGCTTCCCTTGTTGCCAACACAGAGCGCTCCAGAACTGCAAGTATCAGATAAATAAGACCTCTAATTTTAACGTTTCTTTTTTTGAAAACTAAGAGTAAGGTTTGAAGTTTTATGTATTTTTTTTTCCTTGTTGGTTCTTTGTTTTAACGGCTGCAAGTGAAGGGGGTCTCTGGGAGCTGCTTATTTTGATTCAGGGCACAAGTTTAATTTATTTGAATGTTATTGCATTTAAGTTTATTTTCATTAGATTACCCTACAGAAGTTTCATTTCTAAATTAATTTTAAATTAATTCCTCCACGAGGGGGCATGACGGGTAAGCTGAGGTGCCCTTCTTGCGGCACCTGTAGAGGAACAGCATCAGAAGCAGGGATCTGCAGAGGTTGTGCAGCAGAAGCTGCTTCCGTGGAAAAGGAAATCCACCTGAGCATGACGCCAGCCTCTCAAGGGTCAGGGGACCTTCTGGAAGGGGGAAGAGAATCCCATTCTCCCCCGCCCTCATCCTTAGATGCTCCAAGCCCTTCCCGGTCACCACCCCCTCCTTCCTCAGTGGTGGAGGGAGACTGGGGGCACTTTTCACCGGAATTTGTTCTGCTTTTACACAAGGCCTATTGCTTGCGCAAGCAGGGATCATCAGAGCCAGTGGCAGCGAGGGACAGCTCGACCGCTGGAGCAGAGAATTCTATATCCCTTGACTCTGGGCCTCCTCCTAAGCGCCCGAGGCTATGGGGCAAGGAACCCTTTGAGTCTCCACCTCAGGACACCCCTGATGAGGAGCTCTCGGACAAAGAAGGGGTGGAGGACGGGGAGGAGCTCGAAGAGGGAGAAATCCCGGAGGAGGACCAATCCCGCATAGTCCGAGTTTTTCGGCGAGAGGAGCTCCCGGCATTAATAAGTGAGTCTCTAAAGGTGCTCAGTATGTCCTCAGAGACTCCTACAGAGGAAGAGGTCCTGGAGGATCCCTTGATCCAAGCCATCAGGAGATCTCAGAAGGTGTTCCCAGTTCATAGAGTGGTACGTCAGATGGTCCAGGAAGAATGGAACCAGCCAGAGTCTACCCTGAGGGGAGTCCGGGTGATGTCCCGTCTCTACCCATTACCTGAACCGGACAAAGATCTACTAAAGTCGCCTAAGGTGGATGCGGCAGTCTCTGTGGTAACAAAGAAGACGACTATCCCGGTCGAGGGCGGCGCGGCCCTGAGAGACAGTCAAGACAGAAGACTGGATACCCTGCTAAAGCAAGCCTTTGATGTTAGTGCCCTCGCCCTACAGGCATCAGTCTCGGGGGCTTGGGTAGCTAGAGCCTGCCTGAGGTAGTCTCAACAGCTGCATCTGACTGACAGTTCCGCAAGCGACATTTAGACAGTGGCATCTAAGTTAGAGTCCGGTTCGGCCTACTTAGCAGATAGCCAGTATGACCTCATTAGGAGTCTGGCAAAGAATATGGCCTCGGTCGTTGCAGCCAGAAGGTACCTGTGGCTACGTAACTGGGCAGCGGATGCATCTTCAAAGGCCCGCCTGAGTAGACTTCCTTTCAAGGGTAAACTATTGTTTGGAGAAGACCTGGATAAGTTAGTAAAGGATCTGGGAGAATCGAAATGAGGCAGGCTCCCTGAAGATAGACCAAGGCTGAGCCGTCCTGTGGCGCCGCTCCGGAGTCAGCCGAAGGACTTCCGAAGATTTCGACAGTCCAGACCGAACCCCTTTCCCAGGGGTCGCTTTTCCTCCAGGGGTCAAAGCTTCAGAGGGTTTCACGGAGCAGGCAGAGGTTTTGGGGCCTCTTCCTCCTCCTCGGGACCGAGAAAACCACAATGAGAGGACGGGGGTCCAGGAGGGAGTTCTGCCGGTAGGAGGTCGGTTAAGACAGTTCCTCCCCGCCTGGTCCCGAATCACATCCGATCAGTGGGTCTTAGAAGTTATCCAAGAGGGCTACGCTCTCGAGTTCGCAAAGCGAGTAACCCCAGCCTTTATTCAGTCCTCCTGCGGCCCATCAGAAAAGAGGGCGGCGGTGGAAGTCACTCTTTCAAGACTTATAGCACTAGGAGCGGTGCTACCTGTCCCACAAGATCAAAGAGGGTCAGGTCGACGCTCTATTTATTTTGTAGTCCCAAAGAAGGAAGGTTCCTTCCGTCCAATTCTGGATTTAAAACAAGTCAATCGTTGTCTCAGAGTTCCTCACTTCCGCATGGAAACCCTGAGGTCGGTGATTGCGGCCGTTCATCAGGGAGAGTTCCTGACATCCCTAGATTTGACAGAAGCGTATTTGCATATCCCGGTCCGGAAGGCTCATCAGCAGTTCCTAAGATTTGCCGTCCCAAGAGGCCACTTCCAGTTCCAGGTGCTCCCCTTCGGCCTAGCAACAGCTCCAAGGACGTTCACCAAGGTAATGGTGGTAGTGTCCGCAGGTCTCCGAAAAGAAGGAATCCTAGTCCATCCTTACCTAGACGATTGGCTGATCCGAGCAAAGTCAGAAGCAGAGAGTCGCTCGGCGACGGCCAGAGTCGTGGAATTTCTGGGCGAGCTGGGGTGGGTCATCAATCTGGCAAAGAGCAGTTTAATTCCCACTCAGGAGATCGAGTACCTCGGAGCTCGCTTCGACACCAAAGAGGGAAGGGTGTTCCTGTCAAAGCAGAGGGCGATCGCCCTGAGGAATCTCGTCTCTCATTTTCTATTCACGAGATGTCCCACGGCTTGGCAGTACCTTCAGCTCCTGGGTACCATGGCAGCGGCCTTAGAAGTCGTACCGTGGGCCCGGGCGCATATGCGACCTCTCCAACGCACCCTGTTGCGGCAGTGGTCACCTCAGCATCACCCCTTATTCAGACGGATTCCCTGCCCCCTCCAAATCAGGAGGTCTCTGCGGTGGTGGAGAAGCACAAGGAACCTGGAACGCGGGATGCCCCTCGATCCTCCACAATGGATTCTACTGACGATGGATGCGAGTTTAACAGGCTGGGGGGGCTCACTGCGAGGATCAGTTTGTCCAAGGCCGCTGGACTCCGAGAGAGTCGCAGTGGGCAATCAACAGATTGGAATTGAGGGCGGTAACCTTGGCTCTCCGGGCATTCGAGGTCCGGCTGCGTCAAAGGGCAGTCCGTGTCCTGTCCGACAACGCCACCGCGGTGGCCTACATCAACCGTCAAGGGGGAACAAGCAGTCCACCCTTGGAAAAGGAGGCGGACATCCTCTTACAGTGGGCCGAAGCCCATTTGCTGGCAATATCGGCGCAGCACGTGGCCGGGTCAGACAACGTGACTGCGGATTACCTCAGCAGGTTGAAGATCGACCACGGAGAGTGGGAGCTGGCGCAGGAAGTGTTCGAACGAGTGGTTGCCCGCTGGGGGAGACCAATCATGGATCTCATGGCTCGGTACTCGACCGCGAAAGCGAACCGGTTTTTCAGCCGCAGAAAGGAAAGGATGTCCGAGGGCTTGGACGCCCTGGCCCAAAGATGGCCGTCAGAGGGCCTTCTCTACGTGTTCCCTCCCTGGGCGCTCATAGGGAGGGTTCTACGGCGAGTGGAAACCCACCACAGCTTCGTATTGCTCATAGCTCCGGATTGGCCTCGATGTCCTTGGTATGCAGACCTCGTGAGGTTGACGGCCGATCGCCCGTAGCGGCTCCCCTACAAGAAGGATCTCTTGCAGCAGGGCCCAGTATGCATGCCCCACGTGCGTCGGTTCTTGCTTACGGCCTGGCTATTGAAAGGGCGAGGTTCAAGAAGCGAGGGTATTCCGGATCAGTAATTTCAACTTTGTTGAGCGCTCGTAAACGCTCCACCTGCCTTTCTTATGTGAGAGTTTGGCGTACCTTTGAGGCCTGGTGTGCAGAGCGTCAGATCAGGCCACTATCAGCATTAGTCCCCGAGGTCCTGGAGTTCTTGCAGTCGGGCTTCGAGAAGGGTCTAGCTCCTAGCTCCTTACGGGTCCAGCTAGCAGCCATCTCTTGCTATAGGGGGAAGGTCAAAGGCAAGTCCCTAGGGGCCCATGCAGATGTAAGCAGGTTTCTCAAAGCGGTTAGACGGCTACGTCCCCAGCAAAGATCCGTTATTCCTCCTTGGGACCTCAACCTAGTCTTGAATGCCTTATCCGGGGAGCCCTTCGAGCCCCTGAAGAAGTCCTCCCTGAAAGACGTGACCCTAAAGACGGTGTTCTTGGTGGCAATTTGTTCGGCCAGACGAGTTTCAGAGCTTCAAGTCTTGTCTTCTCGACCTCCCTTTCTCTCTTTCTTTGGAGATAAGGTGGTCTTGCGTACAGTCCCTTCCTTCTTGCCTAAGGTCATCTCCCCCTTTCATGTAAACCAGTCGGTGTCTCTCCCGTCCTTCTCGGACAACGGTCAAACCGGCGATGGGGAAAAGCTTAGGCTTCTGGACGTGCATAGAGTGTTGAAGCGTTACCTCTCACGCATGGCGTCTTTCAGAAAGTCCGAACGCTTATTCGTTCAATTTGGAGGGCCGCATAAGGGAGAGGCAGCGGCCAAGGCTTCCATTTCCAGGTGGATCAGAGAGGCGATCGCCTCCGCTTATATCCTCAAAGGGAAGCAGGTCCCCAGCAGGGCTTAGCGCACTTTCAACCAGAGCACAAGCCACTTCCTGGGCCGAACATAGTTTGGTACCGCCACTGGACATTTGTAGAGCGGCTACCTGGTCTTCCCTGCACACTTTTACCAAGCATTATAGGCTGGATGTCCAAGGAGCGTCGGATGCCAGGTTTGGCAGCGCGGTCCTTCGGTCCGGTATAGCGAACCCCTCCCAGTTTTGAACTGCTCTGTTACATCCCAGAAGTTAAGGGACTGGACTGAAGTGATGATAAGGAAGAAGTAATTAGGCCTTACCTGCTAATTAGTGTTCCTGAAGGAACTTCAGTCCAGTCCCTGATCCCGCCCGAGTTCTGTTAATTTCAGTTGACGGACCGAAGTCTGAGTTTACAGCTAAATTCGTAGGGGTCTTTGCTTTAGGCCCGGGGGGGGGGGGGGGCATGACGGCCCGCAAAAAGAGGGCCTGCTGGGAAGGGGGAAGGCCTTTTCGGCCTCAGGTAAGCCGCCTCCTTCCTCCCTTTTCCCTGTCCATCCTTAACAAAAAAAAAAAAAAAATTTTCAAGTTTAAGAGGTGAATTGTTAGTTATTACATGTTGTCATAGGGTTATAAGTTCTTAATTACCTATCCTTTTAAGTCTGCTTTTGCAATAGCTTACTGGTGCCAGTGGGAGGTGCCAGTGGTATTTATACCACACCATCATCGAAAAGATGATGGGCTCAGCCTCCAAGCTGCTGGAAGGGTTGCGCAACCCAGAAGTTAAGGGACTGGACTGAAGTTCCTTCAGGAACACTAATTAGCAGGTAAGGCCTAATTATTTCTTTCTGAGCAATGGAGGGTTAGGTGGCATGCCCAAGGCCACAAGGAGTGCTAGTGGTAACCAAGAGATCAGGGTTCATTTCCCACTAGCACTCCTTATGACTTTGGGCAATTCACTTAACCCTCCATTGCTTCAGAAGAAAGGCCTGATAATCTATTTCCGGTCACACAGCCAAGAAAACCCAGGAGCTGTTTGGTCGCCAGGAGTCAGCATTGACTCAAAGGCACATAATGCATGCATATCAAGCTTTTTTAAAATTGTTTATTTATTTATATTGAACAGCAACATAAGCCATCCTGTTACATTCACTAATTCACACATTACACAGTAACATTTTCAATAACATGTAACATTTTATGAAATTATTAATATGGGTTTGCAATAACTTTAATAAACTTTAAAGTATACATATGCTTCCTTGTTATGCTGCTTTATTTTTATAGCAGTTTACTCCCATCGACCCTCCCCTTTCTCTCCTCCCTGCTGTGCGCATATTTCTTAATAGTTTGTATTGTTGTTGTTGGGTAGTTTTCTCTACTATCTATTTGTGTATTTAGATTTCAGTAAAGCCTTTGACACTGTTCCTCACAGGCAACTTATAAACAAACTGAGCACCCTAGGGATGGACCCTAAAGTTACTTCTTGGGTTAGAAATTGGTTGGGTGGGAGGCGACAAAGAGTACAAGTAAATGGAGCTCACTCTGAGGAGAAGGATGTTACCAGTGCTGTGCCCCAGGGATCTGTCCTTGGTCAGATTCTTTTTAACATCTTTGTTAGTGATATAGCGGAAGGGCTGTCGGGTAAGGTTTGCCTCTTTGCGGATGATACCAAAATCTGCAATAGAGTAGACACCTAGGAAGGTGTAGATAACATGAGGAGGGATCTAGCTGAGCTTGAAGAATGGTCTAGAATTTGGCAGCTGTGATTTAATGTTAAAAAAATGTAAGGTCATGCATTTGGGCTGCAGCAATCCAAGGGAGCAATATAGTATAGGGGGTGAAGTACTTTTGTCTACTAAAGAAGAGCGGGACCTAGGCGTGGTTGTATCTGATGATCTTAAAGTAGCTAAACAGGTAGAAAAGGTGACGGCAAAAGCTAGAAGGATGCTTGGGTGCATAATGAGAGGAATGGCTAGCAGAAAAAAGGAGGTGATACTGCCTCTCTATAAGTCTTTGGTGCGACCTCATTTGGAGTATAGTGTGCAATTCTGGAGACCGCACCTTCAAAAGGATGTGAACAGGATGGAGTCAGTACAGAGGGTGGCTACTAAAATGATTAGTGGGCTTCATTATAAAGCATATGAGGACAGACTGAAGGATCTTAATATGTACACCTTAGAGGAAAGGCAGGATAGAAGTGATATGATTGAAATGTTTAAATACCTCCGTGGCATAAATGTTCAGGGAGAGAGCCTCTTTCAATTGAAAGCAAGTTCTGCTACGAGGGGACATGGGATGAGGGTGAAGGGAGATAGATTCAGGAGTGATATGCGGAAATATTTCTTTACGGAAAGAGTAGTGGATCCGTGGAATAGTCTCCCAGTGGAGGTGGTAGAGATGAGGACAGTAACTGAATTCAAAAAAGCATGGGACCAACACAGAGGATCTCTGAAGGTAAAAAGTGGACTGTTGTAGTTGTTGATATGGAAGGACAGACTAGATAGGCCATGTGGTCTTTTTCTGTCATCATATTTCTATGCTTCTATGTTTCTATTTCTTCTGCCTCCTTGCCTGATGGTGATACCCTCCATTTTTGGCCTACTACTGGGGCCGCACTTCTGGAGTGTTTCCATCCCCCTCTCATATCCAGTCTACTAATTACTATTCCCTGTTTTATTATGTCAGTGTGTCCGTTTCCTCCTCTTTATGTTTCCACCTTCAATATGCTTCCCAAACCTGGGCATGCCTATCCATTTTTTGGTATTTATAAGCTGTTAGAGCATTCATTTGCTCAATGTAGTCAACATTTTGTGTAATCTCTTCCCCCTGTGGTACTCTGGCATCCTTCCACACTTCAGCCAACTTCACTCGTACTGCCAACCAAAACTGTCTCCCCCACTGCACCATATTAGCTTCCATATTGTCTGGGGGTAGATTCAGAAGCATATACTGTGGTGAGGGTGTCAGCCCCATTCCATTTACCTCCTTAAAGAAATTTCCTGCCTATAGCCACATCTTTCGTACTTTCTCACATATCCACTACATATGGAAATAGGACCCCTTCATCCCACATCCTTTCCAACACTTCTTGTCTCCCCCCTCTCATCCAACTCAGTCGACATGGCGTGAGATAGATGAGATATAGCACTTTATACACATTTTTCCTGCAAGCTCGCAGAAATCGAGACTTTTTTGTTTGTATATTTGTTCCCATTGTGTGTCTGTAAGGGGATCCTCAAGGTCACTGGCCTATGCATCCTGAAATTTCAGGTGGGGCTTAAACTCCTCCATTCTAAGCTTATCTAATCGGGATATTAATCCTTTAGTAGTTCCACATTTCCTATACTTTATAGTCTTTCAAACTATGTTTCCGGATACCTCGGGCCCTCCTGCAAGGGCTTGCTTCCACAGAAGGAGTTCATCTGCATATAAATATAGCGATCCACCTCCCAAAGCCCTCCCCCTTCCTGTAGTTTTCCAAATGACTTCATGCTGCCATCCTCCCTTCCTAGATGTCCTACTCTTCCATCTTCGTCTTCTAGGATTCTGAAAATTGTCATTTTCCCAAAGAGGATTTAGCCTCTCCATTTCTCATCCCACCAGGATCCACCTCCTGTTTTCAGTTCAGCTCTTTAAAGTTAGTGCCGTAAATGGATTTACTGTTTCCTTCCCGCCTCTCTTCTTATTTTCCGTCCAGGGTGCATCCCGCATGTTGCACCTTTCCTATGCTTCTTGTTCAATTGCTACCCAGTTCTTCCCTCCCTCTTTTCTACTCTTCCAATCTATAATACTGCATACCTGGGCTGCCTCCTAGTTGGCTTGTAGGCATGGCACCCCTAGTTACCCTTTGTGCTTCTACTGCCATAGTATTTGCCTAGTTACTCTTGGGGGGCGTTTTTTCTCCAGATAAAGGGGAATATTTTCCGCTGGAGATTTCACAGCTGCCCTCTAGGAATATCTACTGGTAAGAGGGTGAAGGTAAATAGGAGGCGTGGCAACATGTTCATTTTAATTATAGCCACCCTACCTAGCCAGGAGTTCCACCCCTTCCCCCAGTTCTCTAAGTCATCATTCACAGCCTTAAACAGGGGCCGATAATTTAGCTGGTATAGTTCCTGCCAGTTTTTCCCCACCTGGACTCCCAAGTATCTCAACGAGGTGGTTACCCACCTAAATGGGAAGGATTCCCGAAGGTTCTTTTCCACCTCTGGTTTAAACTGTACTCCCAGGACCTCCGTTTTTCACATATGGACCTTATACCCTGACACCCTACTATATTTTTCTATTTCATCAATCAGTATTGGTAATGACAGTTGAGAGTCTCATAGTGAGTATATAATATCTGCAAACAATGATATGCAGTGACTTTGTTCACCTACTTCCACTCCCTGTATATCAGGTTTGTCTGTAATCCGTGATGCTAGCACCTCAATAACTATAATGAAAAGAAGCGGGGAAAGTGGGCAGCCTTGGTGGGGTCCCTCTTCCTTACTGAAATCCTCTGAATGTCCCCCATTTACCCAAATTCAAGCTTTGGGGTTGTTATACAGGGCCCTCACCCACCGGCAAATGCAGGGGCCCGGTCCCATTTTTTCCAACACTTGGAATATAAATCCCCACTCTACGTAGTCAAATGCTTTTTCAGCATCGACTGCCAGTAGTATGGTTTCTACTTTCTTTTGTTGCACCCACCATATGAGATTAAGCACCTGCCGTATGCTGTCTTTAGCTTGCCTCCCTGGAATAAATCCCATCTGATCCTGATGTATAAGATGGGGGAGATATGTTGGCAGTCGGATTGCGAAGATTTTTGCAAAAATCTTTGCGTCCACATTTATTAGGGATATTGGTCTATATGAACTACACTGAGTGGCATCCTTCCCTGGCTTAGGAGCATTGTTATTCCTGCTACTGCCATTGACCTAGGAAGATTACAGCTTCTACCTGCCTCATTGAAGAGTTCCACCAATATTTCTCCCACTTCCTTTTGGTAAGCTTTATAAAAAAAACAGGCAGTTAACCCATCCAAGCCTGGGGATTTCTCGTCTTTTAATCCGTTTGCCATCTGTACCTTAGCCAGGGTAATGCCCCTATTTAGCCTTTCAGTTTCTTCCTCCCAAAGTTTTGATATCTTACTTTCTTTTAAATATTCTTCTCCAGCACTGCTCTCCTCTGTAATTTCTGGCATATATAGAGTGGTATAAAACTTCTTGAAGGCTTCTTAGATTTCGGGTGTCTTAAATTTCACTTCTCCCCCGTCTCTAATTTTTGTAATATGTTGTTGATTAGAGACAACTTTCAATTTTTATTTGTACCAAATAGAAACATTTTCTTCAGATCGTTACTCCTGGAATCCCACAGGATGAAATTTTTGCCTCTTGCCATTGTCTTAAGAGCATCTAGAATTTCAATTTCTTAAGTCGTTGAGGATTTGTGTATGGCAGATAGTGTTGTGAATGGTTTGCTGTGAAGACTTATATTCTGGAAGATAAGTTGCTGCCTCTAGCGAAATTCCATTAGTAGTACTCTGTATTATTTGCCACAGTTTTTCAGTTGATGTTTTTGCTCTTTGACGCATTGAATCCACAGCTTGTAAAGCTTGAATCTCCACAGGATTTGGGGCATGGCCGTACTATTTTAATGGCTATGAATGTATTCATTACTTTGACTCGTCCCTTGCAACCTGTTTTTGTGCATCTCCTTGTGCTGCTTCCATCTTTGTTAACTCCATCTTTTCTACAGTGGTAGCCTTCGTGAACTATCATTGTTTTTCCTCTTTGCGAATTGATTGTTTCCATCCTGTATTCCAGAATGCAAGCATTTCAACATGAGGCATGATTTTAACATTTAAACTTACCTTTCTGAATGTGCATCTTCACAGCGAATCATTCAACAGCAGTGCTTTTTTGTCAACTTTGGCTGTTTTTGTCTGTACTCATTTTCGCCGTTTCATCTGCGCCATTTTGTTATGCGCTGCTTTGTCGACCTGCTCATTTGTCTACGCTGTTTTATTTGTGCTTTTTTGTTGTGCATTGTTTTGACCGGTCATTCTCTTTGTGGCAAAGTTAGTTTTCCTAAAGTCGAAGACCCTCGCATATTGAATGATTTTATCAGCCCTAATCCTAATACTGAACCATACCATCTGGTGATCACTGAATGGGAGATGATCTTCCACTATAACATCAGAAACACTTTCCCCGTTGGTAAGCACCAGCAAGTTAAATAACAAGGCTGAGGGGGCTGAATCCTGAAGCGCTCCCTGCTTCAACTCAAACTAGTCTGAAATACATCATATTGAACCCAAGTTTGCTACCATTGTTGTAATGTAACATTTAACTTGAGTTATAATGTAAACCGCTTTGATTTAATGATAAAGTGGTATAAATCCTAATAAATAAATAAATATATGCTTTAGAGGAAAGGCGGGATTGGGGAGATATGATAGAGACATTTAAATACCTCAATGGCATAAATGCACAGGAGGGTCTCTTTCAATTGAAGGCAAGCTCTGCTACGAGAGGACATAAGTTGAGAGTGAAAGGGGATAGACTCAGAATATGTGGAAATATTTCTTTACGAAAAGAGTGGTGGATGCATGGAATAGTCTCCCAGTGGAGGTGGTAGAAACGAGGACAGTATCTGAATTCAAAAAAGCATGTGACAAACACAGAGGATCTCTAAAGGCAAAAAGCAGACTATTGTAGTTGATATGGAAGGGCAGACTAGATAGGCCATGTGGTCTTTTTCTGCAGTCATGTTTCTATGTTTTCTATCAAAAAGGTTTGTTGCCCTTAAAATATCCCTTTTCAGTTTTGCCGATTGTTTTTTTACATCCTCCATCTGTTCCTATCCTGTTAATGACTCTTTGAGGGCACCATAACAAAAAAGCACACAACAAAAACAGCACCAACCAAATAGCGCCAACAAAACAGCAAGCTGTCAAATAACTGCACAACAGTACAGTGCAGTGTAAAATAAGCGCAAGTCAACACAGCGTATGATAAAACTAAGCAATCTTTATTGTCTTTCATTGAAAGCAGTATGACCACATATCAGTATTTTGTAAAATTCCACATAAAAACACTGTATAAAAATTGCATCTTGATCCTGGTCAATTGAAGGCAGTATAACCACATAACAATATTACTGACATTACCACGTAAAACACTGTATAAGAACTGCATAATGTTCCTTTCCAATTAAAAGCACTTTAACTAAATATCACTGCCCCGATTGTGCAGGAGCTTCTGAGCGGGAGGGCTTCCCCCTCAGCCGCTCTACCCCGATCAGGGGAGCTGATGAGCAATGCTGGTTGGGAGATGTTGAAGCGGCTCCCTTTGTGCTGGGGCGCCGCTTTAATGTGCTCCTGGCTGTGGTCGCGTTGCTCCCACTGCCCCGTTGCTCCCACTGCTCCCACTTTTGGTCGCCTTTCCAATAATTTACTAACCACAGTGTCCTCCTTATGTCCGCTTTTGTGTAAAGGGACCACATGTGCCTTTCTCCAGTCCTTTGGCACCACTCCTGACTCCAAAGAGGCATTGAAAAGGTCAGACAGTGGAGCTGCTAGAATATCCCCATGTTCCCTCAGTATTCTTGGATGTATCCCATGGCTTTGTTTACTTTTAGTTTAGCTAGTTCCTCACGAACACAATCTTCTGAAAATCATTCGAGAACCCTGTCACATCTGTTGATATTTGTAGGTTTTTCTGAGGTCCTGCTCCTGGCCCTTCATCTGTGAACACAGAACAGAAATATTTGTTAAATTTTTATTTATTTATTTATTTAGTGTACACTTGTTTCCCGCTACTTCCAGCGATCAGCAGCGGTTTGCTATACATAACAGTGTGGCTGTACAGGCCAGGGATTAAAAACATACATATCGATTTAGTGGAAAAGTACAGGTCACATCACTCGGATTACAGGTTTACACTTGATTGCAGGCTAGTGACTTCACTTGTATATACATATTTACATGTTGATGGGTCTATTGGTGGTTAGAGCACGGTCTTCTTTCTTTGTGCCTGGTGAGACCCTAGTGTGGAACATGGTGATTAGGTAGTATTGAAGTGCGTCTGGAAAAGATGCGTCTTAAGTTTTTTTTCTGAAGTCCAACAAGTCAGTGTTTGCTCTCAGCTCGGATGGTAGTTGGTTCCATAGCAGAGGTGCTATAAATGAGAATGCTCGGTTGCTGGTATTAGCATTGACGGATCTCAGGGTACCCGGGACCAGGAGGGTATTGAGGTTTGGAGATCTTCTGCTTCTGTTATTTGGCTGTGAGGTGATAAGGGTGTTGAGGTGAGATGGTGCTATATTATGAATGAGCTTGAATGCGGTGACTAGGATTTTATATTGAATGCGTGCAGTGATTGGGAGCCAATGTAGGTCTATTAGTACTGGTGTGATATGATCCTTCAGGCCTTTCCTCATGATGATTCTAGCTGCCACATTTTGCGCCATTTGTAGGATATTGAGGGTTTTTTTAGGCAGCCCCTGTAGTATGGCGTTGCAGTAGTCCAGATGAGGAATGATGAGGGCTTGAGCTACGGTCCTGAAGTCAGAATGATCTATGATGCTACATAGTGGTTTCAAGACTTTTAGCTTGTGGAATATGGCTCGGTTGGTAATTCGGAGATGCTTTTCCATCTTTAGGTTACAATCCAGTGTCATGCCTAGGTATTTTATTTCGTTCTTTGTGGCGTAGACGTTATTGTTCATGGTGACTGTTGTTGGTGGGTTGAAGTCCGGTTTTCTGGACATGCACATCACTTCCGTTTTTTTGTGATTTATGGACATATTATTTTGTTGCAACCAGGTTTGGAGCTCACTGAGGCATTTTTCGAGTTGGCTGAGATTCGGGTTGTCGACATCGAGTTGAGTATAGAGCATTAGGTCATCAGCATAGATGTGGTAACTGATCTTGTGGCCCTGGAATGTTTTACAAACTGGTTGAAGATAAAGGTTGAAGAGGAGGGAAGACAGGGCCGAGCCTTGAGGTATGCCTTGGGTTTGAGGGAATGTTGAGGCCGTTTCGTTGTTGAAGTGGACTTGCTGCATTCTGTTAGTTATGTAGGAGGAGAACCATTTCAGCAGGGTACCTCTAATGCCTATGGATGCTAGTCTGTTTAGGAGTGTGGGGTGATGTACTGAATCAAAGGCGGCTGATATGTCTATGAAAATGAGCATGTACATTTTGCTTCTGTCTTCCAGGCCTTTGAGTAGTTTGTCTAGTAGGGCTAGGAGGAGGGTTTCCACACCATGATGTTGCCGGAAACCGTACTGGTGGATATCAAAGGCGTTGCTGTCATCGATGTGGTCTTGCAGTTGTTGCTGCACTGCCTTTTCAGTGATCTTGGCAAGGAAGGATATGCTTGATACTGGGCGGTAGGATGTAGGATCGTTCCTGTTGAGAGTTTTGTTCTTCAGGATGGGTCGGATGATGGATTTTTTGAGGTGCGTTGGAATTAGCCCCTGCCCTAGCAACTGGTTCACTATGTGGGTGATGAATTGGGCAATTTCCTGTTTGATGCCCTTGACCCAGGCTACTGGGCATGGGTCGAGTGGGGAGGTGGTGGTTTTTAAGCTGGAGATTATGTTCATGATTTGCTTGTCATCCATGCTCCTGAAGGTGGACCATTCTTGGTACTGGGTAGGTCTCTCCGAGGTGTTGGTTGTTTGCAGGGTGGAACCCATAGACAGGTCTAGTGTGGAGGGTTCAGGCGCTTGAGGGTGTATGTTTCTGGTCGGAGGATTTAGCTGTTTAACTGTTTTATCCTCATCAGTTTCTGCATATTCTTCCTCTGCACCCTTGAGTCTGACAATACCACTTTTGCCCTTCCTCCTCTCACTAACCTATCTGAAAAATGTCTTATTCCCACATTTTATTGCATTGGCTATTTCTTCTTCTTTTTGTACCTTTGCTTTCGTGGCTACTTTACCAGCCTCTCTAAGTTTTTCCAAATATAGATGCCTGCCGTCTTCTCCTCTCTCTGCGATCTCTTGTATTTCATGAAGGCCTCCCTCTTTTTCTTGACCTTTTCAGCTATCAGCTTTGGGGGAAAAAAAATGGAAAGCAAAAGCGTCAGCTCTTGCGACTCCAGCATGCTTGTAAGACCCTGATACTTTCAGAGGAAGCAGAATCAGCGGGGACTTACAAACGTGCCGGAGTCTTGAAGACCTCACGCTTTTGCATTTGGGGGGTGGGGGTGGGGTGTTGTGTTTAGATTCTGCTGCTGCCAAGAAGCAGAGGCGGCAGCAGTTGGTCTACTCAAAATTTTTTTTTTAATCTTAGAAGGCAGAGTGAGGCATGGCCACTTGGCGGTTTTGGGGGGCATTTTTTGCTGCCCCCAAAACTTTGCCGCCTGAGGCAGCACCAAGGCTACTCTTCTCATTTATTTATTTAACAGCTATTATATACCACACTTTTATCATCAGCGCGGTTTACATTTTAACAACTTTGTACTTAAGCATAAAACATATGTCAAGTTTACAGGTAACATTGATACTTTGCTGCAGGCACGTGGCATTCAAAATCTTTGGCCTATGTGAATATCTGACGCATCTTTGAGATTTGGTGTGGAGAGCAGGGCATGCAGCCCCTTGGGGCTTCACTGCCTGATATTCTGGCATTTCTGCAGTCCAGGCTGGAAAAGGGCTTAGGCTTCAGTTCTTTGAGGGTCCATTTGGCGGTCCTGACATGATTTAGGGGTCGGGTTTAGGGTCAGACCCTGGTGACCCATGGAGATGTAGCTCCTTTCCTTTGGAGTATGAAGCATCTTTTGCTGCCATCCTTCCCTGCATCATAGGATTCTGAGGAGGCCAGTTTTCTGCATAAGGTGGATATCAGCTGGTCTCTCAAGCGGTAATCGAAAGTGACTCAACCCTTTCGGTGCTCTGGACCTTGAAAAGATGAGGCGTCGTCTAAGATGTCCATTTCTCAGTGGATCCTCGAGACTATTGCGTCCGCGTATATTATGAAGTGGCAACCGGTGCCCTTGGGCTTATGAGCTCACTCTACATGGGCTCAGGCAACATCCTGGGTGGAGTTTGGTCTTGTTCCTCCTCAGGACATTTGTCGGGGCAGCGACGTGGCCGTCTCTACATAACTTTGTGTGACATTACCATCTGGATGTGCAGGCCTGGCAGGATGCGGGTTTTGTGGCCAGAGTGTTGCAAACTGAGGTCTTGGTCCCCACTCATCGTTGATACTGCTTTGCTATGTGCCTCTTGTCTTGACTGGACTGGAGGGATGATCTGGAAGTTGAAATTAGACTTTACCTGCTAATTTTCTTTCCTGGAGTCCCTCCAGTCTAGGCCCTCTTAATATTTATTTTGTGGTGATCACTGTCTCATGTTGGTCTTGCAGAATAGGATCGAGCGAGATTGTTTGGGGCAGTTCATGTTCCGTTTCAGATGCATTTATTCATTTTTTCCTAGGTGTTCTGAGTCTTTGCATTTTCTGTTCAGATTTTTGCCAGCTTTAAAAGAAAAACAAGCCAGTATATAAAAGAACATGTTTAAAACAAACAAACCCTTTTGGGGTACAGGGGGATTGGGATGAGAGGTCCCTTTTACTGAAGTCCAAAATCAACAGAAAACAGGATAAAATGTAGAAAGTCACAGGACAGTTTGTAGCTTTCATCATCGAGTTGCCATAGAAATACAAAGTTCAGGAGCTAAAGAATAACCAGTCCACAGCAACTCATTTCTCAAACTCCTTGAGCAAGCTGCAGGAAGGCTTAGAGGCATGTTTACTAAGCTGGGCTAATGATTAAGCATGGACTATTTGTAGCTAGGTCCCATTGAATAACATGGGACCTAGTTAGAAATAACCCATACTAATTGTTAATGAGTTTAGTAAACATGCCCCTTAGACTCCCTGAGGTTTCCTTTGAGTTTTCCTTTCTCTAAATCCCCATCTCGGAAAATGCTGCATTGTCTTGCCTCACAAGCAAAAACAAATAGATAAGACCTGACTGATGTCCTTTCCTCCAGACAGATCTGTGTGTCGTAGTGTCTTTAGATACTCTGCTTCCAGACTTTTTTCAGTGGAAGTAAGCACATCGCATTCTCACTGAGACTTGAAGGCACAGCCGCCATCTGCCCCTCAGTTCCCTGGAGCCTTATAAGAGTTGTATCCCTTTTCTGTCTCCCCAGCTTCTTTCAACTCCAGATTCCCTGTACACATGCTGAGACTCATGGAGTCATCTTTTATTCTCTGCCCTCATCCTTGGAGATGTGCTGCTATATCTCACATCCTGGTAAACCTTCCTTTATGAGAAAGTTAAGACCATAATATATCCCATGCTGGATCAGACCAAAAGTCCATTAAGCCCAGCATCCTTTCTGACAGTGGCAGATCCTAAAGCATGCTTCCTATTTGTCCCTCGAGGCCAGTCCAGACACATGAGGTATGCTCACCTACTAGAAGATGGAGAATGAGATACATTGATCTTAGTTTGTTCATAAAAATCCTGTGCCTACACAACCTCCTTCAGTAGTTCTCAGTCTCCAGCAGATGGTAGTGAGCATAGCCTGTGTAGTCTGGTTGAAGATTTGAAAGGCAGTCGTGGTTGGCCATCTTTGTTGGGCCTTGGGGGTGCAGAACCTGGTGGCCAAGATCCCCTTCTCCTCCAGCTGCCTCTATAACTCCCTTTTTCCCTTCCCCACATTTTGGAGGGGGACAAAGGTTGAGCTTGTGCTTTCAAGCACTTTTTAAAGTTAATTGAACAAAAAAAGTAAAGCAAAGATCTGTGGCAGTGCAGTGAGCCTTACAGACATGGCTGCCCGGTAAGTCTGAGGGTTTTTGCAACATCGGAGATGGGGGTTGGCTGTGGAGAGTCTAGTACCACACTGCTGCAAGGCAGAGCAGTCACATGGCTGAGCCCGTCCATTGCAACCACTGCATGGCATGCGTGAGCTGTCGGGCACAGCTGTTGGAGGAAGGGTTGAGCCACAGCTTTGTCAAAATGCAGCTGCTGCAGTGGATATTTATGGCAGCCTGACAGTACTGGTGGCTTTTGGAGAGGCCTCTGGAGGCCACAAATGTGAGGATAGCAACACGGTAGGCCTGAGAAATTTGACAGGAAACACTACTATTACTACTGCCATTTCGGCTTCCTGGGGCAGTAATCACTGCCTCTGGCATTGCTGCATGTGGCATTGGGACATATGGAGAGCCCTGTGGGGGCTAGTGCATCCAGTGGATCATCGCCCTTCTCACTAGAGTTGTTTTATTGCTGCATCAGGCTTTCTATTTAAAGCACAGTCAGTGGGAGTGTTTCTTGGCCTGGGGGGCTTCCTTGGGACCGAGAAGTAAGTCTGCCTGCTTACAGCTAAGCTTCCTCACTGGGAACTGGTCCTGGACAGTGATTCAGACTCGGGGGGGGGGGGGGTGTCAATGGACTCCTTGGGGCCTCTAGAGTTGGAGAAGGAGGGGATCCTTGTGGGAGAGGATCCTTTTGTGGTACAGATTTTTCATAGGGATGAACTCCCTTCCCTGATTGCTCATACCCTAGCAGCGCTATGGATAATCGAGGAGCTGTGACCGGATCAGTCAGAGATGATGGGGCATCCATTGTTGCAAGGTGTGCGGAAGCCTCCTAGATCCGTTCCCTTTCATCAGGCAGTAAAGGATATGATTGCCACAGAGTGGAAGTCCCCTGATGCCAGCCTGCATGTTGGCTAGAGCATGGTGAGGCTTTATCCTGTTCTTGCCAAGGAGAAGGAGAAGCTGCTCCTGCCATGGGTGGATGCTCTGGTGACTATAGTCACTAGGAAGACAACCTTACTGGTGGAAGGAGGGGCTTCCTTTAAGGATCTGTAGGATCATCGAATAGAGGCTCTGTTTAAACAATACTTTGAAATCTCAGCTCTGGCACTCCAAGCTTTGATTTGTGGGGCATATGTTGCCCGGGCTTTCCTGAGATTGTCAGAGCAGATCCCAGAAGGGTCTGGGATGGATACGGTGAATTGGCACATAAGGAGTCAGGTTCAGCCTTTCTGGCTGATCTCCTTTATGATTTGCTTTACCTGTCAGCAAAAAATATGGCCACAGTGGTGGCGGTGTGGCGGTTTTTGTGGCTGTGTAATTGGTCCGCTGATGTGGCCTCCAAGACATGGCTAAGTAAGCTTCCCTTTGCAGGCCAGTTGCTATTTGGGGAAGATTTGGAGAAGTTGGTTAAGAGCCTGAGAAACTCCAAGATCCCTTAGCTTCCAAAGGACAGGCCCAGGGGCTCTGGAAGGGGTGCTCCCGCCAGGGGTTGGGGTGCAATTCTCAGAAGTTCAGCTCACACAAGTCTGGCAGCTTTCAACGCTCTAGGTTTTTACTGTGGGTTCAGCCCCTTCATGGAGGGTGCCAGGGAGGTAGAGTTGGCCCCTTCAGTGGAATGAAGGCTTCTAAGCTCTCCCAGTGAGGGTTTGGGGGTCCTAGCGGGGGTGCAGCTGGTAAGGTACGCTTCTAGCCTGCCTGGGCCCAGCTTATGTCAAACGAGTAGGTAAAACACTGTAAGCAGAACGGTAGGGAATACAGCAGTCCCCCTGCCAACAGAATAGACCAGATCCAACTAGCACAACCTCAGCTGCAGTACAGTAAGAATTCTTCAAGCAGACACAAGGCACAAAGGAAACACTGCAATATCCTGGGCGGGATTTGGACTGGACTGGAAGGACTCCAGGAAAGAAAATTAGCAAGTAAGGTCTAATTTCACCATCCATTTCTTGTAGGCATCTCTTTTAGCAAGTGTCAGGCCACAGCTGTACCAAGCCATAAATGCACCCTGTGCAACTTGCACATCTGGCGTGCCCCCTCCGCCCCCAATCACAGGATTGTCATTTGCTCCATGCATCTCCCCATCTTACCTCCATATCCAGCTGGCTCTCCCCCATGCTGCCTGCTCTTGCCAAGCTGCCACCACCACTCTTAGTGTTGCCTTGGCGGTGATGGTGGCAGTGGTAGCAGCGACATCCAATCAAAAAAAACCCCTGCAGGTCTTTCTGACTCCGTGCTTGCATGTTGTGCTGATCCCTCCCTCCTCTGATGTATACTTGTGTCGGAAGAGGGAGGGACCAGACCAGTTATTTAAATGCAAATCTTTGCAACTGCACGTTTGAATGGCTGCTCTGGTCCCCTCCCTCCTCTGATGCGAGCATACCTCAGTGGCAGGATGAGGCCAACATGCAAGTGTGGAGTCAGAGAGAACTGTGGGGATTTTTTTTTCAATCGGATGTTGCTGTTACCACCGCTACCACCAAGGCAACACTAAAAGTGGCGGCGGCTAGAGGGGAGCTGAGGTCGGCTGCCCCAAATGTACCACTATTTCTTTGCGCCCTGTGCGGCTGCACTGCTCACCTAGGGCTAGGTATGGTGCTGTTTAAGGTTTGTTTGGCCAGATTTTATTCAGCTTGGCTGGGATTAAGTAGGCTTTATGGAGAATTTTATAGTAAAAAGCACTTACAGATTTAGGAGGTAATTTTATAAACCTTTTTGGCATGTAATATGCTAATTTATGTACATAGAAAGCCTTTTATAAAATTAGGTCACTCCTAAAAGTATGCATGATGTCCTTAGGAGCATATTTGTAGAGAAGATGTACCCAGGGGACGAGTTTGGGTGGAGAGTGGATGAAGATACGATTAACTTGCATACTTTACGTTCTAGCATTTACGTCTCCTCCCAAGGAGGCAGAAGTGTCAGCACTCACAATCTAGGATCTACAGTATTTCTGCAGGATTTGTGGTAGTATTTTACAAAGATACGTAGGCACCTTTGGGGACCATAGTAAAGCAATTTATCCCTGCTAACCCAGGGATCTCCAACTCCAGTCCTGGAGAGCCGCAAACCAGTCAGATTTTCAGGGCGTCTCTAATGAATATGCATGAGATATATTTGCATGCACTGCCCATTGTATTCAAATCTATCTCATGCATATTCATTAGGGACATCCTGAAAATCTGACTGATTTGCAGCCCTCCAGGACTGGAGTTGGAGACCCCTGTACTAACCAATTAAATTGCATTCATCAGAGTATTTAATGGCATTAAACTGTTTAGTGCTGTTGAATATCCCCTTCTATCAGCTTTACTGTAAATGCCCTGATGTTAGTGGCGAGGCATTCCAGGGCCAGTTAGCAGCAATGTACAGTCGCTAACTGGTTAATCTATACCAGCCAAAGTTAGGCGAAATAAAGGCTGAAAATTATTGCTGCTTGGTTAGTTAAAATGCTAAGCAGGTACACTGGATGTTCAATACCAGTGGCTGGATATGAACCTGGCATCGAGTATCCAGGTCTAATTTAAAGTGATAATGGCCAGCTGTTTTACTTGGGCTGGCTGCCGCTGCAGAATATGCCCCCACATGTGTCTTTATACAATAGGCCAAAAATAGGCACCGTGATGGGGTCTATAGAATGTTACTGTCACTCTCCAAAGGGAGTATCAACTTCAAGAGAGTCTGCAGCCCAGAGTTCAGAGCTAGGAGGGCGTGACTCACAGGGAGAGGTTAAGAACTCAGCAGGCTGCAGGAGGGAGAGAGGTCCATGGAGCCAAAAGTTCTTCCAAGGCAAGCCCTGCAAAGGAGTTCGGAGGTAGGAACTTTAACTGGGGCTGGAGGAAGGGCCGGGAGAACCAGTTTGTGGAGGTTTAACAGGTTGGGACAGAAGTAAAGCTGTTTTACTAATCTGTTAAGTTTTTGAAGGTGTGGCTAGTAGGTGAGCCGGTTGATATAGTATATCTGGATTTTCATAAAGCCTTTGACAAGGTCCCTCATGAGACTCTTGGCCAAATTAAAAAGTCATGGGATTGGAGGCAGTGTACTATTATGGATCAGGAACTGGTTAAAGATAGAAAGCCGAGAGTAGAGCTAAATGGGGCAATTTTCTCAGTGCAAAACAGTGAATAGTGGAGTACCCCAGGGAATTGTGCTGGGCCCGCTGCTTTTTGATATATTCATAAATGACTTGGAAATGGGAATAATGAGTGATAAGATCAAATTGCAGATGACAAAATATTATTCAAAGTTGTTAAAAATGTAAGAGGATTGTGAAAAATTGCATGTCCAAATGGCAGATGAAATTTAACGTGCACAAGTGCAAAGTTATGCATCTAGGAAAGAACAACCCAAACTACAGTTACACAATGCAAGGAACCACCACCCAGGAAAAAGATTTAAGTGTCATCGTGGATAATACATTGAAACCCTCTGCCCAGTGTGCAAGGGTGGCCAAGAAAGCAAATAGAATGCTGGGAATCATAAGGAAAAGAATGGAGAATAACCAAGTATATTATGATGTCTCTATCATTCCATAGTGCAACCGCACCTTGAATATTGTGTGCAATTCTGGTCGCCATATCTTAAAAAGGATATACTGTAGCAGAATTAGAAAAGGTACAGAGAAGAGCCACCAAAATGGTACAAGGGTTGGAAGGATACCCCTATGAGAAATGGTTTAAATGGTTAGAGTTCTTCAACTTGAAAAAGAGATGGTTGAGGGGAGATATGATAGAGGTCTTTAAATTAATGATTGGAGTGGAACGGGAAAACATAGATAGGTTGTTTACTTCATCAAAAAGTAGAAAAACTAGGGGACTCACAATGAAGCTACAATGTAACACATTTAAGAGTAATAAGAGAGAATATTTTTTCACTTAACATATAATCAAGTTCAAATTCGTAATGTTAATGGAGCTTGTTTAAAAAAGGTTTGTACATGGTCCTGGAGGAAAGGTCCATAAACCAATCCACAGCTTGCCCCAATACAAGCATTGTGGAACCTGTGTGTCTTTTTGGGAACCGGCCAGGTACTTGTGATCTAGATTGACCACTGTTGGAGACAGAATGCTGGGGTTGATGGACCTTTGTCTGACCCAGTATGGCATTTCTTATGTTCTTATGTTTATGTACGTGACCCTCATGGAGACTGGGCAGAGCTTGGGGCATAGTTGTGATTTCTATGTCTATATTATAAAATATGAGATACCTGCAGGAATAGGTGCGCCAAACAGCGGTTGAGATAAGCTGCTTTATTAAGAAAGACCCCAACGTGTTTCAGCGAAACCGCCTTCTTCAGGGGGTACCGTCCTCAAATTAAAAACATAAATGTAATTTAAAAAAAAAACATGACAAGCATAAAAATACAATGTAATACAAAAGGCTAAAACCTCTATATAAAAAAATAATATCCACATAAATATATGTAAAAATAGAAAAGAAAGGCTGATTAAAAACACAGAAACCTAGGTGTGAACCAACACAGGTCACAAAAGAGGAATGAGGAGGACAAAGTATTGATGTGAACCGTAGCCATGAAAATCAACATGCTGACAAATTCCTATAATAGTAGGTAAAATAATAAGCATGAGGAGACTCTTATTATAAATACCCCAGTGCAAGATAGAGGGAAGGAAAAACCATCCAATCTAGAAAACTCACTGTGCTGCTGTATTATAAATTGTCAACCAAAGGATGTAAAAAACACTTTTAAGCGTGCCCTAAACAGGAGGTAAATACACTAATCTTAATAATCAATATTAGCACATCTAAAGAGTAAAAATGGGGGGCATACTTGCCTTGAAACAGACACCAATGTGATGAACGCCAAATGACGAGAGCCAGACCGCGGGTCTGCCTTTGTTAAAGTGACGGAGTTCGTAGGGTCAAAGGTCAAAACCGTGTAGACGAGCTGAATATAAATACACTGAATATAAATTTCAATTTTTTAGAGCGTGGGCTGACTATAAAGAGTATCAAAACACCATAGAAATCATGATTTCATACATACAAATCAAAAGATTAAGCCTGGCGAACCTGATCACTGTGCCTAGAGCCATGTATACGAGCGGCTGCTGAAATCTAATATACCCTTATGTTCGCTTACTCAAGGATTTCCTGTGTAACATATATGAACCAAAAGAAGATCACATGAATGACACATGTAACTGAGTAATTTAATGAATAAAAATTACTAAAAGCAAGGTAAGGGGGGAGAGAGGGACGGGAAGGGGAAGGAAAAAGGGGAAGGGGAGGGAGATAAATAGCGGCACCATAAGATAATAAAAGCAAAGTTATGCATATAAAACCGCTACATTAAATAGATAAATAATGAAAAGTAAAGCACATAACAGGTGAGATAAAACTCTATAATAAAGAAAATAAAACAAAAGGATAAAAATCAATAAAAACAGGGAGTGTGAACTGTTGCATGTACAATAAATACCTGATAAAAAAAGCCTGATGAAACCAATGAGTGTAAACCGCTACATATGCAATAAGTACTTGATAAAAAGGAACCCAATAAATAAACTAAAACCTCTCCCCCACCTCCTTTCTCTTCCTGTCCCCTCCAGCAGAAGGCAAGGTGTGTTGGACTGGCGCATGGTATGTGGACTATGGTGCAGTTGTTAGGGTCCTGAAGGGCACAACGATGCTTAAAGCATGGGTATGTCCTTGATGCCTTAAACTGCCAGCTGCCCCGTATCCAGCTCTGTTTCCCACGGGTTACTAGTACTTGGTAGACCGAAGAGGATCAGGAAGGACCCCACAGGGCTTCTGAGGGGGTCTTGTAAATTGAGCCCAGGTGCCCCTTTCCTCTTGCTGTCTCTTATCTGATTGCAGATATTTTCATTTCTCTCTACTTTTAAATTTTGCCAATTGAATTACATTGGGCTTTATTTGGCTCTCTTGTCTGCTTTATGAAGCAGATTAAATTTAAAAAACAAAACAAAACACGGGCCTTCTCTGGCAGCTGCACTTCCCAGACCTGTGTAGGCATTCAGGGAAGCCCATATCGAGTTTCCCTGATTGACCTTTCAGGAACTGGGATTCCTGAACAGGATTCCCTTTTTGCTGCAGTATGACTTGTTTTGTTTTATTTTTATTTTTGCAAGCCTTTTCCATGGTTTTCCTTGTAGCTGCATGGAGCTGAGCAAGCATACTACGTACCCACTGCTTTGTCTCATGTGGCACACACAGGATCAGCTCCACAGCGGGCTCGCTTTGCCCTCATTTTGATAGGCTGTAATAGAACTGCTGTAATGGGGGGGGGGGGGGTCATGGGTCCAGTGCTGATTCTGAGGTCTCCTCTACCTCATCTATGCCTGTCTTGTCTGCAAGATGGGCAGCCCTTGCAGAGGACATCTCCGGTGCCTTGCAGAGGGCTGAAATGGTTTCAGGCTCAGGCCAGTGGGCTCCTGTACGTCCTTTGATGCCACTAGAGACCCTCTCTGCTGGGTATGAGCAGCAGCTGCTGTAACAGCTCTTTGGGCTATTTTCAGTCTTCTATTAGCGCTTTTACAACCCCCTTCACATGGATCCGGGCCCTAATCTTCCCTACAGCGGAATGCAGGCCCTTGGGTAGCTCTGCCATGGCTGCTCAGGGGGCTAAGTGTTTCTGTCTGGCCCATTTGCCAGGGTGCTTATCTGGGAGTCCCACTTTATCCCCAATGGGGGTTGGCTGGGGTGCTGCATCTGAAAGTGAGTCCGAGGAGGAAGTGGAAATTACCCTAATGGAGGGCGATGATACCTCTGTGATCTGCCTTTTTCACCGGAAGGACCTCCCAGTGTTGATTCAGGACACTATGGCGACCTTGAGAATTCAGGAGTGTGTGTCTGCACCACCATCTCAGGTGGACTCATCCTGGAGTATGAGACATCCTTCTGGTTTTTCCCTTTAACAGAACCAGTGGAAGAACTCTTGCTATCTCAGTGAGAGAATCTGAAATTGGGCCTCAAGGGACTGAAGACTCTAGCTAGACTGTATCCCCTGTGTCAAGGTGAGCTGGACCACCTCTTCAGGCTCCCTAAAGTGGTTGTCTGCCCAGAGGAGGCTAGGGGTGGAATTGGGGCAGAACTTGGGGTCCCCCCCAAATAAATACAGTTGTGGTCAACATTATTGGCACCCTTGTATTTTAGGTATGTTGTGTATAATATCTTGAGAAATAATTGAAATATTCCAACTGTATGTCATCATAATATTTTAATAGTATTTTCATAGGTATATACATAAAAAAAGATGTCTGTGCAATTTAGACGTAGTAATTACTGAGAAAAAAACCCAAAATATGACCTGGACAGGATTAATGGCACCCTTCACTAATATTTGGTTGCATAAGCCTTGGCAGTGATGAAACCTCCAAACGTTTCTTGTAGCCATCTAAGTTTTGCACATCTGTCTGCTGATTGTTTCTTCCATTCTTCAACTCCAATTTATTCCAGCTCATGAATGCTTCTAGGATTCCTTTTACCAATTGCAGATTTCAGCACTTTCCAAAGGTCCTCAATTGGATTCAGATCAGGACTCATTGCTGGTCATTTTAACACAGTCCATTTTTTTTTCCTTTTTAATCATTCTTTTGTACTTTTGGATGTATGTTTTGGGTCATTGTCCTGCTGGAGGACCCATGACCTTCAACCCAGACCTAGCTTTCTGACACTAGGTAGCACATTTCTCTCCAAAATACCTTGGTAGTCCTCTGACTTCACGATTCCTTTAATACGTTCCAGGCCTCCAGTTCCTGAGGCAGAAAAACAGCCCCACAACATTATGGAACCTCCACCATATTTAACTATAGGAAGGGTGGTGTTTTTCCTTATAAGCTTCATTTCTTCACCTGTTAATGTATCGCTGGTCTGCACTGCCAAAGAGATCAAGTTCGGTTTTATCTGTCCACAGAACATTTTTCCAGAACGATTGTGGTTTCTCAAGGTGGGTTTTGGCAAAGATCAGGCATGCCTTTTTATGTCTGTCTTTGAGCAGTGGGGTCCTCCTTGGCTTTCGGCCATGAAGTCCTTTTTTGCTTAGTGCATAGCGTAGGGTGCAGGTTGAAACCACCACGCCAGATTGCTCCAGGTCAGCCTTGAGCTCTTTGGGTGTTGTATGTGGTGTTTTTCCAACAGTTCACAGTAACCTTCCAAGACTTCTTGGATTAGTTTTCCTTCCCCCCCCCCACCACATTCTGGGAGGTTCTTGACAGTTCCATGAGCAGAAAATCTCTTAATAACATTGTGAACTGTAGACAAAGGAATCCCAAGGTCTTTGGAGATGGCCTGTCCCCCTTTGAAGTTTGATGTTTGGTGATAATGGCTTTTCTGGCAGCTCTCTTGTCTTTACCAGTGTGAAAATGGAACAGGGAGTGAATATTAGAGCCATTATTTATTGGTTGATTAAAGTCGTGTGAGTGTGACAATTGATCATAGGTGCATCTAATTTTACTGCAATGGGAATGTGGTACTTCTGTTCAAACTGATTTGAATTGTTTATAAGGGTGCCAGTAATCATGCCCTATCACTCTATGAACCAAAAATGTAGGAAAATATTCCATTTAAAGGATTCACTTTCAGTGGAATAATCATGTCCTGGCATTGTCCCAGTTTTTATACTATTTCCTTTTCTAATTGGTCTTGTTTTATTTGATGTTTTGTGTGTCAAATATGTGTGCATATATAGTCCAAAGCCATTTCACTGGCCACTCTTTTTTAGGAGATATTGGACATTAAGGGGTTGAATTGCAAGGGTGTCAGCAATGTTGACCACAACTGTAGGCATTCTGCTGCCCTGGTCCAGAATAGCATTGCTGGGATGCTACATTTCTGAAATTGTCTGACCTTAAATGTGCTAGTTTTGAAGTTCCGGTGATGCGGTGAGCTGGAGCGGACGCACGCCGCTTGAGCTCCGGGCCCCGCTGCTCTTACACGGTGAAAAACCAATGTAAAAAAAGGTAAAAGTGCCGGGTCTGGGATCTTCTCCCCGCCCTCCTGTTCCTCCGCATAAGCTACGGAGCTGAGAGACGGAGAACATAGAGAGTTGAGCCCCCCCCTCGCTCCTCCGTGCTGACAGGAGGCTAGAACGCTGCCGCCTCTGAGGCCTGGACCGCCGCGATCTCCGGATCCGAGTGCGGAAGCGATTCGGGGCCCCCCCGATCTTTTGGGCCAACGAAAGAGTGTGCAACTGCTGATCCAGGGATCCTCACCTCCCCGTGCTCTGGCACTGGAGGCAGTAAAGATCTAGGCCCCCCTGCTCCTTCGCGCCGGCAGGAGGCCAGAAAGCTGCCGCCTCTGAGGCCTGGGCCGCCACGATCTTCTGGGCCAACGAAGGAGCGTGAAGCCGCTGATCCGGGGATCCTGACCTCTCTTGCGCTGCAAGCAATAAGGATCCAGGCTCCCCTGCTCTTCCGCGACGGCAAGAGGATGGGAGATAGCTGAGGCCGCCCCGATTTCTCGGGCTAATAAGAAGGGCGTGCCTTGACTGTGGGAGAGATTCCAGAGGCTGAACATAAGCAGGTACAACGAGGAGAGGAGCGGGGGTGCCAGAGGAGGAGAAGGCCATGGCGGTGGCAGTGAGGGGGGGGGGCGCCGTGAAAAAGAAAATGAGAAAATGGCCATGCAGCCTAGAGCGGCAGAGCAGCTTTCTCCGCCGAAAGCGGCAGCCAAAACCGGAACTGGCAGAAGAGATCTCCCTGGCAGTGGTGGGGGCACTATCCACGCAATTTGAGGACCTGAAGGGCCGGATGGACCTTCTCCAGTCCTCGGTCGAAGCCTTGGGTAGCCGCATGCATGAGGCAGAGCACCGGATTGAGCAGGCGGAGGAGCACGTGCTGGAACTGCAGCAAGAGGTGAGCCGCATGAGAATAATGCTCCAGGGGCAAGAGGCCAAACTGGATGATCTGGAAAACAGATCTCGCCGTAACAACCTGCGATTTCTAGGAGTTCCGGACAATATAGAGGATAAGGATTTAAAATTCTACCTGTAAGCATTGGTGACACAAATCTTGGAGGGTGACGCAGAAGGAGCTTTAGTGCAAATAGAGAGAGCACATCGTGTAGGGCCCAGGAGAGCAAATGACGGCCATCCTAGAGTGGTCCTGGTGAAGTTTCTACAGTTCCTGCAAAAAGAGGCAGTGCTGCAGGCAGCAAGAAAGATTGGAGTGGTCACCAAGGACAATGTTAAACTGCGGATAGTGCAAGACTACTCGGCAGCCCTGGGTCAACGCAGAAGAGAATATGGACCCCTGTGTCAGACACTGATAGACAATAATATCAAGTTTATAGTGCAATATCCTGCTCGTCTGATTTTTACACACAGGGGAGTACATAGGACATTTGAATCAGCCAAAGCAGCAGCATTACATGTAGAGGAGATAGGGAGAGGAACAACAGCTGCAGCAGGCGTACAGCGCTGAGACGGGGAGAGTGCGGCCTGAGATGGGAGGTTATGGCAAGAAGAGCCTCACTACTGGAGTAAGAACAGACTATGCCGCTTCAAGTGGAGTGGTGTGCTAGCTCCGGGGGGTGGGGGGTGGGGGGGGGCACAGAGTGCTCAAAGTTATTGAATTGATGTTAAACGTTAAGCGTTCTGTTGTTTTTTGGTTCACTCTATAAAAGCTAAAGTTGTGAGGAGTGGGGGGGATGGCAGGGAGGACAAGAGTGGGAACGGAATAAGACGGGTTAGAGAGCGGGGGGTAGGGGGGAGGAGGACTCAGACGGGCATATGGGGAACTGATACGGAGGGAGGAGTGGGGGGGCACTGCACGCATCCTGGGGACACAAAGGAGAAGGGGAGAGGTGATAGTAGGTACGGATGGAGGGTCGGGTGAGAGAGGGGGATAAGAGTGGAAGCGTGGAGGGGGGAGGGGGAGGGGGAGGAAGTGGGTGGGAGGGAGGGGGCAGAGGGGGAAGGAGGGGAGAGGGGGGAGGGGTAGAGGGGAGGGGGGGGAGGGGTAGAGGGGAGGGGGGAGGGGGAGCAGTTCATTTGGAGGTATCGGATTAGGCTGGTGGTAAACATACACCAGAGGGGGAGGGCCTCAGGCTGGGGAGGTCCTTCACTATGATAAGGGACTTGCTGAATGGTTTGAGTTTTATTGTTACCCAGTGACCTGAAGATTATATCTTGGAATGTGTGTGGGATAGGTAACCCTATCAAGAGATATAAGGTGTTGCAGGCCTTTGGCAAGGCAAATGTGTGATGTGGCAATGTTACAGGAAACTCACCAGACTGCTGAGGAGCATCTCAAATTAAAGAGGGACTGGGTGGGGCAAGTGTGGGGGGCTCCGGCAAGTGGGAAGAAGGGTGGAGTGGTTATTCTGATACACAAGGGAATTAGATTCATCCAGGAGAGCATGTGCATGGGTGCCGGGGGAAGATTTGTGCTTTTGTATGGGCTACTGGAGGGGAAGCCTGTGGTGTTGGGTAACCTGTACAGCCCAAATGTGCTAGACCGGGCACTGTATGCCAGCTTGGGTTCACGGGTGGAGCAGCTACCGGATGCGCCCCTGATCTTGGCGGGAGATTTTAATGGTGTCATGGACGCTGAGCTAGATACAACCAGGGGGGGGGTGGAGTTAGAGCTCGGGTGCAAACT
Organism: Ichthyophis bannanicus; assembly: GCA_033557465.1. NCBI lineage: Eukaryota > Metazoa > Chordata > Amphibia > Gymnophiona > Ichthyophiidae > Ichthyophis > Ichthyophis bannanicus. Next base: position 1,087,426,010 of record CM066032.1, on the reverse strand, counting down.
GCTAGAGTATTACAGAGTCTGAGGCGTAGACTAGGGGTGGTAGATCCCTGGTGGCTGTTGCACCCGTTGGAAAGGGACTTTATGCATCAGTTGAGAGCACACGGGTCGAGTGCTCGTATTGACTATGTGCTGGTCTTGGAACACCTGTTTGCCCAAGTAGAAGATGCGCAGGTGGGTCCTATAGAGATTTTGGACCATGTGTTAGTCTGGGTGGAAATGGCATGGCATGGCATGATGTGAACACACGAACTCGAATCTGGCGGTTCCCAGTGGAATTGTACAGAGACGCTGAGTTTCACCCTTACATAAGGCAGAGGTGGCAAGAATTTGCAGCTCATAATGCTCAGCACCGGGAGAACCCGGAGCTTTTTTGGGAGACCACTTTTTCTTGCGGGGAGACATTATGGGGTATGTAGGGAGAAAGCGGAAAATGCTGATGCAGCAGATCGTACGACTGGAACAGCAAGCAGGCAGAGAGAGAAGGAGACAGGCGAACCACCCATCGGTGGCGAATGGGAGAAGGGTATGGGAGACTCAAACGGCTCTGAATGAGCTGCTGCACCAACGGGCCAAGAAATTGTTCTTGTATTACCGATTTCAGCTATATCGTTATGGGGATAAGCCGGGAAAGTTATTGGCGAGATGTCTTAAAGGCAGTAGGGGGACTTGCACGGTGGCGGCGCTGAGGGATGACCAGGGGAAAATGCATAAGGAGAGTAAGGCGATCGGTCAGGTGTTCCGGGCGTTTTATCAAACATTGTACTCAGAGAGGGAGGGGTCCCAGATTGACATGGAAGAATACCTGCGAAAAGTGCAACTGCCCAGGCTGGTGGCAGACCAGCGGGCACAATTAGGCGCACCTGAGGAGGAGGTCCAACGGGTTAATCCAGAAGGCGAGTTGTTATAAAGTGCCGGGCCCAGATGGGTTTGGGGTGAAATTTTATAAGCTGTTGGGCGAGGAGCTGGCCCCCTCCTTGGTAGAAGTATATCACAGGAGGGCGGAGCAAGGGGGGTTTCTGTGGGGGAAGAACCACGCACATATTATACTGATACCTAAGGCAGGGAAGGATCATACACAGGCTGCTTCCTATCGGCCTATCTCTTTGCTGGACTTTGATGTGAAAATCCTGGCCAAGGTGCTGGCGGACCGATTGGCCCAGGTTCTGGGGGAGCTTGTGCATGATTCCCAGGTGGGGTTCGTGAAGGGACGGTATGCGGTGCGGAATCTACGCAAAATTGTGGCCTTGCTAGAGTGGGTACGGGGAAGGAAGCTGCCATCACTTTTGGTTAGCTTTGACGCGGAAAAGGCGTTCGATCAAGTGAACTGGGCATACCTTAAATTTCTGTTGCCCCAGTATGGACTTGGGGAGTCTTTTTGTAATATGGTGGAGCTCCTCTATACGAGGCCTACAGCGGGAGTACTTTGTAATGGAGTGCTGTCAAATGGTTTCAGCCTAGAGAGAGGGACGAGACAGGGCTGTCCGCTTTCACCCCTGCTCTTTCTGCTGTCTCTGGACCCTCTGGTAAGATGGATAGAGGCGCCCAAGGAAATACAAGGTATAGACATAGGGCGACATGGGTTTAAGCTGGCTGCATTTGCAGATGACATGCTAGTACACTTGCTGTCTCCTCAGACGTCGTTGCCTAGCCTATTGAAGGAATGCTCTCGCTTTGGTAGTTTTGCCGGGCTCTGTATTAATATGGATAAGTCGGAGGCTTTGGATGTGGCGGGGTCACTGAGAGGACAGTGGGGAGGGAGATTCCCACTTAAGTGGGCAGGGGACTCATTTGTGTATTTGGGGGTACTCCTGACCAGGGAGCCGAGAGAGTTGTATAGGAAGAACTTGGAGCGGGTCCTGGCTAAGATTCGGTTGCAGCTGCATGCGTGGGCCCCATTGCCCCTGTCTCTACTGGGCCGGGCGGCAGCATTGGGGATGGTGATTCTGCCACGCGTGCTTTATTGGCTGCAGACTCTCCCAGTGTGGCTATTGAAGCGAGACTTAAACTCAGTAGATCGGGAGAGGGACATGGGCTCGTATACCGCTGCATTTATTTATTTATTTTATTTATTTAACAGTATTTCTAAACCGCCTTATCTTAATAATCAAGGTGGTATCACAGCAAACAATCGGGTAAAGTGAGTGTGTTATACATGCAGTGAGGGTGAAATTGAGTGAGTGTTGTATTGTGTGCTAGATTGGTGTGAGCTATGTACAGAGTGGGCTATATACAGTGGTGCAAAAAACATATTCCATACATACATTGTTTAGGTGGTATCTGTGCTGTTATGCATTCTCTGAGGTTATGTGATGTGTCCATAGATTGCTGCATAGATTGAGAGGGGCATGGAAGCGTGGGGGGATAGGACTCCCAGACCTCCGGGTATACGCCATGGTGTGCCAAGCGTGGCATATCGGAACACGGAGGTGTATACCCCCAGAGCACTGGAGGAGGCCTTTGTGGCCCTGCAGACCCTGTTGGCGGTGCTGCACCTGGAAAGCAGGCACCTGCCTAGTGGAGTAGCAGGCAGTGAGCTTATCCACCCAGCACGACGGACGTGGCAGCACCTACATAGGCTTTGGGGAGAGCCTCCGGAGGTTTCGAGTTGGTTGCCAGTACAGGGGAACAATAGGTTCACCCCAGGATCAGACACACAGGTGTTTTTAACGTGGCGGAGACAGGGAATACGGAATATCGGACATGTGATAGATCAAATGGGGCAGCGCAGGCCTCTTGAGACACTATGCAAAGAATATGAGTTGAGTAGCCGACACTATTTTGCCTATGCCCAGCTGTATCACTATATAGCCTCGCTCCCACAGGGTGCACTACGGGTGGAAAGGTTGGCGCAGATATTGGAGTTCTTTGCACTGGGGGAGGAGACACCGCCCACAATTGCCAATTTGAAGAGACGGATAGATGGATATGGTAGCCTGCCGGATTAGGGGCGGAAGAGGCTCTGTGGGCCCGGGAGCTGAGCCTGGGGGTGCCCCCTGGCTCTGTCATCCAGGCCTTGGGTAGGATTAGAGGATTGGTGGAGGGAGCCCGATGGCGAGAAGTGCAGTTTAAATGCCTAATACGAGCACACTTCTCTCCGAGACGAGCTCTACGGTGCCGTCTTACAGAGGTGGGAGGTTGCCCAAAATGTTCCTGCCCCTTAGCGGACTTAGGGCATATGTGGTGGGGATGTCAGAAGATTCGCCTGTATTGGAGAAAGATTTGTAATTATATGAGAGGGGTCATACTGTGGTAGGCTATGGCCTATGATAGCCTGTAAATATGAAAAGCCTGTAAGTTAGGCCCTGATTCCAACCCCCATCTTAGTAAGAACCAAAAATCTGTGAAAATCTGAGAAAATTGCTTTAAACTGCTTAATAAGAAGTTTCTTATGAATTCATAAAACTTTCATTATTCTTTTGTGTTCTGAGGATAGAAATGTTTCAATGCTTGCATTCCTAGAGCTAGAAACTACCTCGCAGTAGAATTGTATCCATACCTAGAAACTGTACCATTGTTAGAACAATCCTAGAGGAGGGAGCAGGGTGCTAGGCCCAGGAGGGATCTCTGATTGGACAAATGCAGGGGGAGTTGGGACCAATAGAAAGTCTGCATGTATCAAACTGAAAAGAAATGTATAAAATGAATATGTCTCTGTAAGAACTTTGCTCAGTCCTTTTTGAAGCTTTACTGTCTGGGCCTTGTGCACAATAAATTGGCTTGGGCCCTGCAATTGACTCCTGGATTTATTCATTGTTTGCACTTCGCTGCTTCATATTCTTGGTGTGTTGGCCGGGAATGTGCGGATAGTGAATGGTATTCAAGCGAATATTCCACGTAATTCGCCTCCAGGTTTGGTCTGGTTGGAACCGTGTCTGTCCGACCGCAGGGGAAACCTCAGGCGCTACCGATCCTCTTGTATCGGAGAGGGTTCCACCTTGCCTCGGCGGACCACTGGGTCTGGCTGGCCAACACCTCCGAACCCGAGGGGAGTCCAGGATCCAACCCAAGAACTGGTTTGGTATCGAGAACCGGATCCGGTGAGTAGACATTTTCTTGTTTGATAGTCAGTGAAGCCTCGGGGAAAAGTCTTGCATGAGTATGTGAGACAAATTTGGTATAGACTAACTGGGAACGTTTTGCATAAGTGCGCGAAGACGAGAGAGCTTGATCACCTCTCATAAGGGCGGTCCTAGTACGCTCCGCATAAGGATTAGCGGAAGCCAAAGCCACCAACCCTTTGGGATGAGTTACTCAGAAAACCTTGGGCATTTGAAAAATAATTTCTTGTGATGGTATGACTGCCTGTGTGATTGAGAGGTCTTGAGATACAGACCGAGTGAGAGCGGACTCCTGAGTAGCATAGTTCCTGGCCGGGCGACCGCGCCCAGGTCGCGAAAAGGAGGAAGCGTTTGGTGTTTGTCCCCCCCCCATTGTTCTGTGGGCTGTACGGACCCCTTACCTACAGCCATACTACCTATCCTTACTGTCTGTTGTCGTGTACGTCATTGTCGTATACGCCATTGCGATTATGGGAGGGGCGGAGTCCACGCAAACTCCGTTGGAATGTATGATCAAGAATTTCCGTAAAGGATTTTCAGGAGACTACGGAATAAAAATGTCTCCGTCTCGATTAAGAATGCTATGTGATAGGGAGTGGCCTGTGCTAGCTACTTCATGGCCCCGTGGGGGCACCTTTGATGTGGAAATAGTTTCCCGTGTTCATCAGCTTGTACAAAAAGCACACCCTGATCAGTTCCCCTACATAGATTCCTGGTTGGGTGTTTGCGAAAGGCAGCCCTTTTGGATAAAGCGCTGCTATGAGGAAGTGTAGAATACTAGTAGCAGCCACCAGGGGGACCCAGAGGTTTGAGGAGGGGAAGCCGCCTGTGTATTCCACCTCAGAGTCCCCAGAAATCCTGGCCCGTTTACCCCAGTACCCATATAAGTTAGTTCCACCAGCTCCACCACCTGAAGCTGAACCTGATGAGGTACCTCAGTAGTTAACGCTGCAGCAGCAAAAGAAGCCCACTTCCCCGAGTGACAGCCCCGAGTCTGGCCCAAGTACACCAGGGGGACCAGGGTCCTCCGACGATACTGGGAGCGGAGGCTCTCCTGCCAGTTCAGGGTCACCCGCCAAGGAAGCCTATACCCGAGAACCGTATGATTTAAGACATATAACCCCAAAGAAGAAGGAGAAAGCAGGGCGCCTAATGCCATTGCGTCAAGTGCCTGGTCTACCTATCCTAAATGAACAGGGCCAGATGGCACCAGGACCAACCAGTCTAATCTACGTGCCTTTTTCCACTACTGATTTATTAAACTGGAAAACGCATTATGCATCCTATACTGAAAAACCCCAAGAATTGACAGAGTTAATGTCTAGTATAATGCAAACTCATCAGCCTATCTGGACTGATTGTCGCCAGCTCCTGTCCACTCTCTTTACTACTGAGGAGCGAGCGCGAATTGTGCAAGCAGCCATCCGCTGGTTAGAAGAGAATCCTGTAGAGGCGGGGGAAATGAATCTCCCACAAGCAGCCGCCGCAGCTTTCCCAAACGAAGATCCTAGATGGGATCCAAATGATGAAAGGGGGGCGGCGGCCCTAACTCGATTTCGCCAGGCCTTGCTGCAGGGCCTGCGGAAGGGAGGCCATTGGGCCATGAATATCGGGAAGGTATCAGAAATTATCCAGGGTCCAGATGAGAGCCCAGCGGCCTTTTATGAGCGGTTGTCTGAAGCCTATAGATTGTATACCCCATACGATCCAGCTGTTCAGGAAAATTTGCGTATGGTAAACGCAGCCTTTGTCAGTCAGTCCCAGAGAGACATAAAACGAAAGTTACAGAAACTGGATGGATTTGCAGGCATGAATACAGCACAGTTAATGGAAGTTGCTCAGAAAGTGTTTGTGAATCATGAAAATGAATGTAACAGAGAAAGTGAACGTAAAATGAAGAAGAAAGCAGATCTTCTTGCTGCCACTTTAGTTGAACGACATGAAGGAGGTTTTCCTAATCGAAGGAGCAGAGGACGTGGAAGGGGTCGTGAAAATAATTGGATCCCACTGGGTGCGAATCAGTGTGCCCATTGAAGAGAAGAAGGACATTGGAGAAGTGAATGCCCGCATCTTGACTCCACCCCCAGGAGGGGAGGAGGGAGTCCCTGGAGAACAGGAGGCCGATTTCAGAGTCGTGGAGGAATGACTCGAGCACAGTTCCAGCGAGAGAGGGAAGAAGCTATTGAGGGCGTGGCAGTTGCAACGGGCTATGACATGGATGAAATGGATGAAGACTAGGCCAGACCGGGCTGCAAGTTCACCCTGGGTCCCCAGGAGCCTATGGTCAGTTTGAAAGTAGGGGACCAATATATGGACTTTATGGTGGATACAGGAGCTGAACATTCAGTGGTGGCAAAGCCAGTGGCTCCTCTTTCCTCTCGATCTGTCACCATTATTGGGGCCACTGGAGCTAGGGCCACCAAGCCTTTCCTGCAGAACCGCATGTGTGAACTAGGGGGACAGAAAATAACGCACCAGTTCCTGTATATGCCTGAGTGCCCTATTCCACTCTTGGGCCGAGATATGCTTGCTAAGCTTCAGGCACAAATATCCTTTGCTGAAGGGGGAGAAATGCAAATGACTGCGAACCCAAAGCCTGCTGGATTGATGGTGCTGACTGTTCCCCGAGAAGAAGAGTGGCAGTTCTACAGCGTATCTCCAACTAAGTCAGCCAGTTCCTGTATACCTCCTAACCTTTTAGCCCCGACTGAAGTATGGGCAGAAGATAATCCACCTGGCCTAGCGAAGAACATAGCCCCTGTCATTGTTGCCCTCAAGCCAGGAGCGGAACCAGTTCATGTGAAGCAGTATCCTCTTCCTCGACCAGCTATTGAAGGTATCCACTGCCATCTGATGAAACTATTGAAGTATGGACTTCTCAAGGAGTGCCAGTCACCATGGAATACCCCCTTCTCCCAGCCAAGAAACCTGGGACACAGGATTACCGCCCAGTACAAGATTTAAGGCAGATAAATGATGCAGTTGAAACTATACAACCAGTGGTACCAAATTCTTATACTCTCTTGGGACTGATCCCCGCTGAGGCTACTCATTTCACCGTCTTGGAGTTGAAAGATGCCTTCTTCTGCATACACCTAGCCCCCACCAGTCAACTTTTGTTCGCCTTTGAATGGCAAGACCCCACAACAGGAAGGCGGGGCCAACTTACCTGGACTCGATTACCTCAAGGATTTAAGAATTCACCTACTCTCTTCAGTGCTGCTTTGAATCGAGATCTTTCAAGTTACTCAGTGAACCCAGGACAAAGGGTTCTTCTTCAGTATGTGGACGACCTGCTCATAGCCACAAATTCAGAACGTGAATGTCTACAAGCCACCAGTGAACTCTTGCACCTTCTAAACAAGGCTGGATACAAAGTCTCAAGAGCAAAGGCGCAATTATGCCAAACTGAAGTTAAATATCTAGGATTCCAGTTGTCTAGCGGGATTCGACGCTTGGGACCGGAACGCAAAGAAGCTGTGTGCAGTATTCCCACTCCAACCACCAGGAGGCAAGTAAGAGCCTTCCTGGGGGCTGCAGGATACTGTCGTATATGGATCCCCAATTTTGCTCTGCTAGCAAAGCCATTGTATCAAGCTACCAAAGGAATGGAAAAGTCTCCATTGGAGTGGGGACCTGAACAGGATGCAGCTTTTCGATCTCTAAAGACCGCTCTGATGTCATCACCAGCTCTGGGTCTACCAGATGTCCAGAAACCTTTCCGTCTCTATGTCCATGAGTCACAAGGAAATGCTCTAGGGGTACTGACTCAATCTCTTGGATCTTGGCAACGGCCAGTGGCCTATTTGTCAAAACAGTTGGATGTGGTAGCAAGAGGTTGGCCCCCTTGTTTGAGAGCTGTTGCAGCTACAGCCCTTCTAGTGAGCAAAGCAGACAAGCTCACTCTGGGACAGAATCTTCAAGTTACTGTGCCACATTCTGTTCTGACCCTCATGGAACGCAAAGGGAGTTTCTGGCTCACGAATTCACGAATGTTAAAGTATCAGAGTATGCTGTGTGAAAACCCCCAGATACAATTGAAGGTCAGTCAAGCTCTGAATCCTGCTACGTTGTTCCCAATTGGTCCTGGCCCCCCTGATCATGACTGTTTAGAAACTATGGACACTGTGTTCTCAAGTCGCCCGGATTTGACTGATGTCCCTTTGGAGGACCCTGAACAGACTTTCTTTGTAGATGGAAGCAGTCTTGTCATTAATGGGCATTGTTGTGCCGGGTATGCATTGGTGACCCTTGATCTGGTAGTTGAGTCCTCAGCTCTGACCCCAGGAACTTCAGCACAGAAGGCTGAACTGATAGCTCTCACTAGAGCACTGACATTAGGAGAAGGAATCCGTTTAAATGTGTACACAGATTCCAAGTATGTTTTCACAACTTTGCATGCACATGGAGCCCTGTATAAAGAATGAGGGTTGATCACCTCAGGAGGCAAATCTATTAGGTATGGGCCCGAGATATTGATACTATTAGACGCTGTGTGGGCCCCTAAGCAATTTGCAGTCATGCACTGTCGAGGTCATCAGGCAGGAGTAGGAGAAGTTGCCGAGGGAACAGGTTTGCTGATGCCACTGCCCGAAAAGCAGCCACGACTGGATGAGTTGTGATCCAAGATACTTCAGTGCAGGCAGCCTTATTCCCTGTGCCCCTTAGCTCATGGGCTCCCCGATACACTACAAGAGAGTTAGATTATTTCTGTGAAAAGGAGGGAGGTGTCCTAACAGAAAAAGGTTGGATAGTGCTGCAACCCCCAGAGGGTAGCTCACCTCCAGGTCCCACAGTAATTCCTGAAGCATTAGGACCAGCCTTTGTTCATGCTTTACATCAGGCCACACATTATGGGAAAACTACCATGGAAAGAGCCCTAAAACCCCATTTCTGTATCTCACTATTAGGACCCTTGTCCGCCTCAGTAGCTCATCAATGTTTGACATGTGCTAAGAATAATGCCAAGCAGGGTCCCACTCCACCCCCAAGAGTGCAGTCAGTAGGAGTGACCCCTATGAGTGATATTCAGGTGGATTTTACTGAAATGCCACGAGTGAATGGATATCATTACCTGTTAGTTCTAATCTGCACATTTTCTGTGTGGGTAGAAGCTTTTCCCACCCGAACTGAGAAAGCTTGAGAAGTCACTAGAATACTGCTCCATGAGATTATTCCTCGATTTGGAATACCATTGACTATAGGATCAGATAATGGACCCTCATTTGTGTCCCAAGTGACCCAACAGTTAGCTCGAGCTGTACAGATACAATGGAAGTTGCACACTGCCTATAGACCCCCAGAGTTCAGGGAAGGTAGAATGTATGAATAGGACCCTGAAATCTCAGTTGTCCAAGCTTTGTCAAGAAACACACCTAAAGTGGCTCCAGGTTCTCCCTATAGCCCTTCTTAGGATACGTTCTGCTCCAACCAAGTCTTTAGGAGTTTCCCCTTTTGAGATTTTGTATGGGCTACCTCCACCCATTGTGCAGGGAATAAAAGGAGATATGAAACAAATTGGATCTGAAATTACTAGACAAGAACTATTGGCTTTAAGTTCTGTTTTGCAGAGTCTTCACACCTGGGTGCAAGATCGATTGCCCATCAATCTGACAGAACCTCTACATCCCTTCAAGCCAGGAGTGTCAGTGTGGATCAAAGAGTGGAGAAAGACCCCACTGGCACCACATTGGAAGGGACCTTATGTTGTCATTTTATCAACCCCAACTGCAGTAAAAGTTGCAGAGCTTGAACCCTGGTCCATCATAGTCGAATGAAGCCGGCAGCCGCTCCTGAACCTGGTCAATGGACTTCAGTAAATGACCCTGAGACTCCATTGCAGCTTTCATTGCAGAGACAACCGGCGTTGTAGGAGTCTCTAGAGACTACGATCCTACCCCTGTCACACAAGGGTGGCAGTCGATAGGTCTACATACAGCGGAATCAGAAAAAAAGAAGAAGAAAAGACTCTACAAGTTCATCGTACCCGATATTTCAGTTGACCTCTAAAGACTGTAGTCATGATGTTCCTCCACTACTGTCTTATGGGGGCGATAACCCTGGGATTCCTGGAAGAGACTTTTGCCTTACCCCCTTGTGCAGCCTGTATAACTATCACTCAAACTGGAATGAAGGTCACTCAGACTTTACTTTATCATTCCTACTATACTTGCACTGGTATAGTTAGCCGGTGTGTGTATAATGGTACAGAGTTGAATATCTGTACGAAAGGGAAAAGTAAGACTTGCTACAACCCCCAGCAGAACCCCTCTTACTATGTACTGGAGATACGATGGAATAATGAGGAGGGAGCCCTCATAAATGCCACACGACAACTCTCCGATCCCACAAAGTATGTTATCCTGAATTTTGATGCCTGTGATGTGATAAACAGAAATGCCTATCACAAGTGTGGATCTTGGGAACAAGCCTATTATTACGATGATAAATATATGTGTCCTGAAGGAGCATACGGATGGGGACAGTGTACTGGAAAGAGTTCCCCAACCGTCTACAGTACATCATCTAAAGATGCCTACTTCTGTCCAAAGTGGGAATGTGTGTACTATGCCACTTGGTCCGGTGGGCCTACTGGACGAGATGGAGATAAACGCATAGCTAGCCTGGAAAAATTATCATTACCGGAGCCTCGGAAGTGCAAGAAAGGTGCCTGCAATCCTCTACAGCTCCTCATACTTAACCCTAGCCAATGGAAGCAATGCAAATGCAATGTGTGCCTTTGAGTCAGTCCTGACTCCTGGCGACCCAGAAGCTCCTGGGTTTTCTTGGCAGTGTCACCGGAAGTAGATTGCCAGGCCTTTCTTCCGAGGCAATGGAGGGTTAAGTGACTTGCCCAAGGCCACAAGGAGTGCTAGTGGGACTTGAACCCTGGTTGCTTGGTTACCAAGCCAGTGTTCTAACCACTAGGCTATTCCTCCACTCCACCAATGGAAGCAGGGGTTCAGATTTGGATTACATATAGCAGGAGGAGGCATAGATCCTGAAACTTTTATACATATACAGCTAAATACTAAGACTCATGTATCTGCACCTTATCGAATACATCACTCCTTTCATGAGGCCATGAAGGCGGAATTTGAAATCCCTCATACCTCCCAAAAGTTGTTAATTGAGCTCGCTGAGGCAGTAGCATCTAGTCTCCAAATCTCGGATTGTTTCTTCTGTGGCGGGACTAAGATGGGATACCAATGGCCCTGGGAGGCGCAAGAAGTGAACTATTCTATTCCTTATAATCAGACTGCTCTACATAATACTACTAGTGAGTGGGTACTGGCTCACCCTATTGTTGGTAACTTGTGTTTTGCTCGCTCTGGACCACAATTTACTATGCAGGTTGGACAGCTGGTCTGTCTCAATCAGAAGTTCTACAACAATACCACTAGAAAGACGTCCTGGTGGTCGGGGATCAACACTCCAGAGCCCTCCAACCCTCTAGTCCTCTTCCCTAATCTTGCCAGCATCTGGACTAATTTGGCGTTTCATAGTACCTGGCAAGCACCACCTGGACTATATTGGATTTGTGGAACCCGAGCATATGTCAGGCTTCCTCACCATTGGGGAGGAGCTTGTGCATTGGGAACTATACAACCTTCCTTCTTTCTTCTGCCCATTTCCCGTGGAGAACAACTGGGTTTCCCCGTGTACAGGAGTCGACAGAAACGAGAGGTCTTGAAAATAGGCCAATGGGACAAATGGAATGATGAGGAGTGGCCACCTGAGAGAATCATTTAATACTACGGACCCGCTACCTGGACACAAGATGGGACATGGGGATATCACACTCCTGTATATATGATAAATCGTATTATACGTTTACAAGCTGTTGTTGAAATAATAACTAATGAAACTATTTAAGCACTAACTCTTTTAGCCAAGCAGAGTACACAAATGCGTACAGCTATTTATCAGAATCGTTTAGCTCTAGATTACTTGTTAGCAGCTGAAGGTGGAGTATGTGGAAAATTGAATTTAACCATCTGTTGTTTGCAGATTGATAATAATGGACAAGTTGTTGAATATATAGCTACTCAAATGCGAAAACAAACATATGTGCCTGTTCAGACCTGGCATGCTCTGAAGCTTGATGGGTGGTTTGGTTCAGCATTTTCATGGTTAGGTGGTCTGAAGACCCTTGCGTTTATTGTATTATTCATATTAACTGTATGCTTATTGCTCCCATGCCTATTGCCCCTTTGCTTAGGTATGATAACCTCAGTTATCGATAACACTGTAGAACGGAAGGCAGCTACGAAAGTTTTAGCTATGTGGCAATATTACCCTATACCACAACATAATGATGTGATGCAAATATAATATGTGATTTAATTCTCACCCTTTCTCACTTGCGGGTGAGAATAATCAAAGGGGGGAATGTGGTAGGCTATGGCCTATGATAGCCTGCAAATATGAAAGGCCTGTAAGTTAGGCCTTGATTCCCACCCCCATCTTAGTTAAGAACCAAAAATCTGTGAAAATCTGAGGAAACTGCTTTAAACTGCTTAATAAGAAGTTTCTTATGAATTCATAAAACTTTCATTATTCTTTTGTGTTCTGAGGATAGAAATGTTTCAATGCTTGCATTCCTAGAGCTAGAAACGACCTTGCAGTAGAATTGTATCCATACCTAGAAACTGTACCATTGTTAGAACAATCCTAGAGGAGGGAGCAGGGTGCTAGGCCCAGGAGGGATCTCTGATTGGACAAATGCAGGGGGCGTTGGGACCAATAGAAAGTCTGCATGTATCAAACTGAAAAGAAATGTATAAAATGAATATGTCTCTGTAAGAACTTTGCTCAGTCCTTTTTGAAGCTTGACTGTCTGGGCCTTGTGCACAATAAATTGACTTGGACCCTGCAGTTGACTCCTGGATTTATTCATTGTTTGCACTTTGCTGCTTCAATACAGCAACGGATCGACTGGACGGCGTCGCTTGTGGTATTAGACCAACTCGGACCACTCCACCCGAAAGGGAGGTGGGAGCGCCTCTTAGTCAGGAAGGCATGTCTGGTGGGTAAAGGCCTGATACTTCATAGGTGCAGAGAAGTGACAGGCCCTACCTTCTGGGAGTGGCGTAATAGCTTCCACCAGCTGATGCTTATGGAGAGGAGAGGAGCTAGGGGAAGTGCCCAACGCTGGGCTTCATTCCTGCTGATATGGGAACCGTATATTCAAACATTGAGGTCCCGTACTCGGAATGAAGTGCTTCGGGTGGGATGAGGAAGCCTAGGGGGGATAGGGAGGAACATTGAGGAATGCGACATTAGTTAGGAAAGGGGGTACTATAGTTCTTAGCGTATATGTTCATTAACGGATACAAAGGAGAGCTGCAGGAATTAGGGGAAGGGGGGGGAGGAAGAAGATAAATAAATGAAAACTTTGTTGTATCTTTGTGAATGACTGGTTGTGGAACCCTGGAATGGGGGATAAGAAACAACCCCCACCAGGGATGACATCTCTGTGTATATAGTTTTTGCATGGTCTGTACGGAGTGGATGTGACTTCAATAAACAGAATTTAAAAAAAAATGTGCTAGTTTTTGGGGACGTTTTTGCCTGAACATTCCTGATAGCACTTAATCTTTCTTAAATGCTCCTTCACATGTTCAGAAATAAAGAAGGGTACTGTACCACAGCATAGTTTATAATAGTATGCTGTGGTTTTTGCTTTTTCTTTTTGTTTCTTGTGTGAGTACCTTACATATCGTGCTGGTGCAGCATCAGAAGTTAATACTGTATGTTTTGTATTAGATTCCCCGGCTACATAATTAAGCTATTAAAATTTTTGCTGTATATAAACAACATTTTAAAGTTTTTAGAACATTATATAGCCTAGGAATATGCTAGTCAACTACCTGACCGGTGTGCTGAGTGAGGGGACTCCTCGCTCCATAACTGCAGCTCTGAAGAGGCTGCTCTATTTTGCATATCGCGGGCCAGCTCATCTCTCGCTTTAGGCAGCAGATTACCTTTAGCTGCCTCTGGCTAGGGTTTTGCATCTAACTTACGTTAACAATCAACGTTAGGTTGTGTTAGGTGTGAAAACATCTGTGTTAACTGCTAGGGACTTTCCCAGCACTTTGGGGAAGACAGTGATGCAGTTAGTGCAAGAAATGATCACTAACATACATTAGCTGACTGCAACATAGTATCTGCGATGCTACTAAACACCTGGTAAGGTGGGGGAGGGGAAATGAGGGCTTCATTTCTCTTTCATCTTCCATCACAGGTAGAAACTTAACTTGTAGGACATAGGAGTATCTCCTGACTCATCACCTTCATTCCTGTGAGTAGAACACATTTCAGTGCTCCACCCGGGCCCCCCCCGCCCCCCCCCCCCCCAGCCTTTGGCTGGACCCTACCCAGAGTCTCTGGTGACAGTTACAGTAGGCAGAGCAGGCTCACTCACACAGTGGGGAATAATAGAGACTGCAGATGGAGGCTTTAAACTTTGAAAAATGTCAAGGCACGTTAGTGATCCTTCCAGCTTCCACACACTAATGTAAAAAATCAGTAGAATCCTGAAAAGCACCAGACAATTGTGAACCCTAGATATGTTCCTAGCTTGCCCATAGCAATGGAATTGTTTTTTCTAGTACACATAGCAACCAATAAGAAAGCAGTAGAATTCAGTCAGTAGCTTTCACAGTGGAACTAACAGCAGAGAAAATGAAATGTATAAATGAATAATTCAAAATTCACTACATCACAGCTCGGAAATGATTAGTCGTCCCTTTGTGAGTTTGTGTATGTGTGTGTATCACTGTTGTGTGCTCTTTATGTGCTCTATATGTGTGATGCCTGGGTAGGATAGTAACTGGCTCCAGATGCGCTCGACAAGCCTGATCCAATCCTGGGTTTACCCCATTGTATGCAGGGATAAGTAGTTCTGATTTCTTAATTGCACAGTTTGCACTCCATAAGAAAAGCAAGACAAGTCTCTGCATGCAATGGGGTAAACCCAGGGCTGGATCAAGCCTGTCGGGCACATCTGGAACCAGCTGGGAGCTCTACAGCGTAGCAGAGGATGGTAGGGCAGGAGCAGTAGAAGGGCTTTTTCTTTGGGAGCTGGGGGACCAAACTCCACCCAAGCACCGCCCCATACTCCACCCTAACTCTGCCCAAGCCCCGCTCCACGGGCAGAGACCCTTTCTTGTGGGCAGACAGGAAAGGTCTTTGCAATGATCGTGGCCTGTAGGCAGTGGGCTGCCTGTCGGGATTCTATCCCCTCGCGGGCAGAAGAAGAGCAGCAGTCACAGCAAAGACCCTTCCTGTCTGCCTGTGGGGATCCAGTCTCCCATGGGTAGACAGGAAAGGGCTTTTCTTCTGCCCACGAGGGGATGGGATCCCCACACGCACCCTGCTGCCTGCCATGCCATGATTTTTGGTGGGGCCAGGGGCGGTGTGGTCCATTCCTTTCCATCGCCTATATGGTAGAGCATTTCCAGGTTATGCAGTATTGGGGGAGGGGTCAGTTGCAGGGAGGTAGTTTTGAGGTGAGGGTAATTTGCAGGGTGGTGGGGCAGTTTTATGTTTGTTTATTCAGGAAAAGAACTACAAAAAATGATAGGAAAGGGACAGTGCAGTGCAGAGATTCAGAAAGGGGGTAACAGAGAAGGGTCAGGAGAGTCTGGAAAGCAGGTCAAAAGCACTACAAAATAGATGGGTCTTCAGAAGGTTCTTGAATGTGAGGAGATAGATTCTGGGGATGGGCCATTTTCCAGGGTGGTAGACATTTGGGGTGGGAGAGTTTGCAGCATGATGGGGTCAATGCAGACGATGCAGTTAGTAGGGAGGTGGGACAACTAAATAGTTTTTGGGGGTCGGAGAATTGTGTGGGGTATTTTTTATGAATGGGGCAGTTTGTGGGGGTGGTAGAGCAATTGTGAAGGAGTATTTTTTAGCAGTAGGGCAGTATGTAGGGTGGTGGGGCAATTGCATAAGGTGGTGGAGCAGTTGTGTAGGGCTTGTTTTTTGGGGTAGGACAGTTTGTGGTGGGGCAATTTTTGGAGGTGGGGCAGTTTACAGGGTGGTGGAGTTACAGGGGGTAGTTTTTGAGGGTGGGGTAGTTGCACGAGGGTCTAGGTTTTCCTGGTGGGGCAGTTTGTGGGCTGGGGGTATTTTTATGTGGTAGGGTAATTGTGGAGGTATTTTGAACAGTAGGGTAGTTTGCGGTGTAGTGGTTACAATGTACGAGGGTCATTTTTAAAGTAAGAACCGATTGCGCATCGTGTCCGCGCGATCTGTCAAGTGACGTCCGTTCAAGGTCAGCCACTCTTGGCCAGTCTCTCACTACTCCGCCATTACGTTTCACGTCTCTGCCAGTGTTGGTTGTATGGTTATACTGCTTCGTTTGTCGCCATGTCAATCAGTAATCCCTCCGATTGTGAAGTGCACTCTGTTATCCGGTTTTAATGCAAAACAAGTTCGTCCAGCATTTTTGGCACCCATCTCGCACACATTTTTTTGTAGTGCAGTTTGTCAGTAACAATGTGATAAACTACTGATCTTGAAACTTGTGGAAATGTCTGATGCAGCTTGTCTATAGTGAAGCACCTGTTTTGGCGAATTTCCTCATCAACTTCTTGTGTCAGGTCTTCATTCATTGTTATACAAAATGTAACTGCGTTCAATGTACCAAAAACTGGGAAAGTATATCAACAAAATTCAACAAACTGCAGTTCACTCTTTGTTTTGTCGTACAATCTTTAACTGCCTCTGGGTGGTCTCAGACTGGTAATAGCATCTGTCCCATCGACTAGAACGTCAAACATAGGGAGAGATATGCTAGTTAGCATCAATGACCTCCTCAGTGGCTAGCGGCAAGATAAAACAGTGACTTACACCTTATGTTTTAGCAAAGTCTTTTTTCCGAATAGATAAAAGTGGTTGACTTGTAACTCAAAGGATTCATCCCGCCAGGTATCAACAGTCACTTATCTTTGCCGCATCGGAACTTTAAACTGATCCAAGTGCTTAAAACAATCCCGACGCCTCCCCTCAGCGCTTCAGAGCGTTTCTCATGCTATGGTTCTTCAGGGGATAAAGTGTGGATCCTATAAACATACAAAACAAATCTGTGTCTAACCTGTGACTATACCCCTACCTTAAAACTTTTTAAAAATGTTTGCAATACATTCAACAGGACCAAGTCGCCCATTACTCACAGAGATGCTGCCCGCGTCGTGTATAAACTTTTTATTCGACCTTCTATTCTCACAACTGCTCCGAGCTGTTGTAACAAAAAGACGCCGCGCATGCGATCTGCAGGCACAGAAGATGGTTTAAAGGCCCGCCACAGGTGACGTCATAAGCTTTCTCATTAAGATTATCAATGGTCAACCAACCGAACTAGGGGATCTTAATCACCTATTAAGGAATTATGATATGGTCCCTCAACTTAAGCTTTATT
Organism: Ichthyophis bannanicus; assembly: GCA_033557465.1. Taxonomy (NCBI): domain Eukaryota; kingdom Metazoa; phylum Chordata; class Amphibia; order Gymnophiona; family Ichthyophiidae; genus Ichthyophis; species Ichthyophis bannanicus. The sequence continues at coordinate 1,087,408,523 of CM066032.1, read as the reverse complement.
ATTAGCAACCTACTGTTACTAAGTTCTATAGAACGGTGTGTATTTTTTAACCTCCTACCGTTCATACTATCAACGCATTGGACCGTTCAAAATCATTATACATATTAGGCCGCATGTTTCCTCATTAATCGCAGTGAAAACAAAACTGAGGGGCCTTATCTACTAGACTACCATATCCTCTATCATCATGATATTCAAAACTTCACTATAATAAACCTATAATAAATACACATTGCTCTATAGAACTTAGTAACAGTAGGTTGCTAATAATAAAGCTTAAGTTGAGGGACCATATCATAATTCCCTAATAGGTGATTAAGATCCCCTAGTTCGGTTGGTTGACCATTGATAATCTTAATGAGAAAGCTTATGACGTCACCTGTGGCAGGCCTTTAAACCATCTTCTGTGCCTGCAGATCGCATGCGCGGCGTCTTTTTGTTACAACAGCTCGGAGCGGTTGTGAGAATAGAAGGTCGAATAGAAAGTTTATACACGACGCGGGCAGCATCTCTGTGAGTAATGGGCGACTTGGTCCTGTTGAATATATTGCAAACATTTTTAAAAAGTTTTAAGGTAGGGGTATAGTCACAGGTTAGACACGGATTTGTTTTGTATGTTTATAGGATCCACACTTTATCCCCTGAAGAACCATAGCATGAGAAACGCTCTGAAGCGCTGAGGGGAGGCGTCGGGATTGTTTTAAGCACTTGGATCAGTTTAAAGTTCCGATGCGGCAAAGATAAGTGACTGTTGATACCTGGCGGGATGAACCCTTTGAGTTACAAGTCAACCACTTTTATCTATTCGGAAAAAAGACTTTGCTAAAACATAAGGTGTAAGTCACTGTTTTATCTTGCCGCTAGCCACTGAGGAGGTCATTGATGCTAACTAGCATATCTCTCCCTATGTTTGACGTTCTAGTCGATGGGACAGATGCTATTACAAGTCTGAGACCACCCAGAGGCAGTTAAAGATTGTACGACAAAACAAAGAGTGAATTGCAGTTTGTTGAATTTTGTTGATATACTTTCCCAGTTTTTGGTACATTGAACGCAGTTACATTTTGTATAGCAATCTTTAGCGTTCAAAAGATAGACCTACAGACACAGGTCTTCATTCATGACAGTAGGCTGTCCAGATCGTTCTTCATCATGAACATTTGTCCTTCCTTCCTTAAACATCATTCATTACACCTTCCCCATACACTTCAACAAGCTGCCGGTGAATTTCAGCTGGACGAACTTGTTTTGCATTTAAAAAACGGATAACCGAGTGCACTTCACAATCGGAGGGATTACTGATTGACATGGCGACAAACGAAGCAGTATAACCATACAACCAACACTGGCAGAGACGTGAAACGTAATGGCGGCGTAGTGAGAGACTGGCCAAGAGTGGCTGACCTTGAACGGATGTCACTTGACAGATCGCGCGGACACGATGCGCAATCAGTTCTTACTTTAAAAATGACCCTTGTAGTTTTTGGGAGTCTGCCAGTATGTGGGATGGTGAGGCAGTTGCAGGATTTTGTTTTTTTGGGTGGGTCATTTTTTTGGGCAGTGGAGCAGGTGTGGCGGGTTAGTTTTTATGGGTAGTGCAGTTTGAAGAGTGGTGGAGCTATTGCAGAGGGACTAGTTTTTAGGGGTGGGGTAGATGACAGTGTGGTGGGGCAGTTGTAGGATGGGTTAGGTTTTCCTGGTGGGGCAGTTGTAGGATGGGTTAGGTTTTCCTGGTGGGGCAGTTGTAGGATGGGTTAGGTTTTCCCAGTGGGGCAGTTTGCGGTATGGGGCATTTAGCAGGGCAGTGGGTCAGTTTCAACAGGGTAGTTTTTGGCGTGGAGAAGTTTGTGGGTGATGGGGTAATTGGAGGAGTTGTTGAGTTTTCCTAGTGAGGCAATTTGTGATATGTGGGGGCAGTTGGGAGGGATTTTTTTGGGGGTGAGGCAGTTTGCAGTGTAGTGGAGCAGTATCGGGGTGTAATTTTTGGGGATGGGGCAGTTCGCATGGTGGTGAGGCAATTACGGGTATTTTTTTCATAGTGGTAGCATTTGAGGGGTTGGTAAGGCAATTGTGAGGGGTTGGGGCAGTGTACAGGGAGTCAGTTGTGGAGAGAAGCCGTTTTTGATGGTGGGACAGTTTAGGGGAGTTGGGAGAGTAGAGAACAAAGAGAAGGTGTTTGAAAGGAGCAAGTCTCTAACTGCTATGTTTCACTGTATGTAAGTTTCTATGTTTTAGAAGCTGAAACTCTTTCTCCCATAGAAAAAACACATCAGGCTAGTTTTTTGAGGGGCTTATTTCTCTGGAACCCCCAGTCTGATCTGCATTTTCAAACTTGGTGTATGTTTTTACCATTTCCTCCCACATTTCAAGTTTCATCCCATTTCATTAAATTTTCGAATTGTTATTTTGGCCCCAGACAGACAGACATTCTTGACCCCTTTTATATAATTCTTTCTAACTTCCGTTTGTTTGGAAAGAAAAAAGATTGGGACCAACATGATTAGGAAAAAAACAAACAAACAAACAAACCCATAAAGTAAAAGTAGAAAAAAAGGCTTTCATTTTCACTATAATGATTAGAATATGTAACCCAGTGGTCTAGTATCTGTATGGCTTCTGGAGTAAACTGGGTGTATTAAAAGCCAGCTCAAAATCTGTAACCTGGATGTAACTCCCATACAGAGTCTACATGTTGTAAGTAGTTTGATTGTGTTGGCTAATCTGAATTTTTTTTCTGGGTCAAACTTATTTCTCTTATTGGCCTCATATTTTCTGGCATTAGATTGAAGCTAGCAGAATGAGGCATAAGGGTAAAAAGTGCTGCTGTCCTACTGGTTAGGAGGGAGTGGGGCAGATTGTAATTTAGTTTAGTGTGCAGTGAGGATTGGAAAAACTCAAGTGTGCTATAAAATAAAAAAGGTTGAAAAATACTTGCTTAGGATAGCAAAAGGCAAAATGGTTATCCAGATATTTATTTATTTATTTAGACAGATTTGTATGCCACCTTTTCCTTCAATCAAGGTGGTCACGTCACATAACAATTGGAGGGTTACATTTAACATTAGGGTATGTGTAAACATTTAGTCAGTACAGTTACTTAACAGCATTTAGACAGTACAATTGAAGTAACATTTAACATGAAGGTATTTAATAACGTGGAATGATAGACTTGTGTGTGTGGATAGAATGAGTGTGTGTTTAGTTGGCAGAGGTAGTAGCATTTCTGTTTGGGTAGGGGATGTTGCCTGAATGCTCATAGGTTTCTCTAAATAAGAATGTTTTGAGTTCTTTGCGGAAGTCTGTGAGGTCATCTAACACCCTCAGGCTCGTTGGGAGGGAGTTCCATAGTGCGGATGCCAGTAGTGATGGTGCTCTTTTTGATGTTTGTTTGGTTTTGGGATAGTCTGCAGGTGTGCCGATGATGTTGTCGTTATTGGTTCTTCTTGGTCTATTGCTGATGTCCCTTGTTATAACGTTTTGGAGTACGTCTGCTGAGAGATGGTGAATGATTTTGAAGATGATCATGATTGTTTTGTATTTCGCTCTTGCCACCATTGGGAGCCAGTGTAGTTGTTGTAGGACGGGAGTGATGTGCTCGGTCCTTGGAGTGTCTGTGATGATGCGTGCTGTGGTGTTTTGTACCATCTGTAGTGGGTGGAGTGTCTGCTGAGGAAGGCCTTGATATAGTGAATTCCCATAATCAAGCAGTGGTGTGAGGAGTGCTTGGCACACTGTGTGGAAGTGGTCTTGACAGTGCTTGGCACACTGTGTGGAAGTGGTCTTGACGGAGCATTGGTTTGATTTGTCTGATTGTTTTCAGTCGGTGATATGCCTTGTTTGCGGTTTTGGTGATGTGGGATTTTAGGTTCAGAGCTCTGTCTAGTGTTATGCCCAGATACTTAACTTCTTCTTTGACTACTATGTGTTTGTCTAGGATTCTGATAGTTTGTGGAGGTATGAAGGTGGGGTTCCTGGTGACGAACTTTGCCTCAGTTTTGTCATAGTTGACTGTTAAGTTGTTGGCTACGAGCCAGTCATTCATGTCTTCGAGGCATTTTGTTATTGTTGTAGTGTTTAGTGCTAGTAGGTTGATTGGAGCGTACACCATGATGTCGTCAGCATAAATGTGATAGTGTAGTTTGTGGTGCTTGATGATGTTGCATATGGGTTGTATGTAGATGTTGAAGAGCATTGATGATAGGGCTGAGCCTTGAGGTATTCCCTGCGTGACGTGGATTTGTAGTGATTTGTTTTGGTCGCATTTGACTTGTTGCGTTCACCCTTCCAAGTATGATGTAAACCACTTCAGGGTATTCTTGCGTATTCCTATCTGTTGTAAGCGTTGTAATAGCTTGGTGTATGACACAGTGTCGAAGGCTGCCGAGATGTCCATGAACACTAGCAGGTATCCGTTTTTTATGCTGTCCATGCCTCTTAGGAGATTGTCAAAGAGGGAGGTGAGTAGTGTTTCCACGCCTTGTTGGGGCTTAAATCCATGTTGATGTATGTTCAGTGGGGCATTGATATCTATATGGTCCTGAAGTTGCCTTTGCACTGCCTTTTCCACGATTTTAGCAAGGAATGGCAGGCTTGAGATGGGACGGTATGATTTTGGTTCAGATGGGCTCAGATTGCTACTTTTAAGTATTGGTCATATCAGTGCGTGCTTTAGGGGTTGCGGCATGTATCCTTGTTGGAATGAATCTTTGACGATTTTTTGAATGTGATGAGAGAGCTGGCTTTTTGTAGCTTTGATCCAAGTTACTGGGCATGGGTCTGATGGTGAAGTTGTTGTGTTTAGTCCAGATATAATGTCTTCTACTTGCTGCTTTGTTGGTATGTTGAAGCTCTCCCAAGTTTGATGTTGCTTTTTTGTCATGAGATCGTTTGTTTGTGGTGAAGTAGAGCATGTTTGGTTGGTGTATTTTGACTTCATGTAGTCTGCATATTTTTGTGGGTCAAGATGGTGGGTGCTTTGTTGCGTGTCGTCCTTGGTGAGCTTTTGGACAATGCTAAAGAGTTCTCTTGGTCTATTAGTAGATTTCACGATTAGGTTGGTATTGTGTTGCTGTCTACGCTCATTTATTAGATTGTTTTTGCAGTTTGTTGTGCTGTGAGGGCTTGTGTGCATCAGTGAAGCTGAGAGCTAAACTATTGGTAGTTTAACTACTGGCAGGTTCTCCCAAGATGGACAGCTCTCAGCTGAGGTGCCAGACCAAGACAAACCACCCATCTGGGCAGCAGCAGAATGGGATAGTGTTGATGGCGGAGGATCACATTTCTGTGACAACGGCATAACACCAAACTTAAACTGCGCAGAAGAAAGGCCTGGCAATCTACTTCTGTATCTTGCCATGAAACACCAATGGATAGTTACAACAAAACAAATTGTGCTATAGTGCTGGGAGATGAGATCCCCAGGTCGGAAGGCACTCAACTAGCTACTGGGGAAGAGCTGAAGACTTTTCAGAGTAAAGCCAGCATTTATGATGTGGTTAGATCAAAGCCCTCGGGACGTCTGACTGTTGATGTAGCTGCACATGAAATGAGAGTCAGAAGCTGTAAAGATGTCTTCCGCATTGGAACATGGAACGTACGAAGCATGAACGAAGGGAAGTTGGAGGTGGTCAAGAATGAAATGGAACGTGTACAACTTGATCTGTTGGGTGTCAGCAAACTGAAATGGACCGGCATCGGGCACTTTGCATCAGATGATCACATGGTCTACTATGCTGGAAATGAAAGACAAAGAAGAAATGGTGTTGCATTTATAATAAAGAAGAAACTTGCAAGAACTGTAATGAAATAGAATGCAGTCAGCGAACGCTTAATCTCTATTCGTCTACGGGGAATGCCTATCAACACAACTATATTTCAAGTATATGCCCCAACAGCAGCTGCAGAAGAGAATGAAATTGAAGAGTTCTATGAACAAGTACAAGCTGAAATTGACAGAACATGCAAACATGATATCTTGATAGTTATGGGTGACTGGAACGCAAATGTTGGCAACAAAAGAAGGCAAAGTAGTTGGAAAATATGGACTTGGCAACAGAAATGAAGCTGGAGAAAGACTGATAGAATTCTGCAAGACCAACGATCTATTCATCTCAAACACCTTCTTCCATCAACACAAGCGGCGACTGTACACATGGACTTCACCCAATGGATTGTATAAAAATCAAATTGACTGCATCTGTAGAAGTCAACGATGGAAAAGTTCTATAACATCAACAAAGACAAAACCTGGAGCTGACTGTGGTACAGATCATCAACTACTAGTATGCAAACTCAAGCTAAAGTTGAAAAAGAGCAAACCACTCATGAATGCAGCAAAATATGACCTTGAGAATATACCACTGGAATTTAAAGACTGCCTGCAAAATCAATTTGCTGCTTTAGATACAAATGACAGAGCTCCAGAAGAGTTATAGAATGACATCAAGAAGGTTGTGTTGGAAGAAAGCGAGAAGTCTCTACAAAAGGTGAAAAAGCAAAAACGGCCAAAATGGATGACGGAAGAAACTCTGAAAATTGCCCAGAAACGCAGAGAAGCTAAAGCCAGAGGAGAAAGAAAGACAGTCGCAGAACTCAACAGAGATTTCCAACGTGCAGCAAGACAGGACAAGGAAAAGTACTACAACGAGGCAAGCAAGGAAATAGAAGCAGAAACTATTAGAGGAAGAACAAGATCGGCTTTCCTAAAGCTACGAGAGTTAAAGAAAAAGTTCCCGCATCGAATTGGAATGTTACAAGATGCTCAAGGTTCTATGTTGAATGATGCTGAGAAGATCAAGAAAAGGTGGAAGGAATATACAGAGTTTTTATATGATAAAGATCAAGTGGACCAACAGCCGTTTCAACCTGTACCTTTTGATCGGGAACCATTGGTGATGAAAGAAGTTGAAGCAGCATTGAAAGCCTTATCAAAGAACAAAGCACCAGGCATTGATAGCATTCCCATAGAAGTATTACAGCAATCTGATGCAGCTGTTACCGTACTTACAAGGCTCTGCCAAGAAATATGGAAGACAACATCATGGCCAACTGACTGGAAAAGATCTGTGTTTATACCAATACTAAAGAAAGGTGATCCAACTGACTGTGGAAATTATCGCACAATCGATTATTCAAAAGAGACTACAACCAATGTTCCCTCTAATTTTCTGTAGGTTGTGTGCGCATAAAATATCAGCTGTGCAGCTTTTGAAGGAAGGTTAAATTTTTGTGCGCCACATAACGACCCTCGAAGTTATACACTTTAAAATTTGACTACACGTCAGAATACAGTATGTACACCACATTGATTGCACTAGAAAATATTGTAGAACTTGTGAAAACCATAAATACACAACAACTTTTCAATTTTAAGAACGTCTGTGTTGTTTTCTATCAGAATCAGAACCGTAATTTTTGTGCGCTCTGTTGTAAAGTATGTGCGCTCACTCGGCGAGGTGTGTGCGCGTGCACACGCGCACAGTTTGGAGGGAACAGTGACTACAACCATATCTGGAACAAGAACTATCTGAAGTGCAAGCAGGGTTCAGGAAAGGGCGAGGAACGAGAGATATCATTGCGGATGTGAGATGGATCCTTGAAAAGACTAAAGAATACCAAAAGGATATCTATTTGTGCTTTAAGGCTTTTGACTGTGTAAACCATGAGAAATTCTGGGCCACATTAAGAAGCATGGGTATACCAGAATACCTGATCGTACTCTTGCACAATCTGTACATTGATCAAGAAGCAACAGTTTGAACGGAACAAGGAGAAACAGAATGGTTTAAAATAAGCGTGTAAGACAAGGCTGCATACTTTCCCCCTACTTGTTTAATTTATATGCAGAACAAATCATCAGAGAAACAGGATTGTATGAAGACAACAGAGGTGTGAAGATTGGTGGAAGACTCATCAACAACCTTCGCTATGCTGATGATACCACATTACTGGCTGAAAGTGAAGATGATCTGAAACATTTGCTTCTCACAATCAAAGAACATAGTCTCAAAATGGGCCTGCACCTTTAATGTAAAGAAGACAAAGATCATGACAACTGGCATAATCAACAGTGAACAACTTTAACCTACTTGGATCAACTATCAATAAAGAAGCAACAAGCAATCAAGAAATCAGACGACGCATTGCTCTTGGCAGAATGGCTATGAAAGACCTAGATAAGATTCTCAAGAGCAGAGATGTCTCTCTCCATACAAAGATTTGACTTGTTCAAGCCATGGTATTTTCAATAACATCATATGGATGTGAAAACTGTACAGTGAAAAAGATAGACAGGAAGAAAATTGATGCCTTTGAATTATGGTGCTGGCGGCGAATACTATGTATACCATGGACTGCCCGAAGAACAAAGCAGTCGGTACTAGAGGAGATCAAACCTAAGCTTTCTTTAGAAGCTCAGATGACAAGACTTTGACTTTCATACTTTGGACACATCATGCGAAGAGAGAGATCATTAGAGAAAGACATCATGCTTGGCAAGATAGAAGGCCAACGCAAAAGAGGAAGGCCAGCAATGAGATGGCTCGATACAATAACAGGAGCTACGGGTACCAGTCTGTCAACAATGAGCCGCCTGACTCAAGACCAAACACAATTTAGGATAGCTATCCAGAGGGTCGCCATGAGTCGACTCCGACTCAACGGCATTTAACAACAACAACAAATATTCCAGTTGTTTGTCTCTGTATTGGGTTAGGATGTTGTGTGATTTGTCCCTTCTCCATTTTCTTTCCAGACTTCTGAGTGTGCGCTTTGCAACTCTGATATCATGTGAGTACCATGGAGCATTGGATCTCTTGCGTATTTATGGTTCTTTGATGGCTGGGGCAGATGCTGTGTTGGATATTATTGTGTTCCATTCTTCTATGTTTAGGTCCAGGGAGTCATGTTCCTGTTGAAGTTGTGGGGTGATTTCATTTATGAATGAATTTTGAACCGTCTAGTTATTCTTTCATCCTCTTTGCATTGGGTGGGGTTATTCAGGGACATGGTGAATTCAATTACATGGTGGTCTGACCAGGGGACTGGCATGATTGTTTAACTAATTAATTTGTAAATTATTTTTAGACTCTGATCTGGAGAAAGATCCACTCAGGCGAATGTGCAAAACATATCAATAAGTTACAATAGAAAAACATAAAACGGTTTCCAGTCCTTTATACATAATAAAAACAAATTCCTTTTTATTCTGAATCATGGGCTTCATAAAACAGAGTCTGAACTCCTTTTCTAAATTCAAAGTATCAGTCTCTAGTCTTCAACCCTGCACTCTAGGGTATTCCACAAAATGGGGCCTAAACAGAGTTGCCAATCTTATTTGTAAGGAGTAGAGATATTTAAAATGTTTGTCTACAAAGTACAAGAAGCAAAAAATTGGGTGGATGGTAATCAACTATCTCAGATAAGAGGGGCCACTACCACGTAGCACACTAAACAACATTAGAAATATATTAAATTTGATTCTTCTGGCAACTAATGAAGGGACTTAAGATGCTGTACAAACAGTGCCAGGCACTGACTGCAGTCACTGAATATTTGCCAGTATCTGTATACCGGTTGTTTATTTTTGCCATGGCAGCCAGCATATTGACCTCAGACTTATCACTCCTCTCACTCAACATAGCTTTTCCCATGGCCAAAGATGCTATTTTGCCAGCATTCACCTTGTAACCTGAAATTTCCTCAAAATCAAAAATGACTTTGTAATGAGGTTGGTTTATTTATTTATTTATTTATTTGTGTGCTTTTCTATACCGCCCCTTCCAGAGATCAGGGGCGGTTTACAAGGAACTTAAACAACAATATAGCAAAACAGTGCCATATTGCATTACATTAAACATTAAGTGAACATAAACTAGATTACATAAGAACTAGGTTACATGGAAAACAATGTGTGGGTTATTAATATAAAAGGAAACATAAAACTATGTTACAAGGAACCAAAAAGTTTATATATCTGTAGGATAATTATTCAACTTCAACTTCAACATAATGTTGACACAGATGCCCCTGAATATGGATTCAGGTCGAATCACGGTGTGGAAACACTACTCAAGCCTTAATAGACAACCTCATAAAAGGTACCAGTATGATACATCAATCCTTCATAATGCTATTCCTGGACATCAATGCCACCTTGGACTCAGTACCACACAATATCTTACTGTAACACCTGAAATCGCTAGGCCTTACAGGCACAACCCTAAAATGATTTACATCTTACCTCAACAATCGTAAGCACCAATTGGAGCACAATGATCAGCCCCTTTCACCCAATATCAAAGAGTCCCCCAAGGCTCAGCACTCTCAGCTCTTCAACATCTTCATCTAACCCATCTGCACAATAATTCAGTCCTACAATGTCCTTTACCATTTCTCCAGGAACAAGCAGGAAGTCAGTCCTCATATATGGGTGACGTCGGCATCGACAGAGCCCTCGCGGAAACATCCCCCAGCTTTCAAAGAAAGCCTTTGGGAGATGCCACCATGCATGTGTGGTCCCCTTCCCGCCCAAGGGTGCCATCTTGCTCAGCCTCCTTTTTTCCGCGGAGCCCTTCAGACGTTCGTCTGGCTTGTCCCCAGAAAAAGTTGATTTTTTTTCTCTCCGAGTTTCATACTCTTCCCCGGTATTGCACCGGTACGTTTCCTTCCACCCAAACTCGCTGCCTCGGCATTGAGTTTGGGTCTATTTTGTAGGTTTTTTCAGCCTCTAATTTTCTGGCGTCTTTGCACCTTTTTTCCAACTGGCAGCCTGGTGAGTCTTCAACCTTTCAGGGGTACTTTTTTCCCCCATGTCTACCAGTGGCTTTAAGAAATGTGATCGGTGCTCAAAGATTATATCTTTGACTGACACACACGACTGCTGTCTCCACTGCCTTGGGCCAGCCCATGACCCGGCAGCATGCAGTCTTTGAAAGAGGATGTCCAGCAGGGCCCTCAAGAGCCGCCAGCAGCAGCATGATAAGTTTTTCCCCGAGTCCCTGGTGCCTCCAAAGGTCAGGGCCTCATCTGAAGCCTCGACGCCTCGGGCAGAACTCTCCGAGCCTGAGCCCCAATATGGGCCTTCAGAAAGGGGGTCTCCCTCGAGGGAGACCCAGGAAGAAGAAGAAACCCTTGAAGGCAGCTTCCTTGGATGGATCCAACCGGCTGGGTGCCCCCCCCGGGCCAGGTCCCACAGTCCGAGACGCTCTTCTGAGGCATCAGAGAAAGAGCGGCCTGCAAAGGTCCCCCGGAACGATTCGACCTTGGAACACCCTCGATCCTCTGACACTATCCTCATCGAGGATTCCCTTTCGGGGGAGCCGGCATTGGGCCAGAGTCCCTCAGTGCCCGCGCCAAAGGCTGCGGAGTCTTCTGGCCTGGAGTCCAGAATGGCGGCCCTGGAGCGCAGTTTGTCTGCCTTCATGGACCAGCAGCGGCGCTGTTGTCTGGCACGAGCGGTTCATCTGCCCCGACCATTAGGCCCTCGATGCCGAAGACGTTCCCGGAGGCCGAGCTGATCCTCGAGGTCCTTCGGCCTCAAGTCGATCCTCGGCCGAGGTCTCGATCTGATTCTCGCTTGACGGGACTACGATCATCCCCGGCAAGTGTGCTGGGCACCGGCTGTGGAGCATTGGGAGCCCCGAGGCCCACGGAGCAGCCTTCCTATGAGTTCTCAATGGACTACTTCGAGTGGGAGATGAAGAGTGAGGAGTCCCCTGACACCCGTTGCCACCGCGACGTCCCTTCAGACTCTCCCATCTCAGAGCCTCGGCAGTGGTCCCCGCTGGAGGAAATGGGCTTCCTTGATTTTGTCAAGGATATATTGAAGGCCCTGGCATTCCCTGCGGAGTCCGAGAAGGATCCTCGGGCAGATGGGTTGGAAATCCTCCAGTACGAGACTTCTCCGTGGGAATCGCTCACGGTGCCCATTCCTCCCATCCTGGAACGGCTGATGCTCCAGATGTAGGAGACACTGGCATTGGTGCCGGTGGTGAGCAAATGGCTCGACTCGATGTATCGAGTCTGCCGAAGCCCGGGCTTCCAGAAATCACAGCTGCCGCTTAACCCCATTGTGGTGGAGTTGGCAATGCGTTGGCTGAAAAGCCAGAAGATGCACTCCTTGGTGCCTCCTGGCAGGGAGGCCTGCACCCTGGACGTCCTCTGCAGAAAGTGTTACCAAGGCTCAAAGCTCATCAGCTGTATCCAGGCCTACCAGCTGTACATGGGCATGTACCTGTGAGACCTGGCGAAGGAACTTTCTGGGTTCTCAGCTGGTCTCTCTGAGGAACCCCAGCAGTGATTCAAGAACCTGGCCAAAGCAGTCCGTGAGTGCTCCAAATTCATGTCTTGGGCAGCCTATGACGATTTGAGTCGGCGACTCGAGTAGTGGCAGCGGGTATCAGTGCATGGCGCCAGGCTTGGCTACAGTAGTCCGACCTCGAGCAGTGGGTTCAGGACAAATTGGTTGATGTCCCATTCCAAGGAGAGAATCTCTTCGGCAAACCCATGACCGACAAGGATGCCGAGCTGGAGACCAAGTTCATGACGAGGACTAGGCTCTCAAAAAAGACCGCTGCCCCTCCCTGATGGAAGGGCTTGGGTAAAAAGTCCTTCTACCCGAGGAAAGGGGCTGCTTACAGAAACTGCCCACCTTTTCAGGCCTCCCCAGCTCCCCAACAAGGTCGGCAGGCCAAGGGATATGGGCATGACTCTCGTCAGCAGAATGCTCCAAAACCCCAGGCACTGGCTCCGGCCCATCCAGGGTGTACCACAAGAAAATCAACAGCCCACAGGGGGACATCTGGTTTACTATGCCCAGAGGTGGTTGACCATCACCACCGACTCCTGGGCACTTCGGGTGGTCAGGGAGGGATACCTCGTCCATCTGACTGGGACACCTTCTCCTTATTTTCCAGGAGAGCCCCTCAGGTCTCCCCTCCACTGGGACCTTCTACTGAAGGAGTTGGTGGGTTTTCTCGAGGACAAGGCGGTGGAACTGGTGCCCCACCATCTCAAGGGCAAGGGGTTCTACTCCAGATATTTCCTCTTGCCAAAGAGAACAGGGGGCCTAAGGTCCATCCTCGACCTGTGCAACCTCAACAAATTCCTGGTGAGGGAGCAGTTCAAGATGCTCTCCCTTGGAACATTGCTGCCCTACCTTGGGGATGGGTCCCAAGATGGTGAATTGGATCAGAAATTGGTTGACTGACAGATGACAGAAGGTGACGGTAAAGGGAACTCACTTGGATGAAAGGAAAGGGATTAGTGGTGTGTCCTAGGGTTCGGTCCTGGGACCAGTACTGTTCAATATATTCATGAGTGATATTGTCGAAGGGTTGAATGGAAAAGTCTGTCTTTTTGCAGACGACACCAAAATTTGCAACAGAGTGGACTCGCCTGAGGGAGTGGGGAACATGAGGAAAGATCTACAAAAGCTGGACGAATGGTCTAATGCTTGGCAGTTAAGATTTAATTTGAAGAAGTGCAGTATCATGCACTTGGGAAGCAGAAATCCAAGGTAATTGTATGCGATAGGGGATGAGAGATTGGTGTGCGCGGACCAGGAGAAGGACCTCGGAGTGATTGTTTCTGACAATCTCAAGGTGGCGAAACAGTGTGACAAGGCGGTGGCAAAAGCCAAAAGGATGCTGGGTTACATACAGAGAGGAATTACCAGTAGAAAGAAGAAGGTACTAATGCCACTGTACAAGTTGCTGGTGAGGCCTCACTTGGAATATTGTGTTCAGTTTTGCAGACCATATCTCGCAAAGCATATAAAAAGGCTGGAAGCGGTTCAGAGGAAGGCAACCAAAATGATTTGGAGCCTGCATCAGAAAACCTATGAGAAGGGACTTGAAGACCTAAGTATGTACACTCTGGAGGAGAGGAGGGACAGGGGAGATATGATTCAGACTAAGTACTTAGAGTATTAATGGACAAACCTCTTCCAAAGACGGGGAAGCTGTAAAACTAGAGGGCATAACATGAAGCTGCAAGGGGGTAAACTGAAAGGCAATGTTAGGAAATACTTTTTCACTGAAAGGGTGGTGGATGCTTGGAATGCCCTCCCAATGAAAGTGGTGGGGGCAAACACAGTGACAGAATTCAAAATGGCATGGGACAGACACAGTAGATCCCTTTACAGCAACAGGATAAAATCAAAATAAGCATAACTATCTCTTATATCTGAACAAACAGGGGTGACCTACACGGAGCGGTGGGTACACCCCTAAACAAATGCATGGAGAGGGGTGACCTGCACGGAGCGGCAAGTGCACCTACTCTTGCTGTCTTGCTGGGCAGACTAGATGAACAATACTGGTCTTTATCTGCCGTCCTATACTATGTTACTATGTTACCTCCAGCAGGGACATTGGCTATGCTCCTTAGACCTCAAGGATGCCTATACCCACATCCTCATTCACCTCAACCACAGGCAGTACCTGCAGTTCATAGTGGGGGGCAGGTACTGTCAGTACAGGGTGCTCCCTTTCAGCTTGGCTTCTGCCCCAAGGGTCTTCACAAAATGTCTGGCAGTCATAGTTGCCTTCCTCTGTCTACAGGGGTCTTTGTTTTCCCCCTACCTGGATGACTGACTCATAAAAGGAGGCACAGCCTCAGAGGTGCAGCAGGCTACCGCACGCACCATCCAGGTTCTGCAGCATTTGGGTTTGTCATAAGCTACCCCAAGTCTCACCACCTCCTGACACAATGTCTGGAGTTCATCGGGTCAAAGTTGGACACTCTCCAGTCAAAGGTCTTCCTGCCCAGGGACCGAGCCGACCATCTCAGGACTCTGGCATAGGACATACAGTACCGTCCCTTTGTGCCCGCTCGGCTTCTTCTGTGCCTTCTCATGCACTTGACCTCCACGGTCCATGTCACCCCAGATGCTTGCCTCCACATGAGGGCGGCGCAGTGGTACCTCCAAGACCTGTGACTCAAGCCACGGGGCGCCTCCAAGACAGTCTCTGTAACCCGCCAACTGGCAGTCTCTCCAGCATTTCAAGGCGGGCATGCTTTTTCAGGCTCCAAGCCCCTCGAGTGTCCGTGGTGAGGACACTCGAGGGGCTCCTCGCAGTGGACTCTGCTGGGGATCCCCCTGTGGGGAGCTTTGCACCCAGGGCAGCTGGTCACCAGGCGAGAGCACCCAGAAGATCAACCTCCTGGAACTGTGGGTAATATACTTAGCCCTGCAAAAATTTTGCCACCACCTGCATCACCAGCTGGTGCTGATCTAGACAGACAACCAGGTGGCAATGTTCTATGTGAACAAGCAGGGGGACACGAGGTCGTGCCCTCTGCCAGGAGGCAGTGATCCTCTGCTCATATGTAATCCAACAGGGTATATCCTCCCATGGTCAGTATACCTACCAAGACAGAATAACCTATTGGCTGACAGGCTGAGCAGAGTCCTCCAGTGGCACAAGTGGCAGCTGGACCCCAAGGTGGCCGACCGGCTCTTCCAGATCTGGGGAGAACCTGTGATGGACCAGTTCGCCAGCCCGGACAACTTCCAGTTGCCCCGCTTCTGTTCCTGGCAGGCCCACCCCCTCAGTGTGGCAGCGGACCCGTTCCTCGTCTCATGGTCAGAGGGCCTCATGTATGCCTTCCCTCCTATGCTGCTGATTGCCAAAAGCTTGTTCCAGACCATCCGCGACAGGGCCTCGCTCATCCTGATAGCCCCTCGATGGTCCAGGCAACTGTGGTTCCTGCTGCTCCTTCGATTAATGGTGGAAACCCCCATCCTGTTGAGGACCTCTCTGGGGCTCCTGTCTCAGGAAATGGGCTCTCTTCTGCACCTCAACCTGGGGTCCCTGTCGCTGACAGCATGGTGGCTGAAAGGGTGACCCTAGCCCCTTTCAACCTCTTGGTTGAGGTAGAGGAAATCCTGCTGGCCTCTCACAATACCTCTACTAGAAAGGCTTATGGCGTCAAATGGCGCAGGTTTTTGGCCTGGTGTGCCGAGCGCAGGACTGACCCATTCTCCTGCCCGGTGAGTTTGGTTTTACAGTATCTTCTCCACCTCTCACAATCCGGGCTCAGTCTAACTCCGCTAGGGTGCACCTCAGTGCCCTGGCAGCACACCACCACCCAGTGGATGGCAAGCCCCTCTCGGTCCAGCCGTTGGTGACCCGCTTTCTTAGGGGTCTACCCTTGTTGAATCCCCCGGTTCACTCTCCAGCAACCAAATGGGACCTCAATATGGTGTTGGGGCAGCTCTCTCGCCCACCCTTTGAGCCTCTGGCTACTTGCCAGCTACGCTACCTTTCTTGGAAGGCGGTGTTCCTGATTGCTCTCACCTCCACTTGCAGAGTTAGTGAGCTTCAGGCCTTAGTGGTGGAGGCACCTTATACCAAGTTCTACAGGAACAGAGTATGCTCCGTACACACCCTAAATTTCTTCCAAAGGTAGTATCATCCTTCCATCTCAACCAGGAAGTAGTACTTCCTACCTTCTTTCCAAAACCTCACTCCAGTCTGGCGGAGACAGTCCTTCACACCTTGGACTGTAAGAGGGTTCTGTTCTTCTATATTCAACGCACTCAGGGCCACCGCAAAGCTGATCAGCTTTTCATCTCCTATGACCCCAGTAGGTTGGGGGAGGCGGTGACCAAGCGTACGCTGTCCACCTGGGTGGCAGACTGTATCACCCTCGCCTATGAGCAGGCAGGGTTCCTGCTGGAAGGCCGTGTCACAGCACACCGTGTCAGGGCCATGGTGGCTTTGGTGGCAAACCTGCGCTCTGTCCCGATGGTGGACATCTGCCGGGCCATCACATGGTGGTCTTCAGTCCATACCTACTGCCTGGAAAGAGAGTCCCAATCCAATACAAAAACGTGGATAACTCAGGAGGGAAAAGCAACTTTATTAAAACCAAAAGCCACTGGCCCGACACAGGCCGTGTTTCGCTGCCTTCTTCAGGGGCTAATAGTGGACTTAAAAGCTAAAATCATAGATACACATATTAATGATTTCATAATAAAACCATAAAAAATACATCTAAATACATGAATATAAATATCAAACAGCCTTAGAATGATATCCAATATATAAATAAATAAACATACATTAAAAATGATTAAAACACATATAAAACCAATGTGTATAATTAAAAATTAAAAAATTAAAAAATCAGTTGTATATGCAGAAAGCTATATAAAACCATAAAAATCATTTATATAACACATAACAATCTTAAATAATTTATAAATAAAAATAAAAATGAAAATAAAACATCTGAAGCTAAAAGTGACACATACCTGCTTTAATTCTTGAAAATGTAACTAATGCTACATCTTATAGGGAGAGGAAGAGAGTGCCTTTGGCCAGGCTGTGCTCCATAACCTTTTCGGGGTTTAAGCAACTTCTAGCCTCCGACCCTTCTGTGTTCAGACTACCAGAGTGCTGGTTTTCATCGGAAACCGGGGTCCTACTGTGGTCCTTGGATACAGACTTAATTGCTGCTGCTTGCAGTTCCCCATGAAGGAGTCTGTACTTTTTGCTATGGGCTTTCGGTAGCTTGTAGCTGGAGAGTCCCATATGTGAGGACAGACTTCCTGCTTGTTCCCAGAGAAAGCGTAGTTACTCACCTGTAACAGGTGTTCTCCATGGACAGCAGGAATCAGTCCTCACAACCCTCCCTCCTCCCCTTGGAGTTGCTCCTTTACCATCTTTTCTTTTTGCCGTCTTTTAGCTATGTCATCTGACTGAGCAAGATGGCATCCTTGGGCAGGAAGGGGACCACACATGCATGGTGGCATCTCCCAAAGGCTTTCTTTGAAAGCTGGGGGATGCTTCCGCGAGGACTCCATCGGTGCCGACGTCACCCATATGTGAGGACTGATTCCTGCTGTCCCTGGAGAACACCTGTTACAAGTGAGTAACTACGCTATCTATGTAGGCGATATTAGGCTGTATGTTCCAGTCTCCACTACTAAACTGACCTACACATCCCTCTCTCAGTGCTTTGCTGCTGTCATGCAATGGTTAGCGGACTGCAATTTCTTCATGAACCACAACAAAACTGATGCCCTCATCATCGTATCCAGAGACACAAACTACAACCTGCATTCACCATATCAATAGCAGGAACACAATTGAAAGTACAACTTTAAGTGTGATATCTTGGCATAACACTAGACCAGCGTCTAACCTTTCAACCGCACATTAAGAACATCACCAAATCTATATATAATAAAATAAAAGCCATTCAGCACCTCAGGACACTGCTCAACCACCAGAACTACTGCACAGTCTTCCAGACCCTCATTACGCTGCACCTCAGTTATTGCAATATGATCTTACAGGGCTTGCCGAGTTACACACTGCAGCCACTGTAATTAGAACAGAACACTGCTGCTCGCATCCTATGCAATGCCACTACATCCAATCACATTACTCCAATCCTCCAACAATTACACTGGTTACCTATAAAAGCAAGAACAAAATACAAAGCAGTTGTCACAACATTCAAAGTATCTCGAGGACTCTACTTCATTTACCTCCACACTCTATTACAAAAAACACCAACCAACAGATCCAAGAGAACATACCACCAAAATACACTCATCGTTCCTATGGTAAACTCAAAAAGTAACAAAAAACCATATCCAACAGGGCTTTCTCTATGTATGCCTCGACCTTGTGGAGTGCCTTATCCAGCCTCAAGGACTTCAGAAGAAAATTAAAAACTCTCCTGTTCCGCGAATTCCTTGGAAATGAAGTCTAACCGCCCTCACAAATCAATTGACCAATATCAACTCAATGCTGCATTCCCCTTCATCCACCTCTATCCTACCCAACAACCCCACCCCTCTACTCCAGTCGCATTCCCTCATCCGACTTTGCACCAACTCCTTCCCTATATATCCCCGACCCTCTTTCATTTATGCCTTATGCACACACCCTGTAAGTATGTAATTATGTAAAAAGTTCCTGTTTTATTCTATGTTCATACTGATTGTTCTCTGTTTCACTGATGTTCCATGTACAAATATTATTAGTTCTGTGTGAACTGCCTAGGCTTTTAGATTGGGCGATATAAAAAACACCTAAATAAATAAAATAAAAAGAAATGCATTTGTAATGTAAATGCTGTTCTTTGTGGATGATTCAACATGTAATAACCTCAGAGTGGAGTTTGAAAGGACGTGTGTTTTTGGAATGAGTTGTCTTGCTGTTGGGAATAGAGGGCATGGGATTTTAATCCTGCTGCAAAAGTAAAAGTGCTATTGTGGAGCAATGACCTCTTGGACTTTTGAAGCTTCAGTATTAATCAGTGAGGGGGAAATGCAATACAAACAACCTTTAGATATTCTGTTGTAGAAATCTGTAACTGTTTAATCTACACCATAGTGCTATGTAAATGTTGAATAAAGCTGCATCTTTCGGGAATATTCCACGACACACAGACGTTTTGGGAGTATCTGCAAACCTTCATTTTATAGGTTTATGACTTGAAGTAATTGCAGAATGTCCAAAAATGCTAATGAATAGGGAGGGGTCTGTGCTTAGTTTGACTTGTCCATAGAATACCATGAATGGCAAGCAGGAAACAGGCACCTTGTTCTACCTGAGGATTCCTGTGTCAGGCCTCTCATAGTGATTGAGATTCCATCCCTGAGGAAGGAAAAAGGGAGCAAGAAATCAATAAAGTTAAATGAAAAATTCCCTGACTTTTACTTTTCTTTGGATTTTTGTCCTTCAGAGTCTTCCAAAAGATGGATTATTCACTAGTTGAAATGAGCACAACTGATGTCATTCAGTGGAGCAAGTTCAAACAAGGGACCTTTAAGCAAAATTTTGCTAAGTGTACCCCATGGTGACAGTGGTGGGGGAAGATTCCCACCCTCTTGCCTAAAGTTTCAGGAGGCAGAGCTTGGTAAAGTAATTACTTAAAAATAGTTTCAATGACGATGCCTGATGGCTTTCTCCAATCACGTGGCTGGTTGTTACCGTAAGATTTAAGCCTGGTTATGGCTACAGAGGGACAGGGCTGAAGACTGAAGTGGCTTCCATTGGAGCAAGACAGTGGGAGGCAGCAGAGCAACATTTTTGAAAGTATGTAATGTTTACCATGCTCTGCCTCTGCCCCATAGTGTGGAATTGCTATGTCCCTTGCACTGCGGCTGGGGGGGGGGGGGGCTGGTTGGATGGAATTTATATCACTATGTCATTGTAAGAAGACATTTTGGCAAACGTTAGTTAGTTGAACATAAATTGGTGTGTTGATGTCTGCAGTTGTCAGAATAAAGTGTCTAAGCTAGGAATGTGCTGCCTCTGACTAGGAACTTCCGATTCCTTAGATGTTTATCTCCTAAGGTGCAGGTGACAGTCTTTACTGTCCTTCTCTCAGCATGAGACCTGGGGCTATTCCCCCCTTTCCTCCAAACTCCTACTGAACAGAAGAATTATTTCTAATTGTTAGGTTAGTAAAATGATGCCCAACAGTTCACTGGACCTAGAATGAGCTAAAACACGATTAGCACAGGAGAATACTCTTGCTACTGGACTGGAAAAACAATTTCAGCTGGGTAAATGACACAGTTTGGCTTGATTGAATAGATATTGCCCTCCTAAATGCTCTCCTGCTTTCACATCCCAAGTGGAATTTCTTTTGTTTTTTTTGTGATCAGGAAGTGAGAAAGAGAAAGTTCCTGTAATTTTTAGGAAATAATTACCTGTAACATGTATACTGTTAAAGAGTTAAACGTACAAAACTTTGTCTCAGTGGAGTGAAATTCCTAGGCATGAGTTATCGGAAAAAGGCCTGCATGTCAATGAAGGAGATGGACATGTTGTTTAGTCCTTGAAATAACAAAATAGGTATATTAATTGTTGTCCTTGTCACCATTTTCCCATGGGTTTCCTTTAAATCCCTTGTAATTAACAGTAATCCATTACTTTAAATCCCTTGTAATTAACAGGACAACCTTCAGAACGCATTTCTGTTGGTACATGGAGTCTTTGAAATCTGCCCTCTCTATGTGCTAGTGAAATTAGGCATGTAGTGCGTGGAGGCGTTCCTGAGAACAGTCTTGGGGAGGGGTTTGCACATGTGTGTACTACATACACACGCACACAAAAGATGTGCAGAGTTGCACGGGTATTGTTTCTTAGGCAGTTTAACAAGGGAACGCTTTCTCTTCTAAAAACTGGTGCAGAGTTTGCAAGTAAGAAGTACCAACGAACTTTGCATTTTCATGGGCACTTGAACATTGCACTCCAGACATGTAGAGGGTGATTTTATAAGGGGGCACTTAGCTAAAGCATATTCTAAAGTGTTTATGTTACACCTATTTTATGAAGACAAATAGGTGCTTAGTTGTCTTTATAAAATATTAGTCGTGTGGACATTTATACTAGCCCTAGAGCTGGTGTAAATAGCTATGCAAGTGAGTGTGTAAATTATAATTTCCTTCTCATCCCGCTATACCAGTCCAGATGAGTGAGTAATGCTCCCTTGCCAACAGGTGGAAGCAAACTTGAGCGACTTTCAGTGATGACATCACCGGTACATATTCTGGTGCAGCCCTGAGAGAGGCTAGTATCGTCTGCCTCCAGTAGGTGGCAAGATGTGTGGGCTGATGCAGTAGTGCAGATTAGGCCTGTCATCCCTTGGCCCAGACCACAGTCTTGTGGCCTACGAGATTGAGACCTGTAGGCCAAGCGTTTGCTCGGAGAGCGAGTATGTCCTTGTCTCCTGGTGCAGACAGCTGTCCTTTGTCCAGCACTATTACCTATGGTTTTCAGTGCTGGTGGGCTAGAGAGCGGACAGGAGGACCCCACAGGGCCCCTGAAGGGAGTTGGTAAGTTTGGGCCCAGGCTTCCCTTCCATCTTGCTGTCCTCTATGTGCGAACTTTGCTTTATCTTGTCTTTCTTTTTTCTTTGTTTTGAACTGGCTCTCTGTTTTGCTGCTTTAATAAAATCCTCTAAGGCAGCCAGGTTTTCCCAGGCCTGTGTAGTGGCTGGGGCAGCCATTCTCTGTTTTTTCCCATCAGTCTGACAGCTGTTGGGATTCCATTACTAGGGGATTCTCTTTTTGCCACCGTTTCTTTTTTTGGCAGGATTTTTTTTTCATGACTTTTATGTTTTGCTGCTGCAGTGCTGACATGGCTAGTGTGAGGGTCATAGGCACCTATGTAAAACCTCAGCCTTGCACCACCTCACAATTAAGCTTTCAGACCCCTAGCACCCCCTCCCCCAAGATTCTGATCATGAAACTGCCATAATCATCTCAACATCATCCCTCCCAGAACAGTCTTATAAAGGCTCATATATGGAAAGGTAAATGGACTATTTTGCATATTGCCCATTCTTCCTGTGGGTGAAAGTATGCACTGGTGAGTCTTTGAGTTTATGTGGCAGTTAGGACCCATTGTTTTGCTTTGATTGTTGCTGTTCTTTGGAGCCCCCCTCCAAGAAGCAGCTGCCCTAGGCGACCATCTAGTCTGCCTAGTGGTTGGGCTGGCCCTGCCTCCAAGAATTACCTAATTGAATGGATATTGTGAAATCCAAAAAGAAAAAAAAGGGATTTCACAACAGAGGAAATTCTCAGGTTGAATGATAAGGTAGAATCTAAATATATACCTAGAGTGACTACAGACTCTCGGGGAACTCATGATGTCACCATTGCATGGTGGGGAGGGGTGATGGAGCAGTCATCAGATTTTTGGAAGGCCATGCTTCCTCTGATTTAGAGAGATTAAGTTTTATCCTATGATGAACGAATGCATTGAGGAACTGCTGCTAGGCAGGAAGTCAAGCTAATGAAATCAGGGCAATGCGAGTCAAAATACTTGACAAGCTGGATATTTACATAGAAAAAACCCCATAAACTCCAGACTCTAAACAAGAATTGCCAAAGACGCTATAAGTATGTTGAACAATACAGGGATCAAAATAGACCCCTGAGGGATCCCACAGGGATGATCATGGGAGAATGAAAGGTACAAATGTGAATGGATCTGAAAGGTCCAGTCCTATTTGAATCAGTTGAGTATTATATCCCTTCTACCAATCTCCTTGAGCTGAGCTAAGAGCAGTTCCAAGGCAGGACTAAAATCCAGAGAATAAGCATGGTCAATGAACCTGAATCAAGATGCACACGATTATCATCAACCAGCAAAATCAAGATGGACTTCGAATGATTCTGGAAAAGGTTGGGACTGCTTTTCAGTGGCTGGTGCTGCTCATGTGATAGTGATGATAGAGGGAGCTGGAAAACATGGAGGGTCAAGAAACAGCATGCACTGTGACTAGAGTTTCTGCAGGCCTACACTCTCTGGTTCCCTGACTCCCTCCATCTCCCGAGGATTTGCATGTACTTCTGGAGTGCCGGGATGGAATGGCGCGGAGTGCAGCACTGAAAGGCGGCACTTATCCTCTCCGAGTAGACGGCAGCAATTTTGTTGCCCAGTTCACAAAGTGATTGCAAGTTGCACAGAAGGCCAAGATGATCTGCATGCCATGCCATGGAGTGGAGGAGTGGCCTAGTGGTTGGGGCAAGGTACTTCAGACCGGAAGGTCGGGGGTTCAAATCCCACTAGAGGACAGCAACCTTGGGCCGGAAGGACTGGGGTTTCTAGTCCCACAGGTGCTCCTTGTGGTCTTGGGCAAGCCACTTAACCCTCCATAGCCCATGTTCCCTGTAAAATAGTTATCTCCAAGTTATAATGCCCTGTTCAATGTAATTTCAGTTTGTTCAATGTAAACCGCACTGATGCAGAATAGCACGGTATATAAGAGAATGTAAAATAAATAAATAAATAAATAAAATAAATCCTTAAGTCACAGTTAATACATCTCTGGCTTAATCTCATGAATTGAAGAACTGCTTTTGTAAAGAGGGTTTTTCATTTCTGATGAAATAAGTGTTTAACGTATCAGATTTAAAACCTACTGAAGAAGCTCTGGGCAATACTGGATTCTTCTAAAATACTTCAGCATGGAAATAGATTTTTCTTATGCATCTTGGGTTCATGGTCATGATTTCTGGATGCTGTGAAGGAACCTTCAGTAGATAAGACAGGCAGTACTCCGGGCCCTTAAAAGTACACAGATCTAGACCTAAAAGATTTTGTAGTTCTTTGTTACTCTCTGTATTAGTTCCTTGCAGGGGCAATGGAAAACCTTTTTGGTTGAAGGGGCTAAACAAACCTTTCTCTGTCCCTGCTCCCAAGCTCTCTTGTTGCTGATGCTGTGTTGGGCAATATGTTGGTCCATTGCCTATGGCTCCTTGCGTCCTTTATAGAGCCATTCATGAAAAAAATTATGTGATGCTGTGAACTGTCTTGTGAACCTATGGTACCCATTATAAATTGCCATGTGGTTCATAAATCTGTCGCGCAGGCTTTCTACAAGGAATATACATGCAATAAAGTTTGCATATATTGTTTCCAGTGTATGCAAATATTCTCATATATATTCATAGTGAATGACCTGAGAACGCGATTGTGGGGTCATGAGTATAGGTTTGAGAACCTCTGAGCTAAACAGTGTTGGAATGTTCAGGACCATTCAGAATTTCCCTAACTAATATTGTAGTAAAGATATTGTCTTTCTCCTATATTTAAAGTCCTTAAAATTCTGATGCTGTACTATTAAGGCTTTAGCTTAAGTCATAATAATCTTCTGATGACATGGTGATAGGTTGGAAACACTGGAGACCTTTTAGTTTTCAAGTCTTTAACAAAGTCAGTAGTTTAAGTACCATCAAAGCTCTGGGGCTCAAGGGGAGTTCCACCTCCAGGAAGCAAGCATGGTTTAGGAGATGAACAAAACAAAACACAAGACATCAGCAAGATGGGGAAAAAAACGTAAGAAAAAAAAAGAGCCAATTCAGATGCTTGCCAAGGTATGTAAAGCAATTAATGAAAAATGTTGTGAGTCTTTCCTTTTTAGGATCCAGTGATTTCTGAGACATACCATAGCATCTCTCTGGCCAGCAGCTTGTAAGAACATAAGATGTAGTAGAACAATAATAGTTTGGTGTCAAAATTATTGAAGAAATAAACTGTTCATATATCTCATACAAAAATGTTCTGTTTATTTATACATTAATTTTTGACACCAAACTTTTATTTTTCTAATAGAACATAAGATACTTCTTGCTGGGATGGATGAATAAGCCATTGAGCTCAGAATTCTGTCTTTGACAGTATGTCAAGTTCTGGCAGGGCTATGGGCGATACCAGAATGAGTCAGGGGAGGAATACGTTAGCAGGGTATCCCTGGGGTCAGTTGCAGAGCCCCAGAAATTAAGTAGAAGATAGCACAAGCCAGGTCTACAAGGAGATCAGAAAGTTGTGAGATCAGTTTGGGGCAGTAGGATTACATCAGGAACACAGCAGGAAATCATGAAGGTTAAAGCAACCTAGGACAGTGGTCTGAGAAGGCAGGAACAAACCAGGAATAACTCAAGAATGTTTGAGCGCAGGCGTGTCTAGTAATTAGAGCAGTGGGCTGGGAATCGGGGAAACCAGGATTTAAATCCTGCTTCTCCCACTGATGGTCCCTATTACCTTGGGAAAGTAGCTTCTCCCTCCATGGTCTCAGATAAAGCTTAGATTGGCAACCCTTTTGAACAGGGTCATAAAACTACACAACCTGAATTGTAACACACCTCAAGGTTAGATTTGGAGTGGCAAGCAATTTTTATTATTGAAAACCCAAACCAGGACAAAGATGGAGCACAGGAATGGAACTGAATGAAGCATCCCAGCAGGAATCAGGAGGTCATTTTATAACCAGGTGCCTATGCAGGGAAGGTAGATAGGCACATATGCTATGCCCATTTCATAAAAGTAACATACGTGCCTTACTAGGCTATCTAAAAATTCCCACACAGTTACGTCTGCTCCAAGCAGGTGTAAGTTTGTGTATGTATGTATGTGCCAGTAAGAAATGGCAATTATGCACATGTCTTATCAAATATATGCCTAAGTACCAATCCTTTCTTTGCTCCTTCTTGTCTCTGTCCCCAGAAATGCCTGCACGAATATTGCAATAGGCGCTGTGTTTTCGTAGCACTTTGTGTGTGTATAGGCTGGGGCAATTTTAGAAGCGCCTACTTGAGCATGCAGAACACATTGTGATCACATTGCGTATAAAATTACCTCTAAAGTTAGGACTATTTTCTAACAAGAACATAAGATATGCCATACTGGGTCAGACCAAGGTCCATCAAGCCCAGTATCCTGTTTCCAGCAGTGGTCAATCTAGATCATAAGTACCTTGCAGTTTCCCAAAAGACACAGGTTCCACAATGCTTGTATTGGGTCAAGCAGTGATACCCCAAGTCCCTTTTAGTAATGGTTTATGGACCTTTCCTCCAGGAACTTGTCCAAACCTTTTTTAAACCCAGCTACACTAACAGCTTTTACTACATCCTCTGGTAACAAATTCCAGAGTTTGATTACATGTTGAGTGAAAAAATATTTTCTCTTATTAGTCTTAAATAGGTTACCCTGTAGATTCATTGCATGTCCCCTAGTCTTTCTATATTTTGATGGCATAAACAATCAGTCTACGTTTACCCATTCCACTCCATTCATTAATTTATAGACCTCTATTATATCTCCCCTCAGTCGTCTCTTTTCCAGGTTGAAGAGCCCTAAGCTTTTTCGCCTCTCTTCATAGGTGTATCTTGCCATCTCCTTTACCATTTTGATGGCTCTTCTCTGTACCTTTTCTAGGTTCATCACTTTTATTGCTGACCTGAAATCTTCAAGCATGATTATTTTGAGGTCTTTTTCCTGGCTGATATCTCACCTCTCATTCCAGATGCATAATTGTGCACTTCCTTGCATTGAGTACTTCAAACTCTTCAAGCATTTTCAGCTTATTTCTTATTCTGTCTGCTCTCTTGAAAGTCTCCACTGTTGCAGATCTTAGTGTCAACTACAAAAGAATGCAAATGTTTCCTTCTAACCCTGCTTCAGTGTCATTCAGACATATTGAATAAAACCATCCCTAGGAAGGATCCCTTAGGCACTCACTAGTCACTTTTCTCTCCTCAAGCACTCATTTACTAGTTAGTGTCTTCTGTCTATTCCTCAACCAGTTTTTAATCCAGGCCACTACTTTGGGACCAACCCCCGGTCTACTTAATTTAATTTTGTTTCCTTATCATCCTGCTAGACCAGTCCAGATGAGTGTGTTATGCTCCCTTGCTAGCAGATGGAGGCTGCCTTGAGCAACTTTCAGTGATGTCATCGCTTGGTATATACATTAGTGCAGCGCTGAGAGAAGCCATTTCTCTTCAGCCCGCTCTTCTTATCGGGTTGTTGCTCCTGCTCTGTGGACTTCTCTTCCTTTTGGCCTTCATTCTCAACTTTCTTTTATTTGTTTTAAATCCCTTCTCAAAACTTATTACTTTGCTCAACATTTCCCATCTGCAGCTCCTACGTGATTATTGACTCATCCTTATTCACCGCCCTTGGCAGGGTCTCAGCAACTTGACTCCGCAGCTGTCATCACTCACTTTTGTCTTGTTTTATTCACTATTCTCTCCCCTCCTTTTGTTATCATTGTTTGTTATTATGTTGCTAAATCTGTAACCTAGGCTTTTCTCCCTCCTCCTTCCATTTGTTATCTTGTTTTTTTATTAAATTCTGTTTTTTATGTTTATATTATTATTATTATTTTAATTGTTAATTACCTAGACATCATGTATAATAGGCAATATATCGAATAAAGTTAACTGTAATTGTATATTGTAGAGCCTGCATCTGTACAAGAGTTGCAAATGGACCCTGTTTCCTCTACCTGAGCCTATGCGGCAGCTGTTCATCTCCCAGTGGGAGAACCCTGAGCTGGGTCTCAAGAGCCCTAAGATCCTCTGCCCCCAGGGTGAGCTGGATCAGTTTTTGGGCTCCCTTGGGTGAATGTCCTCCTCACATTAGTGACAAAGCGTATTACTACCTTAATATTATTTATCCAAGTTTTTGTGCCCTGTTACCTGTAAAACTCATACGCTTTCAACTGTACTGAGCATTTTTGTTACATGTAAACCGCGCTGATGCTGAATAGTGCGGTATATAAGAGACTATAAATAAATAAATAAAATAAATAAAAATAATAGAAGGGGGCACTGTGCTCAAGAAATTTCATGATAGGAAGGTAGAGGCTTTTATGGCCTCTTGTCTTAGGTTTTCAAGCTGCTTTGTAAGCAGGTCTGATGGCTCACTCTTTTTTGCACTGGGTCCAGCAGTTTCTTGATAGCTTGGAAACTGTGAGATTGGAGTCTGGAGCCGTGTATGTAGCTGATGCCTTGTATGTCTTGAACAGGATCACCTCTAAATCCATGGCAGTGGTAGTAATGGTTGGGTAGTGGCTTTGGCTCTAATATTGGTTGGCTGATGTTGGCTCCAAGCTGTGGCTGAGCAGGCTCCAAGCTGTGGCTGAGCAGGCTCCTTTTTAAGGACAAGTTACACTTTTGGGGGGATCTGGAGAAGTTGATAAAAGACCTGGCTGACCCTAACAGGATTCTGGTGCCTGGCGATGCCCTTGGACTGCTAGGAGTCCAGGCTTTTGAGATGCTCAAGACTCAACTATGGCTCCCACAGGAGTCATTAAGCCCTTGCAATGAGATCTGGTGGGTCCCTTATGGGTTTCATCCGGTTGGGGGCAGTTTTATCTGTTTCGCTTGGAATGGACCCACGTCACCTCAGACCTTTGGGTTCTCAAGATCATCAGGAAATCAAGGAAAAGTTAATGTGGTGGTTGCAGTCTTGCCATCTGTTGATTGGGATGCCTCTGGAAGCACCAGATTGGGTGATAATCACTACAGATGCCAGGCTGAAAGGCCGTGGAGCTCACTATCTAGTTCATCTTGTTCAGGAGTGCTAGTCCCCTCAAGGTGTCTTTTTCTGGTGGCTATTGCATCTATCAGGCAGGTGTCAGAGCTGTAGGCCTTGTCCTCTAGGGCACCTGTTTTGATCTTGATGGCTTCTGTTTCCTTGTGGACTGTCATCCCTCCTCGCATAGATGCTGTCTCCTTTTCATCTTAACAAAACCGTTGTCATGTCCTCTTCAGAAGAGGGCCTTTGGGTAGACCTTTCTCTACAACTGGTAGATGTAAGGAGGGTGTTGGTCAAATACCTGGAGATTACTTATGCTTTCTATCCACCAGATTATGTCTTTGTCCTCTTCAGTGTTAATAACTAATCATAAAATGGAACAGTCATTTGGAACAAGTATTTGCCTTTGTTGCCATAAATGACTGCATCAGATACTGAAACTAACAGTGCAGTCAAGCTGCAGCAGGACTTCCAGACCTGTAGAGTAATCTTTCAGAGTCACTCCAGTCTTTAAAGATTGACTGGCAGGATTCATGGGTACACTTGCCAGAGCTCCGAGCTCCCTTAATATCCAAGAGGTGTCCCACCTGTCCCATAGCTTTGTCAGTTTTTAGTTTTACTAGTGTCATGCAGACACATTGTTCTATAAATGATATAGCATCCACCCAGTTACCATACATACGCTGTCCATTTATCTGTAGTCCTTCTGCAACCCTTTTTTTTAATGAGCAACAAGCAGAAATATTTAGTAGTGTTGCTTTCTCCTTGTCATGCACATTCTTCCTTTTCTCTTTTTAGGCTTACAGTCCCACCTCTACTCTTCTTTCATTGACATACCCGAAGAGAATCTTGTAGCTTTGCATTATGGCCTTCACCATCTTTTCTTCTGCTCACACCTTTGACATTTTGACTAACTCCCCTGTTCCCAGCTTTTCCAAATAGCCTGTATTTGAGGCACTTTATAAGAAATACAGCGCTTTGGAAAAACCTTCACACTCCTGTACGTTTTTCACAATCTGCTTTACAAAACATACAATTCAAAATGCATTAAAGTAGGAACCTGCTTCACAGGTCTATACAGCGTACTCTACAGAACAATTCTAGAAATATTTAAAAAATGAGAAAGAATAAGAAAATAACATTTCTTGTTTGCCTAAGTCTTCACATCCTTTGTCATAGCAAACCCAAATTATATCTGTTTCCAAAAATGCCTTAATGAAGACTATAATACGTTAAATAGTGCCTCTACAAAGAGTTATTAGGGGTACGATTGATATAGACATGTGATTGAGATACCTGATATATGCTCTTTCAGTAGTCAGACATTTCAGCTGCTTCTTTGACAGTCTCATGGAACTTTGAGATAACAAACATTGTGGAGCAATTAGCATAATTAAAGCCTGTCGCTTTTCATAAGAAAAACTTCCTACCCTTGGCTAAGGGGGATCATCATTTTCTCTACTTTCAAAGTTTATTCATTTTCTTGGGGGGTGGAGGGTAGGGAGGAGACAAGGAATCATAACGTTTGAAGAGGTGTTCTGGGAGGTGATGTTTATAAAACAGTTGCCCTTGTTGGTCTGGGAAGGGGCGGGGGGGGGGTATGGAATGGTGCCTTTTCTTCTTCACCCATCTATGGAGTGTGCTGAAGCTCACAGGAAGGGTGTTTGGACACCATGGAGGAGTCTCTGAGGTTCAGGAGGACACAAAATCTTTGGAAAGAGACTGTGGTTGATACTGGCAGTGGGGAACAATAGTTGATGTACAGTTTCTTGTGAAGAGTAGAGAAAAGAAGCTGGAATGGAGATATGGGTTGGTCTATTGGGACCTCCTGATGGTGTCCACCATTCTGAAGAAGATTCAAAAGCACCTCAAGGAAATGAAGGATGCAGAGTGGGTCCTGTTGGACCGAACAATAGTAAATAGAGGATTTGGACTGATAGCAATAAATCAGTGATCTTCTTTATGTTAAGGCTGTTGATAATCTCCTGCATTGTTTGTTTTCCTCACTTGAAGTATCCGTAAAGAGTTTTGTACAACCAGAAAATCAAGAATGAAGTAGAGTTTTTTTCAGGAGCTGACACTGGGATTTTGTGAATGAAATTTACAGTAGTTTAGGGCCCTGGAAGGAGACCTTCACCACTCCTCTCCAGAAAACCCACAAGGAACATGGGATGCAGAATGGTCCCAGGAATTCCCTTTGAGCCCCAGGGTCCTCTTTGAGGGTTGAACCTAGGCAATGTTAATATGCTCCAGGTCGAAGAAAGAACAAGGAGGAGGATTGTAGTGCTGGATAGTTGTGGAAGAAAACTAAACCTCAAGAAGGTAAATGGACGGAATTGGTGGGAGAAAGAGAAATTATATTTCAACCTATTTTTGATAGGTAAAGTGAACTATATACTTACAACTTGCTGCTTCGATCCTCCTGCTTTCAGGTTGTAAAGACCTTACTGGATGCTGCGTTAGTTAAGAAATCTTGTCAACATTCCTTTATATAGGACTATTTTCCAGTCTTTCTTGAAAAGGCATATAGAGTATTATTTGGCTGGTTTAATAAAGTTGTAGTTTGCAATTTCTGTCTAAATTAATTGAACATACTATTACATCTTCAGGTTTTTGACAGATTTCTCTGGTTTCAGTATAGAATCAGTACCTGTCACTGGCCAATTATAATTTTTTCAACTTGGATAAAAAACCCTCCCTCTTTGCTGGTACTTCTAATCCTCTCCACAGCATATGACACAGTTGATCATTCATTCTCCATGGACAAGCAGGAACTAAGTCCTCATGTATGGTGATGTCACCAATAGAGCCCCACATGGAACGCTCCCCAGCTTCCATTGGAAGCTTTTGGGAGCTGCACTGTGCATGCGAGCCTTCCTGCCACGGTACCATCTTCTCGTTTCCCATTAAACAGAAACTTGGCTAACATATCATTTTTATGTAAACAACATTCAGATTTTATTATGTTTGTGAAAGAATGAATAATATTAATTGAGATCTTGAAATCTTCTTCAAACAAAACTTATCATTTCTTTTGTCTAATAGACCAATTGAATTCTGAAAAAAATGGGTCCTTATGGGTTGATACCCCAAGTCTTATTGGAACTAATGATCCTTCCTGAGACTAAGAGCTGGCCTTGTGCATTGTTCCTTCAAAATTTGACCATTAGATGTTCTTTTTGACTTCACTTTTGAACTGAAATCTCAAATTTTAGAGGTCACTAAAAGGGAAATTTTTAAGTGGCATCTTAACATTCTTGCCCTTTTTTGCAAGTTAGTGCATTAAAGGTAGTGACTCTTCC
This sequence comes from Ichthyophis bannanicus, assembly GCA_033557465.1. Classification (NCBI taxonomy): domain Eukaryota; kingdom Metazoa; phylum Chordata; class Amphibia; order Gymnophiona; family Ichthyophiidae; genus Ichthyophis; species Ichthyophis bannanicus. Next base: position 1,087,376,419 of record CM066032.1, on the reverse strand, counting down.
TGGTGATCTCTACTTTGGATTATTACAATGCTCTCTATATGGCTTTACCAGGCAGTCTCTCATAAAACGTTGCAATAAAAGTTCTCATAAAAAGTTAAAACCTTTGCCACTAGACATATAGCCCTCAACTTGATGCAAGTAGAGGGCTATATGCATAACTGTTTAAACTCCTTTGGCTGCCTCAAATGAATAGGATAAAATTCAAGATGTTGACTATATTATTCAAGGCTTTGAAAGTGCTAGACCAGAAAATGGGAAGAGACAAATTGAAACTGTGTCTTGATAGCTCTCATGAGGAAGTGTGAGGTGGAGCTGAAAGGGGTCACCCAACCAATGAAGCATATTCAGCTAATGGTGTTTCCATTAGGAGTGGCCTAGTGGTTGGGCAAGTTGCCTCAGGCCGGAAGGCAGGGGGTTTGAATCCCACTGGAGGACAGCAACATTGGGCTGAAGGGACTGGGGTTTCTAGACCAACAGGCTCTCCTTGTGGCCTTGGGGAAGCCACTTAACCCTCCGTTACCTCAGGTACAAAACGTAGATTGTGAGCCCTTCGGGGGACAAGACAAATATATACCGTACCTGAATGTACACCGCTTTAATCCGGTAAAAAGCGGTATATAGCATTGCTAAATAAATAATGGGACGAAAAGAAAATGCCTATTTCTCCCTCCAGAGGAGGAGTCAGTGTGGAAATATGGCATTTGATATCATGGGTAGAAGATGTCAGTGACTTGAGCTGTTTATCCCAACTTTTTACTTTTCTCAGTGTACATCAGTGGATAATGCTATACGTAGCAGCAATGTTGACGTTCAAGATCAGGGGAAAAGACCAGCAGAGCTGCAGTCCTCCGATTTGCCTCTAGCTAAGTGTTACATGGCCTTGTAACATAAAATAGAAATTTTGGAGAATATTATTAGAATTCATACAATTTTTCTTTTGTTTAATATTACTGATTGAGATGTAAAAAAAATTTTCTTCAGTATTTTTTGTTTAGTTCACACCTTTCCAGTAGCAGCTCCAGATGAGTTACATTCAGGTGCAGTAAGTGCTCCGATGCCTCCCTAATATATCAGGGGTATTACATTCCTTAATCTGTATGTAAAGAGGGAGCAGAGAAGGGAGGATTGTGTAATATTAAATCTAAGGATATTAATTGAGCTGACTTTTATAGTCGTCTTTAGCAGAATATGTATTTACAGTAACTTTAGTTGTTTTGTTTCAGTCTCATAGGGATACAATTTTGAAATTGTTTTTTGTTTCAATCTTTGCTATTTCATAGGAAAAGATTTTTGTGTTTTTGGATGTCTCTCCAGATGCACTGTCAGGGGAGAGTTTCTTGTTTGGCATCACATAGCTTCATTTCTAGGGATAAATTTCTTTCTTTAGTTTCCCAACAATGATTTATTAAGAATCATTCCAAAATTTCCTTTTTTTATGCTTAATCAGTTACAGGAATTTCTTTTTCAATTAGAGGTTACAGCAACTCCTGGATGATTGTTTGATATGGGGGATTAATCTGTAAGGACTTCCCTGCTGTTTTGATCAGTTTTCTTTAGTTTTGTTTTTACTTGGAGCCGAATTTCACATTGTACACGTCTGGACGTCCAAAATATGGACGGGAAACGGTTGTTTCTGATTCTGCAACCGCAGGAGCAATACGTTCCCGTGGTTGCAGAATCTGGGAACATGGATGGGCCAGCGTGCACAGTATTCTGAGTGGGGAGATGTACAGCATACTGTGCATCTCCACTGCTCAGTGCTCCTGTTAATGTGCCGGTGCTGTGGCGTCCTGTCGCCATGGCACCGGGATGCTCAGCAGGAACAAGCAAGGCCCGACAGCAGGGTATTTCCCTTTTCCCCGCTGCCCAACACTCGGTGGGGTCTGCCAGGGCTGGGATCGGGTGGAGGGCCTCACCTGCCACAGCTCCTTGTGTTGGGGGAGCTGCCTGGCCCGGTCACCGCCTCTGTTGTGACTTATTCACCTCAGAAGTGGAATAAGTACAATGTCCATCCTGCACCTGCCGGACATATAGGATGACCGGAATAGGTCTTGTACGTCTGGGTGCTTCGGCCTGCCCCTGTTCCGCCTACTCTCCGCCTCCAGTCCTTACTTCTGTTAACTAAGAAACATTTTTAACCTCATCCCTCAGGGCCGGCCGCTGTCAGCCCCAGGATGCCTCTGCTACCATTTTCACAGTCCCATCTACTGCGCCAGAGTTTGGTGCTGGTTTGTTGATCTGAGTTCCGTGTCTCTGTTCATTCCACCTGGCTACTCATGTCCTGTTGTTCCTGTCTCCCGAATCCATTTGGCTGATCCTGTAGAAGCACCTGTTGGAGGCAACGACCCTCCCAGATCCTCCTCCTGCTCTGCGGTGCGCATCTCAACCCCCTGCTTGTTGGAGCCGGTGGAACTGGTCATGTCCTTTTCGCGGGAACTTTCAGCTCGTTGAGTCTTGTGTTTCAGGTGTTTTTCCAGTGCCTCTGCGCTGGCAATAAAAAGCCTTACCCTGTTTTCCATTGGCATGATCTGCGCCAGGTACCATATCGCCACTTGTATGCCCTTTTGTCCATGATTCCCCTTTACTTTCATCAGTTCTCTGCACCTTCTCATAGTTTCTGCTGCCACATCTGGAAAGAGCGAGACCCTCCATGTTTTGTATATTACATGTCCCATCCTCCAGGCCAGTCTGATAATGTGTTCTCTGTCCTGAAAGTGCAGAAGCTTTACAGTAAGTGCTCTCGGGTCTGGTATTGTTCTCCAGGCGGAGTCAGATCTCCCTATGTGCCCTCTCTATTTCAAAGGCCTCCGAGGAGGGGCAGACCAGGAAGCTTTGCTCGAGAGGTCCTCACAAAAGCAATTGGATCTCTTCCTTCTTCCCTTCAGGGATCTCAAAGATACGCACATTTCAGCACAGTTCCCGATTCTCCGTTTCCTCTGTTTTTGTCTGCATCCATCCCAGTTGTTGCTGGAGATGGGAGAGTTCTTTTCCCAGTTCCGTTTGTGCATCCTTGGTACTGTTGATCCTGGTTTCTGCCTCCTCCAGTTGCTCCTCCATAGCTGTAAACTTCTCCTCTATCTTACTCAGGACCTTTTCCACTATTTCTTTTTTTGAATCTCGTATATTTCAATACTGTGAGTAGGTCCACCTCACTATGATCTCCACTTACGTCTCCCATACTGGCTGTAGATGAGGCAGGAGAAACTGGGCCCTGTGTTGATGAAATGGCTATTCTTGCTGACTTGGTCCTAGCCGCAAATAAATTTTTAATTTTTTTGGTAGGTTTTAGTCTGACTGTTTTCGGCATCGTAGCGATCAACAAGAGGGATTTTTACCTTTAATTTGCTAGACAGCCAAGTTTAGAGGGGGTGAGCTGACGGAGCCCTCTTAGATGCATCTGCTGTCCACAACGATCTTGTCTTTCTACTTTTTGATCATGTCAACAACCGATCTATGTATATTCATTCCACTCCATTCATTAATTTATAGACCTCTATCATATTTCCCCTCAGCCATCTCTTTTCCACGTTCAAGAGCCCCTAACCATTTAAGCCGTTTCTCATAGGGATATCCTTCCATCCCCTTTACTGTTTATAAATTCTCATTTTAAATTCTACCAGGTAAAATGAGAAAAAGCGGAATGTGATCTCTGGGAAAGATTGTCAAGTAAGGTCTCTTGTAGGTCTCACTGGAAAGCTAAGACTAAAGGCAAAAATAATCTTATCAGTCTGCTAGACCAGTCCAGATGAGTAGGTTATGCTACCCAGCCTGCAGGTGGAAGCAGACTAGAACAGCTTTCAGTGATGTATATACACTGGTGCAGCCCTGAGAGAAAGCCTATATTGTCTGCCTCTAGCAGGTGGGAAGATGTGTGGACTGCTGCAGTAAGGCAGATAGGCCTGTCTCTCCAGGCCCAGATTATGGTCTTTTAGCCTGTGTGATTGAGACCTTTAGCTTGAAGGGTTAGTGTTACCCAAAAGTAATCTTTAGGGATCCAAGATGGCTGCTGAGCGAAAACCCTGTTTACATCACCTCTTTTGTGGTGACTACAAGTCTGTTTATTGCTTAAGAATTGGCTTTGCTGTTATAGCAGAGAGGAAGAAGTCTGTCTCACCACTCACAGAAGCACACCAGACCTCTTTAATCCCTTTTTAAATTAAATGGGATAATTCTGGGGATTCAGTCAGGTGCCCAAGGATTACACCCGCTGTGACAATGTCTTTCCTTGGGAATACCCTGACTCATAGCCCTGAAGTAATTCAGATTACCAAGTTTTTATGTCAGAAACAGGAATTTATCTATTTTTCAGTGCTCTGATTTAGATGAGGACTTGGTTTCCGTAGTGGAGGAAGCAGAACTTGGCTTATGGTTCTGGGAAAGTATCAGCGCAGAGATCATTAGAAAGCTTTGTAATGTCAAGTAAGCAAGCTGTTAAGTTTGGAGCAGTGAGCGCTGAGGTTGTGAAGAACCTGGGCTCTTCTTTTTCTAATTCTTAGTGTTTGGATAAGAAAATTTCAGTTTATAACTCTGCGGGAACCGCATCACTTTCAGTTTCTTAGAGAGACTTCTTTCAAGGTAATAGTTCCCAATCCTGTGGTTTATGAAACTAAGGGTCAAAATATTGAATATTCTGAGGACAAAGGCGCAAAAAATGTTTGAAACTGGGAATGCCCACTACATGTGATACATCAGAATTACCGCAGAGTGACTCTTTTAATCTTTTATTGCAAGCCTTTTCTAGACTGGAATCTGTTCTAGCTAAAATAGAGCTGCAGCAAAACGTTGTTAAATTTGAAGAAAGGATAGTTCAGTGTGAGCATGTTAATGAGGTGCATGTTCAGATTTTGTATTTGACCTCTTTTGTGGCTATTGTTAAAGATGATTTAGATACAGTGGCTAAGTTGTTATGGAACGTAAAATTGAGAACCTGGAGAATGCTGCTAAGTGACAAAATATTTGTTTGCCTAATTTTCCCAGGGTATCTATTTTTCCAGCTATATAAAGGAGGCATTGGAAACTTTAGATATTGCCTTACCTCCTATTGCTACTGCATTCTTCACCTGGACCTAATAAGGATTCAGGCACCAGCAGACAGCATGGAACTTGCCAAAATACTTTCTTTGATACTTCTGCTAGTTTGCTTCCTGAAAATATGGACTGTTATTTTTTTTGTTGGGTCTGATTGTGATTGGATTTTTCAGTTCTTTCTTTCCTAAGCAAAATAAAACATTGTTTTAAGTTAAATTATAAGAATTTATTCCAGTTTGGCATGGGATTCTCAGATTCGTAGATGTAAGTTTCTCACTTTAAAGACTTTGGCGTGTTAACTTGCAATATCTTTGTAAATGTAAAATAAGTTATCAAGAAAAAATATTTGGTTTCTACACATCTGAGCAATTGGTTGAACTTCTGTCCACTCATTCATTGACCTCTGAAGTTGAAAATTTTGAGCCAGACATGGAATTGGAAATTTAAGTTCCTTTTCATTTTCTATAGGTCAGGTTGATGTTTACGAGGATTGTTATTGCTGATGTATAATTTTATATATGTTAGCCTTATTAGATCTCTTGTTGAATAGCGCAGATTGTAAGGTACTAAAAGGATAAATATGTACTGTGTCCTATTGCAAGAAAACTGGTTATAAGTTGGTTAAGTTTTTAACCATTAGGGCTGTTTAGTCTAACCAGATATCACTGTGGTAGGAAATGGACTTGTCAGCACATGAAAGGACAAGTCTTAACCGCAGCATAACTTAAAGCTTCCCAAAATGTAAAGTCTGGCAGCTATAGAATATATTTATAATAGCTATTTTATATATAATAATGCTGACATTTTTAAATTGGATGTTTTAAATTGGAAAAAAATGTCCTTTAGCCCAGCGATTGCACAGATTTTCAGAATGCCCATTGTCTCCATGAAAAAACACTTTATTGCCAAACGCTGAAGTCCCTTCTAAAATATTTTTGTATCAGACTTATCACATAAGTTGACTCCAGCACGAAAGGAGATCAAAACATTCCTGTTCTTTGAATATTATGGTAGCTCGACTGACATCCCTGATTATAAATGTGACACTGTAATTAATATTCACTTTATACTCCTTAATTACTACCCTTTCCAGTCTTTCCGTCATCCCAACCCCTCCTCACATAACTGTACTCTAAAATGACTATGTCACTATCATACAAAGGACCCCGATTCACGCCTATCAGGATAATAATTACCCAAATACACTTGCGGATAATAGATTTGACGAGAATTCTGCATTCTGCGATATTGTATCTTAGTTGATTATAATACGTTCTCTGTATTTGTTAACCAGCTGTTAATATGTTAATGAGCGTTTACAATGTTAAAATATAACTTTACTATGTTATCTTCTATGTAAACTGCTCTTGATCTTTGAAAGGGGTAGTATAGAAAAGCTAATAAATAAATAAAAAAAGCCGTTACAGCTACACCAAAAGGTCCATTGTACTTTATTTCATTTGATATCAAAGTCACTTTGAAATTCTCTGTCTTATATTCATTAAATAATCAATCGTGCGCTATTCGAAACTTATCATTCATCTCATCTTCCATATCCTCAACATACCATGTTTCAAACTTTTTTATTTCATTTCATTTTATAAGTTCTGCATCAGGATTTTCTTATCTTATGATTGATGTTGCCATAGCTGCAGCTGATAAATGTTTCACTATCATATGATCTCGTGCACAGTCTCCACGAGCAGTTACCCTGTGTCCATTGATGTTACCCGCAGGGTTTTTAGTGCTGGTATACTGGAGAGCGAGCAGGAGAACCCTATGGAGCCCCTGGGGTGAAGCATATCCACACCTGTGTGACCAGTGGTGCCGCAGTGGAGCCTTTCTCTGATGTTGAAGGCGCTGAAAAGTTCTCCTCTTGAGCCCCTTCAGAAGGCCTCCCTCAAGGTTTTGACCCTGAAGTTGTTTTTTTTCTGTTGATTATTGTTTCTGCCAGATGGGTATTGGAACTACAGGCTTTATCCTATTAGAAGCCCTTTCTGGTCATCTCATCAGCATCTGTCTTCTTGAGGACCCTGCTGTCCTTTCTTTCCAAAGTGCTGTCTCCCTTTCATCTTACTCAATCTGTGATTCTGTCCTTCTTGAAACTGTATCTGTGGCCAAGCCCCTCGCTGTCTCTGTTAGATGTGAGGAGGGTATTGATGAAGTATCCGAAGAGTACTAATTCCTTCTGGTGATCAGACCATCTCAGCAGCCTGAGGGAAGGGGCAGGTGACCAAGTCCTTGACTGCCCTTTGGGTTAAGGAGGCTGTTAGTTCCACCTACCTCCTGTGTGGAAATTGTGCTGGAAGGAGGCAGAGCTCACTCCACTAGGGCACAAGCTTTGTTATGGGCTGAGTCTGTCTTGGTGTCTCTGGAGGACATCTGAAAGGCAGCTACTTGGTCATCTTTGAGCACCTTTGTAAAGCACTACACGTTACCTGTGGGAGCTGGAGTGGATGGTGGTGTCTTTAGCAGAGCAGTTCTGGCCTGAGCTTCATCTTCTTTCTACCCTGGATCCTGACTGTTTGGATGTGTCTCACTCATCTGGGCTGATCTAGCAGGATGATAAAGGAGGAGAAATTTTGTATAGCTGCTAATTTTCTTTCCTTAAATCCTGCTAAACCATTACCAGAATTCACCCTGGGATTACTGCTCTTACAGGTTTGGGAACCTTGCTGCCTTTTAAGTGTTTTTTTAATATCAATGCCTGATGCACAGTCAAGTGTGTTAAGAGAGCCAAAAAATGTTTGTACACATTATTGTTGACCAAAGCTTTTCTGAGCTTTTGAGTTTTTCAATCTTGCTTCTGCTTGGCAGGTATCATACTGGCTTCTCTCAGTGCTGCGCTAGTGTTAACATCACTGAAATCTGTTCTGGTCTGCCTCCCACTGCTGACTAGGGAACACTGCCCACTCATCTGGTCTGGTCCAGCAGGATTTAAGGAAAGGAAATTAGCAGATATGGAAAATATCTCCTTTGCTTGGCTGCTACCCCTTTTTACTCTTTGGGATATATTTACTAAACAGCGGTAGCGGCCTATGTGCCATATCAGAACTGTATATAGCACGGAAGCCGCTACTGCTGTTTAGTAAACATACCCCTTTGTTCCCCGTTTTTACTGTTGATTATGTGACAGAATGATTCTAGAGCAAAAGTTCTTCAAAAGATATTTTGAACCACCCAGGCTAACCAAAAGAAAAAGAAGGATCAGTTCTTTGAAGCCAGGTGATTTAAGTATAACCAAATCATCAAAAATAATAAAAAATGTGATCTTTCTAAACGAGTTTTGTGTCAGGCTGTGGTGGGTCCTGCCTGATTGTTGGGAGGAAGCTGCTTTTGCTTTCAGATGAAGGGTTGTTTGTATTCTACGTTATATATATATGGCACATGTTTTCTTTTAATTTCTTTTATGAATTTAGTGCTAATGAAAAATACCAGATTGACAGAAATGAAATAGTCTTCTGTTTATCCATCATGGGGAACAGCAGTACAAGATTTGCATCCCATCTGGCGGAAGCAATAGCTAGCCAACATATCTCAGATGTGTTTTTGGAGGGAGCGCCTCAAAGGGTGGGAGGAAAGATCAATTTGTACATTCTTTTAGTCCTGTGATTGTCAACTAGGATGTCAACCAAGTCTGAATGCCTGCTATTTCAAAAGAAATATAAAGCCTTAATCAGGAAGAAAAAAAAATACTACTCCCAGCCAAATCCTCTCCAAGAAAAAATGTCTTCTCTAATTATTCAAAATGGCCAAGGAATTGGCTCCTATAAAGGTGTATAACAAAAGCCCCTCCTCAGTCACACCAGACCAATATGGGTTCTTCATGAATAAGAAAGTTAAGAATCACCTTAGGCCCATACCCCCTCCCCCGTTCACCCTTTTGAGTTGTTAGACTCAGCTTTCCTCAGATCTACAATTTGAACCTCTCAGGTTGCCATGCAGCACTTAATTCTCCAGGAACAAGCAGGAAGTCAGTCCTTGCATATGGGTTACATCGGAGCCCGTATGGAGCAAATATGGAACCTGTACGGAGCCCGTATGGAGCAAATCCCCAGCTTTCAAAGAAAGCATTTGGGAGTTGCCTCCACGCATGTGTGGTCCACTTCCTGCCTAAAGAGGCCATCTTGCTCAGTCTTCTTTTTTCCACGGAGCCCTTCAGACGTTGTCTGTTTCTGTCCAGGAAAAGTGTGTTTTTTCTTCTTGCCTTTCGGCTGTTGTTTTTTCTTCTGGTTATCACTGGTACCCTTCCCGCCCGCCCTCGGTACCCTTGTGCCGGGTTGCCCCTTTTTTCGGCTTTCCTTTTTTATGCCCTTGTTTTCTCGCTGGGAGCCCTAAGGTCTTCTTCCTTATGGAGGCCCTTTTTTCCCCTCCATGGCTACCAGCAGGTTCAAAAAATGCGATAGGTGTGGCAAACTCATGTCCATCACCGATACGCATGACTGCTGCCTACGGTGCCTCGGCCCGGATCACAACCCAGCAGTTTGTGGCCTTTGCACACTTATGACCGCAAGGGCCCTGAAAAGCTGCCAGCAGCAGCGAAAATTTCTCTGACTCACCGATGCCTCCGAAAGCCAGGTCCTCCTCTGAGACCTTCACACCCCGAGAGAAGCTTTCCGAACCCGAGCAGCATCAGGGGACCTCGGAGAGGGGGTCCCCCTCGGGGGAACCTAAGGGAAGGAAATTTTCCTCATCTCTGAATGGCTCAGAATGACCAGACCCCTTTCGGGGCTCGTCAGGGAGCTCCCAGTGTCAACCCAAACGTGTCGGGGAAGGAGCGCCTGATCAAGCTCCCTCGAAAGGAACCAGCCACAGAGCAGTCCTGGCCTGTGTGTCCTGTCCTAGTCAAGGACTTCCCTCCAGGGGAACTGGTGTCTGCACCGATCCCATCGGTGCCCAAGCTGGAAGCTGCAGAACCATCTGGGCTCACATCCGGGATGGATTCCTTGGAACGCAAGGTCATTGCCTTCCTAAAGCAGCAAAGGGCAATAATGTCCGGTACATCCGGTTCCTCTGTCCTGACCACCAGGAACTTGACGACAAATTTGACCCCAGAGGCCATACCAATCCACGAAAGCCTTCGGGCCCGAGAGGATCCTCAGCCGAGGTCCCGCTCAATCTCCTGCTCTTCGAGGCGGAGATCATCACCAGCTAATCAGCTAGTGCCAGAGCGACCCGACCCCTTGGGGCCGAAGGACTGTCACCTGTCCTACTTGGATGACTCCGTCTGGGAGTTGGAAGACGAGGTATCTCCGGACACTCACCTTCAATGGGATGTCCCTTCCGATTTACCAGGGTCGGAGCCTCAAAGAAGGTCTGCCCCTGAGGACATGGCCTTTTGTGATTTCGTTCGAGATATGTCCAAGGCTTTGGCCTTCCCAATAGAAACTGAGGAGGACCCTCGAGCAGATGAGATCCTCCAATATGAGGCCCCTCCTTGGGAAACCCTGACGGTGCCCATTACTCCCATCCTGGAGCGCCTTATGCTCCGCATGTGGGAGACATCGACTTCGACACTGGTGGTTAGTAAGTGGCTCGACTCGATGTATCGAGTCCGCCGGAGACCTGGGTTCCAAAAGTCTCAATTGGCGCATAATTCCATAGTCGTGGAGATGGATGCCTCAGAAGAGAGCCACCAACCACCACTACCCTTCGCTTCATTGTGGTGACTGATTCTGCAACTTTGGGGTGCTCAAGCTGTGGTCCTTCCCTTTCCTCAGATGCTTCTACCTCCTCCACTTCCAGGGCATCATACTGGTTCTTCAATTCAAGAGCTGGAGGAGTTGGAACACTCATACTGCAGGCTCTGGTGATTTGTGTCCAACCTTCTTCCTTCCATAGCCTCCCATCTTCACCTTTGGGTGTTTCAAGAAGCATCTCATCAATGTACTTCTCACCATCTCGAATGCTTCTCAGTCTCACCACTTCTCCCCTGAGCTCCTCCACTTGTTTCCTGAGAGCCTCGGCATGCAGGCATCCTGCACACGGAACCGGTCTCTCAACTGGCATTGGGATCTCTGTCTGGACAGAGGCAGAAGCTGTAACGTGGCAACAGCTTTAGCAATACGATTTTTCCCAGCCATTGCTTAGTTGGAGGAGCTTTGGTATCAGTTGAAGTAAAAGAGAGAGACCTACCAAAGTCCCTATCTGTTCCTCAGCTGTCCTTTAAGAAAAAAAAGGAGCTAACCTCTCAAGTGCATTCTAGCAGAGCTTGTCTATAACCCTGTATGTAGCTATAAATGGGGAGTTGCCCTATAAAGCAAGAATGCTCAGTTTTATGCTATAGCCAAATCTCCAAGTCAATGTGGCTAATAGGGCAATAAATAAATAGAAAAGAGTAGGGGACAAGATAGAGCCCTGAGAGACTCCATGAGTGAGAGGAAAATCATTTGAGAATCGTTTATCAATATTAACCCTAAATGAATGAGCTTTGAAAATGCATTTAAACCATTCAAGGCCATTCCAGCTATTTCTGTCTCTTCAATTCTGGCTAGCAGAAGACCATGATCTACTAGGTCAAATGCAGCAGACAAATCAAGTTGCAGCAAGAGAATACAGTATCTGCACAACCATCAAGATGACAAAGCTATGTCTCCATGCTATGAAAAGACTTAAATCTAGATTGCTTAGGATGTAGTGTGTTCTTTGTTTGCAAAAGTGACAATAAATAGCGCAATACAATTTTTTCTATTATTTTTGCCATACATTGAAGATTGGAAATAGGACGATAATTAGCTGGGGAAGATGAATCAGATGTACGGTCCTTTAGACAAGGCCCTCAATATTCTTGGATGTATCCCATCTGGACCCATGGCTTTGTCTACTTTTAGTTTAGCTAGTTCCTCTTGAACAGTCTTCTGAAAATCGTTCGAGATTCCCATTCCTTCTGTTGCTATTTATGGGTGATTTCTGAGGTCCTGGTCCTGGCCCTTCATCTGTGAACACAGAACAGAAATATTTGTTAAGCAATTCTGCTTTATCCTCATCAGTTTCTGCATATTCCTCCCCTGCACCTTTGAGTCTAACAATGCCACATTTGCCCTTCCTCCTCTCACTAGCATATCTGAAAAATGTCTTATCCCCACATTTTATTGCATTGGCTATTTCTTCTTCTTTTTATTTTATTTTATTTATTTATTTATTTCACTATGCTTATATACCACTTAGTCTAATAGTCAAAGCAGTTTATACAGAACAAGTGAGCCAAAATGGCTTTACATAAAACAAGAAGTTAAAAAAGGGAGATAAGATATGGGTGAGGGTAAATGGCACGTCCAGATTTGATGTCCAGGGAGGTGTGTTGTTTGTCAGGTGGCAAAATTCGAGATGTTACGTAGAGTTTGCCAAGACTCATCAAGCCTATTGACAGTTATCCTATGTTGCTCATCCATGTCTGCACAAACGATAACTGCTAAGTATCCTTCCGAGCATATCATAATGATTTTCAGAAGACTGTTCAAGAGGAACTAGCTAAACTAAAAGTAGACAAAGCCATGGGTCCAGATGGGATACATCCAAGAATACTGAGGGAACTTGGACGTTCTAGCAGCTCCACTGTCTGACCTTGTCAATGCCTCTTTGGAGTCTGAAGTAGTGCCAGAGGACTGGAGAGAGGCACATGTGGTCTCTTTACACAAAAGTGGATGTAAGAATGACATTGAGAACTACAAGCTGGTTAGTCTAACCTCTGTAGTTAGTAAGCTATTGGAAAGGCTACTAAAGGAGAGATTAGTGAAGTTTCTGGAGTTCAATGGATTGCAGGATCCGAAGCAGCATGGATTCACCAGAGGCAGGTCATGTCAGACAAATCTAATAGATTTCTTTGACTGGGCGACTAGGGAGTTGGACCGAGGGAGAGCCCTAGATGTGGTGTATTTAGATTTCAATAAAGCCTTTGATACCATTCCATACAGAGACTTATAAACAAACTGAACACCCTAGGGATGGATGGACCTTAAAGTTACTGCTTGGTTTAGAAATTGGTTGAGTGGGAGAAGACAAAGGGTACAGGTAAATGGAGCTCATTCTGAGGAGAAGGAGGTTAGCAGTGGTGTACCGCAGGGATTTGTCCTTGTTCTGATTTTGTTTAACATCTTTGTCAGTGATATTATGGAAGGACTATCTGGTAAGGTTTGCTTGTTTGCAGACAATACCAGAATCTGCAATAGAGTAGACACACAGGAAGGAGTCGACAACATGAGGAGGGATCTAGCTAAACTTGAAGAACGGTTTAGAATATGGCAACTGAAATTTAATGCTAAAAAATCCAGGGTCATGCATTTAGGTTGCAAAAATCCATAGGAGCTCTACGGTGTAGGGGGTGAGGTACCTCTGTCAACAAAAGAAATGTGGGACCTGGGCGTAATTGTGTTTGACGATCTTAAAGTAGCTGAACAGGTAGAAAAGGCGATGGGGAAAGCCAGAAGGATGCTTGGGTGTATAGGAAGAAGAATGGCCAGCAGAAAAAAGGAGGTGATAATGCCTCTGTATGTTTCTGGTGCGACCTCATTTAGAGTATTGTGTGCAGCTCTGGAGACCACACCTTCAGAAGGATATAGGCAGGTTGGAGTCTGTGCAGAGGGTGGCTACAAAAATGGTTAGTGGTCTTCATTATGAAGCATATGAGGACAGACTTAAAGATCTTAATATGTATACTGTAGAGGAAAGGCGGCATAGGGGCAATATGATAGAGACATTTAAATACCTCCGTGGCATAAATGCACAGGAGGGTCTCTTTCAATTTAAGGCATGTTCTGCTACGAGGAGACATAGGATGAGAGTGAAAGGGGATAGACTTAGAAGTAATATGTGGAAATATTTCTTTATGGAAAGAGTGATAGATGCATGGAATAGTCTCCCAGTGGAGGTGATGGATACGAGGACAGTATCTGAATTCAAAAAAGTATGGGACAAACACAGAGGATCTCTAAAGGTAAAAAGGGGACTATTGTAGTTGATATGGAAGGGCAGACTAGATAGGCCATGTGGTCTTAATCTGCCATCATGTTTCTTGCTAACTATTCAGAAAAAATTGTAGAATGGATAATTGTCAAAAGACGTATCCTTAATGTCAGTAAATCATTCACGATTTGTTTCTCCAAGAAAGACCTTATCAGTAAATACTTACCCCAAATGACAGGAAATTTCATTCTTATTAAGGAAACTGTTTCTTCTCTAGGACTTAGTTTGGATAACGTGCTTACTTTTTCTCCTCATATCTCTACTTTGATTAAGAAATCATTCTTCATCTTAAGAGTGATAAGATGTATTCAACCTTACCCTTATGCCAGATCCATAAAAATAATACTGCATAGCCTAATACTGAATAGTCTGGACTTCTGTAATACTGTCTGTAGGTGTCCCACAGTATTATATAAAGCGTCCCCAACTAATTCAAAACACTGTCATCAAACTGATTTACTTTGATAAATGCTTTGACTATGTCATCCCTGTGTCAAATTTAAAATAGTGATGATTGCTAGCCACTCTTTTTATACAGGATATCTGCTATATCTCTTCTCTTTTTATTTCATATAATCTACAACAATCACTAGATTTTCACAAGCTTATCTCTTAGTTACCCCTTCTTTTCATAAATTGAGATTAGAATAGATATGGAACTCAATCTTTTCATCTCCAGGAACAAGCAGGAATGTAGTCTTCACATATGGGTACGTTGGTACCGACGGAGCCTGCGCGGGAACGCTCCCCAGCGTCCAATAGAAAGCTTTTGGGAGCATCCCATAGCGCCTGCGTGCTGCCTTCCCGCCTTTCCCAACTGCCTTTCTCCAGTTCTTCATTTTCCGCGGAGCCAGCAGGTTGTGTTCCTGTCACCGCAGAAAATTTTCCTTCTTTTTTGTGGTCGCGTCTGTCTTCCTCGATGCTCTACCGGTACCGCCGGTTTTTCTTTCTTTCTTTGTTTTCTTTAAAAAAAAAAAATTTTCTTTTTCCATTTTTTTTCCAGGTGCATGCGCCATTTTGGGCCTTAGGCCCAAGATTTTTTCCATAATGGAAAAACCCTCCTCAGGTTTTAAAAAGTGCACCAAGTGTGGCGGTACCATCTCCGTCACCGACACCCATGAGTGGTGTCTGAAATGTTTAGGTCCTGACCATTCCATCTCGGAGTGTATGGCCTGTGCCATGATGTCCAAGAGAGGTCGACAGAACCAAGCCGCCAAGCTCAGTACCCTGTTTCCCTCTGATGCAGTTTCGGTGGCATCGACGTCTTCTAGGACTTCGTCTTCCTCCCGTGGATCTCAGGTAACTAAACATAAGTCTAGCCAGTTCTCAAAGGGTAGATCTCCTTCTAAGCATCGAGATGCCTCTGGCGCTGCCCTTGAGGATTCTGCACTGGCAAAATTGCCCCGGCGGGAGGCTTCGGCTTCCAAAGCATTACCGGGGCTCCAGGATGTTCTCGAGGCCTCGACCTCGGCAGAACTACTGGTGCCATGCTCTGGGGTACCGGCGGTCTTCTTCGGTATCGACATCCAGGCATCGGCAGCGTCGATAGACCAGACAGTTCTAGCTATTGAACGCAGTCTGGCGGCTCTCCTTGCGGCATCGACACCTTCGGAATCGCGTCAGACAGTTCAACTGGTACCGGCACCGACTCCGGTATTGGTACCGGTACTGACAACATCGGCATCCACTTTGCCAGTACCCAGTCATGCGATGCCTTCCAGTACCGTTACACCAGTACCGATTCCCCTCGGTACCGACTTCGGTCGGTACGGGTATCGGGCTCTTCAAGAGCATCCGGAGAGAAGGTACTTCGAGTCCTCAGAGGAATCTGAGGATTCTGACAGTTCTGTCGATGCGGGGATACTTCTCCCAGAGGAGCCTTCCTCCCCTAAATGCAGGATGTCTCCTCCAGAGGACATTTCCTTTCAGGATTTCATCAGGGAGGTGGTTCGAGGTCTGTCCATTACTGTGGCTCCTGAAACAGAGCCCAGAGCAAAGGAGTTGGAAATTTTACAATATCCTAAAACTCCTAAGGAGGCAGCTACCTTGCCTATCCATGAGATCTTGCATGATCTCATGCTAAGAATGTGGGAGACACCTCTTACCACCTCTCCTCACTCTCGTAGACTGGATATTCTGTATTGAGTCCCCCCTTGTCCTGGGTTCCAAAAAACTCAGCTTCCTCACCACTCTATTGTAGTGGAATCATCTATGAGAAGGATCAAGAGTGCAAAGAGGCATGCCTCTAATCCTCCAGGACGTGAGTGCAGAACTTTGGATGCTTTTGGACGTCGAGTCTTCCAAGCTTCCATGCTTTCTGCCAGGATCAGTTCCTATAGTCTATATATGGGAATGTTCCTGAAGGAAGTCACAGGTGATTTAGAGGCTCTGAGTCCTCTTCTTCCTGAGGATAGAAGACAGGATTTTCTCACATTGGTCAAACATGCTCGAGATGTTTCTAAATTTGTCAACCGTGCAGCTTTTGACTGTTTTGAGTGCATAAGCAGAACCTCTGCCATTGCCATAGGTGCACGTAGAATTGCTTGGCTCCAGGCATCTGATCTGGAGCTCTGGGTACAAGACAAACTAGGAAATATTCCTTGTACTGGTGAAAACCTGTTTGGTAAAGATTGGCAGGAAAAGGCCAATGAGTTGGATGCTGACAACTTCACTTTGGATAGATTGTCCAAGTCCACAGCTGATCCTGCAAGAAAGAAATCTTTTAAGAAACCATTCTTTTCTAAAAAGAAAAAGTATTATCTTGCTTATTCTCAGCAGGGACGTTCTGCAGGTCAACTTGTCAGGAAAGGTCAGCAACCACCAAAACAAAGAAAGGCAAAGACTGCTAAGCCTCAACCATCCCAGCAGTCTCAGCCTCCACAAGGCCTTTGACTTTCAGCTAGAGAACTTAGTCTTCCTGGCTCTCATTGGACCAGAGCCTTCCACCATTCCAGGAAGGTTGTGTCACTTTGCCCCCAGATGGGGGCAGATAACAGCAGAGCATTGGACACTCTCCATCATAAAAGAGGGGTACAAGCTTCATTTTTTGAGCATGCCCCCTCCCACAATAATAAGGCAGTTCAATTCTCCGACCTCTCTTATCAACCTGTTAGGTCAGGAGGTCACTATGCTTCTTGCCCAAGGGGCAATAGAAGAAGTACCCATCCATCAGCAGGGTACAGGGTTTTATTCCCCCTATTTCCCTATTCCAAAGAAAACAGGGGGATACAGACCTATGTTGGACCTCAGAGAATTGAACAAATTCCTGGTCAAAGAGAAATTCAAGATGATTTCTCTCGGAACTCTGCTGCCATACCTTCAGAGTCAGGATTGGCTTTGTTCTCTAGATCTCAAGGACGCGTACACCCATGTTCTCATCCATCCAACTCACAGAAGGTTCCTTTGGTTCCTTTTTCAAGGAAAACACTACCAATACAGGGTGCTTCCTTTTGGCCTGGCCTCAGCACCAAGAGTGTTCACGAAATGCATGGCTGTGGTAGCAGCATTTCTCCGCACACTAGGGATATTCATCTTCCCCTACTTAGACGACTGGCTCATTCGAGCCCCAACAGAGTAAGAGGCCAGGACGTCTCTATCCTGCACAATGCGTATCCTTCAGTATTTGGGTCTGGTCATAAACATTCCCAAATGCAATCTAACTCCCACTCAGTCTCTAGAGTTCATAGGAGCTTTGCCGGATACCAGAAGGGCAAGGGCCTATCTCCCCCAGGCCCGTTGCCTTCGCATGGTGCAGTTAGCTTCTCAAGCAGTGCTAAAGCCTCATCTCACTGCCCGAGAAATGCTACAACTACTAGGCCACATGGCATCTACTGTGCATGTGGTTCCCTATGCCCGCCTCCATATGAGGGCAGCCCAGTGGACTTTATCCACTCAATGGACCCAGGCATCAGGATGCCTGTCAGACAAAATAGAAAACACAAGTCGTCTTATTTTGTCCCTCCAGTGGTGGAAGTCCACTCAAGACCTGTTGCGGGGGTCATCGTTTCAACAACTCTTACCACAAGCAACTCTCACAACAGATGCTTCTCCTATGGGTTGGGGAGCTCATCTGCAGGACCTCTCCACCCAAGGCACCTGGACTCCACAGGAGACCCATCTACATATCAATCTCTTGGAGCTCAGAGCAATCTTCCTTGCTCTTCGAGTGTTCCACACCCTGCTCAGCTACAAGACAGTCCTCATTCATACGGACAATCAAGTAGCCATGTTCTACGTGAACAAGCAGGGAGGAACAGGCTCTCTGTCGCTCTGCAATGAAGCTTTGCGACTATGGGCCCTCGCCAGAGAGCATCAGATTCATCTCCTGGCAGTGTATCTTCCAGGCATCCAAAGCTTTTCGGCAGACAGATTCAGTCGAGTTCTTCTTCCACACGAATGGTCTCTACATGCAGACCAGGTAGCCAAGAATTTTCAAACTTGGGGAACCGCAGACATAGACCTCTTTGCAAGTCCGTTGAATGCCAAACCTCCCCGGTTCTGTTCCAGAATTACGGCTCAGGGAGCTCAGGCCAGGGATGTTTTCCTCCTTTACTAGGGTGAAGACTTCTGTATGCCTTTCCACCCATTCCCCTAATTCCCAAAACCCTGTTCAAGCTTCAGAGAGGCAAAGGCCATGTGATTCTCATAGCTCCACATTGGCCAAGGCAGGTGTGGTACCCTCTGCCTCTACATCTCTCTCAAGCTCCCTCCCTGGAGTTAGGGTCTGCTCCAGATCTCCTATCTCAGGAGGACGGAATGTTATGGCATCCCAATCCCCAGTCTCTGCATCTCAGGACTTGGTTGCTGAAGGCCTAGATCTCCATGATTTTAATCTCCCTCAGCAAGTAAAAGATATTCTTTTTGCTTCCAGGAAACCTTCCACAAGACGCTCTTATGCTTTCAAGTGGAAAAGGTTTACCATATGGTGTTCGCAGAAGGGTCTTAACCCCCTTGCGATGCCTCTGGAATCATTGCTGGAGTATCTCCTTCATTTATCCAATGCAGGACTTAAGACTAACTCAGTAAGAGTCCATTTGAGTGCTATTGCAGCTTCCTTTAAGCCTCTAAATGGACAGCCTATTTCCTCTCATCCCCTTATAGTAAGATTTATGAGAGGCCTTCTTCTAACTAAGCCTCCCATTAGGCCACCACTGGTGGCATGGGGCTTAAACCTGGTTCTTGGGCAGCTCATGATGCCATCTTTTGAACCTTTAGCTACTACCTCTTTGAAATTTCTTTCTTGGAAAGTTATCTTTCTCATTGCAATTACCACAGCATATCGCATCAGTGAGTTGCAAGCACTAGTAGCTAATCCACCTTATACAAGGTTCCATCATGACAAGGTAGTCCTTAGGACTCATCCACACTTTATGTCAAAGGTGGTTTCGCCTTTTCATCTAAACCAAGCGGTCTACCTCTCTGTGTTCTTTCCAAGGCCTCATGCATCAAATGCAGAAAGGAATCTTCATACTTTGGACTGTAAGAGAGCTTTAGCTTTTTACTTACAAAGAACACAGCAACATAGAAAGTCCTCTCAACTCTTTGTTGCTTTTGATCCTTCTCATTTGGGACTTCCAGTCTCCAAAAGAACACTATCTAACTGGATTGCTCAGTGTATTGCCTTCACCTATCAGAGTAAGAATCTTCCTCTGGAGTGCCATGTCACAGCTCACAATGTGAGAGATATGGCAGCGTCAATGGCTCATCTGCACTCTGTGTCTGTCGATGGCATCTGCCAAGCAGCCACCTGTGCCTCGGTTCATACCTTTACAGCCCATTTCTGTTTGGATAAGGACTCCCACCGGGATGCCTTGTTTGGTCAGGCTGTTCTTCAACACCTGTTCCATACCTAATCAACTCCTACCCGCCATACCTGGTGGATGCCAGAGATCCATGGGGGGCAAGTGGAGCCCTGTTCAGGCACACACAACTTCTGGGGTCTCTCCCTGGCATCTAAAGCTAGGGAGTCCCCATATGTGAAGACTGCATTCCTGCTTGTTCCTGGAGATAGCATAGTTACTCACCTGTAACAGGTGATCTCCGGGAACAGCAGGAATTTAGTCTTCACAAGCCACCCACCTCCCCTAGGAGTTGTATCTCTCTATCTATCTCTTTCCCTTTCCCTTTCTCTCTCTTTGTCTCAGCTTTAAAACTCAACTGGAGAGAGGCAGTTGGGAAAGGCGGGAAGGCAGCACACAGGCACTGTGGGATGCTCCCAAAAGCTTTCTATTGGACACTGGGGAGCGTTCCCGCGCAGGCTCCGTCGGTACCGACGTACCCATATGTGAAGACTAAATTCCTGCCGTTCCCAGAGATCACCTGTTACAGGTGAGTAACTATGCTTTACCTGGCCCTAACTCTATGGAACTTTATAAAAATATAAAAAAGAATTCTTAACAACCTGGATATTTCAGTATTCTTACAATACTGAAATCACATAATAATCATGTTAGACCTTTATCTGTTCTTCTCCCTATCTCTTTATGTATCCCTGGCTGTTCTATATTGCTTCTGTCTAAAGATTTAAAACTTTATGCCCTGTGCACTCCCTCCCCATTGTATCCCTGATCTGTGGATTTATTTTATGGTATTTTACCTTTTTTATTTAGGGATTTGTATTTTATATTTTTTGTACCATAGCCATTTGTCACTTATGGTTTTTGTAAACCACCATGTAATCAATATCCTTTGTGAATAGTGGTATAACAAATATGCATACATTAACAGTTATTGTTAATTTTGATGTATTTAGTGATGTAGGTGTTTGTCCATTGAGAAGTACATCATCAGATATTTGTTAGGGATATGCATTTGTGAGCACACATTTTGTTACATTAGGTACCAAAAAATTGTGAGTGGGCAAATTGCTTGTTTGCCCTTATATCTATGATCTAATGCATGTATAATCCATCTATTGGCTTAAAAAAGTTCTAGTGTGCACACAAAAATGAACAGGTGAAATGAACACAAATAGGTCCAAAAATTCAGGAAGAATGTGTTTAAAACAAGCACAAATCAAACTTTTTTGGGCTGTACACACACCTAATATTACCTTCAGATAAATATTTCAAGTGGGAGATGATGATGATCTCATTTCATAGGCTACTGCGAGGTCATTTTTCAGAAGGATCTAGATGACTAGCTAAGGAACTAGAAAGCTAATATCATAAAGCCAAAAATTTCCCTCTTCAGACTGACCAATAATAGCCATGTGGAGCCTGATCCTCAAAGCGAATTATGCATTTGTTGGAAGGTGATGAACACCTTACTCACTTCTCTGCATATTTTCAGGCCTATGATAAATGGATAATTGCCAGTGTGGTCGCTGCTTATACGTTGTGACAGAGACGCCTGTCTTGAACCCATGAGAATAGAAAAGGACATGCAGTTGGACTTAGGGGGGAGCCCAGTTGTGTATTTCAAGGGTAACCTGAATCCTGCGTACACCAATACCCACGAGATCCCTGCCTGGCCTGGATCTCAGGCCCCACGAAGGGAAAGAAAGAAGAGAGAGAGAAAACCCAGGGTGCAACACCCAGACTCCTATGAGGTCCCTGCAGGCATGAGAAGAGATTATTATCACTTGGGAAGGGCCGGAAGGGAGGAGGAGGAGCTGGAATCCTGGAGGTGGAAATATAAACCCTTGCTAAGGCTGGAGAAAGAAGGGAGGCTGGAGAAGAAGGGAGGCTGGAGAAACAAGTGAGGCTGGAGAAACAAGTGGCTCAGGAGAGTCAAGGGAAGCTGGAGATGCAGCGGAGCCATAGAGGAGAGCCCTGGGAGGAGCTGAACCACAGGGAACACAGCCGAGGAGACGGGCCGAAGGCTGAAGGTACTGACCGACTGTCTCAGGTGGAGCTGGGAACAGGAGTGACTCTAGGACCCAAGGGGGAGCTGTTTACTGAGCACTGCTTTGAGAGCTCAGAACGGGACACTGCTGCAACAATTGAAGATATGCAAGTCGATACTGCTGAGGATGACTTGAGGGCTATAGATATTCCTATGGACTGTACTTTATGCCAAGCCAAGTGCGTTGAACTGTTATGCTGAAGGTCTCCTTAAGCTGGAAATAACAAGACCCAGAGAACCAACAGGAGGCCGGGGATACTTTTGCTAGCACCCGGAGGTTTGTGACGCAGCCAGGAAAACTTGCAGGGAAGCTAAAAAGCTTGGTGAATATTTGCTGCCTGTGTCTCCCATATTTTGGTTTAAACTTAATCCGGGAAGGGAGTTAAGAAGAAGCTTTTGTTCCAGTGGGACTATGTTTTATTGTTGCCATTAATTGTTTTACAAGGCAAGGCTAAAAAGAGGCAATTTTACTCTTGCTTAAGAAGTGCTGTTTTTCAGGGCTGAGAAACGTTTGAAGCAGCTGTGTGTGTTTGAAGCTTGTGAAGCAGTTATGCTGTTCTGGTGCTGTATTACCAATAATCCTGCATAAGAAGGAGTCCTGTGTACAGGGTACTTGAACTTTTGTGTAAGAAATAAAATTCTGTCACTTTGCCTTACCTCCGGACCATGACTACAACTTCTTCTTGAAGCCATTTTTAATGGCAAACTACATATCCCAAGATACTCCTGGGGAAAGTTAGTTTGCCCAAGTCAATCGAGAGAAGTTCCTCCGATACCATGCCCCTCTAGGCTAGAGGCGGGTGGTGAGGGCGTGACAACGTATATTCAGGAGCAGTCTTTAGAAGGATAGTGCAGCTGAATGTACATATAAAGTTAAGTGCCGGGGCTGGCACAACACATTAAACTCTAGCCGATTCGCCTGAAAATCAGGTTTATAGTTTCATCAGGCAGCTGTAGTTAACTGAATTTAAAGTAAGTGTCCCTGGGTGTGCATTTGGGCTGCGAGAATAAACTGCATGCATATAATTGAATTTTCAAATACACAGACACTTTGCCTTAACCCCAGCTACAGGAACGCAGAGCAGAGTAGGCGTTCTTATGCACCCTTAGCAAATTCTCAAAGGTAAACTACTAGGTGCATGTGCCTTGTGCCTTCTTGAAAATTACTCTATGAATAACATTCAGAGGGCATAAATTTTAGTTACCATCATACTGAGCCACATGAGAAAACAATTCTTTTTCAACTTCAAGACTATGTAAATAAGATGGACGGCCTTCATTGTTGCAAATCCAGGTTTAGGTGAAATTTTAGTACAGAAACTGTGCTGATGTCTGTGAACCTGGCTAGAAAAGGGCAAGCTTCTCTTTTGGACTTGTTAGACCTCATGCCACATTTGATACTATTGATCATCAAATTTTGATGGAACATTTCTCTGCATTAGCAATAGGGGGGAGGGTGCAGGCTTGGATCTTTTCGTTTTTGAAAGATAGATCCCAATATGTGATTTAAGGTTCCCAATCTTCTACTCATTATACTCTGCCTTTGGGGGTACCATGGGGTGCTTTGCTGTCTTTTCTCCTTTTTTAATTTATACATACAGCCTTTAGCGACTATATTGATGAGCACTGCATTTATTCCAGATATTTGCAGATGATATTCACTTATACATCCCCCTTTGAGGTGCACAAGAGTCCTAACTAGAAAAGCCCTGTTGTAGCTTACAAAATATTGCAGAATGGATGTGAAGTAATAAATTATTTTTTAATCCTCAGAATAGAGATTCTTTGGGTTCTCTGGGAGACTTGTACTAGACTTCATCCACTTTTTGATAGGAGTGATATTCAGTTTGTACCAAAGATCGAGTTTGTACTTCCAAGAGTGTTAATTGGTAGTGGCTTAACTTTTCAACACAAGTTTCCAACATAGTAAAAATGTATTTTTATTAATTGACAGTTTATGCTTCAAGATTTTCTAAGCATCATTTATGCCTTTTTGTTATCCAGAATTGACTACTGTAATATATTATATGTTGGATTGTCTAACAAAGAATTGCAGTGACACCAGCATATTCAAAATGCTGTTGTTAAAGTTATTAGTACAAGCTGGCTATAGAGACAGAGCCGCACCCATTTTGAATTTTCTTCATTGGCTGCCAGTTGTTACGCGTTTCCAATTCAAGATCTTGACAGTTTCAGGCATTGCACCAGATAAGGCCAAAATATCTGTAAAGAAGTTGCAAGAGTTTAATAAGCCAAGACGTACTTTATGTTCCCCCTTCTGTCTGTAAGATCTCTGATTACTAAAAACAGGGGCACGTGTAGTTCTAAATAATCTGCTTTCCATGCTGTGATTAGAAAATGAGCTTATTAGATTTCATCAAAACTTAAAGGCCCATTTATGTGAAATGGAATTTTAGAAAGGGCATCTACAAAGAATCTGGGACGTCCAGAACAGAATGTCCAAAAATCCAGTGGAGTGGCAGCAGTGAAGGGAGGCAGGTATAAGTGCCTTCTAAAATTGCTCCATCTCCACCCTGAAAAATAAACTTCCCAGTAGTTGGTTCTAGAAAAGGGCCCCATGCAACTAGGAATGGATGCCTC
Source organism: Ichthyophis bannanicus (assembly GCA_033557465.1). Lineage (NCBI taxonomy): Eukaryota > Metazoa > Chordata > Amphibia > Gymnophiona > Ichthyophiidae > Ichthyophis > Ichthyophis bannanicus. Next base: position 1,087,351,984 of record CM066032.1, on the reverse strand, counting down.
AGTGAGCAGGTCCAGACGTGCTTGTGCCATTCTGAAATCGCTCCATGACGTGCTTCTTCCTTGATCCATCGAGGCCACATATCCTCCACACCTCTGTGCTACATGGAGGCGCTCACGCCAGCGATGTCTATATACCTGGTTTCTAAAATGGGTCTGTAGACTTCTCTGTGAATTCCATGTCTGAATGCCCATTTTCAGACGACCAGATCACAAATACAGCTTCTAAAATACCCTGTACATGAATGGAATAGGGTTGGAATCTGTGATACAGTAGGGACCCCTCAGTCATTGCTGCTGTTAGTCTATTTTATTGTTCATATTATTGTCAGTTTATTTTATTTTTATAATATTACATTGGTTTTAATTTGATTATTGCATTTTGTCTTATGTATTTTATGAATGTATTTGTTGTATCCTGCCTTGAGCTTCTGTAAAGACAATCTAAATACCTAAATAAATGAAATGATCACAAAGTAAGTCACTGGCATTAACGCAGACACATAAACACAAGCTGCATTAACCTGCGATAATTTAAAAGATGCTGATTAGCACATTTTTGCATCTAAATGGCTCTTTGAATGTTTTTGGCATTAGTCCACATAAATGGTAATATGGAAATAGCCCAGTAACATGCATTAAATATCATTGGCATTCATGTACACTCTAGCGTGCCTAACTAATGTTTAATGCTAACGCTGTTTAGTCCATTAGCATCTATATTTATGCAGAAATAAAGGAGGTGGAACCTGCAAGATGAAATGCAGAAGAAAAGTTGCAAAGTGTGCCCAACATATGGACGACATGTTTTTTGAAGAGTTAATGCTTGCAGTTTTACTGTGCGCATAAAGCTGCTGTCGGTAGTTTGGTTCATCTGCTGCCTAAGCACTACTCATGTAAATGAGAGCTGCCTGGAGGCTATAGCAAATCACACACATCATCTGTCACAGGCTGCTGTGTGCTTTCTATTCCAGCCGTGGAATAACTGTAATCAGACATGCGAAAGCAATAGTGCCGGCTAAATTCTGCCAAGTACCATCCTGTTTTGTTTTTACTGCGGCTTGCTTCCTCTTTTTTTCTATGCCTAAGGCTCTTTTTATTTTGGCTGTAATATAATTTATTTCTCATATTTGACTCCTTTTAGAATAAAAGGCAAACATGTTTATGTCCTTGCTGCTCAGTGTGTCCATCTGTACTAGAGAGACGGTGTATGTGTATTCCTGTTTAGCTGACAGGCACAGTGTAAAATTCAGAATCTTACTTTTTTTATTTTCATCAGTGATAATCCACTAATGGAAATGTGGGACTCCTGGGGAAAACTAGGAAAATGAAAAACCAACAGGAATGTGAAAGTCTGATTTTTGAATGCAATGTGCTGTGTGCTATTGAATCAGTGCTGACTCCTGGCGACCCAGTGGCCCCTGGATTTTCTTGGCAAGGTGTGACCAGAAGTAGATTGCCAGGCCTTGACCCAGCAAGTATGTATGGGACAGTTTCCTAAGAACAGCTTTATCTTTTGCAAAATTGTATTTTGCTTTTCTAGCTAATTGTTGTTTTCTTGGCAGTGAAAACGTTTTAGACTTCCAAATGTGAAGCCTGGTGGTATGCTACAGGGTTAATTTGTATAACTATGTGCCTGCGTGAAAAGTAGGAACATGGTTTTCTCTGGATAGATTTGATGGGATTTTGAAAATATACCTTTACTTAGCCCTTTAAATTTACACGCAGATTTACACTTGCTATGTGGCACACACAAATGTATGCTCATAGACTTGAATTTTTGAAAGTATGCACAGACGTGCAAACAACCCTGTAACCTTGTCCCTGAGAATGTCTTCGCTCAGTTCACTTAAACTTGGTATGCATACAGGTTGTGCATGCATAAATTTACCCATCCACATATCAAAGGTAATTTCATAAAGCGGCACCTAATTAGCGTGCAAGTTGCCATGCATCTATTGCACCTATTTGATAGTCATTTACTGTATGCATGTACTTAACCCACCGCTTACACTCCTATTGTTTAAAGTTATGTGAGGCAAATCTGAGCATGATAAATTATGGCAACCCTACTGCTGGTATAAATGACTGTGCCTAGATTTTTAAGAAACACCTATGCTCTGACCTGTGCATGCCCACTGTAAATGTATGCGCCAATGGCTTGACAGAGATAGTGACCGACTAAAGTACATGTATAAAGGCCCATCCATGGATGTAAGGTGCTGAAAATATGTGATCTACACTTGTTGATGACTTTATGCAGCTCCTTCAGGTGGCATAATTTTATTAAAGCCTATTTCCACGGGCAACACGCTTTTTTATTCATGGAAATGCTTTTGAAAAGAATTTTACCTATTATAATTCTGTAGTGCTGTACAGAAACACATTTTTAAAGAAAAAAACAATAAGGCTGTGATTGGGAGAGATAAATTAAGATTTAACAGTCTCTGGAGGGTGGGATTTTAGGCGGGATTTGAATAACACCAGAGGGAGCATGATGTACCAACTCTGGAAGGCTGTTCCAGATATATAGCACAGCCCGATGAAAAGCCCAGCGTTGAGAATTTGCGATTAAGGAGGAGGGCACAGATTATATGGACTGCTGTCTAATGAAGAAAGATATAACAGGCAATGAAGAAAAGAGGTCATGGGAATACCTAGAGCTTTTTGTCCTTAGGCCCTGTATATTATGATTGTTTGAATATCAATGAGCTTTTGTCCTCTAGGATCCTTACTAAGGCAGCTTAGGCCAGAGGAATGTATGTTTTCCATCAAAAAGCAGGATTGATCAGGCACAAAAGTGGGCAACATTATCATATGTCTCTGGGACAGAACAATTGACGACGGTGACCTAAAAGGAACTTCAACATGAAGATATAGATAAATATCTAGGAGTAGAGGAAGGAGCAATAGTTTAGCATAAAGTATTGAGAGAAAAGACAAGCAAAGAGTAGGAGACTGAAGCTGATTCTGTAAAGTGCACTAACCTCAAAGAATAAGATACAAGCCATCAATCAGCTTGCAAGCCCTGTATTCTCTGTTTGTTTGTTTGTTTGTTTATTTATGTATTTATTTATTTAACAGGGTTTTTTTTTATACCGCCTTTAAGCCAAGGCAGTTTACATGGAACAACAAACACAAATATTTGGAATGGTAGACTGGCCTTTGAAATATTGTGAGAGTCTAGATGTTCAGACACGAAAACTCTTCCATGCCTACAAGATAGTTTATAAGAATCATTGTATGCTGAGACTGTCCCTAGAGCTGAAGGAGAAATGAGCCTCATAGAAATTGATTATATATATATAGAGTGATCATCATAGGCCTACATCAGCAAACCCGAATGCACAAAAAGTGTTGCAGTATGAAAGTAAATGGCCTGAATCCATCTCTATTATCAAACTAGGACAGTATTGCAAGAGCAGAAGGAATGAATTAGACTCCACTAATGCACACAGGGAAAGAAGCAACAGAATTTGCAAAACAAGAGAGAAAAACTCTTCAAAGAATTAGATCAGCAAAACAAGGAACAACAATTGACAAATGCATTAATACAGTGGGGAAATACAAAATATTACCTTAGGAGCCATTTGTTTAATTTAATAACAACACTTATATTCTGTTTTTACAATCTGCAGATGTACAAAACGGAGTACAAAATTGAAGTATAGACAATTTACATTAAGTATGATTAAAAAATGTATTCCAAAGCCACATCTTTAAAACTTTTCGAAATTGCACATAATCATCAACATCCCTATTTATAACAGGTAATTCATTACACAGTTTTGGAACCACACTTGAAAAACATCTGTCTCCAGGAACAAGCAGGAATGTAGTCTTCACATATGGGTATCGTCGGTACCGACGGAGCCTGCGCGGGAACGCTCCCCAGCGTCCAATAGGAATGCTTTTGGGAGCATCCCTCAGCACATGCGCGCTGCCTTCCCACCTTTCCAACTGTCCCTCTTCAGTTCTTCGTTTTCCGCAGAGCCGACAGGACACATACCCTGTCACCACAGAAAATTTCTTCTTTAAACTTGTTTTCTTGTGGTCATGCCTGCCTCTACACGACACCTACCGGTACCGCCGGTTCTTTCTTCTTTAAAAAAAAATAAAAATATATATATATATCTATTTTTGAACTGTTTCTTTTCAGAAACTTTTTCTTTTGGTGCTAGGTGCCATTTTGGGCATTAGGCCCCATTTTTCCCAAATGATGGAAAAACCAGCTAGTGGTTTTACAGTTTTGGAACCACACTGATCTCTTTTGTCGAAAGGCAGAAGCAGAAGGCAATATCAATGTTAAATGAGTCAATGAATGGAGTGATTTGGTTGATGAACAACGAAACAGTCTATTAGACAAATAGTGGCCAATCTGATGAATAGCTTTAAAAGCCAGATACACCTTAAACAAAACACGGGCCTGTATTGGCAGCCAGTTAATATTTAACAGTAAGGGAGTAACTCTTGAAACCTAAGGATGAGAGAATGATAGTTGCAGGCCTGGACAGTGGATTACAGACGAGATGGTTCACAGCGAGCATAGAGATGACTGGTAAAACAGACATGCAGATTCTGTAAGAAAGAGCTGAAAACAGTTACTCATCTTCATGTGAAGTACTGATGGCAGAAAATTTCTATACAGAAAGACACAACAAGGTGGTATATCTCATCCACTGGAAACTTTGTAAGCACTATAGCATCGCTTTACCAGAAAAGCATGGATAAGTGGAATTTCCAATCACACTTTGATAAATTACCCATACATGTTGCATTTTATGAATTCCAGAAGGAAGCTCTCCTTGGCTCAGTGCAAGTACTATGGTGAGCGCTAACAATAAATTTGAGAGACTGAGATCAAATTCCACATACCCTGGCTTAGGAGTGAGGTTCATGACGATCATGGTATACGTAAAACGAACCCGCTTAGAGAAATTGTCCCCTAGAACTTAGTGTGTAAAGTTCTGAGCATGGGTAGCCTTTCCATTTTGTAGTGTTCTCCTCAGCACCCCAGTTTTGTTTTTTCTGTTCTACCAAACAGACAAGAAACAATTTTGATATCTATATTTATGAGGATGAGAGTGAAAGGGGATAGACTCGGGAGTAATATGCAGAAATATTTCTTTACGGAAAGAGTGGTGGATCCGTGGAATAGTCTCCCAGTGGAGGTGGTAGAGATGAGGACAGTATCTAAATTCAAAGAAGTATGGGACAAACAGAGGATCTCTAAAGGCAAAAAGGGGACTCTTGTAGTGGGTGATATGGAAGGGCAGATTAGATAGGCCGTGTGGTCTTTTTCTGCTGTCATGTTTCTGTGTTTCTTTTTATTCATTTATTTATTTTAAATGATCTTTCTTCCACTGTTGCTTTTTTGGCATTTCTTTTGTTCTAAAAAAAATAAAATCAACAAATTATGTTGCGTTCTCTGGATTGTTCCTGTCTTCAATATGCCAGATCCTTCCAGAATGCAGATCATCCATCTGATTTCTCTCCAGTATTTGGGTGCAGGACATGACCTAGACCATTGTCTTCTGCAATGCTATGCTCCTTAACTTCCCCAGGAACCATCTCGTTCAACTATGAAGATACAAAAACAAAGAGACTTCCTCACAAATCAGAGATGACAAGAAAGAGAAGAATGCACAAAGGTTGGCTGACTCTACTGTTTGGCTGACCATCTTCTATGAACCTCCTGCCACCTCCTTATGCAATGACCTATGAAGTCCAGACATACAAGAACAGAGCTTAGGGCCAGTTCAACACTGGTCTAACTCCTTGGAGGATTCCAGGCCTGAAATTCTTTTGTTTTCATGATGTTTGCTTGAGCCTGAGGACGAGGTACCCCACACTGCTCCTCAACAGGGCAGGCTACACATCATGAAAGAAGCACTATGATAGTGTAACAACTTCCTCAAATGCTATTGTCCAGCTTGAGTCTTACCAGTAAAGGACACAGACAATCCAGTTGTGCTGCTCGTTACTATGGTGAAACACTTCCTGCACAAAGAGCCGTGTCCACTATCGGAAGTGCAGATGTCACAGATGATGCCTTGTGCTGTGACGCCTTCATGCACAGGCATCACTTCAAGAAGAACACTGTTTTGGATCAAGTACATGTGAGGGAATTGTTCTATAGGGACTTTGGCATAGTCCATTTGTACTGTATTTTTTTCATCCCGCAGTTGTTCCTACTGACACTTTCTTTGACTTGCTTTGCAACAACATCAGATAGAACTGTCCATGATTCTCCAGCCTTATAAGTGGGAGATCAACTTCTGAAGTGCTCAGACACTCATTACTATCCTACACTTTTGTTCCTTCAAATCATGATAGAACATTTTGGGAATATTTATGGTAAAGGTGGACCTAGGTTGTAACTAGAATACGTCTTGGATCTGCTCCATTAAACTCTGTCTCTTCACATAAACAAGCCATTCCAAGAAGAAGTGTATGGATTATCATATGTTATCTTAAAAATAGGTTGTACCTCTATTCAGGGGTGGCCCAAGGGGGGGTGCGGGGCTGTTAACATGTGCTAAACGTTTAGTAAAAATGCCTCTTAATTTCCGGCTGGGCATATTTATCGCTATATGCAAGTGACACACTGGGTCAACTCTAGGTCCGTTCGGCCCCAGGTTGCTCGGGACCTGACGGAATTGGAGCGCTACTGTGAGGGGTGCACTACTACAAGGGGTCTTGTGGCGACTTTATATGCCCATCTGCAGGGGGCCCAGGCGTGCCCCACTCGTCATAGGGTGCTTTGGAACTCGGATTTGAGTCTTTTTTATACTGATCAGCAGTGGGAGACTGTGGAAGCGCGCCTGTGGAAGAGCTCAATAGCGACTAATGCCCGTGAAACGAATTACAAATTACTGTACCGTTGGTACATGACTCCGGCGCGGATTGCTCGTATGTACTCTGGGGCTGGGGACCTATGCTGGCGCAACTGTGGGCAACGGGGTACCCTGGGACATGTTTGGTGGGCGTGCCCCCGCATTCGTTCCTTCTGGAGAGGTCTACAATTTCGGATGCAGATGCTTCTAGGACTGAGTATCCCTTGGGATCCGGGGATTTTTCTTTTTGGGGCATCCGTGCCGGGGGCTCGGGCCTTGCAACTTGCCTTACTCCGGCATGGCTTGAATGCGGCCCGACTATCCCTGGCGGCGGCCTGGAAGCAAGCTGTGGCCCCCTCATTCCAGGTCTGGCTGGAACGCATGTGGGATACATATTCCATGGAACGGGGAGTAGCGGTTAGCAGGATGCGTTTAGCTCGCTTTGAATTGGTGTGGGCGCCCTTTGTTTCTCGCTATGGTGCGTGATTGTTTTGGATAGTTGGGGGTGACATGCCGGTCCCTTTGGAGATTTGCTCCCTATGTGTGTCTCTTAGCTCGCCTCTGTCCCGAGCCCTAGCATTAGCAAGCCATAGTTGGGGGGGTGGGGAGGGGGGGTGGGGGGCTCTGGGATTGGGGTGAATTTGGGGGGGGGAAGGGAGGCTGGGGGGGTGGGGGTCCCGGTTCCTGTATTATAAACGTGTAAAAATAAAGACATATTGTAGCAGCACCTCAGAAAACACCCACAAATAAGAACAGAAGCGAGGGACATCTTGAACGTTTTTCAGAAGACTGTGTTCGTGAGAAACTAGCTCAACTTAAAGTAGACAAAGCGATGGGACCGGATGGGATACACCCTAGAATACTGAGGGAACTTGGGGACGTTCTAGCACCTCCACTGACTGACCTTTTCAATGCCTCGTTGGAGTCGGGAGTGGTGCCAAAGGACTGGAGAGAGGCTCATGTGGTGCCTTTACACAAAAGCGGAAGTAAGGATGTGGTTGAAAACTACAGGCCGGTTAGTTTAACTTCAGTGGTGAGTAAATTATTGGAAACACTGCTGAAAGAGAAAATAGTGAGGTTTCTGGAGTTCGGCGGATTACAGGATCCGAAGCAGCATGGATTCACCAGAGGCAGGTCTTGTCAGACAAATCTGATCGATTTCTTTGACTGGGTGACCAGGGAGTTGGACCGAGGGAGAGCTCTAGATGTGGTGTATTTAGATTTCAGTAAAGCCTTTGACACTGTTCCTCACAGGCGACTTATAAACAAACTGAGCACCCTAGGGATGGACCCTAAAGTTACTGCTTGGGTTAGAAAGTGGTTGGGTGGGAGGCGACAAAGAGTACAAGTAAATGGAGCTCACTCTGAGGAGAAGGATGTTACCAGTGGTGTGCCCCAGGGATCTGTCCTTGGTCCGATTCTTTTTAACATCTTTGTTAGTGATATAGCGGAAGAGCTGTCGGGTAAGGTTTGCCTCTTTGCGGATGATACCAAAATCTGTAATAGAGTAGACACCCAGGAAGGTGTAGATAACATGAGGAGGGATCTAGCTAAGCTTGAAGAATGGTCTAGAATTTGGCAGCTGGGATTTAATGTTAAAAAATGTAAGGTCATGCATTTGGGCTGCAGCAATCCAAGGGAGCAATACAGTATAGGAGGTGAAGTACTTTTGTCCACTAAAGAAGAGCGGGACCTAGGCGTGGTTGTGTCTGATGATCTTAAAGTAGCTAAACAGGTAGAAAAGGCGACGGCAAAAGCTAGAAGGATGCTTGGGTGCATACGGAGAGGAAGGGCTAGCAGAAAACAAGGAGGTGATAATACCTCTGTATAAGTCTTTGGTGCGACCTCATTTAGAGTATGGTGTGCAATTCTGGAGACCGCACCTTCAAAAGGATGTGAACAGGATGGAGTCGGTGCAGAGGGTTGCTACTAAAATGATTAATGGGCTTCATTATAAAGCATATGAGGACAGACTTAAGGATCTTAATATGTACACCTTAGAGGAAAGGCGGGATAGAGGTGATATGATTGAGATGTTTAAATACCTCCGTGGCATAAATGTTCAGGGAGAGAGCCTCTTTCAATTGAAAGCAAGTTCTGCTACGAGGGGGACATGGGATGAGGGTGAAGGGAGATAGATTCAGGAGTGATATGCGGAAATATTTCTTTACGGAAAGAGTAGTGGATCCGTGGAATAGTCTCCCAGTGGAGGTGGTAGAGATGAGGACAGTAACTGAATTCAAAAAAGCATGGGACCAACACAGAGGATCTCTAAAGGTAGAAAGTGGACTGTTGTAGTTGTTATGGAAGGACAGACTAGATGGGCCTTGTGGTCTTTTTCTGTCATCATGTTTCTATGTTTCTAGGTTACTAATGTGACCTGATGTTGTGTTGATACTGTTGCATTCTTTTTGAAGATCTTTGTGGGTCTTGTATCTTTGTATTCTTTGGAAGTCTTTTAATAAAAAAAAAAAAAAAAAAAGCTGCCTCTTAATGAGTGTCTGGATAAAGAAAGACTAACAGATTTCTACATTACTATAGTCCAGTGCCAACCGCCAGTTATATTAGGAAGTACTACATACACTGACCAGTTAGAACCCATAGCAAACACGCTGTATCATAACAGCACTACCAGGACTCACAAAGCACCAAACCCTACCTAAAAAAAAGGCAACACTGCAAATATTAAATCAATGTATCTCAGAGAATGCCAATACATCTCCTACTGGGGAGAGAGAGCAAGTGGCACTGTCGCATAAAAACTACATGAACAGAATACCTCAGCTTGGTTACACATGCAGAACATAGATCGTCACCAAACAAAGAACAAGGGATCACAATTTCGAAATAAAAAAACAGTAATTAAACTGGGAACCCCAAAAGCCAAATTTGGAATGTACAACAACAGTGTAGAAATAAAACTATAAATTAATTTCCTCTTGTACTAAACAAAAACGTAAAGCTGTTAGCAATGCACATTTCCTATAGCTGACACATTCCAGTTATTAAATTCAAAATAAAAAAGTATTTTTCTACCTTTGAGCATTTTATTTTTTCAGTTGCAATTGCTCCAGTCACTTTCTTCTGGTTTCATAGAAACAGAAATATGATGACAGAAAAAGACCACATGGTTATCTAGTCTGTCCTTCCATATCAACAACTACAACAGTCCCCTTTTTACCTTTAGAGATCCTCTGTGTTTGTCCCATGCTTTTTTGAATTCAGTTACTGTCCTCATCTCTACCACCTCCACTGGGAGACTATTCCACAGATCCACTACTTTTTCCGTAAAGAAATATTTCCGCATATCACTCCTGAATCTATCTCCCTTCACCCTCATCCCATGTCCCCTCGTAGCAGACCTTCCTTTCAATTGAAAGAGGCTCTCTCTCCCTGAACATTTATACCACGGAGGTATTTAAACATCTCAATCATATCACCTCTATCCCGCCTTTCCTCTAAATTGTACATATTAAGATCCTTCAGTCTGTCCTCATATGCTTTATAATGAAGACCACTAATCATTTTAGTAGCCACCCTCTGCACCGACTCTATCCTGTTCACATCCTTTTGAAGGTGCGGTCTCCAGAATTGCACACTATACTCCAAATGAGGTCGCACCAAAGACTTATACAGAGGCATTATCACCTCCTTTTTTCTGCTAGCCATTCCTCTCCGTATGCACCCCAGCATCCTTCTAGCTTTTGCCATCACCTTTTCTACCTGTTTAGCTACTTTAAGATCATCAGACACAACCAAACCTAGGTCCCGCTCTTCTTTAATGGACAAAAGTACTTCACCCCCAATACTATATTGCTCCCTTGGATTGCTGCAGCCCAAATGCATGACCTTACATTTTTTAACATTAAATTCCAGCTGCCAAATTCTAGACCATTCTTCAAGCTTAGCTAGGTCCCTCCTCATGCTATCTACACCTTCTTGGGTGTCTACTCCATTGAAGATCTTGGTATCATCTGCAAAGAGGCAAACCTTACCCGACAGCCCTTCCGCTATATCACTAATAGAGATGTTAAAAAGAATCGGACCAAGGACAGATCCCTGGGGCACACCACTGCTAACATCCTTCTCCTCAGAGTGAGCTCCATTTACTTGTACTCTTTGTCGCCTTCCACCCAACCAATTTCTAACCCAAGCAGTAACTTTAGGGTCCATCCCTAGGGTGCTCTGTTTGTTTATAAGTTGCCTGTGAGGAACAGTGTCAAAGGCTTTACTGAAATCTAAATACACCACACCTAGGGCTCTCCCTCGGTCCAGCTCCCTGGTCACCCAGTCAAAGAAATCTATCAGATTTGTTTGACAAGACCTGCCTCTGATGAATTCAAGCTGCCTCGACCCTTGTAATCCGCTGGACTCCAGAAACCTTACTATCTTCTCTTTCAGCAGTGTTTCCAATAATTTACTCACCACTGAAGTTAAACTAACCGGCCTGTAGTTTTCAACCACATCCTTACTTCCGCTTTTGTGTAAAGGGCACCACATGAGCCTCTCTCCACTCCTTTGGCAGCACTCCCGACTCCAACGAGGCATTGAAAAGGTCAGTCAGTGGAGGTGCTAGAATGTCCCCAAGTTCCCTCAGTATTCTAGGGTGTATCCCATCCGGTCCCATCGCTTTGTCTACTTCAAGTTGAGCTAGTTTCTCATGAACACAGTCTTCTGAAAATTGTTCAAGATGTCCCTCGCTTCTGTTCCTGTTTGTGGGTGTTTTCTGAGGTCCTGCTCCTGGTTCTTCATCTGTGAACACAGAACAGAAATATTTGTTAAGCAATTCCCCTTTATCCTTATCAGCTTCTACATATTCCTCCCATGTACCCTTGAGTCTGACAATACCTTCTCACTAATATATCTGAAAAATGTCTTATCCCCCCATTATATTGCATTGGCTATTTCCTCCTCCTTTTGAATCTTTGCCTTCCTGACTACTTTGCTAGCTTCTCTAAGTTTTTCCAAATACAGATGCTCTGTGATCTCTTGTATTTCATGAGGGCCTCCCTCTTTTTCTTCACTTTTTCAGCTACTTCTTTCAAAAAACATAGCAGTCTCCTTTTCCTTTTACCTTTCTTTACAATTTTAACAAAAAGGTTGGGTTGCCCTTAAAATATCCCCTTTAAATTTTGCCCACTGTTTTTCTACATCCCCCGGCTGTTCACATCCAACTAATGACTCCCTGAGGTATTGGCCCATCTTGGCAAAGTTAGTCTTCCTAAAGTCTAAGATCCTCACCTTTGAATGGATTCTAACAGCCCTAGTCCTAATACTGAACCACACCTTCTGGTGATCACTGGATGCAAAATGATCTCCCACTACAACATCAGAAACACTTTCACCATTGGTAAGCACCAAGTCCAGTATGGCCCCTTCACATTTGGGGTCTGTTACCAATTGCCTGAATAGTTCTCCCTGTAGAGAATCCAGGATCTCCTTACTTCTAGATGATACTGCAGCAGGAATGTGCCAATCAACATCTGGCATATTGAAATCTCCTATCAGTAGCACTTCCCCTTTCCTAGCAATGCTGCGTATGTCTTCAATTAACTCTCTGTCCACCTCTTCCTCTTGTGAGGGAGGTCTGTATATCACACCAATGCAAATAGATTTCTCTTTCCCTCTTTCTAGTTTAACCCACAATGCCACCTCTCTCCTTTTTAAGCTCTGTAATTCCAAAGCTTTAATAGTAGTTTTTACATATAGTGCCACTTCTCCTCCCCTTCTTCCTACCCTGTCCTTTCTGAATGAAGTATAGCCAGGTATAGTTACATCCCAATCATGTTTTTCTGTGAACCATGTTTCTGTAACTGCCACTAAATCCAAGTCAGCCATTCCCACTAAAGCTTCAACATCAGGGATCTTATTTCCCATGCTACGGGCATTTATACACATTGCTTTCCATATGTTACCCCTGTTACCCATTTCCATAAAGGTATTTAATGTATCACCTACCTGGGGGCTTTCTTCACCTATCCCCAATGAATCTAGTTTAAAGCCCTCTTCAGTAGATTAGCCAGTCTACTACTGAAGATGCGTTGACCTTTCTTGGACAGATGGATGCCATCTCTGCTCTGCAACCCTTGGAACAGCATCCCATAGTCTAAGAAACCAAAACGCTCTCGATGACACCATTCATTCAGCCATGAATTCATCTCCAGGATGCGAGCCTCTTTGCCTTGGCCTTTACCCTCAACAGGGAGGATTGAAGAGAACACCACCTGTGCACCTAACTGCTTCACCCTCTGTCCCAGAGCCATGAAGTCACTTTTGATACGTTCCGAGGTATACCTGGCAGTATCATTTGTTCCAACATGGATTAGCAACATTGGATAACAGTCAGTGGGCTTGATGAGTCTCGGCAAACTCTCCGTAACATCTTGGATTTTGGCACCAGGCAGACAGCATACCTCTCTAGACATCAAGTCTGGTCGGCAGATGAACCCCTCAGTACCCCTCAGAAGAGAGTCTCCAATCACCACTACCCTTCGTTTCCTTGTGGTCACTGATTCTGCAACTTTGGGGTACTTGAGCTCTGGTTCTTCCCTTTCCAGGGATGCTTTCACCTCCTCCACTTCCAGGGCTGCATAATGATTCTTCAATTCAAGGGCTGGAGAAGTTGGATTGGTGATTTTGCAGGCCCTGGTGACTTGTGTCCAACCATCGACATTCTGTTGGTACCCATCTTCTCCTCTGCTGGAGAGCTTGGTTGCTGCAAGAAGCATCTCATCAATGTACTTCTCATTGTCTTGAATGCTCCTCAGCCTCGCCACCTCCTCTCTGAGTTCCTCCACTGTTTCCTCAGAGCTTCAGCATGCAGGCACCCTGCACATGGAACTTGTCCTTCAACTGGCATTAGGACCTCTGTCTGGACCGAGGCAGAAGCTGTAATGGGGGCAACAGCTTTAGCAATACGATTTTTCCCAGCCATTGTTCTGTTCGTGGAGCTTAGGTATCTGTTAAAGTAAAAGAGAGAGATCTACCAAGTACCAGCTGGTTTCCCAGCTGTCCTTTCAGAGAAAAAGCAGTTAAATCTCTTTAATTATATTCAGAATGTGCTGGTCCAATTCTCTATGCTTTGTTAAATGGGGAGGTGCCCTGTAAAGCAAGACTGCCCACTAGGGGTGGGTAGGGAGGGAACTAACACCTGATTAGGTGTTAGCAGTTCCCAGAGCTGAGGATGTTACTAGAGTTCAACAACCTACTCTGCTCAAGGAAATTTCCACTAAAGCACCAAAAAGAAAGTAACCTTGCTTTAAAAATATACAAAAACCCTTTTCAGAGCTCCCAGTCAGAGAGCTAGCAATTTAATAAAAAAAATACTCAAATCCTTACTGTTGGTTGATCTGTAGAGCCCCTCTTAGGAATGCCTCAACAGGGCAAGGCACTGGAGCCTTTTATGCAGGCCTCAGCTGCTCTCAGGTAATCAGGCCCACTAACTCCTGATTAGGTGTTAGCAGTTCCCAAAGCTGAGGAGGTTACTAGAGTTCAACAACCTACTCTGCTCAAGGAAAGTTCCACTAAAGCACCAAAATGAAAGTAACCTTGCTTTAAAAATATACAAAAACCCTTTTAAGATCTCCCAGTCAGAGAGCTAGCAATTTAATAAAATAAACCCTGAAATCCTTACTGTTAGTTGATCTGTAGAGCCCCTGTTAGGAAAGTTTCTTTGTGTCTTTGGCTAACTCTCCGTTGTCTGCTGTCCATTTGTCCTTTCTTCTCTCTTCTATTTTTTCCCATTCTCTCTCTACATCCGCTTTAACATACTGATCTTCCCCTTTTAATCTTTCCTCTATTTCTTTCTTTAGTTCTTTTTCATCCACTCAAATTTCACCCTTCCATTCTCAATCCCCACTTTCTCTCACAGTACCCGGCCAATCGTAGATTTTTCTTCCCTCCCACACAAAATATCTTTTCCTCTCTCCATCCTCACTCCCCCAGCCCCATCCCCTTCTAATCCTCCCCAAACATCAGCTCCCTTTTAGTTCCAGCCCCACCCAGCATCTGCTCCCTTCTAGTACCATTCTCCCATCCGCCTGTATTAGTCCATTTTCAGTCTAAGCTCCCCCATCAGCCCATTTCCATTTCTAGCCCCACTATCATCCATTTCCAGTCCTATACTAGCGCCCCATCAGCCCATTTCCAGTCCAAGCTCTCCCCATCAGCCCATTTCTATTCCTAGCCCCCCCCCCCATCAGCCATTTCCAGTCCTATCCCAGTCATCAGCCCATTTCCAGTCCTATCCTGGCCCCCCCTGTCAGCCCATTTCCAGTCCTAGCCCCCTCATTAGCCATTTCCAATCCTGTCCTTGCCCCCCATCAGCCCATTTCCAATCTTAGCCTCCCCCATCAGCCCTTTCCAGTCCTATCCCAGCCCCCATCATCCCATTTACAGTCCAAGTCCCCCCATCAGTCCATTTCCATTCCTAACCTTCCCATCAGCCATTTCCATTCCTGCCCCCCCATCAGCCATTTCCAGTCCTATCCCAGCTCCCCATCAGCCCATTTCCAGTCCAAGCCCCGCATCAGCCCATTTCCAGTCCTATCCTGGCCCCTTCATCGGCCTATTTACAGTTTAAGTCCTCCCCATCAGCCATTTCCAGTCCTATCCTAGCCCCTCATCTGTCCATTTCCATTCCTAGCCTCCCCCATAAGCCATTTGCAGTCCTATCCCAGCTCTCATCAGCCCATTTATAGTCCAAGCTCCCCCATCAATCCATTTCCAATCCTATCCCAGCCCTCCATCAGCCCATTTCCATTGCTATCCCTCCCATCAGCCATTTCCATTCCTATCTCCCCTATCAGCCATTTCCAGTCCTATCCCAACCCCCCATCAGCCATTTCTAGTCCTATCCCAGTTTCCCATCATTCCATTTCCAGTCCAAACCCTGCTTTAGCCCGTTTCCAGTCCTCTCCTAGCCCCCACTCTCACCCCGAAGAGCCCTGCGCCTGTCTCAGTGGCTTACGAGGGGAACTGAAGACGCCAGAGGCCCGGCTTGCCTCTGTATAATGCTGGAGTAAAGAGCAGCGTGCTCCTTGACTCGCGCTGTGTTCACATGAGCCCGCTGAGTGCCAGGAAACAGGAAATGACCTTTAACCTTTCCTGGCACCCAGGTGGCTTCACGTGAACACAGTGCGCATGAAGGAGCATGCTGGTCTTCACTCCAGTGCTGTGCAGAGGTGAGCTGGAGCCTCTGGCATCCCTGGCTCCCTCTGAAGCTGGCCCTAAAAACCCAGCGGAATGAAGTTCACGCGGGGTCCATTCTCGCTCAATGGACAGGCCAACCCTGCCTCTATTGAATAACAGATCAGTGTTCTGATACAGAGAACTGACTTCCTTTTGACCGTTTTTTCTGTACTATACTGGCCATTTAAAATCAAAATAAGAAAACATTCTTAAGGCAGCTGCTTTTTTTAACCTTTTCATCAAGGGAATTTTTCTTTTTATTGTTCGCACATTGGTTTAAATCTGCTGGCCTGTGCATTTCCCTTTTATATGGTTCCATCTATGCACACCATTTTTCTAAACAGTGTTGACCTTATGTACTGATGTGGGATATTTACCTTTTGCGTATGATATCTGGGGTATCTCCTGCATCTTGATTTCCGCCATAGTGGCCAGGAACTTACAGTAGCATAGTTATACACCCTAGGCCTATGAGAGGACAAATGGAGTGGAGGAGTGGCCTAGTGGTTGGGGCAAGGTACTTAAGGCCGGAAGGTCGGGGGTTCAAATACCACTAGAGGACAGCAACCTTGGGCCGGAAGGACTGGGGTTTCTAGTCCCACAGGTGCTCCTTGTGGTCTTGGGCAAGCCACTTAACCCTCCATAGCCCGTGTTCCCTGTAAAATAGTTATCTCCAAGTTATAATGCCCTGTTCAATGTAATTTCGGTTTGTTCAATGTAAACCGCACTGATGCAGAATAGCGCGGTATATAAGAGAATGTAAATAAATAAAATAAAATAAATAAATTGAACTGGCAAATGCTTTATGCACTATACACAAAAGTATTTGTCCTCTTCTTGACATTCTAATAGTTCCCTAAAACACCATTATCATTATTACCATAAAATAACCTTTTTCTTTCAGAGATATCTGCACTAACAGGCTGATGCAGAAAGCCGGCACTGAAATTGCGCTTTATAAACTTTTTATGCCTATTTGCAGCACACCAATAGCGCGCAAATTCAGCACTGGCATGCAGAAAGGGACTCCTTCCCAACTAAAAATAAATCTGGTGGCCCAGCAGTGACGAACCCCCCCAACCCCCTCCTGGTACCTTTAGAAATGAGTGGGAGTGCCCTCATGCTCCTGCTCTTGCCCCGCCATCTTGAAAAATGGCGGTGCCTGGCCCCGCACGGTGCATCCTGGAATGCACCATGTGGGATCAGACTGCCATATAAGGTATATTCTACCTTATATGGCAGTGTGACCTCACCCGGTGCATCCCAGGATACAGCATGCGGGGCTAGGCTTTCATTTTTAAAGATGGTGGGGCAAGAGCGGAAGCACATGGGCATGCTTCCATTTGTTTCTGAAGGTACTGGGAGGGGGTTTGCTTTCTGTCAGGGGCATTGACCCCTGACAGTATTTTGATGGCATCAGGGGCTTTCCTGAATGCCTGGATCTATTAGCTTCCATTAGACTCGATCCCTTGTTTGCTGTGTCTCGTCAAACTGCACCCTCTTTCTTCTATAGAGTTGAATTTTACTTATTTCTGCGCCAATGGGAGCAGATTTCCAGTGGTTCGCTGTTTAACATAGGCAAGTTGGTGATTGAGTTTTTTCTGATGTCATCTAATTGTCCTTTGAGATGGTCTCACGGTCCAACCTTTGCAGAAAGAAGTCGATCATTTTTATCTTGCAACTAGTTCCTATCCTCAAAAAGATCCAAAGATTTTTCTAGCTGCTTCCTCGGTCCTGAGCACATAGGAAGCATGCACCCAATCTTAAATTTAATAGACTTCAACGTCTTTCTCTGCAATGAGATATTCAAATGCACACTCTTCCTTTCAGTCCATTGTGTTTTAAGAAGGGGGACTAGCTGTGTGCACTGGATCTCAGGTGTGCTTACTTGTGTTGTATAATTTATCCTCATTGCAGCAATTACTTTTGCTTCCTACTTTAAATGGACCACTACCAGTATGAGGTTTTTCCTTTTAGCCTATTGTCGGCTCCCAGAGTATTCACAAAATGCCTTATAGTATTAGCCACTCTCCTTCACATGCAAGGTCACCTAGTCTTCCCATGTCTTTTATGACTGGTCTTTAGCTGCTTCACTGGAAAACCTTGCTCTAGTCCTCAGGAACAACTACTCCAGAGTCTGCATTTCATCATCCGCTTTCTGAAATCCACCTTGCACCTTACAAACAGCATTTCCTTTATAGACACTATTCTAGACATAGTTCAAGCAAAATCGTTTCTGCCAAATTACAATCCCTAATCTCATATGTTCGCAACATACAAACCTTGCTGATCGTCATGGGCAAGATATTAGGTCACATGGCAATCTGTCGTCCCATTTATTCAACTGAAAAATGAGATGACCTAAGTGGGACCTTAACTTCCAATGGAATCAGATATTCAGCCTTTTTTGACCATCCTTGGTTCCTCCATTCAACTTTGGTCATGATCCAAACTGTCAGCAGGTGTTCCTTTTGCTCCATTGGAATACTGTCTTTTTCTAATGACAGATGCATCCAGCACTGGACTGGTGGCTTGTCTGCATGCTCACCACACACACACACACAGATTTATTTATTTATTTAAATTTTTTTTTAACATTTTTCTACAAGAGATCACAGTCAAAGTCTGAGAAGTTTCTCCACATCAATCATTTGGATCTATCGATTATGCCCTTCGAGTCTTTCGTCATTTGCTCCAGGGCACATTAGTTTTAATTGAAACCGACAACAAAGTGGCTATGTTTTATGTCATGAAATGAGGGGGATAGGATTACTTTATCTCTGTGGTAAGCAGTTAAGATCTGGCACTATATATCTGAAAAGCTCAGCAGAGTTCTGCAGCCTCATGTGGTTCCTAGGTATAGCAAACGTTTTGCCAGCAGCAAGAATGCTAAGCTACCACTTTACTGATCAATCTTCCTGTCCTCCAATCAATTAACCCCAGATGCATTGGCAATTCCTTGGATTTGGCCTCTTCTATAGGTGTATCCCCCATCTCACTTATAGCAAAAAGCTTGTGCAAATTTCAGCAGCAGCAAAGCACCATGATTTTCATGTTGGCCTCGACAGAATGGTTTCCTCTTCTAAAAAGGCTGGTAGTTCTGCCCCCCCCCCCCCCGATACAGACTCCATATATTTCCAACATTAATCACTCAAGATAAGGGCCATTTTCTTTATCCCACACTGAAGTCACTAGCCCTCATAGCATGGAGCTTGAGCAGCATTTGGTCAACTCTAGAACTGATGCTTCAAGACATATGATAGCTGCAAGAAAATTGTCTACCAAATGTATCTATGCTGTAAAGTGAAAATAATTTTCAATCTTGTGCTTCATGGATGGTAACAGCCCAATTATGTGTCTGCCTGCTACCATACTTCAATATTTATACCACTTCTGGAGGGTAAATTAATAGCAGGGTGTCTATATAGACGCCTACATTATTTTATAAAGACAAATAGGAACTACTTGTCTTTATAAAATAAATTTTCAAAAACACATCTACAATATAGGTGCAATCACTTAAATGTTTGTGCTACTTTTACAATGTACGTGCGTAAATTAAGATATTTTGTAATCTATATGCATATGTATCTGCCCGCTCTTCGCCCAGACCATGTACTTGGCTGTACCTACCAACAAAGTATGCACCATCATATGAAAGCACATATGTTTTTGCTGGGCGATATTTTGTAAAAAAGTCATTTATGTGCATGTGTGACCACATACATGCAAAAATGACTAAAATACTGGCAAAGTAGGCACATACCTTACTGATAAAATAGGTGCACCCTTATCAAATTTTGTCCCTATTGCCTAAGATGCTTAAACACCTCCATCAGAATACATCTCAGTGCTCCCTGTGCCAATCATTTGCTGGTTGATGGACTTCCATCCTCTCAGTCTCCCAACATTTCACGCTTTATGAATGAAATTCTCTATGTCACACTACCAGTGCAGAAGCCCCTGTACCATGGGACCTTAGTGTTGTTCTGACTTCTCTTTTAAATTCGTCATTTGACTCACTGAAGTCTTCTGCATTCAAACAGCTAGAAGAATAAGTGAATTCCAAACAATAGTAATCTATGAACCCATTCTTACAGTAAAAATTATTTTTATCGAAGGTGGTAATAGTTTTCCGTATCAATGAGGAAAGAATGTTTCCTGCATTCTGTCCAAAGCCTCTTTGGAATCCACGGGAGAAAGTCCATCACACTCTGGACTATAAGCAGGCACTTCATACTACCTCAAAAGAGCTGAATCAATCAGGCAATCTATGCAGCTCGTTTGCCTTCTTTGACCCCGACACTACTGGTATAACAGTCACCAAAAGAAATCTAACAAATTGGCTGGAATGCTGCAGTCAGTTCTGTTATGAACAAACATGTACCCCTGTAAACACTAAGGTAGAGTATCATTGGATTAGAGCCACTACAGCTACTATGGCTTTTCTAAAGTCTGCTTTGCCACATTTAGTTTGTAAAACAGCTACTTGGACCTCGCTTTATGCATTTGCTTCACTATTATTGATGGCAATCGATCATCATCATCATCACTGTCTGGACCAAGCCTAATAAAGGACAATGGGCCCGTTATTCATTTGGGCAGGCTATGCGCTGCTACGGCGCATAGCCACACCCATCCAACTTTAACCCCGGATATTGAATGCCGGGGTCATATGCGACACGGGAATTTAATATCCGGGTTTGCTGCACATGCTCGGAAGCCACAGTAGCTAATGGGACACCAGTGATATTGCATGCTGGCTGGTTGGCTCCTGTGGCTAAATCCTCGCCTATTTTTTAGTCACTAGTCCCTAACCTTGCAGCATGTAATATCGCAGCTGCCCAGTTAGGGACTGTTGCTGCCCCGCTCCTCCCCGACATGCCCCAATGCTAAGCGGTTAGCATTGGGGCGTATAAGGGAGATAGTCCCATTGAATATCTGCGATTAACTGTGTTAGTGCCGTTGAATATCCCAGTAAGAGCCATTTACATGGTTTACTGGGCTGTAAATCATGTAAATGTCTTACAAATTTCGGGCCCAATGTCTTGGTCAAGCTGTGCTGGCCAATTTGTCTATGTGAGGTGGCATCTCTTGCAGTTATTTTTTTTTGGAGTTGGCTGCTCCTAAATATGGGATAGGTAAAATCAAGCACAGCCCTAAGCTTAGAAGTCATACACTTGTGTGCCTGACTCAGTCTTGCTTTTTGACCGAAAAAACATGTTTGCTTACCTGTAACTAGTATTTTTGTAGACAACGGGATTGATCAGGTGCACAATCTCTCCAACTTCCTTAATTCTTAAGCTTTCATACTAACTGAGTAGCTAACTGAGTAGCTGAGGAGACTGCTTGACAAGGGAAGGGCCATGCATGCTCCAAAATTCACACTAAACTCTGAGAGAACAACTTATGATGATATCACTGACTTGTGTGCCAGATCAATCTTGTCGTCTGTGGAAAACCTCTGTTACAAGTGAGCAATAGCATCCTTATGGGAGGTTGCTGCAATGATTTATGCCATCATTCATGTTTGTAAATGACACCCCCCCACCCGCCGTAGTTTTTGTGTGTTAAGTTAGGTGTTTAATGTAGGAGTCTTTATTTTTACCTCTTTATTCCCAGCAAAAGATCTGCAGGCAGAATGGTGTTTGATCATAAGTCAGAGTGCAGTTTCGTTTTCAAGGACTGCAAAAGAGGTCAGATTTTCAAGATATCACTAATGAATATGCATGAGATAGATCTGTATGCATATTGCTTCCATTGTATGCAAATTTATCTCATGCATATTCATTGGAAATATTCTGAAAAACCCAACTGGGTTACACGCCTTGAGGAACAGAGTTTGAGACCCATGAGGTAGCTGCTAGCTCAGATTGCACCTGGACTTGCGGACCCCACAGATGGGATAAGGTGGGTCATGGGAAGATAGGGGAAGGCCTCTTCTAGATTTTTGCCAGGGAAAGGGCTCCTTCGATTTTGTTTTGTTTGATTTTTATGAATCCATTTTTTTTTTCAAATAAATAACAAAATTAATACAAATAAAACAAACAAAAAAATGAACTGATGCACAAAATGAAGCAGAATAAATTAAGTGCTTATCCCTGATGCCAACACTGTACATTTGAGGAGAGGAGAGACAGCAATGTATCCTATACACTGAGTGGCATTCCTGTTAGCTAGGAGGAACAAGAGTGGATGCTAAGGAAGTGAACCAGGCCACCTGGATTCTAGGGGTGTGCATGACTAAAAAATAATCGGTTAGTCTGTATTTTAAATGAGAATGTTGCGATTTTCATGGGGTTTCTTTTTCTTGTTTTTTTTTTTAACCTTTGTATGTTTTGCACACAAAAAAGTACTGTTTAGATAGTATGTGGAAATTGGAATTTAGACATTGAACTTACCATGTACTCAATTCTGGCAGTATTTTAGAAAATGCTCTGCTAAAGGTAGAGCTTTTTTAAAAATACTGCAGGAATGCACCTGTATTTGCCAATATGTGGAGCCGGAGGAACCATATTGCAAACCTTGTGATAAGGAAGCTTATCATAGCTCAGGTAGGAGCTATAAAAAAGATGATGTGACTCTGAACAAGCAACCTGTCAGTTCTGGTAGAAGCAAGAAAACAGAGTTTTCACATAAAAGACTACCAGTCCCAGAATGCACCAGGTTTCCAGCAGCCATGAGAGGGGCTGAAGTGAGGAAATGTGTGTGCAATCAAGAGAGCTATGAGGTAATCCCTAAGCACTCATCTCAAAGGGCAGGGCCTGATTCAAGACAGCTGCACTGTGTTAGGGAGCAGCACACATTAGGAAAGAATAAGAATAGAGATTATTCTTCAGATAACAGTTACTACAAGCTCCAGCCCAGTTTGAGGAACAGCTTCAGCAAAAGCCACGCAGATAGAGAAGGAAACTCTCTGGAAGGAAGAGAAGAAAGGCCATTGGAAGGTCTGGGAGATTCCAAGGCAGTACTCATACTGGGAGGTATTCCAAAAGCCAGCAGAGTCCATTGGACTGGATTCAGCCAGAGGAAGGGAGTGGCAGAGATAGGAATCACCAGTGGCTACCTGGAAGAGAGAAGACTGCATGTGGAAGGGACTTTCAGACCAAGGCCAGAAGGTATGTGAGAGAAGATCCAGTGTCCAGGGATCAAGATTGGAAGGCTGGACATCAGAATTGGATTACATATTGGCCAGGCTATACAGAGAGAAATAATGATAGCAGGAGAGGCTCAGGTATGAACACTGATCCAGACCCTATCTATAATAGAGAATGGCAGCAAGGGAATAAGCATTCTCATGATAATGCCTTAATGAAAGACTCGTCTGTGCCAATGTGTGATAGTGACCATATGCTAATTGATACAGCAGATGAAAATACAGTTTACATGGACTGTTCTCTATCTAAATGCTATTGCTAGCTTACTCTGAGCAAACACATCAGCCATCACAAAGAAACCTAACTTTGTTCTTTATTTCCACTGCAAACAGCTCTTAAAGCAGGATTTGGGCTCACACAGTAGCAGCCAGCCAGCTAAAGGCTTTCAGCTGGTCCATTGATAGTAATTAGGGCTGCACCTGATTGTGTGTGTGAGCAAGGGAGAATCACTGCTGAGATCGGCGTGGAAAATAAGCAGAAGTTAACCTAACCAGCAAAGTTTATTCTTTACTTTGTGCCTTTGTATTTGGTAATTACTTGCTAAGAAAACATTAGCTAATTGCCTGACAAGCTGAAGGTTGTTTTCTGGTTTACTTTGTGACTTTTTGTTATCCATTTTAAACACTGCAAGCAAGTAACCTCATTTATAGTGCTATCAAGCATACATGTGCTGGGTGAATTAAACCCCATCAATAAAATAAGTATTTTATTGATCTTACCACTTGGTTTCACAACTGAAATTATTGTCATCAGCTGTGTTTGGGAGTGAATGAACTACAATACCCACAATACCTTGCAAGAATCATATGAATATATGCATCGTCAAGATTGTGTAAGTTCTCACCCTAGGCAGCCGTCTGACAAATGGCGTAGTTTTTCGGATTGCTCTTGCACCAAGAGGATTTACTTGTTGTGGATTACAAATAAAAGTCAAGTTTAAAGCTGTAAGAAGATTTTTTCCCTCGTCTGCACTTTGGAGGAAAAGTGGTTGTTCCAGGAAGCTGTCCCAGAGGAAAAGACCCTGTGCAAAGCTGGATTCATCACTGAGACAAGGTAATATGTACCTGGGCATGTCTAGTGGTGGATGTGTGTAAGCACAGGGGGTAATTGGAAAAAAGGTTGAAAAAAAAAAAAAAAAAAAAAGCCACACCTGGTTGGAAGGTGCTGCTCTTGGGTTTTTATTTTTTCTTTTCTTACAGGGGTCAAGATGGATCCGACGGAGATGGCTCAGTGGATGGCAGCCCAATTTAGCAAGCAGCAGGAGCTGTCACAGCAGGCCCAGGACACTGCTATGAAGGCCTTAATGGAACAGCAGAAACCAGTGCTTGATCTGGTGCAAGCTCTAGTTCAGCTGCAGAGCCAAAGTGGAACAGATGCAAGACCAGCAGTTAGTACTGGTACACCACATATGGACAATGTGGGACTCAATCAAGGGATTGGGGCATTTAATTTTGGGAAATTAACTCCAGAAGATAATGTTGATGATTTTCTAGAGTCTTTTGAAAGAGTGGCACAGGCTTTAGCATGGCCAGAGACCCAGTGGGCAGTAAGGCTGGCAGCCTCATTAACTGGAGAGGCACTAGCAGCTTACAGAGCAATGCCAGCAGCCCAGGCTTTGATTTATAAGGATGTAAAGGCAGCTATTAGAGATCGCCTAGGGTTGTCTATTTCAGAGTATAGGCGAATGTTTAGAGCTGTTACATTGAAAGTGGGTGAGACACCCAGGGCTCTGAGTCAGAGAATCAGAAGTTTAGCTGTAAAATGGTTGGAGCCTGAGCAAAAGACAGTAGAAATGTTATTAGATATTATAATGCTGGAACAATTTATGCTTGGGGTACCTAAAGATTTGAATGTTTTTCTTATACAGCAAAATTGCCAAAATCTTGGAGAGGCAACCATGCTAGCAGAGAGATTCTTGGAAGCCACGCAGGCTTGCCATAGAATGGGTGGCCCTCTAAAGATGGATGCTGAGGCTAGATGTGCTGTATCAGAAAAAGGAATAATTAAGAATGTTTCTGAAAATGAATGTACTGTATCAAACCAGATGACACAGTGGAATAGAAAGAAATGTTTCAAGTGTGGAAAAGTGGGACACTTAGAGAAGAGATGCCAGACACACACTAGTTTAATGGGTCTGGATTTAAAACAGCCCAAGGAAGGATTTCTTTTGATGGTTGATGTGCAAGGAATTACCACAAATGCATTATTAGACTCTGGGGCAGACCAGAGTATGATGTCAAAAAGGCTTTGGAAGAGGATAGAGGCCCAAGAAAGATTTGTGCCTAGAACCCCTGAAAGCCAAGTTCACATCAGATGCATTCATGGTGCTGCATCATCATATCCCACCTATAGGCTAAAGGTTAAGTGCCTAGGGAAACAAGAGGAAGTCCTATTAGCAGTGGTGCCTAGGCTACCCTTTGATTTGGTTCTAGGAAGAGACTGGCCAAGATTTAAGCAGGGTCTAGTGGAAGGACTAGGAAAGAAGGAGAGAGAAGGTTTAATGGTAGTAGCTCCCGGGCCTTTATTTGGAAGTCCTCAGACCCCAGCTAAAAAGATGGTTAAGCGTCCAGAAGACCAAGCTACCCCAAAGCAGATATTCGTCCTAAAGTACCATAAGGTCTCTGAGAAGGCCCAAGCTCCTAAGCGGGCAACCCCTCAGTCTGCTGGGTTTGACCTATGCAGCATAGAAAATGTGACTGTACCTAGCCAAGGGAGAGCCCTGGTTGACACCGGTCTCCAAGTGGAAATACCAATTGGATGTTATGGGAGAGTAGCCCCAAGGTCCGGATTAGCCCTTAAATATTTCATCGATGTGGGTGCGGGAGTAATTGATCCCGATTACAGGGGCAATATTAAAGTTCTGTTGTTTAACTTTGGACAGAATGAGTATCATGTGAAGACAGGAGACAAAATTGCCCAATTGATCTGTGAGAGGCTGGGTTTTCCACCTGTGGAGGAGGTCACATCCCTAGAGAATTCTGAACGTGGAGCCAAAGGCTTTGGTTCTACTGATGTCAAAGGGGTTAAAAGCTTAGCTGCCACCTGTGCCCGAGAGAGGGAGGTGAGTGAAGAGGAAGATTTGGGACCCCAGGTATCTGATTGTAAAGAAAAATCAGAGCCCCAAATAGGTGAGGACCTGACAATGGTACAACAGGAAGAAATTAGGAAGTTGCTTAAGGAATTCCCAGATGTGTTGACACCCATACCTGGGGAGACCCATTTGGTGGCCCATGAAATAATAACTCCACCTGGGAAATTGGTTCGTCAAAGGCCATACCGCTTGCCTGAAGCCAAAAGACAGGAGGTAGTGGCACAAGTCCAGGAGATGTTGGACATGGGGGTAATAGAGGAGTCAAAGAGTCCCTGGAATAGCCCCATAGTCCTGGTGCCGAAGCCTGATGGATCCTTAAGATTTTGTATTGACTTCCGGCAGGTAAACGCCATATCAGTTTTTGATGCATATCCAATGCCAAGAATTGAGGAGCTGCTAGACCAGCTGGGACAGGCTCAATACTTAACCACCCTTGATATGACAAAAGGATATTGGCAAATCCCGCTCACCAGGGAGTCGAAGCCGAAAACTGCGTTCAGCACCCCCGTTGGCCTTTTCCAGTTCAAGAGGATGCCTTTCGGACTGCATGGAGCAGCGGCTACCTGCCAAAGGTTAGTGGATCAGGTACTTCGACCCCACCAAAGTTATGCTTTTGCATACATGGATGATGTCATAATCCATAGTAACACCTGGGCGGAGCATTTGAAGAGGATCAGGGCAGTCTTGTGCTCTATGAAGCAAGCGGGAATCACTTTAAACCCGAAGAAGTGTGCCTTTGCAAATAGGGAGGTAAAATACCTAGGCCACCTAGTGGGAAGAGGAAAAATTAAACCTCTATTAAGCAAAATAGATAGCATCAGGAATTTTCCTCCTCCAACAACCAAGAAACAACTAAGAAGTTTCTTAGGACTTATTGGATACTACCGCCGGTTTATACCGCAATTCGCAGAGAAAAGTGCCATTTTCACGGATATGCTGCGAAAGAATTGTCTAAACCAGATAAAGTGGACACCAGAAGCTGAAAAAGCGTTTTCAGTATTAAAAGAAAAATTGTGTACAGGACCGGTACTGAAAGGAGTAGACTTCAAGAAACCCTTTCTGGTTCAAACCGATGCATCGGATGTAGGGCTAGGAGCAGTCCTATCCCAGTGCCATGATGGGGAGGAGCATCCTGTGATGTACCTGAGCAGGAAGTTGTCACTGGCTGAACAAAAGTATTCCACGATAGAAAAAGAGTGTTTGGCTATCAAGTGGTCAGTGGAGGCGTTAAGGTTTTACCTTACAGGGAGAAAGTTCCAGTTGGTCACGGACCATGCCCCACTTAAGTGGTTGCAGCAAATGAAGAACCACAATGCCAGGTTGACACGCTGGTACATGGCCTTACAGGCGTTTGATTTCCAAGTTGAACATCGTGCCGGGAAGTTACACAAGAATGCGGATGCACTTTCCCGTATTACGGACTGTAGAGAAGAAGTTTCACCAGTAAAACCAGTCCGTAATAACTTAAGCAGGGGGGTATGTGATAAGGAAGCTTATCATAGCTCAGGTAGGAGCTATAAAAAAGATGATGTGACTCTGAACAAGCAACCTGTCAGTTCTGGTAGAAGCAAGAAAACAGAGTTTTCACATAAAAGACTACCAGTCCCAGAATGCACCAGGTTTCCAGCAGCCATGAGAGGGGCTGAAGTGAGGAAATGTGTGTGCAATCAAGAGAGCTATGAGGTAATCCCTAAGCACTCATCTCAAAGGGCAGGGCCTGATTCAAGACAGCTGCACTGTGTTAGGGAGCAGCACACATTAGGAAAGAATAAGAATAGAGATTATTCTTCAGATAACAGTTACTACAAGCTCCAGCCCAGTTTGAGGAACAGCTTCAGCAAAAGCCACGCAGATAGAGAGAGAAGGAAACTCTCTGGAAGGAAGAGAAGAAAGGCCATTGGAAGGTCTGGGAGATTCCAAGGCAGTACTCATACTGGGAGGTATTCCAAAAGCCAGCAGAGTCCATTGGACTGGATTCAGCCAGAGGAAGGGAGTGGCAGAGATAGGAATCACCAGTGGCTACCTGGAAGAGAGAAGACTGCATGTGGAAGGGACTTTCAGACCAAGGCCAGAAGGTATGTGAGAGAAGATCCAGTGTCCAGGGATCAAGATTGGAAGGCTGGACATCAGAATTGGATTACATATTGGCCAGGCTATACAGAGAGAAATAATGATAGCAGGAGAGGCTCAGGTATGAACACTGATCCAGACCCTATCTATAATAGAGAATGGCAGCAAGGGAATAAGCATTCTCATGATAATGCCTTAATGAAAGACTCGTCTGTGCCAATGTGTGATAGTGACCATATGCTAATTGATACAGCAGATGAAAATACAGTTTACATGGACTGTTCTCTATCTAAATGCTATTGCTAGCTTACTCTGAGCAAACACATCAGCCATCACAAAGAAACCTAACTTTGTTCTTTATTTCCACTGCAAACAGCTCTTAAAGCA
Organism: Ichthyophis bannanicus; assembly: GCA_033557465.1. Classification (NCBI taxonomy): domain Eukaryota; kingdom Metazoa; phylum Chordata; class Amphibia; order Gymnophiona; family Ichthyophiidae; genus Ichthyophis; species Ichthyophis bannanicus. The sequence goes on along the minus strand of CM066032.1, from coordinate 1,087,323,257 downwards.
GGATTTGGGCTCACACAGTAGCAGCCAGCCAGCTAAAGGCTTTCAGCTGGTCCATTGATAGTAATTAGGTCTGCACCTGATTGTGTGTGTGAGCAAGGGAGAATCACTGCTGAGATCGGCGTGGAAAATAAGCAGAAGTTAACCTAACCAGCAAAGTTTATTCTTTACTTTGTGCCTTTGTATTTGGTAATTACTTGCTAAGAAAACATTAGCTAATTGCCTGACAAGCTGAAGGTTGTTTTCTGGTTTACTTTGTGACTTTTTGTTATCCATTTTAAACACTGCAAGCAAGTAACCTCATTTATAGTGCTATCAAGCATACATGTGCTGGGTGAATTAAACCCCATCAATAAAATAAGTATTTTATTGATCTTACCACTTGGTTTCACAACTCAAATTATTGTCATCAGCTGTGTTTGGGAGTGAATGAACTACAATACCCACAATACCTTGCAAGAATCATATGAATATATGCATCGTCAAGATTGTGTAAGTTCTCACCCTAGGCAGCCGTCTGACAACCTATACATGGGAAAAATTAATGGGGGATATTCGGCAACTTTCATATGTAGATACATGCACTTACATGTGAATGTTGGCGTTTCACAACTTACATGTGTATGTCGGCCATTTTGAAAACCTACATGGACAAATGCTGTCAATTAACTACTGATACTGCTATCTTTAATTTCAATTTGAAGGGGGGGGGGGGAAATAAACATTGGGAGATTAAAGAGGATAACCTCTTTAGTCCCTCTTGTAAAGGGCTGGTTGAACAAGCACTTTTAAAAACTTAAATATGCGAGGGAGCAGTTATAAATCCCAACATGGACAGTTAGTCATACATGTATATTCCCTATTTCTGTATCATCCTGCTAGATCCTTTCAGACAAGGGGGTATGCCTCCCAGCCAGCGGGTGGAGGCAAACCAGAGCAACTTTCAGAGGTGTCATCGGTTGTACATATGCTGGTGCAGCACCGAGAGAAGCCAGAATTGTCTGCCTCCAGTAGATGGCAATCTGTAAATAATGCTGAGCTGTCCACATAGCCTGTGACAGCCAGTTAAAGTGCACATAGTTACCCTGTTAGCCCTGTAGAAAATCCCTGTTTATTGTAAATCCAATGTATGCCTGCCTGCCTGCCTGCACTGCACAAATTTGTTACCTGTAAACTGCACTGATTCTAAATAGCACGGTATAAAAGAGACATTAAATAAATCAATAAAAAAAGAAAATAAATAAGGTGCATGGACTGCTGCAGCAATGCAGATAGTCTCTTCTGGCCCTTTATCACAGTCTTGTGGCCTGTGTGTTGATACTTTTGGGCCCAACATTTGCTTGGAGCTTGGGTACGCCCTTCTTTCCTTGAGCCAATAGCTACCCTGCATGCAGCGCTGTTATCCATGGTCTCCTGCACTGGTGGGCCAGAGAGTGGACAGGAGGACTCCGCAGGGCCCCTGGGAAGGGGGGCGTTGATAAATCTGGGCTCAGGCACGCCTTCCCTCTCTCTCTCCTCTCTCTACAAGCTTTGCATACTTTCTTTGCCTTCTGTCTTTTTTCTTATATTTTTAATTGTCTCTCTGTTTTGCTGCTTGAATAATGCAACTTAAAAAATCATCCAAGGCAGCTGTGCTTTCCCAGGTCAGTGTGGGAGGCTGGCGCATCCCTTCTCAGGTTTCTCCTGCTTGTCTAAAAGCTGCTGGGATTCCCTTACGGATCAGGGGTTCTTTTTTTCACCGTGACTTTTCTTTCTCATGTTTTTTTTTCTTTGGGGCTTTTTGTTCTGCAGCAGCAGCAGCAGTGAATCACGTGACCTCATGCAGCCTGCTGTCCTCAGTGATTTATTTCTGCGTTTGGAGGGTTTTTGCCCTAAAAGCATTGGGAAGCCTCGGGGCACATTATTTCAGCATGTCCTGGTCCTCCTATGGGCGCTCAGGGCCTGATGCCAATTTTGCTACCTTTTGCTGCATCTCCCTTGTTTTTTCCACAGAGGGTACTGCAGTCATCTTAGATGGTCCCTGCAGAGGGGAAGCGTGGTGGGGCAGCTGCAGTTTCAAGCCCGCTGGTCCCTGAAGGTTCTGTGGAGCCCTGGGACCCTTCTTTTAAGTCAGCTTTGAGCAGCAGCTCCTGAAAGCTGTTTACAGTCTTTAATAGCTATGTGGAAACTGCCTTATAGGAGCTTGTGGCCCTGACCTCCCCTATGGGGACTCTGGGATCTCTGAGGAATCCTCCTCTGATGGCTGAGGCATTCCGTGTCTCTGTCCTTCTTCACCACTTACCTGTTTCTCCGAGAATCATGCCTGGTTCCCTTTGAGGAAGAGGAGGCAGTTTTCCTGTCTTCAGCAGTTGTGTATGTGGGGGAATGGGAACTCACACTTGTAAAGAAAGAGGCTCTTTCGGGGTTGGTCTGTTGCAAAGAGAGGACCTCTCTGCCCCTTTTCAGATTGTCTGAGTGCCTCTGCACTTTGTGGATCCTCCTCCAGCTGTGGTTCCACAAGTGGACCCTGATATAGAGAGTTGGAGACATTCTTCCAATTTCTTCCCTTCTTTAGACCCTTGCAAAAGCTCATGTTCTCCCAAGGGAGGCACTGAAACTGGGGCTGAGGGGTACTTTGGTCTTGGCTCAATTTTGTATCCTCTACCCCAAGGGGAATTCAACAGCCTAAGAGTCCCTAATGTGGTTGCCCTTATTATGGTGGTGATGTAGCACACAACTACTCTGGTAGTATGGAGCTACAGTGAACCCGTGATGCAGTGATTGAAATCCTCAAGAACCTCTCTTAGCTGCAACCTGAGGTCTTTAGCAGCACCTTGCTTGAAGTGCTCTTCTGTTGGTTCCAGTAAATGCTGGATAGCCCAGAGGTGGCAAGGTTGATGCCTGGTCGCTACTTGTGGAGGACACCCTGTATGGCATGAGCGGCATCTCATCTCAGTGTATGATGATGGCTGTGGTGACCAACAGCAGCTCTGGCTCTGGTTTTGGTCTTGGTCTGAAGAGGCCATGTCCCAGCTGTGGCTTAGCAAGTTCACCTTTAGGGGCAAGTGGCTCCATTGGAAGGATCTGCAGAACCTTCATGGAAGCCATGATGAAGCTTGCCCTTAGAGGCTTCTAGAAGATAGACCTAGAGATGCCATCCTCGCATAGGACTTGGTGGGAAGTGTGGCAAGAGCTTAGGGTCAGAATCAGTTCTGGTAATTCTTCTCCTATTGACCTCTACCCGAGAAGAGTTATTTTGGGGATTTCAGTGCCCTCGGGACTCAGTAATTGGGGCTAGCAAGCCCTCATAATGTAATTCACGGATCCCTGCCAAGGGACAGATGTTTATTGGGTGCTTTTGACTGGTTTGTTTGGAATGGGTTCATATTGGCCTTTGGATCCTAGAGGACCTCAAATAGGTATATGCTCTTGCGGAGTCACTCTGGCCCATCTTCTCTTCTGCTAATGTTGTAACTTTTCCCCTCCTTCCCCATTTTCCCTACTAATCTCCTGACTTTGTCCTTTTGCTTTTCCTTTACCTGATTTTTTATTTTTGTTATAAATCACTTTGCTGGCTTGACTCTGATTTGTAGTATAGCAAATGCCTCAAAATAAATCAATCAATATAAATCCACACCAAGAAGCTGGAAGAATGAGTCAGAGACTCGGCGCTCATATTGAGTGTAGATCTCCCAGGCTTGGGAAGGGGTTACACGTGGTACTTTACAAAAAAGAATTCAGAAATGTTTCCTGGAAGTTCCTCGAGTATAATGCACCTATATGAAATCAAACTGGCTGATTCTGAATGGATAAAGGACTGGGCTGTTTTTCTAAGCATTTTCCCCTTAGACACAAAATGGGAGAAAATCTTTAGTAAACTGACCTCTAGGTTTTTCTAAGGCAGACATAGACACTTGTAGTTTGTATGTTGTGAAACGATTCATGTGTGTCCTGAATACTTGTTTGCTGATAGTATGTTTCCCTAATACCGTGAATATTGCTGGGGAATCACTTGTACAACATCAGGTTTAAAACGGAGGCTGGGAGCATTCAGGCAAAAATAATCTGAGGAGCTGAGCAAGAATGAATTTGATGGAGGTGCAGCAGGTAGCTGTGATCCACCTGTGAGACATGAGAAGGGGCAGGGGACCCAAACTATGGCCTGTGGGCTAGATGATGCTTCTAGAACAGGGGTGGGCAAACCTTTTGACTCGAGGGCCGCAATGGGTTCATATATTGGACCCGGGGGCCGGACCAAGAGTAGATGGACGGTGTGTATGTGTGAATTAATATAAATTAAATTTAAATTTGTAACATTAAATGTTTAGATTAATTTAAGGTAGAAAAGCATAAAAAGAGTTATTTTACAAAACTTTTATGCAATGTATTTCTTTCATAAAATAGTACCTTCAATTTTAGTGGGAACAGTGTTGTTGGTCTCCCTTTTTTGTTAAGGCATCAAAGTCAGGAGATAGCTTTGTTGTTGCAATTTGCAGAATAGATCTGACATCGCACCCTGTGACTTTTTCTTGATTCCAAAACTGAAATTATCACTGAACGGAAGGAGATTCGATGACTTGGGAGACCATTAAGCAAAAATCAACACAACAGCTTCACAGCATAACAAAATAAGCATTTCAAAATTGTTTCCAGCAGTGGCAGGAACGTTGGAAGAAGCATGTTTTATCGAAAGAGGACTTCTTTGAAGGAGAATGAGCGCAATAACTGTCAGTGGTATACTTCTTACATTATTGTACAAGTCTTGATACTTTTTGATCGCACCTCATATGCATAGCACCAGCAAAGAAGCATGTATATTTGGCATTGTGCATAACTGGAATAAACATTTAAAAAGACAAACACGAAAACAAGAGAGTGACATCGCTGGCAGATGCTTTTAAATCTGTGTACTTGTGGGGAACTGATTAAAAGCCAACTTCCAAAAGTCAAACCTTTTGCAACTGAAAGATACTTTTGAATGCCAAATGCAATGCAATGTGTACCTTTGAGTCAGTCCTGACTCCTGGTGACCCAGAAGCTCCTGGGTTTTCTTGGCAGTGTCACCTTAAGTTACAATTCCCCCTTCAAGCTCTCCTCCACAACAGGTAAAAACAAAAATTTGCCAAGAGATGTACGTGACTTGAAACAGGTTTAACTGTGTAATGAAGGATTTCCCAAACTATGCATACAACACATGTATGTCTGCATGCTGCAACTTACATGTACAACTACATACATACTGATTTAAATATGTAAATATGCTTTTTACATGTGCAAACGTCATGCAACTCTTCTAAATGTCTTTGGTTAATCCATAAGCACTGGTAATACAAATTAAGCCTAAACAATCTGCACTGAAACACCAGATACAATCAAGGCTGAAAGCGCACCTGTTTTTTTTGTTTTTTTTACCTTTATGGAAGGCCAAGCAACAGTTGTAAATGACTAATAAATTCAAAATGTCAAGATATTACATTAAGATTGGTGGCGAAATGTGGTAATGGCTCAACTTCTCACGTTCTCACCCTTTATCTGCATGACACAATTATAAAACAAAATGACTGCCGGGCGCCGCATAGATCGCTCCTCACTAGCAGGCGCGCGGAAAGGCAGTTGACGTCATCTGACGTGACGTCAACTCCCTGCCTGCGCCTGCACGTACGGCTCAATCCGTACTCCGCCTATGGCCCCGTCCCCCCACTAGCTGCTGGCCGGCCCAGCCACTACCATGCCGTCCATACAGGCTTATGAATGTTGGGAGGGGCCGGATTAAAAGGTCTGCCGGGCCGTAGTTTGCCCACTCCTGTTCTAGAACAAGATTTTTCAGCCATATTTTTGCCACTTGTGGCTGCATCTGGCCAGCAAAGCAAATTTAACTTTAGATTTGTTTGTCCACGTACAGCAGCAGAGATGATAGTAAGGCTGGCGTGATGCCCAGGCCTTGCCAGTGGAAGAGGAGGAGGAGGGGAAGAGGGCTAAGTGAAGGTGGAGGGGGATGGGAGAGAGGGGGGGAAAGAGGAAAGGGTTAGGAGAGAAGGTCAGTAATAGTGATGGGAAGGAAAGAGAGAAAATGGAGTAAAGAAAGAAGAGGAGGCGATGGGAGGGGAGGGGGAGGAGCATTATTGAAAAACTGGTGGGGGAAAAGAGAAGGAGTAGGCAGAAGGGCTGAAAAAGGGGAAGGGAAATGAGGGAACAAGGGTATATGGGGTATATTGTATGTTTACCTGTAATGAGGGTCAGCTTTTACATGGCCCTGCCTGGCTGTGTTAATCTGTTCTAATGTGAGTAGATCCATTTTTAAGATTGCGCTCTAGCCATACAGCACCAAGGAAAAGGCATGGACTGGTGTTATAGAAATGAGTTCATGTCTGTGCAGAAATTGCACTAAAAATCAAGAGGAAGAATGAGAGCTGGCAGGAGATCTAAAGATACACCATCTATGAAAACAAAAATGAACAATTTTTGGCATCGATTTTCTGTAATTCTCATATCAAAGGAAAACTGTTGGAAAGAGAATGTAAGGAAATGAGAGGGAGGTGATTCCACAGTGTGTGGACTCCCTCTTTCTCTCTCGCACCCACATATAGTAACACCTGCATGCAGTCGAGACAGAGTGCGGCAGATAAAGAACAATAACAAGAAATCTGTCTCCAGCACTGAAGACACTGGCAAAGCTTAGACTCGGCTTCTCTCTGGATGTCATTTAATACAGGGAGGAGAATTGTATCTGCTCAACTATCTTAAAAGTGCTGAACACATGAAAGTCAAGTAATTAATATGAACCATGCGTTCTGTGTAGGAGTACTTCTGATCTTGTTTGAACCAGACTTACTTGCTGTCTGATTTGTTTAGTATAAAGCAGCGGTTCTCAGCCAGTGTGTCGGGACACTGGTGCATCAACAAGAGCTGGGAGGCATGCAACCAAAACACTGACAGATAGCAAGCTCGTGCTTTCCTTAACAAGAAGCGTTGCTCGTGGAGAATCTGGCTCCATTCTGGCCTATAGAGAGGGCATGTTTGAGAAGAAAGAGATTTTTCCCAGCAGTCATAGTCTTCATAGATTCTAAAAGTGTGTCTCTCTCCTTATATCAGCGTCCGAAAGATTGTTGACGTTGGTTATCGGGATGAATCTGCCTCATCTTTTAAAGCCTCACTTCTGATTAATTTGACTTTTCCCTAGAGTAGCCTAGACAAGGGATTGTCCCTCAGTCCATTTGGTGTCCACGTAGCAGCTATTGCCTGCTTATTTATTTATTAGGATTTATTAACCACCTCTATGAAGAGATTCACTCAAAACGGTGTACAACAGGTCTCCCCTGACATAGACAACTTACGTTGTGGTACCAGAGTAACAATAACAAAATGACCTCATGTCAGCATAATAGACAATTAGAACAGTGAGATAAACTTGGAGACGGGCAATAATATGTTACAATGTCAGTAATGTACACCTTGAAACAGCATAGTAAAATATTCAAATAACAGAAACATGATGCAGTGTCAGCACTGTAGAAATGACGCACCATAGAAGGCAACATGGTATCACATTCGCATAATATAGAGAGGACACTCACAATGCTAGCACCTTGCAATGAAACATCCTAATAGGCAGCAGAGGGGACAGGTACAGTTGGGACATATAGACAGGCAAGATGGGTAGGACAAAGATATAGGAATAAATAAAAACTGGTAACAGATTAAGGGTAAATTATATATACAGATGGATAGGGTTATGGAGAAAAGTGCAAGGGATGCCCATTGTTTTCTTTTTTTTTCTTAATTTTTTACATTTCCACAATAAACAAGCATATACAACTTGTACAAGAAAATAGAAGGCAGTTGAAAATAAAAATCTGCCACACGGGGTAAAAGTGAAAAATTAAGAGGTAATCAGAAATTAATTGCACAATCTATAAAGCTCTCAATAAAAGGGGAGAGCAATGAAAATTATAATTTTAGTACTACACAAAGAAAAAGGAAACTGCATAATACAGCAAAAACTATTTTACAGCAGATTCAGGTGTCAGGGGCACTAAGCCTGCGTGAATTTGAGAGGGCTCAAAGAAAACTAACAGTGTTTAGCTTAATTAAGCATTTACAAGGAAGCTTAAGAAAAAAACAAAGCCTCCCTCCCCAACTGATGCACTGCTGGCCTCAACAAAAGAAATTCCCTGTGTCTCTTTTGAGCTTCCCTAGATAGATCTGGAAACATACGTATTGTAAGACCCTTAAAGGCCACATTCCGTTTCTTGAAAAACATTTTTAACAGCCATTCATGGTCTGAAGACGGAGCAAAAGTCACCAATAAAGTAGCAGGAACCACCAATTCTGAATTTGACCTCTCTAATACTGCAGAAATGTCCGAACTATCCATTTGTTGTTCCAGGGAGCCCTGGGAAGCCTCCTAGAAACAGATAAATAATACACCTGAGTCCAACGCGACTCCTGCACCCCATGTTGCTCCAGTTGCAGACTCCTGCTGTTCCCATGGCACAGATCCAGCCACTACGATTTTCCTCGGAGGCTGCCCTCCTAGAGGAACTCCCTCATCGCCGCGCTTTGGAAGCATGAGGAATCCAGCCACTCCGGGGTTAAACAGGCGGCCGGCAGCTTCAGGGGACACTGCTGCTCTGGGGACAATGAGATCTCTATTCCCAAGCTCAATGCCAAGTCACCCGGCTCTGGCATTGAGACAACTGTACTCACACCAGAGGTTACTTGCTGCATATTCTGACGGCTCAAAAAGATTTCGCAGGAAGTGTGTATAGGTAAGGCAGGAAACGTTTTTTTTAGCGGCCAAGGAGGGTTTAACGGCTGCTTTCCCCTTCCTCTTGCTCATCTTCTAGTGTGGCTGTCGGAGTTCATCCAGATTCCACCATCTTGGATCACTCTCCCCCCCCACCCCATTGCTTTCAATCCAGATGTCATTTTCTGAAGAGGGTTAAACAGGTTAAATCTCCCTTTCAGCTGGTGGTCTTAGTTATCGAGCCTGCATTTTGGGTGGTGATCTGTTGGGCACAATATATCTCAGAGTTACAAGCTTTATCCTGTGGGGATCCTTTTGTGGTCTTCTCTGAGGAAAAGGTGATCCTTAGGCCAGCGTAAGGTGGTTTCAAGGTTTCATTTAAGCCCAATGGTTTCCTATCCTTTGGTTCTAGTGAAGACTGCAGGCATAAGGAAGAACAAGATATCCAAAGGATATTGCTGAGAAGGCAGGCGTTCAACGTTTAAATACCTTCCCAGTAGCCAACGGTGCTTTCCATCCTAAGCAATCTGCATTCAGAAAATTCTGGTGTGAAGGGTGGGGGGTAATGAATTGCTTTGTCCACCAATGATTTTTTTGTGGGGATTGGCCGGGGGATCGGAGGTCTGGACCCACTTGGGTTATCTGAAGTGTAATTACATCACAATTACTTTTTTGGATGTTGGCATGTGATTTGCCTGCCCACAGCACTATGCTTTAGCGCAGTGGCTTTGCTTGAAATTTTCCCATGCTAGATTGCTTTCTGCGTCAGGAGTAAGACCTCGAGCAAACTGCTGCACTAAAGCGTAGCTCAGTCTACTGCATCTGGATCATACTGCAGATTTAGATTTCAGTCGCATTTATTCTTAGGCCTACTTACAATGAAGCTAAGATTTGACATTAAGTACTTAAACCCATAGAGCGTTTGCAAAAAATGCCAAGGTTTTCTTAAATGTCAGCTCGATGATAGAGTTCTCTCTGCAAAGTGGAGTGAAGGTTGTAGAGGAGATTTAATATCGCATGCCATTGACAGGGGAAATATGCTGCTGCCGGTAAGAAGTCTGTAGCCGGTGTGCTGGTGTAGGGTGAGTGGGTCATCGATCACTTTCTATCTCTCCTGAGAGCAATGCTTCATGGACCTGGGCTCTCCGCATGCTCAGAACCAAAGTGTATGAGCTGTGCTTTCACACTGTTTGTTCTGACTGGGGATGACCATACTTGCTGGTAAGGCAGTAAGCAGACCCTGTCGAGAACTTGTAGAAGTGTCTGTGGGCCAGCAAGCAAATTCGCGAAAAGAAAGTGCCCCTTTTGAAAATTCACTCTGAGTGAAAGGTTCCTGTGGGGAAGGGAGAGGTACTTGGCCACCATGAAGCGCGCACTTGAAAACAAGCATGGTGAATTCAAAATGAAATCCCCAGGCATGCTTCCCTATGCTCGCTGTAAGCCTGCCTCCAGCTCTGCCTACTTTTCGCACAACACAGAGGATATGTGCTGTTATTGGATGTGCATATTTTAAAATATGTGCAAGGAGAGAAATTGTCAGATCCCTTATCATGTTAAGGTTTGCAAAATACTAACTGTTAAAAAACACAAAGCCGCAAATACAGATAGATGATAGTGGCCTCTTTCATGTTTAGTAATGAAGTTTAGAGCGAGAGAGTTTTAGCCATTTTGTGTTTGAAGGAATAAAAAGCTTAGTACATCTAGGAAATTCAGGGAAACGTTTTTTATTTTGTAATACTGAATAGATATTTGTCACAGTCACAGAAATGGTTAATGCCAATCACACCTGCCGCTTTTTCCAGTTGAGTACCAATAATAGAGAGACCATTAGCGCCTTGACCTACCCCGGCCTGTGACGTACAGAATGTGTGATGACCCGAGCTGCAGGCTGGTCAAAACAGTGCAAAAGTTAATTAAGAATTACCACCTGTGCTCGGGGGGGGCAGAGCTGTGCGCTGTCGTGCTGGAGACCAGGTTTTGATTCCCAAATGCAGCTTCTGTTCCTCAGAACAAGAAATGACAAGGATGCTATGGAAGAAATGTTCTCGGCCTCAAAGAGGGAGGAAGGGTTGGTTTAGGAAGAATTCTCAGCTGTTGTACTATAGCGACAGTTTCAGTGGGCAGATCCAGGGTGAGCTGCAATCTGTGATCCCTGGTCAAAGGTCATTACCACAATGGGTGGCCTATATGAAAGGGAGAAGAGAGTTACTTTGGGGGGAGGCAGCTGTTAAAACTGAGTAGTTGTGATTTAGAACTCTAACTCCAGCTCGTTTTAACTGAGCTGGGAGCCAGGAGCAGGACGAAGAAACCGTAAAGCAAGCCGTAAGAACAGGACTGTACCAAGCTAAAATGCGCCCTGTGCGACTAACGAATCTGATGCCCCTCCTCCTATGAGGCACGGCCCTGCGTAAGAACAAGTAATCATTATTTCTAACTCATGTTTTAAAGTTTAGTCAGAGGTAATAATTTAGTACTAGTGTAGGCAGAAATACACAGAGGTACAAAAATGAGAAGATCTATCATTCTGGCACATGGAGGGTTTGGAGAACGAGCAAATGCTTTTTTTTGGAAGCCTCCATTTGTCAGAATGATGAATCTTCTCATTGTTCAACGGCTTGTCTTTTATTACTGCATTCCCACAATCTGAAGGAGCCTCACATGCACCTGTGGTACAGGGCCCAGCACATGATGAGACCAGGAAGCCAGACTTCATAAAGTATGGTTTTAAAATGGTTTGTTTTAAATAGCAAAAACAATCAAAAAGTTCTAAGAAAGTATCGAGAAGGTAAACAGGAGCCAGGAGGGTAGTACGGAGAGAGGTGCAGGGTGGATTTAAGCTTCTGGTTGTTCCTATGTATTGGGAGGTCAGCTGACCCCCTCTGCCATGGGTGAGAGTGTTCCCCTCTGAAAACATGGCTGTTTGGGGGAACCCCCTCCAAAATTGCAAGTTGCAGCACGGTGAAAATGACAGGCTACCGGGAATTACCAGTTCCTGTGATGGGGTAGTTGCTTCCCCTACAGCAGCATTCCCATAAAACCATGTGGGAGTCCTCTTCCCGCACTGCTGTTGATAGGAAGATGTGCTGCAATATAATGTTTTTAGTCCAAAACTGTGCAAAAGCGTGGCTTAAAACACAATACTGCAAGCAACACCTTCCCCTAGCGACTCTCATGCAGGTTCATGGCTGCCTCAAATCTAATGGCTGGGAGGTGAAGGGGGAGAGGGCTTGTGCATCTCAGTTTTCATCAGTGAGTACAGCCACCAGATTTCAGCTGGGCATCTGTCACCATACTAGTGATCCGAGTGAGCAGGTTTTGAGCTTTTTCCACCTCTGTAATCTATTAAATTTATATTTTCCAAAATCGCTATGGACCAACTTTCCTTTTCACATTATTTCCCTAATGAATTTATGGTTTGGGAACACTTGGCACTTACAGCATTGGAAACCAAAATTCTGGTGTCGTTTATCAGAAGAAGTACTTGAAGAAAAGGTAGCAGACGGGCTCCACGTTGCCATAGCATGGTGCCTCAGTGCATCGCACCACACTACAAGAGGGCGTTTGGTCTTCATGGTTATTCAGTTGTTGACCTCATTGTTGACACTGTCAACCTAAGGGCGCCATTTAGTACTAACTCTGACTCTGTTTTTTAGTGATATGAATACCTGTCCCCAGGATAGCTGATCAGAGAACAGCAACTCATTTTACATAGGCTCCAAAATGACTTTCAACTGGTAATGACTTTTGGATGGTACCAGCTTGAGTTAGACTTTAACCAGTTATCTAGAGCTGACCAATTCTGTGTCTTTGTGCCCAAACATTATCCCTACTTTCCATTTGCATTTTTCTATTTGAATAATACTCAGTTGGTGTCTGGCCACTGATGGTACTTCAGCTTCTGGTAGACACTGATAATGTGTGCCTTTGGTGTTTCCTGGACAGAGAACATGTGAATAGACCCGCAGTTTTTGTCTGTCTTCAACTTGTATTCACATGTATAGTCAGGATGCCTCTGACTGTGGGGCCATGGCACTGAAGTGGCTCCTGTGACGTTTGTTGAGGTGGACCATATTGCTGGTGAGGTAGGCTGCAGTGCTGGCACTGGGCAGTGGCTTGATACCCCCATTGGGACAGCTAATGGGAATGCCCCCAATGACAACAATGGGTGGCTTCGTTTTGTGGCAGCAGTGGTGAAGGTCATGACATTGGTGATCTTGTGCTTTAGGCACCCTGGGAGATACAATCAGGGAATAGGTGGAGGCATCCGAGAGTGTTTAGTGAAGGTTAGAGAAGGGATTGCCTGGAATAGCTTGAGGGGAGAGGATAAGAGCAGAGAGATTGGCAGGATGAGTGTGGGAACTCATTGGAGGGGAAGACTAGATGTGTTTATGCGTGTATGCATATAAGTGTATGTGAGAAGAGGAGACCAAGGCCAGGATGTGTCTTGAGCGAAGGGATTGATTCCACAGAGTGCCGTGTAGGGGATCATAAGAGGGGCACCATGGATAGGGATTAGAAGGAAGAGAGCACCGACGTGTGAGTGCAGGGAGTGCCGGGTTGGAGCCAATAGAGGGATACTTCCCCCTCTCTCAGCCCTGGCCCTCTATCCCCTCTCAATCGCTATCCTGCCCTGAAGTTTAGATTATGTTAGTCTTTGGTGAAAGCACGCCTATTCGTCTTACCTGTGCAGAAATTTTTTTGCTGTAAAATTAGTAATATGACAGCAGGTGTTTTCTAGATTTCAGCAAGTAAATAATATGAGCAGGAACAAATCACAGTGCAGAGAATTTAAAAGTGTCTTTAGTTAATATTTCAGTTTCAGCCAACTTGGAAGGGGAAGTTCATTTATGGGCATTTTCAGAAGTGCATCAAACACCATGAAAGTTTTGGGCATACAGAAGGGGTGCTGCTGTCGTGTAAGAGAGTCCACCTATTTGCCAAAAACACATTATTATCTGTTGTTAAGGAGGAAAGGGGGGCCTCTCTGCCTCACTGCAACAGCTGGTAACCAGGAATGTGTTCAGTCTTTTCAGCAGCCTTGAAAATGAAGGTGAGGGGGGTTAAAGTTGGTTTTCTGGAAGTACAGGAATTTTTTCCCTATCATATGGGATGCTTTAGTGCAGCAGTAGTTGTAATATTCATTTATTTAGAGAAACTATATAAGACTTTGGTCCTAGGACAAATACTTTTTCAGGCCTGGATCCCTTCTGTAAACATAAGTACAGTTTATAGTTTATTAAAATCTTGATGCACTGCCCTTCAAACCAGCAGATAATTTGCTCAATAGATTCTCACCTCTCAAACCATGAGTTTTGAGCAGGTCCAATTAAAGGTGGTAGAAAAATTTAAGTCTTTAAAGTAAGTTTCCTTGCTTCAGTTTAAACACTTCTCTCCCAGTTTTGATGGGTCCGTGCAAGTCCATATTAAAAAGACTCCCCGTGGATATTTGCTTTCATTCCTTTAATCGCCTCATCTGTCTTCATAACGTTAAGCCCTGCCAGCATGCATGAGTGCACTAATAATTTAGCATGAAAAGAAATGTGCATTATTCTGTGCTGTGCCCACGCAGACATTCCTTGCCTTGTGCAGGACCTGTAATCAGCCGCTGAGAGAGAGGGAGCAGCGAAAGAGGCGCCTTTCCTGCACTTCAAGGTAACCAGCAAAGAATGTGATTTCTCTCAGATTTAGCAGGTTCTTGGAAGCCTAGCATGTTTAGACTATTTCAGAGACCCTGCTGCAGTAGAGACTTAAAGGTTTAAAGTGGAACCCTCTTCAGGCCAGCCAAGTTACAACTTGCCTCAAGTTATAGCAGATTTTTGAAGATTTCACAGCAAATTCTGTGGCAGATTTTTCAAAATTATATGACCATTATGTATTGTGTTTTTCATAAATTTACATATTTGCATATCAGATGAATAATTTTCTGGCATTTCTTGGGTTCCCAGTTTACTCATTTGGTGCTTCCATGGGGAGTAGGGATTTTAGTGAAAAGTGCAGGGAAGAGATGAGGAGGATAGTGAATAGGGAAAGGGGGATAGGGAAGGCAGCAGAATCTCATAGGAAGGACACAGAGAAAAGATCTTCGGCAGGAGGGACAGAGGAAAGAAGGAAGGATGGGTGTGCAAGGGGAGGGGAAGATGAGTGAGTAGAGCAAGGAGAGAGAAAGGGAAGGAGGCATGGAGGATCAGAGAAGAGAAAAGAGAATTGTGGGTCAGGAACAGGTTCTAGGATCAGAAGAAGGGAGGTGGGGTCAGAAGCAGCAGGCCATGTGTACTGAAGCACAAAGCCGTTGCTTTTACAATACTGCTGCTGCCGCCCAAAATGGGGCAGAAACCCTAGGGCCAGCCCTGTCTATATGTTCAGTAATTTTGTTCTTTATAATGTTTTCTACCTTTTTGCTCAGCATAGATATCAGGTTCACTGGTCTGTAGTTTCCCGGATCACCCCTGGAAAAATTGGCATTACATTAGCCACTCATCAATCCTCAGGTACTATAGAGAATTTTAATGATAGTTTACAAATTTCTAATAGTAGGTCTGCAGTTTTATTGTTGACTTCTTTGAGCATCCTGGGATGTATACCATCCAGTCCAGGTGATTTACTACTCTTTAGTTTATCAAGGTTCAGGTGGCAGCTATGCATGCTGCTAGGGGAGGGTTCAGGTTGTGTCCTGTTTCTCAAAGGAGTGAAGTAGCTGCACCCACCCTCTGGTCTGGTTATACCACAGTGGAACTTTTCTTTGGTGTAGAGAGCATTGAAGAGCCCCCTCTTTGAACTGTTCTGGAAGGTCGCTCTCAAAGACTTAACCCTGGAGGCCACTGCATCTGCCAGGCATGTGTCGATCTACAAGCTCATCCTATACGGAGTGTTTCCTGGACTTCACAGCTACATCGGTCTCTTTGAGGACAGTGCCTCCTTTAATTCACTCAAAACATCCAGAGATAACCTACTACAATACAGAGAACAGGAAACCTCAAAGAGAGTCCCCCTTATAGTGAGATATAACCTAGAGCTGGAAAAACTGAGAGGAATCAAAAACGTACAACCACTACTCCAAGAAGATGAATTTATGAGAGAGATTTCCCACTCCACCAATTTTGTTCTTTCGATAACCAGCAAACTGAGGCCAAAGTTAGTGAGAAACAGCCTCCTAATAGAAGCCCAAAAGAAAAGAATGACACAGATTACTGTAATATACTACGTTGCAAATTATGCCAACACATATCACAGGACTCCATAGTTACCCACATGGGAAAAACATTCAACATAAAGGGATCCCACTCATGCTCTTCATCTAATGTGGAATATATTATTCAATGCTAAATGTGAAATGGGATGCTACATTGGAGAGACGAACCAAATGTTAGACGAGTTAATTCACACAGACATAAGATCACACAGTACAGAGCAGACCAAGGTGTCACTTCTGTCACCTCATCCGTTGGAGAACATTTCTCACTAATAGAGCACAGCATCAATGATTTTATGGTGAAAGTCCTAAAAGGAAAATTTAAATCAATCGAAAAACATAAAGCTTTTGAAATGAAGATAAGACATTTTCAATCAGACCAGACAGGACTTAACAAAGATATGGGCTTTCTTAACAAACTATAAATATTGATATCCTGGTCACCCACTGATCAGTCATCCCTCCTGCTCCCCCCTCCCCCACACACACCCTCTGATCCTGAGACTGTAAGTAGAATGTTTTTGTGATTCACTTATATATTCTAGTTTTGTCATCTTTTGCTTATACTGTCCTGAACGGAAGAAGAAGGTTTTAACCCTGGAAAGCTAGTCAAAAATGTATTAGTGCAATAAAAAGATATCATCTTATTTTCCTTTTTTAGTCTCCTTTAATTTAACTTCCTTCTCCCAAAAGTGCTGTCTTCCTTTCACCTTAGAAACATAGAAAATGACGGCAGATAAAGACCATATGACCTATCCACTCTGCCCATCCGTAAGAACTATTAATTCCTTTGTCTCCCTCAGAGATCCACTGTATTTGTCCCATGCTTTTTTTTTTAAATTCAGAAAGTTCTCATCTTCAGCACGTACGCTTTAATCAGATGGTGGTCCTGTCCAGAATCGTGGAGGAGGATCTGCAGAAAGACTCCTCACTGTGTGTTCTGGATCCGAGAAGGGTGTTGTTGAAGTATCTGGAAATTTCTAATTCCTTCTGCCGATCAGATAATCTCTTTGTTCTTCTCAGTGGTCTGAGGAAAGGGCAAGCAGCGGCAAGTCCTCGATTGCTTGTTGGATTAAGAAGGCAATTGGTTCAGTCTACCTATTGTGTGCCAAAGAAGTGCTGGAGGGCATTGGAATCCGCTCCATTAGTGTGCAGGCTTCTTCATGGGCTGAATCTGCCTTGGTGTCCCTGCACAACTTGGCTACGTGGTCATCCCTTAGTACCTTTGTGAAGCAGTACAGGTTGCCGGCGGGAGCTAGTGCAGATGGTGCCTTCCGCAGAGCAGTTTTTGAGGGGGCGTTGTCTTCCTCCTACACTGTCCTGATTGCTTAGATTTGTGCCGCTCATCTGGACTGGTCTAGCAAGAATCAAGGAAACGTCTCCATTTCTAAAACTCGCTACAACTGGCATGTGCGCATAAGCCTGGATATAGGAATTGCAGTAATCGAAGCTAAAAAATCCTGGAATATGTATTATATGTATTTGTATTTTTAGACCTATTACTGCTACTACTATAGTGCAGCAAGGCATAAGCAGTGCTGTATAGGCACACGTAAAAGACGGTCCCTGCTCGTAAGAGCCTACAATCTACTCAAGACGGACAACACAACAGCTGAGGACAAGGATACATCCAGGGAATAAACAGAACAGGATCCAAAGGGAGCCTCGATGAGGTGAGCCTTCAAAATGGCTATGAAAAAGGGTCAGAGGTGAAGCCTGATGTACCAACTTTGGTAGTTTGTTCCAGGCATCAGGAGCAGCGAGGTGAAAGGAATGAAGTCTGTAGTTGGCAGTGGAAGAAAAGGGCACAATCTGAAGCAATCCGTCCGAAGAGCGGAGTTCACAAAGAGGGGCGTAGGGAGAGAGAAGCGAGGAAAGGTAATGAGGAGCTGCAGAATGAATGCATTTAAAAGTTAGTAGGAGAGGTATGAATTCAGTATGGAAAAGGATAAGCCCAAGGCTTGTTCCAGTCAGGTGCATGAGTTCTTTACCTGCCCAGAGCTGTACCTGTGGCTAGGGAGGATGCAGTGACTTGTCCAAGGTTACAAAGAATGTCAGTAGAAGTTGAAAGTTACTGTGGTTACAAGAAGTAAAGGTTGCTTTTTCGAAGGTTAGTGCTCATTATAACTATTTGGTCCTGAGCTAAGTACTGTACATATGTTTGGTGATACAGATGTTTGAGAAATATAGTTATGTGCAATATAAACAAATAAACTTGAAATCATGAAGAATGTGAAATATTTGTATAGATTTCAACAAGGCTTTTCAAGGAATGTGATGAAGACCAAGCGCATATTTACAAGCACTTCTGGAAGTAGATGCATTATTTAATTTGTAAGGTTAGAGCATAGTCCTAGACTATGTACCTGAGATTTTAGAGACATGTTTAAAACATTGGATTCTTGAATAATAGACCTACTAACCCATAGCATCTTGATTTTACCTGGATTTAATTTTAATTTGTTATCCTTCATCCAGTTGTAGATAGGCTGCAAATATTGATTAACGGTAAGAACAGATCTATCAGCATCAGCACCTAATCGGCAGAGGCTTTGCTAGGTACAGTACTTAAAAGATCCAGGACACAGCTCTGTAAGTCCTGCTGCTTGCTGATTCCTGCTGATACATGGAGGGGAGGTAGAGAGAATAGACAGCCCTCCGTGGACCCCCTCCTCCAACACTTCTCTCTGCCAGCAGCTGACTTATCAGGCCAAAAATCTGCCTTGAGGACCATTGACTTTGCACATCTGAGAGTGTCTTTTCTAAATATTGGGGCCCTAGGAACATGCCTCCTTTGTCTATGCTCTAATCCAGCCCCTTTTATCTTTCTTTTATCGCCTACCCAGCTTCCATTACACCCCAATCACATTTTCATACACGCTTACCCTTTCCACAGTCCCCTATCTCTGCACTCGCCCCCTCCAGACCTTCATACCATCTCTGAACCTCTCTCTTTCTTCATACACTTCCTTCCTTTGCATCTTCACCCTCCCTTCTCTCAATCTTGCCTCCTCCCTCTGACACTTTCCCTTCTCTTCCTGCTTTCATCTCTAGAGGCTTTTTCCCTTTCACTCCTGCTCTCTCCAGATGCTGTTTCCCCCCTTCGGGAATTCTTCCCTCTTCTTTCCTCCTTCCTCCAGATATTTTTTTCCCCTTTGAACCCTCTCCCTCTATCCCACCCTCGCATTCGTTCCTTGTCAATGCTTTTGCTTCCTTTTTGCCTCCTCCCTCTCTCCGTCCTGATGCCCTTCCCCCCTTTTACCCTCTCCCTCCATCTATAGAGACTCTTCCCTTCACTCCTGTTTACTTGACACTGTTCCCCCCCTTCTCACTCCCTACCTTCAGACACTCTTCCCCTTTTTGCAACCCTCCTTTCCTCTAGAGGCTGTTTACCCTTCTAACCCTACCTCCCAGCAGATGCTTTTCTTTCTCACCCCCCTCTCCTGCTCTCCAGATGACATTCCCCCATTCTCAACTTATTCTGTCTAGGCTCTTCTCACTTCTCCCTCTGTCTCTCAGGCTCAGATGCTCTTTTCCCTTTATTAGTCTGTCCCTCCTAGCTCTATCCCTCATGTACCCTTTCCTTCAGCCCTCCCCATCCTCCTCCTCACCTTTGGGCCTGGCAGTGGTAGAAGCGTGTAATCGCACATCATCTTCTTACTCAATATTGTATTTGTTTTTATATATTGTACTCTGCTGCACAAGAGTTTCACGCTAGGAAAAACTATATAATACTCGGCAAGCTTCAGATTATAGAAGCAGAGCACAGTCTGACAAAATGAGTCCCCCAGAAGCTCCTAAACATATTATTTAGGATCTTAAGATCAGTCTTTAGGACATGTTTTCACCAGTTCATGAAATCTGACTCCATTCTCGATTCTTCAGACTGTTTTTGCACAGGTTGGAGACGATGAGGGAAGGGCTCTGGTCAGAACCTCCATCTGCCTTAGGTCCATAACTCACTGGCAGTATCATTAGTAGATCTGCATGAATATACATGAGACATATTTTCAAATAATAGAGGAGGTATGCATACAAATCTATCTCATGCATATAATAGGGATATCCTGAAAACCCGGCCTGTATGTGGCCCTCGAGGAATGGGAGTGAATACCATTGCACTGGCAGATATGATTTCTAAATGTGGGCTCTAAACAGTACATGTTAATGAAGCAATCTCCACAAATACTCCACGTCCCTCATGCATATTCATACCGCTGTGCTAGTGATTTTGCAAATTGGTGAAAAATGATTATCTCATTCGGCATTTGAATAAAGGTGGCAAGTAAATAGCAGGGGTAAGGAAGAGGATTTGGGAAGAGTGGACTGTGGTCAGAGGATATAAGAGGCTATAGGAGGAGGAATGTGGGGTGAGGTTGGAATATGTATATCAGTGCTTTTCAAACTTTTATCTCATATGGCCCCATTTTAACAACTGAAAATTCATCTGACCCCAGATGATGATGAAATCAAACTAGCAGGTCTCCAGCCTCCTTCTCCTCCCTCCCACTCATCTAAAGCAGGAAGGCAGCAGCAACAGTAGTGACAACAGCAGCAGCAGCACAGGGGCCCTTGTGTCAGTGTGCAGTGTGTGCTTACAGACCGCTGCACTCGGCATGAGTTTCCATTCTAACAAGACCTTACCCAGGAGAGGGCAAGGGCATATGAAGATTCACTGGCTCACAGGCCACATGTTGACTGGTGACTGCCACTACTTGGCATAGATACCAAAAAAGAAAAAAAAATTATACTCCCAAGAGGAATTACAAAAAATTACAAAAAAGTCTCAAAAACAATGTATTTGAAAAAAACCCTACAAATCTTCAGCACTCTATTCTTCAGAGCATTCCAACATCAAACACTCAGCAAAAGAATCTTCTGCACAAGGATCTCCAAATCTTCTATACAGAAATCCCTGAATCTTCCATACAAAAATCCCCAATGCCAATTGTCGCCCAAGCGTTTCACTCCTCCGAGCTTCTTCAGGGAATTATATAAAACCATCCAAACACAAAATCTACATAATAAGAATAAGAAATCAAATTAATACCTCTTTATGCAACCAAAACCATATCAGTCACCACATCCTCAAAAAAAAATTCTCATCTCAATAGTGCAGAGCAATTGATACCGAAACATCATTCTATTCTGTATCACAAAAACCACATTAAATTAAAAAATATCCAAATATACCAGCATAAAAAACACTATTTAAAACAAAAAAAACCTCATACTAACTAAATCTTTCCATCATCATACACTCTAGGTTTAGGTTTAGGTTTATTAAAACTTGTTATACCGCTCAATACCGTAGGCGTCTGAGCGGTTTACAATAAATAAAAACAAGCAAGTTGGTTAAAACAAGCATTTGGCTGCGGGAAAAGGAAAAAGAAAAGGAACGCCATCAAATCAAGAAAAAGTGGAAGAGAAAGGAAAGAGGAGATAAGGACATAAGTAAACTAAATCAAGAAATAATAACACATGTATACAAACAAGGGAGGAGGGGAAGGAGGAGACAGACATTGTGTGAAAGAGTGATCAGAACCATTATGGAGCAAAGTCAACCGGCACTTCAACATAAATCTTTGACAGAAAAACACCACACATGTGCTTTATAAAACCAACTTCCCGCCATTACCCCCAAGGATTCTTCATTTAAAAACCAGCCAAGCAATTAAAGGGACAAATCCCCCCCCCCCCCATTATAAAATCCACTATAAATAAATTATACAAAATCAATACATTGAGGATATGCAACCACCTGCCCAATCCACAAACTACAAAAACCCAAAAAGCATCTCAAAAAAAGCCTTTTACCCACAAGCACCCCAATCTATTGAGGAATTCAAACTATTCAATTCCACCGTATCAAGGAGAGATCCATCTCTTTTCATAGCATAATAAACGCTTTCCACCATACCCCAAATCAGGGTTCCTAAGCATCCCTCCAGTCCATTCCCTATCCTCTGGGTTGTGCTCTCCTTCCAGCAGCTTGGAGACTGAGTAAGTCATCTTTTCAATGACTGGAGGATATAAATACCACTGGCACCACCCACCAGCCCCAGTAAGCTTAGTCTCCAAGCAGCTGGAACTGTACAGCAAGCCAGGAGATAGGCTTTCTGGAGAGACACGTAGGTGTTAGGAAGGTTTTTTCCTTTTATTTTATTTCATTCCTTTGATTTCTTTATTTTGGGCTGGTTCTTGGCTGAGCTCCACCCGCACAATCTGCATCTGTGGGGGACAGGAGGAGGTTTTACGGGCGGCCCGAATTGCAAAAAAAAAGAAAAAAAAAAGAAAGTACAGGGTCTGCCACTAGCGAAGGAACTACAGCGGTAGTGAAAAGGCAGTGAGGAAGCCGCGTTTCTGAGCCCGGTGAGAGAGGATCACCGAGGCTTCATTTTTGAAGGGCCTGCCACTAGCGTCTGTCCCACCTCGCTGCCTAAGCCCTCAAGGCGGCTGAGCACAAGGGCAGGAAGATGCAGCCGCTCGGTGAGGAGCTTCATAGATTCCCGCAGAGGAAACCTCTGACGGGAGAAAGCGGCAAGATTTGCAAGGTGAGCGGCGGTGAGCCGTGTGGCACGCTGAGGTAACCAGGCAGGTGCTGGAAGCTGGAGGAGAGCAAGGCCTGCCTTATTCGGGGCCTTGTGTTGCAGGGAGAAGGCAGGTGCACATTTTTTTTTCTTTTGCGCGGCGGTTAAGTCCGGAGGGGTGTTCCCCGGGGGGATTTTAGTTATAGGTAGCCCCCCCTTGGCCCGGTAGCTTATTTGTTTCCTAAATTTGGGCTTCCTTTAATTAATTAATTTTATTTTTATTTTTTTTAGGGTTATATATATATTTAGATATAGTTATAAATCCTGGGGGGGGGGGGGGCTGTTTTTTCTTACAGATTTCGCTGAAGTCGGCTAGGAACAGCTGTTTGGTCACTATGCCTGTGAGACCGCAGAGTTTGGTCTGCAGCACTCAGCAGAGAACAGTGTCGGAGGCTGGCATGTGCAGGGGCTGCACTGTAGAAGCGGCTTTGGTGGAACAGGGACTCCAGGCAAGTGGGTCCCAGGATCTGATTTCCTCAGTGTCCCAAGAGTCAGGAGGGTCCCTGGAAGCAGGACTCCTGTTAGGCTCTCCTCAGCTGGCAGCCTTAGAGTAGCTGGACCCTCTGCAGTCTCATCCCAGACCCTCTACTTCGGCGGGAGGGCAGGATGGGGGAGGCGGGGGTTGTTTTTCCCCAGAATTTGTGTTGCTGCTACATAGAGCATTCTGCCTGCACCAGCTGGGTGAGCATAGTCAGGTAGCAACGTAGGGTGTGAGGCTATGTGTATGCTGGACTCCAAAGGGCAGGAGGTTGCGGGCGTTCTGCCTAAGCGCCCTAGACTCGTGCAGGAGGATGCCCTTCACTCCCCTATGTCTGAGACTCTGGAGGTTGAGGTCTCAGATCGGGAGTTGGGGGAGGATGAGGACGAACTCAAGGAAGGTGAGATTCCAGAAGAAGAGCAGGCCAGGATTGTGTGAGTCTTCTGCCAGGAAGAGTTGCCAGTGTTGATCAGTGAGTCCTTGAAAGTCCTCAATATCACTGCGGGCACTCCGTCTGAGGAGGAGGTCTTGGAGGACCCGCTGATTCAGGCAGTCAGGAAGTCACAGAAAGTTTTTCCGGTACACCGGGTGGTTCGGCAGATGATCCAAGAAGAGTGGGATCAGCCGGAGTCTGGCTTAAGGGGGGTTCGGTCTATGTTGTGTTTGTACCCCTTGCCGGAGCTGGAGAAGGTGTTTCTGCAGTCTCCCAGGGTGGATGCAGCGGTATTGGCAGTTACCAAGAAGACGACCATTTGGGTGGAGGGCAGTGTGGCCCTTAAGGATGCCCAGGGCAGGAAGGTGGACACTTTGTTAAAGCTAGCCTTTGACATCAGTGTCCTGGCGCTGCAGGCATCGGTGTGTGGGGCCTGGGTAGCCTGGGCTTGTCTGCGGTGGTCTCAATGGCTCCAACTGGCTGGGGACATACCAGGAGGTTCATCGGGAGAAGCGACAAGAATTGAGTCCAGAGCCGCTTATTTGGCAGATAGTCAGTATGATCTCATCAGGAGCTTAGCGAAGAACATGGCTTCAGTGGTAGTGGGTCGTTGTTACCTGTGGCTCTGCAACTGGGCAGTGGATGGTTCGTCGAAGGCCCATCTCAGCAGGCTCCCCTTTCAGGGTAAGTTGCTTTTTGGAAAGGAGCTGGATAAATTGGTAAAGGAGCTTGGCGAGTCTAAGGGAGGCAGGCTCTCAGGCAGCGTGGTCGGTGCCCTTTCAGAGAGGTTGCTCCCTCTCTAAGGGGCAGGGCTTCCAGGGATTTTGAGGGGTAGGAAGGAGGTATGGAGGCTCTTCCTCTGGCTTTGGTCCTAGGAAGTCGCAATGAGGAGACGGGGGCCCGGGCGGGCGTTCTGCCAGTGGGAGGATGTCTTCAGCAGTTCTTTGCCACTTGGGTCCGGGTCACATCCGATCAGTGGGTTTTGGAAGTGGTACGGGAAGGCTATGCTCTCGAATTTGCGAGGCCAGTCCTTCCGTCCTTCGTGCAGTCTCCTTGCAAATCTCTGGCCAAGGCCGCAGCGGTAGAGGATACTCTGGCACGGCTTCTTTTGTTGGGGGCAGTTGTGCTGGGGCCCAAAAACCAGTGCGGCTGTGGTCGGTACTCCATCTATTTTTTGGTGCCAAAAAAGGAGGGGTCCTTTTTGACCGATCCTCGATTTGAAACGGGTCAATCGTGCCTCATTATCGTATGGAAACCTTGAGGTCGGTGATAGTGGCGGTGCGTCAGGGAGAGTTCCTGACATCTCTTGACCTCACCAAGGTGTATTTGCATATTCCCATCCGAGAGTCGCATCAGCAGTTTCTGTGGTTTACGGTGCCGTGTGGCCACTTTCAGTTTCAGGCTTTGCCCTTTGGTCTGGCGATGGCACCGCACATGTTTACCAAAGTAATGGTGGTGGTAGCTGCGGCATTATGCAAGGACGGGATTCTGGTCCACCCGTACCTCGATGACTGGCTGATCCAGGCCAAGTCCAAAGAGGAGAGTCTAGAGGCAACCGCCAAGGTAATCTGTCTCCTAAGAAGTCAGGGGTGGGTGATCAATCGGGGGAAAAAAGTAGATTGGTTCCCGTTCAGGAGATTGAATATCTTGGGGCAAGATTTGATACCGGCAGGGGCAAGGTGTTCTTGCCGGTTCGGCGAGCGGAGGAGCTCAGGCGTTTGGTGCATTAGTTTATAGTCATGAGAGCACCCTCTGCCTGGCACTACCTGCAGGTGCTAGGGACCACCATGGCGGCAATGATTGAGCTGGTGCCCTGGGCCAGGGCGCACATGCGTCCTCTTCAGTGGTCTCTGCTCCGTCATTGGTCCCATCAGCGGCAACCTTTGTCGGTGTTGCTCCCCTGTTCTCCGGCAACCAGGGGGGCTTTGCAGTGGTGCTCCACCCATGAAATTTGGAGAGGGGCATGCCCCTCGAGTCCCCGCGGTGGATGCAGGTAACGACGGATGCCAACATGACCAGTTGGGTGGCTCATTGTGAGGGACACTTTGCCCAGGGCCTATGGAGTGCCCAGGAAGCCCAGTGATCCATCAACAGATTGGAATTGTGGACAGTGACTCTAGCGCTCAGGGCGTTTGAGCATTGGGTCCGCCAGAAGGCAGTCTGGGTGTTATCGGACAATGTGACCGCGGTGGCTTACATCAACCGTCAAGGCGGCACGAGCAGTCCTCTCTTGGAGGAGGAGACAGAGAGCCTGATGGAGTGGGCCGAGGAGCACTTGGTGGTCCTATTGGCGCAGCATGTAGCTGGGGTGGAAAATGTCACGACAGACTACCTGAGCAGGTACAGTGTGGACCATGGTGAGTGGGAGCTCTGTCAAGAGGTTTTCGAGCAGGTGGTGGACCGCTGGGGGCCTCCTATCATGGATCTAATGACATGTTGGGGGTCGGCCAAAGCGAGCCGATTCTTCAGCAGAAGGAAGGAAGAGATGTCGGAGGGCCTGGATGCTCTAGTTCAGGACTGGCCCACGAGAGGCTTCTGTACGTGTTTCCCCCATGGGCTCTGATAGGCAGGGTCCTCCAGAAGGTAGAGGCCCACTGAGGGTGTGTGGTCCTAATAGCCCCGGACTGGCCTCGGCGTCCGTGGTATGCCGACCTAATTCGGCTATTGGCCAATCGTCCATGGCGCCTTCCGATAAGAGACGACCTTCTGGTTCTGGTGCCCGTGCAGATGCCACAGGTGGGTTGGTTCTCGCTTACAGCCTGACTATTGTAAGGGCATGGCTGCACAAGAAAGGATATTCCGGGGCAGTGATCTTGACTTTGCTGAATGCCCGCAAGCGTTCGACTTCCCTTTCTTATGTGAGAGTCTGGCGCATTTTTGAGGACTGGTGCGAGGAACAGCAGAAGAAGCCTATGGCGGTATCTGTTCTGGAGGTATTGGAGTTTTTGCAGGCGGGGTTTGATAAGGGCCTTGTGGTTAGCTCCTTGGAAGTGCAGTTGTCGGCTATTTCCTGTTATGGGGTAAAGTTCAAGGTAAAGCGTTGGGCGAACACTCAGACGTAGGTCGCTTCCTGAGGACGGTGCGGCGCCTGCAGCCTTAGCGGAGGTCATATGTACCTACCTGGGACCTCAATTTGGTGCTAGATTCTCTGGCAGGGGAACCTTAAGAGCCGCTGGAGCGCGCCTCATTGAAGGACTTGACTCTCAAAGCCATTTTTCTGGTCGCTATTGGTTCAGCTAAGCGTATTTTGGAGCTGCAGGTACTGTTGTGCCATCCGCCCTTCATCTCTTTCTTCAAGGATAAGGTGGTCCTGAGGACGGTGCCTTCCTTTTTGCCCAAGGTGGTATCACCATTTCATCTGACTCAGTCGTTTTCTCTTCCTTCCTTTCCCAGGGTTGGGCAGGGGACGGACGATGCGCGGTTGCGCCGTTTGGATGTGCGTAGGGTTCTGAAGTGTTATTTGAGTTGCACAGAGGCATTCCTTAAGTCGGAACAGTTGTTTGTCTTGTTTGGTGGGCCGCGCAGAGGAGAGGCTAAAGCTTCCATCTCCAGGTGGATCAGGGAAGCCATTGCTTTGGCTTATATTCAGAGGGATAGGCAGGTACCGGTGGGGTTCCGGGCTCACACTACGCGGGCCCTTGTGGCCTCATGGGCGGAGTTTAGTCTGTTCCCACCGCTGGACATTTGTCATGCGGCTACTTGGTCCTCCCTACATACTTTCGCCAAGCATTACCGGTTGGATGTTCAGGCAGCGGGTGATGCTGGGTTTGGGGGAGCGGTGCTTTGGTCCAGTCTTGCAAGCCCCTCCCATGCTTGAACTGCTCTGTTACATCCCAGAGGATAGGGACTGGACTGGAGGGATGCTTAGGAAGAAGTAATTGGACCTTACCTGCTAATTAGTGTTCCTGAAGGAACTCCAGTCCAGTCCCTGATCCCGTCCAGTAATTGTGTGTCAGATGAATGAGGCGTTTTCGGCCTGAAGCTCTAAAGGGACAGGAATGGAGGCCGGTTCAGGGAGCTCCTCGACGGGAGCTCTGACATAGTGGCGGGATGGACAGGCGAAGTGCCCTGGTGACTGAAGTGGTAAGGGCATCCATTTTTTCAGGTAAGCCGCCTCCTCCTCCTCTTCGGGGGGAGGTGAGAGGTGTTTGTTTAGAAGTTTAAGAGTTGATACTATTAGTTATTCATTCATTTGCTTAATTGTCTCTCCGTTAAGTCTGCTTTATCAATAGGATACTGGCACTGGTGGGTGGTGCCAGTGGTATTTATATCCTCCAGTCATCGAAAAGATGACGTACTCAGTCTCCAAGCTGCTGGAATGGGAGCACAATCCAGAGGATAGGGACTGGACTGGAGTTCCTTCAGGAACACTAATTAGCAGGTAAGATCTAGTTACTACTTCCCCAGTTCAATACAAAAATCACGAAGATCTGAAAACACATGATTGAACAACTTATGATGCTTCACAAGTGGAGCTTCCAGATCTTCACAGGCTAATTAACTTTTGTTCTGATAGTCTAGTCCAAAAAGAACGGGTTGTCTTGCAAATGTAAAGAAGTAGCAAAATGTAAATTCTATTCCTTACCATGATAGGAAAAGTTATGTATATTGTCATGAGGCTGGAGCTAGAGAAGAAACAGTGTTGAAAAAAACCTCCGGATTTTCATGGAACTCAGAAAAGGCAGAGAGCGCAGTTCCGGTGCAGCTCAGCCAGAGGGCGCATGAACAATTACACAGTACCTGAAGCAACGTGCTCTAGCTTTGATCACATTAGTAACAAGCAGTTTCACCTGTCCTCAAACTCAGAACGTGCAAACCAGAAATCCCTTTATAAAGGAAACCAGATGATCAGTGAAGGAGGCATAGGAACAGGAACAGGCAGAGGCAAGGGCAAGATCCAGAGAGGCGAGGTCAGAAGGACCAGCAGCAGGAGAAGGATTGGCAGCCGGAGCAGTGAGAGAAGCCTGGAACAGGAAGGCTTCCATGTACAGCCAACTCAAGGAGACAGAATCCAAAAGAGGTATACTCAAAGGGATAAAGTCCAGAGAGGCCAAAGGTATTGGAACGGAGTCCAAAGCCAAGCAAAGCAAAGAAGCAGCTTGCCTGATGAAAACAACTCTCCTAGCCCAAGTAAGTCTCCTATGCTAAACCAGAAAGGCACAAGGAAAGGAGATTCCTTCTACAGTGATACTTTTGCCAAGAAACACAGAGAGTGGAAATCCACGTCAGGTTTTCCTGGTAATTCTGATTGTAGAGCAGTGCACAGAACAGCTTGTCATCCTGAGAAGCTACGTCACAAGCTGAGTCCTGGGTGTGGCAGCCTACAGAAGCTAAGGTATGAAAAGCCTTTCATTATAAGGGAAAGTTTAAGTGATGAAAACCTTATGCAAATAGATAAGCCTCAGAAAGTTAGAAGAAGTAAAGCTAACCTTTTAAAAGCACTTCCTAACAGTGTGCTAGGGAAGTTGTATGAGAAACAGAAGAACCCCTGTGAGGAGTTAACAGATACTGAAGACAGTCATAGCATTGAAGAAGGGAGTGACCCAGAGTCAATGGACTTTGATTGTGAAACCAGTGTTCCCATTCCTCAGAGTGAACCAATGGAATGTAACTTTTGTTCAAGAACTAGCTTGATTGCCTTGCTAGATGTATAGAGAAAAGAGAACTCTGCATATGGTGAAGTTGATAACCATTTGTTTCCTGATGTTAATTTCTATTGATTTGAAAGAAGCCTTAACCCAGATAAACAGTTAATTGTGAAGCCTACAACCCTTAACTGTTTATATAACGGTGGAACCTTTTTGTTAGAGGAAAGAATTACTTTCATTTTCTTTTGTGTCTTATTGAACCTAAGCGTTGACCGGGGAAATAAAGCCTTATTACCCTACACTTCGGCGTAGATTGTTCTTTGTAAGGAGTTCTGCACTACAAGGACCAGAATCCTCTTGGTCCTTCAGCTCAACCACTCCTTAAAATAAATTAAATGTCACCGGACGCCCTTATTTCCTATGCCAGTAGGGGCGCCTGGGGACAATATCCAACCTCACAGGACATATGAAACAAGCACCACACTGTCTATGTTCCAGTAGCAAGGTTTCAGATACACACAATGCTGGTGTACGATTGGGACTAATCAGATCTTTAAGATTCCTCCCTTGTAAAAAAACAATATGTGCCCGGCTTTCACTGAACCCTGGAACCACTCATGTAACTGGCATATGCTTCCTAACAATTTTTTGAATTTTGTAGCTCATGGGAGAGAAACCCATAATAAAGTGTATATATTGCTGCTCCTGCTCTGAAGAAGAGACTTCTCCAGGGTGTAATAACCAGCCACTATTATTATAAGAGGCACGCTGATAAACCTTCCTCACAACAGAGCGTGGATAACCGCGTTGTTGAAAATCTGCTATCAGACCTTCAGGCTGCTTATAATAATCTTTCAGATCTGTACAATTACGACGATATCGCACAAACTGAGCAAAGGGGAGGCTATTTTTTAATTTCACAGGGTGACCACTGGAATAATGTAGGTATGTATTGCAATTAGCATATTTTTTATACACTGTAGTAGAAAAGTTCCCCTGGGTATAAAGTACCCGAACATCTAGAAAAGGAACGCTTCTCTCACTATAGGGCATTGAAAATTTTATATGAGAATCCTGAAGGTCCAACCACGCACTAAAATTCTGTAAATCAGTAACTTCCCCATTCCAAATCAAAAAGACATCATTAATAAAATGACACCAAGCAACAATAAATTTTCGGAAAGGGGACTTGGTGAGTCACTGCTGCTCACAAGCCGCCATGTGCAAATTGGCAACCAAGAGAGCAACAGTGGGCCCCATAGAGATACCAGACATCTGCTTATATAAAGATTCTTCAAACTGGAGATAGTTTTCTTTCAGAATCAATTTTGATAGCTCTAAAAGAAATAAGAAATTCATCATCGAGATTTCCTCTTCAGTGCAACCACTGTTCAACCACTTTTAATGCACCATCCTGAGGTATGTTGGTATATAGGGATACTGCACCTAAAGTAACAAGAAGACGCTTTGTGGGAATTGCTCCCATGATAATCTCCTCCAGAAGTGTTAAAAAATGAGTAGCGTCCCACATGTAGGAGAGTATAGATGGCAAGAGAGGACGTAGAAATGAATCTACGTAAATAGACAGTGGCTCTAAAAGAGAATTATTAGAAGAAACAATTGGCCTGCCTGGCAGATTCTGCAATCTCTAATGGATTTTTGTCAGAATATAAAAATAGAGGATTTTGGGATGATCAGTATTCCAAAATTGCATTTCTTTTTTATTTAGAATTTTTTTTGTGACAGCATCAGCGATTAAGCTTTTAATTAATTAATTTATTTATTTACAATTTCTTATATACCGCACTATTCAGCATCAGCGCGGTTTACATGGAACAGAAAAATCAGTCAGGATACATATGCCTGAGTTTACAATTAACAGGACCGCAAAACTTGGATAACCGAGGGTACGTTTACAATTAAACAGGAAAGCAAAACTTGGATAACCTTGGATAATTAACCTTTCAACTTAACGGTTGGATCTTCTGAAACCAAAACATATGTATTTGCATCCTTTAACTGATGCAAAACTTCCGTTCGTTAGTACTGATGATTAAGAGTAACAGTAGCCACCCCCTTTATCTGCTGTCTTTACAACAATGTCTGGCATTTGACAAATCTGATTCAGGGCTTCTTGTTCTTCCCTAGACAAAGCAAAAGATACTCTTTTATAACATGACCTCTCCAGATTTCCAACATCATGAAGAACTAATTGTTTAAAAGATGAACCTGCTGCATGTGGGGGGCCAGGAGGAGTCCAATTTGATTTCATTGGTAATGGGAGTCAATTTGATACAGACACAGGTTCCACTTGACTCATCTCTGCTTTTTCAGTTCTGAAATCAAAATAAGCCCAAAGAGTTCATTTTCTTAAAAACCTCTCTAAATCAATTCTGAATTGAAAGGAATCATACTGAATTCGAGGAACAAATGATAACCCTTTTGAAAGAACTGCCTTTTGCTGAGAAGAAAAAGCCTCTTCGAGGCTTGTATTTTAGCCGTTTGTTCTTTAGTTGCATCAGTTATAACTACTGACGGTCTTGATGTTTTTGGGATCTGGTCCAAGAACAACGGGTTCCCCCACCCCCTCCCCTGACAATAATGGCCTTGTTATAAAAAAATCCCATTTTTTGAAGATTTACTTTCAGATCCAGAAGAATCTTCAGAAGTAAAGTCAAAATCTACCCCCCGTTTTGTTTTTCTATCAGGGTTTTGTCACGGATAAACATATCCAGTTGTATAATCAGCAGTGTCACATGTTACTTTTTATCTTCTTTACCTCAGCCTTAAATGGCTCAAACTGATTTCTTGAATGTTCCATTTGTTTTTCAAATTCTTCTACCGACATTGTAGATTTCAAAGATTCCTCAATTTGTCAAATTTCATCCTGTATTTTAGCCGTTTGTTCTTTAGTTGCATCAGTTATAAGGACCATAAGATCCAATGCACATTTATTTAAGATCCTCACCAACTTCTCTTGAAAAACAGAATTACCCAAAAACATTTGAGGTTCCTTATTTATACAAAAACTCTGTGAGTTTTGCTGATGGTGGACATATTTGACCAAAGATTACAATGTAAATCTGAACAACTCAGACTCTTGGAGGCATATAAAAATTGAGTCCAAGAAGCTGCTTCTAAAGGATCTTTCGATTTATCAGATGTCCCAGATTCTTTTAATAACGCTTGAATATAATTTTCGAAGAAACAAAGTCTCACGCCCTAAATGTTGGGAAGAAGCCTTTGGTGATACACTGTTTTTTTTTAAAGAGCGATCGTTCAAGGGGTATAATTATTAAGACACCAAAAAAGAAAAAGATGCACCCCCAACCAAACAAGAGGAATTACAATTAACACAGTGAAAGTCTAGAAAGAGGGAGACATGGCCATGTTTCTGTGACCCCATTCACTAATGATGTGACCCCTGGGGTCCCGACTCCAAGTTTGGGAACCAGTGGTGTATATATTTGACTTACGTGTTTTACTGACCGAGTTTGAAATGTTTTTAGCACTAGAGCGGATATATGATGTTAAATACTGTACACCACTGTGTGTAAACATGATCTGGACTGTCGGTGTATAAAACAAGTGAAATAAACCATAAATAAATCTTCTGCTGCCGTGGGCCAATCTCATGGTAAGAGCCTACGAGACAGGCCCCATGGCATTAGGAGATGGCGGGGAATTGCCCACTTCTCCTGCCTCCAGGTGGGGAGTGGGGAGTGAGGGTGCGCACGGTGAAGACAAAGATCAGTGGGGTTCAGCTAGCTGAGATTTGGGGTACTGCTCTGTACTTGGGACATGGGTCTCTGTGTCCAGTGCTAATGATGCCCCTGCTTATGTGCCGTGACTGAAATTGCATGCCCAAAAACTCGTAGTAGGCTGGATTCAGTATCTTTGAGAAGATTCAAACTGGACCACCATATGTAATTATCTGGCATTTGCAAATTGAGCCCAGAAGTCTTTACATCAGGACAATTAAGTTCATTATGAAATGTCTGGGTTTTTTTCTTGTTAAACATTTTAGAAAACTTATCAGAGTCCAAAGAAGGATTATTAGTGGCTGTGTACTCTGAAGCTGGGTTTGGCAAACCCTTCACAATGCGAAGCAGCTTTCTGGAGTGGAGCATTAGAAAACGAATCCTTCCTTACAATATTGCAAGCCATTTTATAAGATTTACACTGGTCTAAGCAAATGATAAATCCTGAACTAATCTTTATTTACTACAGTATGTATTTTATAAACCTTGGCTACTCATTCAAGCGACACAAACAAGCTCTGAGCAAGTTGAATAAAACTACATAAAACGACCTCGGTAATAGTACAGACGAGACCCATACAAATAATTCATCAGTGTCACTGCCTGCTCCATGTCCTGAATTTTCCACCTTAATCCTAATCCTGCTACCAGCAGCTCGAGTAGTGTTTGCTTAGTAAGAGAATAACTAGGTTTTGACATCTCGATGAAAGGACATCAGATTCATTTCCAGTAGGGTCAGCCCGACCATTAGGCAAACTAGGCGGTTGCATAGGGTGACAACTTCTGGGGGTGGCAAAGAGCAGGGCATGCAAAGCTAAAGAATAGATTTTTACAGCCAGAGGGGTATAAAGCTTAAGGTTTGCCTAGAGCGTGAACACCTTGAACCAATTCTGGGGCCGGCCCTGCTTTCCAGACATAAATCCAAAGAAACCCAGTTCCATAGAAATAGAGGGAAGTGACCGAACGTAGGCTGTTGAGTGGAAGATAGCCTTAGCACAGAATGACCAGGAACCACCAGTGACCTTGGGCAAGTCACTGCCTCCCATTGCTTCGGGCACACGCTTACAGTGCGTTTGGCTTTTGCAGCTTAAGCCGGGTGATAGCTGCAGAAAGCACACATTAGCTGCAAAGGTCCCGTGGTATCTGCAGGGGGAATTCCCAGTGTTTCCCCTTCATATATGGTGGAGAAGGCGCATGGATCACAGGGGGAGGGGAGGTGCAAGCTTCGAGGATGCAGCTGTCGTCACCCATTGAGGTGGCGTTAGATGCTTCCTCGAAGCCTGCAAACTATCATGATTACTATGCACTGGTAGCATCCACGGTAATTGCCCATTGCAGGCATGCCCAACCTCCTCCCACTCTCCACCCTAATACCATCCAAGCCTGCAGATACCACCTGAAGTGCAGACATCGCGGAAAAGCTCTGTGATGTCTGGTTGTATTTTCCTTGCATTAGCTGTTGCCGCCGTGTGATAATTCTGTGTTATTGCCACAGTAGCAGCTAATGCCCTTTAGTAAAAATTCCCCTTAGATTGTAAGCTCTTTGAGGAAGGGGCATGTTGTACCTAATACTTATCACCGCTAGATAGCATTGTGCATTGCCAGTATCACTATAAAAATAATTAAGTATCATTATTCTTTCCTTTAATAATTGTCGCATGACCTCATTATGGAGAAGCTGCAAATGATGAATATTGTTCTGTGGCAGTCTATGGTATAATGAGCTACAGTAGTTCTTTCGGGATGTAATCAGGGTGTCTCTGACGATTGACACGTTTAATTAACTGCAATCTGTCTTTAAAGCAGGGAACAGAATGGTCTCATGGGGCAGTTGTCTATTATTGGATAGAAGGACAAGTTTGAGGTATTCCCACCCTCATAGGTAGGACTCGTCACTCTCGGAGGAAAACCCAAGGCAGACATGACCTAAAGTAAATCAGTAGCTTTTTAAATTGATGGTTGCTTTGCTTCGACATTGAAATCGCTCAGTGCCATAGGTTTGGGGAGATTTCAGAGCCAGGACTGAAATCAGCTCTACCAGCTCTCTTTGGGAGGTCACAGAAGGTCATGGGACATGATGTAGGATACAAAGTCCCAGCATATTATGTCTGCACAACTTAATTAGCAAGCACTGAAGCGCATATCCACCCATTGACACAGATAAAGGATATTTTCATTACCCCACCCTGCTTCTCAGGATTGGCTTGATGTTGGAAAGAAAAACAGAGGATATAACTGAGAGGGAATCTTCTCAGTTTGATTTATTAATGTTTCTGTGATCCACAGTATATTAGTGTTTCTTTCAAGAATGTAATCATGGGATTGTAACTACCTTACCTTTTAATAGACCTAGCATTCAAAAAGGAAATATGTAGCTTAATCAGAGTAGCTCTAAGACAGGGGTTCTCAACCCAGTTCCTGGGACACATCTAGCCAGTCAGGTTTTCGGAATAACCACAATGATTATGCATGAGAGAGATTTGCAGACAATGGAGGTAGTGCATAAATGTCTCTCATACATATTTAATCTCCAGGAACAAGCAGGAATGAGTCTTCACATATGGGTACGTCGGTACCGACGGAGCCTGCGTGGGAACACTCCCCAGTGTTCCAAAAAAAAGAAAGTTTTTGGGAGCATCCCACAGCGCCTGCGCGCTGCCTTCCCGCCTTTCCTAACCGCCTCTCTCCAGTTCTTCTTTTCCGTGGAGCCAGCAGGTCGTGTTCCTGTCACCGCTGAAAAAGTTCTTTATTTTATTTTATTTCTTTGGTCGCGCGTCTGCCTTCTTCGACGTCGGACCGGTACCGCCGGTCTTTTCTTTCTTTTCTTAAAAAAATATAATTCTTCCGTTCCACTTTAGTGTATATTTTTGTCTCTTTGGGCCTTAGGCCTAAGGAAAATTTCCTCATGGAAAAGCCCGCCTCCGGGTTTAAAAAATGCACTAAGTGCAGCGGTACCATTTCTGTTACCGACACCCATGATTGGTGTCTTAAATGTTTGGGTCCTGACCATTCCATCACGGATTGTGCGTCCTGCTCCATGATGTCTAAGAGAGGTTTACAGAACCGAGCAGCTAAGCTCAGTACCCTGTTTCCCTCTGATGCAGCTTCGGTGGCATCGACGTCGTCCAGGGCTTCTTCTTCCTCCTATGGATCTCAGGTAACCAAACATAAATCTAGCCGGTCCTCGAAGGGTAGATCTCCCTCTAAGCATCGAGATGCCTCCGGGCTTGCCCTCGAGTATCTTGCATCGGCAAAAGTACCCCGGCGGGAAGCTCTGGCTTCCAAAGCTCCTTCTATGGGGTCACAGGTTGACATCGATGGCACGGCCTCGACTGATCACCTGTTACAATGTTCTGGGCTACCGGTAGAATCTGCCGGTACCGATGTCCAGACATTAATGGCATCGATGGATCAGAATATTCTGACCATGCAGCAGGCCATCATGGCATTCATTCGAGCTGCGACGCCGCTGGTACCGCAACAGGCTCCGTTGCCGGTACCGGTTCCGGTGCCGGTACCGATTGCATCGACATCGGCTTCGGTGTCGACTGCAACGGTACCCTGTCCAATGATGCCCATCGGTACCGAACCGGTACCGATCACTCCCGATGTCGATACCACTCAGTACGCGTATCGGGCTCTACAGGAGCATCCAGACAGGCGATACTTCGATTCCTCCGAAGACTCTGATGCATCGGAGGTTTCTGTCGAAGCATCGGTACTCCTTCCTCAAGAGCCTTCTTCTCCAAAAAGAAGAATGTCTCCTCCGGAGGACTTGTCTTTTCAGGACTTTATAAGAGAGGTGGCCAAGGGGCTTTCTATCTCAGTAGCCCCTGAGTCAGAGCCTAGAGCCAAAACGTTGGATATTTTGCAATATCCCAAGGTTCCTAAAGAGGCAGCCACTTTGCCAGTTCATGAGATCCTTTATGATCACATGTTGGGCATATGGGAGACCCCTCTTACTATCTCTTCCCACTCTCATAGACTAGACACCATGTACCGTGTCCCGCCTTGTCCTGGGTTTCATAAGACTCAGCATCCTCACCACTCTATTGTGGTGGAGTCTGCCATGAAAACGTTAGAGTGCAAAAAGGGCACTCTTCTACCCCTCCAGGGAGAGAATATAGAACCTTAGATGCCTTTGGCAGAAAAATCTTTCAAGCCAGCATGCTTGTTGCTAGAATCAACTCCTATAGTCTCTATATGGGGATGTTTCTAAAAGAAGTTACAGATCATCTGCAAACTTTCCTCCCTTTTCTTCCAGAAGATAAGAGGGAAGAGTTTCTCACTTGGCTTAAGCATGCCCAAGATGTTTCCAAATTTTCCAACCGTGCAGCCTTTGACTCTTTTGAGGGTGCCAGCAGAGCTTCAGCTATGGCCATAGGTGCACGCAGAATTGCTTGGTTACAAGCTTCTGATCTGGAACCTTGGGTCCAAGATGGATTAGGAAATCTTCCTTGTACAGGTGAAAACCTTTTTGGCAAGGATTGGCAAGCAAAGGCCACACGGATGGATGCAGAAAATTCTGCTTTGGATAGGCTTTCAAAGTCTACCTCTAATCCTGTCAAGAAGAGGTTGTTCAAAAAGCCATATTTTCCCAAGAAGGGAAGAGATTATCCTGTTTATGGTCAACAGACATCTTCTGCAGTTCGTTTTGCTGCAAAGCGTCAACAACCTAAACAGGCCAAGCCTAAGGCTGCAAGGACTCCTGTAGCCCAACAGCCTCAGCCTCCTCAGGGCCTTTGACTTGCATCTAGAGAACTTAGCCTTTCTGGCTCTAGCAAAACCAGAGCCTATCACCATTCCAGGAAGGTTAACTTACTTTGCTCCCAGATGGGAACAAATCACAGCAGAGCAATGGACCCTCTCCATCATAAGGGAAGGGTACAAACTTCATTTCTCAAACCTTCCTCCTCACACCATGGTGAGACAGTTCAATTCTCAAACATCTCTCCTCGACCTTCTCGGTCAAGAGATTACTACCCTTCTTGCCCAAGGGGCAATAGAAGAAGTACCCTTCTTCAACAGGGCTCAGGGTTCTACTCCCCCTACTTTCTTATCCCAAAGAAAACAGGGGGTTACAGACCCATATTAGATCTCAGAGAATTGAACAAGTTTCTATGCAAGGAGAAATTCAAAATGATTTCTCTAGGTACTCTCCTTCCATACCTTCAGAGTCAGGATTGGCTTTGTTCTCTAGATCTCAAGGATGCGTATACCCATATACTCATCCATCCAGCACACAGAAGGTTCCTTCGGTTCTTTTATCAAGGGAAGCACTACCAATACAGGGTACTTCCTTTTGGTCTGGCCTCTGCTCCAAGAGTGTTCACAAAATACATGGCAGTAGTAGCTGCATTCCTACGCACTCTGGGAATATTCGTATTCCCATATCTGGACGACTGGCTCATCCGAGCTCCATCCCAGTCAGAGGCCCAGACTTCCCTAACCTGCACAATGCGTGTTCTGCAGTGTCTGGGACTGGTGATAAACATTCCAAAGTCCCAACTCACCCCTACTCAGTCTCTAGAGTTCATAGGGGGCCTTGCTGGATACCACAACTGCAAGGGCCTATCTTCCCCAGGCCCGTTGCCTAAGCTTAGTGCAGTTAGCCTCCCAGATTCAGTTAAAAACCCATTTAACTGCTCGAGAGATGTTACAACTGCTAGGCCACATGGCATCCACTGTGCATGTGGTCCCTTATGCTCGCCTTCACATGAGAGCAGCTCAATGGACTTTGTCCACCCAATGGACCCAGGCATCAGGGGGTCTGTCAGACAAAATAGCAACCTCCAGGCGCCTCTTTTGGTCTCTCCAGTGGTGGAAGTCCACTCAAAATCTCTTGCAGGGGTCCCCCTTCCAACAGTTGTTACCCCAAGCAACCCTTACAACGGATGCCTCTCCAAAGGGTTGGGGAGCTCATCTTCATGACCTCTCCACCCAGGGCATTTGGTCCCCACAGGAGACCTATCTACATATCAACATCTTAGAGCTCAGAGCAATCTTCCTGGCTCTGAGTCTTCCATACCCTGCTCAGCTACAAGACAGTCCTAATTCACATGGACAACCAAGTAGCCATGTTCTATGTGAACAAGCAGGGAGGGACTGGCTCTCTGTCGCTTTGCAACGAAGCTCTGAGATTGTGGGCCTTCGCCAGAGAGCATCAAATTCATCTTCTGGCAGTATACCTTCCCAGGAGTTCAAAACTCTTGAGCAGACAGACTCAGTTGAGTTCTGCTTCCACACGAGTGGTCCCTTCATATGGACCAGATAGTCAGAATCTTTCGAATTTGGGGAACCCCGGATATAGACCTCTTTGCAAGTCCGTGGAATGCCAAACTTCCCCGATTCTGTTCCAGAATTCCGTGTCAGGGAGTTCAGGCCAAGGATGCCTTCCTCCTTCATTGGGGTCAAGACTTCCTATACGCCTTTCCACCCAGTCCCCTAATTCCCAAGACCCTGTTCAAGCTTCAGAAAGACCGAGGGACTATGATCCTCATAGCTCCACGATGGCCACGTCAAGTGTGGTTCCCTCTACTTCTGCATCTCTCTCAAGCTCCCTCCCTGGACTTGGGATCTGCTCCAGATCTCCTGTCTCAGGAGGGGGGAACGTTGTGGCACCCAAACCCCCAATCTCTCCACCTCAGGGCTTGTTTGCTGAAGGCTTAGACCTTCAAGATTGGCATCTGTCTCAGCAAGTGAGGGATGTCCTTCATGCTTCCAGAAAGCCTTATACAAGGCGTTCCTAAGCTTTTAAATGGAAAAGGTTTACCATTTGGTGTGCTGAGAGGGGTCTTAACCCTCTTGCAATACCTTTGAATTCTTTACTAGAGTATCTCCTGCATCTTTCCCATGCAGGCCTCAAAACGAATTCAGTACGGGTCCATTTGAGTGCTATTGCAGCATCTCTCAAACCTCTCAGTGGACAACCTATTTCCTCTCATCCTCTTATTGCAAGATTCATGAGAGGCCTTCTTTTAACTAAACCTCCCATTAGACCACCTCCAGTGGCATGGGACTTGAATCTGGTTCTTGGTCAGCTCATGAAGCCTCCCTTTGAACCCTTAGCCACTACCTCCTTGAAATTTATTTCCTGGAAAGTTATCTTTCTTATTGCAGTCACCTCAGCTCGCTGCATCAGTGAGCTGCAGGCCTTAGTGGCTAATCCACCTTATACAAGGTTCCATCATGATAAGGTAGTCCTTAGGACCAATCCACACTTTATGCCTAAAGTGGTCTCACCTTTTCATCTTAACCAAGAGGTGTACTTACCTGTCTTCTTTCCAGATCCTCATGCATCAAGTGCAGAGAGGAATCTTCATACCCTGGATTGTAAGAGGGCTCTTGCCTTTTACTTACAAAGGACACAGCAGCATAGAAAGTCTTCTCAGCTTTTTGTTGCTTTTGATCACTCTCATTTGGGACTTCCAGTCTCTAAGAGAACACTGTCCATTTGGATTGCTCAGTGTATTTCTTTCGCCTATCAGAGCAAGAATCTTTCTCTGGAGGGCCATGTCACAGCTCACAATGTGAGGGCCATGGCAACCTCTATGGCTCATCTAAATTCTGTGTCCATTGACCAGATCTGTCGAGCGGCCACCTGGGCCTCGGTTCATACCTTCACAGCCCATTACTGCTTGGACAAGGACTCCCGCTGGGATGCCTTGTTTGGTCAGGCTGTTCTCAAACACCTGTTCCATGCTTGATCAACTCCTGCCCTCCATCCCTGGTTGGATGCCTGAGATCTATGGGAGGAGGTAGAGCCCTTCTCAGGGTCTCACAACCTTGGGGATCTCCCAGGCATCTCTAGCTGGGGAGTCCCCATATGTGAAGACTCATTCCTGCTTGTTCCTGGAGATAGCACAGTTACTTACCTGTAACAGGTGATCTCTGGGAACAGCAGGAATAAGTCTTCACAACCCACCCACCTCCCCTAGGAGTTGTATCCTTTCTATCTTTCCTTTCCTCTCTCTCTCTTTGTCTCAGCTTTAAAACTCGAACTGGAGAGAGGCGGTTAGGAAATGCGGGAAGGCAGCTTGCAGGCGCTGTGGGATGC
This sequence comes from Ichthyophis bannanicus, assembly GCA_033557465.1. NCBI lineage: Eukaryota > Metazoa > Chordata > Amphibia > Gymnophiona > Ichthyophiidae > Ichthyophis > Ichthyophis bannanicus. Next base: position 1,087,282,440 of record CM066032.1, on the reverse strand, counting down.
TCCCAAAAGCTTTCTTTTTTTTGGGACGCTGGGGAGCATTCCCGTGCTGGCTCTGTCGGTACCGACGTACGCATATGTGAAGACTTATTCCTGCTGTTCCCAGAGATCACCTGTTACAGGTAAGTAACTGTGCTTTCTTGTTATCCTGAAAACCTGACTGGCTAGGTGTGTCCCGAGGACTGGGTTGAGAACCTCTGCCTAGGAGAGCATGAAGGAGCTCTTAAAAGCACAACTGTCTGACTTTCTTATAAATTGGGGCTTCCTGATCGTCCCTCCAGTCTAGTCCAGGAATCTCTGGGTTGTCATCCTCTTCCAGCAGCTTGGAGACTGAGAAACGTCACTCCTGTGACATCGCTGGTACTTAAGCCCCGGATCCGCCTCCTCACACCAGTTATCTCAGTCTCCAAGCAGCTTGGAGGTTCGTGAGCCCAGGAGTTCGGGGCTCACTGGAGAGACGATTAAGGAGAGTTAGGGTTAGGATAGTTAAGTGGTATTGTCGCCGGTATTCGCGGCAGAGAAAGAGGGTCGCTCCACGGGACAATTATATCTCTTGGATATTTGGAGAGCTTAAAAAGTATATCCGCAGGACGTCCAGTTTCCGTAGGTCAGATAGACTGTTTGTGCTGTTTGCAGGAGCAAGAAAGGGTGAAGCGGCATCTAAAGCTTCTATTGCCCGATGGTTGAAAGAAGCAATCTCGTCAGCGTATCTGTTGAAAGGCCGGGTGGTTCCAGAAGGGCTTAGAGCTCATTCCACTAGGGCACAAGCTGCCTCTTGGGCGGAGTGCAGTCTGGTGCCGGCGGTAGTGATCTGTAAGGCGGCGACCTGGTCTTCTTTGCACTCGTTTGTGAAACATTACCGTCTGGATGTTCAGGCGGAGAGGGACACCTGTTTTGGATCGGCGGTGCTTCAGGCTGGTCTAGCAAGGCCCTCCCGTTGAATCTATTCACTGCTCTGTTACATCCCCAGAGATTCTGGGACTAGACTGGAGGGACGATCAGGAAGATGAAATTAGACTTACCTGCTAATTGTAGTTCCTGGAGGAACTCCAGTTTAGTCCCGTGTCCCGCCCTTGTGATGATTGGATTACGGCCTGAAGCAGGACTAAGATAACAGGTAAGAGTCTCAAGGGACGGGGTCCAGCCTGGTTTTCCTTCGCCAGGGGGTAGCGTGGGGATGGTCTGCTGATCAGTTTTTCTTCACAGGGGAAGAAAAGGGACCTCAGCAAGTAAAATACATTTTCAGAACATATGTACATAGTTAGGCCTGGGAGTCTGTAGGTTTCAGTTAGTGTTTTACAAATGCCTTATGGTACAGTTTGCTACTTAATGGTTGCTCCGGTGAGTCTGCTTTGTCAATAGGTAACTAGTGTGAGGAGGTGGATCCGGGGCTTAAGTACCAGCGATGTCACAAGAGAGACGTTTCTCAGTCTCCAAACTGCTGGAAGAGGATGACAACCCAGAGATTCCGGGACTAGACTGGAGTTCGTCCAGGAACTACAATTAGCAGGTAAGTCTAATTTCATCATTTGTGACCAGATGACTTCTCTTCCTGGAAACAACCTGCAGATAGAAAAATAATGGCCATCCAGAGCTATAGATAGTACTGTATGGGAAGGGGTGGTGCAAGGATTGATAAAGAAAGTGAAAGTACAGAGCACAAATGATTTCTGGGTATGGTAGTCCCAGAGTAGGTGGGGTACAGATTCAGCAATAAAGGAGTGTAACAATTGTGTGGAAGTGTAGCCAATTGATTGGGGCTTGCAGGAGGCACAAAAGCCCTGGGAAAAGGTGGAACAAGGCAAACTTGAAGGAAGCAAGGTGTAGTACTGTCAGAGGGATACTGCCAGAGTGATTCTGCACCTGCAACAGCTAGAGCTGGACAAACAGTACTGTGGTATAAATGGAGTCACCATTACCATTAGGCAAGGGGAACTTGAGGGAGGCCAGTAGTCCACTGTGCAAGGTTGGTTACAGTGTCAGATTATAATCTGGAAGATGAAGATCTGACTGCATATGAAGGTATGCTTAAGATGCTGCTGTTTTTGCAGGAAATAAAATAAAATATCTATTTCAGACCATCTGCTTACATCTGTTAGTGCTTTGGACTATTGTCCTGGACAGGACGTGAGCAAGATCCTGAAAAAAACATTGTATTTTTACCCACCCTTACTAACATTGATGAGGCAGTACCATCCAACATAACGCAGGTACAAGAACTTATAAAGAAAACACAAAAATCCCTGATAAATCAAAAGAAAATATATAGAAAACTATATTTTTACAATTAAAGCAAAATATGTTGTTGTTAAGTGCCATCAAGTCAGTGTTGACTCATGGTGACCCTCTGGATAGTTGACCTAAACTTTGTTTGGTCTTCAGCCAAGTGGCTCATTGTTGATAGAGGGGTATCCATAGCTGCTGTTATTGTATTGATCCATCTTATTGCAGGCCTTCCTCTTTTACAATGACTTTCTACCTTGCCAAGCATTATGTCTTTCTCCGCTGATGTGTTCAAAGTATGAAAGTCAAAGTCTTGTCATCTGAGCTTCTAAGGTTTGATCTCTTCTAATACTGACAGGTTCATAATTCAAAAGCATCAGTTTTCTTCCTGTCTATCTTTTTTGCATCCATATGACGTTATTGAAAGTACTATGGCTTGGACAAGTCGAATCTTTGTATGGAGAGAGACATCTTAGCTCTTGAGAATCTTGTCTAGGTCCTTCATAGTCATTCTACCAAGATCAATACTCGTCGGATTTCTTAACTACTAGTCCTTTCTTTATTGATTGTTGATACTAGTAAGTTAAAGCTGTCAACTATTTCAATTTCTTCTCCATCAATGATGAACTTATTGATTTTGCCAGTTGTCAGGATCTTTGTCTTTATAATGTTAAGGTGCAGACACATTTTAAGACTATATTCTTTGATCTTGAGAAGTAAATGTTTCAAATCATCTTCACTTTCAGCCAGTAATGTGGTATCATCAGGTTGGCGAAGGTTGTTGATGAGTCTTCCACATATCTTCACACCTTGGTTGCCTTCATACAGTCCTGCTTCTCTGATATTTTGTTCTGCATATAAATTAGAGGTAGGGGGAAAGTATGCAGCCTTGTTGTACATCTTTGCTGATTTTAAATCATTCTGTTTCTCCTAGTGCCGTTCGAACTGTTGGTTCTTGATCTATGTTAAGATTGCGCAAGAGAATGATCAGGTGTTCTGGTATACCCATGCATCTTAATGTGGCCCAGAGTTTCTCATGGTTTACACAGTCAAAAGCCTTGCTGTAGTCAATAAAACACATATGGATATCCTTTTGGTATTTTGTCTTTTTAGGGATCCATCTCACATCCGTGATGATGTCTCTCGTTCCTCACCCTTTCCTGAACCCTGCTTGCACTTCAGGCAGTTCTAATTCCAGCAAAATATAAATGAGGAAAAAGGTGTCTTTAGAAATTATTATGCTTAGATGAAGTCAGGGCTGGCCCAGTCATAAGGCAAACTAGGTGGTTGCTTAGGATGGCAACTCTAGGGGGCGGCAAAGAGCAGGGCATTCAAAGCTGAACAATAGATTTTGACAGCCAGAGGTGAGTGTAAAGTTTAAGTTTTGCTTGGTGCATCAACATCTTGAACAAATTCTGGAGCCATTCCTGGATGAAGCCAAGCCCCAAAGACCTCCATAATCATTACATACCAAGAATACCTCATGTGAAAAATCCAAAAAACATCATTATGCATGCAAAGAAATAATGAATAAACTAGTGCAGTGGTTCTGAAACCTGTCCTGGGGACTCCCCAGCCAGTCGGGTTTTCAGGATATCCACTATGAATATTCATGAGAGATTTGCCTTCACTGCATGCAAATCTACTTCTTGCATATTTAATGTGGATATCCTCAGAACTCAACTGGCTAGACAGGTTTGGGAGCCACTGCTCCAGTGCAAATAACTAACATTGAATTCAAATAGTGTAATAATAATGTAAAATATACAACATATAATAGAGCTGTGGAACAGCTGAATTCTTTCAGGCAGTCTATAAAGTTGGATGATTGCAAATAGCCTAAAATTGAATTGCGATAAAGCTCAGATTGTTTGGTTGAGACCTGCAGGATTGAACCTTGTAGCTTCATCTTTGGTTACAGAGGGGGTTGCTATCCCTATGTGTGCGGAGGTTAAGGTGCTCGGGGAGAAGTTAGATACTGAATTGTCTGCGCAACCTCATATTGATGATCTGTGAAAAATATACAGTTTGTGACCCTATTTGGCTAAGATAGTGATACATTCCTTTGTGATAAGCCAGGATTGATTATGGCAGCGTTTTTATTTATGGGTCTGTAGAAACGAAAAGAGCTGGCAGGGTTATAACATGTTCAAAAATATGGCTGCCACGATTCTGATGGGATTAGTTATCTGATCAGTTATTGCCCTCTCTGAGTATTCGCTCTGGCTTTCAGCAGCTCTTTGTATAAAGTTAGTTTTATTAGTTTACAAAGTTTTATTTTTGGAAACTCCTGTTTGCCTTGAAAAAGAAGTTGGTGCACTATGATCCTGACGCATGTTGTGCTCCTCTCAGGATTGTCTGCTGCAGCTGAGACCCAACAACTACAATTTTAGCTACAGTACCCCAAGATACTAAAAAGGGCATTTTTTAGTTAAGCTTCTGAATTTTGGAATAAAAGCCTCTAAAGAGCTGCGGTCAGGGCTAGGTCATCTAGCATTTCGTAAAGCCTGTAGGACATGGTTGTTCCAGGAAGCTTTCTATGACTTATAATTTTTTGTTCTATTTATTTGTTTGATTTTGTTTGTATTTGTTCTTTATGCATGTATGGTTGGAGCATGTGTTCTGAACAGGCACCTGTCAAATTTAAATATATAAATAAAAAGAATCAAAAATCATATTTTGTGATGTTTGACAATAGACATTGTACATTATTGTGCAGTAAACAGTTATCTTAGTGCATGTTTACTAAACGTTTACCGTGCGATTTGGACGCTGTACTAAAATGTAGTGCGGGCCTTAGTGCTAAAAATCCGATGCTACCCTAGTAGTGTGTGTTAGGGCAGAGACTCTGTGGAACAGGGATAGATCCCAGGTCGTGCGGGTGTGTCGTGGCTAGCATGAGCCTTAGTAGCACATGCTAACTGCGTTTGATGCCCATTACATGGGTGCAATTAATGCCATCTCCAGGAACAAGCAGGAATGTAGTCATCACATATGGGTATCGTCGGTCCCGACGGAGCCTGCGCAGGAACGCTCCCCAGCATCCAATTAGAAAGCTTTTGGGAGCATCCCACAGCGCCTGCGTGCTGCCTTCCCGCCTTTCCCAACTGCCTCTCCCAGTTCTTCTTTTTCCACGGAGCCAGCAGGTCATGTTCCTGTCACTGCAGAAGAATTCTTCTTTTCTTTCTTTCTTTTTGTGGTCGCGTCTGCCTTCCTCGACGCTTTACTGGTACCGCCGTTTTTTTTCTTCTTATTTCTGTCTTAAAAAAAAATAAAATAAAAAATAATATATATATATATATATATATATTTTACTTTTCTTTTCTTCAGGTGCACGTGCTTTTTTGGGCCTTAGACCCAACAACTTTTCCTTACAATGGAGAAACCTGCCTCAGGTTTCAAACAGTGCACCAAGTGTGGTGGTACCATCTCCGTCACCGACACCCATGAATGGTGTCTAAAATGTTTAGGTCCTGACCACTCCATCACGGATTGTATGTCCTGCGCCATGATGTCTAAAAGAGGTCAGCAGAACTGAGCTGCTATGCTCAGTACCCTGTTTCCCTCTGATGCAGCTTCGGTGGCATCGACATCTTCCAGGGCTTCTTCTTCCTCCCGTGGATCTCAGGTAACTAAACATAAGTCCAGCCGGTCCTCAAAGGGTAGATCTCCTTCTAAGCATCGAGATGCCTCTGGCGTTGCCGTTGAGGATTCTGCACCGGCAAAATTGCCCCGGTGGGAGGCTTTGGCTTCCAAAGCATTATCGGGGCTCCAGGATGTTCTCGAGGTCTCGACCTCGGCAGAACTACTGGTGCCATGCTCTGGGGTACCGGCGGTCTCCTCCGGTACCGACATCCAGGCATTGGCAGTGTCGATAGACCAGAGAGTCCTGGCTATTGAGCGCAGTCTGGCGGCTCTCCTTGCGGCATCGACGCCCTCGGAACCGCGACAGACAATTCAGCTGGTTCCGGCATCGGTCCCAGCATCGGTATCAGTACCGGTACCGATAGCATCGACATTGGCATCGGTATCTGCTTTGCTGGTACCCAGTCATCTGATGCCCTCCGGTACCGATACCCCGGTACCGGTTACTCCCGGTACCGACTTCGGTCGGTACGGGTATCGGGCTCTTCAAGAGCATCCGGACAAACGGTACTTCGAGTCCTCAGAGGAATCTGAGGATTCTGACAGTTCTGTCGATGCAGGAATGCTTCTCCCAGAGGAGCCCTCCTCCCCCAAGCGCAGGATGTCTCCTCCAGAGGATATTTCCTTCCAGGATTTTATCAGGGAGGTAGCTCGGGGTCTATCTATTACTGTGGCTCCTGAAACAGAGCCAAGGGCCAAGGAGTTGGAAATTCTACAATATCCCAAAACTCCTAAGGAGGCAGCTACCTTGCCCATTCATGAGATTTTATATGATCTCATGTCAAGGATGTGGGAGACACCTCTTACCACCTCTCCTCATTCTCGCAGACTCGATACTATAAGTCCCTCCTTGTCCTGGTTTCCAAAAGAGTCAGCTTCCTCACCACTCTATTGTAGTAGAATCAGCTATGAGAAGGATCAAGAGTGCAAAGAGGCATGCCTCTAATCCTCCAGGATGTGAGTGCAGAACCCTGGATGCTTTTGGACGTTGGGTCTTCCAAGCTTCCATGCTTTCTGCCAGGATCACTTCCTATAGTCTCTACATGGGAATGTTCCTGAAGGAGGTCACAGATGATTTAGAAGCTTTAAGTCCTATTCTTCCTGAGGATAGAAGACAGGATTTTCTCACTTTGGTCAAACATGCCCAAGATGTTTCTAAATTTGCCAACCGTGCAGCCTTGATTGTTTTGGCCTCCACAGGGCCTTTGACTCTCAACTAGAGAACTTAGCCTTCCTGGCTCTCGGGGGACCAGAGCCTTCCACCATTCCAGGGAGGTTATGTTATTTTGCCCCCAGATTGGGCAGATAACAGCAGAGCATTGGACACTCTCCATCATAGAGGACGGGTACAAGCTTCATTTTTCAAGCATGCCCCCTCACACAATAGCAAAGCAGTTCAATTCTCCGACCTCTCTCATCAACCTGTTAGGTCAGGAGGTTGCTATCCTTCTTGCCCAAGGGGCAATAGAAGAAGTACCCATTCATCAGTAGGGTACAGGGTTCTATTCCCTTTATTTCCTTATACCAAAGAAAACAAGTGGTTACAGACCTATCTTAGACCTCAGAGAATTGAACAAATTCCTTGTCAAGGAGAAATTCAAAATGATTTCTCTCGGATCTCTGCTGCCATACCTTCGGAGTCAGGATTGGCTTTGTTCTGTAGATCTCAAGGATGCGTACACCCATGTCCTCATCCATCCAACACACACAAGGTTCCTTTTTCAAGGAAAGCACTACCAATACAGGGTGCTTCCTTTTGGCCTGGCCTCAGCACCAAGGGTGTTCACGAAATGCATGGCTGTAGTAGCAGCATTTCTCCGCACTCTAGGGATATTCGTCTTCCCCTACTTAGACGACTGGCTCATTCGAGCCCCAACAGAGTCAGAGGCCAGGACTTCTCTATCCTGCACAATGCGTATCCTTCAGTATTTAGGGCTGGTAATAAACATCCCAAAATCCAGTCTGACTCCCACTCAATCTTTAGAGTTCATAGGAGCTTTGCTGTATACCAGAAAGGCAAGGGCCTATCTCCCCCAGGCCCGTTGCCTTCGCATGGTGCAGTTAGCTTCTCAAGCAGTGCTAAAGCCTCATCTAACTGCTCGAGAAATGTTACAACTACTAGGTCACATGGCATCTACAGTGCATGTGGTTCCCTATGCTCGCCTCCATATGAGGGCAGCTCAGTGGACTTTATCCAGCCAATGGACCCAGGCATCAGGATGCCTGTCAGACAAAATAGCAAACACAAGTCGCCTTATTTTGTCCCTCCAGTGGTGGAAGTCCACTCCAAACCTGTTGCTGGGGTCCCCTTTCCAACAACCCCTACCCCAAGCAACTCTCACAACAGATGCTTCTCCAGTGGGTTGGGGAGCTCATCTACAAGACCTCTCCACCCAAGGCACCTGGTCTCCACAGGAGACTCATCTACATATCAATCTCTTGGAGCTCAGAGCAATCTTCCTTGCTCTGCAAGTGTTCCACACCCTGCTCAGCTGCAAGACAGTCTTCATTCATACGGACAATCAAGTAGCCATGTTCTATGTGAACAAGCAGGGGGGAACAGGCTCTCTGTCGCTTTGCAACAAAGCTTTGAGACTATGGGCCCTCGCCAGAGAGCATCAGATTCATCTCCTGGCAGTGTATCTTCCAGGCATACAAAACTCTTGGGCAGACAGACTCAGTCGAGTTCTGCTTCCACACGAATTGTCGCTGCATGCAGACCAGGTAACGAAGATTTTTCAAAATTGGGGAACCCCGGACATAGACCTCTTTGCAAGGGCTCCCCACATGACCATCACGGATTTTGACTAAATTTTATATTTAGAGCCCTCCATGTCTCAAATGAACTTTGGTAGAGTTTTAGGTTCTCTGGTGTTAAACCTGTTGAGATATAGCCGTTTGTTTGACTCCATAGCCTGAAGATGTACAGTACGATTCAAAATTTCAGCAACTTTGAGACCTAATATTGTTAGTATTTGTTTATAAGAAATGAAACTTAACTACCCGGCACATCTTTTTGCGCTCTTTTTAATGAGACTAATAATAATCTTTTTTGATTGTGTCAGAAATAGACACATTGCACCAAAGTCGGGCAAAGAAATTGGCGGCCTAAAAAAATTAAAAGTTTAACATTGCATAGCTCCTGAAATAAGTAAACAACGAACATGAAATTTGAGGCATAGTATCTTGTGGTACTGTTGTTTTTGTGTTTATAATTTCGAGCTCCTAGCCCTTTTCATTAATTTGCAAATTAAGTGTAAAGTTGATAATTTTTGCAAAAAGGCTAAAAAGAGTATTTTTAACTCCCTTTTACACAAAAGTATCTTCTAGAAACATTTTCAAACTACTACCATTAGAAAGAGCATGTTTTAAACTCCCTAAAAAAGTTAATTTGATTGATTAACGCTGGCATACAGTGCTCTAAAAAGAGGACCAAAGTCAGTGGACATTGCCATGGCAATAGCATATATTTCATCATCTTATTATTGTTAATTTTTTGGATCATACTTGTTTTAACATTTTTATATTGAAAAATTATCAATATTGTATTGTGTTGGTCCATGGTGACATTGTCACTACCAGTTCAGGAACATGAACTGGCAACCCCATCGCCATAGAGGTCACGCCCGATAGCTGTGCAATGCCAGCCACGGGTGGGTTTCTTAATCTAGGTTCCCATGCCTTTAATTTGGTTTCTTATTTGAGGTTCCAAAGCCTTCAGTGGGTGTCTAGCTGGTTCCCAAGCCAATGATTGGGCATCTTATCCTAGGTTCCCAAGCCTAAATTGTGTATCTTATTGCTGTTTCCCTTATTGACCAACTTGTTGGAGCCAAAATCAACAATTGAACTTTTGTTGACCTATTGGATATATCAATCTTTGCTTTCATTTCTTTAATAAGCTCAGTGTAATCGCTACATAGACTGCATTCTGCAGATAGACTAGATTGTTCAACGTTGTTAGCCACTCCAGCAGCAGACATTATTTTTTTTGTTACCACGTTCTGAGTGCGCTCAATCTTTTGTTTCAAATAGCCAGCTTTGTCTCTACTGCTTATTCTTCGTATTTTTAATGGAGAAGTGCCTAAAGCAGTCAAGCTTTGATCAAGGGTGTCCAAGGCATCTGGATCAAAATCATCCGAAGATGAAGATGCTGTTGCTTCAACCATAGAAGCATATTTTGCTTTGCACCTGATGCAAATTTTCTGGCCTGGCTTTACATCCATTTTGGTCACTTTTTTTCAAGCCCTCAGACATGGCTAAAGTTACTTTTGATAATCCACTTTTAATGACGTGATTCTGCTTTTCAAACGGATTGCAACATGACTTTTGGTTCATTTCATATTTGCTGAGATACTGTGCTTGGTGATGCAAGCTTCTGTTGTGTTGTTAAGTGCTGTCGAGTCGGAGTCGACTCATGGCGACCCTCTGGATAGCTATCCTAAATTGTGTTCGGTCTTCAGTCAGGCGGCTCATTGTTGACAGACTGGTACCTGTAGCTGCTGTTATTGTATCGATCCATCTCATTGCTGGCCTTCCTCTTTTGCGTTGACCTTCTATCTTGCCAAGCATAATGTCTTTAATGATCTCTCTCTTCGCATGATGTGTCCAAAGTATGAAAGTTGAAGTCTTGTCATCTGAGCTTCTAAAGAAAGCTTAGGTTTGATCTCCTCTAGTACCGACCGGTTTGTTCTTCGGGCAGTCCATGGTATACACAGTATTCGCCGCCAGCACCATAATTCAAAGGCATCAATTTTCTTCCTATCTGTCTTTTCACTGTCCAGCTTTCACATCCATATGATGTTATTGAAAATACCATGGCCTGAACAAGTCGAATCTTTGTATGGAGAGAGACATCTCTGCTCTTGAGAATCTTATCTAGGTCTTTCATAGCCATTCTGCCAAGAGCAATGCGTCGTCTGATTTCTTGACTGCTTGTTGCTTCTTTATTGATAGTTGATCCAAGTAGGCTAAAGTTGTTCACAATTTCAATTTCTTTTCCTTCAATGATGAACCTGTTGATTATGCCAGTTGTCATGATCTTTGTCTTCTTTACATTAAGGTGCAGGCCCATTTTGAGACTATGTTCTTTGATTGTGAGAAGCAAATGCTTCAGATCATCTTCACTTTCAGCCAGTAATGTGGTATCATCAGCATAGCGAAGGTTGTTGATGAGTCTTCCACCAATCTTCACACCTCTGTTGTCTTCATACAATCCTGCTTCTCTGATGATTTGTTCTGCATATAAATTAAACAGGTAGGGGGAAAGTATGCAGCCTTGTCTTACACCTTTGCTTATTTTAAACCATTCTGTTTCTCCTTGTTCCGTTCGAACTGTTGCTTCTTGATCAATGTACAGATTGCGCAAGAGAACGATTAGGTGTTCTGGTATACCCATGCTTCTTAATGTGGCCCAGAGTTTCTCATGGTTTACACAGTCAAAAGCCTTGCTATAGTCGATAAAGCACAAATAGATATCCTTTTTGTATTCTTTAGTCTTTTCAAGGATCCATCTCACATCTGTAATGATGTCTCTCGTTCCTCGCCCTTTCCTGAACCCTGCTTGCACTTCAGGTAGTTCTTGTTCCAGGTATGGTTGTAGTCTCTTTTGAATAATCTTCAGTAGAATCTTGCTGGCATGTGGGATCAGAGCGATTGTGCGATAATTTCCACAGTCAGTTGAATCACCTTTCTTTAGTATTGGTATAAACACAGATCTTTTCCAGTCAGTTGGCCATGATGTTGTCTTCCATATTTCTTGGCAGAGCTTTGTGAGTACGGTAACAGCTGCATCAGATTGCTGCCATACTTCTATGGGAATGCTATCAATGCCTGGTGCTTTGTTCTTTGATAAGGCTTTCAGTGCTGCTTCAACTTCTTCTTTCATCACCAATGGTTCCCGATCATAAGGTACAGGTTGAAACGGCTGTTGGTCCACTTGATCTTTATCATATAAAAACTCTGTATATTCCTTCCACCTTTTCTTGATCTTCTCAGCATCATTCAGCATAGAACCTTGAGCATCTTGTAACATTCCAATTCGAGGCTGGAACTTGTTCTTTAACTCTCGTAGCTTTAGGAAAGCCAATCTTGTTCTTCCTCTAATAGTTTCTGCTTCTATTTCCTTGCAAGTGTCATTGTAGTACTTTTCCTTGTCCTGTCTTGCTGCACGTTGGAAATCTGTTGAGTTCTGCGACTGTCTTTCTTTTTCCTCTGGCTTTAGCTTCTCTGCGTTTCTGGGCAATTTTCAGAGTTTCTTCCGTCATCCATTTTGGACGTTTTTGCTTTTTCACCTTTTGTAGAGACTTCTCGCTTTCTTCCAACACAACCTTCTTGATGTCATTCCATAACTCTTCTGGAGCTCTGTCATTTGTATCTAAAGCAGCAAATCGATTTTTCAGGCAGTCTTTAAATTCCAGTGGTATATTCTCAAGGTCATATTTTGCTGCATTCATGAGTGGTTTGCTCTTTTTCAACTTTAGCTTGAGTTGGCATACTAGTAGTTGATGATCTGTACCACAGTCAGCTCCAGGTTTTGTCTTTGTTGATGTTACAGAGCTTTTCCATCGTTGACTTCCACAGATGTAGTCAATTTGATTTTTATACAATCCATTGGGTGAAGTCCATGTGTACAGTCGCCGCTTGTGTTGCTGGAAGAAGGTGTTTGAGATGAATAGATCATTGGTCTTGCAGAATTCTATCAGTCTTTCTCCAGCTTCATTTCTGTTGCCAAGTCCATATTTTCCAACTGCTTTGCCTTCTTCTTTGTTGCCAACGTTTGCATTCCAGTCACCCATGACTATCAGGATATCCTGTTTGCATGTTCTGTCAATTTCAGCTTGTACTTGTTCATAGAACTCTTCAATTTCATTCTCTTCTGCAGCTGTTGTTGGGGCATATACTTGAATTATAGTTGTGTTGATAGGCAATCCTCGTAGACGAATAGAGATTAAGCGTTCACTGACTGCTTTGTATTTCATTACAGTTCTTGCAAGTTTCTTCTTTATTATAAATGCAACACCATTTCTTCTTTGTCTTTCATTTCCAGCATAGTAGACCATGTGATCATCTGATGCAAAGTGCCCCATGCCAGTCCATTTCAGTTTGCTGACACCCAACAGTTCAAGTTGTACACGTTCCATTTCATTCTTGACCACCTCCAACTTCCCTTGGTTCATGCTTCGTACGTTCCATGTTCCAATGTGTAAGACATCTTTACAGCTTCTGACTCTCATTTCATGCGCAGCTACATCAGCAGTCAGACTTCCTGAGGGCTTTGATCCAACCACATCATAAATGCTGGCTTTACTCTGAAAAGTCTCCAGCTCTTCCCCAGTAGCTAGTTGAGTGCCTTCCGACCTGGGGGTCTCATCTTCCAGCACCATAGTACAATTTGTTTTGTTGTAACTATCCATTGGGTTTTCATGGCAAGATACAGAAGTAGATTGCCGGGCCTTCGAGTAATAAGCAATTTCTCGCTTGCTGACAAGCAGCTCACAGAATTGAGCCCAGTTATATTGGAATAAAATGAGCCATGGTGACATTTTGATGACAGTTTTTGTCCAATGGTACATTCGGGCATAGCAGGATTGTTATCAAGTGATTCGTCGATGTCCATTTTGAAGTAAATTAATTAGTAAATGTGTACCAACTAATAATAATCTGAAAATCTATACGTTAAGCTCACGACATGTATGCACTTAACAGTTATTGAGCAACTCCTATGGAAATAAATAAGTTTTAAATATAACATTTGGATAACGTTAGAACTGCAGGTTGAATTACATGCCTTTGTCATGCATGGTAATGTCCGCTATGTTTAGCCCTCTTTTCAGGGTATTGTACGCCAGGGTTAGTAAATTAAATCCACTTTTCTAGAAAGCTTAAAACATGCTCTTTCTAATGAAATTGGTTTCAAAACAATTTTAGAAGATACTTTTGTGTAAAAGGAGGTTAAAAATACCCTATTTTTACATTTTTGCAAAAAATCATCAATTTTACACTTAATTTGTAAACTAACGGAGAATGCTAAGAGCATGAAATTATAAATTCAAGAACTTCAGTACACAGAGGTAGTATGTGCAAAATTTCATACTTTTTACTTGATTATTTAGGAAGCTGCATAAAGTCTAATTTTTAATTTTTTTAGAACGTCAATTTTTTTGGCTGACTTTGCTGCAATATATCTACTTCCGACATATTCAAAATATATTATCATTAGTATTATTAAATAGACCGCAAAAGGTTGTACAGGATAGTCAAGTTTCATTTTTTATAATAAAATAGCAAAGAAAATATAGGGTCTCAAAGTTGCTGAAATCTCACTCGTACTGTACAAAGTCAAGGTATGTGATCAGACAAACGACTATATCTCAGAAAGTATTCCACGAGAGAATCAAAAACTTTACCAAAGTTAGTTTGAGACACATGGTAGTGTACATACAAAATTTCAGCAAAATCCAAGATGGTCGAGCGGGGCACTTTTTATATACTAGACCACTTGACATGGAAAGACCCCAAACTTCCCCGGTTCTGTTCCAGAATTCTGGCTCAGGGCTCTCAGGCCAGGGATGCTTTCCTCCTTCATTGGGGTCAAGACTTCCTGTATACCTTTCCACCCATTCCCCTAATTCCCAAAACCCTGTTCAAGCTTCAGAGAGACAGAGGCCATATGATTCTCATAGCCCCACATTGGCCATGGCAAGTGTGGTACCCTCTGTTTCTACAGCTCTCTCAAGCTCCCTCCCTGGAATTAGGGTCAGCTCCAGATCTCCTATCTCAGGAGGACGGAATGTTATGGCATCCCAATCTCCAGTCTCTGCAACTCAGGGCTTGGTTGCTGAAGGCCTAGAGCTCCAGAATCTTAATCTTCCTCAGCAAGTAAAAGATATTCTTTTTGCTTCCAGGAAACCTTCCACAAGATGCTCTTATGCTTTTAAGTGGAAAAGGTTTACCATATGGTGTTCGCAGAAGGGTCTTAACCCCCTTGCGATACCTCTGGAATCATTGCTGGAGTATCTCCTTCATTTATCCAAAGCAGGACTTAAGACTAACTCAGTAAGAGTCCATTTGAGTGCTATTGCAGCTTCCTTTAAGCCTCTAAATGGACAGCCTATTTCCTCTCATCCTCTTATAGCAAGATTTATGAGAGGCCTTCTTCTAACTAAGCCTCCCATTAGGCCACCACTGGTGGCATGGGACTTAAACCTGGTTCTTGGGCAGCTGATGAAGCCACCCTTTGAACCTTTAGCTACTACCTCCTTGAAATTCCTTTCTTGGAAGGTTATCTTTTTCTCATTGCAATCACATCAGGACGCCGCATTAGTGAGTTGCAAGCGGTAGTAGCTGATCCACCTTATACAAGGTTCCATCATGACAAGGTAGTCCTTAAGACTCATCCACACTTTATGCCAAAGGTGGTCTCGCCTTTTCATCTAAACCAAGCGATCTACCTACTTGTGTTTTTTCCAAGGCCTCATGCATCAAATGCAGAGAGGAATCTTCATACCTTGGACTGTAAAAGAGCTTTAGCATTTTACTTACAAAGAACACAGCAACATAGAAAGTCCTCTCAACTCTTTGTTGCTTTTGATCCTTCTCATTTGGGACTTCTAGTCTCCAAGAGGACACTGTCTAACTGGATTGCTCAGTGTATTTCCTTCGCCTATCAGAGGAAGAACCTTTCTCTGGAGGGCCATGTCACAGCTCACAATGTGAGAGCCATGGCAGCCTCAATAGCTCATCTGCACTCTGTGTCTATCGACGACATCTGTCGAGCAGCCACTTGGGCCTCGGTTCATACCTTCACAGCCCATTACTGCTTGGACAAGGACTCCCGCCGGGATGCCTTGTTTGGTCAGGCTGTTCTCCAACACCTGTTCCATACCTAATCAACTCCTACCCACCATCCTGGTAGGATGCCAGAGATCCATGGGGGGAAGTGGAGCCCTGTTCAGGGACACACAACTTCTGGGGTTTCTCCCTGGCACCTAAAGCTAGGGAGTCCCCATATGTGATGACTACA
The DNA here is from genome assembly GCA_033557465.1 of Ichthyophis bannanicus. Lineage (NCBI taxonomy): Eukaryota > Metazoa > Chordata > Amphibia > Gymnophiona > Ichthyophiidae > Ichthyophis > Ichthyophis bannanicus. The sequence continues at coordinate 1,087,266,554 of CM066032.1, read as the reverse complement.
TTCCTGCTTGTTCCTGGAGATAGCATAGTTACTCACCTGTAACAGGTGATCTCCGGGAACAGCAGGAATTTAGTCCTCACATCCCACCCACCTCCCCTAGGAGTTGTATCTCTCTATCTATCTCTTTCCTTTCCCTCTCTCTCTCTTTGTCTCAGCTTTAAAACTCAACTGGAAAGAGGCAGTTGGGAAAGGCGGGAAGGCAGCACGCAGGCGCTGTGGGATCCTCCCAAAAGCTTTCTAATTGGACGCTGGGGAGCGTTCCCGCGCAGGCTCCATCGGTACCGACGATACTCATATGTGAGGACTAAATTCCTGCTGTTCCTGGAGATCACCTGTTACAGGTGACTAACTATGCTATCTCAGTGGGAGGTGTTGACTTGCCTGGTGCTACGCTTTAACACTGTGCTAAATGCAGGGGGACAGATGCTCACTCCCCTTGCAGTTAATGTGGTCCCCTGCATTGGTAACGTAGCCCAGAAGCATGTTACTAGTGCGAGTTTTAGTAAACATGCTTCAAGGTGCATTAATGCGTGGTAACACTTTGGGCATAACTGTGGTGACACCGCATGAATGAGATTCTTAGCATGCACTAATTCACTTTCTAAATACTTACCATGAAAGGGGGCAGGAAATGGGTAGAGAATGGGTGGGTTATGCATCTGGACAGCACCTTGCAGTTAAGACTTGATGAGATACTATGCAGTGTTGCCGTGGTAAATAGTGCAGATGCACTTAGCGCCTCCTGAAGAGGAAGTGGTGAGTACATCCACGCTATCAGCAATGCATTTACCACTGTCTACTGCTAAAAGTAAAAGCTGTTAGTGTAGCCAGGTTTAAAAAAGGTTTGGACAAGCTCCTGGAGGAAACTTCCATAAACCATTATTAAAGGGGACCCAGGAAATCCACTGCTTTCCCCAATATAAGCATTGTGGAACCTGTATCTTTTGGGGAAACTGCTAGGTATTTGTGACTTAGATTGGCCACTGTTGGAAATAGGATACTGGGCTTGATGGACTTTGATCTGACCCACTATGACATATCTTATGTTCTTATGTTCTCACCCCTCTGACAACCCACCTGCTTCATAAACCCCTCCACCCTCCCACCCAACAGCTCTTACTGGGAGTTTCCCTACTGCTAGGGGTCGGAGGCACCAATTTGAAGTGAGGTGCCAATGGGGCAGGAATGTCCAGAGATTGTTCCCGCTCCCCACTGTCTATAGGAAAACTTCCGATAAAAGCTGGTGATAGGTGTCAGGTGCTGGGGAGACATGTTGGGAGGATGGGCGGGTTTATTGAGCAGCATCTGAGGGGAGGAAGGTTCAATTTAGTTCCTGCAACCCATGGTAAATGCATTGCTGATAGTGTGGTTGCGTTTCCATTATGGTCAGTGTGATGGGGTATATAAGAAGTTACCCATCCCTCTCCAAAGGGATTATCAGCAGTCCACTTTAAGAGTCTAAAGCTCAGATCGCAGGGCTGAGATGGCGTGACTCAGACAGAGGGATTAAGAAGCCAGCTGTGTGCACAAGGTAGGAGAGAAGCCCATGGAGGCAGAAAGCTCTTTCTAAGCAGGGCTGGTAGAGGAGTCCCACTGTAAAGTAGGTGGTTTAGGAACCGGGAACCATATTCATAAACACCGAAGCCTGGACTTTGGGCTGAACTGAATTCTGACTTTAAGTTGTGGGCACTGAGAACCAGACCTGTGAAGGCAATAGGCTGGGGAGTGATTGCTATATAGCCAAAGGACAATAAAAGTAGTTTTGTTTGGTCCTGAACTGCTGTCCACATAATATTTTGAGCCATTGCCACCACCCGTCATTTTTTATTTTATTTTATTTAGACAGTTTTGTATACCGCCTTATCCTTCAATCAAAGCGGTCACAACACAATTGGGGGATACATTTTAACACACGGGGATATGAGACACATACACTAATGCTTACAGGGAACATGGGCAATGGAGGGTTAAGTGGCTTGCCCAAGACCACAAGGAGCATCTGTGGGACTAGAAACCCCAGTCCTTCCGGCCCAAGGTTGCTGTCCTCTAGTGGGATTTGAACCTCCGGCCTGAAGTACCTTGCCCCAACCACTAGGCTACTCCTCCCTCACTCCTCCCCATATGGTATGTCATGCCATATCACAAGTGGTGGCAGAGGTGTGATTTCCTCTAACCACGTGACACAAGGAAAAGCCACGTAGTTCCAGGGCTATACCTCTTTGCAGGATTTTTTTTTCATTATTTGTATGGGCTAAGAGGGTTAGCCGCACCCTAGCCTAGGGACCTTGAAGGAAATTCTAGTTAGTGCCAGATAGGCAGCGTTTTGTTTAGCCCTAGAGGCCGCTAAAAGCTTATTGGGGTTGGAACTCTGCAGAGTTAACTCAGCTGCAGAAGAATGAGCTGTGTTTGTTTTGCAAGAGAACAAATGACAAGTCAGAATGGAGTGGTTTCTGGCAGAAGGGCAGTAGCAACAACAGATTCCACAGCAACAGTATCGGCAGCAACAACAATAGTTTCAACACGCTGTGCTGGAAGCGCAGCAACAGCAGCAGCAGTTGATTTAGGCTCTACAGAGATCTCAACTCCACCTTCCAATGCAAGCGATACTTAAAATGACAGTTGAAGATGAACCTGATCACTTTTTGGTGAACTTTGAGTGAACCGCCTGCATGGCCCTGTGGCCAAAGGCGACATAGCAAATTCCCCAAATAAGTAGTCTTCTAACAGGTAGCAGTCAGGATACATTCCAGGAGGCCAACCCAGATAGGTGAGCTACATATGCATCTGTCAAGGTCACCATATTGAAATGAGCCAGCTGTACATTAGAGACCTTCCACCAGTGATTCAGAAAGGGGGGGATTGAGACAAAAGAGAGCCTTTGTGCTTCTTGTATCGACTGAAGGATCTCACATGGAAGGGGCTACAACCGGAAGGAAACACTGGGCCTGAGATAGCCAAGACTGTGCTATTGGAGCAATTTTTAGAGGGCTTGATCTCCCCAATGAAACAGTGGGTATGCCAGCACCCCAAACGTACACTAGAGAATGCACTGAAGGTAGCAGAATGGTATCATGAAGCGATATGGGCCCGGCTAACTGATGACTCTGCTAAGTCAAACCAGGAAAATGTCCCAGAGGTTTTCCCCCTAGAAGACCCAGATCTATATATCAAGAATCCCAAGCCTGCTAAATCCCGGAGTCAGTGTTGCTAGGAGAAGCTATGCTACCACCAGAATCTGACACGGCTATAGAGGAGGGGTCCAGGGAGGAAGAGCCTAGTGAAGAAATCCATGGGGATAGCTCAGGTCCCAGTAGTAGTAAACCGAATAAACTAGTTCCCCTCCCATAGTGGAGGACAGAGGGAGACCCGGGAAGCCTCAAGAGGGCCCAGCAAGAAGATGTCCTTTAAACATGCTCGAGAGCAGGTCTTGGAGGTAGATGGGGTTCCAGTAGGCAGTGGAGACTCCCCTAGGAAAACCTTTCCCTGTTTTGTGCTAAAGGGAGATTTGTTGTACAGAATGGCCAAGGGTTCCCTAGAGAGGGAGGAGGTAGAACAACTTCTAGTTCCCTGACCCTGCCGTCAGCAGGTGCTATCGTTAGCACACAGCCATTTATTAAGGGGACACCTGGGGGGTGGAGAAAACACGAGCTTATTTTAGCTCAGTTTTTCTGGCCTGGAATCCATAAGCAAGTGCATTTGTATTGCCATTCATGCCCCACCTGCCATCTTCACAACCCCACCAGAGTCAGACCTGCCCTTCTAGTGCCTATGCCTATTATTGAAACCCTGCTCAAAAGAGTGACCATGGATCTGATAGGGTCCCTGGAGCGAATCACCCAAGGTAACAAGTATATTTTAGTCATACTGAACTATGCTACCAGATATCCGCAGGCTATCACCCTGAGAAATATGAAGACTACTGCGATTGCGAATGCCCTCTGGAAAGTCTTTTCTCAGGTAGAATACCCAGTGAGATCATCACAGACCAAGGAACACCATTTTTATTAAGGATGATGAAGGAAGTATGTGCCTTGCTGAAAGTTAAGATGCTGCAAACATCAGTATATCTCCCATGAACTGATGGCCTCAACGAGCGATTCAATAAAACCCTGAAGCAGATGTTAAAAACATTTGTGCAAAAGGATGGGAAGAATTGTGACATTCTGTAATGTTTGCCATCCATGAGGTGCCTCTAGAGTTCCGGGGTTTTTTTGACTTTTGAATTGGTCTTTGGAAGACGGCCAAGAGGTATATTAGATTTGGTGAAGGAAACCTTGGAAGAGGAACCCCGTCCTGGGAGTAATCTGGCAGAGTATGCCAGCTGAGGCCTGAATAAAGGCTTCAGAGCCTTGCACTGTTGAGGCATTCCTAGCAGGGGCTATACATTTCAAGCAAAGGTAAGAGTTTGTGGCTTTTTAAATTACTAGCTCTCTGCCTGGAAGCTCTTAAAAGGGTTTTGGTACATTTTTAAAACAAAGTTACATTCTTTTTGATGCTTTAGTTTAAAAGGGGAAATATTTTCTTTAGTGGGGTAGGTTTAAAACTCTGCTTTATTATATTTCTCAGCCCTTTGATTTACTGATACCTCATCAGGAGTTAGTTGGCCTGATTAGTCCGTGAAAGAACTGAGAGCAGCTGAGACCTGCATAAAAGGCTTCAGAGCCTTGCATTGTTGAGGCATTCCTAACAGGGGCTATACATTTCAAGCAAAGGTAAGAGTTTGTGGCTTTAAATTACTAGCTCTCTGCCTGGGAGCTCTTAAAAAGGGTTTTGGTACATTTTAAAAAAAAGTTACATTCTTTTTGGTGATTTAGTTTAAAAGGGGAAATATTTTCTTTAGTGGGATAGGTTTAAAACTCTGCTTTAGTATCTTTCTCAGCTCTTTGTAGCTACTGAAACCTCATCAGGTGTTAGTTCCCTCCTTACACCCCCAACTCCCATCCACTCCTAGTGAGCAGTCTTGCTTTATAGGGCACCTCCCCAATTAACTACACACAGGGACTTGGAACAGTACATTTTGAACACACTTAAAAGAGATTTAACTGCTTTTTCTCTAAAAGGACAGCTGGGAAACTGGCTGATACTTTGGTAGGTCTCTCTTTTGCTTCAACAGATACCTAAGCTCCACCAACTGAACAATGGCTAGGAAAAATCATATTGCCAAAGCTGTTGCGCCCGTTACAGCTTCTGCCTCTGTCCAGACAGAGGTCCCAGTGCCAGTTGAAAGAACAATTCCATGTGCAAGATGCCTGCACACTGAAACTCTCAGGAAACAAATGGAGGAACTCAGAGAGGAGGTGGCGAGGCTGAGGAGCATTCAAGACAGTGAGAAGTACATTGATGAGATGCTTTTTGCAACATCCAAGCTCTTCAGCAGAGGAGATGATGGGAGCCTACAGAATGACGAAGGTTGGACACAAGTCACCAGGGCCTGCAGTATCACCAAGCCAACTTCTCTAGCCCTTGAATTGAAGAACCATTATGCAGCCCTGGAAGTGGAGGAGGTGAAAGCATCCCTGGAAAGTGAAGAACCATAGCTTGAGCACCCCAAAGTTGCAGAATCAGTGACCACAAGGAAGCGAAGGGTAATGGTGGTTGGTGACTCTCTTCCAAGGGGTACTGAAGTGTCCATCTGCCGACCAGACTTGATGTCCAGAGAAGTATGCTGTCTGCCAGGTGCCAAAATCTGAGATGTTATGTAGAGTTTGCAGAGACTCATCAAGCCCATTGACTATTACCCAATGTCGCTAATCCATGTTGGCACAAATGATACTGCCAGGTATCCCTCTGAGCAAATCAAAAGTGACTTCATGGCTCTGGGACAGAGGGTGAAGGAGATAGGGGCGCAGGTGGTGTTCTCTTCAATCCTCTCTGTTGAGGGTAAAGGCCAAGGCAGAGAAGCTCACATCCTGCAGATGAATGCATGGCTGTGTGGATGGTATCATTGAGAGTGTTTTGGTTTCCTGGACTATGGGATGCTGTTCCAAGGGTTGCAGAGCTGAGATGGCATCCATCTGTCCAAGAAAGGTCAACGTGTCTTCAGTAGCAGACTGGCTAATCTACTGAAGAGGGTTTTAAACTAGATTCGTTGGGGATGGGTGAAGAAAGCCTCCAAATAAGTGAAAGTCCCCGGGTAAGTGAAACATTAAATACCTTTATGGAAATGGGTAAAAGGGGCAACATATGGAAAGCGGTGTGTATAAATGCCCGTATCATGGGAAATAAGATCCCAGATGTTGAAGCTTTAATGGGAGTGGCTGACTTGGGTTTAGTGACAGTTACAGAAACATGGTTCACAGAAAAGCATGACTTGTATATAACTATACCAGGCTATACTTTATTCAGAAAGGACAGGGGAGGAGGAGTGGCACTATATGTAAAAAAATAATATTAAAGCTTTGGAACTACAGAGCTTAAAAGGGAGAGAGGAGGCATCGTGGGTTAAACTAGAAAGAGGGAAAGAGAAAACTATTTGCATTGGCGTGATATACAGACCTCCGTTACAGGAGGAAGAGGTGGACGGAGAGTTAATTGAAGACATATGCAGCATTGCTAGGAAAGGGGAAGTGCTACTGATAGGGGATTTCAATATGACAGATGTTGATTGGCACATTCCTGCTGCACTATCATCTAGAAGTAAGGAGATCCTGGATTCTCTACAGGGAGAACTATTCAGGCAATTGGTAACAGAACCCACATGTGAAGGAGCCATACTGGACTTGGTGCTTACCAATGGTGAAAGTGTTTCTGATGTTATAGTGGGAGATCATTTTGCATCCAGTGATCACCAGATAATGTGGTTAAGTATTAGGACTAGGGCTGTTAAAATCCATTCAAAAACGAAGGTCTTAGACTTCAGGAAAACAAACTTTGCCAAGATGGGCCAATACCTCAGGGAGTTGTTAGCGGGATGGGAACAGCTGGGGAATGCAGAAAAACAGTGGGCAAAACTGAAAGGGGATATTTTAAGGGCAACCAACCTTTTCTTTTTAAATGGTAAATAAAGGTAAAAGGAAAAGGAGACCACTATGTTTTTCGAAAGAAATAGCTGAAAATGTGAAAAAAAAGAGGTAGGCCTTCATGAAATACAAGAGATCACAGAGAGAGGAAGACAGGCATCTATATTTGAAAAAAAACTTAGAGAAGCTAGCAAAGTAGTCAGGAAAGCAAAGATTTAAAAAGACAAGGAAATAGCCAATGCAATAAAATGGGGGGATAAAACATTTTTCAGATATGTTAGTGAGAAGAGGAAGGGCAAAAGTGGTATTGTCAGATTCAAGGGTGAAGGGGAGGAATATTTAGAAGCTGATGAGGATAAAGTGGAATTGCTTAATAAATATTTCTGTTCTGTGTTTACAGATGAAGAACTAGGAGCAGGATCTCAGAAAACACCCACAAACAGGAACAGAAGCGAGGGGCATCTTGAACAGTTTTCAGAAGACTGTGTTCGTGAGAAACTAGCTAAACTTAAAATAGACAAAGTGATAGGACCGGATGGGATACACCCTAGAATACTGAGGGAACTTGGGGACATTCTAGCAGCTCCGCTGACTGACCTTTTGAATGCCTCATTGGAGTCGGGAGTGGTGCCAAAGGACTGGAGAGAGGCTCTTGTGGTCCCTTTACACAAAAGCAGAAGTAAGGATGTGGTTAAAAACTACAGCCTGGTTAGTTTAACTTTGGTGGTGAGTAAAGTATTGGAAGCGCTACTGAAAGAGAAAATAGTGAGGTTTCTGGAGTCCAGCGGATTACAGGATCCGAGGCAGCATGGATTCACCAGAGGCAGATCTTGTCAGACAAACCTGATTGATTTCTTTGATTGGGTGACCGGGGAGTTGGAACGAGGGAGAACCCCCGATGTGGTGTATTTAGATTTCAGTAAAGCCTTTGACACCGTTCCTCACAGGCAACTTATAAACAAACTGAGCACTCTATGAATGGACCCTAAAGTTATTGCTTGGGTTAGAAATTGGTTGAGTGGGAGGAGACAAAGGGTACAGGTAAATGGAGTTCACTCTACGGAGAAGGAGGTTACCAGTGGTGTGCCCCAGGGCTCTGTCCTTGTTCTGATTCTTTTTAACATTTTTGTTAGTGATATAGCAGAAGGGCTGTTGGGTATGTTTGCCTTTTTGCAGATGATACCAAAACCTGCAATAGAATAGACACCCAGGAAGATGTAGATAACATGAGGAGGGATCTAGCTAAGCTTGAAGAATGGTCTAGAATTTGGCAGCTGAGATTTAATGTTAAAAAATGCAAGGTCATGCATTTGGGCTGCAGAAATCCAAGGGAGCAATATAGTATAGGGGGTGATGTACTTTTGTCCTCTAAAGAAGAGCGGGACCTAGGTGTGGTTGTGTCTGATGACCTTAAAGTAACAAGACAGGTAGAAAAGGTGACGGCAAAAGCTAGAGGGATGCTTGGATGCATAGGGAGAGGAATGGTCAGCAGAAAAAGGAAGTGATAGTTCCTCTGTATAAGTCTTTGGTGCGACCTCATTTGGAGTATTGTGTGCAATTCTGGAGACCGCACCTTCAAAAGGATATAAACAGGCTGGAGTCAGTACAGAGGGTGGCTATTATAATGGTTAGTGGTCTTCTTTATAAAGTATATGAGGAAAGACTTAAGGAACTTAATATGTACACCTTAGAGGAAAGGCGGAATAGAGGTGATATGATTGAGACGTTTAAATACCTCCGTGTCATAAATGCACAGGAGGAGAGCCTCCTTTGATTGAAAGCATGCTCTGCTACAACGGGACATGGGATGAGGGTGAAAGGGGATAGAGTCAGAAGTGATATGCAGAAATATTTTTTTACTAAATGAGTGGTGGATCCATGGAATAGTCTTCCAGTGGAGGTGGTAGAGATGAGTACAGTATCTGAATTCAAAGACGCATGGGACAAACCCAGAGGATCTCTAAAGGAAAAAAAGGGACTGTTGTAGTGGTTGAGAGGAAGGATAGACTGGATAGGCCATGTGGTCTTTTTCTGTCATCATGTTTCTATGATTCTATACAAATGCAAGACCGGCTGAAGAAAGCCGGAGACGTGGCCAGACTCAGTCTGGAAAAAGCCCAAGTCGAACAGGCCAAAGGCTACTGCTGAGCAGCTGTGCAACGCACCTTCCAACCAGGCGTCAAAGTTCAAGTCTTGCTGCCCTTATCCGAGAGCATGTTACTCTGTAAATGACCGGGGCCTTTGAGGTGGAAAAGAAAGATGTGGCCTGTTAACTACAAAATTGCCCTGCCAGATAAATGGAAGAAGGCCAAAATTTATCATATTAATCTACTGGAAAAGTAGACTTCAGTGATGGCTGTGGTGGTTCAGGAGGACTTTGGACCGGAAATTTCAGCCCTGTCTGACAGAGTTCAGTCCCTTTTGGAGACCAGCTCTCTGTGGCCCAGAGAGGAGACCTAGAGGTTCTGATCCACCGGAACCTAGATGTGTTTTCCATCTGTCCGGGACGAGCTCACTTCACTTATCACAATATCATTACTGACCCTGGAGTGGTTATTCGACAATGACCCTATCGAATTTCAGAGGCCCGGCAACAGGCCGTCGCCAAGGAACTTCAGGAAGTGCTTAACCTGGGAGTTATAGAAGAGTCTGCGAATGACTGGTTATCCCCCATCGTCTTGGTTCCCAAACCAGAGGAGGGCATCAGATTCTGCATTGACTTTCGGAAGGTCAATGCTGTTTCTAAATTGGAAGTATAGTCAATGCCCTGAGCATCTTGGTGGAGCATGCTTTATCTCGACCCTGGACTTGACCAAGGGATACTGCAGGTACCTTGACACCAGCTGCCAATGAGAAAACTATCTTTTTGACACTGCAAGGCTTGTTCCAGTTTACCGTACTGCCATTTGGATTACATGGGGCTTCAGCCACGTTTCAAAGCCTGCTGTGACTGTACAAGGAATATGCGGCTGCATACTTTGACGACTTTGTCATCTACAGCAAAGTCTGGCCACCCATCTAACCCTAGTACAAGCTGTGTTTGATTAGCCTGCGGAAATCCAGGTTGATGGCTAACCCTAAGAAATGCGTCCTAGGAGACCAGGGCGTCCAATACTTGGGCTACTTAATCTGGAATGGCCAGATACAACCTCAACTACAGAATGTGGCTGCCATTGTCCAGGTCCCCACCCCAAAGTCAAAGAAAGATGTTCAGGCCTTCCTTGGATTGGTTGGCTATTACTGACAGTTTATCCCTAACTTTGCCGAGATTGTGGAGCCATTAACTAATCTCCTCTGGAAGACAGCTCCTGAGCGGCCTCAATGGTCACCAGACCTGGACTGGGCCTTTCAGCATCTCAAGGGGTCCGTATGATTGGCACCTGTCCTGATTAGCCCTGATTTCTCTCTATCATTTATTGTACAAACAGATGCCTTGGAAGTGGGCCTTGGAGCCGTTCTGGACCAGGAAGTCAGAGGTGAAGAACATCCAATGGCATTCATCAGCAGGAAGCTGTTTCTTCTGGAGAAACATTATGCTGCGATTGAGAAGAAAGCCCTAGCTATCAAGTGGGTACTTGAAACCTTCTAGTACTTCCTTTCAGTGCTGTCCATTTACACAGGTTATGGACCACCAACTCTTCAAATAGCTGGCTCGATATAAGGAGTCCAATGGCTGTATTATGCGGTGGTTTCTGAGTTTTCAGCTCTACCAGTATCAGATCTGCCACAGGACAGGTTGGGTTTGCCTGAATTCTGACTTCCTTTCCTGCTTGGGGGTCCCAGGTGTGGTAGGTACTCAACAGGGCATGGTTGAGCTGAGGGGGAGGATATGTGATGGGGTATATAGGAAGTTTCCCTCCTTCTTCAAAGGGATTATCAGCAGTCCACCTTAAGAGTCTAAAACTTAGAACTCAGGGCTGGGAGGGCGTGACTGAGACAGAGGGATTAAGAAACCAACTGTGTGCACAAGGGAGGAGAGAGGCCCATGGAGACAGAAAGCTCTTTCCAAGTAGGGCTAGGAGAGGTTTCCCACTGTAAAGTAGGTGGTTTAGGAACTGGGAAGCATAATCATAAACTCTGAAGCCCAAGTGACTGCCTGGACTTTGGGCTGAACTAAATTCTGACTTTAAGTTGTGGTCTGGGAGAAGGGCACCGAGAACCAGACCTGTGAAGGCAATAGGCTGGGGAGTGATTGCGGTATAGCCAAAAGACAATAAAAGTAGTTTTATTTGGCCCTGAACTGCTGTCTACATAATATTTTATGAGCCCTTGTTACCTCATGCCACACTATATCAGAGCCAGATTATGAATATGTACTGTGTAGGGTTGGAATGGACAGATTCTGGGTACAACTTCAACAGTTACTGCACATGCTCTGCACTTACCGCATGGTAATTTGGGCACTTACTGTGCATTAGGTGCAAATCTTTATCACACTGTAGAATTTGGTGTTGGATTTTTGTTTCATCTAAGCATAATAATTTATGAACACAACTTTCTCCTCCCTTATATTTTATCTTAATCATAAGCATATAATTTTCTATGTATTTTCTTTTTGTCAGGTATTTTTTGCTTCTCTTTATTATTTTTACATCTCCCTTATATATAAATTCCCCTCAGTTTTATTTTTGAGTAGTACAAGTACTCAGATGTAGCTTAAAAAATAACCACCAGTTCTGCCATCAAAATAAGCCAAAAAGATTAAAGCCAATAGATAAAAGCAGCATACAATACCAGTAACCTGAGAAAACAAACTATGAAATCAAATAAGATGAATTTGCTTTGAGAAATATCCACTTTCCCCACTCCCCCCCCCCCCCAAAAAATGACCTATTCATATTCTGTTCAGTGACTCAAGTGTTCTTGTGCTTTCTTTTAAGAAATACGCTGGCATTTCTCATTCTGACACTGATAACAGTACAAAGGTTTTCAGAGTGATTCATCCAGGCCTGTTCTGGCACCTGAAATTAAATTGTTCACCCTGTGTAGTGGGAGCGAGGCGCCTGTCTGAAGTGTGTTCCAGCAAATCATCAAATGATCACTGTGTTATATCCTGGGGTATTGCTTTACATGCTACAAGAGTTTCTTTTATGAGTTTTTTAAGTAAAGTCTACATGCACCAAAAAACAGATATTAAAGCTCATCTTTTGTACGATTGGCTTTGGGAGTAAGTGCAAACAGGGGGAGAGATGCACTTGTATGTTGTAGACAGATGTGTACAGTATCGAGGACACTGAGGAGTCCTTTAACTAAAGTGCAGCAAGTTTTTGCATTTTACACACATTAGGAGCAAATACCAATGTATGGGAATGCAAACGGTGTGCATTATCTGTCAGGGGTGTGCACAGCATGCCTCTTGCATGCCCCCAGCCAAAAAAGTCCCTTATCGCATATTAAGTTTATTCACAGTTAGTGTGGGTGCACGTAATGCTTCCTTTCGAGGTGGCATTAAGTGCACACGTGCCAACTACAGAAATTGATAGTGCGCGGTAATTACTGTGTGCTAACCGCAATGCACAGTCAATATCCAGTCTCCAACCAGTCCCACCCTATCGCGCGCTAAGCAATGTGGAGTTTTTACTGCGCTGGCTGCTTTTAAAGCGCAGTAGCTGTTACCACAGGCCTGCACATTAAAATGAACATTAACTGCTTAGCACACTTTAGTAAAAGAGACCCTAATGGTATAGTATAAGATAGAGAAGAAATGTCTATAATACTGTACTCGTATATATAGATGGGTATTTGGATCACTTGATTTTCACTCATAGATGGAGCTGATTCAGCTGCTTTACATACTGTTGTGTCAGCATTATTGGCACTCTTGCATTTTAGGTATGTTGTGTACAATATCTTGAGAAATAATTGGAAATATTCTAACTGTATGTCATCATAATATTTTAATAGTATGTTCAAAGGTATACAATAAAAAAAGATGCCTGTGCAGCTTAGATGCAGTAATTTCTGAGAAAAAAACTAAATATGACCTGGACAGGATTAATGGCACTCTTCACTAATATTTGGTTGCACAACCCTTGACAGTGATGACAGCCTCCAAATGTTTCTTGTGGCCATCTATTAGTTTCATACATCTGTCTGCTGGTAGTTTCTGCCACTCTTCAACTGTGATTTGTTCCAGTTCATGAATGTTTCCAGGATTCTTTTTACCAATGGCAGATTTCAGCTGTTTCCAAAGGTTCTCAATTGGATTGAGATCAGGGCTTATTGCTGGCCAGTTTAAAACAGTCCGTTTGTTCCTTTTTAACCATTCATTTGTACTTTTGGATGTATGTTTTGGGTCATTGTGCTGCTGGAGGAGCCATGACCTTCGACCCACATCTAGCTTTCTGACACCAGGTAGCACATTTCGCTCCGAAATACCTTGGTAGTCCTCTGACTTCATGATTACTTTAATACGTCCCAGGCCTCCAGTTCCTGAGGCAGCAAAACAGCCCCACAACATTATGGAACCTCCACCATATTTAACTGTAGGAAGCGTGTTTTTTTCTAATAACCATGTCCTGGCTATGTCCCAGTTTTTTAATTATTTCCTACTGTTTTCTTTTTTAATTGGTCTTATTTTATGTGATTCTTTTGTGTCAGAGTCAGAGTGGAGGAGTAGCTTAGTAGTTAAAGCAACAGCCTACTACCCAGGAGTCCCACAGGCACTCCTTGCGGCCTTGGACAAGTCACTTTACCCTCCATTGCCTTGTAAGAAAAGACCTGGCAGTCTACTTCCAGTGATACCTTGCCAAGAAAACCCAGTGGCTGCTGGGTCACCAGTAGTCAGCATTGACTTGAAGGCACTTAAACAAAAAAAAAAGTGTCAATTTTTTAAAGGAGATATTTGACATTAAGGGGTTGAACTGCAAGGGTACCAATAACGTTGACAACAACTGTATATGTGGAGAAGTCAGAGAGCTACATAAGACAGTGGTTCATTAAGGGAAGGGCTCTAGATTACTACAGGGAAGTCTGGTTTAAGTATATTTGAAATTAATATTCATCAGAAGTCTTTTATGAACAGAAAAGGTGAATTTGCATTACTTGGGGATCCTGCAAACTAGATAGGTTTGTGGCTCTTGAGGACCAGCATTGAGGTTCGTTGAACTAGGGACCACTGATAGGAATGGATTTCTAGCAAGTAATCAGCTCCTCTTTCCAGCCTACAGTCCCTCAAGAAGTATATTCTGTCTAAAAGACTTTCTTTATCATCCTGCTAGACCTGTCCAGATGTATGGGTTATGTACTCTTGCCAGCAGGTAGAGACAGACTTGAGCAAATATCAGTGAAGTCATTACTAGATGTATCTGCTTTACAGCACTTTGAGAAGCCAGTATTTGTCTGCCTCCAGCAGATTTCAAGATGTTTGGACTGGTGCAGCAGTGCAGATAGGCTTGTCTTCCCTGGCCCATACCATGATGCTGTGACTTATAGGGCCCAACATTGCACAAAGCTTGGGTACATCCCTATCTCCTGGAGCCAACAGATTGCCCTGTATCCAGAGCTGCTACTATGAATTTCTAGCGCTTGGGGCGTAGGAAGACCCTCATAGAGCTGTGGAGAGGGGCCAGTAAGTCAGGCCCCTTTTCTCTCTTGCTGTCCTCCATCTGCATGCCTTATGGGTTTTCCCCCTTTTGTTCCCACTATGTTTTTGACTTTCCTATTGATTTCAGTGGAAGATATTTGGCTGTTTTGCTGTTTTTAATTTAAAAAAAAAACACCTTTTGCTTTTTGACATCTGGGTCTCCCAGGCCTATGCAGACTTCTGTGATATCCCTGTTTGAGTTTCCCCGGTAAGCCCAACAGATGTTGGAATTCTCTCTTTGGGACTTCAAGCAGTCCTGCTTCTTTTTTCGGCATGGTTTTTCATGGTCTTTTTTAAAAACTTTGCTGTTGTAGTGTTCAGCCATGTAGTCCACTGCATCCTGCGACCCCCAGTGTTTTTTTTTCCATTGCTGCTGTTTTTTTGCCTGAATTGTTGCTGGTATGCCTGGGCCACCTGTTTCTGGGCATTTTGGGAGGTGCTGTCCTCTTTTTCATCTTGACCAGATGGTCATTCTGTCTTCCTTTTCAAAGGGTGCTCTTCTGAAGGACCCCTCCCTATGTTTGATGGACATGTGGAGGGTATTGTGGAGTTTCTTAGAAATTGCTAAATCCATCTTCTAGTTCGGTCATCTTTTTGCCACCCTCGGTGATACAGCTCCACTATTGCCTGCTGAATTCAGGAGGCCACAGGGATAGTGCACATTCTGGCAGGTAAGCATGTGCCTGAGGGAGCCTCAACTCACTCCTCTTGGGTGGAGACTGCCTTATTGTTTCCTGTGGATGTCTGTAAGGTGGCTACCTGCTCTTCACTGAACATCTTTGTGAAGCACTACAGGTGGTTTGTGGGAGTTGATACAGATGGCGCCTCTGCCAGGGTAGTCCTATTCAGAGCATTGCCTTCCTCCCACTTTGGGTCCATTTCTCTGGACTGTTCTAGCAGGATGAGAAGAAAGGAGGAATTTTACGCATCTGATCATTTTCTTTCCTCAAGTCCTGCTAGAGCAGTTCAGGACCCAGTCTGAAAGACTTCTAGAGATTTGGGATCCCCGCTGCCTTTTGATTGCCTTGTTGGTCTCAGTGTCTGACAGAGTTATTTGCAATAAGAGAGCCCAGTACTTATTACAAATGCTTATTGCAATTTATGGTTAATGCTGGTAATCCTTTCTGATTTTTTGTGAGTTTTTCAGTCTTGCTTGCTGCTTGAAAATTCTCATAATGGCTTTTGTCAGTGCTGCACCAATAGATCTACCAAGTGATGACATCACTGAAAGTGGCTCTATTCTGCCTCCGCCTGCTGGCAAGAGAGCATAACCCACTCTTCTGGATTGGTCTTGAAGGATTCAAGGAAAGAAAATGATCAGGTATGTAAAATTTCTTATTTTTTTCATTTTCCTATTCATATATTTAGTATTTGAAGCTATTTTGTATCTTCCAAACCTCTGGCTCATAGCCTGACCTCCCTGTAAAGAGGGCACAAACACTTAGGGCTCTTTTACTAACTCTTTGCTTGTTATCTGCCACACAGAGCATAGGAAAAAATGGGCCATGTAGTAGATAGATAGCTTGAGGTAAATGTTAGTAAAAGAGGGCCATTAAGGTTTGGTCTTGTATCTCATGAGGCATAATATCTTTACATCTAACAAACTTGGAAAAAAAAGTGCTCTACCTGAGTTCTCCTTTAAATTTCTCCAGATATAATCAAGCAGTTTCAAAACACTTTGGGGTCATTGAAAACAGTTCAATTAAATTGCTTTCAAATCAGTTTCTTGTCAAATGAAATGCACTTTATTCATAAACTACCTTTTCTGTAACAGCCGAAGGGCGTGAGCAGCAAAAATGTGAGTTTCCAAGCCATTTGGTACTAAAGGTTAAATGAGGGCTACACTGCAAGCGGCAGTTAATGAATTCCGGAATGGAATGAATAAATTTGATTTTGAAATGAGCTTTCCTGGAACTACATGACGATACAGAGGTTACAATGTGTCCAATGTGAGACTAATGTGATAAGGGGGCTTCTATGCAAAGCCTATTTTATAAAAATAAGTAGGTGCCTACTTGTCTTTATAGAATACTAGCTTAAGTGGCAGAAATTGTGCCTTAAATTAAGGTGTGGACACTTACACAAGCCCCAGTGCCTAGGTGTTTGCATGAACACTCATTTATTTTTATTATTTATTTATTACAGTTTTTTATATACCGCGCTATTTACAATCAGCGCGGTTCACAGATAAACAAAGACCAGAACAACAGGCTGCTCGGTTTTACATAAAACAGGACGATAAACTTGGATTCGATAAACTTGAATAATATGGGGGTAAAACTATATACATAGAAAGTTGTATAATTTTATAATCTATGCATGTACTTTTGCAGTCCACTCTTGCTTTGCCCAACCACTGTCCATGTACATAACCGCCATCAAACAACTAGCGTACTTTTACACTGGTTGGTATTTTATTAGAGGTCTGTAATAACTCCATGTATGTATATTTTATTTGACATATTTGGCCACTGTGAAGACAACAAGAAAAAGGAGCAACATTATCTCACCTCACTCTGAATCTCAATACAATTTTTGCAAATATTAATCAAATTATTGTCAGAGAGTTTCGTAGTTGCCAAAAGCATCAAGGCCTGGGTCTGAATTCTGACAGGCCTAATCCAGCAAGCAGTTGTGACTTTGTGCCACCTAGAGTAAAGTTATCAGATGTCCCTGATTTTTGGGGATTGTCCCTAATTTTATTGGAAACGCTGCTGAAAGAGAAAATAGTGAGGTTTCTGGAGTCCAGTGGATTACAGGATCTGAGGCAGCATGGATTCACCAGAGGCAGGTCTTATCAGATAAATCTGATTGATTTCTTTGACTGGGTGACCAGGGAGTTGGATCGAGGGAGAGCCCTAGATGTGGTGTATTTAGATTTCAGTAAAGCCTTTGACACCGTTCCTCACAGACGACTTATAAACAAACTGAGCACCCTAGGGATGAACCCTAACGTTACTGCTTGGGTTAGAAATTGGTTGGGTGGGAGGCGACAAAGAGTACAGGTAAATGGAGCTCACTCTGAGGAAAAGGAAGTTACCAGTGGTGTGCCCCAGGGATCTGTCCTTGGTCCGATTCTGTTTAACATCTTTGTTAGTGATATAGCGTAAGGGCTGTCGGGTAAGGTTTGCCTCTTTGTGGATGATACCAAAATCTGCAATAAAGTAGACACCCAGGAAGGTGTAGATAACATGAGGAGGGATCTAGCTCAGCTTGAAGAATGGTCTAGAATCTGGCAGCTGGGATTTAATGTTAAAAAATGCAAGGTCATGCATTTGGGCTGCTGCAATCCAATAGAGCAATATAGTATAGGGGGTGAAGTACTTTTGTCCTCTAAAGAAGAGCGGGACCTAGGCGTGGTCATGCCAGATGATCTTAAAGTAGCTAAACAGGTAGAAAAGGCGACAGCAAAAGCTAGAAGGATGCTTAGGTGCATACAGAGAGCAATGGCTAGCAGAAAAAAGGAGGTGATAGTGCCTCTGTATAAGTCTTTGGTGTGACCTTATTTGGAGTATTGTGTGCAATTCTGGAGACTGCACCTTTAAAAGGATATAAACAGGATGGAGTCAGTACAAAGGGTGGCTACCAAAATGATTAGAGGTATTCATTCATTCATTATTTATTTAACAGTTTTTATATACCGTCTTTCTGGGATTCAAGACGGTTTACATGAAACAAAACGCAACAGTATATTTCAACTGTTTACAAGGAACGAAAACAAGGGAACATAGGTAACAGTATTAAACTTTTTACAATGTTCAACTATTTACATAGGAATGTACAGTTGCAGCGAGGTTGTATGAGTTAGTTTTAGTGGGTAAGAGAGAGGAAGGGGAATAAAGGGCTTATAAAGCATATGAGGATAGACTTAAGGATCTTAATTTGTACACCTTGGAGGAGAGGCGGGATAGAGGTGATATGATTGAGACGTTTAAATACCTCCATGACATAATTGCACAGGGGGAGAGCCTCTTTCAATTGAAAGCAAGTTCTGCTATGAGGGTATATGGGATGAGGGTGAAGGGGGATAGATTCAGGAGTGATATGTGGAAATATTTCTTTATGGAAAGAGTGGTGGATCCATGGAATAGTCTCCCAATGGAGGTGGTAGAGATGAGGACGGTGTCTGATTTCAAAAAAGCATGGGACCAACACAGAGGATCTCTAAAGGTAAAAAGGGGACTTTTGCAGTTGTTGATATGGAAGGACAGACTAGATAGGCCATGTGGTCTTTCTCTGTTGTCATTTTTCTGTTTCTAATTTTGAGGTAGTGTCCCAGACTCCGTGGACTATAACCTCCTCCTGTCCCCAATTTCACTAGGGACAGAGGGAAAGGACATTGCTTCTCCTGCATAGCTCTATGATACATAGTTCTCTGTCCTGGTAAGAGAATATGTGAAATTAACTACTTCTTTGAAAAAAATAAAGGGCAGTTTGTCAGACGGCTGCCTGGGTGAGAATCTTCACAGTCTTGACAATGCATATATTTATATGATTTTTGCAAGGTATTGTGGGTAATGTAGTTCATTCACACCAGATACAGCTGCTGACAATAATTTAGTTGTGCACAAGTGTTAAAGCCAATAAGATACTTCTTTATTTATGGGGTTATTTCTCCCAGCACAGATATGCTTGGTAGCACATAAATTAGGTTACTTGCTTGCAGTGTTTAACTTGGTAAAACAAAGTCAAAAATCAAAATCAGGAAAACAACCTTCAAACTTGTCAGGCAATTAGCTAATGTTTTCTTAGCATATCTCTAACAAACGAAAAGCCACAAGGAAAGAAATAAACTGTTCTTGTAAGGTTAACTTCTGATTACTTTCCACACAGATCCAGAAGTAATTCTCTCCTAGCTCACAAGCAATTAGGTGCAGCTCAATTGCTATCAGTTATCCAGCTGAAACCCTTTAGCAGGCTGGCTTTCTACTGTGTGAGTCAAATCCTGCTTCAGGAGCTTTTCCTAGTGGAATAAAGAACAAATTTATATTTCTTTGTGATGGCTGCTGTGCTTTATCACAGAAAGTTACCAACGGAGTTTGGATAGAGAGCAGTCCATATAAACAATATCTTGATCTGCTATTATTTCCCCTTCATCAACAAGCATAGGGTCACTATCATGAATTGGCACAGATGAATCTTTCAATGGAGCACTTTCAGGAGAACACTTATTTCCCTGCTGACTTTCAAGGTTATAGCTAGGGCATAGATCAATGTTCATACCTGAGCTTCCATTGTTGCTATAGTTCCTCTCTATATAGCCTGGCCAGTATGTAGTCCAGTTCTTATGTCCAGCCTTCCAGTCCTGATCCCTGGACACTGGATCTCTCTTCACATACCTTCTGGCATAGGTCTTAGAGTCCCTTCCACGTGCAGCCGTCTCCCTCACAGGTAGCCTCTGGTGATTCCTTGTTCTGCAGCACCATTCCTCTGGCTTTCCCCAGTCCAATGGTCTATGCTGGCCCTTGGAATACCTCCCAGTATACGTACTGCCTTGGACTCTTCTAGACCTCTCAAAGGCTTTTCTCCTCTTCCTTCCAGAGGGTTTCTTTCCTTCTCTATCCGTCCGGTTTGGCTTCTGCTTCTGCTGATCCTTCAGATGAAACTGATGATCAAACTCAAGCTGATTCTCAGGATACTGAGGACAATTCTCTGGATATCCAAGGTGATCATGAAGATGGTCATCTGTAGAATAAACTCTACTCTTATTCTGCCTGGATGAGTGCTCCTCCCTAACACAGCACAGCTGTGCTGAATCAGGCCCTGCCCTTTGAGATGAGTGCTTAGGGATTACCTCATAGCCCTCCTGATTGAACACACGTTTCCCCACTTCAGCTCCTCTAATGGCTGTTGGAAACCTGGTGCATTCTGGGACTGGTAGTCTTTTATGGCAAAATTCTGTTTTCTCATTTCTACCAGCACTGACAGGTTGCTTGTTCAGAGACACTTCACCTTTTCTATAGCCCCTTCCTGAGCTATGATAAGCTTCCTTATCACAAGTTTTAGAAATTATAGGATATTTATGTATGTATGCATGTTTATACAGTTGTGGTCAACATTATTGGCACCCTTGCATTTTAGCTATGTTGTGTACAATATCTTGAGAAATAATTGGAAATATTCTAACTGTATGCCATCATAATATTTTAATAGTATGTTCAAAGGTATACAACAAAAAAAGATGTCTGTGCAACTTAGACGCACTAATTTCTGAGGAAAAAAAAACAAAATATGACCTGGATGGAATTAATGGCATCCGTCACTAATATTTGATTGCACAAAACTTGGCAGTGATGACAGCCTCCAAACGTTTCTTGTAGCCATAAAATTTTCGTAATCTGACTATTGGTATTTTCTCCCACTCTTCAGCTGCGATTTGTTCCAGTTCATGAATGTTACCAGGATTCCTTTAACCAATGGCAGATTTCAGTTCTTTTCAAAGGTTCCTGATTGGATTGAGATCATGACTCATTACTGGCCATTTTAAAAAACAGTCAATTTGTTCCTTTTTAACCATTCTTTTGTACTTTTGGATGTATGTTGGGCCATTGTCCCGATGAAGGACCCATGACCTTCGAACCAGACCTAGCTTTCTGACACTAGGTAGCACATTACTACTACTGAGCCTTTGTATAGCGCTACATATGCATTGCTGTACAGACACATGTAAGAGACAGTCCCTGCTCATCAGAGCTTACATTCTAGTAAAGCCGGGCAACACAGTCAAGACAGACAACAGAGTAGATGCAGACACGAGATATATCTAGGAGGAATAGTAAAGAAACATAAAGGAGATCAGGTGAGTCAAAATCTGAAAGCAGCAGCGAAGAGGTGAGTTTTCAGCCTGGATTTGAAAAGAGCCAGAGAAGACGCCTGTCGTACAGACTCAGGTAGTTTGTTCCAGGTATAAGGAGCAGCAAGATGAAAGGAACAAAGTCTGGAGTTAACAATAAAAGAGAAGGGCACAAATAGAAGCGATTTTCCAGAAGAGCAGAGCTCCCGAGGAGGGATGTAGGCAGGGGCGGCTTAAGGCAACCTACTGCCTGAGGCGAAGAATGAGATGGCGCCCCCCACCCCTTAGAGGGTGGGGCAGGGCTTTTTCAGAATTCCAATCAGGGACTGAACCAAACCAAAAAGCCAATTAGATTATGTGGAGGGGAATGCAAGATGTTTGCACACAGGGCTGTACCAAGCTGCAATCGCTCCCTTTGCGACTTGCAGCTTGGGCACGCACCCCCCTCCTCTTCCCCCCATACCTCCGTCCAGTGCTGCCTGCTCTTTCCCTGCTGCTGCCGTCCTCTGTTTTTTTTCACGGTGGTACTGGCAACAGGGAAAGAGCAGGCAGCGCTAGACGGAGGTATGGGGAGGAGGAGGGGGGCATGCACCCAATCTGAAAGGCGCTGGCACCTTAAGCAGATCTGTCCTTTCCTGCTCTGACATCACGTTGGAGGAGGGAGGGACCAGACCTGCTAAAAGTGCTGCGAAACGGCTTGGAAGGGCACATTTTGGCTGCCTGCCATTGTCCTGCCAGTGTCAGCAGGGCAATAGCAGACAGCCAAAATGCGCCCCCTAAGCCTTTGCGCCCTGTGCGGCTGCACCGCTTGCACAGGGCTAGGTACGGTCCTGTTTGCACACCAAGGAACTAAGAGAGCAAGAATCAACAGCACAGTTTATAAAACTAAATTATAACTCATTTTTATTTTGTTGTTATAAACTGCATTATGGTTCTTGCTTTTTCTTTTTGAACATATATTTTGCATCCACAGTGGGTGCAGAGCAGAACCAGGACATTCACCCACAGAACTCAATATTTAAAAAAAAAAAATCTGATTCTGATCATCTCACTAACAACAATAACAACCACTGTTCTCCAGTACCAGGCATATTGTGAACTAATACAAAACCCTTCAACAAAGAGCAAACCTACCATACAATACCATATCAGCACAAACTTCCAAAACTCACATAAGGAGCCCATCCAAAAAAAGCGTCACTGTAAATACTACAGTGGGCCCTGGAACATCCATACACCTATCTGAAAAGCTGAACAAGTCAAATTACTACAGTACCGTATAGATCTTTATGTACAAACTCCATGTTATCAGAACACCTGACCTCAGTCACACACTCACAACATCGACCCTCACCAAGTACAGAATAAGTAACCATAATCTGAAGTAAAAATAAAAATATGTAGACAAAATTTAAACTGAAACCCCAAGAAGCCAGAGTCCACATGCAGTGCAACATCAGATAAATAAGAGATGCAATTTCCCCAGTACTGTGTAAAATATAAAGATAGCACAAAGTCCAATCACTAAAATGAAATAAAATTATTTTTTCTACCTTTGTTGTCTGACCATTTTATTCTCTAATCATGCTGGTCCCGATCTGAGGCTTCTGCTTTCCTGTCTTCTCTTAGCTCTCTTTCTGTGATCTGTGGTCCATCTGCCATTTCTTATCTCTTCTTTTGTTTTCTTCACTTCTTTCCATCGGCCTATTTCCAGTCCCCGTAACCCTTCCCAGTATCAGACCCTTTCTAGTCCTCCCTCCTGGTACCTTCCAATGTCAACTTGCATTCCCATGACTGCCACTGGTGTCCATTCCCTTCCAGTCCCCCTCCTTCCCCATTGTTCAGTCCCTTCTAGTCCAAATACCATGGCAGCCCCTCTCAGCATCCACTCCCTTCCAGTCCCATTCTCCCAGCCCCTTGCATCAGCCCATTTCTAGCCCTAGCCCCCAGTTTTCTTCCAAGGCCAGCAGCTCTATCCTTCCCTCCCCGCCATCAGCCCATTTCCAGTTGAAGCCCCCCCAATCAGCTTACTTCCGGTGCTAGTCCCCCCTCAGCCCCGTTACCAGTGCTAGCCTCCCCTAAATCAGCCCATTACTAGTCCTACCCCCCATCAGCCCATTTCCAGTCCTATCCTCCCTGATCAGCTCATTTCCAATGCTAGCCCCTCATTAGTCCATTACCAGTCCTACCCCCCATCACCCCATTACTAGTCCTAGCCTTCCCTAATCAGCTCATTTCCATAGCCAGTCCCCCCTCAGCCCATTACCAGTCCCAAGCCCCCCTTGATCAGTCCATTCCCAGTCCTAGCCTTCCCTAATCAACCTATTACCTGTCCTAGCCCCCCCTAATTTCCCCATTACTAGTGCTAGCCCCCATCAGCCCATTATAATCCTAACCCACACTGTCTCTCCCATCTGCCCAGCATTTATCCCCTGTCTGTCCAGTATGTTCCCCTTTCTCTCCCCTTTGTCCAGCATTTGCCCATCTCTTCCCTTTGTCCAGTACTTGTCCCGTCTCCCCCTTTGTCCCCCATCTCACCTTTGTCTCTCCTGGTCCTCCTCCTGTCCCCACTCCCTCCACCTGCACCTGCACCTCTCATCCAATGGTGGCGGGGGCACTACTGGCTGTTTTAATTTTAGATTTTGCTGCCTCTGCCTTCCTGCTCTGTTTTTTCCCTCAAGAATGCGTGCAGCAAAAAAAAAAAAAAAAAAAAAAGCGGCGGGAAGGCAGAGGCAGCAAAATCTAAAATTAAAACAACTGGAGTGCCGCCGCCGCACAAATTAGCCTGCTGATTTGTTTGATGCCGGTTGCTCCTACTGTTTGAGAGGGAACCCTTGTCAGTTCCCTTCCAGCCCCCTCCCTCCCCCGTTTCAGCCCCCCTCCCTTCCTTCCTCCCTCCCTCCATCCATCCGTATCAGCCCCCTCCCTCCCTACCTCCATACATCCATGTCAGCCCCCCTCCCTCCATCCATGTCAGCACGCCCTCCCTCCCTCCCTCCATCCGTCCATGTCAGCCCCCCTCCCTTCCTCCCTCCCTCCCTCACTCCATCCTTGTCAGGCCCTCCTCCCTCCATCCATCCATGTCAGCATCCCCTCCCTCCCTCCGTCCATCCATCAGTGTCAGCCCCCTTCCCTCCATTCATCCATTCATGTCAGCCTCCCCTTCCCCCATGTCAGCCCCATTGCAGATTCCCTGCCCCCTCCTCCCCTCTCCCCATGTCTGCCTGCTACTGCCCTGTGCCGCCTCCTTCTGCAGCCGCGGTTCTCTGTCTCTTAGGGAACCACGGCTGTGCCGGTGAAGACATTTCAGAGCTTTCCCGTCTCTCAATGGGCTCCGTGCAGCATTGTCCTGCCTCCAAAGGAAGTGGTAAACAACTTTTGGAGGTGAGACACTGCTGCACGGAGCCCTTCGAGAGACGGGAAGGCTCCGCAACGGTTTCACCAGCACAGTCGCAGTTCCCTAAGAGGCAGGGAGCCGCGGCTGCAGAAGAAGGGAGGTGGTGAGTTTGCTGCTGCTGAGAAGCGGATTTGGCAGCAGCAGCGACTTTTGTGCTTTTTTTTTTTTTAGTTAGGTTTTTTTTTTTTTTTTTTAACTTGAAGGCGAAGTGAGGCGGCTGTTTTGGAGGAATTTGCCGCCCTCAAAACTTTGCCGCTTGAGGCAGCCGCCTCACTTCACTTCATTATAGAGCCGCCCCTGGATGTAGGGAGAGATAAGAGAGGAAAGGTAGTGAGGACCTTCAGATTGAATGCATTTATAGGTCAGCAGAAGTTTGAATTGGATGTGGAAACAGATAGGGAGTCAATGAAGTGACTTGAGAAGAGGGGTAATATGAGCATGACGAGGCTGGCGGAAGATTAGCCACTCAGCAGAGTGTTGAACAGATCGAAGGGGAGAGATGATTCAGAGGGAGACCAGCAAGGAGTACGTTACAATAGTCAAAACGGGAGGTGACTAAAGAGTGGATAAGTATCTTTGTAGTGTGTTCAAAAAGGAATGGGCAGATTTTGTTGCTGTTATAGAGAAAGAAATGGCAGGTCTTAGCTATCAGATGTATGTATATGGAGAAGGAGAAAGAGGAGTCAAAGATATTTTCACTCCAAATTTCCCTTGATAGTCCTCTGACTTCATGATTCCTTTAATACGTTCCAGGCCTCCAGTTCCTGAGGCAGCAAAACAGCCCCACAACATTATGGAACCTCCACCATATTTAACTATAGGAAGGGTGGTGTTTTTCCTTATAAGCTTCATTTCTTCACCTGTAAATGTATCGCTGGTCTGCACTGCCAAAGAGATCAAGTTTGGTTTCATCTGTCCACAGAACATTTTCCCAGAAGGACTGTGGTTTCTCAAAGTGGGTTTGGGTAAAGATCAGGTGTGCCTTCTTTGTTTAGTGCCTGGTATATGGTGCGGGTTGAAACCACCACTCCAGATTGTTCCAGGTTAGCCTTAAGCTCTTTGGATGTAGTACATGGTGTTTTTCCTACAGTTTGTATTAACCTTCAAAGACTTCTTAGATTAATTTTCTTCTTTCCACCATGTCCTGGGAGGTTCTTAATGGTTCCATGAGCAGAAAACTTCTTAATAACATTGTTTTAGACATAGGAATGTCAAGGTCTTTGGAGATGACCCTTTGAAGTTTGATGTTTGGTGATAATGGCTTTTCTGATGGTCTCAGCCAGCTCTCTTGTCTTCACCATTGTGAAAATGGAACAGGGAGTTAATGTGGACATTTTAAACATTAGAGGAGTCATTCATTGATTGATTTGAGTCATGTGAGTACTGGCAATTGATCACAGGTGTGTCTAATTTTACTGCAGTGGGAATGTGGTTCTTCTGTTCAAACTGATTTGAATTGTTTATAAGATTGCCAGGGCATGATTATTGGCAATGTCCCTGGTTTTATACTATTTGCTACTATTTCCTTTTTTAATTTGATTCTTTTGTGTTAAATATGTGTGCATATATAGTCCAAAGCCATTTCCCTGGCCACTTTTTTTAGGAGATACTGGATATTAAGGGATTGAACTGCAAGGGTGCCAATGACATTGACCACAACTGTAACTCAAGAGGGGCTGCTACTGTCTATATTAAAGTTTTGAAATTACTTAATGTTACTTAGACTGGTCATTTTGAAATTATGCACAATATATGTCCAAGGAGAAAGGAGCCCTGCCCCTCTTAGCCCTGTTAGGTGTTCCAGATTTGTTCTCTGGTAACCTGAACCTAGAGTGGGGCCGATGTTTATTTATTTTTATTTATTTATTTAGCGTACATTTATATCCCGCTGCTTCCAGTGATCAGCAGCGGTTGTTACACATGGTGATGTTGGCTGTACTGGCCAGGAATTAGATTAAAAACACTCTGATTAGAGGGGGGGGGGGCACAGCAGAATACAGGTTACAGGCTTACAGTTGATTGCTATATACATATTTACACATGATTGTTATATACATATTTACAATTGACTAAACTGTAAAACTTTATAAGTGGTCTGCATATGTATATGTATATTTACACGCGGTTGCGTGTAGCTCATGATGTTAGGTTGTAATGGGACTTGAAAAGGTGTGTCTTAAGCTCTTTTCTAAAGTCCTTTAGATCATAGATTTCACGCAGATCACTTGGCAACCGATTCCAGAGTGTAGGAGCTGTAAACGAGAAAGCTCTGTTAGTGGTACAGGCATTAGCCTTTGTGAATGATCTCGGGAGGCAGATGGTGTTGAGGTTCGCTGCTCTCCTACTTCTGTTGTTGGGTGGATTGGAAATCAAGCTGTTGAGGTGAGAGGGTGCTATATTATGGATAAGTTTGAATGTAGTGACTAGTAATTTGTACTGAATGCGGGCCGTGATGGGGAGCCAATGCAGCTCAATTAGGGTGGGTGTAATGTGGTCAGAGAGTTTTTTTTGCATGATGATTCTGGCTGCAACATGTTGTGCCATTTGCAGAATATTTGTAGTTTTCTTCGGCAAGCCTTGCAGTATGGCATTGCAGTAATCTAGGTGTGGAATGATGAGGGCCTGAGCGACAGATCTGAAGTCATCATGATCAAGGATGTTACGTAAAGGCTGCAGTATTCTTAATTTGTGGAATATGGCTCGATTGGTGTTTCGCAGGTGCCTGTCCATATTTAGGTTGTTGTCAAGCATCACACCTAAGTATTTTATTTCTGATTTTATGTTGTAAATATTGTTGTTCATGGTGACAGTTTTAGGGGGCTCAAAACCTGGTTTCCTGGAGATGCACATTGCTTCTGTCTTCTTATGGTTAATGAGCATGTTATTTCGTTGGAGCCAGATTTGAAGCTCGAGTAGGCAATTTTCAAGCTTACTGATGTTCGGGTTGTTTGCATCCAGTTGTGTGTAGAGCATTAGGTCATCAGCGTAGATATGGTAGTTGATGCCGTGGGTCTGGAATATTTTGCACACTGGTTGCAGGTATAGATTGAATAAGAGAGAGGAGAGGGCGGAACCTTGCGGAATGCCCTGGGTTTGTGGGAAGGGAGTTGCTTTGTCGTTGTTGAAATTGACCTGCTGCATTCGGTTTGTTATATAGGAGGAGAACCATTTTAGTGGGGTCCCTGCAATGCCTATGTACTCAAGTCGTTCCAGTAGTGTTGGGTGGTGCACTGAGTCAAAGGCAGCTGAGATATCAATGAAGATAAGCATATACATCGTGTTCTTGTTCTCCAGCCCCTTAAGTAGATTGTCCAGCAAGGCTAGCAGGAGGGTTTCCACACCAGGATGTTGTCGAAACCCGTATTGATGCACATCCAAGGCATTTGTATCATCAATGTGGTCCTGCAGTTGCTGCTGTACTGCCTTTTCAATGATTTTGGCGAGGAAGGTTATGCTTGAGATTGGGCGGTATGAGGTAGGGTCATCTTTGCTGAGTGTTTTGTTCTTCAAGATGGGGCGTATAAGTGACTTCTTGAGGAGTGATGGCATGAGACCTTGCAGCAGTGATAGGTTCACTATATGGGAGATGTGCTGCGCTATTTCCTCTTTGGTTGCCTTGATCCAGGAGGCTGGACAGGGGTCAAGAGGGGAGGTGGTGGTTTTTAGGTTGGTGATGAATGCTTTTATCTGTTGATTGTCCACCTTCCAGAAGGTTAACCATTTTCTGCTGTGATCGGTCCTTTCCTGTGTGTTGCTCTCTTGATGGAAGTTGGTTGGGTCCAGCGTGGGGGTGATGAGGGTAGGTGCTGCAGGATTGAGTTTGCTGGCATAGTGATCTGCCAGTTGTTGAGCTGTTATGGAGCCGCTGGAATTGTTGTCTTGTGGGGCTTTTGTGAGGGATTTGACGAGCGCGAATAGTTCTCTGGGCCTGTTGAGGGCTTTATTGAGAGTGATTGTGTGGTGCGTTCTCTTTGCTTGGTTGACTTCATTCCTGTAGGTTGATAGGCGGTCGAAGTAGGACTTTTTGCATTCCTCGGTTTTGTGCTTTCTCCATCTTCGCTCATGCCTTCTCAGGTCCTTCTTCAGTTCCCGTAGCGTTGAGGTGTACCGTGGTTCAGTCTTGACCCTGGTTGGGTGCCTTGGGTGACTCCAGGTGGGTTTTGAGGCAGCCTCGATTCCTATGTTCCATTGGTTCGCCAGTGTCTCGAGGTCTGAGTAATCTGGGTGGATGTATTTTGCTATGGATTCAAGGAGGTCTGGCCTGGTTTCCTCTGTTCAGCACTCTGCACTGTTGCCGGTTTACTCTGATGCAGATAAACCTCACGAACAGACGTGGGTACTATGGGCTGTGGCCGGAAATGGCCGCCCCTGGGTGTCTGTCCTCATATTTTTGGCACACATTTGTTCTGGCTCATGACAGTTCCTATACAGTTTTGATTCTCCCACTTGTCCCTGTTGCTCATGTCCTAGCAGTGAACTGTTTGTAAGAACAGCTGATGTTACTTTGTTTGCACCTATAAGGAAATCATGACAATTAAAAGAAATGGTAAAATCAGCAGTTCTTGTTTACAACTCTTCTTGAGGACCAGAGATGTGGGGGAGGGCGTGTATCATTTTATTTTATTTATTTTTACAGGATATTGAAAAGTAGCTTTCAAAATATCTGATAATGATTGCGATGTCAGTGCCTTCCTGCAGTCCATCTGCAATTTGTTGGAAAGAGAACCATGGCTCTTACTAGCAGTGAAGAAGATTAACAGGCCCCATGTTCTGTAAAAAGCTGACTATGTCTGACTAGTTTGTTTGCAGAGGAGAGGCAGATGGATAGTTAAGCCGTGGCTAAACATTTTATTGGATCCTACCTGTCCCTCTCCCTCTGCAGAAAAAAAAATTGCTCCCCCTGCTCTGGAAAGATACAGCTTTCTTTGTTACCACTTGACTTATATTGTAGAGTGAGATTTATCATTCTTTCTCCATTGGTAGCACTTGGGCCCCTGTTCTCTAACACTGGGGTTTGCAGTAGATGAAGCTGTTATTGCGCAATAAAAGGCCTATTTTAGAAAAGATGTGGAGGTCGGAACTGCAACGTTGTGGTAGCAACATTTTACGATTCCATCAGTATTTTAGAACAGGCTCTGCTAGATGTGGAGC
Organism: Ichthyophis bannanicus; assembly: GCA_033557465.1. Lineage (NCBI taxonomy): Eukaryota > Metazoa > Chordata > Amphibia > Gymnophiona > Ichthyophiidae > Ichthyophis > Ichthyophis bannanicus. The sequence goes on along the minus strand of CM066032.1, from coordinate 1,087,236,669 downwards.
TTTTTCTGAAATTCCGAATATGGAAGTGCAGGTGTACGTGCCGATCCGTAGAGCTGCAGGAACCATTTTACAAACCTGCATGTTGAGGAAATCAATGGGGCCAACTTGACAGCTGCCACATGTAAGTGCCAGAGGCACCTTTACTAAGTTGTACTAAGGTTTTGCAGGTTTCACCCATTGAGAGTAGAAATCAATGCGCGGTATGCGCTACAGTAGTGCACTACCTATTGGGAGCGTGTTCACCACGGTGCCAGTCAATACAGCTCTGATTTGGACCCTAACGCACACCGGCAGCAATTGTGCTTACTGCGGATGCGCTTAGTGCTACCCATTGAGGTGGTGTTAAGTGCGCCTGCTTTAGCTGCAGCATTGTGGGTGAATGTGCACTCTCAACACCCGTGCTAGCTGTGCTGTGCAGACATGCTTTGCTCCGCCTTTTCCCACCCGTTTCCCTCCCCGCTGTGTGCTAAGCAGATAGCATGGAATCCACCTCGTGCTGGCTGTTTAGGGCACGTGCTGTTAGAGCGGTCCATTAGTGCACGCTCAAAGGCGCGCTTAACAGCTAGTGCACCTTAGTAAACGCATAGGTTACCCAGTTTGCAAACCTGCACATGTAAAGGCAGCCGATTAACTGCTATTTTTATCTAAGTGAAATTTGAAGAAAACTAGGGGGGGTTAAGGAGTGAACCTCCTTAATTGCTTCAGTAAAGGCCTGGCCAACATGTGCACTTCTTAGAAATTTACTTGTGCAGGTGTGAATCCCAGTATGCATAATTTTGCCATCTACATCTGTTCCTTATCTGAAATGGGGAATACACATGTAGATTTCTGACCCACCTTGACCACTTCCTATTGTCACAACCCCACCCCTTTAGCCACGTGCTTAAAGGTCAGGGTGGACATTATTGTTGTATTGAAGGTAGAAACTTTGGTTAGCCCAGAAGCATTCTGGTACTAGTAGTTCCTTTCTTCATAATGAATAGTTGTGTAAGCCATGTGAATGGTAAAGTATAGGGTTTTATTCCCTTAATGCACAAAAGGTTCAGACGAAGACAACAGGATTTCCACCTTTCAGGATTTTCACATAAGGTATTTACATAGGTCAAAAACTTGGATATGCTTCACAGTCTTTGTTAGTTATGCAGGGTTCAAACAAAACAGGTTATACAAACAAAAGCAATGCTTCTTCTTTCAGCTTGTCAAACAAAACTGTGTTTCAGAAGTATATCCTGCATGCTATATTTCTCTCAGGGATTCTAAACTCCCAGTACAACAAAACGTACAGTCCATAGGGCATTCAGTTAGCAAAGGGTCAGGTTCAGCAGGGTCTATCTGCATAGCCTCTTGTTCTGCTGAAATATCTGTGGCCCCTGAGCTTTCCCCATATATTCCTGGTTTTACTTCAGAACTTCTTTCTAAGGCTCTCCAGCCTGGCTGTACCTGGTCTGGCAAATATGCAACAGGACTTTTGGTAAGCACTCTTTCTATAGGTTCCCAAACCTTTCTCCAGCTGCCTTGGCTGCTCTTACGGCTCCCTGGCTTCCAGGCCTTTCTGTGACCCGGCCTCAGTTCCTGGTTCAGATCTGTGTCTCTTAGACTCCTGGGCTGAGTCTGGTTCACCCACCTCTGAACTCCTTGTGGCTCACATACAGGGGAAGAAGCATGAAGGTACCTATGAACTCTTGGGTCTGTGTCTCTGGTATTCTCCCTACCAGGCACTCTCCCTGCTCTCCTTCTGTCCTTCCTGAAGACTTCCTTCTGGAGCTTCCCAGCCTGAAACTGGCTCTCCTGGAACTTGTTCCTTTCCTGTAAGGGCTGCAAGTTCAACTGCCTTTTCTCCTCTCTTTGGAGCTGTCTCCTTTCTCTTTCTTCTCTATCAGCAGCTGCTGCGGCTCGTGCCGCTCCTCTCTCCTCTGGCTTGTCTATGCTTTGCTTATAAAGCTGTTTCTTAGGTAAGGATTCTGTCCCTCTGACCAGGTGTATCTGATTATGCTTTGAATTAGTTCTTGCATCATCCCAACCTGGGCGTGTCAGCCTACCTTCTGAATCTCTGTGCATGCTCCCTCTAGCTGCACTTCTCACTAACTGCACTTTATGTATATCATTTCCTTTAAAGAGATCAGTGTTTTTCTTCTACCTCCATGGGTTTTCTGGCATCTGCTTCATCACACTATGCATGCCCCCAGCACACACTCTTGAGACTTCTGTTTAGTAAGGGCATCTCTGTGTAAACTGAGCCCTTTCTGAAATGGCTGTTTACATGCGTATCTGCCTGAAAATACATGTATAAATCATGAATAAGGCTTCTAAAATAACCCTCTAACTAAATAGGAGCCTTAGTGTGTTATCAGGAGTGACATAAGCATTGGGATGGGATGAGCCACACGGGCAGTGACCCCACCAAACGTTTGCCTGCCAGGTGCCAGCTGCGAACTGCATGGAAGCTGTGATCATGACCTTCCCTTCTTGTTCTGCCCGCAGGGATCCCATCTCCTGTGGGCCGAAGAGAAGAGAGCAGACGCGATCACAGCAAAGACTTCTCTGTCTGCCTGCCGGAGATCAGATACCTGGAGGCAGAACAAGAGGGGAAGGCCATGGGGGCTGGAGCAAAGCTTGGAGCCCCCCCCCCCAATCATATGGCTGTTCCATGCCCCTGGGGAGTGACCTATAACTGTGATTTATTGGGACTTTGATTTCTTCTTTTTTAACCCTTCGCACGCGGAATCTCTTGCTGAGCTCTTTGATAGCTGCGGTCTGTAGCATGACCATCTTGTGCATTTATCTATCTGCATCAGCACTCACTCGAAGTCGCACCTTGTGGATGCTGAGTGAAGGTGTGTGAAGTGCTAAAAGACCCCTTAGGACGTTACTACTCCTTCTGCTTATCTGACAGTTTTTTCATTTTGTGCACCCATAAATGAATTATATGGTCTGACTTGTTCTCCTTGTTAATCCTTAATATTGTACATCTGTATATATTGGTGGCATAAAATAACCCCCCCTCCCCCAACAGACACACATTTATCAACTGTCGGTAATAAGATTTCCCCAGCGATCATCGAGGAGAGGGCCTGTTTCATTTTAGTAGTTCTGAGCCATTACTTGCTCTGTGGCAAATGTAAGAGGGCATAGTGTGCTAATTCTGGCTGCATTCATCTTTGTCCCGGCATAGAGCTACACAAGAAGCCTTGCGGTGTTATTTTGTAGAAACGATGTCTCCCTCAGATAGTAAAGTCACAAAATGAACAGGGAAACCAATCACAAAAAAAGATAAAATGATTCTTCTACGTCATATTTTGTGTCTGACTTTGAAATTACCACAAGTTAGAGCTGTCTTTTCCCCAGCCTGCGAGTATGGCTAGCCAAAGGCATGATGTAAGCAAAATGCAAAAAGTTGTTTCGTATGTATTAAGATTTTTCTTACATTGAATTTTATTTTCCAACCTCACTGCAAAGAACAGAAACCATTCCTTAAATGGGGAGTAAAGGAGTGAGCTAAATCTAGCAGGCTTCATGTGCCAGTCCATATAATGACCTGCATATCAGATTATTTTCACTGCAGGATGGTAAGCTAAAAATTAGCTCACTCCAGTTTAGTGCTGTAACTTTACTTCAGCCTCTGAGGTGAAGGAAAATTTAACTTCCAACTGACTTCGATGACAAATCAATTAAAGCTGATTTTTTTTTTAAACTCAAGACCCTGACTGAAGAAACTCTGTTCTTTGGTGGTCTGAGGCTGGAGCTGCCATATCCACCATAGACTCAGCTAGACCCCCCCCCCCCTATTTACTGACCCCCACCCTCAACCACTTAACACCTGTCTGCCCATTAAGCTACCCCAACCACTCACCAATCCAATCAATCATCTATCCAATCCCTCACCTACTAACCCACCATCAGTAATCAATTCACTCCTTCCTTTCCATGCCCACAAATTCACCCAACCCCTCGCTTACCCACCTACCTACCCAATGACTGTTGGTAGATGGATGGAGGTGGGATAGTGAGCAGGAAGAGATTAGGAGGATTGAGTGTTGGGGGTATAGTTGGGTGGTATGGGGGCTTTGTAGGTGGGAACATTAGCATGGATGTGTGAGTGAGGTTCTTTGGACTTGGGTGGAGTCTCTTTATCTTGGGGGACCTGGGACAGAGTCTGCCTGCCTCAGAGGTTCCAATTTATTTAGGACTGGACCAGTGAGCCACCAATTCAGTGATCAGAGGTGTTAGTTAACCTTATTTCCATTTTACTTTTAATTTTAACTTTAAAGTCTTCAATTTTAGCACATTTTTATACTTGATATACTGCCATTTGGCTACAAAGTAGTCATCAAAGCGGTTTACAATAACTGATTGCAAAGCAGAGGACAATTATATTTATTAGAAGACAATTCGCAGTGAAGAAACAGTAGACAAGGGGAAAACTCAAAGTGGGGACTTAAGTAGCACAATAATTTATCTGAAGGACAATCTTGTCAATACTCTGGACACAAAAGGAAATGGGAAGCCCAAATATGAGTCATGACAAAATTGAAAGAGATTAGATATCACCAAAGGCTTTCAGAAGAAGCCAATTTTTTACCTCTTTTTTTTTTTAAATTTCTTTGTGGAACTCTCTAAACATGCCTTGGACAGGTGTGCACCCCACAATGATGAAGCCAGGAAACTAAATGTGATGGTGCAAGTTAATTATAGTCTACATTGGGAAGGAGGAAGGATCATTAGAAGGTTTAATGGGGAAGACTGCAGTGATCAGTTGGGACAGTACAGAATGATTAAGACTGAAAGTAGAAGAGAATCCTGGTATAATAAACACTGTGTATTAGAGTTAGGATCTTGTATTTGATTATACCAGAAACTGGAAGCCAGAGCTGTTCCTTGAAAGAAATGATGTAGGGCTGGTACCTGTGGACTGTTCTGAACCAAAGCCTAAACCATGCAATATGTTAAAAGATGGAACTCTTTTTTTTCTGCTGTTCAAATTTCCAACCTCCAGATCAAGCAATTCTGTCAAGTTATGAGCCATACAGCAAGGTCATTGTTTTTAAGCCATGGCTACATGCAAGAGAACTCTCTGCTGGGGCCTTCTGTTCTACTGGTCCCAACATTTGTAGCAATGCATGAGGTCTGTCCAAAATGAAACCATCCTTGCTAAAGAGGGCACCAGCAAGCCAGCACAGCAAACTCGTGATGATGGTGATGTGTAGTGGTGACCTTAAGCTTTAGCTTTCCACTTGCTCGATCACACCACTTAAATTAGTTATGGACTACAGGGGGCAGGAGTGTCAGGCCATGAATGCGTGCATGTGCTTCAAGACCTGCCATGGTGCTGAAGCGGATTGCTCTGCTGCCATTTACGAGAATGGTGGAGGGGTTGTTGTGCTGACCATTGGGGTATGCTGCTCTAAATTGCTGACTAGTCTGGGCCAGCCCTGCAGATACCTCTTCTTGAGGGAGGCATTGCATTCTGTCATCCTGGGGCAACTGGGTCCTACTCAGGTTCATGAGATCACGAGCTAGCAGTTATCCTTTAATTTTGGGTGGATGGAGGATTGGCTTAGACTCAAGATTGCATTTGGATCTAGTTTGTCAGTGACTGCCAAGGGTCTGAGGCTGAAATTTTCACAGCATGCTGGCACTGGTTTCATCTCTATTCCGCTGATCCTTCGGAGGCTGCTGGCCTGATTACAAATGGCTGCCAGATGGAGGCTATTCTGTCCTATGGAGAATGAGGTTTCTTCAACCAGATTTATAATGATACAACTTTCCCTTGGGGATATGATCTCCCTGTGCCAGACTTAGGATAAGGCTGGCTTACAGCATGTATGGACTAAGATCCAACACAGGGCTTGGGTTTAGGTGCTGGTCTTCACCTTGTTAGGCTGTTAGACAAGCAAATCTCTCTAGCCAGTTGGTTCTGATTCCTGTATACAGTACCCAGTAGAGATCTGGAGCACATTAAACCTGTTGGACCTGGTTGGATTGCAGCAGGAGTAGTCATGGATTTTCCATCCTATCCTGTATTACTTTAAGGTGTTCCCCTGTTGGGCTTAAGCTAGAGAGTCCTGGGCAAGCTATTACACTTGGAGCTTTCCCTGCATACTGCATGAGAAGTTGAACAAGGGTGGTACAGGGTCTGATTTGCTCCTGTTCACCTGTCCCCGATTTCTCGAAATCTACATGTAAGTTTCAACAAACCCCAAGGAACAGTGTTTTCAGGATACTACTTGGCCACCACCACTGGGTTCTTGCTTAGTTTATATTAATAGTTCTTCCTGCATGCTTATAGTTGTGCTTCTTCAGGGTTGGAAGTCTCTAACTGACACAGTGGGGGACCTAAGCAACTCATGCTTTCTATCCTGGGCTTACAAGTCTTTGCAGCTCTTTCATACTAGAGGTTTTTTGCTTCTGGAGGGAATGGTTTCCATCAGGATCTGGTTCCAAAGCCAAATTTTCCATGTGAGCTTTAGGCATCGTTCATTGGCATGCACAGTGCTCTAGCAGGGTTTTGAGCTCTGATGGTTCCTGTCCCTGCACTGGCATATTGTTTTCCTCATGAGAGTTCCTCTTTAGAGTTAACACCCATGAAAGACACCTCCTATCTTTCGCAGGCCTTACGTTGCATTTAATGGTGAAATTTCATGACAGGATGATACTCTTCCTGCTAGGCATAACCTTCTCTTGAGAGAGTGTGACAATGTGAGCTGTAGTGAGCAAATGGAAATAGAAGAAAATAGGGACTACACCTTTAAGACAGAAGAAAGGCAAGGTTCTCAGAGAGCTCAAACTACAAACAAACTAGAGAAGCATGCTTTGGCTGAGGCAGAGCCCCGCCCAAGCCCTAACGTAGGGTCAGGATTGAGCTCTGATAACAAACACGTGTGCAGAGAGCATGGCGTGGTGGCTGGAAAGCACCTTTTTAAACCTGCGTCACAGAAGTCAGAGAAAGAGGCAGAGGAAGCTGGAAGAGCTGGAGAATCTGGAGGAGCAAAGGAAGCAGAAGGTTCAGAGAGAGCTGAGAGGTCAGAGTGGACAGAAGGCTCAGGGAGAGCAGGAAGCTCGTGGCCAGGATCCTGTTCAGAGGGAGTACTGAAGCTAGAGGGTTCAAAGGAGGAACCTGGTTTAAGGAAGCCCAGAGAAGGGAGATGTGGAAGGTTTTATTCCACGGGGAAATTTGGCTCCAGCAACAAGGGAAGCAATCCTTTTGAAAAAGGTGTGTCTGCTTCAGAGTCCAGCAGAAGCTTTGCTGAGGACATTGCTAATGAACTGAGAGAGAGTGCAGAGCAGAGTGCTCCAGGAACCCGAGCTGCCAGAAGGTGGGTGAAAGCTATTACAAATGCTGATAACCAGAACCCAGCCAAGGGCAGTGAGACAGACCTGAACCTAATTGAAAAGCTAAGGCAACTGTTGCAGGATAGAGGAGCTTATTCTCAAAGCACAGCTAACCTTTTCTCCAGGAGAGCAGTTTGTAAGGGAATTCCAGAAGCTTCTTCCAAACAGTAAGCTTGAATCTGCTAGTGAAAGTCCAGAGAGGGACAGACAACTTGCAATACAGGAAGATATGCAAGTAGATTCGTGTATGCCTGAAACTGAGTGCAATGTAATACCAATGGATTGTTCTTATTGTAAGAAGGGAAGCTTTCACATGTGCTAGAAGAAAGACTATGAAGGGAAGTCTTTGCATAGTCGGTGTCTCTTAGCTAGAAGAGAAACAAAAGCTTCCATTTGAAGTAAAGAACATTCCTGGAATCCTGAGTGTTAACTGGACAGTTTGTGATAAAGAGAAAAGAACTGTACCTGGTTTAAAATTGAGGAAAGTAGCTGTGACTTTCTTACTGCTGAAGAATCGTTGTGAACAGCTACTGTGTCTGAAAAGGGTTTTACCAAGTTCTGATGTTCCAGACGCTTTGTTCCTGTTGAGTTTTCTTTTGGAGAATGATCCTTTACTGCCTTGTGTTTTGAATTTTGATGCGAAGGGGGAACCCAGATCAAAAATAAATTTTCCGTTTTTCCTTAAACAAACCGAGTTGTTGCAACTACTTTGTCTACAAGTAACTGTGAGAAACTACAACTCCCAGAATTCCCTGGTGAGAGAGAAATCTAGTGACTCTTTACTTTAAGGCAAATGAGGCCACCCTTCTGCCTATTGGCCTGGCCAGCAGGGGGAGTGTGACAGATGGTGTAGTTTTAAGGATTTTCCTCGCTCTACACATGTGCAAAAGGATTTCCATATCCAGGAGTTGCGCTGGAGACAAGCCGCTGCAGAGCCGTGCAGAGGAGCGCGTCAGAACTGAGGCTGAGTTCCAGAAAGGATTACAGAGACCATCTGGTGTAAAGCCTGAAGCTCCACTGGTATCGGGTAACCCGTACCTAACTGGGTGTTATTGAAGGATACTAGTGCAGGGGTAGTGCTTTGTCCTGAGGAGAAAAAGGAATACTGCATTGAATAGTGTGGTATCGCACTTGGGTGGTGTTTTCCTGTTGCTTTTGTCTTCACAGAGCAGGATGACCATGGAGACCCAGGAGATCCTTAAATGGATGGCGAACCAGTTCGAGAGGCAGAGAGAGCTGTCTCTAGAAGTTCAAGAGCGATCAGCAGCCTGTATTCAAGCCCAGCAGAAACCACTGTTAGAGCTGATGGAGGCGGTGATGACAAGCCTGAAGAAAGAGCCTAATCTGACCACAACCCCACCAGGTTCAACAGGACTGTTTCCTGCCGGTACACTGGGACTATTGTCCAGCGGGTCATTTAGCTTTGGCCAGCTAACAGATAAGGACGATATAGACGACTTCTTGGAGGCCTTTGACCGGGTAGCCCATATAGTTGGATGGCCAGAGGACCAATGGGCTGTGCGCTTGGCCACATCCCTCACTGGTGAGGCATTGGCAGCGTACAAGGCCATGCCGGCAGCCCTGGCAAACAATTATGAGGAGCTAAAGAAAGCTATTAGGCACTGGTTAGGGTTAATTCCCTTGGTGTATCAATGCTTATTAAGAAATACAAGGTTGAGACCCGGTGAAACACCAAGAGCTTTATGTCAGCGGGTGAGAGGTCTGGTGATAAAATGGCTGGCACCGGAGGGAAAGACGGTGGAGTCTGTAATTGATAGCATCATATTGGAACAGTTTATGGCCGCAGTTCCGCCAGATGTACGCAGCTTCCTGATATTGCAAAATTGCCAAAATACCCAAGAAGCAACCTTGCTCACGGAACGTTTCATGGAAGCAGAGTTAGCTGCTCAAGAAAGAGGCAATGCTTCTGGGAAGACAATGCAAGCTTTATCAGAAAGCAGGGAAAAGCCAAGAGATAATATTGCCAATGTATGCATGTCTATGTTTAGAAACAAATCTGTAAAAAGAAAATGCTTTAAGTGTGGAAGCGAGAGTCACCTACAGAGTGTAGAGGGAAGACAGCACTAATAACTGAAAACACGAAAGTAGCCAGGGAAGGTTTTCTCCTTTCAGTAGTAGTGCAGGGTGTTGTTGCAAACGCTATGCTAGACTCAGGCTCGGACCAAAGTATGATGTCTAGGAAGCTGTGGCAACAAATTGCATCCCAGGATAAGGCAGTCCCAAGTCAACAGGGAGCTGTGAAAATTAGGTGCGTTCACGGGGCAGCATCTTCCTATCCAGTGTACAGAGTCTTAATCAAAGGATTAGGAGTGGAGAGGAAGATCCCCGTAACAGTAGTGCCCAGATTGCCCCAGGACTTAGTCTTAGGGAGGGACTGGCCCCAATTCAAGAAAGGTTTAGCGCACGGTTTGCAACCAAAGGAAGGGATGATTTCTACGAGAGCCCAGTCGCAGTCTCTAGAGAGGGAGGAAGAAGCTCCGGAGAGAGGGTCAGAGGATCTTCCGTCCCGTGATGATTTGATAAATACCCCGACAATTAAGAATAAGAAGGGAAAAAGGGAGAAACGCCGAGAGCGGCATACCCAATCCCAAAGTAAAGCGGAGGTACAGGCCGGGCAGGAGTTGCCGTGGGTACCATCCGAGGTAGTAGATAAGTTCCCATCCTTTCCCAAAGAGCAGCAGGCAGATCCCGCTCTTACGCAGGCCTTTAAGTATGCCCAAGATGAGAGGGAGGCCTTGCCAAGGTTTCTTTTAGAGGGGGGAATTTTGTATAGAGAAAGTTTGGATCCAAGTACGGGGAACAAACGGAAACAGTTAGTAGTGCCTACAACGTTTAAGACCTCTTTGGGTTTTAAAAAGTGCACCAAGTGTGGCGGTACCATCTCCATCACCAACACGCATGAGTGGTGTCTTAAATGTTTAGGTCCCGACCACTCCATCACAGAATGTATGGCCTGTGCCATGATGTCCAAGAGAGGTCGACAGAACCGAGCTGCCAAGCTCAGTACCCTATTTCCCTCTGATGCAGCTTCGGTAGCATCGACGTCTTCCAGGGCTTCGTCTTCCTCCCGTGGATCTCAGGTAACTAAACATAAGTCTAGCCGGTCCTCAAAGGGTAGATCTCCCTCTAAGCATCGAGATTCCTCTGGCATTGCCCTTGAGGATTCTGCACCGTCAAAATTGCCACGGCGGGAGGCTTCGGCTTCCAAAGCATTATCGGGGCTCCAGGACGTTCTCGAGGCCTCGACCTCAGCAGAACTACTGGTGCCATGCTCTAGGGTACCGGCGATTTTCTCCGGTACTGACATCCAGGCATCGGCAGCGTCGATAGACCAGAGGGTCCTGGCTATTGAACGCAGTCTGGCGGCTCTCCTTGTGGCATCGACGCCCTCGGAACCGCGTCAGACAGTTCAACCGGTACCGGCATCGGTACCGGTACCGACAGCATTGGCATCGACATCGGCGTCCGCATTGCCAGCACCCAGCCATGCGATGCCTACCGGTACCGAGTCCCCTCGGTACCGACTTCGGTCAGTATGGATATCGGGCTCTTCAAGAGCATCCAGACAGAAGGTACTTCGAGACCTCAGAGGAATCTGAGGATTCTGACAGTTCTGTCGATGCGGGGATACTTCTCCCAGAGGAGCCTTCCTCCCGTAAATGCAGGATGTTTCCTCCAGAGGACATTTCCTTTCAGGATTTCATCAGGGAGGTGGCTCGAGGTCTGTCCATTACTGTGGCTCCTGAAACAGAGCCCAGAGCAAAGGAGTTGGAAATTTTACAATATCCTAAAACTCCTAAAGAGGCAGCTACCTTGCCTATCCATGAGATCTTGCATGATCTCATGCTAAGAATGTGGGAGACACCTCTTACCACCTCTCCTCACTCTCGTAGACTGGATACTCTCTATCGAGTCCCTCCTTGTCCTGGTTCCCAGAAAACTCAGCTTCCTCACCACTCAATTATAGTGGAATCAGTTATGAGAAGGATCAGGAGTGCAAAGAGGCATGCCTCTAATCCTCCAGGACGTGAGTGCAGAACTTTGGATGCTTTTGGACGTCGTGTCTTCCAGGCTTCCATGCTTTCTGCCAGGATCAGTTCCTATAGTTTATATATGGGAATGTTCCTGAAAGAAGTCACAGGAGATTTAGAGGTTTTGAGCCCTCTTCTTCCTGAGGATAGAAGGCAGAATTTTCTCACGTTGGTCAAACATGCCCAGGATGTTTCCAAATTTGTCAACCGTGTAGCTTTTGACTGTTTTGAGTGCATAAGCAGAACCTCTGCCATTGCCATAGGTGCACGTAGAATTGCTTGGCTCCAGGCATCTGATCTGAAGCTCTGGGTACAAGACAAACTAGGAAATATCCCTTGTACTGGTGAGAACCTGTTTGGCAAAGATTGGCAGGAAAAGGCCATTGAGTTGGATGCTGACAACTCCACCTTGGATAGATTATCCAAGGCCACAGCTGATCCTGCAAGAAAGAATACTTTCAAGAAACCATTCTTTTCCAAAAAGAAAAGGTTTTATCCTGCTTATTCCCAGCAGGGACTTTCTGCAGGTCAACCTGTCCGGAAAGGTCAGCAACCACCCAAACAAAGGAAAGCAAAGACTGTTAAGCCGCAACCGTCTCAGCAGTCTCAGCCTCCACAAGGCCTTTGACTTTCAGCTAGAGAACTTAGCCTTCCTGGCTCTCAGTGGACCAGAGCCTTCCACCATTCCAGGAAGGTTGTGCCATTTGCCCCCAGATGGGGACAGATAACAGCAGAACATTGGACACTCTCCATCATAAAAGAGGGGTACATGCCCCCTCCCAAAATGATAAGACAGTTCAATTCTCACACCTCTCTCATCAACCTGTTAGATCAAGAGGTCACCATGCTTCTTGCCTAAGGGGCAATAGAAGAAGTACCCATCCATCAACAGGGTACAGGTTTTACTCCCCCTATTTCCTTATCCCAAAGAAAACAGGGGGATACAGACCTATTTTAGACCTCAGAGAATTGAACAAATTCCTGTTCAAAGAGAAATTCAAGATGATTTCTCTAGGAACTCTGCTGCCATACCTTCAGAGTCAGGATTGGCTTTGTTCTCTAGATCTCAAGGATGCGTACACCCATGTTCTCCAGGACCAAGCAGGAAGTCAGTCCTCACATATGGGTGTCATCGGCGCCGATGAAGCCCCAGCGGAGCATTTCCCCAGCTTTCTATGAAAGCCTTTGGGAATGCAGGCATACATGCGTGGTTCCCTTCCCACCTAAAGGTGCCATCTTACCTCAGTCTCTTTTTTTACGAGAAGCCCACCGGACGTGAGTCCTGTTCTCCTGGTTAAAAGTAGATTTTTTTCGGCGATTATCGCTATTTTTTCTCCCGGTTCGACGCCGGTTCCCCTCCCGCCGGGTTCGGTACACCGGTATCAAGCCCGATTCTTCTTTTCGGTTTTTGTCCTTTGTGGCTGGCGTTCGCGCCCTTTTTTCCATTTTCCCTGGAAGGCCGGTCCTTTGACCTCACGGGGACTCTTTTTTTTCCCCGATGACTTCCAGTGGTTTTAAGAAGTGTGATCGGTGTAAGAAATTAATGTGTCTCACCGACACACACGACTGCTGCCTTTGGTGCCTCAGTCCTGATCACGACCCTAAGTCGTGCGGGCCATGTGGGAAGATGTCTTCCAAGGCACTCCGAAGTCGCCAGCAGCAGAAAGAAAGGCTTTTCTCGGACTCAGCCTCTGGCCGGGCCCGGATCTCGTCTGAGGCCTCGACATCTCGGGATTCCAATCCCGAGCGCCGTCGAAGCTCCTCGGACAGGGGGTCCCCTGACTGGGAACGGAAGAGGAAGAAGCGGCTCACGAGGGCGTCGTTGGAGGAGCTCCCTGGCTCCTTGAGGGCCAGGTCTAAGACCCCCCACCATCGTCCCGGGCCCGTGGAACAAGAGAAGCCTGCCAAAGTTCCTCGCGTGGAGCCGGAGTCTGCTGGACACGTAAGCCCCGTAGTCCTCGAGGACTCTCCTCCCAGAAAGCCGATGTCTGGCCCGGTGCCGCCGGAGCCGGAGTCGGTGGCTGCTGCATCTCCCGAGCTGAGTCTCAGGATGACAGCCTTGGAGAGCAGACTGTCTGCCTTCATGGAGCAGCAGCGGGCACTGATGGCCAACCTGTCTGGCGCATCTGCCCTGACCACCAGGACATCGACTTCGAAGTCGACCCCGGAGACAGAGCCGATACTCGAGTCCATCATGGCTCGAAGTCGACCTCGGTCACAGTCTCCCTCAACCTCCCGTTCGGGACCGAGGGCGTCAACGCCGGTGCCTTCGGCGTCGGGGCGGGTGCTCCAGGGCCCCGCGGGGTCGGACCCTGACTCCTCTTTGGACGAGTCCGCCTGGGAGACGGAGGACGAGGAGTCTCCCGATACGTTCAAGACTCGGTGCGTCCCGTCAGACTCACCGCAGTCTGAGCCCCGGAGTAGATCCCCTCCGGAGGATACTCGGTTCTCAGAGTTCGTCCGGGATATGGCCACTGCCTTGGCTATTCCAGCGGACCCCGAGGAAGAGCCGAAGAGCTCGAGGCGCTGCAGTATGACTCTCCTCTGAAGGAGGCCTTTACTGTCATGGTTCCTCCGATGCTGGAACGGCTCCTCTTCCTATGTGGGAGGCACCGGCCTTGGAGCCGGTTCTGAGCAAGCGAGTCGACTCAGGAAGAGCCCTGATTTTCAGAAGGCACAGCTACCACACCATTCTATGGTTGTGGAATCGGCCATGCATCATCGTCTGAAGAGCCAGAAGATGCACTCCGCGGTGCCCCCTGGCAGGGAGGCCCGAAACCTTGATGGCGTCGGTAGAAAGTGCTTCCAGGGCTCGATGCTTGCTTGCCGTGTCCAGTCGTACCAGCTGTACATGGGCATGTACTTGCGGGACCTGGCCAAGGAGTTGGCCGGGTTCTCTGCTGGTCTCTCTGGGGAACCCTTGCAGAGATTTAAGTCCTTGTCCTCGTGGATTCGGGATTGCTCGAAGTTCATGTCCCGCGCCGTCTACGATGGCTTCGAGGCTTCGGCCCAAGTTGCAGCAGCCGGCATCGCGGCTCGACGCCAGGCGTGGCTGCAGTCATCGGACCTCGAGCCATGGGTTCAGGACAAGTTGGTCTGTCACTTGCCGAGGTGAGAACCTTTTTGGCAAGCCCATGACCGAGAAGGCCGCTCAGCTCGAAACAGAGCACCTTACACGGACAAGGCTGTCTAGGAAGACCTCTGCCCCTTCTCATAAAAAGAAGGGCTCGGGTAAAAAGCCCTTTTACCTGAGGAAGGGTACTGCCTACAAACAGTACCCTCAATATCAGGCTAACCAAGCTGCCTCTCAGGGTCAGCAAGCCAAGGGGCAGGGTAATGGGCCCCGTAGGCAGAGAACCCCCAAGCCTCCGGCCCCTGCTCCCACTCAGCAGGGTGGGGGTTTTTGACTCCTTGAGCGTAGCCTCTCCATCCCTGCTCTCCCAACCCTGCACAGGAGGTCGCCTAGCCCTCTTTGCCCACCAGTGGCCCCTTATCACCGGGGACAGTTGGGTGTTGGACATAGTCTGCAGGGGCTATGCACTGCATTTTCACCAACTGCCTCCTCCTTACTTTCCAGGGGAGCCTCCAAGGCCTCCCCTACACACAGACCTTCTCCTTCACGAACTTCAAGGTCTGTTGGTGGACAGGGCGGTGGAGCCTGTGCCTCCCCACTTGCGAGGTCACGGATTCTACTCCAGGTATTTCCTGGTGCCCAAAAGAACTGGTGGCCTTTGACCCATTCTGGACCTCAGGAACCTCAACAAGTTCCTGGAGAAAGAAAAGTTCAAGATGCTTACTCTTGGAACACTTCTGCCCTACCTCTGGCAGGGAGATTGGCTATGCTCCTTAGATCTAAAGGATGCGTACACTCATATCCTCATTCATCCAGACCACAGAAAGTACCTCAGGTTCATTGTGGGAGGAAATCATTATCAGTACAGGGTGCTGCCTTTCGGCCTCACCTCCGCTCCCAGGGTCTTTACCAAATGCCTGGCAGTGGTGGCGGCCTACCTGAGAAATCAGGGAATCTTTGTTTTCCCCTATCTGGACGACTGGCTCATCAGAGGTCAGACATGCCAGGAGGCCAGACAGGCCACCCTCAGGACTATTGCTTTTCTTCAAGGCCTGGGATTTGTCATAAACTTTGCAAAGTCCACTTTTCTCCTCTCCCAGAACTTGGAGTTCATAGGGGCAAGGCTGGACTCTGTCCTGGCACAGGCATTCTTGCCAGCAGACAGGGCCCAAAGACTGATGGATTTAGCAAACCAGTTTCTCAGAGGGTCAGTGGTCTCCGCCAGACTCTGACTGAGGCTGCTTGGCCACATGGCTTTGACAGTACATGTGACCCCCAATGCCAGGCTCCATATGAGGCCTGCACAGTGGTGCCTTCGGACTCAGTGGTCACAGGCAACCTCAGAGACAGGATAAGGGTGTCCAGACAATTTCTGAACTCCCTCAACTGGTGGCTGTACCCACCCAATCTTCTAAAGGGGGTGCCTTTTCAGATTCCTGCATACACGGTGGTACTGACCACCGACGCCTCCCTGCAGGGCTGGGGAGCTCATTGTCTCGGCATGTGCACCCAGGGCCTATGGTCTCCTTGGGAAGCTGCACAGCAGATCAATCTCCTCGAGCTCAGAGCTATCCGATTAGCACTCAAAGCTTTCTCTCCTACCCTAGCTCATCAATCTGTCCTGATTCAGACAGACAACCAGGTAGCCATGTTTTATGTGAACAAACAGGGCAGGACTGGGTCCAGAATCCTTTGTCGGGAGGCTCAGGACCTTTGTTCATTTGCCCTCAAGCACAACATGCTCCTCAAGGCTGTATACCTTCCGGGCCAGGACAACTACCTGGCAGACAGATTAAGCAGGATTCTGCAGCCCCACGAGTGGCAGCTGCATCCTTCAGTAGTTCAAAAGATCTTCCTAAAATGGGGTCTCCCTTTGGTGGATCTCTTTGCCAGCCCAATGAACAAGCAACTGCCAAAGTTATGCTCCAGGCAACCGCATCCTCTGAGAATAGCAGCAGATGCTTTTCTGATTCCATGGTTTCAGGGCCTCCTGTATGCGTTTCCTCCCACGCCCTTGGTGGCCCGAACTCTCTTCAAAATTCTTCAGGACAAGGCCTCGGTCCTGCTGGTGGCTCCCAGGTGGCCGAGACAGCCTTGGTTTCCTCTTCTGCTTCAACTGGCGGTGGAACCCCCACTGCCTCTGGGGTTGCAACCCGACCTTCTCTCACAGGAGCAGGGTTCCCTTCTGCACCCCAATCTCAAAGCTCTCAATTTGATGGCCTGGAGGCTGCAAGGGTAGTCTTGGCTCCCTGGGGCCTACCTCAGGAAGTTGAGGAGGTTGTCCTAGCCTCTAGGAAACAGTCCACTAGGAAAACCTATGCTCTCAAATGGAAAAGGTTTTCTGTGTGGTGTCAGCTACGTACAGTGGATCCTTTCTCCTGTACTGTGCCAGTAGTGCTTCAGTAATTATTGCACTTATCAAATCAGGGACTTAAGTCCAATTCTGTTCGGGTCCACCTCTCAGCTCTAGCATCTCACCACTCCCTGGTGGAAGGACATTCTCTGTCAGGTCACCCCTTGGTGTCCCGCTTCCTCAGGGCTTTGCTTTTGTTCAAGCCTCCTATCCGTTCTCCTGCCCCTGAGTGGGAGTTGAATGTGGTCTTGCGGCAACTGACTCGCCCACCTTTTGAGCCGATGGCTACTTGTCCACTACGCTTCCTCTCCCGGAAGACACTCTTCCTGATAGCCCTTACTTCAGCTACGCGAGTGAGTGAGCTTCAGGCCCTGGTCTGTGATAGGCCTTACACCAGGATTTATAGGAACAGAGTAGTCCTTAGGACTCATCCAAAGTTCCTCCCAAAGGTTGTCTCCTCTTTCCACCTCAATCAGGAGGTTGTTCTTCCAACATTCTTCCCTAGGCCTCATGCAAGCCAGGCTGAAGCAGTTCTGCATACCCTGGACTGTAGGAGGGCCTTATCCTTCTACCTTGACCGTACGCAGGGGCATAGAAGGGCTACTCAGCTCTTCATATCCTTTGACCCCAATAAGTTGGGGTTGGCTGTGTCCAAGCGTACCTTGTCCATCTGGGTGGCTGACTGTATCACCTGGGCTTACAAGGCGGCTGACCTTCCTTTGCAGGGTAGGGTCACGGCCCATCGTGTCAGGGCAATGGCTGCCTCTGTGGCTCATCTCCGCTCTGTGCCCTTGGTAGACATCTGCAGGGCTGCAACTTGGTCTTCAAGCCAGACATTTGCGGCCCATTACTGTCTGGAGAGGGAGTCCCATAGGGACAGTGCTTTTGGCCAGGCAGTACTCCAGAATCTCTTTAAGGTTTAGGCAACTCCTGCCCTCTGTTGGGCTACCGGTGGAGGTTGTGTCCTTGAAAAGCCTTTCTTTACTGCTGAGACTAGAGGGAGTACTCTTGTTCAGCCTGGGTTCCTTGGTAGCCCAGAGCTAGGGAGTCACCCATATGTGAGGACTGACTTCCTGCTTGGTCCTGGAGAAAGAATAGTTACTCACCTGTAACAGGTGTTCTCCAGGAGCAGCAGGAATCAGTCCTCACAACCCTCCCTCCTCCCCTTGGAGTTGCAGTTGTACATAGTTTATTTTTCATTTTTGTGTGCTGTTCTTAGCTATGTCATTTGACTGAGGTAAGATGGCACCTTTAGGCGGGAAGGGAACCGCGCATGCGTGCCTGCATTCCCAAAGGCTTTCATAGAAAGCTGGGGAAATGCTCCGCTGGGGCTTCATCGGCGCCGATGACACCCATATGTGAGGACTGATTCCTGCTGCTCCTGGAGAACACCTGTTACAGGTGAGTAACTACTCTTTCTCATCCATCCAACTCACAGAAAGTTCCTTTTTCAAGGAAAGCACTACCAATACAGGGTGCTTCCTTTTGGCCTGGCCTCGGCACCAAGAGTGTTCACGAAATGCATGGCTGTGATAGCAGCATTTCTCCGCACTCTAGGAATATCTGTCTTCCCCTACTTAGACGACTGGCTCATTCGAGCCCCAACAGAGTCAGAGGCCAGGACTTCTCTGTCCTGCACAATGCGTATCCTTTAGTATTTGGGTCTGGTAATAAACATCCCAAAATCCAGTCTAACTCCCACTCAATCTCTAGAGTTCATAGGAGATGTCTTGGATACCAAAAAAGCAAGGGCCTATCTTCCACAGGCCCGTTACCTTCGCATGGTGCAATTAGCTTCTCAAGCCGTGCTAAAGCCTCACCTCACTGCCCGAGAAATGCTACAACTACTAGGCCACATAGCATCTACCATGCATGTGGTTCCTTATGCTTGCTTCCATATGAGAGCAGCCCAGTGGACTTTATCCACCCAATGGACCCAGGCATCAGGATGCCTGTCAGGCAAAATAGCAAACACAAGTCGTCTTATTTTGTCCCTCCAATGGTGGAGGTCCACTCAAAACCTGTTGCTGGGGTCCCCATTTCAACAGCCCTTGCTCCAGGCAACTCTCACAACAGATGCCTCACTAATGGGTTGGGGAGCTCACCTGCAAGACCTCTCCACCCAAGGCACCTGGACTCCACAGGAGACTCATCTACATATCAGTCTCTTGGAGCTCAGAGCAATCTTCCTTGCTCTTTGAGTGTTCCACACCCTGCTCTGCTATAAGACAGTCCTCATTCATACGGACAATCAAGTAGCCATGTTCTACGTGAACAAGCATGGGGGAACAGGCTCTCTGTCGCTTTGCAACGAAGCTTTGCTACTATGGGCCCTCGCCAGAGAGCACCAGATTCATCTCCTGGCAGTGTATCTTCCAGGCATACAAAACTCTTGGGCAGACAGACTCAGCCAAGTTTTGCTTCCACACGAATGATCTCTGCATGCAGACCAGGTGGCCAAGATTTTTCAAATTTGGGGAACCCTGGACAATGTGGACATAGACCTCTTTGCAAATCCATTGAATGCCAAACTTCCTTGGTTCTGTTCCAGAACTCCGGCTCAGGGGGCTCAGACTAGGGATGCTTTCCTCCTTTATTGGGGTCAAGACTTCCTGTATGCCTTTCCACCCATTCCCCTGATTCCCAAAACCCTGTTCAAGCTTCAGAGAGACAGAGGCCGTATGATCCTCATAGCTCCACATTGGCCTCGGCAAGTGTGGTACCCCCTGCTTCTACATCTCTCTCAAGCTCCCTCCCTGGAGTTAGGTTCTGCTCCAGATCTCCTATCTCAGGAGGACGGAATGTTATGGCATCCCAATCCCCAGTCTCTGCATCTCAGGGCTTGGTTGCAAAAGGCCTAGATCTCCATGATCTTAACCTCCCTCAGCAGGTAAAGAATATAATTTATGCTTCTAGGAAGCCTTCCACAAGACGCTCTTATGCTTTCAAGTGGAAAAGGTTTACCATATGGTGTTCGCAGAAGGGTCTTAACCCCCTTGCAGTACCTCTGGAATCATTATTGGAGTATCTCCTTCATTTATCCAATGCAGGACTTAAGACTAACTCAGTGAGGGTCCATTTGAGTGCTATTGCAGCTTCCTTCAAACCTCTAAATGGACAACCTATTTCCTCCCATCCTCTTATAGCAAGATTTATGAGAGGCCTTCTGCTAACTAAGCCTCCCATTAAGCCACCACCTGTGGCATGGGACTTAAACTTGGTTCTTGGTCAGCTCATGAAGCCACCTTTCAAACCCTTAGCTACTACCTCCTTGAAATTCCTTTCTTGGAAGGTTATCTTTCTCATTGCAATCACATCAGCATGTCGCATCAGTGAGTTGCAGGCACTAGTGGCTGATCCACCTTATACAAGGTTCCATCATGATAAGGTAGTCCTTAGGACTCATCCACACTTTATGCCAAAGGTGGTCTCGCCTTTTCATCTAAACCAAGCGGTCTACCTACCTGTGTTCTTTCCAAGACCTCATGCATCAAATGCAGAAAGGAATCTTCATATTTTGGACTGTAAAAGAGCTTTAGCCTTTTAGCCACATAGAAAGTCCTCTCAACTCTTTTTTGCTTTTGATCCTTCTCATTTGGGACTTCCAGTCTCCAAGAGAACGCTATCTAACTGGATTGCTCGGTGTATTTCCTTTGCCTATCAGAGTAAGAATCTTCCTCTGGAGGGCCATGTCACAGCTCACAATGTGAGAGCCATGGCAGCTTCAATGGCTCATCTACACTCTGTGTCTATCGACGACATCTGTCGAGCAGCCACCTGGGCCTCGGTTCATACCTTCAGAGCCCATTACTACTTGGACAAGGACTTCCGCCGAGATGCCTTGTTTGGTCAGGCTGTTCTTCAACACCTGTTCCATACCTAATCAACTCCTACCCTCCATCCTTGGTAGGATGCCAGAGATCCAGGGGGGGAAGTGGAGCCCTTTTTTCAGGGGCATACAACTTTTGGGGTCTCTCCCTGGCATCTAAAGCTAGGGAGTCCCCATATGTGAAGACTACATTCCTGCTTATTCCTGGAGATAGCATAGTTACTCACCTGTAACAGGTGATCTCCGGGAACAGCAGGAATTTAGTCTTCACAACTCACCCACCTCCCCTAGGAGTTGTTTGTCTCTATCTCTTTCCCTTTCCCTCTCTCTCTCTCTTTGTCTCAGCTTTAAAACTCAACTGGAGAGAGGCAGTTGGGAAAGGCTGGAAGGCAGCATGCCGGCGCTGTGGGATGCTTCCAAAAGCTTTCTAATTGGACGCTGGGGAGCGTTCCCACGCAGTTTCCATCGGTACCGACGATACCCATATGTTTTATTTATTTATTTAACATTTCTTATATACCGCACTCTTTGTCATCAGTGCGGTTTACATTGAAACAATATAACACTTGGTCAGCTAAATTTGTCCATCGTTTACATAGAACAGGGATTTAAACATGGAGGTAAAACTTGGGGGAACTATTTACATTTCTAGTACATTACATGATGGAGCTAAATTCGCTATGGGTTTGTATGGGTATGTGAATACTAAATTCCTGCTGTTCCCAGAGATCACCTGTTACAGGTGAGTAACTATGCTTTATCTCCCTATCATGTCCTGCCATGACACTGACCCAGTCGATACCGGGGTATTTGAAATCACCCATTATTATTACTGTGCTGTAATGTTTGTTAGCTTCCTTAATTTCTTTGAGCATTTCATCATCCATTTGTTCATTCTGGCCAGGCGGTCAATAGTACACCCCCACTGCCATCGCCTTCCCCTTTTTACATGGAATTTCAATCCATAGAGATTCTACAGCACATTTTGTTTTCTGCAAAACTTTAATCCTTTCTGACTCAATGCCCTCTCTTACATAGAGTGCAACTCCTCCACCAATTTGATCAGCTCTATCATTACGATATAGTTTGTACCCAGGTATCACAGTGTCCCACTGGTTGTCCTCCTTCCACCATGTCTCTGAGATTCCAGTCATATCTAACCTCTCATTTAGTGTTATATATCCTAACTCTCCCATCTTATTTTTTAGACTAATAGCATTTGCATACAAGCATTTTAGAGACTGTATTTTATTCATATTAATCTGGCTATTGGTAGGCATGGATAATTTGAAATCTTTAAGCTCTGTCCGCTCCATACTCAAGGGCATTTGGGCTACTTTACTCTTTTTTGGAACCTCTCTGCTTTTGGTAGTATCCTTCAAGGATACATTCTTCCGAACTATGCGCTCTATGTTGGCTTTCCCCTATTATCTAGTTTAAAAGCTGCTCTATCTCCTTTTTAAAGGTTAATGCCAGCAGCCTTGTTCCATCCCGATTAAGGTGAAGCCCATCCCTTCGGAAGAGCCCCTCCTTTCCCCAGAATGTTCCCCACTTGCTAACAAATCCAAAACTCTCATCCTTGCACCATCATGTCATCAACGCATTGAGACTCCGGAGCTCTGCCTGCCTTTTGGGTCCTGCGCATGGAAAGGGAAGCATTTCGGATAATGCTATCCTGGAACTTCTGGATTTCAACTTCCGTTCCGAACCATTCGTGCTTGGGCGACTGTCGGCTTTTCCCTTTTATCTAGTTTAAGAACTGCTCTATCTGTTTTTTTAAAGGTTAATGCCAGCAGCTTGGTTCCATCCTGGTTAACGTGGTGCCCATCCCTTCGGAAAAGCCCCCTCCTTTCACCAGAATGTTTCCTAGTTCCTAACAGATCCAAAAGCCTCTTCCTTGTACCATCATCTCATCCACACATTGAGAATCTGGAGCTCTGCCTGGCTTTTGGTCCTGCGCATGGAATGGGGAGCATTTCAGAGAATGCTACCCTGGAGGTTCTGGATTTCTACTTCCTAAGTAAAAGCCTATATTTGGCCTCCAGAACCTCCTTAACACACTTTCCTATGTCATTGGTACCAACATGTTCCAAGACAGCAGACTCCTCCTGAGCACTATCTAAGACCTTATCTAGGTGGTGCGTGAGGTCTGGTACCTTTGCACCAGGCAGGCATGTTACCAGGCAATCCTCACGTCCACCAGCCACCCAGCTATTTGCAAGCCTAATGATCGAATCGCCAACTATAATGACTGTCCTAATCCTTCCTTCTTGGGCACGTGGCCCTGGAGAAATCTCCTTGGTGTGAGAGGATTTTACATCACCTGGAGGACAGGTCCTAGCTACAGTATCACTTCCTGCTACACCAGGGTGATGCTCTCCTGTCACGTGACCTCTCTCCTCCATGGCAACAGGGATGCTGCCAGACTGAAGGTGGGACTTCAGTATTACATCCCTGTTGACCTACACTGTAGGTCTTGTCTATTGTTATCCTTGAGCGAATCATGGCTCTTTCTGCAGCATTGTACACTTGAGTTTTAGGTCACTAACGTGATCTTCAGCAATTTATTTCATGCTGCATCATAGCCATTGAGTTCCTCAACTCCTCTGGCCTGAATGATGAAATGCTATTTCCTTGTAGTAGACCTAATGCCAGGCCAGCCTATATGGATGGTGCTAGAGGTATTTGCCAGGGCAGGCAGTACAGTGAGTGGACACTGGGCAAATGGGAAGGAGCAGGCACTATAATAAGGAGGCTTCCTCCACGGCTGTATGCATATGTTATGAGATAAAGAGGCCTAGGGTGTGGAACGGGCTCGCTTATGTAGATTCTAGTTTCAAAGTGGCTTGAAAGTCTATAGTTTTCCTCTAGCAATTTTTCAGAGGTAGTTAGGAAATGCCCCATTAATGGTTTTCTGAAAATGGTCTTTGTCTGAAAAAGATCATTGTCCTTTCTTACCTGGTTGCAGGTCTCTACCCTGGACCAGGGGTTTTGATACAGTTCTCAGAGATCTAGGAGATCACCTGCAATATCTCATTGGACAGCATTGTGGGGTTTTGATGCTGATATGACATCCACGAGTTTTATTTGTCAAACCCTGGGTTCCAAATAGCTGGTCTGATTGGGTAGGTAGCTCCTCCTCCCCTTCGCATTCATAGGTGTCTCAAGCCAAGCTATATTGTCTTTTCCAAAGAGCGTTTATGTTCTCCAGATCCAATAGAAGTTCTTCCTGATGCTTCTTGAAGTGGGTGTTTGAGAATCTTTTTTGAATCTTCCCACTGGGGCAGTGCTCTAAATTAGGTTGTCTCCTGCTGCTATTCCAGGAGTTGCATCTCTGGTAAATTGTCTCTTTTGAAACTCTAAGGCAGCGTAATCAATACAAATTCCCTCATGAGCTCACTCTGATGGCAGTTTCTTGGCCTGCCTTCTTCTTATTTAAGGGTAGCACTTTATTAGCTAGGAGTTATTTTCTCCAGATGGATCTTCCAGAGTTGTGATACAATTCTGACTGCTTGTGTTATACATGTGCTTGGTAGCTCTCCATAACGATGTCTGCTTGAAAGAGGAATATTTATAGTGGACAGAGTTAGATTCCATCCAGAGTGAGGGACTGCTTTGTTTATATTCCACTCGTTCTGGATTGGTCTCATGAGGTGCTGGAATCAAAGAAAAAATTAGCAAGTAAGACCACCGTTTTCCTTCCCTATCAGGCCAGTGCAGAGACCTATCCTACTTTGAAATTGGTGATGCTTTTTGTTATCTTTTATTTTCTACTACACTAGATAATTTTTGGGTTGCATTTTCAATGATTCGCACAGGATGTTTGAGTCCCTCCCCCCACTTTCTTTGAGTTTAGGTGAAGTAAATTTTGAGGAGCATGTGGCTGTACAGTGTCCTGTATAGGGCAGAGCTCACAAGATTTTATTGTCTCCATCTGGTGGCTGATGGGCATAACCTACTCATTCTGCACTGATCTGCTAAACTCAAGGAAAGAAAATTAGCAGATATGACCTAATGTTCCCATCAGATAAATACCGCTTAGTGATGTAAATACTCTTTAAATAGTTGCAATTAAAATTTTAGCAGGAGTTGAGGGACAGCAGTGCTCTGAGGCGCCTCAAGCCTGGTTTCTTTTAGATAAAAGGAGCTCAGGAAATTGGAATGATATCCTAGAAGCTCCTACTGAACCTCCCCACATCATTTACCTCTGTGGAGTTCAAGGAGATGATCCTAATGTTAGGACAATTCCTTTCCAGCCCAGGCCATTTTCTCTTTCTGTCTGAATGATCACAATATGTAGGAAAATCGTAGTGTGAAGATCCACTCTGGTCCTAGACTTTGAATCCTTCTGCTTTCCTTGAGGATCTAATTCCCGGGTACATGTTCCTCCTCTCTCCTTCCCCACATTAGATTTGGGTCCTATGATGTGATGAGTTGGTTTTATCTGTCTTTCATGTGCAGAGATCCCACTTTATGTAATGCAGATTAATGGTCTAACTTAGATTTACCCTCATCTTACCTTCTGTTTCTTGTATGTAGAGTGAAGGCTTTGCGCTGTTTTGCATTAGACACTTTAACTCAAGCCACTTACTTGTCAGTCTGCAGGGAAGACTCAACCATTAGGCAAGACAAGGTGGTTGCTGAAGGTGGCAACTTCCGAGAGGTGGCAAAGAGCAGCAGCAGCAGTCAAAGCAAAATAATAGATCCTGATAACTAGACAAACTCAAAGAGACACTGGCATTCTCTTACTTGCATGGAGAGCAGGCACACACATACTGTACATGCAAAACAAAGTTTAATATTTGAAAGTATGATGTCCATTTATACGTTTTTATAGGACTATGGGATGGTTTGTGTTGGGATGGTCATGACTGTTGAGGTTAATTATCAAAGTCTTGGGAATGGGGTGATGAGATGAAGGCTTACCCAGGACACCCAAAACTCTCTCACTGGCCCTATTGGTCTGTGCATCTTGGCTATATTGTAAGCTTACCTACATAAAGAAACCACTATCTCCTTAGCATGAATCAATGTAAATGTTTGTCGGACAGTACCAGAAAGGGGCAGACATTGTAAACCATGCCCTCCACACGGCTCTGTCCCTTTTAATTAAGTGCAATTCCCCAGATAATGTGGAACAAATACCACTACTTAACTCAAAGAAAATGTGAAGACTCTTCTCAAAATCCGGCACGACGTGCACGTTTCGGGTTATCACCCTGTCTCAAGTGCCACCATCTTGACTTGTCGTAACCGCTGTAAAACGCTGAAACACAGCTGATCCATTCAAAAGGCTGCTTCTTCAGAGAATGGCCAAACTCCGCCATCAATCAGAAATGATCATCCATTGCAAACCGTCAGGGAATACCCACTTATTCAGGGAAATCCCTCGGTATATAGAATGATGTTAAATAATACTGGACCAATCCAGTTCTTTATTAAGTCCCGCCGGATGCACTGTGTGTAGATGAAATATCCAAAATTGTTCATGCTCCTGTAGGATCCGAATACGGTCTCCCCCGCGTGGATCACAAGGAATGTGGTCAAGGTCTTGGAATGTATGATTTAATGCAAGGCAATGGTCCACAATCGGCGCTGTATCGATCTTCAAACGATTCGGAGGGGGTCAGAAGTGGCAGCCAAGTATGTTTTGTCACACATGGCCTGCTCCTGCCATTGCCATCGCACTAAGCCGGCATAGCTTGGCTTGGAACGGGAGGGTGGCATGGCTGGAGCTTCTGCCTGGGGCAGCAGAAACCCTTGGGCCGGACCTGCACATGGGACTGTTTACAAAACTCTGTCTGAAGCTGCGGTTGGTATATGGAAAGCGGAAGGCAATGTACATGGACTGTATTAAAAAAAATATCAGTCTTAAAATGCTATTTTATTTGCAAAGTCTTAAATTCTAAAGGCCATTTTTCTTCCAAGGTTTTTAAGTGCGGTATAATTTCTGAGCCAGTTGGCATTGAGGACAGGGCCAATTACCTTACTCATTTAGCGTGGCAGCAGCTCGAAGTGAAATGCTACAGCAAAATTAAGTGCTCCTTCTAGAGTTTATTTCCATTTCTTTAACCATAAGAAAGTTCACCCAGCTGAATTATGACTGCTTTATTTAAAAAAAACAAATGCCAAAACCAAAAAAACCCAAATCATTAGTCGTTTGCAAACTTAGCATAATCCATTTTTTTAATAGACTCAAATCACTTGAGACAAAACAACCCACTGCTTTGAGCTCTCCAAAAATATCTTGGTCTTTTATTTCTCAACCTCTATAATTATTGCATTTTATTAATTTAGGAAAACTGTGTGGGGCTACTTGAGATTGATAGAAGGGGATTTCTGAGATGATCTTAGGCCTCCTTTTCCTTACTGCATGTGCAGTTTTCAGCTAGGAGTGGCCTAGTGGTTGGGGCAAGTTACCTCAGGTCGGAAGGTTGGGGGTTCAAATCTCACTAGAGGACAGCAACCTTGGGCTGGAAGGACTGGGGTTTCTAGTCCCACAGGTGCTCCTTGTGGTCTTGGGGAAGCCACTTTAACCCTCCGTTGCCCATGTTCCCTGTAAAATAGTTATCTCCAAGTTATAATGCCCTGTTCAATGTAATTTCAGTTTGTTCAATGTAAACCGCCTTGATATCATGAAAGGCGATATATAAGAAATGTTAAATAAAATAAATACTCAATTTCTGCCTGAAAATTAGAAAGTCAGGAAACTGTGACCATAATAACCACCTTTTCATTTGGAATTTATTTTTTAGCTTTACAGGAGCAAATATTCAAAGCAAGATATATGTTTATCAGTGGTTAATGAATATATAACTTGCTCTATTGATTTTTGGCCACTATACAGATAATATTGGGCCAAAAATCCCTCAATCGGCCCAGTGCTAACCTCTGCCTCCCACTATATCCATATAGTATAGGGCTGGATTTTGGGTTAGAGTAGACCAAGGAAATTATCCAGTAGCAGCAATATTTAGCCACTGTTCAGATCTATCTGTTTAGCTTAAGCCTTTTGGGGATAGAGATGTAGAAGTGATGCCCACTTGTTTCAGTCTCCGGTGTAGCCATCTTTCAAAATGGCAGAACTAGAGGTTTAAGGTAGGACAACTTTTTGCTCTTCTAACTGAAACAGCTTAACTACTGTATACAGATAGCAGCTGAGTATTGCAAATATGTCTTTCTTTATCATCCTATTAGACCAGTCCAGACGAGTGGGTTATGCTTGCTTTCCAGCAGGAGAAGGCAGGCCAGAGCAGCTTTCAGTGATGTCATTAATTAAGTTCTTAAATTGGAAGTCGAAATTGAAATTACAGTGCTCGTGATGTTATACTAAGTTATTCGTTCTATGTAAAGTTAACGTTATCTGTTCTATGCAAACTGTTTTGATTTGCTGCATACGCGGTACAGAAAAACAGCCAAATAAAGAAATAATAAATAAATTACTTGGTACATATGCTGGTGCAGCACTGAGAGAAGCCAGTGTTTGCCTCCAGTAAGTGGCAAGGTGTTTGGACTGGTACAGCAGTGCATATAGGCCTGTCTCCCCTGGCCCATACCATGGTGCTGTGACCTGTGTGACTGAAACGTGTAAGCTTTTTGATCAGAGCCTGGGTACAACCCTCTCTCTTGAGGCTGACAGCTTGCCCTGTGTCCAGTGCCATTTTGGACAGCTTTTATATACCGCTGCTTCCAAGGATCAGCAGCGGTTTACATTATAACAAATAGAACAGGTACATTGAACTTTAAGGACTAGGTATTACAGTATAACTAGGAACATTTTAACTAGGAACATTTCCCACGGTTTCTAATGCTTGGTGGGTCAAAGAGGAACAGGAGGACCCCCATGGGACTGTTAAGTTGGGCCCAGACCTCCCTCCCTTCTTGCTGACTTTGATCTGCATGCTTTTCTTATATTTGCCTTTTTTTCTGATGATTTGTTTATCTTCCCATTGTTTTCAGTGGGCTGTGGGCTGTATTTGGCTCTCTTGCTCCTAGCAAATACAGCAGCTCCAAATTTAAAAAAAAAAATAAAAAGCTTTGATCAGCAGCTGGGCCTCCCAGGCACACGTGGAAGTCTGGGCATTCCCTACCTGGGTTTCCCCAGTCAGTTCAACAGGTGCTGCGATTCTCTTTTCACCACGGACCTGCTTCTGGTTTTGGCAGTCTTAACTGTGCTGCTGCAGTGCTTAGCCATATGACCCGATGCAGTCTGCTACTCCCAGCAGTTGATGCCATAACTATTGTTTGTCCTCTTCCTTGGAAGAGGATCTGCTAGAGGACTCCTCACTGTATCTAGTAGACGTGTGGAGAATTGATCAGGTCCCTAGAGGTTGCCATTTCTTTCCGCCAGTCAAATCATCTTTTGTCCTTCCTGACGGCCAAAGGAAATGACTGGTAGCAGCCAAGTCTTCTATTGCCTGTTGGAGTAATGAGGCCATTGAGTCAGCTGCCTCCACTAGGGCACAAACCTCCTCCTGGGCAGTGTCTACTTTGTTGTCTTCTGAGGATCTCTGCAGGGCAGCTACCTGGTCATCTCTGAGTACTTTTTTGAAGCACTACAGACTGCATGTGAGAGCCAGAGTAGATGATGCCTTTGGAAAGGAAGTCCTGGCCAGAGGGTCATCTTCCACCCACCTTGGGTCCTGGCTGCTTAAGTACAACCAATTCGTTTGGAGGTCTTGCAAGATGAAAGGAAGGAGAAATTTTGCCTGATAATTTTCTTTCCTTGAATCCTGCTAGACTAATTCAGGACCCACTCTGGAAGACTCCTATTATAAGCTGGGAAGCCTGCAACCTTTTGATCACATTGTCTATACCAGGACTTGAAAAATCCCAGGTGCCAGGTCGCCATGGCAACCAGAAATTTGCATCTGGCACCTGGGATTTTCAACCTCCCCTCTCCAACCCTTTTGCAAAAAAAAGAAAAGAAAGAAAGAGATCTCTGTTAGCAGACCCCTTCTGTCTACCTACAGGGATCTGATCTCCCATGGGCAGAACAGGAAGGGAGGGACATGAGGCTGCCCATGGGAGGTGGGATTCTCACAGGCTGAAGAGGAGAACAGAGCTTGCACCCGTGGCAAAGACCCCTGCTGTCTGTCTGTAGGAGATCTGATCCCCATAGATAGAACAGTAGGGGAGGGCTGCGGTCGCAGTTTGCAAGGCAGCAGTCTGCCCAAGGGGATCCAATCTCCTACAGGGGGATGCAAAAACATATGCATATCTTATGTTCTTATGTTCTACTTTTTTGGGCATAAACAACCTATCTATGTTTACCCGTTCCACTCCATTCATCTATTTATAGACCTCTATCATATCCCCCCCCCCTCAGCTGTCTCTTTTCTAAGTTGAAGAGCCCCAACCTTTTAAGCCTCTCCTCATAGGGCTATCCTTCCATCCCCTTTACCATTTTTGTCACTCTTCTCTGTACCTTTTCTAATTCTGCTATATCTTTTATATATATTGCAACCAGAATTGCACAGAATATTCAAGGTGCTGTCACACTATGGAATGATTCAGAGACATTATAATATCCTTTGTTTTATTCTCCATTCCTTTCCTTATGATTTCTAGCATTCTATTTGCTTTTTTTGGCAGTCACTGCACACTGGGTGGAGGGTTTCAACATATTATCAATGATGATGCCTAAATCTTTTTCCTGGGCGGTAGTTTCTAAGGTAGTGCCTTGAATCGTGTAAACCAGGGGTCTCAAACTCAAATTGCTTTGAGGGCCAAATGAGGACTTGTAAAGTAACCCGGGGGCCGCATAAGACGTGGGGCCTCATTTGCATAAGGGGCCTCATTTGCATAAATATTTGCATAATGTTACCATACACTAACTTTTAGTAAACATGCCTCTTAATGAGTATGGATAAAGAAAGACTAAAAGATTCAGAAATAGGAAGACAATAATTAAACTGGGAACCCCAAAAGCCAAACTTGGAATGTACAACAACACTGTAGAAATAAAACTATAAATGAATTTCCTCTTGTACTAAACAAAGCGCAAACATTAATGATGCACATTTCCCAGAGCTGACATATTCCAGTTAATAAATTCAAAATAAAGAGATATTTTTCTACCTTTTGTGCATTTTTTTTTCAGTTGCAATTGCTCCAGCCACTTCTGGTTTCTTCGTGTCTTCTGCTATCTCCATCGTCTGCTGTCCATTTGTCCTTTCTTCTCTCTTCTAGTTTTTTTCCATTCTCTCTCCCTACATCTGCTTTAACATACTAATCTTTCTCCTTTTGCTCTTTCCTCATTCCTATTTCATCCACTCAAATTTTACCCCTCCATCCTCAATCCCCACTTACTCTCCCAATACCTGGCCAATTGTAGATTTGTCTTCTCTTCCAGACAAAATATTTTCCCCTCTCCATTTCACTTTCCCAGCTCCATCCCATTCTAATCCTCCCCCAACATCAGCTCCCTTCTAGTTCCAGCCCCACCCAGCATCTGCTCCTTTCTAGTCCCTGCATCAGTCCATTTCCAGTCCTATCCTAGCCTCACCATCAGCCCATTTCCAATCCTAGCCCCCCATCAGCCCATTTCCAATCCTAGCTCCCTCCCCTCACAGCCCATTTCCATTCCAAGCCCCCCTCCCCATCAGCCATTTGCAGTTCAATCCCCCCTTCCTCTCAGTCCATTTCCAGTCCTAGCAACCCCCACAGCCCATTTACAGTCCTAGACCCCCCATAGCCCATTACCAGTCCTAACCTCCCCATAGCGCACTTCCAGTCTTACCCCCCCATCACCCCATTTTCAGTCTTACCCCCCCCATAGCCCATTACCAGTCCTAGTCCCCCCCATAGCCCACTTGCAGTCGTATCCCCCATCACCCCATTTTCAGTCTTACCTCCCCTCATAGGCCATTACCAGTCCTAACCCCCCAATCAGCCCACCTCCAGTCCTAACCCCCATCACCCCATTTTCAGTCCTAGCCCCCACCATAGCCCATTACCAGTTATACACCCCCCAGCCCATTACCAGTCATAACCCCCCCTGCCAATAGCCCACTTCCAGTCCTAACCCCCATCTGCCCATTTCCAGTCCTAGCCCCCACCATAGCCCATTACCAGTCATAACCCCCCCCCCTGCCAATAGCCCACTTCCAGTCCTAACCCCCATCTGCCCATTTCCAGTCCTAGCCCCCACCATAGCCCATTACCAGTCATAACCCCCCCTGCCAATAGCCCACTTCCAGTCCTAACCCCCATCTGCCCATTTCCAGTCCTAGCCCCCACCATAGCCCATTACCAGTCATAACCCCCCCTCCTGCCAATAGCCCACTTCCAGTCCTAACCCCCATCTGCCCATTTCCAGTCCTAGCCCCCACCATAGCCCATTACCAGTCATAACCCCCCCCTGCCAATAGCCCACTTCCAGTCCTAACCCCCATCTGCCCATTTCTAGTCCTAGCCCCCACCATAGCCCATTACCAGTCATAACCCCCCCCTGCCAATAGCCCACTTCCAGTCCTAACCCCCATCTGCCCATTTCCAGTCCTAGCCCCCCCCATAGCCCATTACCAGTCATAACCCCCCCCCCCCCCGCGACAGAGGAAAACAAAAAAACCCCAAAACCCTGGCTTCTGCCGTTGCCGCCGTGGCAGCGGCAGAATCAATTGTCAAATTTAAAAAAAAAAAGACTTCTGCTGCTCAAGCAGCAATATCACCTGTCCTGCGGCCCCTTCCCCTGTGCCCGGAGATCCGAATCTGCTCTATCAGCGGCGTGCTTTTCAAGCCGCGAAGAGTATTCCCCTCTCGCGCGGTTTCAAGCCGCGCGAGAGGGGAATACTCTTCGCGGCTTGAAAAGCACGCCGCTGATAGAGCAGATAATCTCCGGGCACAGGGGAAGGGGCCGCAGGACAGGTGATATTGCTGCTTGAGCAGCAGAAGTCTTTTTTTTTTTTTATTTGACAATTGATTCTGCCGCTGCCACGGCGGCAACGGCAGAAGCCAGGGTTTTGGGGTTTTTTTGTTTTTCTCTGTCGCGGGCCGCACAAAGTTGTCTCGCGGGCCGCATGTTTGAGACCCCTGGTGTAAACCATAGCTTAGGTTGTTCTTTCCTAGGTGCATAACTTTGTACTTATCCATGTTAAATTTCATCTGCCATTTGGACATGTAGTCTTCCAATTTATCAAGGTCCTCTTGCAATGTTTTGCAATCCTCTTGCGTTTTAACAACTTTGAATAATTTTGTGTCATCTGCAAATTTGATCACCTCACTCGTTATTCCTATTTCCAGGTCATTTATGAATTTGTTAAAAAGTAGCGGGCTCAGCACAGAT
The DNA here is from genome assembly GCA_033557465.1 of Ichthyophis bannanicus. Taxonomy (NCBI): domain Eukaryota; kingdom Metazoa; phylum Chordata; class Amphibia; order Gymnophiona; family Ichthyophiidae; genus Ichthyophis; species Ichthyophis bannanicus. Next base: position 1,087,203,747 of record CM066032.1, on the reverse strand, counting down.
CCTTGGGATACTCCATTATTCACCCTTCTCCATTAAGAAAATTGACCATTTAGCCCTACTCTCTGCTTTCTATCTTTTAACCAGTACCTGATCCACAATACTACACTGCTTCCATCCTATGACTTTTTAATTTCGCCAAGAGCCGCTCATGAGGAACCTTATCAAAGGCTTTCTGAAAATCCTCATACACTATATCAACCCGCTCACCTTTGTCTGCCTGTTTATTCACTCCTTCAAAAATATATAATTGATTAGTAAGACAAGACTTTCCTAGGCTAAATCCATGTTGGCTTTCTCCCATTAAACCATGACTATCTACATGTTCAGTAATTTTATTGTTTATAATGGTTTCTACCATTTTTCCCGGTTCTGAGGTCAGGCTCACCAGTCTGTAGTTTCCTGGATCACCCCTGGAACCTTTTTCAAAATTGGTGTTACATTGGCCATTCGCCAATTTAGTGGTACTACACATGATTTAATGATAGTTCACAGATTATTTATAGTAGGTCTGCATTCTCATATTTCACTTCTTTCAAGACCTTTGGATGTATATTATTCGGTTCAAGTGATTTGCTACTCTTTAGTTTATCAAATAGTTCTAATACATCTTCTTGGTTTGTCTATTTCTTTCATTTCTTTCAATACAGAACCTTTATATACCATTTCAGGCACGGGTAACTTCCCTATATCTTCTTCAGTAAAGACTGAATCAAAGAACTCATTCAGTCTCTCTGCTATGGCCTTGTCCTCCCTTAACGCTCCTTTTACCCCTCTGTCATCCAATGGTTCAACTGACTCTCACAGGTTTTTTACTACAAATGTACTTGAAAATGTTTTTATTATTTGTTTTTGTTTCCACCACAAGCTTCTTTTCAAATTCTCTCTTTGCCTGCCTTATCAATGCCTTGCATCTAACTTGCCAATACTTATGTTGTTTCCCATGTTCGTCATTTGGCTCCTTTTCCCATTTCCTGAAAGATGCTTTTATGGCTACAACAGCCTCTTTGACCTCACCTATAAACCATGCTAGCAGTTTTTTGGCCTTCCTTCCAGTTTTCTTAAAGCATGGAATACAGCTGGTCTGGGCTTCCAAGATAGTACTTTTAAACAACACCCATGTTTGATGTAAATCTTTAACCTTTGCAATTGCTCCTTTTAGTTTTCTTAACTATTTTCCTTATTTTATCATAGTCTTCCTTTAGAAAGTTAAAAGTACTACTGTGGATTTCTTTGCAGTCCTTCTTCCATTTATTAAATGCGATCACTTGCCAAGTGGCCCTAAAACCCTTATCTCTTGCACCAGATCTTGCTTTCCACTAAGGACTAGGTCCAGAACAGCTTCCCCTCTTGTTGGTTCATGAACCAGCTGCTCCAAGAAGCAGTCATTTATTTCATCTAGAAACTTTATCACTCTAGTATGTCTTGCTGTGACATTGTCCCAGCCTATACCTGGGTAATTGAAATTACTCATTATATCTGTGCTGTAACGTTTGTTAGCTTCCGTGATTTCTTTCAACATTTCATGATCAATCTGTTCATTCTGGCCAGGCGGTTGATAGGACACTCCCACTGCCATCACCTTCTCCTTTTTATATGGAATTTCTATCAATAGAGATTCTACAGCGTATTTTGTTACCTGGAAAAAGCTTTAATCCTATGTGACTCAATGCCTTCTTTAACATAGACCACAACCCCTCCACCAATTTGATCTATCCTATCATTGCAATATAGCTTGTACCCAGATATCACAGTGTCCTATTGGTTGTCCTTTTTCCACCAGATCTCTGAGATGCCAATCATATCTAAGCTTTCATTTAGTGCTACATATTCTAGCTCTCCCATCTTATTTTTTTAGACTTAACATTTGCATACAGGAAATTTAGCGGTTGCATTTTATTTATATTAATCTGATTATCAGTTCATAGGGATAATTTGGAATCTTTCAGCTCTGTCTGCTCTGTACTTAAAGGCATCTGGGCTACTTTTATCTTTATTGGAACCTTTCTGTCGGGATGCCCTAACTTCCTTCTTTTGCTAGTATCCTTCAAGGATACATTTTTCCGAGCCATGTGCTCTTTGGCGACTGTTGGCTTTTCCCTATTATCTACTTTTAAAGCTTCTCTCTCTCCTTTTTAAAGGTTAATGCCTGCTGCTTGATTCCATCCCGGTTAATGTGGAGCCCATCCTTTTGGAAAAGCCCCTTCCTTCCCCAGAATGTTGCCCAGTTCCTAATAAATCCAAAACCCTCTTCCTTGCACCATTGTCTCCTCCACGCATTGAGACTCTGGAGTTCTGCCTGCCTTTTGGGTCCCGTTCGTGGAACGGGAAGCATTTCAGAGAATGCTACCCTGGAAGTTCTGGATTTCAACTTCCTACTTAAAAGCTTAGTTTTCAAATAAATAAATAAATGGAAGGAGGACAGGGGGAATAGAGGCAGAAATGGGAATGTTGGGTGGGGGAGAAGGGCTGAGAACCTGGAATGAGAAGAGTGAGAAGGGGTTGAAAGGGGGAGGGACAGAGTGCAAGGTGTTTGTGGACAAAAGGATACTATCTGTATATGTTAAAATGTGCATTTTCCCCTCCCCTCAGAAAACACACAAGTATCCTGCACACACTCTTCATGCTCACACACACACAAAGAGTCACCCCACCTCCACAGGACAGAGACTGCACACACACAAGGTGCCACACACACATTTGCATAGGCACCTCCGCACCACACAAAACACACATACACATACACCCACACAGGCATCTCACTGCTGCACCACACACACATACATACACAGGCTCCCCAGTTCTGCAGCGTGCGCACACACTTGTAGCCCTGCATCCCACCCATGCAAAGGCACCCACCACCACATCCCATGCAGAGAAGGTAAAAACACCGTTGAACCACACAGACACATACCTATACATATATGACACTTACTGTCTCTATTCCTGTCTAAAGCTGCCTCATTCAGCCCCTGCTACCATAAGAAGACACATTTTATCATCTCTTCAAACTCTTCCACCCTCCTCAGACATATGAGTTTGCAAATGGAGGAATGTCAATGGAGAATAGAAGCAGTGGGGTTGAGGGGGGGGGACGCGAGGGGATCACAGCCACTGGCTCCTAAATCCAAACACAATTTGTCAAGGCCTAGTCTATATCAATGCCTGATGCAGAGTTGATTCTGTTAAGAGCCAAATACATGTTCATGTAATTTGTTGTAAAGTTGAATTGTTGGTATTAATGTTATGCATTATGAGTTTTTCTGGGGTTTTGGCTTACTACCTGGCAAGCATCATACTGGTTTCTCTCAGTGCTGTGCCATCTGCTGGCAAGGGAGCATAATCCATTCATCTGGACTGGTCTAGTAGGATTCAAGGAAAGAAAATGATCAGGTATAGTTTTTCCTTAACACACGTAAACAGCCACATACGCGCATTAATGATGTCATAAAGTATAATGCATGGAATGAGTAGTGTAGAGAATTAGCTAGGCTTGTGGAATTTGATAATACCTCTATGAATTGTTTACTGTAGAAGGGGAAAGAGAGGTCCACAAATAAGTTGTAAGTGACATCCTTTAAGGGTCCTAACTCAGTTTCTAATTCTCTAAGGCTTTTCTCCCATTTGGTAGTATGTTTATTTGTTAAGTAGGGCGCTTTGTATACATGGATAAAATGCTTGATGAATGCATTTCCGACTAGCTTTGAAGAGTTATTAACTGCTGTTGCTACATGCAGTATTTCTATGGACTGACATTTCAGCAGCATTCATTGTTCCTCGAAGTTGTCTTTTCCTGAGCATTATCGGAATAGTACTCTGTTGGGAAAGAAGTGTTGGAGCTTGTGAATTTTTATGTTTCCCCATCTTTTCTTCATTTTAGTACAGGATTTTCTGGCTTGGTTTTGTGTATTAGGGTGTCCAGCTCGGTGGAGAGGGAGACAGAGAATTTAAATTTTCAACTTTCTAATTACAGAAAATGTAACCTGCAGGCATAGAATGTTTTGTCTGGGGAAAAATGCAAGTGTGGAGCACTATGTCTTGACTGTTGGTAAGGTTGTAGGATTTAAACATATTTTATATGCATCCAGAATGAATAAAAGAGTTTTTGTACGGAGAATTTAGTTAAAAAAATATTGTTGACAATATTATAGCTCAGGATGTTTTATATTCAGGTCTGTCTCTATACCAGCAGTTAAAGCTGTTAATTCAAATATATCACAATTTATTAGCAATGAGCGGTTTGCAGAAGGCCTCAGTTGCTGTTGAAAATTAACTAGCCCTGTTCAAATGATTCCTCCTGAATGTAAATCATCAAGAGGATAAACCTGGAAGGACCTTCAAAAGACGAGGTTTTCTGATTCTGAGCACTGTGACTAAAACAATAGTTGAAATACAAAACTGATGGGGGCATTTTCAAAAGCATATATTCATTTTGCAGACCTCCAAACTGCATAAATCCTGCTGACCGGGATATTGAGTAGCACCAGTCCGGTTAGTGCTGTTGAATATCCCCGTCTAATGCCGCGGCTGTCCTAATTTTATGTGTTTTTTTCCCCATCCAGTTAGCGGCTGAATATTCCCAGTAACCAGATTGCAAAACAGTAATATGAGCAAACCGGATATTCAGCTCTGGTCGCTGGATATGTACCGACGCGGAAACCTCCAAGTTTAAGTTAAAGTGGTGGCAGCAAGCCAACTTTATAGTGCTGACTGTCACCGCTGAAAATTGACTCCATTGATTTTAATTTACATTCAAGTCAATATTTAAGCACCATGATTGGCATTTTTTTAAAGCCAGCTAGGGCAGTTAAATATAATGGGCCTGATTATCCAAATAAAGCTGGGATCCTAAATTTGTTCTCTATTTTCAGCCAAACTTAGGTATCTAAGGGGTCAATATGCAGTAGGACTTACGCAGTTATTACTGTAGCTCCTAACCGCATGAGCCCTGCCGACCATGATATTCAGTGGCATTATGTGTATGCTTATTTTATATTTGCTATATCATCCTTCACATACACTTCCAAGGCGGTTCAAATATATAAAACAAACAGAAAAACAAAACAAAAAAAATAAAATATAGTTAGCTACAATATCCATAGGGGAAAAAATTCCAGAAATGGAAAGTTAAAAAGGAAAGATACAAGCATTGTGGAACCTGTGTCTTTTGGGGAAACTGCTAGGTACTTGTGACCTAGATTGGCCACTTTTGGAAACAGAATACTGGGCTTAATGAACCTTGGTCTGACCCAGTATGGCACATCTTATGTTCTGTGATCTTATGTTCCTCAGCCCATCCCTGTTTCTGCCTAACATACAGTGTGGATAATACTGCTAAATATCTCCACAGGCACTAGGCAGGTCATTCCGGAACATGAATAAACCAGTTAGACATGTGGGATAGACGTTTTTCTCATTAAAACGTCTAGAACCGCATTCTGACACCACATGGTCCTGCACGTAAATGGCGCTAGCATGGAGATCTCAGAACGTGGGTAGGAGGGAGCAGAAAGGGGGCATGGCAAGCCACGGAGATATAGAAAGCATATTCAGGAAAGCCCCTGTATGTCCTGAGTGTTTCCTGTGGATGTCTATGTTATACCAACATGGAATAAGGCCAGGACTTAGAAAAATATCTGCTCTGTTCTTCAACGCATCCCACAGAGATGAATGGCAGTGACATGTCTGTATTGAACTGGTGTGTGTGCTGTCTGGTAGGGCACAAGATGCAGTTGTAAAGAATAGAATGCACAGATGAGGGACATTTGCAAGGTTAAGGAATAATTAAAACCCTCCTACAGAAATAAAAGCACTGCAATAGTCTTTATTCTGGTTATGCTCACATTTGGTGTTTGTGTTAAGGGAGCTATTCCAGGCTTCGTTAACAGTTCCATTGTTCTGAAGAATGGAAATGTAGATGTAGGGATGGTATGTGAAGTAGTATGGAGCAGATTTGTGTTTGGCTGAGAAATGCAGAGCAGATGTGTTGTCCTGAGATGCCATGTCATTATGTCTTCACAGCAGTTGTTTATAGGTGCAGGGCATGGTTTTGGCAGAGGTATAAGAACATAAGATATGCCATACTGGGTCAGACCAAGGTCCATCAAGCCCAGTATCCTGTTTCCAACAGTGGCCAATCTAGGTCGTACGTACCTAGCAGTTTCCCCAAAAGACACAGGTTCCACAATGCTTGTACTGGGTCAAGCATTGATATTCTGGGTCACTTCTTAATAATGGTTTATGGACCTTTCCTCCAGGAACTTGTCCAAATCTTTCTTTAAACCCAGCTACACTAACAGCCTTTACTATATCCTCCGGTAACAAATTCCAGAGTTTGATTACACGTTGAGTGAAAAAATATTTTCTTTTATTAGTCTTAAATAGCTTACCCTGTAGCTTCATTGCATGTCCCCTAGTCCTTCTATATTCTGATAACGTAAACAATCAATCTAAGTTTACCCGTTCCTCTCCGTTCATTAATTTATAGACTTCTATCATATCTCCCCTCAGCCGTCTCTTTTCCAGGTTAAAGAGCCCTAACCTTTTTAGCCTTTCTTCATAGGAGTATCCTTCCCATCCCCTTTACCATTTTGGTGGCTCTTTTCTGTACCTTTTCTAAAATCGCTATATCCTTTTTAAGATACGGCGACCAGAATTGCACACAATATTCAAGGTGCGGTCTCACCATGGAACGATATAGAGGCATTATAATATCTTTTGTTTTATTTTCCATTCCTTTCCTTATGATACCTAGCATTCTATTTGCTCTCTTGGCCGCCGCTGCACACTGGGCCGAGGGTTTTAACATGGTATCCACAATGACGCCTAAATCTTTTTCCTGGGTGGTGGTTCCTAATGTGGAACCTTGCATTGTGTAACCATAGTTTGGGTTGTTCTTCCCTAGGTGCATAACTTTGCACTTGTCCACATTAAATTTCATCTGCCATTTTGATGCCCAGTCTTCCAATTTATCAAGACCCTCTTACAATTTTCAACAATCCTCTTGGGTTTTAACAACTTTAAATAGTTTTGTGTCATCTGCAAATTTGATAACCTCACTCGTTATTCCACTTTCCAGGTCATTTATGAATATGTCAAAAAGCAGCGGACCCAGCACAGATCCCTGGGGTACACCACTATTCACCTTTCTCCATTGGGAAAATTGGCCATTTAGCCCTACCCTCTGCTTTCTATCTTTTAACCAGTTCCTGATCCACAATAGTACACTGCCTCCTATCCCATGACTCTTTAGTTTTGCCAAAAGTCTCTGATGAGGGACTTTGTCAAAGGCTTTCTGAAAGTCCAGATACACTATATCAACCGACTCACCTTTGTCCACCTGTTTATTCACTCCTTTAAAAAAAACATAACAGATTAGTAAGACAAGATCTTCCTTGTCTAAAGCCATGTTGGCTGTCTCCCATTAGGCCATGACTATCTACATGCTGAGTAATTTTATTCTTTGATGGTTTCTACCATTTTTCCTGGTGCTGACGTCAGGCTCACAGGTCTGTAGTTTCCCGGATCACCCCTGGAACCCTTTATTTGTGACTGCAAGTGACTGCAAGTGTGTGCGTGTGGTTTGAATGTTGCACAGGAGGATCTGGTGTGCTCATCCACAAATCTGAGGAGACATGAATGCCTGGCCAGTACCTGGACCGTAGGTATGACCGCAGCATCACAAGGTGCCAGGCAAAATAAGTCAGAATAGGTTCTCTATAGCGAATTGTCAAAACATATCCCTGCCAGTAAAACATGCCCTGAAGCACCATTATTGGTCTCTAAAAATGTGCACATTTGTAGAGAGCGATGATGTTGCCTTTGGGCATTTATTAGTGCTGTTTGCACTGCTGAATGCTCCTATTCTGATGGTCCCTTATTAGTGATAGGGATATGTTTTGACATTTCGCTATGGAGAACCTCTTATGATTTTTTTCTGGTCCATACTTAGCACTGTGCAGACTGTTTTCAGAGATGACCAGTGCAAGCATAACTAAGGATGTCTTCTACTTCCATGTATGTTGTGATGCAAGGTATGTCATGACAAACATATCACTTTTTACCAGCTTTTATACTATCTTAGAGTGCACTGAGATTACTTTGCAGTGTTCTGAGCATGCAACAGGCTGGTATATATCGTCTAGTTTGCATGAACATTTATGTATCATCAATATTCATGTGTAGCTTACATCAGCACCACGCTCTCAGTGAGAGGAGCAGCTTAGAAGATGCATGTTTTACAGGGAGGCATGGCCATTCGCGGGTATATACTAGAGACGGGCAGGATCACAAACGTTCATCTTTTCAGAATATGGTGAGCGTTGGGACGTACAAAGCCATTTGCTGTGTATAGCCATGTCTCATACTCCATAGTACTTTGTGCCGTGCTGAAAACATCTATATCCCTGATTCTGAAACCGCGGATGCGTCTATCTCTGCGGCTGCAGAATCATGTTTAAATCAGGCCCGTTTTTGATTTGGACGTGCCCATGGGCTGGGCGTGCATGTTCTGGAATTCGGCTCCATCTGGATAATACCAGGGTGGTCCTGAGGCTATCTGGTTAGCGGCAATATTCCCAGTGGAGATAGTAGAGACAAAGACTGCATTTGAATTCAAGGAGGCAAGGGACAAACACATAAGAGTGGAGGAGTGGCCTAGTGGTTGGGGCAAGGTACTTCGGGCCGGAAGGTCAGGGGTTCAAATCCCACTGGAGGACAGCAACCTTGGGCCGGAAGGACTGGGGTTTCTAGTCCCATAGGTGCTCCTTGTGGTCTTGGGCAAGCCACTTAACCCTCCATAGCCCATGTTCCCTGTAAAATAGTTCTCTGTGTGCTGTGCTTTCCTGTCTAATCAATGTGTTTATACCTCAAAAATTTCCTGTCATGATTTGACAATTTCCAATCTGTAATCAAACCGCTGCTGATCGCTGGAAGTAGCGGTATACAAATGTATACTAAATAAATAAATAAATAAAATAAGATCTCTAAAGAAAAAAGAGACTGTAGAGCTTAGTAATTGGTATGGAAGGGCAGACTGGATAGGCCATATGGTCTTTATCTGCCGTCATGTTTCTGTATTCATTCCACTAACTGGATAACAAACCGCATAAAGTTAGGCCACATAAAAGGCAGTCTTAACTTTATGCAGTTTGTTATCCGTATAGTGGCTGGATATCGTAGTTATCTGGAAAGCACTGTTGGTTATTGTTGAAACTGGATGTTCAGCACTGGTGGATATCTCTAGCATTGAAGACATTGAAAGGACCCACCTTCAAGCCTATTTGTAAGGCCTGGCTTAAGGATTGACCATTTAACGTAGTTTTCCTGGTGACCATTGCATCCACCAGATGAGTGTCAGAACTACTGGCCTTGACTTGTCATGAGCCGTTTTTGGTCATTGCGATAGCCTCTATCTCCTTGCAGACTGTGACAACCTTTCTTCCGAAGGTACTGTCCCTTTTTCACCTCAATCAGGCGGTTGTCGTGCCCTCCTTCTTGGAGGATGATCTTTGGTTATATCCCTCTCTTCATCTGGTGGACGTGAGGAAAGCATTACTCAGATTCTTGGAGGTTACCAATTCATTCTGTTGGTCGGACCGTGTTTTTGTTATCTTCAGTGGTCTGAGGAAAGAACAGGCAACAGCTGAGTTCTCGATCTCCTACTGGATGAATGAGACCATTGACTCAGTGTACATTTTGATTGGGAAGCAGGTGCCAGAGCTCATTCCATTAGGGCACAAGCCTCGGGGAGGAGTCTGTCTTAGTGTCTCCAGAGGACATCCGTAAAGCAGCTGCTGGATTTCCCTGAGTATCTTTTTGCAGCACTACAGGTTGTATGTAGGAGCTGGGTCAGATGGTGCTTTTGGAAAGACTGTTCTGGTCAGAATGGTTTCGTCCTCCCACCCTGGGCCCTTACTGCTTGTTCACTCGTCTGGACTGGTCTAGCAGAATTATGAGGAAGGGAAAATTTAACATACCTGGATAATTTTTTTTCCTTGAATACTGCTAGATCAGTCCAGGACACTGCCTGGAAGACTTTTGTACAGGTTGGGAAGTTCTGCCTATAATTGTGTTGTGGTTTTTCAATGCCTGGTGCAGAATCAACTATGGCAAGAGGGCCAAGTACTTGTTTCAGTGTTTGCTCTGATTGGTTATTAATTGTATTAATTGATTCTTTTTTTCTTAGTTTTTCAGTCTTGCTTATTGCTTGAGAAGTTTCATACTTGCTTCTGTCAATGCTTTATCAATGGATATATCTCCTGATGGCATCATTGAAAGATGCTTGTCTGCCTTCATCTGCTATCTGGGGAGCATAAACCCGCTCATCTGGACTCACCTAGCAGGATTCAAGAAAAAAATGATCCAGTATGTAAAGTTTTTCTATAATCTAAAATTCTGTATATATAGATTCAACCAGTTTTAGGCTTTATGCACAGTTGAAACATGATAACTACATGCTGCATCATCCCTAGTGGTCCAGCCACAGCATGTGATGACTGACTTATTTTATATTACCGTCTATTAATTTGCATTGGTCGTGTTGGCGTTTTAACTCTCACATTTAATTGGACACAGATTTTAAAGAGCAGCATTTCTCAAATTGTGGGATGAGAATCCCTGGGAGAAGGGGATTTCTATCATGCGTTATGCCGAGGTCCATTAAGGTGTTACTAGGAGTGGAGGAGTAGCCTAGTGGTTAGACCACTGGCTTGGTAAGCAAGCAACCAGGGTTCGATTCCCACTAGCACCCCTTGTGGCCTTGGGCAAGTCACTTAACCCTCCACTGCCTCGGAAGAAAGGCCTGGCAATCTACTTCCGGTGACACTGCCAAGGAAACCCAGGAGCTTCTGGGTCGCCAGGAGTCAGGACTGACTCGAAGGTACACATTGCATTGCAGTTCTACAGTCCTTGCCTGGAGAAAAAAATAAATCTAGTGCATTCTGGCTTGTCCAGTGGGAAGCCCTATAAAACGACTATTAAATACTTGTTTGAAGAGTCAGATCTTCATGATTTTCCAAAAAGGCATAAAACTTTCTGATACCCATATGTCGAGTGTCATCTTGTTCCAGTGCCTTGGATCAGTACAGGAGAATGTCTGGTCTTTAGCTCTTGACAATGAGGGCTTAGAGCAAAGGGGACTAAACTATGAGTGCTGCTGAGGCTGAACATAGCGTTCCGGGACGAGACTCATCAGCCGTTCTTAGGTGGGTCTAGAGAGCGTTTATAATGATTAGAAAGTGTCGATCTACTGACGGGGAACCCAGTTTTTCAGTGGGAAAAATAAAAGTAAATGAAAGTAAACTAATTGCCTTTGGTGATGCCAGAGATATGATCTGTATCTCTTATTTATTGGTTGCTAACAGAATAACTCCAAAGTATATTTTAGTCTTGTATTTCAAATTGCGTGATTCTGACTGTTCGAAATACAAGCAGCATGTGAATAACACTTATCCAGTTGAAGACAAAGGGTCTCATTTACTGAGCTGTAGTAATTTACAAAATTAATGTGCAGCAGTCGGAGGTGTTTTGAGAATTTTTCAGAATGGGGCATGTTTACTAAAGTGCACTATTGGGGTAGCTCAGGGTTAGTGTGCAGTTCAAGCACCATGCTAAAAAGTAGCATGGAGCCCCTGCCCTAAAATCCCCATGCTATCCTGGTAGCATACGTCGAGTTGGGGACTGGGTGGAACATGGGTGTTCCCGGCGCATCATGGCTAGAACTAACACAACCTCAATGGGTGGCATTAGTTGCGCCCACAGTCCGGTGACTGTGGTAAAGTATGGCTTGTCTGTGCTAACTGCGAGAGAATGGATGTACGCACCTTCCCTGCAGTCAGCGAGGAGTCCCGTGCTAGTAATACGGCTCACATGCTCGTTAATGGCGTGGGGCTTAGCAGACATGCCGCAGTATGTGTCGACTGCTGAACAGATAACATGCACTGTCATCTGCCATGTTAACAGTTAATATATAGTAACAACCTCCACATAACTGTAGGACGCAGCCATTCCATAAACCTTCTGTATGTATTTAGTGTGCTGTTAAGATTTTTATTTATTTATTTACATTCTCTTATATACCGCGCTATTCTGCATCAGTGCGGTTAAATTGAACAAACTGAAATTACATTGAACAGGGCATTATAACTTGGAGATAACTATTTTAAAGGGAACATGGGCTATGGAGGGTTAAGTGGCTTGCCCAAGACCACAAGGAGCACCTGTGGGATTGAAACCCCAGTCCTTCCGGCCCAAGGTTGCTGTCCTCTAGTGGGATTTGAACCCCCGACCTTCCGGCCTGAAGTACCTTGCCCCAACCAAGATGTACCTTGCCCCAACCAAGATGTACCTTGCCCCAACCAAGATGTTGTGCTAATTCCCACACAGCTTAGTAAATAGACCTTTATTAGAATATTGTTTGTAAATCAAAACGTAAAACCCCTTTTACTAAAGCCTGTTAGCCGTAATTAGCAGTCGGAAATGCTAACATGCAAACATGTCTGCCACTGCACAGTAAAACACACGTTGATGGGCGGAGGGCGGACGCGGACAGTGCATTATTGCTAGCGCCAGGGCAGTTGCTGCATGCTGAGTGGCAACGTGGTTCTTAATGCGAGTTCACCTAATGACTACTCTTTAGGAGTTGTTAAGTGAACCCACCTTGGTGGGGCGCACATTAGATTGGCCCTTCACATGTTGGTTGCCAGGGGCATACTGATCATGCCCCTGACAGCCAACATGGAGGCTTTGAAATGAATATGTGCTTGTTTGGCATCTTATTTGCAAATCCTTAGTGGGCTTTAGTGACAGAGGCCTTGGTGTATTTGTATTTTTTTATCCACAAAATGTGGTGGTTCTCAAAGAAACAATATTGAAATTCTCTCTCTCTCTCTTCCATACATACATTTTGTGTTTTGGTTTTCTTCGGATCATTAGATGCCAATTGCTTCATGTTATTGGCTAATTGGAGAAGGAATGAGAATTGAAAGGAGCCTTAATAAGCTGCCAAGTCCCCTCACTTGGCTGATCTTAGGGTGAGGCTGGTAATTGTCCTGGCAGTGTAATTACTACAGGCCGTGCCTCTCCATTTAACAAAGCTGCCCCTTGTTTGCTGTCTCCCTGGAAGACATTTGATACCTGCGTTTCTTCAGGGGCTCTCTGGCAGGCAGCTGCAATTGAAGTAAGTCCAGTTGTGCATTCTTGTTTTTGTTAGGGAACACGGCCTCTTTATCCAGCTGGATGGTAAAGCGAACCGACCGGGCTCACCTTTTTGTCAGTATGTCATTCCCAGAGGAATGACCTGGCAGCTTGTTTTTCTGCCAGATTGGAGTGCCCTAGTGCTCATATCAACTGACAATGAAAGTGCTTATATCATGTGTCAGTCGTGTCTTGAGCCTGTGGTAGGGAGAGGATTTGGATTCTGTAATACAAGTCACGGAATCAGAGAAGCATATTTCATAGGCTTTTTGGGAAAAAGAGAAATTGTTTTACCGTCACCAACGTAGTTTGGCATTACTCTTGGCAGTCCCAGCTGGGATGACTGGTCTCTACCCTTACCCCTCGGAGAGAACCCCATTGTCAAGAACAGAGCTGAGGCTTACTGGCAGGACGGTGTGGGGTAGCTATACTTAGCTGTGGGCGAAAGTTGAACTTTCTTGGTTCTTAATGTTATTCCGGTACCTTTTATAAAATAATTAACTGTTGGCCTGCCTCCAGCTTAATCCTCTTTTATGGCTTAGCTTTATTCTGTTCCTAACCTTCTCCTTACTACCCTCCACGAACCCCTGCGCCTTCTCCCCCCACCGCACACACACTTTAAAGGGTTTATTTACCAACAGCCTTAAAGGGCCCATTTTAGAAAAGACATGAAGATTGGATTTGAGACATGGAGATCAAGATGTTTACAATTCGGGTGATATTTTAGATGGGGCTCTGCTAGACTTGGAGCTATGTCTAAACTATCTAGAAGAAAGTGCAGGAGTGCACATGGATAATGGGAAGAGCTGTTTTACAAGTCTATATGTGGGAAAAACACAATCGGGGAAACACAACTGTGAACATATGAAGAACCTGAACGTACACCTGGAGGCCAATATTTTACGACTAGCACATGTAAATGCTGCCAGTTCACTACAGATGCTGCTGTCTTTTTCTTATTTTAGTATGGAGGGGGAACTAAATCCATCCCCTTCATCCGTCCCTCTATTGGGCTGGCCGAAACGAGCATGTTTGAAAAACCTCAGCATTCCAGGGAGTAGATGTAAATCCCAAAATGGGCATTTTTGGTCATACACATGTAGATTTTTGACCACTTTGACCACTTTCTAACCACACCCCTGGAATACCCCCATGCAACTTGCACATAGCAAGCTCATCCACATATAAATTGAGCCATTTCTAAAATGGGGATGCCTTTTATACATAAGTCCCCATATTTACACATGTAAATTGTGAATAAGGTTTCCAAAATAACCCCCTTAATGTGCAGGTCACTGAATTAGTTAACATTCAAAGTTTACATGAGCATTGGTGTTACTCAAAGGTAACTGCACACTAATTACATTCCATTAATTAAATGTCAAAAGAGTTAAAATTATGCATCATACATTTCTAAACTAAGCACTGAAGAAATCTGAATTTTTTCAAAATTATGCAAAAGTAAAAACTTTTTTTCCTCACACAATTAAATTAAATAGAAACATACAAACATGATGACAGAAAAAGACCACATGGCCTATCTAGTCTGTCCTTCCATATCAACAACTACAATAGTCCACTTTTTACCTTTAGAGATCCTCTGTGTTGGTCCCATGCTTTTTTGAATTCAGTTACTATCCTCATCTCTATCACCTCCACTGGGAGACTATTCCATGGATCCACTACTCTTTCCGTAAAGAAATATTTCCGCATATCACTCCTGAATCTATCTCCCTTCACCCTCATCCCATGTCCCCTCGTAGCAGAACTTGCTTTCAATTGAAAGAGGCTCTCTTCCTGAACATTTATGCCACGGAGGTATTTAAACATCTCAATCATATCACCTCTATCCCGCCTTTCCTCTAAGGTATACATATTAAGATCCTTCAGTCTGTCCTCATATGCTTTATAATGAAGCCCACTAATCATTTTAGTAGCCACCCTCTGCACCGACTCCATCCTGTTCACATCCTTTTGAAGGTGTGGTCTCCAGAATTGCACACTATACTCCAAATGAGGTCGCACCAAAGACTTATACAGAGGCATTATCACCTCCTTTTTTCTGCTAGCCATTCCTCTCCATATGTACCCAAGCATCCTTCTAGCTTTTGCCGTCGCCTTTTCTACCTGTTTAGCTACTTTAAGATCATCAGACACAACCACGCCTAGGTCCCGCTCTTCTTCAGTGGACAAAAGTGCTTCACCTCCTATACTGTATTGCTCCCTTGGATTGCTGCAGCCCAAATGCATGACCTTACATTTTTTAACATTAAATCCCAGCTGCCAAATTCTAGACCATTCTTCAAGCTTAGCTAGATCCCTCCTCATGTTATCTACACCTTCCTGGGTGTCTACTCTATTGCAGATTTTGGTATCATCTGCAAAGAGGCAAACCTTACCCAACAGCCCTTCCGCTATATCACTAACAAAGATGTTTATTTATTTAGACAGTTTTGTATACCGCCTTATCCTTCAATCAAAGCGGTTACAACACAATTGGGGATACATTTAACACACGGGGATATGAGACACATACACTAATACTTACAGGGAACATGGGCAATGGAGGGTTAAGTGGCTTGCCCAAGACCACAAGGAGCATCTGTGGGACTAGAAACTCCAGTCCTTCCGGCCCAAGGTTGCTGTCCTCTAGTGGGATTTGAACCCCCAGACCTTCCGGCCTGAAGTACCTTGCCCCAACCACTAGATGTTAAAAAGAATCGGACCAAGGACAGATCCCTGGGGCACACCACTGGTAACATCCTTCTCCTCAGAATGAGCTCCATTTACTTGTACTCTTTGTCGCCTCCCACCCAACCAATTTCTAACCCAAGCAATAACTTTAAGGTCCATCCCTAGGCTACTCAGTTTGTTTATAAGTCGCCTGTGAGGAACAGTGTCAAAGGCTTTACTGAAATCTAAATACACCACATTTAGAGCTCTCCCTCGGTCCAACTCCCTGGTCACCCAGTCAAAGAAATCAATCAGATTTGTCTGACAAGACCTGCCTCTGGTGAATCCATGCTGCCTCAGATCCTGTAATCCGCTGGACTCCAGAAACCTCACTATTTTTTCTTTCAGCAGCGTTTCCAATAATTTACTCACCACCGAAGTTAAACTAACTGGCCTGTAGTTTTCAACCACACCCTTACTTCCGCTTTTGTGTAAAGGCACCACATGAGCCTCTCTCCAGTCCTTTGGCACCACTCCCGACTCCAACGAGGCATTGAAAAGGTCAGTCAGTGGAGTTGCTAGAACGTCCCCAAGTTCCCTCAGTATTCTAGGGTGTATCCCATCCAGTCCCATCGCTTTGTCTACTTTAAGTTGAGCTAGTTTCTCACGAACACAGTCTTCTGAAAATTGTTCAAGATGTCCCTCGCTTCTGTTCCTATTTGTGGGTGTTTTCTGAGGTCCTGCTCCTGGTTCTTCATCTGTGAACACAGAACAAAAATATTTGTTAAGCAATTCCGCTTTATCCTTATCAGCTTCTACATATTCCCCCCCTGCACCCTTGAGTCTGACAATACCACTTTTGCACTTCCTCTTCTCACTAATATATCTGAAAAATGTCTTATCCCCCCATTTTATTGCATTGGCTATTTCCTCCTCCTTTTGAATCTTTGCCTTCTTGACTACTTTGCTAGCTTCTCTAAGTTTTTCCAAATACAGATGCCTGTCTTCCTCTCTCTGTGATCTCTTGTATTTCATGAAGGCCTCCCTCTTTTTCTTCACTTTTTCAGCTACTTCCTTAGAAAACCATAGCGGTCTCCTTTTCCTTTTGCCTTTATTTACCATTTTAACAAAAAGGTTGGTTGCCTTTAAAATACCCCCTTTCAGTTTTGCCCACTGTTTTTCTACATCCCCCAGCTGTTCCCATCCCACTAACGACTCCCTGAGGTATTGGCCCATCTTCGCAAAGTTAGTCTTCCTAAAGTCTAAGATCCTCACCTTGGAATGGATTCTAACAGCCCTAGTCCTAATACTGAACCACACCATCTGGTGATCTCTGGATGCAAAATGATCTCCCACTACAACATCAGAAACACTTTCACCATTGGTAAGCACCAAGTCCAGTATGGTCCCTTCACGTGTGGGGTCTGTTACCAATTGCCTGAATAGTTCTCCCTGTAGAGAATCCAGGATCTCCTTACTTCTAGATGATACAGCAGCAGGAATGTGCCAATCAACATCTGGCATATGGAAATCTCCTATCAGTAGCACTTCCCCTTTCCTAGCAATAATAGCATAGAATTTACTTACAAAGAAATGCAGATGCTTATGCAAGAACTAGGAGGATGTAATACTGGAATCAGATTCTTCAGGCCACATGCTGAGGGGCATGTTTACCAGGTAGCGCGGGGTTCAGCATATGCTAAACGTGCTGTGGTAAAAAGTATTATGCTCTAAAAATGCGGCTGAGTTAAAAATGCTACGTACCCGAGTCACACAGGTTGGGGCGGAGAATGGGCAGTTCTTGGATGGAGAGTGGGTAACGTGGGTTACTGGTGCATATTCCCTGTTGATGTGACATTTAGCATGGGTGCACTTTCCACCATCTCATTGGAGGGCATTAATTGTATGAGTTGTGTGTCACCCTCACACTCATTTTTGGTGCCAGCTGCATGCCAGCGATGCACCAAGTAAACATGTCCCTGATGCATAACTGCATGTGTACAGTGTTTGAGCGCAGCGTGTTGGGTGGGGTAGTAGCATAGTAAATGACGACAGATAAAGTCCAGCATGGTCCATCTAGTTTGCCCAGCAAGGTGGCAAGAGTAGGTGCACCTGCTGCTCCGTGCAGGTCAACCCTCCCCATGCCTTTGTATACGGCTGTACCCACCGCTCCGTGTAGGGCACCCCTGTTTGTTGAGATATAAGGGATAGTTATGCTTATTTTGATTTTATCCTGTTGCTGTAAGGGGATCCACTGTGTCTGTCCCATGCCATTTTGAATTCTGTCACTGTATTTGCCCCCACCACTTCCATCGGGAGGGCATTCTAAGCATCCACCACCCTTTCAGTGAAAAAGTATTTCCTGACATTGCCTTTCAGTTTACCCCCTTGCAGCTTCATGTTATCCCCTCTAGTTTTACAGCTTCCCCGTCTTTGGAAGAGGTTTGTTTGTTCATTATTTCTCTTTAAGTATTTAAAGGTCTGAATCATATCTCCCCTATCCCCTCTCTCCTCCAGAGTGTACATATTTAGGTCTTCAAGTCTCTTATAAGGTTTCTGACGCAGGCTCCAAATCATTTTGGTTGCCTTCCTCTGAACCATTTCCAGTCTTTTTATAATCCTTTGCGAGATATGGTCTCCAAAACTGAACACAGTATTGCAAGTGAGGCCTCACCAGTGACTTGTACAGTGGCATTAGTACCTCTTCCTTTCTGCCAGTAATTCCTTTTTGTATGCAACCCAGCATCCTCCTGGCTTTTGTCACTGCCTTGTCGCTCTGTTTTGCCACCTTGAGATCCTCAGAAATAATCACATCAAGGTCCTTCTCCTGGTTTGTACACACCAACCTCTCGGCCCCTATCACATACATTTCCCTTGGATTTCTGCTTCCCAAGTGCATGACACTGCACTTCTTCACATTAAATCTTAACTTCCAAGCATTAGACCATTCTTCCAGCTTTTGTAGATATTTCCTCATCTTCTCTACTCCCTCAGAGGAGTCCACTCTGTTGCAAATTTTCATGTCATCTTCAAAAAGACAGACTCTTCCATTCAGTCCTTCAGCAATATCACTTACAAATACATTGAACAGTACCAGTCCCAGGACCATACCCTGGGACACCCTGCTAATCACCCTTCTTTCATCCGAGTGAGTTCCGTTTGCCATCACCTTCTGTTGTCTGTCAGTCAACCAATTTCTGCTCCAGTTTACCACCTTGGGACCCATCCCCAAACTATTGAGTTTATTGATAAGCCTCCTATGAGGAACAGTATCAAAGGCTTTGCTGAAATCCAGGTAGATGACATCCATCGCATGCCCCTGATCTAGTTCTCCGGTCAGGTTTGTTGATAGCTAGGGGTCAGTATGTGGTCGAGTCTGCGTGTACATTTTTTAATGTTTGTAAATAAGACCGAAAGAGTGAGTATGCTCTAATTGTGACATAGTGTGATAATTTGGCTGTGTGTATGTGTGCCTGTGACAAAATACTGCAACCACTCTCTTTCCCCTTCATCCCACTCCCGCTCCCCCCATTGGGATCCCTCTCTCCCAGTCCTTCTACTCTTTGGAGTACTTTTGCCACCCTGAATACCATTGTTGTTTAATACAAACTATATTGTCACTTTTCAGAGCTTTTATGCTAAATAGCCAAAAATTATACAATAAGCTCCACTTATTTACCATAGACCAACTTATACATTACCAATGCGTTGGGAATTCATAAAACAAAAGAAATTCTGCTTGAGAGTAAAGGACTAACGGCACTGCTTAAATCTTGCTTGAGAGCAAAGGGAAAGCCGTAGGCTGGAATGAAATAATTTCCAAAGTTGTTCTACATCATCTCCTTGCAAAACAAATCGCAGTGCAGTCTTTACCAAAAAGAAAACCAATAAAAAGTAAAAATATTAATTAAAAAAAAGTAAAAATACCTTTAGAAAAATTAGCGATACAACAGATCATTGATGTATTGAAGGCAGTTCACTGTATCATATAAGTAGATGCAGTGTGTAAGCCACATTCGATTCTGAGATCTGATCGCTATTAAAGAAATAATACAATAGCATAGTAACATTATTAAACTGTATAAGTTGGTCTATGGTAAATAAGTGGAGCTTATTGTATAATTTTTGGCTATTCACCCTGAATACCAGGCAGATTGTAAACTAACACAAAACCATACAAAAGTCACTGAAGGCCTATAGTGCAAATCTACCATATCATTATGAGGCCAGCTTCTAAAATTTATACAATAAGGAGCCTACCCAAAAAAGAGCAGCACCATAAATATTGCAATGGGCATCTTAGGAGCCAGTGCTTGTGACCTCCTCGGCCTCTGCCATTGTCTCTCATGCTGATCTCATGGTCTCGTGTCATGAGACCAGCTCCAGATTTCTTATACTGCGTGGCATCGTTAGACAAGAATACTGATGACAGCAGATATAGCTTCAGATGCTAAGTGTTTGCATGTGTGTGTGGTGCAACAGTGGTGTTTCTGTCTGGGCATGTGGATGTAAGTGGTGAGTACCTTGGTGGGGGTGGGATGCCAGGCTGAAGTGCGTGTGTGTGTGTGTGTGTGTGTGTGGTGTGGCGCCTGTGTGAGTGTATGTCTGACATGCAGAGATAGGGTGCCTGTGTGTGTGCGTATCTGTCATTAGGAGGTGGAGTGCCTTTGTGCAATGTTGTCTATGCTGGGCTCCCCAAGCACCAACTCTGTCATCTTCAACTTATTCAAAATACTGCTGTTCGTTTGCTCTCATATGCTTCTCGCTATGACCACGTTACTCCCTTGCTTCAGCACTTTAATTGACTTCCCATTCAATATGCTGTCCATTTCAAAATTCTAATTCTGGTCCATAAAGTTCTTCATTCTGGTGTTCCTTTATATCTTTCCTCTAACATCATTCTTCACACCTCATATTGTTCCCTCTGTTCTCTCCATGCAAATTGTCTACACCTTCCATCCCCTTCCCATGCTAGGTTAGAATAGATGCATCATTCTGCTTTTTATTTCCTTGGTCCCTGTCTTTGGAACAGCCTTCTCCCTGTCCTCTGTCTAGAGCCCTCTTTCACTAGTTTCAAATCCCAGCTCAAGACATTGTTGTATACCCATCACATAATGTACTGGACCCTGTGAATGACCTTTTTCTCCTTTTTCTTCTCTTCCTCCCTCCCTGGTGTGCTTGAGACTCTTTGCTATCTGAGATATTGGAGTTCCTTTCTTCTTTCCCATTTGTTTTTATTGTAAACTGCCTTGCCAACTTGATTTAAAGACGGTATATCAACATAAACATCCTCATCTATCTTTTTCTGAGAAGGCCGTTTCATTGAGGCTTACCTTCCTCCTCAATGGAGCAGTGTCGGGGGAATGATAAGGATCTTCGCCTTGTGTATGTCCAGAGGATGCTTATACAGTTCTTAGAGATTACAAATTTTTTTCGTAAGTCAGACTGTCTTTTTGTGCTGGTATCTGGCCTGCACAAGGTGACAGTGGTTAATTCTTCATTGGGGCACTAGGTTAAGAGGTCATTGCTTCGGTGGATCTGTTGAAAGAACTGGCCGGTTCCGGAGAGTTTTCACGCCCATTCTACCTGAGCTCAAGTGTCCTCATGGGCGGAGCTGAGCTCTGTAGCCTCTGCAAACATTTGTCGGGTGGCAACATGGGCATCACTTTCTACTTGGATATCCATGCTTGTGCAACATGGTCTTTGGCTCTATGGTTTTGCGAGCTGCTGTGTCTTCTTCCCGCCCAGTAGAGGCATAGCTTTGGTATGTCCCATTTATCTGGACTGGTCTAGCAAGACGATATGGAAGCTGGCATTTTATTTACCCAGATAATGTCCTTTTCTGGAGCCTTGCTAGACCAGTCCAGGACCTGCCCCTGGAACTGTGTTTGCTCTGTTCTTCTGTGGCGGTGCCCGTGGGTCTGCTCTGATATATATTCTTGGCTCCGCAGGTCCATTTTCTTCAGACAGCCTTCTGTTTATGCTTCCAGCATATATTTCTCTACGGTTAGATTTCTCATTGTTGCCAACATTGAGGGAAGTTTCTCCAAATGGGTGGTTCACGTTGAGGTTGTGTGAGGCTTGCCATGTTCTCCCTTATGCTGAAGAAACCTCTTGTGGCTGAGAAGGATAGAGGCATGAGAATGATGTCATAGAAACATGGGCATTTCATTGGTTCTTTGTCTCCACCAGTCTGTTGGTAGGGGAATACAAACCATTTGTCTGGCCTGGTCTAGCAGGACTCAAAGAAAGGACATTATCTGGTAAGTAAAATATCACCTTTTTTAGTTTCCCATGCCATTTGTGGTAATTTTGTTTTGTGTTAATTTTTGTTTTGGGGAAAATGTTAATAGTGTGCATTATCATTTAATAGTGCGTGCAATCACTCACCTAGTGCTGTGGATGAATAGTGCAAGCTGAATGTCAGTAGCATGCACTAGTGTGCAATAATGCATATACACGAATAGTGCCGCATGTTGTTGACATTTCTTTAGTTGTAATTTTGATATGTATTAAAAGGATATTTTAAATTTTGATTACCTGATTTAAAGGTTTTGGCTACATTATTGTATTTTATTTGTTTTGTTGACATTTCTTATATAATTTCAAACAAATGCACATCCCTACTTTCAAGGGGTATCAGAACTGCCCCTGAACATAGGATCCTCTTCAAAACATGGAAGCCTTCCTCTGTTTTTTCAGATCAGCAAACTTTTTCAGGTGTCTTCTTCTATAACAGACAGCTAGTAGTTCCACTTTCTCCCCACTGTTTGTGATATATGCATTATCTTTAATAACTGATTAGGCTTAGGATAGTTCTTAACGCCACTTCGTTTTAGGAGGACTTCCTTGAATAATGATTTCCACTCTGTTTCTACAACCACAGCTGTCTCCTTCTGTATTTTCCTGGTACCACCATTCCTGTCCTTTCTTATCTTCTGGACTGTGAGGTCAGAGATGGGACCATCATTCTTCTTTGATACTTGTTCCCTAACAAACGTCTGTGATTTATCTTTAGCCAGGACTTGTCCCATAGTTTCTTGGCTAGTAGGATGCTTAAATAAGAGTCCATGAGATACTTTGAGAGTTTATCTCTATAGTCGCCAAAATCTTAGCGTTCTTCTTGATGAGGTTGTTGTGAAGGCTTGGAACTTGAGCCAATAGGTTTTCAAAGTCTGGGTAATTGCGACTGAGGATTACTGGATATGGGAGATCAGGGAGCTCACCTACTTCCAGGTTAACTTGTTCTTAGTAACATAGTAACATAGTAAATGACGGCAGATAAAGACCAGTATGGTCCATCTAGTCTGCCCAGTAAGATGGCAAGAGTTAGGTGCACCTGTCGCTCCGTGCAGACCACCGCTCCCCATGTCTTTGTTTTAGGGGTGAACCCACCGCTCCGTGTAGTACACCCCTGTATGTTGAGAAATTAGTTAGTTAAGTTTATTTTGATTTTATCCTGTTGCTGTAAAGGGATCCACTGTGTCTGTCGATGCCATTTTGAATTCTGTCACTGTATTTGCCCCCAACACCGTGAGGGCATTCCAAGCATCCACCACCCTTTCAGTGAAAAAGCATCCTTCTCCTATCTTCAACTCTACCCAGGCTGTCAGGTACTGCTATTGGTCCTCCTGGATAGAACTGAGGATCACTAAATGTTCAATCAGTCTGAGTTCTTTTTAGCAACTTTCTCTGGACTAGAGTCTTAAAACTCCCTGAAACCATGAAAGCTTGGATGGGAGACCCTTCCAACTTGAGCAGAAGTACAAACTTATAATCTTTTGAACCAGGAGTATTCACAAACCTACAAGTATGGGATATCTTTCAATTAACTCCCTTGTGATCTTCCCTTAACTCCCTTGTGATCTGAACACTCTCCGACAAAGTGGCCGCTTTTGCAATCAAAGCAGACCAGGGTTCCAAAGGTTAGGCCGATGTGTGGACATAGGCCACCCGTTCTCACCGGTCCATGGAGAGTGCTCAGATTTCTGTTTCTGAATAGTCAGATCTGATACTGCTTGTGCTTTAGGGATGTCGTATCCACTGGGCTTGTTGGAAGGCTCCTCTTAGGAGAGAAGCATGGGTCCATAATCATAAATAAAAATTCCTTAGTGGGGTAAATTTAATCCCAAGGTACCACCAGCTGTGAGCATACAGCCAAGGTTCTGGACCTGAGATGAAGCTTTAAACATAAAAAAGCTAGCCAAACGCAGGTTCTGAGTCAAAGAAAAGTATCTTTTTACATCAACAGACTATGTGCCTGGCTTACCCTGCATGCTTAAAACAGGGCTAGAACCAAGTATCACTGGTACCTTTCCTCTTCTGTCTGTGCCCTTATGCTTTACTCTGGAGTTAGGATTTTAGTTTCTTCTCCTGAGCTTCCCCCACAACTCAGCTATAAACTTGTTAAGGTAGGTTTTTATTTTTATTTATTTATTTATTTATTTTTTATACCGCACTCTTTATAATCAGTGCGGTTTACATGTATACTAACAGGTACTTTTTTTATTCCCTTGTCCCCGAAGGGCTCACAATCTAAGTGTACCTAAGGCAATGGAGGGTTAAGTGGCTTGCCCAAGGCCACAAGGAGTGGCCATGGGACTAGAGACCCCAGTCCCTCCGGCCTGAGGTTGCTTGTCCCCATGCGGGAATTGAACCCCTGGCCCTCCGGCCTGAGGTAACCTGTCCCAACCATTGAGCCACTCCTCCTCCTTGGATTTAATGAGGAACAGGGATCTTTTACATATACCTGTTCACACTCCCATGTTTATTATGTTGTTGTCTTAAAATGAATTTATAGTGCACCATGCAATGTAGGGTAAACTCTCCTGGGAACCCTCCCCTGGAAAGGAAGTCCATGTTCAGGTGAGTTTAACCAGCCCTATGGCAAACTTGAAACTGGTAGGGTTGGAGACTCGAAAACCTCTGCATAATACAGCCGTTGGACTTCTTGTGTTGAGCCAGCCATTTGAAGGGTTGGTGGTCCATTGCCAACGCAAATGGACACCTAAGCAGATAGTATTTGAAAGATTCAAGTGCCCACTTGACAGCCAGGGCTTTCTTCTCAAATACCGCATAATGCTTCTCCCAAGGGAGCAGCTTCCTGCTGATGAATGCTATGTGATGTTCTTCGCTCCTGACTTCTTGGGCCAGAATGGCTCCTAGGTCCAATTCTGAGGCATCAGTTTGCACAATAAACAGTAGAGAGAAATCAGGGCTAATCAGGATTGGTTCAGAGCACATGGCCTTCTTGAGATGCAGGAAGTCCAGGTCCAGTGATCACTGAATCCATTTGAGAGTTCTCTTCTGGAGGAAATTGGTTAATGGCTCCACTATCTTTGCAAAATTAGGGATGAATTGGTGGTAATAGTCAATCAATCCAA
The DNA here is from genome assembly GCA_033557465.1 of Ichthyophis bannanicus. Classification (NCBI taxonomy): domain Eukaryota; kingdom Metazoa; phylum Chordata; class Amphibia; order Gymnophiona; family Ichthyophiidae; genus Ichthyophis; species Ichthyophis bannanicus. The sequence goes on along the minus strand of CM066032.1, from coordinate 1,087,178,500 downwards.
GGAAGGAATGCACCTCTTTCTTTGATTTCAGGGTGGGATTCTGGGCAAGGGCATCCGCCTTCCATAGTTGAGGTCGTATCTGCCCATTCCTGATTAAATATCCCAGATATTGAATGTCCCAACCTCCCAGAAGACATTTCTTGGGGTTGGCCATCAACCCAGCCTTCTGCAGGCTGGTCAATATGGCTTGTACTTGGGTTAGATGGGTGGTCCAGTCTTTGCTACAGATGATGTTGTCCTCAAGGTATGCAGCTGCATATTCCTTGTGCGGTCTCAGCAGGCGGTCGGCTAGGCATTAAAATGTGGCAGGAGCCTCGTATAATCCAAAGGGCAGCACTGTAAACTGGAACAGACCTTGCAGTATTGAAAAAGCAGACTTCTCTTTTCCAGCTGGAGTCAAGGGCACCTGCCAGTATCCCTTGGCCAAATCCAAGGTTGATATAAAACATGCTCCACTGAGTCACTCAATTAGCTCATATATTCCGGGCAGGGGATATGCTTCCAGTTTAGAAGCTGCATTGATACTTTGATGCTTCTGTTGGATTTAAGAACCAAGATGATGGTTGATGACCAATCACTCATAGACTCTTTGTTTGAAAGGGGTGTTTGTTCCAGTTCTTATCTGTTGGTATCTGTTGGTTAGATATGATTTAAACCACTGGAGGACTGTGCTGTGGATACCAGTGGATTGGAGGTGTTGCAGGAGGATGTTGTGATTGACAGTGTCAGAAGCGGCTGAGATGTTGAGAAAGATCAGAAGGAATCCTGGGGAGATGTTATGAATGCCTTTTATTAGAGTGTCTACAAGGGAGACCATTAGTATTTCAACTCTATTAAGGGGGCAGAATCTGTGTTGATAGGGGGTCAAGAAGGGAGTTCCTGTCGATATGGTCTTGGAGTTGTTGTTGAATGTTTTTTTTAATGATTTTTTGCTATGAAGAGGAGACTGGCGATTGGTCTATATGAGGCTGGGTCTTCTGGGTCAAGATTAGGTTTCTTCAGGGTAGGACGACTGGATGATATTTTCAGGGTTTGGGGCATGTGACTTTGTTGTAAGGATTATTGTGTGATTCTGGTGAGTATTGGGCTGAGTTCTGTTTTTGTTGCTTTGATCCAACTGACTGGGCAGGGATCAAGAAGGGAGGTAAGAACATGAGAACATAAGATATGCCATACTGGGTCAGACCAAGGTCCATCAAGCCCAGTATCCTGTTTCAAACAGTGGCCAATCTAGGTCATACGTACCTAGCAGTTTCCCCAAAAGACACAGGTTCCACAATGCTTGTACTGGGTCAAGCATTGATATCCTGCGTCCCTTCTTAATAATGGTTTATGGACCTTTCCTCCAGGAACTTGTTCAAACCTTTTTTAAACCCAGCTATACTAACAGCCTTTACTACATCCTCCGGTAACAAATTCCAGAGTTTGATTACACGTTGAGTGAAAAAATATTTTCTTTTATTAGTCTTAAATAGTTTACCCTGTAGCTTCACTGCATGTCCCCTAGTCTTTCTATATTCTGATAATGTAAACAATCAATCTACGTTTACCCGTTCCACTCCATTCATTAATTTATAGACTTCTATCATATCTCCCCTCAGCCATCTCTTTTCCAGGTTAAACAGCCCTAACCTTTTTAGCCTTTCTTCATAGGAGTATCCTTCCATCCCCTTTACCATTAATATCTTTTGTTTTATTTTCCATTCCTTTCCTTATGATACCTAGCATTCTATTTGCTCTCTTGGCCGCCGCTGCACACTGGACCGAGGGTTTTAACATGTTATCCACAATGAAACCTAAATCTTTTTCCTGGGTGGTGGTTCCTAATGTGGAAACTTGCATGGTGTAACCATAGTTTGGGTTCATCTTTCCTAGGTGCATAACTTTGCACTTGTCCACATTAAATTTCACCTGCCATTATGATGCCCAGTCTTCCAATTTATCAAAATCCTCTTGCAATTTTCCACAATCCTCTTGGGTTTTAACAACTTTAAATAGTTTTTTGTCATCTGCAAATTTGATAACCTCACTTGTTCCCTTTTCCAGGTCATTTATGAATATGTCAAAAAGCAGAGGACCCAGCACAGATCCCTGGGGTACACCACTATTCACCTTTCTCCTTTGGGAAAATTGGCCATTTAGCCCTATCGTCTGCTTTCTATCTTTTAACCAGTTCCTGATCCACACTGCCTCCTATCCCCTGACTCTTTAGTTTTGCCAAAAGTCTCTGATGAGGGACATTGTCAAAGGTTTTCTGAAAGTCCAGATACACTATATCAACCGACTCACCTTTGCCCACCTGATCATTCACACCTTCAAAAAAACATAACAGATTAGTAAGACAAGATCTTCCTTGTCTAAAGCCATGTTGGCTGTCTCCCATTAGGCCATGACTATCTACATACTGAGGAATTTTGTTCTTTCTTTCTTTCTTTCTTTATTTAACAAGCACTTATATACCGCGGCTTCCGGGGATCAGCTGCGGTTCACAAATAACAACAGTCAACAAAGCATGGTTTGTTTTACATATAACATATAACTATAAACAATGTAAAGTTAACAGAAAATGTTAAACAGATTAGCACGGAACAGTGCAACACTATATACATTATATACATATACATTTTATGTAGGGTATTATCGTAATGAGTAGTTCAGGTGTTGAAGGGGAAAATTCTTTATGATGGCTTCTACCATTTTTCCCAGTACTGACGTCAGGCTCACAGGTCTGTAGTTTCCCGGATCACCCCTGGGACCCTTTTTAAAAATTGGTGTTACATGGGCAATCCTCCAATCTTCAGCTATTACAGATGACTTTAATGAAAATTCACAGATTACTAATAGCAGGTCTGCAATCTCATATTTCAGTTCTTTCAACACCCTTGGATGTATACCATCCGGCCCGGGTGATTTGCTACTCTTCAGTTTATCTAATAGTTTTAATACATCTTCCCGATGTATCGATATTTCCTTCAATTCTTCCGCACTTTTAAATACCACTTCAGTAATGGGTAACATCCCTACAGCTTCCTCAGTAAAGACCGAAGCAAAGAATTCATTCAGTCTCTCCGCTATCGCCTTATCGCCTCTTAGTGCCCCTTTAACTCCTCTATCATCTAATGGACCAAGTGACTCACAGGTTTTCTGCTACGAATGTACTTGAAAAAATCTTTATTTCGCGTTTTTGCTTCCGCAGCAAGTTTCTTCTCAAATTCTTCCTTTGCCTGCCTTATCAATGCCTTGCATTTGACTTGCCTGTGCTTGTGCTGTTTCCAGGTTTCGTCGTTTGGCTCTTTTTTCCATTTCCTGAAAGATGCTCTTTTGGCAACAACAGCCTCTCTGACCTCACCTTTAAACCATGCTGGCAGTTTTTTGGACTTCCTTCCACTTTTCTTAAAGCGTGGCATACAGGTGGTCTGAGCTTCCAAGATAGTAGTTTTCAACAACAGTCAAGCTTGATGTAAGTCTTTAACCTTTGCAACTGCTCTGATCACTATTGCCAGGTGGCCCCAACACCCTTATCTCTTGCACAAGATCTGGTGTTCCACTAAGGACTAGGTCTAATATGGCTTCCCCTCTGGTCGGTTCATGAACCAGCTGCTCCAAGAAGCAGTCATTTATTTCATCTAGGAACTTTATTTCCCTAGCATGTCCTGCCGTGACACTGACTCAGTCGATACCGGGGTAATTGAAATCACCCATTCTTATTACTGCGCTGTAACTTTTGTTAGCTTCCTTGATTTCTTTGAGCATTTCATCATCCATTTGTTCATTCTGGCCAGGCGGTCGATAGTACACCCCCACTGCCATCACCTTCCCCTTTTTACGTGGAATTTCAATCCATAGAGATTCTACAGCAAATTTTGTTTCCTGTAGTAGTGTTGAGGGTAGAGATGATGTCTCAATGTTTTCTCTGCTAATGGTATCGAAGGTTGACCATGAGGAGTGGTGGGGGGGTTTGTGGTGATGGGGGGGGGGGTTGGAATTGAGTTTGGTTGGTAATGAAGTTTTTTGAATTGGGTTGCTAGTTGTTGAGGGATGGGTGGTACTCATGTTCGTGTTGGTAGGTATCAGCTGTTTGATGTGGTCACAGAGTTCTCTATGGTGGTTGATTGAGCTGTTGATCAGTTTCATGTGGTATGTGCATTTGGCATTGTCTGTTTTGTTACGGTAGATCTGTAGGAGTTTCAAGTAGCTGGTTCTGTCTTCTTGGTTGGTAGTTTTTCGCTATCTCCATTCAATTTTTTGAAGTTGGGTTTTGAATTTGTGGAGGTAGGTGTGTACCTTGGGGTCTTGTGGAGTTTCCTGGTTGTATGAGATGGGGTGGGCTTATGGATGCTGCTTTTTCAATGATTTCATTCCAGTTATCTGTGAGAGTAGTGGGGTCAGTTGCAAAGTATTCTAGTTGTGGGAGGATGTCTTGTAGGAACATGTCCTTGTTGAATTTTTTGAAGTGTTGTCTTGATTGTTGGTGGGTAGCAGGTGTTATGATATTCTTTATTGGAATTGAGTATCTGATTAGGCTGTGGTCTGACAAAGGTATTGGTTGGATATGTATTGAGTGTGGGGGTCCTATGTATGTTGTGTGATTGTTGACAAAGACTAGGTCAAGAGTGTTGCCTTTTTCGTGGGTTGGAGTTAGTATGATTTGTCAGGGATCCAAGGCTGGCATTGCTTCCAGCAATGTGTTAGTGTTTTTTGGAGGGGTTATAGAGAGATTTGAAATATCCCAGGACAAATGAGGTCCTTGTTAGATTTGGTGTCTGAGTACTTTTTTTAGGATGTTGGATAATTCTGCAGTGGATGTGGTTGGTATTCTATATGTGAGGTGGATGGTAAGTGGTTTGTTCATTATGGTGAGAGAATCTGTTTTTTCCAAACCTTTGGTTGAGAGGTACTGGAAGTTGAGGTGTGATTTGGCTAGGATCATTACTCCTCCACCTCTTTGAGAGTGAAGACAGTAATAGGAAATGTAGCCGTCCAGAGTGAGTTGACAACAGAAAAAGACCACATGGCCTATCTAGTCTGCCCTTCCATATCAACCACTACAACAGTGGCTAGAATATCAAGATGTTGGGTGGTAAGCAGATCTCGGATGATGGGGATTTTATTTCTTACAGAACGTGTATTTATGAATGCATAGTTGAGTGTATGTATAAGTGTATTTTATTTTGGGGGTTGTGTTGCATAGGTGTTAATTTCGATGTGTTTGAGGTGGTGGGAGTTCCGTTGTCTTGTGTTTTGCTGTTGTAAGATACCTGGCTGGAGAACATAGTGTCCATATGAAATTGGGTGGATTGTGTAGTGTAGGGGGGGATAGTTTAGGTTGTGGGAGGGGATGTGGGTTGAGGCTATGAGAAAGAGTATGAGTAGATTATAGAGAGTTAGGTATAGGTGCCACATTTTATGAGTTCGAAGGTTGACAGCTTGGGCACAGTGCAATATTTTTTTGGAGTTATGTGGTTTGTAGCTGCTCTGTTAAAGTGGCTGTGCTGTCTGTAACAGGCTTCACTGTATTCAGTATCTAGTGGCTGCTTGGCATGGGCACAGGTGTGGGTCTGTAGGGCGGGGACATTTCGGGGGAGCTCAGATGCCTGATGTTCCCTTCTGCAGCTTGGGCTGCTGGCTCACAGGAATGGGGAGGAGCTGCCTATACTGGCTCGTTGCTAGTTTTTGAGCAATGGTCTTACAACTGTGTTCATGTGCTCTGGAATGTCCGATGTTGGGTTGATTGTTGCCCTTTGAGTTGGGAGTCACCTAAAGATGTTGGAGTTGTTGAGAGCAGTATGTTGAATCTCTCAGCTCAGTGCCTCACACCAGCCTTTGTCTCTGTGTTGTAGTTGTAGTTGAGCCGTTGGTTGCATAGTCTGATTGTGGGGGCAAATGAGGTGGGTTCATCCCGGGCGGGTGGAGAACACCTTTAGGTTCCAATGGGTAGCAGAGAGCTGGTCTCCAATCAGGACTTGAATTGAATCCAACTGGGCTGAAACATCCAGCCCAAAATCATCTCCCTGTACCTCCACAGCCATCACTGGAGTCCACTTTTTCAATAGGTTAATATGGTAAATTTTGGCTTACTTCTGTTTATCTGGCTGGGCAATCTTGTAGTTACAGGCTCCTCTTTCTCTTCCACCTCATAGGGCCTCTGCCATTTACAGAGTAACTTGCTCTCGGATGAGGGCAGCAAGATTAAAACAGTTGGAAGGTGTGGTGCATGGCTGCCCGATTGTATCCCCTGGCCTGCTCAGCTTGGGCTTTTTCCAGACAGAGTTTGACCAGCTCTTTGGTTTTCCTCAGTTGGTCTTGCATTTGTATAACATACTCCACCAAATTACACTCGGTACGGGGTTCTTCTTCCCAGGTTTCTCTTACCATGCCTAATATGCCTCTTGGCCGTTTTCCAAAAAGCAACTCAAAAGGCGAAAACCCTTGGAACTCTGAGGTACCTTACGGATGGCAAACATTAAAGTAGGAGAATTTCCCAATGCTTCCCATATTCCTGCTGAACTTTTTAAACATCTGTTTCAGTGTTTTATTGAATCTGTCGATGAAGCCATCCATCTGTGGGTGATATACTGATGTTCGCAGTATCTTGACCTTCACCAAGGCACGCTCTTGCTTCATTGCCTTGGATACAAAGGGTGTTCCTTGATTTGTGAGGATCCCATTGGGTATTCCCACACACAAGAATACTTCCCAAAGGGCATTCACTATAGTAGTAGTCTTCATATTCCTTAAAGCATTGGCCTCCGGGTATCGGGTAGCATAGTCCAGTATGACCAAAATATACTTGTTGTCCCTGGTGGTTTGCTCCAAGGTTCTACTAGATCCATGGCCACTCTTTCAAATGGGGTTTCAATGATGGGCATAGGCACTAGAGGGGCAGGTTGGATTCTGGTGAGGTTATGATATTGGCAGGTGGGACATGATTGTCAATATAATTGCACCTATTTATGGACCCCAACGGTAACACCTGCTGACAATAGGACTGGGGAACTATCAGTTCTACCTCTTCCCACTCTAGGAGACCCTTGGTCACTCTGTATAACAAATATCCCTTTAACACAACCGTCCTCTTACTGGGTCCTCCTGAAGCTCCATAGGTCAGCTATATTTGGGTCAGTACTGCTGAGCCCTGAGCTATTTTGGGGTTTTTTTCCCTAGCTTTCCCTCCCTGGATCCCTCCCCCATAGCCGCCCCCAGATTCTGTTGGTAGTATAGCTTTTCCTAATGATGTTGACTCTGGGACTTAGCAGGCTTGGGATTCTCAACATATAGATCTGGGTCTTCCAGGGGGAAAATCTCTGGGAAATCTTCCTGGTCTGACTAGCAGAGCCGTCAGTTATTCGGGCCCATATTGCTTCGAAGTTTGGGTAGTCCCGGCCAATCACCACTAGATACAAGATCCAGGGCAGCACCATGACCTCGAACATGGCTTGCCCTGCCAAAGCCTTGAGTGAAACCTGTGCCATTGGATACTATCTCTGGTCTCCATGCACACAAGCCAATGTTACCATCTTTGCATAGTCAATTTGAAATTGAGTTATGATTTTCTGGCGAATGAGGGTCCGCACACTCCTGGAGTCTATCAAGGCCTGGAGGCAGGTCTCCTTGAGCTCCACTGGAATCACAAAGTTCTGTGGCAGGTGTGAGGGATGATTAGGCTGACATCCATGGTTTCCTTCGTACCCAGGGAACATTCCCAAGCAAAGTGTTCCCAGGCTCCACACCTAAAATAGGTAAAGAGGTCATGGCTGGGGTCATGCCCTCACCTGGGAGGTGACTTTGGGGGTTGGATCATAGTAGCCAACATCCTTCTGAATTCCCCTTCCGTCCTCCTGGGCAGATGGGTGACTTCTTCCCCTTCTCACTGTCCGCTTCAATCCCCGGCTGGGCTTCATAAACCCTTTGGCTATTTCCAGAGCAAACTTGGGGTGCTGACATATTCACTGTTTCATCGGGGTGTTCAAGCCCTTCAAAAACTGCTCCAACAGCACATCTTGACTGTCTCAGGCCCAGTCTTTCCCTCCGGTTGTCGCCACTTCCATGCGAGATCCTTCAACCGATAGGGGACTCTCCGAGGGCTCTCCTTATCTGGAACCCCCCCAAACACTGGTACAGCGGCCCATTCCAGTATGGTGGCCTTGACAGCTGCATATGTAGCTTGTGCTTCTGGGTTAGCGTCCTGGAATGCAGCCTGACTGCTGCCTGTCAGCAGATTCCCCAAATAAGTAGTCCATGTTGCCTCCAACCACCCAGCCATGCGGGCGATTTATTCTAAGTTCATCAAGACATGGTTCGGTGCATCTTCTGATGCCATTTTCAGAAGCACTTGTACAGGAGGGTGGCATTGCGGTCTTGCAGGGCCTGGGTCATCTGAGCTAGGGAACATTTCTGTAGCTATTCCTGTGCATAAATAATATCCTGTATCTGTTGCCGCTGTTGTTACTGCCCTTCCAGCAGTGCATGTTGAAATTTCTGCTGACATTGTTGATGTTGATACTGTTGCTGTTGCTGCTGACCTTCTGCCAGAATCTGGAGGAGCTGCTCCATCCTGGCTTGTCACTGTTCTCTTACAACCCTACCATAGCATCCTCTTCTGCAGCTGAGTTAACCCTGCAGTATTCCAGCTCCATCAAACATTTAGTGGCCTCTGTTGGCCAAAGCAAAACCTGCCTGTCCGGCACCAATTATACCTTCTTCAAGCTCTCTAAGTAGGATGAGGCTAACCCTCTTAACCCATGCAAACAAACAAAAAAATCCTGACCTGCTCTAGAGGGCTAGCCCTGGAGGGATGTGGATTTACCCCTAATCATGTAGTTAAGGAAATCCCCAAGCTGCCACCATATGTGGTTAACATGGCATGTGGTGGGAAGGGGTTTTCTTTAAAACACAGAGCAGATAGCAGTTCAGAGAAAAGAAATCAGATTTTATTCTGTCCCAGATTCTTAAACCTCCACTAAGCTGGTTCTTCTGGCCTCTCCTCGATCCCCAGTTAAAGTTCCTACTTCAGAACTCCTTTGCACGGTTTGCCTTGGAAGGACTTGCGACTCCACAGGCCTCTGTCCCTTCTGCATCCTGCTGGATTCTTAACCTCTCCCTGTGAGTCACACCCTCCCGGCCCTGAACTCTGGGCTGCAGACTCTCTTAAAGGGGACTACTGATAATCCCTTTGGAGAGGGACAAGTAACACTCTACTGTATATACCCCATCACAATCTCCAAAACCTTAGAAAGGTTCTCTCATTATCTAACTGTAGTGGAAGCTTATTCCATAAGATGTGAGCAACTCCTTGAAATGATTTTTTACTTGGCCCTATTTGAGGCTGCATGTAGTTTCAACCTGTTTACATATGCAGAGCAAATGGTATTAGTTACCAGGTATAGCTGTAAATAAGAAGAAAGTCCAAAGTTTTAAAAGTTAAACACAACAATTTGAACTGTAGCAGCTACAGGAAGCCAGTGAAGCGATTGCAATAAAAGAGTAGCATAATCTCAACTCAGTGCTTTAAATGAGATTTCTGCTGCCGTATTTTGTAAAAGTTGGAATCTTGCTTTCTTTGGCAAGCCTAAATATAAGATATTACAAGGTTTGCAGGCAAGATAAAATTAATGGCTGAACAACCTTTTGTAAATCTGTCAAAGAAGATAAATCGCTGATTTGTCTGACCATAAGAAGATAACCAAAAGTATTCTTTATCACTTGACTGACTTGTTGTTCCATATCAAGATGGGAATCAATTATAACTTCAAACTACAAAGTGGTGATCTTAGCGGCATCTGCACATGTCCCAAAGTAGGATTTACAGAAGGCATCACTTTAGTTTTCTCCCTACCCAGAGTAGTGCAGTTTTTTCAGTGTTTCATTTCAATAGACGAAGATGCATCCAGTCTGTGATTCAAATAAAATGATAAGTATTAAGCAACTAATCTATAAATTTCATCTACGAAGCACTAAAATGGTATATTACTTGGATGTCATCTTCATAAATAACATATAAAAGACCTAAACTTTTCAAAATTGGACATATGTTACCCCAGTTATATCCAAGTTATAGTTCCTGTTTATTGTAAATACAATGCAGCCCGACTGCATTGTATATGCTTCTGTTAAATGTACACCATACTGAGGTGAATAGCGCGGTATAGAAGAGACGTTAAATAAAAAAATAAATAAAATAAAGAACTTATATAAACATTAAATAACATGGGGTGAAGTGGAGACCCTTGGGACCCCGCATTTTGATAGCTGAGTTGCTAAGAGTTTGTCTTGCATTTTGACTTGTAAAAGGGGGTGCTTGTTATGAAGGTACCACCATCTTGGCAAGTATGTAACTGTCTTGCAAAGGATTGTGGTTATTGAAGTCCATTCACACAAAGCTTGCCTTTTTAAAAATAAGTAAGACTCTTGTAGTTGGTCGAGTGTAAGGCAAAATTAGAATTTATTTATGGGGTGAATATTTCACACACAGATATGCTTGGTAACACCATCCAGATAACTTCTCCAGGGTTTATTCAACACAAAATAAGGCAACTGAAATAACTTCTGCAAATAAGAATCAAAGTCCTTTATAGAACAGAAAGATTTCTTTCAGCCACTGCTAATAAACTCCTTAGCAGAGCTGAGGTGAACAAATCAAAGAGGAAAACTTCTTCTTACAAGAACAATGCTCACTTTCTCCATACAGAAAAGAACTTTTAAAATCCACATGTGCACGGCTTGTGCTGAGCTCTCCGTTTACCAACAGGTGACAATTAACTGCAATCAGTAACTTGATTTCAGCACATGTGCAAAACTTTCCAACAAAGCTTTTTTTTTTCAACAAAACTTTATGGGAAGCCAATATTTAGAATGTTTCCTTTTGATGTTTGCTCTGATATTTAGGATTTTCCTAAAATAACAACCTACTCAAAGAACAGTCCATATAATCATCCTCTGTATCAGATATTAAACCTTGCTCTTGAAATTGCATAGATTCTGTTTCTCCGTCTGACTCAGAGGTCTTTAGGAACTGACCTCTACATGGAGAGAAACTGTTTCCCTGCTATTTGCACTGCTCAAAGCTAGAGAAACGTTCACAGTTCCTACCTGAATCCAGGCAAGCGTCAGGCTGCTTCTGGTATTCTGGCCAGTATGCAATAGAGCTTCTGTGTCCTGTCCTCCAGTTGGTATCTCTGGACCTCAGGATCTTTTCTCCAGACGTCCTCCAAGAGGTATTTGGGCTCCTTTCCTCCTTAGCTGCAACAGACCTCTTCCTAGGTGTTGCTTGAGGGTCCCTGGCTGGGGATCTACAGACCTCTGGCTTTCCCCAGTCCTCTGAACCTTTCCCCCAGGTATCTCTCCAGGCATAGGTACTTCTCTGAGCTCCTCTCTTGGACCGTCCGCTTCCTTGTCCTTGTTCCTTCAGATTCCGGTTGTTCTTCCTTCTGTTCTGATTCTCGCCCCCTCTGTTCTGTCTTCCTGAAGATTCCCCTCTAGTTTTAAAGGGCTTAGATTGCAACTCCTCCCTTGCATTCCTCAGGTGTTGTGGATTAAGCATTCTTCTAGAGGCTGTTTGATTAGGGATGACATAATGCTTTCTCTGATTAGACTCATGCTTTTCCACTATAGCTCCCCTAGGGACTTTCTGCATACAGGTGCATTCTGGAACATGTAGTCTTTTAGGGAAACAAGCTGTCTTATTTCTATAACCTGCCAGCACAGGTCCCTTGATCAGAGTAAATTCTCCTCTTTTGTCATTATTCCCTGAGCTTTGATAAGCTTCCTTAACACAGACTATAACTATGACATTTGAAAAATGAGACACATCCGTTCAGTACTTCTCCATTAGTACCAATGTTACTCATCTAAGTTTGGAGTACATCTTAATTTATAGTATTGAATGCTGAAGCCAGATCTAATTTATTAAAAGTGCCTCACCTCCCTTATCAATAATATTTCTTGATTCTGAAATCAATGACCTCAGCAATGTTCCTGTGCTATAACAGCTTCTATTAGCTTGTTTAAAGTTTCTGCAAGTAGGGCTGGCCCAACCATCAGGCAAACTAGGCAGTCACTTAGGGCAGCAGCTTTAGAGGAGGGGGATGTGTGTCATCAAAGAACAGGGTATTCATAGCTAATAAGTACATTTTGACAGCCGGGGGGGGGGGGGGGTAGGGTTAGGGTTTGGGTTTGGATGTAAAGCTTAAGACCTGCCTAGTGTACCAACACATTGAACGAACATTGGGGGTGTACTATCGACCTCCTGGCCAGAATGAACAAATGGATGATGAAATGCTCAAAGAAATCAGGGAAGCTAACTAAAGTTACAGCACAGTAATAATAATGTTTGATTTCAATTACCCCGGTATTGACTGGGTCAGTGTCACAGCAGGACATGCTAGGGAGATAAAGTTTCTAGATGAAATAAATGACTGCTTCTTGGAGCAGCTGGTTCATGAACCGACCAGAGGGGAAGCCATTTTGGACCTTGTCCTTACTGGAAGACCAGATCTGGTACAAGAGATAAGGGTGTTGGAGCACTTGGCAATAGTAATCATAGCATGATTGCGTTTGAATTAATTAATGGAGGAGGGATGGTAAGGAAATCCACAGTACTGCCTTTTAACTTTCGAAAGGGAGACTATGATAAAATGAGGAAAATAGGAAAAAACTAAAAGGAGCAGTTGCAAAGCTTAAAGATTTATATCAAGCTTAGGTGTTGTTTAAAAATACTATCTTGGAAGCCCAGACCAGCTGTATTCCACGCTTTAAGAAAAGTGGAAGGAAGTCCAAAAAACTACCAGCATGGTTTAAAGGCGAGGTCAGAGAGGCTGTTATTACAAAAAAAGCATCTTTCAGGAAATGGAAAAAAGAGCCAAATGATGAAACTGGAAACAGCACAAGCACTGGCAAGTTAGATGCAAGGCATTGATAAGGCAGGCAAAGAGAAAATTTGAGAAAGAAGCTTGCTGTGGAAGCAAAAACGCATAATAAAGACTTTTTCAAGTACATTCATAGCAAAAAGCCTGTGAGTCAGTTGGCCCATTAGATGATAGAGGGGTAAAAGGAGCACTAAGAGGGGACAAGGCCATAACGGAGAGACTGAATGAATTCTTTGCTTCGGTTTTTACTGAGGAAGATGTAGGGATGTTACCCCTGACTGAAGTGGTATTTAAAGGTGATACTGCGGAAGTACTGAAAGAAATATTGATACCCGGGAAGATGTATTACAACTATTTCATAAACTGAAGAGTAGCAAATCTCCTGGACCGGATGGTATACATCCAAGGATGTTGAAAAAACTGAAATATGAGATTGCAGACCTGCTATTAGTAATCTGTGAACTACAATCAAACCTCGGTTTTCATTTGCCCCGGTTTTCATACGCTTCGGTTTTCAACGTCTTTTTTGACTGAGATTTTGTCCCGGTTCTCATACATCGCTTCAGTTTTCAACGTCTTTTTTGACTGAGATTTTGTCCCGGTTCTCGTACATCGCCTCGGTTTTCGTAAAGTACAGTACTGTAAATACATACACCCTCGCGCTGCACACCGGTCTGTATACACTGCCAGAACGCCCGCCCGGTCCCGGCAGCACTGCCCCCCGGACTCATCGATCGCCAGCGTGATGAGAAGCGAAAGCCAGCTGAGCACGTAAATGAAACACATCCTCGAGCCTGGTCAGAGTCAGAGAGGCAAGGATTGTGCAGAGAGGAAGGCCCCGATCTCGTCCACCGCCTGCCCGTTCTCTGGAGCGCCCCCTCAGGCGCGGAGGTAGCAGGGAAGAAAAGCTGTCAACGTAAGCAGGAGATGTTGCATGAATGTGGGAGGCAGTTCTTTCTCTTGCAGGGTACGTCTGAAGCTACATCATTAAGATTTTCTGCCATTCTGAAGCATTGAGCAGATAATGTAAAGGTATTTTAATGGACTGAATCCAATGTGATTCCGAAGAGAGCTGGGCACAGCAGCTTGTCAGGGGTGGCTAAGGCCAGATGTTAACATACTGTACTGTACAGTACTGTACTTAGCTTGTTTTCAGTGATGTTAAATGTTCATTTATCCATTTCATTAGTCATTTATATTTATTTCTCATTGTTTTCTGTATGTAAAAATATAGTTATTCTCTATAAAATGTATTTTTTGTGAATATTTTTGGGTGTCTGGAACGGATTACTTGGATTTACATTATTTCTTATGGGAAATATTGCTTCAGTTTTCATACGTTTCGGTTTTAGTCAGACTTTTTCGAACGGATTAATCATGAAAACCGAGGCTTGACTGTATTATTAAAATCATCTGTAATACCCGAAGATTGGAGGATGGCCAGTGTAACACCAATTTTTAAAAAGGGTTCCAGGGGTGATCTTGGAAGCTACAGACCGGTGATCCTGATGTCAGTACCGGGAAAAATGGTAGAAACCATCTTAAAGAACAAAATTACTGAACATGTAGATAGTCATGTTGTAATGGGAGACAGCCAACATGGCTTTAGACAAGGAAGCTCTTGTTTTACTAATCTGTTATGTTTTTTTGAAGGTGTGAATAAACAGGTAGACAAACGTGAGTCAATTGATATAGTGTATCTGGACTTTCGGAAAGCCTTTGACAAGGTCCCTCATCAGACACTTTTGGCAAAACTAAAAAGTCATAGGGTAGGAGGCAGTGCATTATTGTGGATCAGGCTCTGGTTAAAAGATAGAAAGCAGAGAGTAGGGCTAAATGGCCAATTTTCCCAGTGGAGAAAGGTAAATAGTGGAGTACCCCAGGGATCTTTGTTGGGCCTGCTGCTTTTTAACATATTTATAATTGACCTGGAAATGGGAATAACGTGTGATGTAATCAAATTTCAGATGACACAAAATTATTTAAAGTTGTTAAAACTCATGAAGATTGTGGAAAATTGCTAGACTGTGCATCCAAATGGCAGATGAAATTTAATGTGGACAAGTGCAAAGTTATGCACCTAGGAAAGAACAACCCAAACTGTGGTTACACGATGAAAGGTTCCATATTGGGAATGACCACCCAGGAAAAAGATTTAGGCGTCATCATGGATGACGTGTTAAAATCCTCCGCCCAGTGTGCAGCGGCAGCCAAGAGAGCAAATAGAATGCTAGGTATCATAAGGAAAGGAATGAAAAATAAAACAAAGGATATTATAATGCCTCTGTATCGTTCCTTGGTGTGACTGCACCTTGAATATTGTGTGCAATTCTGGTCGCCGTATCTTAAAAAGAATATGGCATTATTAGAAAAGGTACAGAGAAGAGCCACCAAAATGGTGAAGAGAATGGAAGGATACCCCTATGAAGAGAGGCTAAAAAGGTTAGGGCTCTTCAACCTGGAAAAGAGACGACTGAGGGGAGGTCTATAAATTAATTAATGGAGTGAAACGGGTAAATGTAGATCGGTTGTTTATGGCATCAGAATATAGAAAGACCAGGGGACATGCAATGAAGCTCCAGGGTAACCTATTTAAGACTAATAAGAGAAAATATTTTTTCACTCAACGTGTAATCAAACTCTGGAATTTGTTACCTGAGGATGTAGTAAAAGCTGTTAGTGTAGCTGGGATTAAAAAGGTTTGTACAAGTTCCTGGAGGAAAGGTCCATAAACCATTATTAAAAAGGACCCGGGATATCACTTCTTGACCCAATACAAGCATTGTGGAACCTGTGTCTTTTGGGGAAACTGCTAGGTACTTATGACCTAGATTGGCCACTGTTGGAAACAGGATACCGGTCTTGATAAACGTTCGGCTGACTCAGTATGGCATATCTTATGTTCTTATGAACTTTGGGACCGGCCCTGTCTATAGGCAATTTATCCTAGATTTTTTTAGTTTTTTATAGATAGGCATTATAGTGCATTGCAAAAGTATTCATCCGCTCTGTGTTTGCCCTGTTTTGTCCCAATTCAACCTGGAATTAAAATGGAGTTTTGGGGTTAGCACTGTGTTGATATACACATCATGCCTGCAACTTTGAAGGTGCAAAATATCCTTTATTGTGACACAAGCAATAATTAAGGCAAAAAAAAGAAGCTGAAAGCAGGAGTGTGCATATGTATTCACCCCCCAAAGTCAATACGTAGTAGAGCCACCTTTTGCTGCAATTACAGCTGCAAGTCTCTTAAGGTATGTCTCTATTAGCTTAGCACATCTAGCCACTGGGATTTTCACCCATTCTTTAAGGCAAAACCGCTCCAATGTCTTCAAGTTAGAATGGGTTGCATTGGTGTACAGCAATCTTCAAGTAATGGCACAGATTTTCAATTGGATTGAGGTCTGGGCTTTGACTAGGCCATTCCAAGACATTTAAATGTTTCCCTATAAACTAGCTTTAGCAGTATATTTAGGGTCATTGTCCTGCTGGAATGTGAACCTTTGTCCCAGTCTCAAATCTCTGCCAGACAGAAACAGGTTTTCCTCAAGAATTGACCTGTATTTAGTGTCATCCATTGTTCCTTCAATCCTGACTAGTTTTCCTGTCCCTACCAATGAAAAACATCCCACTGCATGATGCTGCCTCCACCATGTTTCACTGTGGGAATGGTGTTCTTAGGGTGATGGGAAGTGTTGGGTTTGCGTGGCACATGGCATGTCCCACGATGGCCAAAAAGTTCAGTTTTCGTCTCATTTGACCAGAGAACCTTCTTCCCTGTGTTTGGGGGGTCCGCCACATGCTGTTGTGCAAATTCCAAACGTGTTTTCTTCTTTCTTTCTTTAAGCAATGGCTTTTTTTCTGGCCACTCTTCCATAAAGCCCCACTCTGTGGAGTGTATGGCTTAAAGTGGTTCTATGGACAGATACTCCCATCTCCGCTGTGGATCTTTGCAGCTCCTTCAGTGTTATCCTTGGTGTCTTTGTAGCATCTCTGTTTAATGCCCTCTTTGCCCGGTCTGTGAGTTTTGGTGGGCAGCCTTCTCTTGTCAGGTTTGTAGTGGTGCCATATTCTTTCTATTTTGTTATAATGGATTTAATGGTGCTCCGTGGGATATTCAGAATTTGGGATAGTTTTTTATAACGCAACCCTGATCTATACTTCTCCACAACTTTGTCTCTGACCTGTTTTGAGTGCTCCTTGGTCTTCATGTTGCTTGCTTAGTGGTGTTGCAGAGTCAGGGGCCTTTTAGAACAGGTATATTTATACAGGCATCATGTGACAGATCATGTGACACTGATTGCACACAGGTGGACCCTAATCAACTAATTATGTGACTTTTGAGGTTAATTGGTTGGACCAGATCTTATTTAGGGATTTCATAGCAAAAAGGATGAATCGATATGCACTCGCAGCTTTTCAGTTTTTACTTGTTCTTTTTTATATATACAAGGTATTTTATTGTCATTTTACTTCACCAATTTGGACTATATTGTTAGGTCCATTACCTAACATCCAAATGAACCTCCATTTTCATTCCAGGTTGAACGAATGTGACAAAACGGGACAAAAACCAAGGTGATGAATACTTTCGCAGTGCACTGTAGCTTGTTTAAGTATCTGAAATCAATATGTCCTAGGATTTTTTTGTCTTTTTTCCTACCTGCTCTCTCCAGCTCTTACCCACCCTAGACATATCCCTTAATTTATAGTCTGGTATCCCAGTTAAGATGACAAGAAGGACGTTTTTCACCACAGGGTGTTTTCATCAGCAAGTGATTAATTCTTGCAATTGCAATGTGTGCCCTCGAGTCAGCGCTGACTCCTGGCAACCCAGCAGCTCCTGGGTTTTCTTGGCAGTGAGACTGGAAGTAGATTGCCAGGCCTTTTCTTCCAAGACAGTAGAGGGTTAAGTGACTTACCCAAGGCCACAAGAAGTGCTACTGGGAAATGAACTCTGGTTTCTTGGTTACCAGTGATTAACCCTTAGCAGCCTATTATTTGTAGTTCATTGAGAAGTAAGCATAAGATAGCATAAAATATATTAAATAATCTTAAGGGCCTTTATATCAGTTGAGGCAACCCTAGTCACTTAGGAACTCTTAAGGGTATGTTTACTAATCAGCGGTAGCGGCTTCCATGTGAAATTGGAGCCGCGGCCCCATTGAATTCAGTGGGGCTGCGGCTCCGATATCGCACGGAAGCCGCTACCGCTGATTAGTAAACATACCCCACAGTAACTAAACAACTCACCAACACTAAGATGCAGATAGCGGTCCAGCAGCAAGATGGAGGGCTATCCAGCCTTTTGCATCAAGTACCATATATATGATTATGTACCAGTTAGTCAGAACTTATAATATGTGAACTCAGTGCAAAGAGCAGCCTCCTTGGCTCTCAGAGAAGAAAGCTAATCTCTAGAGGCTAGAGTTGCAGACCTGGAGGAGCAGAGGCAGACAGAAAAGTATGTAGACATAGTAGAGCAGTCCCACCTCCAGGTTGGCAGCCTCTATACTGTCTTGGAGAATGGTGACCTAGAAGAAGAGCATCACTCTTGTGTGGCAGGAAGTGTTGCTAGAGCCAGGCCCTCCCCTCCACGTAATACAGTATCCCCTCACACTGAACAACACAACATGACACCCCATGAAACTAATGACCAGCAGATCGAAAACAAATTTTAGAAACGTTTTTTTTTCATGCAGCATATAATTAAGCTGTGGAATCCGTTGCCAGAGGATATGGTCAAGTTGACCATCATATAGTGGGATTCAAAGGAGGTTTAGACAGATTCCTGGAGGAAAGGTGCTCAAAACTTATTAGTTGGCTAGACTTGGGAGAATCATTGCTTACTTTGGGAAATGAACTGTGAAAAAATAGATCTACTTTTTGAGATCTCCTGGGTGATTGTGACAGGGACTGGCCACTATCAGAAACAGGATGGTGGGCTTGATGGCCCTTGGTCTAACCCAGCATGGCTTTTCATTTGCTCTTACATTAAGAAAGTTGCGCCAGAATCTTTTTTTTCATTAAACAGTAGTGAAAATTTGTTCTGGTTTCAGACAGCAGTTTCAAATCATTTTCCCTATTTGCCAGTAGCAAATACATGGTTTCACTCTCACTCTGGGAGTGATTACTTTCTCTCCAATAAATGTATTCCCGTTTTGCAGATGTTAAGGTTGCCTCGGTGCTCACTGAGTATACAGAATGAATACATAATGCAAGTCTGTAGACAGTTCAACCTTAGCCTCTCAGCTGGAATGTGCCGTTCAGTTTTCTATCCCAGGGTGGTCATGCGAAACAGCAAAGAATAGCAAATGGAAGTCATCGATTGGGGGGTGCATGCATACTGTACGTAGGAATGTAAAGCCAAAAGACAAAGCCTGGCACTTTTGCTTTGACATGTTAAGTTAATTTTCAAAAATGGTAGATGGCTATAATCTTTGAGTGCACAGATTTTCATTTTACAGGCTGCTTTTCAGTGGCACTTATAGACTTAGTCATTCTTGCTAGTGAGATAAGTGCCGCAGACTGTGATATTCACTGCCACTATCTTGATAGTACTGCTGAAGAGCACTACAAACCACCTCGGCACTATCTGGATAGTGCCAGGGTGGTCTGGTGATAATTTCCCATTCAGCCCTGACTATCTGGATAGCGACAGATCTCCAGGAACAAGCAGGAATGAAGCCTTCACATATGGGTGACGTCAGTACTGACAGAGCCCATGCGGGAACGCTCCCCAGCGTCCAATAGGAATGCTTTTGGGAGCATCCCACTGCACCTGCATAGCTGCCTTCCTGCCTTTCCAGCTCTCCCTCCTGAGTTCTTCATTTTCCGCGGAGCCGACAAGAAACAGTTCCTGTCATCGTAGAAAATTTTGGGTTTTGCCCTTATTTTTTGTGATCACGTCTGCCTTCCCGTCGACTCTGGTACTGACCCTGTCGGTGCTCACTTTATTTCTTTCATTCTTTCTTCTAAAACAATAAACAAAAAAAAAAGTTTCTGAGGGGACAAACTCTTCTCTCAGGGCGCATCGACACCATCTTAGGCTTAGGCCTTTTCTTCCCAAGATAGACAAACCAGCCAGTGGTTTTAAGAAGTGTTTGAAATGTGGCAGTACAATTTCAGCTACGGACACCCATGACTGGTGTTTAAAATGTTTAGGACTGGATCATCAACCATCAGAATGTCCTCTCTGTAGGAAGATGACAGAGAGAGGCCTGCAGAACAGAGCTGCAAAACTTGGCACCCTCTTTGCCACCGATGAATGTCGGTAGTATCGATGCCATCGAGAGCTTCATCTTCTTCCCAGGGATCTCAGGTATTGAAACCCAGGTCTTCATCGAAGACTAGCAGGCTCTCCAAGAGTAGATCTCCTTCTAAGCATCGAGATGCCCTAGGCATTGCCCTGGAGGGGGACACACCGGCCAAACAACCCACAGGAGGTCCTTGCCCCCAAAGCCTTAGTGGGGTCCCAGGATGGTCTCGAGGCCTCTACCTCCAGAGAGCTCTGGTACCATGCTAAGGGATCGTGGCCCCCAACTCCATTACCAATACCCAAGCATAGGCAAGCTCCATGGATCAACGTATCCTGGCTATTGAGCGGAGCTTAGCGGCCTTACTAGCGGCTTCCGTACCGGTAAAGCCTCTACAGTAGATTCCTCAGCCATCGGTACTGACGATGATACTGAAAGTGCCTGCATCGACTTTTTTGCTGCTTACCACGCTGCCACCCATGCAGGCCCTCAAATCCGTCTCCAGTACTGAGGTTCCAGCACCGCAACTTTCAGATACCAGCTTCGAGCGATATCGAGTACGTGCAGAGCATGACCACCCTGCCCGTCGATACTTCGTCTTCTGACTCCGATTCATTGGATGACGAATTGGCCTATACCCGGGAAATGAGAACTCTCCCGGAGGATCCATCTCCGTCCCCACAATGTCGCATGTCCCTCCGGAGGACATGTCTTTCCAAGACTTTATCTGCGATGTTCCTCGGGGCCTGTCCATAACGGTGACTTCGGAGAAGGAACCTAGGGCTGAGGAGCTCGAAATTCTTCAGTATTCTGAAGCCCCAAAGGAAGCTGCTACTCTCCCTATTCATTGAATGCTTCACGACCTTATGCTTCGAATGTGGGAGACACTCTTAACTATCTCTCCACATACACAAAGGCCCGATACAGTGTACCGGGTATCGGAGTGCCCTAGCTTCTCTCTCATCCTAACAAAGTACTCTTCATACAATAAGCCGTCCATATGTAAATAGTTCAATTACTATTATTCATTGTAAATAATTACCCCGGTTACCCAAGTTTTTGTCCCTGTTCCATGTAAAAAAACAGATAATATGTATCTTATCTGATGTTTTATTGTTCTATGTAAACCGCGCTGATTATAAATAGTGCGGTATATAAAAGATGTTAAATAAATAATAAATAAATAAATAAATTACCACACCACTCCATGGTGGTGGAATCGGCAGTGTGTTGAATTAAAAGTGCTAAGATGCATTCCTCAAACAATCCGGGCAGGGAACCGAGAACCCTCAATGCTTTTGGTTGTCGATGTTTTCAGGCCTCCATGTTATCGGCCAGAATCAGTTCCTACATACTCTACATGGGTATGTTCCTTAGGGAGGTGGCTAGGGATTTGGAGTTGATGGCTCCTCTTCTCTCTGATGACAAGAGAGCTGATTATTTCACGCTGGTGAAACATGCCCAGAATGTTTCCAAATTTGTTAACAGGGCAACTTTTGACTGTTTTGAATGCATCAGTAGAACTTCAGCTATATGCATTGGTGTACACAGGATTGCTGGGCTCCAAGCCTCTGATCTTGAACAGTGGGTTCAAGATAGGCTGGGTAATATACCATGCACAGGTGAAAACCTTTTTGGCAAAGACTAGCAGGATAAGGCTTCTCAGTTAGAATCTGAGAACACCATTCTTAATAGACTTTCTAGATCTACTGCCAACCCAGCTAAGAAAAAGACATCGAAGAAACCCTTCTTACACCCCTGTGGTGCACTGTCCCATCCATGCTCCCCAAAAAGGGCTGCAACAACCAAAACAGCAAAGAAAGGCTCAAACTCCCAGGTCTCAGCCAACCCAGCAGACCCAGCCTCCTCAGGGCCTTTGACTCCTTTCTGGAGAACATAGCCATCCTGCCTCTGGAGATTCCAGATCCCATCCGCATTCCTGGCAGACTATGTTGCTTTGCCCACAGGTGGTATCTTGTAACATCAGAACACTGGATTCTCTCTATAATAAGGGAGGGGTACAAACTTTCGAAGTCTACCCCTCCAGTCTCCTCCAAGAGAGTTCAGTTCTCAACCCCCTCTCACCACTCTTATTGCAGGAGGTCACCTCCCTTCTCTCACGGGGTGCAATAGAGGAAGTGCCACTCTCCCAGCAAGGTCTGAGCTTCTATTCTCCTTACTTCCTCATTCCAGAGAAGACAGGGGGATACAGGCCCATCCTGGACCTCAGAAAACTGAACAAGTATCTACTTTGGGAGAAATTCAAGATGATCTTCCTAGGTATTCTTCTCCCCTATCTCCAGAGTCAGGATTGGCTCTGTTCTCTAGATCTAAAGGACGCATATACTTACATTCTTATTCACGCGGAACACAGAAGGTTCCTGTGTTTCCTGTTCCAGGGGAGACATTATCAGTACAGAGTCCTACCTCATGGCAGTTGTAGCTGCATTCCTAAGGACTCTAGGGATATTTGTCTTCCACAACTTAGATGACTGGCTCATTTGAGCAAGCACATCTCTAGAGGCCAATCTTTCTCTCACGCGTACCATGCAGGTTCTGCAACACTTGGGATTTGTAATAAATCTTCCAAAGTCCCATCTCGTTCCCTCTCAAACTCTAGAGTTTATAGGGGCTCTCCTAGACACTCGTCAAGGGCTTTTCTGCCCAAGCCCGCTGTGCTCGACTCATCCAGCTTGCATCCCAAGCATGCCTCAAGACCTTTCTCACTGCTCAAGAAATGCTGCAACTCCTGGGCCATATAGCATCTACTGTACATGTGGTTCCATCTCTTGTCTGCATATGCGTGCAGCTCAATGGACCCTGGCTTCCCAGTGGTCTCAAGCATCCGGTCTTTTGGGAGACCAGATAATACTCTCTACACGTCTCATCTTGTCTCTCCAGTGGTGGCAATCCTCAGAACACCTTCTCGTAGGATCACCTTTTCAGAAGCCTCCACATGAATGTACCCTGATGACGGATGCCTCCAAATTGGGCTGGGGAGCTCATCTGGACAACCTCTCTACTCAGGTTCTTTGGTCTCATCAGGAGTCACAGCTCCACATAAATCAGCTGGAACTCAGAGCCATCCACAATGCTCTCAAGGTGTTTCACAACCACCTTCGCTTCCGCACAGTTCTAGTCCAGACGGACAATCAGGTAGCCAGGTTCTACTTGAACAAGCAGGGTGGAACAGGCTCTTGGACACTTTGTAATGAAGCCCTAAACTTGTGGTCCTTCGCCATACAGCATCAGATTCACCTACTTGCGGTGTATCTCCCAGGCAAACAGAATCTCTTGGCAGACAAACTCAGTCGAGTACTGCTACCCCATGAGCGGTTTCTCCATGCCAACAGGGTTGCTCACATTTTTCAGATCGGGGGAACCCCAGATATAGACCTGTTTGCAAGTTCTCAGAATGCCAAACTTCCCCGCTTCTGCTCCAGAAAGCTGGCTCAGAACAGCAAAGTGGTAGACGCCTTTCACCTTCACTGGGGTCAAGGCTTCCTATACGCCTTCCCTCCCATTTCCTTCATCCCCAAAACTCTTTTCAAACTACAGAGAGACAAGGGCTACATGATTCTTATAGCCCCGCAATGGCCACGACAACCGTGGTATCCTCTGCTTCTACGTCTCTCTCAAGTTCAACCAGTAGACTTGAGGTCTGCTCCAGATCTCCACTCACAGAAGAACGGGACACTGCTGCATCCCAATCCGCAGTCCCTACATCTTACAGCATGGCTGCTGAAGGCTTAGCATTCCAGGACATCAGCCTCTCTCAACAGGTGAAAGCTATACTTTTGGCTTCTAGGAAATCTTCCACAAGGCGCTCTTATACCTTCAAATGGCGTAGATTCTCTCTCTAGTGTTCAAAAGGGGATCTTAACCCCTTTTCAGCTCTGGTGGAAGCATTATTTGAATATCTTCTCCACCTCTTTTCCTCTGGACTCAAAACCAATTCAGTAAGAGTCTACCTAACATAGAAACATGAAGACAGAAAAAGACCACATGGCCTATCTAGTCTGTCCTTCCATAACAACAACTACAACAGTCCACTTTTTACCTTTAGAGATCCTCTGTGTTGGTCCCATGCTTTTTTGAATTCAGTTACTGTCCTCATCTCTACCACCTCCACTGGGAGACTATTCCACGGATCCACTACTCTTTCTGTAAAGAAATATTTCCGCATATCACTCCTGAATCTATCTCCCTTCACCCTCATCCCATGTCCCCTCGTAGAAGAACTTGCTTTCAATTGAAAGAGGCTCTCTCCCTGAACATTTATGCCACGGAGGTATTTAAACATCTCAATCATATCACCTCTATCCCGCCTTTCCTCTAAGGTGTACATATTAAGATCCTTAAGTCTGTCCTCATATGCTTTATAATGAAGCCCATTAATCATTTTAGTAGCAACCCTCTGCACCAACTCCATCCTGTTCACATCCTTTTGAAGGTGCAGTCTCCAGAATTGCACACCATACTCCAAATGAGGTCGCACCAAAGACTTATACAGAAGCATTATCACCTCCTTTTTTCTGCTAGCCATTCCTCTCCGTATGCACCCAAGCATCCTTCTAGCTTTTACTGTTGCCTTTTCTACCTGTTTAGCTACTTTAAGATCATCAGACACAACCACGCCTAGGTCTCGCTCTTCTTTAGTGGACAAAAGTACTTCACCTCCTATACTGTATTGCTCCCTTGGATTGCTGCAGCCCAAATGCATGACCTTACATTTTTTAACATTAAATCCCAGCTGCCAAATTCTAGACCATTCTTCAAGCTTAGCTAGATCCCTCCTCATGTTATCTACACCTTCCTGGGTGTCTACTCTATTGCAGATTTTGGTATCATCTGCAAAGAGGCAAACCTTACCCGACAGCCCTTCCGCTATATCACTAACGAAGATGTTAAAAAGAATCGGACCAAGGACAGATCCCTGGGGCACACCACTGGTAACATCCTTCTCCTCAGAGTGAGCTACATTTACTTGTACTCTTTGTCGCCTCCCACCCAACCAAATTCTAACCCAAGCAGTAACTTTAGGGTCCATCCCTAGGGTGCTCAGTTTGTTTATAAGTCACCTATGAGGAACAGTGTCAAAGGCTTTACTGAAATCTAAATACACCACATCTAGAGCTCTCCCTCGGTCCAACTCCCTGGTCACCCAGTCAAAGAAATCAATCAGATTTGTCTGACAAGATCTGCCTATGGTGAATCCATGCTGCCTCGGATCCTGTAATCCGCTGGACTCCAGAAACCTCACTATTTTCTCTTTCAGCAGCGTTTCCAATAATTTACTCACTACCGAAGTTAAACTAACCGGCCTGTAGTTTTCAACCACATCCTTACTTCCGCTTTTGTGTAAAGGCACCACATGAGCCTCTCTCCAGTCCTTTGGCACCACTCCCGACTCCAACGAGGCATTGAAAAGGTCAGTCAGTGGAGTTGCTAGAACATCCCCATGTTCCCTCAGTATTCTAGGGTATATCCCATCCGGTCCCATCGCTTTGTCTACTTCAAGTTGAGCTAGTTTCTCACGAACACAGTCTTCTGAAAATTGTTCAAGATGTCCCTCGCTTCTGTTCTTATTTGTGGGTGTTTTCTGAGGTCCTGCTCCTGGTTCTTCATCTGTGAACACAGAACAAAAATATTTGTTAAGCAATTCCGCTTTATCCTTATCAGCTTCTACATATTCCCCCCCTTCACCCTTGAGTCTGACAATACCACTTTTGCCCTTCCTCTTCTCACTAATATATCTGAAAAATGTCTTATCCCCCCATTTTATTGCATTGGCTATTTCCTCCTCCTTTTGAATCTTTGCCTTCTTGACTACTTTGCTAGCTTCTCTAAGTTTTTCCAAATACAGATGCCTGTCTTCCTCTCTCTGTGATCTCTTGTATTTCATGAAGGCCTCCCTTTTTTTCTTCACTTTTTCAGCTACTTCCTTCGAAAACCATAGCGGTCTCCTGTTCCTTTTGCCTTTATTTACCATTTTAACAAAAAGATTGGTTGCCCTTAAAATAACCCCTTTCAGTTTTTCCCACTGTTTTTCTACATCCCCCAGCTGTTCCCATCACACTAACGACTCCCTAAAGTCTAAGATCCTCACCTTGGAATGGATTCTAACAGCCCTAGTCCTAATACTGAACCACACTATCTGGTGATCACTGGATGCAAAATGATCTCCCACTACAACATCAGAAACACTTTCACCATTGGTAAGCACCAAGTCCAGTATGGCCCCTTCACGTGTGGGGTCTGTTACCAATTGCCTGAATAGTTCTCCCTGTAGAGAATCCAGGATCTCCTTACTTCTAGATGATACTGCAGCAGGAATGTGCCAATCAGCATCTGGCATATTGAAATCTCCTATCAGTAGCACTTCCCCTTTCCTAGCAATGCTGTGCATGTCTTCAATTAACTCTCTGTCCACCTCTTCCTCTTGTGAGGGAGGTCTGTATATCACACCAATGCAAATAGATTTCTCTTTCCCTCTTTCTAGTTTAACCCACAATGCCTCCTCTCTCCCTTTTAAGCTCTGTAATTCCAAAGCTTTAATAGTAGTTTTTACATATAGTGCCACTCCTCCTCCCCTTCTTCCTACCCTGTCCTTTCTAAATAAAGTATAGCCAGGTATAGTTACATCCCTGTCATGGTTTTCTGTGAACCATGTTTCTGTAACTGCCACTAAATCCAAGTCAGCCACTCCCACCAAAGCTTCAACTTCAGGGATCTTATTTCCCATGCTACGGGCATTAATACACACTGCTTTCCATATGTTACCCCTGTTACCCATTTCCATAAAGGCATTTAATGTATCACCTACCTGGGGGCTTTCACTTACCTGGGGGCTTTCTTCACCCATCCCCAACGAATCTAGTTTAAAGCCCTCTTCAGTAGATTAGCCAGTCTACTACCGAAGATGCGTTGACCTTTCTCGGACAGATGGATGCCATCTCTGCTCTGCAACCCTTGGAACAGCATCCCATGGTCTAGGAAACCAAAACGCTCTCGATGACACCATCCACGCAGCCATGCATTCATCTCCAGGATGCGAGCCTCTCTGCCTTGGCCTTTACCCTCAACAGGGAGGATTGAAGAGAACACCACCTATGCACCTAACTGCTTCACCCTCTGTCCCAAAGCCATGAAGTCACTTTTGATACGTTCCAAGGTATACCTGGCAGTATCATTTGTTCCAACATGGATTAGCAACATTGGGTAATAGTCAGTGGGCTTGATGAGTCTCGGCAAACTCTCCGTAACATCTTGGATTTTGGCACCAGGCAGACAGCATACCTCTCTGGACATCAAGTCTGGTCGGCAGATGGATGCTTCAGTACCCCTCAGAAGAGAGTCTCCAACCACCACTACCCTTCATTTCCTTCTGGTCACTGATTCTGCAACTTTGCGGTTCTTGAACTCTGGTTCTTCCCTTTCCAGGGAAGCTTTCACCTCCTCCACTTCCAGGGCTGCATAATGGTTCTTCAATTCAAGGGCTGGAGAAGTTGGATTGGTGATTTTGCAGGCCCTGGTGACTTGTGTCCAACCATCGACATTCTGTGGGCACCCATCTTCTCCTGTGCTGGAGAGCTTGGTTGCTGCAAGAAGCATCTCATCAATGTACTTCTCACTGTCTTGAATGCTCCTCAGCCTCGCCACCTCCTCTCTGAGTTCCTCCACTTGTTTCCTCAGAGCTTCAGCATGCAGGCACCCTGCACATGGAACCGGTCCTTCAACTGGCATTAGGACCTCTGTCTGGACCGAGGCAGAAGCTGTAATGGGGGTAACAGCTTTAGCAATACGATTTTTCCCAGCCATTGTTCTGTTCGTGGAGCTTAGATATCTGTTAAAGCAAAAGAGAGAGATCTACCAAGTACCAGCCGGTTTCGCAGCTGTCCTTTCAGAGAAAAAGCAGTTAAATCTGTTTAATTATATTCAAAATGTGCTGGTCCAATTCTCTGTGATTTGTTAAAGGGGGAGGTGCCCTATAAAGCAAGACTGCTCACTAGGGGTGGGTGGGTGGGAGTCAGGGTGGGTAGGGAGGGAACTAACACCTGATTAGGTGTTAGCAGTTTCTAAACCTGAGGAGGTTACTGGAGTTCAGCAACCTACTGTGCTCAAGGAAAGTTCCCCTAAAGCAGCAAAAAGAAAGTAACCTTGGTTTAAAAAATATACAAGGTTACTTTCTTTTTGCTGCTTTAGGGGAACTTTCCATAGCGGCTTCTCACATGCCCTTAGATGGTCAGCCCATCTCTTCTCAGCCGCTTGTAGTATGCTTCATGAGAGGTCTTCTATTAACTAAGCCTCCCATTAAGCCACCCCCAGTGGCATGGGACCTGAATGTTGTTTTAGGACAGCTTATGAAGCCTCCCTTTGAACTCCTAGCCACTACTTCTCTGAAGTTTCTTACCTGGAAGGTCGCCTTCCTTATTGCCCTCACTTCAGCAAGGTGCATCAGTGAGTTTCAGGCTTTGGTGGCTGATTCTCCTTATACACGATTCCACCATGATAAGTTAGTACTTAGGACTCATCCTCACTTTATGACAAAGGTGGTCTCGCCCTTTCACTTAAACCAGTCGGTGTACCTCCCTGTTTTTTTCCTTAGACCTCATTCTTCTAGGGCAGAAGTAACCCTTCATACTCTGGATTGCAAACGTGCTTTGGCCTTTTATCTCCAGAGAACTCGGGAGCACAGAAAAGCTTCCCAACTTTTCATCGCATTTGACTCCAGTCACCTAGGACTACCAGTATCCAAGTGAACTCTCTCCAGATGGATAGCAAATTGTATCTCCTTTGTTTACGACAGTGCAGGACTCTCTCTTGAGGGTCATGCCACTGTACATAATGTTCGGGCAATGGCTTCCTCCATGGCGAATCTGCGCTTGGTAGCGATTGATCAGATTTGCAAAGCAGCAACCTGGTCCTCTGTCCATACTTTTGCTGCTCACTATTGCCTGGACAAGGACTCCTGTCAGGATGCCTCATTTGGCCAAGCAGTTCTCCAGCATCTCTTTCAGACTTAGATCAACTCCTACCCCCCGTCCCAGGTTTCGATACCAGACATCCTTGGAGGACATATGACCTACTATTTAGCCCTGTGTTCCACAGCTCGCTCTGAGGTCATCCCTCTGGCATCTTCAAGCTAGGGAGTCCCATACGTGAAGACTACATTCCGGCTTGTTCCTGGAGATAGCGTAGTTACTCACCTGTAACAGGCGATCTTCGGGAACAGCAGGAATTGAGTCTTCACAACCCACCCTCCTTCCCTAGGAGTTGTACTTTTCCTCATCTTCTCCTTTTCTCCCAGCTACAAACTCAAATGAGGAGGGAGAGCTGGAAAAGTGGAAAGGCAGCTACGCAGGCACAGTGGGATGCTCCCAAAAGTTTTCCTATTGGACTCTGGGGAGCATTCCCGTGCGGGCTCCATCGGTACCGACATCAACCATGTTGAAGACTCAATTCCTGCTGTTCCCGGATATCACCTGTTACAGGTGAGTAACTATGCTTTCTCATCAAAAAGGTTGCCTTATGTTATCCCAGATGGGCTCTCTGGATAGCTGGCTGAAATTTACTGCTATCAGAATTGCACCTTTGGCCAGCGCTGAATCTGGATACTCGCTGCTGGTCGCTCTCTGGATGCTGGTGCTGAATATTCAGATTTTATTTAAACGCTCTGACCAGCGTTTAGAAGGACAGTGACCACAGAGTTTAAATAGTGACTTGATAAGTTTTAGGCATCTTTAGGCATGAATGTATTTTATTGTACCCTGCCCTGAGCTTTTTGTAAAGATAGGTTAAATGCCAAAATAGATGAAGTGAGATGAAATGTAGTGCTGGGGTTAGTGACTTACTGGATTGTTAGGCGCCTTTGTGATTAGGCATGGGGAGAGAGGGTGCTGCGTGTGAACTAGACAGGCGATTTCACATGATCAAATACAGAGGAGAGCAGAACACAAAGGCACAAGCTGATAAAAACTTTGCTTTAAGGCTGACAGCTAGAATGTAACCTTAGCATTGTGGATGGAAATACCTGGGCAGACTGAATGGGAAGACTGGTCTTTTTCTGTCTTCATGTTCTCATAACAAAGCAAACATGCCTGTTACCTTTACCATAGCCATCAGTCTGTTTGCATACACATGTTGGGCGTGTAGCATGGGAACACATTTAGGGATATGCTTGTTTAGGTTTGCGCCGGTAGCTCGCAATCAGCCCTGCAAGTGAACGTGTGGGTGGTGCTTGACCCACGCTGTAAAATGAAGGAGAGCCCCCATGTTGCTAACATGGGTTCCATGCCACCCATGTGCTCTCACTGTTTGGTGCGATAAGCACAGGTGCACTTCATACCACCCATTGAGGTGGCGGTAAGTGCAACATTGCCAAGGAGCACATGCCAAAAACGCCTCTGCTACCTGGAATGTGCATGCTCTGTCCAAGAACCACCCACTCCCTTCCCCGACCTATGCCACTTGGGTAGCATGCAAGTTTTAGAACGGCTCCATTTTTATCATGTGGTACTTTGTACTGCGGCACACTTGTTGTGTGACGAACCCCAGGCAAGTGGATTGTGTTCCCTTATCAGCAATAGAAAAGCCCAGGTTTCAGTGACATCATTCCCATGCCTTTATCTGCCTCAGCCACCAGAGGTCTCTTCAGTATTTCTTTGTCTCCAGCAGATGGTGGATGGATTTTCTACACTCTGAAGAAAACCTGAATAATTGAGAGGAAAAGATTGATTTAAACACTTGAGAGGCTCTCTCACTTGAGTGCAAGGTGGGAGACTCCATTAAACTGTGGTATTTCCAGTAGCCATAGGAGAGGAGAAAATTGTTTCAGCTCTGCACTCTTATTATGATGAAAGCCTGTTCAGCAGCTAGAAAATTGGAAGGATCTGGAAGGATTGGAGGAGTTCAGCAGCCTCATACAACCTCAAAGCCCCTCCCTCCTCCTCTGTCCCCCCTGAAGTCTCTGAAAGACTTTTGAAGGCTCTCAGAGGAATCTGCCTGCTAGCCACCATAAATGCAGTGCCTCCAAAGCCACAGAAACAGTTTAGGGGAGTAGAACTGAGCACAGCACAAATTTCTGTCTGGGGCTCTCAGGCGGGTGAGTACCAAGGTTTGACCTGAGCTCCTTGTGTTGTCTATTTTGATTATATTGTAAGCTCTGAAGAGCGAGGACTGCATATTACACGTCTGTGCAGCGCTGCGTTCGTCTTGTAGTGCTATACAAATGCTCAGTAGTAGTAGTAGAATTATTCTGGTGGTGCAGTATTGGCCAAGGAGAGTGTGGTTCGTAGATATGATGCCGGTCCTGCAAGCGCCACCTCTTCGCTTGCCTCTGTCTCGAGGCCTCTTGTATCAGGAGCCACCTGTCCTAGAATACTTGGTTTCCTTCTCACTTATGGCTTGGCACTTGAAAGGAGAAAGCTAGGTCTTGTGCCTCTGAGCATTGGGGCAGCACACAGCAGCTGGTTCCTGAAGTGGCCAAGATGCTCTCTCTGCTGGTCTTTCTGCAGGAAGGTCTGGAAAAGGGCCTTTCTCTTAGCTCCCTGAAGGTTTAAGTGGCAGCTTTGACCTTTTTCAGATGTCCGGTGGCTGGTAAGTTGCAAGCCTTACACCTGGATGTTTTGCGCTTTCTTCAGGTGATTCAGTGTCTACGTTCTCCCCTCCGGCCTGTGGTCACTTTCTGGGATCTGTGTCTGGTGCTCACAGCCCTGATGTTGGAGCCCTTTGAGCCATTGAAGCATGCGCTACTCTGAAGGATTTGATGGCTCAAGACAGTTTTCTTGGTCACGATTTTTTCCGCAAGGTGGATTTCTGAGCTGCAGGCTCTGTCTTGCTGAGATCCTTATCTGTGTTTTTCATAGGAAACTGTTTCCATTTGGCCTATGCCTTCCTTCTTGCCTAAGGTGATTTCTCCCTTTCATGTGAATCAGGTGGTTTTCCTACCCTCCTGTTCTAAGGAGCAGTGTTGGGGGAAGGATAAGGATCGTTGCCTTGTGGATGTCCGGAGGGTGCTTCTTCGGTACTTGGAGGATACGAATGTCTTTCGTAAGTCCGATCATCTTTTTGTGCTGTCTGCTGGCCCGCGAAATGGTGACACAGCAGCTAAGTCTACATTGGGGCATTGTATTAAGAGGCCATTACCTTGATTTATCTTTTGTAGAACCAGTCTGTTCTGGAGGGTTTGTGTGCCCATTCTACCCAAGCACAAGCATCATGGATGGAGCAGAGCTTGGTAGCCCCTGCAAACATTTATTGGGCGGCAACATGGGCATTGCTTTCCACTTTTGTCAAGCATTACCATTTGGATGTCAACGCTAGGACAGACACGGCCTTTGGCTCAAGGGTTTTGCAAGCTGCTGTGTCTTTGTCTCACCCAGTGGAGGCATAGGTTTGGTATATTCCATTTGTCTGGACTTTTCTAGTAGGACAATATGGAAGGCAACATTTATTTACCAGATAATGTCCTTTCCTTGAGTCCTGCTAGACCAGTCCAGGGCCTGCCCCCTGGAACTGTGTTTGCTCTGTTCTTCTGCAGATTTATCTTGAAGGACTAGAAGAAGGGACTGTTACTTCTGGAGAGAGATCTGCAACTGTGAGTATATACTTCTGGTAATTTTCTAAAAGGAATTCTTTGTATTAAAGCTAATTAATCTGTGAACCCACTATTTTTTGTTAAATCAGTCAGGGCCTAGTAGCAGCAGTTTAAGCTTAAATATAAAACACAGAGGAGAACTTTCTGGTTACATTTCATACCCAGCAGAGAGCTTGTAGTTTTAAATTTAATAGTCACTCAGGGCCTAGTAACAGCAAAGTACTTTTAGCTTAAATTTAAAACACAGAAGAGAGCTTTCTGGTTACATTTGGAACCCAGCAGAGAGCTTGTAGTCTAAATTTAATAGTCACTCAGGGCCTAGCATCAGCAAAGTACTTTTAGCTTAAATTTAAAACACAGAAGAGAGCTTTCTGGTTAAATTTAGAACCCAGCAAAGAGCTTGTAGTTTAAATTTCATAAGAAGTTAGAGACTAGCAGCAGCTAAGAGCTATAATTTAAATCAAATCAGAATATAGCTTACCTCAGCAGCACAAGACAGGGTACTGTGTAGCAGCCCTTTTTTAATAAGTGTTATTTCCCTCCCTCCCCACACCCACCCACCCCTGGGATAATCGTAGCTTTAATAGGTACTTACACATCTTAAAAGACAGGAGGTGCTCTCAAGTGAAGCTCATTACCCAAATCAGTCATGCACTAAGGACCTGAGATTAGTTAAGCTTCAGGTGAACAAGGTATATTACACGTATTAGGTACAGTTTTATTAGTATAAATATCCATAGCAACCCTTAGTAAGTAAAGAACTTAGATCTAAACACAAACTTAAAACTAAGATGCAGACAGCAGTCCAGCAGCGAGATGGGGGCTTTCCAGTCTTTTGCATTGAGTGTCACATGTATGATTTTCTCCCAGTTGGTGAGAGGTCTTACGTGTGCACTAGGTGCAAGGAGCTCTTTGCTCTCAGGGAACGAGTCCGTTCTCTAGAGGCTAAAGTAGCAGACTTGGAAAGCATAAGACAGACAGAGAGGTACATAGACGAGACCTACAGGGATATAGTCCTGAAGTCCCACCTCCAGTCTGGCAGCATCCCTGTTGCCATGGAGGAGAGAGGTAACGTGACAGGAGAGCATCACCCTGGTGTGGCAGGAAGTGATCCTGTAACTAGGACCTGTCCTCCAGGTGATGTAAAACCCTCTCGCACAGAGGAAGTTTCTCCAGGGCCATGTGCCCATGAGGGAAGGGTTAGGATAGCCGTTATAGTTGGTGATTCGATCATTAGGCATGTAGATAGCTGGGTGGCTGGTGGATGTGAGGATCGCCTGGTAACATGCCTGCCTGGTGCGAAGGTAGCGGACCTCTCGCACCATCTAGATAAGGTCTTAGATAGTGCTGGGGAGGAGTCTGCTGTCTTGGTACATGTCGATACCAATGACATTGGAAAATGTGGTAGGGAGGTTCTGGAGGCAAAATTTAGGCTTTTAGGTAGGAAGTTGAAATCCAGAACTTCCAGGGTAGCGTTCTCCGAAATGCTTCCTGTTCCACGCGCAGGACCAAAAAGGCAGGCAGAGCTCCGGAGTCTCAATGCGTGCATGAGACAATGGTGCAGAGATGAGGGTTTTGGATTTGTTAGGAACTGGGGAACATTCTGGGGAAAGGAGGGGCTCTTCCGAAGGGATGGGCTTCACCTTAACCGGGATGGAACCAGGCTGCTGGCATTAACCTTTAAAAAGGAGATAGAGCAGCTTTTAAACTAGATATTAGGAGAAAGCCGACAGTTGCCCAAGAGCGGATGTTTCGGAAGAATGTATCTTTGAAGGGATACTACCAAAAGCAGAGAGGTTCCACAAAAGAGTAAAGTAGCCCAAATGCCCTCAAGTATGGAGCAGACTGAGCTTAAAGATCCCAAATTACCCATGTCTAACAATAGCCAAATTAATATGAATAAAATACATTCTCTAAAATGCTTGTATGCAAATGCTAGAAGTCTAAAAAATAAGATGGGAGAGTAGAATATATAGCACTAAATGAAAGGTTAGATATGATTGGAATATCAGAGACATTGTAGGAAGGAGGACAACCAGTGGGACACTGTGATACCTGGGTACAAACTATATCGTAATGATAGAGCTGATCAAATTGGTGGAGGGGTTGCTCTCTATGTTAGAGAGGGCATTGAGTCAGAAAGGATTAAAGTTTTGCAGGAAACAAAGTCTGCTGTAGAATCTATATGGATTGAAATTCCATGTAAAAGGGGGAAGGCAATGGCAGTGGGGGGTGTACTATCGAGCGCCTTGCCAGAATGACCAAATGGATGATGAAATGCTCAAAGAAATCAAGGAAGCTAGCAAAGGTTACAGTGCAGTAATAATAATGGGTGATTTCAACTACCCCGGTATCGACTGGGTCAGTGTCACGTCAGGACATGCTAGGGAGATAAAGTTCCTAGATGAAATAAATGACTGCTTCTTGGAGCAGCTGGTTCATGAACCGACCAGAGGGGAAGCCATATTAGACCTAGTCCTTAGTGGAACACCACATCTAGTGCAAGAGATAAGGTTGTTGGGGCCACTTGGCAATAGTGATCATAGCATGATCGCCTTTGATTTAATTAGTGGAGGAGGGATAGTAAGGAAATCCACAGTACTACCTTTTAACTTTCGGAAGGGAGACTATGATAATATGAGGAAAACAGTTAAGAAAAAACTAAAAGGAGCAGTTGCAAAGGTTGAAGACGTACATCAGGCTTGGCTGTTGTTGAAAAATACTATCTTGGAAGCCCAGACCAGCTGTATTCCACGCTTTAAGAAAAGTGGAAGGAAGTCCAAAAAACTGCCAGCATGGTTTAAAGGTGAGATCAGAGAGGCTGTTGTTGCCAAAAAAGCATCTTTCAGGAAATGGAAAAAAGAGCCAAACGACAAAACCTGGAAACAGCACAAGCACTGGCAAGTCAAATGCAAGGCATTGATAAGGCAGGCAAAGGGAGAAGTTGAGAAGAAGCTTGCTGCGGAAGCAAAAACGTGAAGTAAAGACCTTTTCAAGTACATTCGTAGCAAAAAACCTGTGAGAGAGTCAGTTGGTCCATTAGATGATAAAGGGGGTTAAAGGAGCACTAAGAGGCGACAAGGCGATAGCGGAGAGATTGAATGAATTCTTTGCTTCAGTCTTTACTGAGGAAGATGTAGGGATGTTACCCATGACTGAAGTGGTATTTAAAGGTGTGGAAGAATTGAAGGAAATATTGATACATCGGGAAGATGTATTACAACTATTAGATAAACTGAAGAGTAGCAAATCACCTGGGCCGGATGGTATACATCCAAGGGTGTTGAAAGAACTGAAATATGAGATTGCAGACCTGCTATTAGTAATCTGTGAACTATCATTAAAATCATCTCTAATACCTGAAGATTGGAGGATCGCCAATGTAACACCAATTTTTAAAAAGGGTTCCAGGTGTGATCCGGGAAACTACAGACCAGTGAGCCTGACATCAGTACCGGGAAAAATGGTAGAAACCATCATAAAGAATAAAATTACTCAGCATGTCGATAGTCATGACCTAATGGGAGACAGCCAACATGGCTTTAGACAAGGAAGATCTTGTCTTACTAATCTGTTATGTTTTTTTGAAGGAGTGAATAATCAGGTGGACAAAGGTGAGTCGGTTGATATAGTGTATCTGGACTTTCAGAAAGCCTTTGACAAGGTCCCTCATCAGAGACTTTTGGCAAAACTAAAGAGTCATGAGATAGGAGGCAGTGTACTATTGTGGATCAGGAACTGGTTAAAAGATAGAAAGCAGAGGGTAGGGCTAAATGGCCACTTTTCCCAATGGAGAAAGGTGAATAGTGGTTTTCCCCAGGGATCTGTGCTGGGTCCGCTGCATATTGACATATTCATAAATGACCTGGAAAGTGGAATAACGAGTGAGGTTATCAAATTTGCAGATGACACAAAACTATTTAAAGTTGTTAAAACCCAAGAGGATTGTGGAAAATTGCAAGAGGATCTTGATAAATTGGAAGACTGGGCATCAAAATGGCAGAAGAAATTTAATGTGGACAAGTGCAAGGTTATGCATCTAGGGAAGAACAACCCAAACTATGGTTATACGATGCAAGGTTCCACATTAGGAACCACCACCCAGGAAAAAGATTTAGGCGTCATTGTGGATACCATGTTAAAACCCTCGGCCCAGTGTGCAGCGGCGGCCAAGAGAGCAAATAGAATGCTAGGTATGATAAGGAAAGGAATGGAAAAAAACCAAAAGATATTATAATGTCTCTATATCGTTCCATGGTGAGACCGCACCTTGAATATTGTGTGCAATTCTGGTCACCGTATCTTAAAAAGGATATAGCGATTTTAGAAAAGGTTTAGAGAAAAGCCACCAAAATGGTAAAGGGGATGGAAGGATACTCCTATGAAGAAAGGCTAAAAAGGTTAGGGCTCTTTAACCTGGAAAAAAGATGGCTGAGGGGAGATATGATAGAAGTCTATAAATTAATGAATGGAGTGGAACGGGTAAACGTAGATCGATTGTTTACCTTATCAGAATATAGAAAGACTAGGGGACATGCAATAAAGCTACAGGGTAAACTATTTAAGACTAATAAAAGAAAATATTTTTTCACTCAACATGTAATCAAACTCTGGAATTTGTTACCGGAGGATGTAGTAAAGGCTGTTAGTGTAGCTGGGTTTAAAAAAGGTTTGGACAAGTTCCTGGAGGAAAGGTCCATAAACCATTATTAAGAAGGGACCCAGGATATCAGTGCTTGAACCAATACAAGCATTGTGGAACCTGTGTCTCTTGGGGAAACTGCTAGGTACGTATGACCTAGATTGGCCACTGTTGGAAACAGAATACTGGGCTTGATGGACCTTGGTCTGACCCAGTATGGCATATCTTATGTTCTTATGTTATATACTTGGCTCTGCAGGTCCATCTTCTACTGACAGCCTTCTGTTTATGCTTTCCTATACATAATTCTCTACTCTTTGATTACTCTTTGTTGTCCATGTTGAGGTTGTATTTCCATGTTCTCCCATATGTTTTGGGATGGATACTGAAGAGACCTCTGGTGACTGAGTAGGATAGAAGCATGGGAGTGATGTCATTGGAACATCGGTTTTTCATTGGTTCTTTGTCTCGAACAATCTGCTTGTAGGGGAACACAACCCACTTGTCTGGACTAGTCTAGGAGGACTCAAGGAAAGGACATTATCTGGTAAGTAAAATGTCACCATAGTCAGTTCATCCAGAGATGTGATAGCATAGATGAAAGCTTACCAGTTGGGTCCAAGCTCAGTTGAAGGTGGAGCATTGTTTATGCATCCACCTAGTTGAAAATGTGCTTGATCTGATAAGATAGGGTGATTTTCAGTAAGGTAAACATTGAAAAGTACTAAAAAATCCATTCACCAGCTTGGTCCTCACACCCTTTGTTGTTTTAGTATTACGATAGTTTTAGTTTGCTTTTGAGAGCTTTCTCATTCAGTGCATGAAGCCAGAATTTCTGTGTTCTAGGCATCCTTCATAAACAATAAGATCACACAGACTAACCAGCTTTATGTGCAACATAAATACCACTTTCTGAAAGAAAATGGATGTCTTCACCCTACTGACTGATTTTTATGTCTTGGCTATCGTTTGAGTGTATTATGGAGCACAACCAAACGCAGAGAGAGGGGAATGAAATACGAGCTTTACACATAATATAACAGGGTTATAACTTGTTCTGTTTTGATGCCCAAACTGTAAGTATAAATCACATTCCAAAGACGATTCCTGGGTTTGTGTTGTGACAACCATAGCAACTGCAGAGAATTCATTATCTGGTATCAGACGGATAAAAGGGAACCTTGTTTTCGCCTGATGACATTAGCAGAGACAGTGTATGAATTCTTCCCCCTTCCCAGCAGTGCCCGGCATGTCAAGTCCACCTGGAAGTGTGACGTTCAAATATCTTGGACCTGAGAGAGGATCCAGAAAAGAGAGGACACAGTGCTTGCAAATGAGTTTAAGCGCATTTCAGGTTTAACTTGGTGCAGTGGGGCAGATTGATTCTGCTCTGCTTACAGTGTGGAATTAATAAGTTAGTGCGCTGCAGGATTTGCTTTTCAATGGCAGTTCAGTGGAAAATGGCAAGAAATATCTAGCAGTGATAAGTAACCCTGAATGAGCCTGATCTCAGCTGCTAAGCAGGGTCGGGCCTGGCTAGTACTTGGATGGGCTACTACCTTGGAATATCAGGCGCTGTAGACTTACTGCACGGAAGAACAGCCTGGTGATCTATTTCCAGTCGCAACTCCAACACAACTTGCCAAGAAAACTTGGGAGTTGCGTTGCCAGGAGTCAGCATTGACTTGACAGCACACAGATAGGGATGCACATTTGCTTCATTACTGCACCTTAAAAATTTTAGTGCACATAAAATTGATTTAACGCATGTTATCCTATGTATTACTGCATATGCAAACAATGTCCCACATTAAAAAGTTTTAATGCATAAGTTATTAAAACAAATGTGTTAAATGAACCAAAAAGCACCTAAGAATCAGGGGGAAAGCCAAATAAAACAGAAATGAATGGAAAACCTTTAGCCTCTACATATCCCTAGTACTGTACTATATAAAGAGAGCTTCCAAGCTTAGGTATTTATAAA
This sequence comes from Ichthyophis bannanicus, assembly GCA_033557465.1. Taxonomy (NCBI): domain Eukaryota; kingdom Metazoa; phylum Chordata; class Amphibia; order Gymnophiona; family Ichthyophiidae; genus Ichthyophis; species Ichthyophis bannanicus. The sequence goes on along the minus strand of CM066032.1, from coordinate 1,087,139,157 downwards.
TTGCAAATTAAAGTGTGTGTTTTCCAGCTAATTAGGGGTTCTTTGAGCATACAAAAGTCAGTATTTGTAAGTGTTTTGCACTGTGAGTACTATAGCTGGGAGCGTTTTCCAGTAGAATTAAATATGTGCTTTTGTGTCACTTAGGAGTAATCAGGGCAGATAAATGCATAAAAACTGAGTGCAGAAACTAAGAGAAGCCAGGAGAGAGGAGAGAGTGCTTTGCGAAGGGCGTTTCTCCAGTGGTTATCCAACAAATTATTTTCTAAAGTGAGTGTCCCTTATATATAAAGCGCATGACAGGTTATAGCCCCCTTTGGAAATACAAATGACACGTGTTTATAAGGCTGGCTGCTCTGGGTGCATTCAAGAAATGCTGCAGCCTCAGGGTGGTGACCTGCAGAGACTCAGGGCTGTGGGCTTGTGCAGGTAGCTGTAAAGGTCATATAGGTCCAGCCTTGGGTCCAAACACCTGGTTCTGCGGAAAGCGCTTACTCGAGAGCACCCAAAAGGTGAGGCCAGTGTAGTATTCTTCACTCCTTAAAGCTGGCAGGCCCAGTCCCTTCAACCCTGAATTTTGACAACATTCCTAACACAAGGTGTCTCGTCCTCTTTAGCCCCAAAGACAGAGTACATGGTGCTGCCGATCCTTTTTTTCCTTGGTGACAGGAGGCCTCTGCATACACTCAAGAGGTGGTATGTTGTTTGTAGAGTCGAAAAGCATCATTTTTCATAATTGGCATCATGGGATGGGGACAGCAGAGAGGTGGGGGGGGGGGGGGGTGTGCGCAAACTAATTAGTTGGCCACAGGGAAGATTCACCCATAGAAGTTGTGTTGACCTGGCACTCTCGGCAGGCGATCAGGCATGCCAGTTACAGCTGTAGTCGCAACACAGGTTAATTAGATTCGCACAGAGGCTTGGATGTGGCGTGATCTGACATACTGGCTCTAGTTCAGCACGTGTTACCTGCCATTTCAGGCTGCGGCATTGCTGGGGGGGGGGGCAGAGACAGGCAAGGTGCAGTCTCTGCTCTTGGTGGAATTTAGAGTTGGGTAACCTCTCCCTGTGGTTAATTCCCACCCCCCATCGGGGTAAATTCCCCTCCCCAACCCCTCAAAAGGGCGGAGAGTAAGACAGGGATAGGAGTACTGGGGGGCTTCTTGCAGCATAGGCATCACCATCATGTTGGATCCGAGTTACATTAAGTCTCCCATAGATGAAAGCATGCCTCAGCCTGGCGTCACTGCAGGCTTGGGGGGGGGGGGGGGTTGGCGGGAGAGGAGAGTATGGAAATATGGATTAGTTGGGGCTAGGATGAAACCGTCTAGTCTAACCCTGTGGAAGAGATTGATATCACTTGCTCTGATGTTATTGTTAAATATTTGGATGTTGAATTAAAGCTGTGGGCAATATTTTGGCCAAGCACCTCTCCAAAGGAGTGTTATTTCAGTGTTAGCAGTGCTGGCAGTGGGCAAATGGATGGTAAGTGTGAATGCCTATGTTATCCCTTTCAATGGGTCTTTTCCTTGGATGTTGACGTGGTTTTGCTAGCCGTGGAACATTGTATTTGAAAGGTGATGTGGATATGGGATATGCAGCCTTTGTAACTTTTTTCTGGCTTTGCTGAAGAACGTGCTGAAAAACAAATGACAGCGGAAGTATGCTGGGACAGTGTTATATGCTGCATAGCACGCCAACCCATGCGCATAACAGCAATATTATTCTGCGCATTCTGAGGGTCCAGAATTTCTGCGCACAATAATATTGCTCTTATGCGCCGCATAGCATTCCAGCACATGTGCATAAGTGCCAAATAGTTGTTTTTTTTCTGAGTAGAATTAGGTTTTGCTAATGCAGACCCATGTATGCATGTGCCTGGCTTATCCTCCCTTTCCGCACACAGCTTATTTGCATGCTGTTTACTTACAGCATTAACTGAGCAAAATTTTTGCATTAAACTTCATTAGGAGACTGCGCTGGAGTTGTAGCATTGAGCTGTAGTGCAGGGTTTCTTCACCAAACCCCTTAGACTGTAAGCTCTTTGGGAAAGGAACTTAGTTTCCCTGAACTATTGTACTTCATCTTGGTCTTTCTCTGAAAAAGTTGAATAGAAATTAAATTTAGGCTTTTTTTGTGAAATGTATTTAAGGCTTCTATTCTTCGGTGTTTAGAAATTTGTAAATTTAAGGTGTTTATGTTCCAGCTAATTGGGGGGGTTCTTTGAGTGTACAAAAAAAATCAGTTTTTATTGGCGTTTTGATACCACGAGTATTATTGCCTTTTCCGATAGAACCAAATTTGTGTTTGTGTCACTTAGGAGTCAGCTCAGAAAAGCGCAATTACTGAGCGCAGGATATAAGAAAAGCCAGGGGAGGGGCAAGAGAGTACTAGTGGAAGTGTTCTTCTGGTGTTTATCCAATAAAACCTGTTTCGTATTTTCTTGCATAGGGCTGTTTTATAAATTTGTATTTATTAGTTAAAGCCTAAATTCAGAAAGCCTAAATAAGCTTCCAGCTGGTTGCTTGAAAATCCTAGTTTTCTTTTTAAAATAACAATGAAACTGCCCATGAGAACCACCTCCTTGAAAAAGAAACAAACATTTGATGACGACGTTATGAGGTATGAAACCCAGTGCTGGAGAACCAAACAATAATGTCATTGCCTGGGTTGTACTACATTCCTTCTATAGGCAACGGGCCGCGACCTCAGCAATGTTTTGCCTAACCCAGCATCAGGAACTAGAGAGCTTGAGAGTGGGTCTGGTTTCTGTGTTTCCTCGCCCTGGGACTTTTTCTACCTACTGAAATTTTCACCTGCTTTTCTTGTGATAAAGAGATTTTCATTGATATGCAGTAGGAAACATGAATTGGTTATCATTGGCAAGGAAGCCTGACGGATGACATGTTAATTCCTTTCATATGCAGACCTGATTCAGCTTTTACATCAGTAATGAAGAAGTCTTGCCAAAATAGTTTAAAATAAAAATCTGTTGGGAAGCAGAAATGGATCCAACTGTCATTAAAACGAGCCTCTACCGTCTTACAAATCAAATCTGAGGAAATTATAAAATATGATATTCAATTTTATTTTGAGGAGGAAAAAAAGTGCACTCTATTTTCTCTTGAATGAATAAATGCAAGAATTGTGTCAAAGTAATTGTACTGTGGTGACATCCAAGTGAGAAGGACGGAGGTTACTGTGACAAAAGGCATAAGCTACATTTGCAGTTTAATGTGGGAATTATCGCTTGTTAACAATTAAGGTAGTGTGCTAACTGTTAGTGTGTGCTAATTGGCACATTAAACTGTTAACCTGGAAAATGCCTCTTTAGGGCATGGAATAGTTGGGAAATGGGGAGATTGCACCTTGCAATTAACATGGAGATCATTTTTGCACATTAACTACTAATGCGTCAGATAACATGGTACAGTAACACCTCAAGAGGGTAGCTAACTAATAATTATATGTTACTGTGGAGTCATTGCACATTAGCAAAGTTTTCTCTGTGCTCCCTGTATGGCAGCCATCCCAAAAGTGCTGGGACCGTTCACAATAGTTACTCAAGAGGTTTGGCTTCTGAAGCATCTTAATTGTTCACATTAACATTATATTTCAGTTTGTTCAATGTAAACCGCACTGATGCAGAATAGCGCGGTATATAAGAGAATATAAATAAAATAAAAAATTAACGTATGTTAGGTGCCGAGCCTTAGCACACTTCAGTAACTAGGGGCCAGAGTGACTGGCTGTTATAACAAGCGTCTTTAAAATGTACTAGTGAAGTTTTTCACCCCATGGGTTTGCCGCGATGCACACCCACTCCACACAATGGCACACGCATGCACACTTACAGAATAGCGATCACTTGTTGCTATGATAGCAACGATAGAGTCCTATTTACTAACGCTATTGTGGCACATTTAATCTGTTTTATTTGTTAAAGGTTGTAAACCTAGAAAGGATAATTTTCAAAAATTATTTCTGTGAATATATGGATACTTTCACTTCGACAATTCTGTTAAGTCTGTATTGTGAAATACACGTGTACTTTACGAAGATACAGGCAGTTTTAAAGTTACCATTGGAGTAAATACCACTTTAAGAAGGTAATTCTATAACAACATTTCCGAGGTGTATGCTTGATTTTATAGAATAGGGCATAAGCAGCCTCCGAGGCATGCACACAAGGTGTGAACACTTATGCCTGTCCCATGGCAGGTGTAAATGCCCGGGCCTAGATTTTGGAAGGCACAGGTGTAGGTTATAGTATGCTATAACCAGTGCACGTATCCCTGCACCCCACCTCCATTCCACCTCAGTTTTGCCCCTGTGTATCCCCACCCCACAGGTATGCGTAGTGGCACATTTGTGCTTACAGAATAGCAGTCATTTGATGCATGCGAATATGTACCCATCTGTGCACATGACTAGAATATCACAACTTGCGTGAATAAATAATGCATACTTTTGGGCGCCATCCACTGCAGGCTCACCTTCAAAGTATTACTACTGACCTTCAAGGCCATTAACAAACAATCCTCCACCTCCCTCACGGACCTCATTCTCCCCACCCCTCCAAACAGGTCCAGAAGGTCATTCACTGCAAACACACACGTAATCCCCAACGCAGTAACAAAATGCTCCTTGGCAGCAAAGAGCAGAGCCTTTGTGTTCTACGCACCTACACTCTGGAATGCCCTCCCAATCACCATCCGAGCTATTATCGACCTCGCCCAGTTTAGGAAGGCACTAAAGCATCACCTTTTTCTCCTTTATTACTCCCAGACCATCGAAACATCACAACCCAACATACCCTCCACCCACTATAACGACACCACCAGCACACTCATGCCATGCTGACGCAACCACATCCAGCAAATACAACTGCCAACCTGTAAATAGTTATCCAAATTGTAAATGGTTTAGAGCATGTCGTGACTCCACAATCATAACTGTGACACAACAGCTCAGTTGTATATAGTTACCCCTGTTGGAATCCAAGTTACAATACCTGTTCTCTGTAATGGACATTGCATGTTCCGCTGCATTGTACAAATTGATGTTACCTGTAAACCGCGCTGATTTTAAAGAGTGCGGTATAGAAATGATTTAAATAAATAAAATAAAATAAAATCTTTATGGAATTAGTGCCTAAGGGGCTAATTTTATAAAGCCTTTTCTCCAAATAAACGTGTGGATTGTTTTTAATTTTTTTATTTTTAGAGACTTTTTTGAAACATATAAAAGGAATACAGTGGCAGTATCAATAAGCCAACTTCAGCAATAGAACAGCAAAGGCCACAACACCACCAGTGCCTATACTCTTCTAAAGAGTCCAATCACAACAAGAATGTAGTCTCATCTTTTGTGCTTTTTAATCATTCCTCAAGCCCTCCTAGTCCATCCGCCCTACCCCCCAAGGAGTCCATTGCAAACCACAATCACAAGTCACCGAGCATACCATTCATTCTCCCCACTGGCAGAATGAAATACACCTTCACAAATGGTCTCATACATCCTCAAAGTGCACCATCTGCTTTTTCTGCTATGTTGTTGCACGTTACAAATGATAGTGTTCTGCTTTGAGCTTGGGTACCCTTAAGTTAACCAAGAAAACCTTCGGATCCCATGGAACATTTACGCCCAATACTTTCTTCACCCTATACTGTATCCCCTTCCAGTAAGCTCAGATATGACAATCTCACCAAATTAAATGCCAGTGTTCCAATCTGTCCACATCACCAGCAACAGATGGCGGATGCACCTGCAAAAGCACGTGCAAGCCTCCGGGGGTGGGGGGTCATACACCAGCCATACAGAACTTTATACGAGTTTTCTTCAGCATTAACTGCTATGGCTATCTGTGCTTTAACATCTGTCTCTGTGTTCAACCCACTGCATTAACGGATTATAATAATAAAACTGAGTTGGAGGAAGATCATAATCCTCCTGCAGAGACTGGAAGGACTGAAGCTGTCCATCATCTATTGCCCTAATCTTTTGAGCCAACTGCTAAAACGCCACTGAGCTCATTCCAAGGGAAAACAAGGCATTATCAGTAATAGGAGCAAATGGGGAATATCCATCTTTGCTAGATCGGAAGCCTCTTTCCCAACATTTAATATTTTGTTCCTTATCGTCCCTCCAGTCTAGTCCCGAACCTCTGGGGTTTAGCACCTCTTCCCGCAGCTTGGAGACTGAGCATGTCACTCTTTTGGTGACACCAGTATAAATAGTCCAGGAACTGCCTCCTTGCTCCAGTAATCTCAGTCTCCAAGCAGCTGGAGGAGTTGTGAGCCTATTAGGTTTGGGGCTCACTGGAGGAATGATTAAGGAAGTTGTAGTGGTAGTTAGTTAAGATAGTAACATTGATTTGTTAAAAAAAAAAAAAAGGAAAGGTTATACCTTTAAATTTTTGAGACTCAAGAGGTTTGCGTGCTCTGCACTTAAAGCTGGGTGACTGCCTGGAAGCCAGTGGATACGAGCGGGGAAGAGTGAGGGAGTTGTCGGTGGGGCCTCCGGCTCCCGAACCCACTGAGCGGGTTAGGAGCCGTTGAGACACAGCATTTGGACAGCCGACAGCGAGCGGGCCCTCAGAGCCGTGGCAGCGATTGCAGCATCGGCTGGTTCAGCGGCGGCTCGTTCCCCGACCCGGAAGCCGCCAAATGACAGGCTGTGCGCGGGTGTGCTGAGTGGGGTTCGTATTGGCGGCGAGAACTGAGGTAAGAGCCACGCAGGCAGAAGGGAATCAAAAGCGGTGTGTGCAGTGGAGCTGGCAGGCGTTGGAGAGCCATCAGGCCCAGGCCACGAGGCATCAGCATGGGAAACCGTGCAACGGTAAATTGTCTGTCAACGGGGGCGTTTATTTTGGAGTTAGATTTCAGCGGAGAGAGGCTAGTTGAGAGGTGTCTCGGGCTGCGCTTCAGTGAAGTTTTGGTAAAATAAATAAATAAATAAATAATCAGAGAGTGAAGGCAATCTGTGAAGGTTTCACAGAGGACATCATGCTTTCTAGGCCTCAGTGTTTGCTTTGTGGGGCCAGAAGAGGGTCGGTCTCTGATGCGGGGGTGTGCAGGAGTTGTGCACAGGAAGCGGTATCGGGGGAGATGGCAGAGGAAAGTGGGGTAGAAGTACGAAGAGGAAATGCTTCTGTCTCACCAGAACCCCTTTCTCCAGCCGAACCACCCCCAGAGCCGGTGGCGGGGCCATCCACGGCTCCAGATGCCCCCACTGTCCAACCTCTCTTGAAAGGGGGTTTGGCGGCGATATTCTCAGAAGAATTTGTGACGCTGCTCCAGCAGGCCCTTGGGGGGGCTGGATGGGGGTCGGCAGCATCTTTTGTGGAGGGAGAGCTGGGGTTAAAGCACCCTGGAACTCCTCTAGACTTGGGGGTGGGTAGCGCCCCAGCTAAGAAAGGGGTTAAAGCACCCTGGAACTCCTCTAGACTTAGGGGCGGGTAGCGCCCCAGCTAAGAAGCCTAAGATGGTGAGAGATAGGACGGAACAGGCCTTAGTCTCGGAAGATCAGCCAGACAATTTGGAAGACTCAGAGGCAGAGCAAGACCTTGAAGAAGGTGAGATTGCAGAGCAGGAAGACCAGGCAAGAGTTGTCCAGGTGTTCTGGTGAGAGGAATTGCCAGCGCTTATCACAGAAACGCTGAAGGCATTGAACATGCCGACCACAGGTCAGGTGGAGGATTCCACGTTGGAGGACTCTTTATTGCAGGAGGTGCAAGGGTCCCAGAGAGCTTTCCCAATACATAGAATAGTTAGGGAAATGATTCAGGAAGAATGGGACATGCTAGAGACAGGTCTAAAAGGCTCCAGAGTGATGGCACGCCTTTATCCATTGGAGGACCAGGATAAGGATCTTTTTAAATCTCCTAAAGTGGATGCGACTGTATCGGCCGTTACTAAGAAAACAACAATTCCTGTGGAAGGAAGTGCCACTCTTAAAGATGTCCAGGATAGGAGGCTAGACACCTTGTTAAAGCAAGTCTTTGATGTCAATGCGCTTTCCATGCATACTTCCATTTGTGAGGCATGGGTGACAAGGGCTTGTCTTCGATGGCCCCAAAGAATTAAGGGAGTGCAGGGTAGATAACGCGATCGAGGAAGCATCCCAGATGGAGTCCGGGGCGGCTTATTTGGCGGATATTCATTATGATCTTATTCAAAGTCTTTCAAAAAGTTTGGCATCGGTAGTGGCGGCGCGGAGATATCTGTGGCTACGTAACTGGGCAGCAGATGGTTCCTCTAAAGCAAGGCTAGGTAAGTTCCCCTTTTGAGGTAAGCTCCTCTTTGGAGAAGATTTGGATAATTTAGTTAAGGATCTTGGAGAGTCTAAGGGCGGAAGGTTGCCAGAGGACAAGCAGAAGCAGGGTCGTCCTCTAGCGCCGTCCAAAAGCCAGCAAAGGGAGTTTCGCCGATTTCGCTCGTCGAGATTTGGTCAGTTTCAGAGAGGATGTTTTCAGTATAGATCCCAGGGGTTTCAAGGGTTCAGAGGAGCTGGAAGAGGTTTTGGAGCCTCCTCGTCCTCGAACATCAAGAAGTCACAATGAAGCGAGGGGGGTCCAGGCAGGATTAGTACCTGTGGGGGGTCAACTAAGGGAGTTTTATCCTGCCTGGACCCAAATTACATCAGATCAGTGGGTGTTGGAGGTCATTCAGAAAGGGTATGCTCTCAATTTCCAACGACCAGTGCTCGACTCCTTCATTCAATCTCCATGCAGGGCGAGATCAAAGCTGTCTGCCGTGTGAGAGACTTTGGAAAGGCTGCTGGCCCTCAAGGCTGTAGTGCCGGTGCCTGCAGACCAGTGCGGATGCGGTCTGTACTCTATATGTTTTGTGGTGCCAAAAAAGGAAGGAACCTTGCGGCCGATCCTGGATTGCAAAAGAGTGAACCGGTGTCTCAGAGTGTCGCACTTTTGAATGGAGACTGAGATTAGTCATAGTGGTGGTTCGGCAGGGAGAATATCTCACGTCATTAGATCTGTTGGAGGCGTATCTAAACATACCAATCCGATTAGAGCAGTGGTTCTCAACCTGTGGGTCGCGACCCCCACGGGGGTCGCCACAGGATTTAGCAAGGGTCACCTCACTCCGTCAAGTTAAAAAAATAAAAAAGCGCACAAGTTGCTGCCTCTGCCGAGTCCACTTCTCGGCAGTGGCAAACTCACCGCCTCCCTTCTAATGCAGCTACGGCTCCCTGTCTCTTAGGGATCTGCGGCTATGCCTGTAAAACCGTTGCGGAGCCTTCCTGTCTCTTGACGGGCTCCATGCAGCATTGTCCCGCCTCCAAAGGAAATGGTAAACAACTTCCTTTGGAGACGGGACAATGCTGCACGGAGCCCATCGAGAGACAGAAAGGCTCCGCAATGGCTTCACAGGCACAGCCGCTGTTCCCTAAGAGACAGGGAGCTGTGGCTGCAGAAGAAGGAGGCAGACATGGGGAGAGGGGAGGAGGGGGCAGGGAACCTGCAACGGGGCTGACATGGAGGGATGGATGGATGGAGGGGGGCTGACATGGATGGATGGAGGGAGGCTGACATGGAGGGAGGGAGGGGGGCTGACATGGACAGAGGGGGACTGACAGGGAGGGAGGGTGGGAGGGGGGCTGACATGGACAAGGGAGAGACGGGGACATACTGAACAGAGAGGGGATAAATGCTGGACAGAGGGGAGATACAGTGGGGGTTAGGATTGTAATGGGCTGATGGGGGAGCTAGCACTGGTATTGGGCAGATGGGGGGGGCTAGGACTGGTAATAGGTTGATTAGGGAAGACTGGGAATGGACTGATCAAGGGGGGGTTGGGACTGCTAATGGGCTGATGGGGTCTAGCATTGGAAATGAGCTGATCAGTGAGGTTAGGACTGGAAATGGACTGATGGGGGGGGGGTAAGACTGGTAATGAGCTGATTAGGGGAGCCTAGCACTGATAATGGGGTTGAGGAGGGACTAGCACTGGAAATGAGCTGATTAGGGGAGGCTAGGACTGATAATGGGCTGATGGGGTCGGGTAGGACTGGTAATGGACTGATGGGAGGCTAGCATTGGAAATGAGCTGATCGGGGGGGCTATGACTGGAAATGGGCTGATTAGTGGAGGCTAGGACTGGTAATGGGGTTGAGGGGGGACTAGCACTGGAAGTGAGCTGATTGGGGGGCTTCAACTGGGAATAGGCTGATTGTGGGGAGGGAAGGATAGAGTTGCTGGCCCTGGAAGAAAACTGGGGGCTAAGGCTACAAATGGGCTGATACAAGGGGATGGGAGAATGGAACTGGAAGGGAGTGGATCTGAGAGGGGCTGCCTTGGTATTTGTACTAGAAGGGACTGGTCAGTGGGGAAGGAGGGGGACTGGAAGGGAATGGACACCAGTGGCAGTCATGGGAAAGCAAGTTGACACCGGAAGGTACTGGGAGTGAGGACTGGAAAGGGGCTGATACTGGGGAGGGTTACTGGGACTGGAAATAGGCTGATGGAAAGAAGTGAAGAAAACAAAAGAAGAGATAAGAAATGGCAGATGGACCATAGACCACAGAAAGAGAGCTAAGAGAAGACAGGAAAGCAGAAGCCTCAGATCGGGACCAGCATGATCAGAGAATAAATTGGTCAGACAGCAAAGGTAGAAAAAATAATTTTATTTCATATTAGTAATTTGACTACAAAATCACAATAATTTTGAAATCAAATATTGTTACTTGTTATTGGGATTAATTATTGTAGTTTAAATAAGTAAATTTTATAAATAAAAACATAATGCAAAAACCTATATTATATTAATAATTCAACAAATGATTACAGCGACAATGCGTTAATGGTAAAGAGAGAGACGCATTTGATTTTATCATTGGGGGTCATCACAAGTTGACCAATGGTAAAAGGGGTCACGGTACAAAAAAGATTGAGAACCACTGGATTAGAGCATCAGTAGTTCCTCCAGTTTGTGGTTCCCATGGGCCATTTTCAGTTCCAGGAGTTGCCGTTTGGTTTGGCAACAGCGCCGCGAACCTTCACCAAGGTGATGACGGCGGTGGTGGCGGCAGCATTGTGCAGGGAAGGGGTATTAGTGCACCCCTACCTGGACAATTGGTTGATTCGAGCAAAGTCAAAGAGCGAAAGCGAGGTCGCTACCCTCCGGGTGGTGCAATTTCTGCAGAGCCTAGGATGGGTAGTCAATGTAACAAAGAGCAAGTTGGTGTCGTCACAGGAGTTGGAGTACTTGGTGGCCTGATTCAACACAAAAAGCGGCAGAGTGTTCCTACCGCACCTCAGGGCCCAAGGGCTAAGACAGCTCGTCTGAGCCTTCCTGAAAAGGAGAACTCCCACGGTGTGGCATTATTTACAGCTGTTGGGAACAATGGCGGCCATTCTCGAGTTGATGCCGTGGGCCAGGGCTCACATGAGACCATTGCAGAGAGCATTTAATAGAATATAGTGGTAAACCAGATAGCAAAGAGTCCACATAGGGATTAGCTACCCCCCACCATATGAACATAAGATATGCCATACTGGGTCAGACCAAGGTCCATCAAGCCCAGTATCCTGTTTCCAACAGTGGCCAATCTAGGTCATACGTACCTAGCAGTTTCCCCAAAAGACACAGGTTCCACAATGCTTGTATTGGGTCAAGTATTGATATCCTGGGTCCCTTCTTAATAATGGTTTATGGACCTTTCCTCCAGGAACTTGTCCAAACCTTTTTTAAACCCAGTTACACTAACAGCCTTTACTACATCCTCCGGTAACAAATTCCAGAGTTTGATTACACGTTGAGTGAAAAAATATTTTCTTTTATTGGTCTTAAATAGTTTACCCTGTAGCTTCATTGCATGTCCCCTAGTCTTTCTATATTCTGATAATGTAAACAAACAATCTACGTTTACCCGTTCCACTCCGTTCATTAATTTATAGACTTCTATCAAAACAGACTCCTATGTGAAAAATCCCCAAAGGTGCCTATTTTGCGCTTACTTTATAAAGGCAACAGAAGTGCATATGTACTTTTATCAAATAGGCCCCCAGATCCAGTGCATTAATGCCCATGCATAAACTGACACCTGCCCAAAGAAGGCATAGATGTGTGCAAGTGCTCTACATATGTATGCACGAATTTTATAAAATAGGCATATAAACGCCACCTCTGTTCAATTCAAGCTATGCCTGGGAATGTCTCTGCACAGATCACATAAAAGTAAGCCATGTTTTGGGGCTGATTTTTTTAAGGGCCGCACAGAAAGCTTTGCGCTAGTTCTATATGTAAATCCCAGTTTTAAAGGACTTAAGAGTGTGCTTTAGGCAGTTGTTTCATCACCTGTACTTCCAGCTGGGATGCACATATGTGGAGCTTAGGCAGGGTCTAAATTTATGCATCTGTTTCTGACCAATCTAGGCACGGGCATTTATACCTGCACTACAGCGAGCTGTGATTAGGCTGAGCTGCATCAGTATGCCCCTATTTTTATAAAGAATAGTATGCGCATACTTCATTGTATAAAATAGGCCCCAAATATGCACATGGTAATGTGCGTTGACTGCACAGGAGTTTGTAAAAATTATTCTCCACAACTTAATAAAAGCTCTTTTTCTGCATGTGAAACACCTTTATACGAGTTCTGGATACTGGGATATAACTGTGTGGCAGGACCTCATACGAAAATGAGAGATTCGGAATCCACAATCAATTGCCTTGGGGCTCACCTTTTCAATTGGCTTGTGCTACAGCTCCTGAATACCTTATGTTAAACAGTCTAATATATAATTGAATCTTGGACAGGACAGGAACTCAAAGGAAACAAATTCCTTTTCTATTAAACTTGTAATATTATCTCCAGGAACAAGCAGGAATAAGTCCTCACATATGGGTACGTCGGTACCGACGGAGCCCGTGCGGGAAAGCTCCCCAGCTTCTTAGAATAGAAGCTTTTGGGACCTCCCACTGCACATGCGCACTGCCTTCCCGCCTTCCTGAACAGCTCTCCTCAGTTTCTCTTTTTCCGCGGAGCCAGCAGGTCGTGTTCCTGTCACCGCTGAAGAAATTGTTATTTTATTTGTTTCTTTAGACCGCGTACCTGCCTTCCCACAGACACCCATGACTGGTGTCTGAAATGTTTGGGGCCTGACCATTCCATACCGGACTGCCCATCTTGCTCCCACATGTCTAAACGTGGGCTGCAGAACCGGGCCAACAAATTCCATGTGCTGTTTGCTTCAGAGAATACAGCATCACAGTCATCCGGGTCTTCTTCTCCGGATGGATCTCAGGTAACCAAACCTTCTGTGGGCAAGTCCTCAAAGAGCAAATCTCCTTCAAAGCATCGAGAGGCTCTTAGCTTAGAACTTGAGGACCCTGCCCCAGCCAAACAACCCCGGCGGGAAGTCCAACTTCCAAAAACGCCAATTCAGGGGTCTCAGGTTGATATCGATGCTACGGCCTCGACAGATCACCTGTTAGCCTGCTCTGGGGTACCGGGTCACTCCGGTACCGACATCCAGGCAGCTATGGCGTCCATGGGCGATACTGTACAGTCCATGCAGCAGGCGTCATGGCTTTCATTAAAGCTGCAACGCCATCGGTTCCGCTTTCAGCGGTTCCGGGCCCGATACCGGTATCGTCCGCCATGCCGGTATCGAGGCCGTCCACCTCTAAACGCAAGTCGGTACCGTATGGGCTTTCGCTCCATACCGGTTCCATACCCGATACGCCCGATATCGATACCGATCGGTACGCGTATCGTGCGTTAGAGGAAAGCACCGATTCCTCTGAGGATTTTCACTCCTCTGATGATTCTGCTGAGTTTTCACTCAACTTACCTGAGGAGCCCTCTTCTCCTAAAAGGAGAATGTCCCCTCCAGAGGATTTGTCCTTCCAGGACTTTGTTTTAGATATGGCTACAGCCCTTTCTATTACCACATCCTCTGAAAAGGAACCCAGATCCAAAAAACTGGATATTTTGGGATACTCAAAGGCCCCTAAGGAGGCAGTTACCCTGCCTATCCATGAAATCCTTCAAGAACAACTGATGGATTTCTGGGAAAATCCTTTGACTTTGTCTCCTTATTCCCGTAGGTTGGACACCATGTATAGGGTCCCTCCTTCTCCTGGTTTCCAAAAGACTCAATTGCCCCACCACTCTATTGTGGTGAAGTCTGCAATGAAGAAGATTAGGAGTACCAAAAGGCACTCTTCCACCCCTCCAGGACGGGAATGTAAGACTTTGGACTCTTTTGGTAGGAAAATTTTCCAGGCTAGTATGCTTATAGCCAGGATTAATTCCTACAGTCTCTATATGGGCATGTTCCTGGAGGAACTTGCCAAAAAGGTGCGGCATTTTGCCCCCTTTATCCCTGAGGATAAAAAGCAGGGATTCCTTTCCCTAGTGAAACAACTCTTAGAGGTTTCTAAGTTCTCTAATAGGGCAGCATATGATTCCTTTGAGGGAGCCAGTAGGGCTTCGGGCATTGCTATTGCAGCCCGACGTCTTGCTTGGCTCCAGGCCTCTGATCTGGAACCTTGGGTTCTAGATGGCTTACGGAATCTGCCCTGTACAGGTGAGAACTTATTTGGGGAAGAGTGGCAAATCAAAGCCACCCAGATGGATGCTGAAAATGCCACCTTGGAAAGACTTTCAAAGTCCACTTCAATTCCTACTAAGAAAAAGTCTTTTAAAAGGCCTTACTATAAGAAGGCCAGAGTTGCTTCAAATACTGGCCAGCAGTCTTCTCAACCTCGCTATACTGCTAAGCGTCAGCAATCCAAACAAGCACGAGCTAAGCCTGCAGCAGCTACTGTAGCTCAGCAGGCTCCAACCCCTCAGGGGTTTTGACTTGCTCCTAGGGAACTTGCCACTTCTGGTTCTAACACAACCAGAACCTCTCACCATACCCGGAAGGTTGGTTCACTTTGCTCCCAGATGGGAACAAATCACAACAGAACAATGGACCCTCTCTATCATTCGAGAGGGTTACAAACTTCATTTCTCCAGCCTTCCTCCCCATCATATGGTGAGACCATTCAATTCTCCCCCATCTCTCCTAACCCTGTTGGGTCAAGAGGTTTCCTCTCTTCTTGCCCAAGGGGCCATAGAAGAGGTTCCTCTTCCTCAACAAGGGTCCGGTTTCTACTCCCCTTATTTTCTCATTCCAAAGAAGACAGGGGGATTCAGACCAATCCTAGATCTGAGAGAATTGAACAAATTTCTCTTCAAGGAGAAATTCAAAATGCTGTCTCTCGGCATTCTCCTTCCTTACCTCCAGGGTCAGGACTGGCTTTGTTCTCTAGACCTACAGGATGCGTATACACATATACTCATCCATCCATCCCACAGAAAGTATCTTCGCTTTCTGTTTCAGGGAAAACATTTCCAATACAGAGTACTCCCCTTCGGTCTAGCCTCTGCTCCAAGAGTATTTACAAAATGCATGGCAGTCGTAGCCGCATTTCTAAGAGGCATGGGAATCTTTGTCTTCCCATATCTGGACGACTGGCTCATCCGAGCTCCAACTCAGTCACAGGCCCAGATTTCCCTGGACCACACAAGGAGCCTTTTGCAGTATCTGGGACTGGTAGTAAACCTTCCCAAGTCCCAACTCATCCCTACTCAATCTCTAGAATTCATAGGGGCCCAGTTGGACACCATCACTGCAAGGGCCTACCTTCCACATGTTCGAGGCCAGCGCCTCCTGAGTTTGGCCTCCCAAGCTCAGTCCAGCACTCACTTGACAGCCAGGGAAATGCTACGCCTACTGGGTCATATGGCCTCCACAGTGCATGTGGTGCCCTATGCTCGTCTTCATATGAGAGCAGCTCAATGGACCCTGGCCACTCAGTGGACTCAGGCGTCAGGAGCGCTCTCAGACCAAATACAAACCTCCGATCGTCTGTTTTGGTCCCTCCACTGGTGGACTTCCACCAAGAATCTGTTGTTGGGGGCTCCATTTCAACCATTGCTACCCCAAGCAACCCTCACAACAGATGCCTCCCAAACAGGGTGGGGAGCCCATCTGCAAACTCTCTCCACTCAGGGCACTTGGTCTCTACAGGAGACCACCCTTCATATCAATCTTCTGGAACTGCGAGCAATTTACCTTGCCCTCAAGGTCTTCCACTCCCTCCTAGCCAACCTCACTGTCCTAGTTCAGACGGACAATCAGGTGGCCATGTTTTACATAAACAAACAAGGAGGGACGGGCTCTCTGTCGCTTTGCAACGAAGCTCTAAGACTATGGGCCTTCGCCAGAGAGCATCAGATTCACCTGCTAGCAGTGTATCTCCCAGGAGTTCAAAACTCTCGGGCAGACAGGCTCAGTCGAGTTCTGCTGCCACACGAATGGTCCCTACATTTGGACCAAATAAACCGAATCTTTCAGGAATGGGGGACCCCGGACATAGACCTCTTTGCAAGTCCGTGGAATGCCAAACTTCCCCGGTTCTGTTCCAGAACTCCGTGTCAGGGAGCTCAGGCTACGGACGCCTTTCTCCTGAATTGGAATCAGGCATTCCTATATGCCTTTCCACCCATTCCTTTGATTCCCAAGACTCTGTTCAAACTCCAGAGGGATCATGGAACTATGATCCTCATAGCTCCACGCTGGCCACGCCAAGTGTGGTTCCCTCTACTTCTACAGCTCTCCCAGGGATCCTACTTGGATCTGGGAGCTGCGCCAGACCTCCTGTCTCAGGAGGAGGGGACTTTGTGGCACCCAAACCCCAAATCCCTTCACCTCAGTGCTTGGTTACTGAAGGCTTAAGCCTTCAAGACTTTCATCTTTCCCAACCAGTGAAAGATATCCTTTCTGCCTCTAGGAAACCCTCTACCAGGCGTTCCTATGCTTTCAAATGGAAACGTTTTTCCATTTGGTGTGCTCAGCAGGGTCTTGACCCTCTGGCACTTCCTTTGAATTCTCTTCTTGATTATCTCCTGCATCTATCCAATGCCGGCCTCAAGACGAATTCGGTAAGAGTCCATTTAAGTGCTATTGCAGCATCCTTGAAACATATAAATGGACAACCTATCTCCTCTCATCCTCTTGTTGCAAGATTCATGAGAGGCCTGACTCTCACTAAACCTCCCATCAGACCACCCCCGGTCGCATGGGATTTGAATCTAGTGCTCGGTCAACTTATGAAGCCACCTTTTGAGCCAATGTTTTCCACCTCCTTGAAATTTCTTTCCTGGAAGGTCATCTTCCTCATTGCAGTCACTTCGGCTCGCCGCATCAGTGAGCTGCAGGCTTTAGTGGCTAATCCACCTTACACAAGATTTCATCATGATAAGGTGGTCCTTAGGACGAATCCCCACTTTATGCCTAAAGTGGTCTCGCCTTTTCATCTTAATCAAGAGGTATATCTACCTGTCTTTTTTCCAGCTCCTCATGCATCCAATGCAGAGAGGAACCTTCATACTCTGGATTGTAAAAGAGCTCTCGCTTTTTATCTTAATAGGACTCAGCCACATCGAAAGTCTTCTCAACTTTTTGTGGCCTTTGATCCTTCCCATTTGGGACTTCCAGTCTCCAAGCGTACACTTTCCAATTGGATTGCTCAGTGTATTTCTTTTGCTTACCAGAGCAAAAACATTTCTCTGGAAGGCCATGTCACTGCTCACAATGTGAGGGCCATGGCAACTTCTATGGCTCATCTGCACTCTGTTTCCATAGATCAGATCTGTCGAGCCGCTACCTGGGCCTCGGTTCATACCTTCACAGCCCATTACTGTTTGGACAAGGACTCCCGCCGGGATGCCTTGTTTGGCCAGGCTGTCCTCAAGCACCTGTTCCATTCCTAAACAACTCCTGCCCACCTTCCCAGAATGGATGCCTGAGATCCATACGAAGATGGCGAACCTTTACAGGGGATCCCATGCATCTAAGCTAGGGAGTCCCCATATGTGAGGACTTATTCCTGCTTGTTCCTGGAGATAGCACAGTTACTTACCTGTAACAGGTGATCTCTGGGAACAGCAGGAATTAGTCCTCACAACCCACCCACCTCCCCTAGGAGTTGTATCTTTTATCTATCTATCTTCCTGTCCTCTCTCTGTTGACTCAGCTATAAACTCGAAACTGAGGAGAGCTGTTCAGGAAGGCGGGAAGGCAGTGCGCATGTGCAGTGGGAGGTCCCAAAAGCTTCTATTCTAAGAAGCTGGGGAGCTTTCCCGCACGGGCTCCGTCGGTACCGACGTACCCATATGTGAGGACTAATTCCTGCTGTTCCCAGAGATCACCTGTTACAGGTAAGTAACTGTGCTTTCCCTGGCCACTGTAACGGAGGTGAAAGCAGGAAAGTAAGGGAGAAAGAAATAAAACATGAGAGAAGTGGGAGAGGCAGAGTTACAGACACGGGCACAGATACGGCTGGCTATCGTACTATCGGCCTAAACATGATCGCAGAGGTTTATTGGCGAGATGAAAGATTCGACCTCCAGTGGCGGAAGCACTGCACTTTGTCTGTTTTACTGCCAAAACTGTGACTCCATGGTATGCTTGATTGTTGCAAAGGATTTTCACTTTATTCGGAGGCAGAAATGTTGAAACAGGTTTCAGTAATCGGTCGCTTCACTCTTAATACCTGATCCGAGTGAGGAGTATCGTATTCTCCTTCCCTGCTCATTTTTGCCAGAGAGCAGACTCTTTTTTTTTCCCCCCCCAAAGGCTGAGTTCAAGTTTTGTACTTTATACTTTTTGTTTTACCCAAGTGGTTAAATCCAGCAATGTTTGGCTTTCTGGTCACTATCACAAGAGGTTTTCCACTTCCTTCCCTTAGGGGCATAAGCATTGTGGCATCAAGGATTCATTCCTTCAAGAGGAGTCCAATTCCAGATCCTGTATCGCTGAAGTTCAGGATACAGATGAGTTAGGTCCACTGCAAGACTATTAGAGTCCTTCATGCCATTCCTAAAACTTAAGATGGCTAGAGGTAGAAGAGCCGCCAGATTCATTGAACAAAAGAACTCTCAACATCCTGGCGAAGACGTCATTCTTTAGGATCCGCTGTCAAAGACCATCTGTTGCACTTCCGGAGGGGCTACACAGGAACTATACTGTGCCCTGTTGTGGGATACTGATTTACTTTTAAGGGAGGTAAAAGAGCCTTATACAGTGAAGTGGAAAGAAACCGTCCTTCACCTATGAACTACTTTTCATAGTAGGAAGAGAGCTAAAAATATTTTTAAGAAAAGAGTAATGTGAAGAATATTTTTAATATATACATTTCATAATGACAGTAGTGTGTTCCAGGGTATGTTAATATAGTGGGATAGTGACACTTCTTAGATATGTCACGATGCACCTATGGTGTGACTTTATTTAACAGAATCCCATACTTTATAACATTCTTGTCTTTAGTAATAGTATCCCCCTACACACCCCCCCCCCCCCGATATTTTGTGTGAATATCAATTATGAAAATTTTATGGGATATGCTGGTTGGGAAACACGGGGTAAAAAAAAAAAAGCTGAGCTTTAAATTTAGGCACCTAAATCTTTTGCCTCATTTTCAGCTGAAAATTCATCCTATTTTAGGAGCTTAAACTTTATGCTCCTAAATTTAGGCCTGACATTCATTTGCATAGATTTATGAGCCTAATTTAGGTGCTTAGTGCTAAAAAACCAGGCTGAGCCCCTAATTTCCCCACTCTAAATCTGAATATTGCTGCTAGCCACTTGTCCCTGGGTGCCGCTTTTGCTCCCCTCTGAATATTGGCCCCGCTATTCCATGAAGAGGCAGGAATCCCAGTCTGAGGTGGAGCTTTTCATTCTGTTGCACAGGAGCTACAGTGGAGTGATGGAAAACAACTTCTCAGCCGCATTCTGCAGGCCATATTAAAACCGGGTCTGCAAAAACTAGGTTGAAAAGTATTTCTCTGCAGATTCTGAGAGTGAAAAATTTAGCAAGTTTACCGGACCAGAGATGTAGAAATCACTGTTTACCTCATCAAACTTTAAAGAAACCTGAGAAAGTACCATTGTGTCATAGCACTGCTTTAAGCCGATGATAGTCCGTAAGCTCCTGGACTTGTAAGTGCATAAAAAAGCATGTTATTGGCGTTATTGCTGAACATGGGAACAGTTTGCTGAACACGAATAGTTAACCAGCAGACAGATTATTTTTTCATTTATTCTTCCCTCGTTCTACACAGCTGTTTTTGCCCTAGGCTTGCTATTGCAAATCTCTTCAGTTCAAATGGGAACAGATGTAAAACTGCAGTTTAAAACACAGTTAAAGGTAGAATCTGCTGGGCACATTAATCCAGCGTGGAGCTGCAACATTGAAATAATTGGGGAAATCTGCTGTGCTAGAGAAATGTATCATTAGGTTTTATGTGAGCGCGGGAGCATTTTCTACAACTGGTTTAACGCGACTGTAGCCTGTGAGCTGGTGAACTTCAGCTCTGCTAATGACTGAAATAGGGGAGGGAAAGGGAAGCTCTGAGGATAAAGCTTACTAGTGTTTTGTTCCTCAGCCGAAACTTATCCACTGTGGGAGTTATTTTAGAAGCCCTATTCGTGCTTTGGACGTATGAAAATGTGCAACAGAGGTCCCCATGGGCAAACAACTTGCACTGGGGCCGTGATGACAGCCAGCCCCCTTCTCTTCTGCCTGTGGGGATCCCATCTCCTGCGGGCATCGCGACCCTGATGCTTCTGGGAGATGGGATCCCGAGGGCAGAATAGGTGGGGAAGGCCAGCATTGTAACCTGGAAGGCAGAAGAAGAGAGCTGATGGGGGGGGGCGACAATTAGGAAAACAAATTAAAAAGGTTAAACAGGAGGGAGGAGTAAAACTGCAAAAACTTAAAGGGCTAGTAACCAAAAAAACACAAATAAAAGAAAGAGGATGGGGGAATGTAGGGCAGGGGGATAGGAGTGCTAGGGGGAGGGAAAGGGGAGAGAATCTTGAAGGGTGCAGTGTTTTGGATGTTAAAGGGATGAAATCATGGGGACAAAATGGCACAATGTGTATTTGCCAAAAGGTGCATTTCCCTCCCCCCAGAATACACACACAAGTACCCCACACCACACACACACACACAGTCTGCCCACCTCCCTAGGACAGACATGCATCCGCATTATGTACACATGCACACATCTAGGCACCTCACCTTCGCACCGCACACACAAACATTCACATTCACACACAGACACTGGCCCCCACCTCTGCACATCGCACACATAGGCTTCTCAGCTGTGCAGCATGCACACACACACGGGCCATTGCCTGCACCCCCCACACACAAAGGCACTCACTGCCACATCCCACACACAGACAAGCTCACACTGTTGCAGCACACACACTTGCTACCTGAAGCTATAACTGTTGTCATCTAAAGATGATGTGCGGTGTAAGCACTCTGGCGCTGGTCTCATGACTATTTAACATTTATAAAGCGCTACCTCGTATGCAGCACTGTACAGACATATAAGAGTGACAGTCCCTGCTCATCAGAGTTTACAATCTAATTGAGACAATAAAACACACAGAGTAACAGTCTAGTTAGGGCAACACCAGGTTGGGCATCTCCCATTACTACTACTAGTACTACTACGCAATTATATTTAAATAAAAGACAGACAGTCAGTCCCTGTTCGACAGAGCTTACAATCTAGCCAGACAAGTAATAGAGACAGTCCCTGCTCATCAGAGCTTACAATCTAGTTGATACAACACAGGGAGATTATGATCTGGTTAGGACAAAAGAGAGGTGTGGGTAGGGAAAAGGAGATAAGGTGGGTCACTGGGTTACATTACAGCAGCATTTACTACACACACAGTATAGGTAATTACAATCCAAGCAGGTTGGGCATTGTGGGTTACATTACATCATATCGAGGGTTAAATTATAGGCAGGCTGGGCATCATGGGGTACATTAGATTTTGGAGAATGCTTACATGGTGATTTCTTGAGGTTCCGTTGCCTCTGGTCTGGTCTGCTCTTCGGTGGAGTGGCTGGAGTGGGGTGGAGGAGGAGAATGCGACCACTCCACAGTGCTGCGCCTCGGGCCCGCCAGATGCAGGCGTGCCTCGAAGCTTGTCAGACGGCTGCCTAGGGTGAGAACTTACACAATCTTGACGATGCATATATTCATATGATTCTTGCAAGGTATTGTGGGTATTGTAGTTCATCCACTCCCAAACACAGCTGATGACAATAATTTGAGTTGTGAAACCAAGTGGTAAGATCAATAAAATACTTCTTTTATTGATGGGGTTTAATTCACCCAGCACATGTATGCTTAATAGCACTATAAATGAGGTTACTTGCTTGCAGTGTTTAAAATGGATAACAAAAAGTCACAAAGTAAACCAGAAAACAACCTTCAGCTTGTCAGGCAATTAGCTAATGTTTTCTTAGCAAGTAATTACCAAATACAAAGGCACAAAGTAAAGAATAAACTTTGCTGGTTAGGTTAACTTCTGCTTATTTTCCACGCCGATCTCAGCAGTGATTCTCCCTTGCTCACACACACAATCAGGTGCAGCCCTAATTACTATCAATGGACCAGCTGAAAGCCTTTAGCTGGCTGGCTGCTACTGTGTGAGCCCAAATCCTGCTTTAAGAGCTGTTTGCAGTGGAAATAAAGAACAAAGTTAGGTTTCTTTGTGATGGCTGATGTGTTTGCTCATAGAAAACTAGCAATAGCATTTAGATAAAGAACAGTCCATGTAAATAGTTTCATCTGCTGTATTTCCCCCTGCATCAACAATCATAGGGTCAATATCATACATTGGCACAGATGAGTCTTTCATTAAGGCACTATCATGAGAATGCTTATTCCCTTGCTGCCATTCTCTATTATAGATAGGGTCTGGATCAGTGTTCATACCTGAGCCTCTCCTGCTATCATTATTCCTCTCTGTATAGCCTGGCCAATATGTAATCCAATTCTGATGTCCAGCCTTCCAATCTTGATCCCTGGACGCTGGATCTTCTCTCACATACCTTCTGGCCTTGGTCTGAAAGTCCCTTCCACATGCAGTCTTCTCTCTTCCAGGTAGCCACTGGTGATTCCTATCTCTGCCACTCCATTCCTCTGGCTGAATCCAGTCCAATGGACTCTGCTGGCCTTTGGAATACCTCCCAGTATGAGTACTGCCTTGGAATCTCCCAGACCTTCCAATGGCCTTTCTTCTCTTCCTTCCAGAGAGTTTCCTTCTCTCTCTATCTGCTTGGCTTGGCTTCTGTTTCTCCAGGTGATACTGGTGCTTGTAGCCGTTGCTGAAGCTCTCCCCTCTGTATCTCTTCCTGAAGCTGTTCTTGAAACTGTTGCTGAAACTGTTTCCTGAAGAATAATCTCTATTCTTATCCTGTTCTAATGTGTGCTGCTCCCTAACACAGCGCAGCTGTGTTGAATCAGGCCCTGCCCTTTGAGATGAGTGCTTAGGGATTACCTCATAGCTCTCTTGATTGCACACACATTCTCTCACTTCAGCCCCTCTCATGGCTGCTGGAAACCTGGTGCATTCTGGGACTGGTAGTCTTTTATGTGAAAACTCTGTTTTCTCACTTCTACCAGAACTGACAGGTTGCTTGTTCAGAGTCACATCATCTTTTCTATAGCTCCTACCTGAGCTATGATAAGCTTCCTTATCACAAGCTCTTTAAATTTAAAAGTCCACTGCTGTTGGTTCTTCTGCCTGATTGGCCATGCGGTGGGGAGCAGGAAGGAGCATACCTGCCTGCTCCCTTCCTCGTCGCTGATCGGGCCAGTCTGGGACTCCTGCGCCTCGAAGCTCTTTAAATTTAAAAGTCCGCTCATGAGACTTGGACCAGTGCGAGAGACAACTCAGGGGTTGGGTACAAGGAGGTCACAAGCACTGGCTTCTATGATTTTGGCCTGGCTCTTAAATGGTACGAAATTTGTCAAGGCTTGAGGTACCCATATATATATATCTGTTATTGTTATCCATAAATATATCGGTAACTTAAAGGAAGAGTAGAGCAAAGTAAAAAAGTTGCTTTTATGGAGGAACATAAACACTGTTGATAGCTTTAGATCAGCAGCACATACTCTAGATAATGTGGGCTGTCTCCTGTTGCTGGCAACCGTCGGACACTTCTGAATGGTGTGACTGTGGCTGCCTGCCATGAAGCTTCAGTTGATGGGCTTGTCTTTTCAATTTCGTATTCCTGTGATTTCCATCCCTCTCCCTCCCTCCCGCCAGATCTACCTCATTTATAATGTTAAATGTCTTTTTTATTGCTGTCATAAATATTTCCCGGTACAGATATTTCAGAAGTCATAGAACCTAAAGACATATCTAGGCAAAGCATTGTGCTCATACATTCAGTGCGTTCCTTGCTCGCATTCTCTCTGTTATGCTCGGAGCTTTTGTCTGTGATTTGAGGAATCCTTTGATGCGTATCATTAGCTGCTGGTGTAAGGTTCATAAATGGGACAAATTCTCTGAATTTATTAGTGACAGGGGAGTTCATTGCCTATGATTGATACGCAACTTTGATGCATCTCAAGTTGGTTTTCTTTTATGTGAAAACCAAACTGTTCAGGCCATTGGGAAGTATTTGCTATTTATTAGTGGATATATGAGCATGACTTCTTCCTGTGTTTGAGTATGGTAGGCAATATAATATTTTTAAGTATGGTAGGCAATATAATATTTTTCTATATTTCAATAACATTCTCTATTCTTTTACAGAATAACACGTTTTGGAAGCCACATTCTTGCCAAGACTGCAGTTGCCATGGTGATATTGTCATCTGTGAGTCCGTTTTCTGCAGAGATCCCCAGTGTGACTTTCAGAAGGTACAGCAGTTTTAGCTATATGGTTCATTATTTCAATGGGGCAGTATAACTTTACAATTAATTTTTGTTTTTTTTGGTTGGTGTGAGGGTATATATAGCCTTGCTGCACACCTCGGCTTTCAGCCCAACGCTGCTGCTGTTTGACAGGGAGAAGAGGGGCCCGGAAATAATGCGCTAAGGGCCTGCATTTTCAGTGGCTTAAGGGATTCCTCTTTATTAGAGCCCTGACTCTTTATTCAGTCACTGCAACAACAGTGTTTGGTAGGGGCTACAAACCATGGCTGCCTTCAGAATCTGGCATGTGTATACTCTGAATCTCACCAGTAGGTATCAGTGTTATGAAATGGCAGGACCCAGGGTATTATAAACACTGTTTTTACGAGGTGTGATCAAAATGTATCGAGACTTGTTGTGTAGCTATATAACAATATGTCACACTATGATGATATTAAGCATACAGTGGCCTAGCTATGTGCTCTGCATGTGCAGGATGTAGCGTGGCTGCAGCACACCTGTACTTTTTTAAACCATGTTGTGTTTGGTACTGTGTAAAAGCAGTTCATCAGATTTACTATGAGTGAAAAAACTGAACAGCGAATTTACGTTAAATTCTGTCAGAAACTTGGAGATTTGTGCAGAGACTTATGACAAGTTAAAGCAAGTGTAAGGCGATGAATGCATGAGTTGTGCTCGAGTTTGACTGCTACAAATGTTTCCAAGAGGGTCGCCAATGTGTTGACAGTGATGAACGTTCTGGAAGGCCATCCACGAACAGAAATGAATACAAAGTTGAAGCAGTGTGTGCCGCAATATGCTCAAATCGTCAGTTGACTATCTGGGAGCTTGCTGAGGACATGGACATCAGTTTCGGGTTGGTGCAGTCCATTCTTACTGTCAATTTGGGGATGAGACATGTTTCTGCAAAAATCATGTCGAAACTCCTGTCCCCTGATCAAAAAGAAGATAGACTCTCTGCAGGCAGGGAGTTGTTGGAATGCATTGAAAATGACTCAGATTCCATCAAAAAGACTGGTTATGAATCATGGGTTTATGGTTTTGACCCAGAAACTAAGGCTCAGTCCTCACAATAGAAGGCTTCAAACTCTTCCAGACCTAAGAAAACCTGTCCGGTGAGGAGCAATGTCAAGGTCATAAGTGTTCTTTGATTACCAGGATATTGTTCATCATGAGTATGCTCCAAAAGGCCAAACCATCAATAAGTAGTACTACGTCCAAGTTCTGGCTTGTTTGAGAGATGTATTTCACCATAAGAGGCCAGGGTTGCAGAGGAATAGTGAATGGTTGCTTCATCATGAAAACGCCCCAGCTCATGCATCACATCTTGTCCAGCAGTTCTTGGCCATAAACCAAATTAACAAGTCTGTCAGCTTCTGTAACTCACTTGATCTTGCACCCTGTGACTTTTTCTTGTTTCCAAAACTGAAAGGAAGGAGATTCGACGACTTGGAGAACATTAAGCAAAATTTGACACAGCAGCTTCACAGCATAATGAAAGAGGCATTTCAATATTGTTTCCAGCAGTGGCGGGAACGCTGGAGGAAGTGTGTTTCATCAGAAGGGGACTACTTTGAAGGAGACCGAGTGCAGTAACTGTCTATGTCATACTACTTGTGTTATTATACAAGTCTCGATACTATTTGATCGCATCTCGTATACTGCTTCCATTCCTTGTGGTCCAAGGAGTTGGGTCTGGAACCCAAGCCCAGACATCCCACTTCTCAAGCATGGTGTCAAGACATGGGAGAAGTCTGGGTGTAGAACTTGGGTGTAGAACCTGTATGAATCAGTTAGGAAGGCAAAAATGCCTGGACTGGCCTATGAACAGAGATGGTAAGAGCTGTCAAAAGGAATTTAAACATGTTTGGAACAGATATAAAAAAAAAGTAGTAGGAACAGAAGCTAAGAGATTGGTCAAAGAGATGGGAGGGGGGGCTAGCATCATTACAAGAGTAGGAATTTATATGCTAATTTACCCAAAGTGATGATGAACCAGACTGAATGGGCCATTTAATCTGTACCTGCCATTATCTGTAATAACAGATTAACAAAGAGAAAGGTATAGATATAATTAAGTGAACTGTTTGACTTTTCTTAACAGGAATAGCCCTCTCACTAATGGAAGTGATAAAGGTATAATATTATATATGAGTATAGTGGAATGATTAAAGAGGATGTTAGCTCTCGTTCGATCAGATGTGTACATGAAAAATGTGCTTCGGAGTTTGAAAAAAGAGTTTTGTTATTATTTAATTTTTATATTGCTTCTAGATACTGTACATAATTGTTCTTGGAAGTCATGTCTACCTCTTTTAGAGGGTAATTTTATAACTGGACGGGGCAAACCATTTTATAAAAAAAAAGTAGACGCCTAATTTTCAGTGTGGGTGTGGACAGGGGCAGAGCAAACATTTACAGGCGTTAAGCCATAAAACAGTGTAATTTATGCATGTCCCTTAGAATTCTAGGTGCAGGTATCTACACCCATCCTAGGGCTGGTGTAAGGACTCATGCATACATTTAACGTGCGTTTTCAGCCACTTACCCCCCTATTTCCTTGTTCTGACTGCCTAAAATTAGGTACCTGGTTAAAAAATTACTCTCTAAATGTAGAGCCTAGCCCCTAGCCATAAGGGTCATCACCCAACACTGCCCCCAATCAGTCTACGCAGATCTGCATATCCTACTAAAACGTATATTACTGAAATTATTTTCTGTTTCCATAGGATTAGACTTAGGTCATTTTAGAAGCTTTGCATGGCAATCACATTTATATGTGTAGATGGCGTACATGTGTACATGCCAGTTGATACATGTAATTGCCACAGAATGCACAGATTCAAAGAACATGCTCTGGATATTTTTAGGCAGGCCAAAGAAATTGCGTTGTCTTCCTGATTTTGCATGGGAATACATATTTTTTTTAAATTTCCCCGTCGCCTTTTGCTCCTTCTCTGAGGCATGCGTAAGCGACGGCAGTATGCTGTTCAGCCAGGGCTTTAGAAAAGTGACTGAAGGTGTTAATGGTACTTTGCCCTCTTATTTTCTATGACCTTTAAAATGTAACAAGCTGCTTTTAGGAAACTGGCTCCTTGCTTAGCTGCTCTTTTAAAGGCAGGGCCTGATATGTAAAGGTTAGCAGCGGCATTTAAATATCATCTAGATATTCGGTGCCGGTATCCGATAAGTGGTCAGCACAGAATTTCCGCATACTGTAGTCAGTACCAGTGATGATTCCGATAATGGCAATATTCAGCTGCTGTCTGGGTAGCCCTTAAGACAGCTTTTTTGCTGTCCTACGTTATGCAGATAGGCTCTCCGCATAAAAGTGGAAATATTCTGGATAATGGCTGAATATCATTGCTATCTGGGTAGTCGCTGGCAGGATTCTCATTCTGCCTATGGATCACATGACACAATCCAGATAGTGCTGAGATTATGGACTGTGGAGATATTCAGTGGCACTATTGTAATCGGTTCACTGAATCTCTCTCTCAGCGCCCTCATCCGGGTAGCCTCTTTGGTTATCTAGACAAGGCCTTCTGAATATCGGACCCATAATTTTCTGAAATCCGGCTCTTAGGCATGTAAGTCGAGAAAGTCAGCGCTTACACAAACAAGGAGATAAGCAATGTGGCTGTTTTTGTGAATATGTATTTTATAGAATGGTTGTTCCAGATGTATATTTAAGGAAATATCTATGTATTTCCAACACAGCCTTATATGTGTTTTATAAAAGGCTCCATGTTCAGTAGGAAATTTACTAAAATATACTGAAAATTGTGACTACTCCAGCTTTGACATTCCATTGCTCTCTTAGACACTCTATTTAAAATGGGGCTTGTAGTGTATCTGATAAATGGAGGGAAATATTAGATCACCATGAACCTTTGAGCTTGTATCTGTCCCCATGAGAAGATAATGAGCGGTTGCTCTAATACCTATCACAGTTTCCATGAATGACCGTGTTTCAACAGTTCGTAACTCAAAGGGTGACAACAATTGATTGTTGCGTTTGATACATTTTTTTTTCTTGTATTGTTTTCTTTGAATCTATGGGCTAATTTGTATTTATTTATTTATCTTTTAACTACGCAGAAAATAGATAGCAAGGTTGTGCATACCTTCAATAAATTATTTTCCTAATTTGGTTATTATTCCTTAAGGTTCTCTGAGATCCTCCTTGTTTTTCTTTTATCAGTTCTCTTATGATACCACAGTATAAGATAAATGCCCTTTATCTGCATGTGTAAGAATGAGGAATGCAGCCTTGACGTGATGTTCTGAGATGGTTAGGAATGCCACCAGGAACTCGATATACATACCCATCCAATACTCTAAGACTGGGCAAACCACATCTAAAAGAGCATTCTCCCTTGCCACACCCAGGCTATGGAACTCCCTCCCCGAAGACATCAGAACCACCACGGACAGCAAAGACTTTAGAAAGAAACTAAAAACATTCTTATTCACTGAGCACTTTGGGAGCATTACCTAGCAAACCACACAACTTTATTTAGTTCCGCAGCTACGTTATATATAGTTCCTCATGTTATATTTATAATTCTCTTTGTTATTAGCCTGCATACCACCTCCTCCCCCTATTTAACATGTTCCTTGTTTCACTGTAAGAAATGTAGTTGTAATGTAAACCGCTTTGACTTAAGGGTATTGTGGTACAGAAACCTGTTAAATAAAATAAAATAAATAAATTTGCCTACTGATGTGGGACTTTCCCTCTCTGATTAGGGAGAAACTCTTCAAGTCGCTCCTAATAGATGCTGCCCGGAGTGCGTTTCAAGAACTGAGGGATTTTGTCAACATGAAGGACAAATTCATGGGGTAAGTTTGTGTAAATATGCTTATTAAGCTGTTGCTTCTTTGAGTTCTCAGTATTTATTTATTTGAAAATGTACTATACGGTCCTTTAAACCTTCAGTAGAATGGTGAGTGGAGTCCTGTGGAAGAGATGCAGAAGTTTGTCGGGTACCTTTTGTCTGTTGCCTTGTTACTTTAGTTTAGTGTACTTTTCAGGGCTTATTGTGATATTGTTTGGTCAAACATTGTAATCTTAGAGAGGCTTGACTTTCAGCTAAAGGATATCCAGTTATGTTTAACCCAGTGAATCACAGAAACATGGTTGCTCTCCTTGCCTATGGACTTCCGCTGTCACATATTTATTTATTTATTTTATTTATTATTTATTTTATTTAAAGTTCTTATATACCGCGCTCTTTCTCATCAGCGCGGTTTACAGTAAACAAAGTGCTCACAGATAGCTGAGAATTGGCACTCAATGCAATATCAAGCCCTATTTCAAACTTTTCTTTGTAGGAACATAATGAGCCACTGCTGTCTGAGGCGAGAAATGAAATGAGCTGCTGTCCCCCCCCCCCCCCCCCCCCCCGTCACCCATACTAGAAAGACTGGGAGCAGAGCAGGGGATCCCCTTACTCAACACCGGTCAGGTGATTGACTTAAGAAAAAAAGAGCAACATAATTTCAGGCTATATAATTAAAACAAAATAAACTTTGCCATGCTATTTTATATGCAGCAAAAATTGCAGCAGTTTAATTATGATGTAGCCTGGGAATCTAATACAAAACACATCAACTCCTGACACTGAACACTGGGCCGGAACGAAATTAAATGTAGTTATAAATTCTGCAAAATACAAAAGAGATGCAAGGAGCTCACACAACGAGGAAGAAAAAGAATGCTTAGATTTACAGCACGGTTTATAACACCAAAATAAAATTGTTATAATAAATTTAGTCTGGTGTTATAAATTGCACCGTGGTTTTCGATTTTATCTATCTATATCTACATGTGTTCTGCATCCAAAGAAACAACTCTCCCATCAGTGGATGCAGAGCAAAACTAAGACATTTCCCCATAACATACCAAAAGTAATTTTTGATTCTGGTGTCATCCCAGTAATTGCAATATAAAGTCTTAGCAGTATTGGACATATTGTGAAGTAATACAAAATCCTACAAAAATCACCCAGTATCTAAAGTATAAAGAAAATCTACCATACTTATAATAGCATTAGCTTACAAAACTCACACAAAGAGCCTACCCAGAAAAGAGCAACACTATAAATACTACAGTGGGCCCTAGAATATCCATATACCTATTCAGAAAACTGAACAAACCAGATTACTACAGTATCCCTAAACAACAATTCCATGCTAGCAGAACTTGTAGCCTAAGTCACACATGCAGAACATAGACCCTCACCAAGTACAGGCTAAGAGCCCGATTCTGTGATGGGTCCTGCGGGGCTGTTCCGATTACCCCCTCCAGCTCTCCCTGCACGGCTAGAACAGCAGGACGGGGAGAGCTGGTGGGGGGCGGGAGGGGGCGCCATCTGGGCTGAGGAGGCAAGACGTATAGGGCCGATCCCAGTCATGGCCCTGTATGTTCTGCAGGGGTCATGGGGGATGTGCTGATTATTACACCTCAAAGGTGGAATAATCAGCACAAATGTTGCAATCGGGGCCGGGGATCCCCCCGCGCCGTGTGCAGGGGGTCGCCGCTACCCGATTCAGGCCCCGGCTAGCCAGCCGTGGGTCGGGCAGCAGGGAAGAGGGGGGGTGGGCCTGAGCAAGGGGAGCCTGTGGGAAGAACATCCCCACAGGCATACAGGGGCACGCCAGGCCATCCTCGGGCTCGATTCTGTATGCCGTGGGAACATTTTATTCCCGTGGTATAGAATCGGGTTCTAACGGGCCTATCCTGCTTGGGGCCATCCGGACGGCCCGGATGTGCCCCTGCTAGAATTGGGCTCCATGTGACCACAAACTAAATATAGAACTATGGATTAAACTGAAACCCCAAGAAACCAAAGTTTGCATACTGTACAACAGGGGGAAACAGAAAGTTATGTAGATGCCCCTGTACTGTGCTAAATATAAAGATGGAACATGTAAATTCCAAATACTGACATATTCCAATCACTGAATTGAAAATGAAAATCTTCTTTCTACCTTGGTTATGGTTATGTTTTATTATTTCTTAGTATACCGCCTTTCTTGTCTGGCAAATTTAATTCTCTAATCATGTTGATCCCAGTCTCCGGTTTCTGCTTTTCCTTATCTTCTGTTAATTTAATTTCACTTTCTTCAATTCATCTGTTATTTCTTTCCCTTTCTATCTTCATTTCCAAAAATCTGACACTGATATTTTCCTTTCAGCTTTTTTCCATTTGCTTTTCTCTCTATCAACTCAGATTTCACTTCTTCTTTTACCATCCAGTTCTTAATTTCCCTCTTTTTACTACATTTACCTACCATTTTTAATCCCTAACACAGCACTCCCATTCCCTATCTCTCTCTCCTTACCCAGCCTTTAACAAATTCTCCCCTTTCTCTTACTCCCTCCCCCCATGTGCAGCATCTCTGTCATTCTCACCTCCACTATACAGTGTCTCCTCCATCCATTGTCTGCGCTGACCCCTGTCCAATGCTCCTCCCTTTCTTATGACCCTGTCACCCTATGTTGAGCTCTCACCCTTTCCACTAACCCCATGTCCTGCATCTCCTTTCTCTCTTTCCTTATGCCCCCATGTCCAGCATCTCCTTTCCTCTTCTCCTTAGGCTTCCCTCATCCCCTCATTTCAGCATCTCCTTTCTCTCTCTTCCTACTCCCTCCCAAGCCCAGCATCTCCTTTCTCTCCCTATCTCCCCCATGTCCAGCATCTTCTCTCTCTTCCATTTGCAGCATCTCTTCACTCTGTCCCTGTCCCTCCCATATCCAGTATCTCCCTCTATTCCTGCCATGTTCAACATCCCCCCTCTCCATCTCCCTATGGTCTCTATCCATCTCACTACGGCCCTTTCCCATGTCCAACATTCCCCTCCATTGCACTAAGCCCTCCCATGTCCAGCATCACCCTCTGTCTGCCTATAACCCCTTGCTCTCCCCCATGTCCAGTATCCTCCTCCATTGTCCTAAGGCCTCCTCCTGTCCCGGCATCCTCTCTCTATCCCCCTATGGTCACCTTACATTTCCAGTATCCCCTTCCTTCTGCCTAGCCTCCTGCTCTCGCTGGCCCTCTATGGTTCCCCATGTCCATCATTCTCCCCTCAGTCTCCCTGGCTGCCACCGCCACCGACATTTCTCCCAATGCCTTTTGCAGCAATAAGTTAAACCCTATGCATGGGGTCTTTGTGACTCTTGCGTGCTTTCAAGGCCCTGCAAAAAGTATGCGTTATACGATAGTGAGACTGGCAGGGCATGGAAACACATGAGAGTCTCAAAGATTCTGTGCTTAAGGTTTAGCTTTATTGCCGCTGTGGGGTGGGTAGAATTGGAAGGAAAATGCTGCCGTGGGGCTAAGCAGAAGTGAGGTGGCAGCCACAGGGATATTTTGGGGGCATTTTGTGCCACCCCCAAAATTTTGCCACCTGAGGCAGCTGCCTCACCCTGCCTAATGATAGAGCCATCCCTGAGGGGGATTGAGTTGCACAAAGCTTCAGAGTTTGGCTGTGTGCATAAAGTATAAAAGCCCTTCTTATTCAATCTTTTTATTCATATTTCATTGATACCACCAAAAATTGTTGATTAGAAACTATATTACCACTGAACAAGTTAAATCAAGAAAATATACATTGTCTCATGTGCACTGTTTCACACATAATGTGTTGTATACACAAAGTCGCATATACTACCAGACATGGCCACTCACTTTGTCAGACAGTGGTAGAACTGCTTTCTTCAAATGGGTTAGTTTTGCTTATACCATGACAGTCACATAGTGAAGGAACTGAGGTAGACTAGATGGATATTTATGTGGAAAGGAGGCATTGAGTCCATCCAACAGAACTGTCTAGCATGTGTATGGTATTAGTCTACTTTTGCTTTCACTTTATTCTATATTTTTCTGCTTTTGAGGGTAGTTTTCAAAACCCATTTACCCAGGTAAATTGGCAGTCCAAAAACTATCCGCCCTGTATGTGTGTTGCTCCATAATGGAGGTCATTTTATATAGAAAACACCTCTGTGGAAAGTCCGCAATGGCTATGGAACCAGTACTCAAATTCACACGTACAGTCTCCAAAAAATGAAGCATGTACATGTACTCTATACATGTACCTTTATATTTTATTTATTTATTTATTTGTGGTTTTTTTTTTAATACCGCTATTTCAGGTAATCATAGCAGTTTACAAATGAACAGCGGATACATTAAACACATTAACAATATAACTGGTGCTGAAACAGGCAATTACAAGTTTATATAATTCTACCAAAATAACTTATTTACCATTTTAATGATGAATAACGTCATTAAACCTAGGGGTATGGGAGAGGGGGTGGAAGCTCTGTTAAAAGGTTGGTTAACTTAGTGAATAAGAGCAGTGGTTATTGAGTAGGATTGGTAACGTTATGACCAAAATATTCTATGAAGAGGTACGGGAACGGAGCAAGGATAGGTCTGTAATGTTCCGTTGGCTAGTTGGCAATGAGTTCCAGAGTGTTGGAGATATGTATTCAAATGCTCTATTGCTAGTGCATGGTTTTATAAATTAAGGAAGTTATTTTAGAAGTCCTATTCATGCTTTCGACATCTGAAAACGGGCATGGAGACGTCCAAAGCATGGAAACATTCCCAGAGCCATTTTAGAAGCCGCTCTGTGGATGTCTCTGGGCAAGGACATCCTGGTCTGAACAGGGGTGTGGCGCAGGCGTGTCAGTAGTGTTCCCAGAACATGGACATCCTTGCTCAATTTCAGAAACTCCTTGGATGTCCCAGGCCATATCGAAGCTTATAGCTGCTCAAGGCATGAATAGGAATCAGAAAGTGCTTCTTTTGTCAGACAGACATCTGGAGGGTGTGGAGAAGGTGGTCCACTCATGTCCCCTATATTTTCCATGATAATAACAAACACTGATGGGGAATGAGGGCTCATGTTTTCATTTTGCTATGCTGCTGGATGTCCGCTTATGCTAGCTTGTATGAGATGGACGTCCCCGCCCCACACTTTCCTAAGACAGATGTCTATGTGGCTGTCTGTTACTAAATCAGGCAGAGACATAGACATCCCAGGTGCACTGGATGTTCCCAATTTGATATAGACATCCTCTCTAAGATGCAATTTCACATGCATACTGTCGCCAACCTCCCCCTGGTGGTCGGTGGCTGAACGGGGAGGTTGGGCATACAGTTAATTTTAGGAGAGGAGGGTTTCTTAAGGCCAGGTGCAGCCTCGTCTAGGTAGTCCTGCTCCTGGTGCAAATAAGTCATGTAAGCCAAATGGAGGGAGAATAAGGCTTTTATTTCCCTTTTCACAAAAAGATTTGTTGGGCTACAAAAATTAAAGAAAGTCCTTCTTTTCAGGCATAAACCAAACTCACGGTACAAAGTAAATGGTTATAATCTTCACAGTTGTAGAAGTGAATTTAACCAAGGATTCTTTCAACATTGGAGTAAATTACATATCTGAACATTCTTCTTTCATTCAGCACAAATATGAAAACTTCTTAAGGTAATATCTGTAAGGCTCACAGTTCCAGCAGTGATTCCAAACTACTCATGACACACATGGAACAATCCATCAATTCCTCCTGAGATGAGGGAATAGGGTCTATAAGCTCCACTTGCATCGGTTCTAAATCACTATTATCTTCTTCTGGGCTGGGGCCTTCTCTGGCTGTTATCACTGGCCAGTCCCTATTTCTGTTCCCTTGTTTTCCATACAGTTGTTCTAAGGTTCTTAAATGAGCATGGCCTGTTTTATAGCCTCTATATCTTGGCTGGTGAAACTCTGGCCTGCTTTCTCTTCCTTTGAACTGGGCATCTGTTTTATAAGGGCTTCTAGCAGCTGAGCCTTTCTTCATGAATAAAGAATCATCATACCTTGGTTTCCTGTAATAGGCATAGCTGGAAGTGTCCTCCTCAGGTATTTCCCTTAGGACCCAGTCTCTCTGGCAATCTTTCTCTTGAAAGCTTCTGGTACCTTTCAATCTGGTCTCCGGGCTTCCTGGCAAGTGTAGGCCTCTCTCCAAGCCTGGCTTCCTGCTTCCTAGCTCTTTACCTCTGGAGTTTCTGGCTACCACGCCTTCCACAGGACTGACTCTCCTCCATCTGTCTTTCTCCCTGGGACCTTCTGGTTCTCTTCCATTTCCTGCAGCCGTGCCACTAGTCCTGGTTCCACTGTTCCGTTTCTCAGCAGTGCTCTGCTCTCCGGTGCTGCTCTGCTCTCCAGTGCTGCTCTGCTTTCTGTCTCCAGCCACTTGCTTATAAAGGTCTTCTGCCTTTGAGCTTCCCGGGCTAGTTCTCAGGTGCTGCTGCTGATTAGCTAGGTGTGTCCACTCAGCCTCTGTAAGTGCACGCCTGCTCCCTCTAGCTGTTTTGCTAGACAATTGCATTCTCTGCACCTCATTTGTTTTGGGACAGACAGCTTCTTTTCCTATGTCCTCACTTTTATTAGCTCCTGCTCTATGACAATACATCGCAACTCTTCCTCAGCTTCCTCCTGAACTTCAACTGAAGTATCTTCAGCAGCAGACTGTCTAACCTACTGAAGAGGGCTTTAAACTAGTATCATTGGGGATGAGTGAAGAAAGCCCCCAGGTAACGGAAACATTAAATACCTCTATAGAAATGGGTAAAAGGGGCAACATCTGGAAAACGGTGTGTATAAATGCTTGTAGCATGGGAACAAGATCCCAGATCTTAAAGCTTTAATTGAAGAGGCTGACTTGGATTTAGTGGCGGTTACGGAGACATGGTTCACGGAAAACCATGACTGGATATAATTATACCAGGCTATATTTTAATCTCCAGGAACAAGCAGGAATGTAGTCCTCACATATGGGTATCATCGGTACCGACGGAGCCTGCGCAGGAACACTCCCCAGTGTCCAATAGGAACGCTTTTGGGAGCATCCCTCAGCACATGTGCGCTGCCTTCCCGCCTTTCCAACTGTCCCTCTTCAGTTCTTCGTTTTCCGTGGAGCCGACAGGATCTATTCCCTGTCACCGCAGAAAATTCCGTCTTTAAATTTCTTTTCTTGTGGTCGCGTTTGCCTACCGCACGACGCCTACCGGTACCGCCGGTTCTTTTCTTTTTAATAAAAAAACTTAGGCTTTAGACTGTTTTTTTTCAGAAACTTTTCTCTTTGGTGCTAGGTGCCATTTTGGGCACTAGGCCCCATATTCCTTAAACATGGAAAAGCCAACTAATGGTTTTAAAAAATGTACTAAGTGTGGCAGTACCATTTCCGTCACTGACACCCATGATTGGTGTCTGAAATGTTTAGGACCTGAACATTCTCCAACAGGATGTTCTCGAGGCCTCAACCTCGCAAGAACTACATGTGCCATGCTCAGGAGTTCCGGCCGTACTTACCGGTACCGACACCCAAGCATCGGCAGCGTCGATAGACCAGAGGTTCCTTGCTATTGAGCGCAGCATCGCAGCTCTTTTTTCAGCTGCGGTACTGGTGGTCCCACGGGCACCGGTACCGACATCGACAACGATGCTGGTACAGACACCGGTACCGACACCGACGATACCGGTACCAAAGGTACCGGCCCTGGTGGGCACTCTTCCCATGCCATCTCTGTCTGGAATTGTCAAAGCGGTACCGGGTCAACTCGGTACCGACTTCAATCGGTACCAGGATAGTGCTTTGCAGAAGCAACAGGGTCAGGAGTACTTTGATTCCTCCGATTCCAAAGACTCTGACAATTCTGCTGGCACTAGAGGGTTTCTCCTAGAAGATCCCTCTTCTCCCCAACGCAGAATGTCACCTCCAGAGGACATGTCATTTCAGGATTTCATCCGTGATATGGCCAAAGGTCTTTCAATCACGATAGCTCCTGAGGAGGAACCCAGAGCAAAGGAATTGGAAATTCTCCAATATCCTAAAGCTCCTAAGAAGGCAGCCACTCTGCCTATCCATGAAATTCTGCATAGTTTGATGCTCAGAATGTGGGAGACACCTCTGACTACTTCTCCTCACTCTAGGAGACTTGATATTATGTATCGCGTTCCGCCATGTCCTGGATTTCAGAAAACTCAGCTGCCACACCATTCAGTGGTAGTGGAATCAGCCATGCGTAGGATGAAAAGTACAAAGAGGCATGCATCCAATCCTCCAGGTCGTGAATGCAGGACTCTAGATGCTTTTGGGCGCAGATCTTTTCAAGCTTCCAAGATTTCAGCTAGGATCAGTTCATATATCCTATATATGGGAATGTTCCTCAAGGAAGTCACAGGAGACTTGAAACTTATGAGCCCATTTCTCCCAGATGACAAGATTTTCTTGCTCTGGTTAAGCATGCTCAAGATGTCTCCAAGTTTGTTAATCGTGCAGCCTTTGACTGCTTCGAATGCATCAGCAGAACCTCTGCTATTGCCATTGGCGCACGACGCATTGCCTGGCTACAGGCATCAGGCTTGGAGACTTGGGTACAGGACAAGTTAGGCAAGATTCCTTGCACGGGGGAGAATCTCTTCGGCAAGAACTGGCAGGAAAAGGCTAACGAGTTAGATGCTGACAATTCTACCTTAGATAGATTGTCAAAGTCTACAGCCACGCCAGCCAAAAGGAAGCCTTACAAAAAACCCTCTTTTAGCAAAAAGAGGAAGTTTTATCTCCAGGAACAAGCAGGAATGAGTCTTCACATATGGGTACGTCGGTACCGACGGAGCCTGCACGGGAACGCTCCCCAGCGTCCAATCAGAAAGCCTTTGGGAGCATCCCACAGCACCTGCGTGCTGCCTTCCTGCCTTTCCAACTGTCTCCCCTCAGTTGTTCTTTTTCCGCGGAGCCAGCAGGTCGTGTTCCTGTCACCGCAGAAGAATTTCCTTATTGGTGTCTAAAATGTTTAGGTCCTGACCATTCCATAACAGATTGTGTGTCCTGTTCCATGATGTCTAAGAGGGGTCATCAGAACCGAGCTGCCAAGCTCAGTACCCTGTTTCCCTCTGATGCGACTTCGGTGGCATCGACGTCTTCCAGGGCTGCTTCTTCCTCACATGGATCTCAAGTAACTAAACATAAATCCAGCCGGTCCTCGAAGGGTAGATCTCCTTCTAAGCATCGAGATGCCTCTGGCCTTGCCCTTGAGGATTCTGCACTGGCAAAATTACCCGGGCGGGAGGCTTCGGCCTCTAAAGCATCATCATCGGGGTTCCAAGATGATCTTGATGGCGTGGCCTCGACAGATCTCTTGGTGCCATGCTCTGGGGTACCGGTGGCTTCCACCGGTACCGATTTCCAGGCATTGGCAGCGTCGATGGATCAGAGAATTCTGTCCATGGAACGCAGTCTGGCGGCTTTCCTTGTGGCATTGACGCCCGTGGTACCGCAACAGACTACTCCGCCGGTACCGGCACTAGCATCGCCATCGGCATCGGTGTCCGCTGTGCTGGTACTTTGTCCTCTGAAGCCCTCCGGTACCGATACCCCGGTACTGGTGATTCCCGATACCGATCCCGGTCGGTACGGGTATCGGGCATTGCAAAGAGCATCCAGACAGACGATACTTCGATTCCTCTGACGACTCTGAGGATTCTGAGAGTCTGTCGATGCAGTGATGCTTCTTCCACAGGAGGAGTCCTCTCCTAAACGTAGGATGTCTCCTCCAGAGGATTTGTCTTTTCAAGACTTTATCAGAGAGGTGGCTCGGGGTCTCTCTATTACAGTGGCACCTGAATCAGAGCCCAGAGCCAAGGAGTTAGATATTTTGCAATATCCTAAAACTCCTAAGGAGGCAGCTACCTTACCTATTCATGAGATTCTGTATGATCTCATGTTGAGGATGTGGGAAGCACCTCTGACTACCTCTCCTCATTCTCGCAGGTTGGACACCATGTATCGTGTCCCTCCTTGTCCTGGCTTCCATAAAACTCAACTTCCTCACCACTCTATTGTGGTTGAGTCTGCAATGAGAAAAATTAGAAGTGCCAAAAGACATGCCTCTAATCCTCCAGGACGTGAATGTAGAACCCTGGATGCTTTTGGAAGAAGAGTCTTCCAAGCTTCCATGCTTGCTGCGAGAATTAATTCCTATAGTCTTTACATGGGAATGTTCTTAAAAGAAGTCACTGACCATTTGCAGACTTTAAGTCCTTTTATGTCTGAGGATAAAAGGCAGGAATTTCTCACTGGGCTCAAACATGCCCAGGATATCTCCATATTCTCCAACCGTGCAGCTTTCGACTCCTTTGAATGCGTAAGCAGAGCCTCAGCTATTGCCATAGGTGCACGTAGGATTGCTTGGCTTCAAGCATCTGATTTGGAGATCTGGGTTCAGGATGAATTGGAAAATATCCCTTGTACAGGTGAGAACCTGTTTGGTAAGGATTGGCAAGCAAAAGCCAATCAGATGGATGCTGAAAATTCTGCTTTGGATAGACTATCCAAATCTACAGCTGCTCCTGCTAAGAAAAGGTTGTTCAAGAAAACACCTTTTTCTAAAAAGGGAAGATTCTACCCTGCTTATGGTCAGCGGGCATCTTCTGCAGCTCAGTTATTTATTTATTTATTTATTTAACTTTTCTTATATACCGCGCTATTACAATATCAGTGCGGTTTACAATAAACAACGTCAGCAATCCTCCAAACAGAGCAAAGCAAAGGCTGCGAGGCCTGCTCCAGCCCAGCAACCTCAGCCCCCTCAGGGCCTTTGACTTTCTGCTAGAGAACTTAGCCTTCCTGGCTCTAGAAGGACCAGAACCCTCCACCATTCCAGGAAGGTTAAGTCACTTTGCTCCCAGGTGGGGGCAAATTACAGCAGAGTATTGGACACTCTCCATCATAAGAGAGGGGTACAAGCTTCATTTTTCAAGCTTGCCCCCTCTCTCAAGAGTGCACCAGTTCAATTCTCCAACCTCCCTCCTCAGCTTCTTGGAGCAGGAGGTTGCCATTCTTCTTGCCCAAGGGGACATAGAGGAAGTGCCCTTTCAACAACAGGGCACAGGGTTCTACTCCCCCTATTTTCTTATTCCAAAGAAAACAGGGGGCCTCAGACCCATCTTAGATCTCAGAGAGTTGAACAGATTCCTAGTCAAAGAAAAATTCAAGATGGTTTCTCTAGGAACTCTGCTGCCATACCGTCAGAGTCAGAATTGTCTTTGTTCTCTAGATCTCAAGGATGCGTACACTCATGTTCTCATCCATCCATCTCACAGAAGGTTCCTTCGGTTCCTTTTTCAGGAAAAGCAATATCAATACATAGTGCCCCCTTTTGGTCTGGCCTCTGCACCAAGGGTGTTCATGAAATGCATGGCAGTGGTTGCTGCTTTTCTGCGCACCCTGGGAATATTCGTCTTCCCTTACCTGGACGACTGGCTCATTCGAGCTCCCACTCAATCAGAGGCCAAGACTTCTCTCACCTGCACAATGTGTATCCTTCAGTATTTAGGGCTGGTAATAAACATCCCAAAATCCAATTAAGTCCCAACTCAGTCCCTGGAATTTAT
The DNA here is from genome assembly GCA_033557465.1 of Ichthyophis bannanicus. Taxonomy (NCBI): domain Eukaryota; kingdom Metazoa; phylum Chordata; class Amphibia; order Gymnophiona; family Ichthyophiidae; genus Ichthyophis; species Ichthyophis bannanicus. The sequence continues at coordinate 1,087,097,933 of CM066032.1, read as the reverse complement.
AGGGGCGTTGCTGGATACCACAAGGGCAAGGGCCTATCTTCCCCAGGCCCATTGCCTTTGCTTGGTGCAGTTAGCTTCTCAAGCAGAGTTAAAACCCCTACTAACTGCTCGAGAGATGTTACAGTTACTAGGCCACATGGCATCCACTGTACATGTGGTACCATATGCTCGCCTTCACATGAGAGCAGCTCAGTGGACTTTATCCACCCATTGGACCCAGGCAGTAGGCTGCCTGTCAGACAAAATAGCAAACACAAGTCGCCTCATTTTGTCTCTCCAGTGGTGGAAGTCCCCTCAAACCTTGTTGCTGGGGTCCCCCTTTCAACAACCTCTACCCCAAGCAACTCTTACAACAGATGCTTCTCCAATGGGCTGGGGAGCTCATCTTCAGGACCTCTCCACCCAGGGCATCTGGTCCCCACAGGAGACTTGTGTACATATAAATCTCTTGGAACTCAGAGCAATCTTCCTTGCTCTACGAGTTTTCCACACTCTGCTCAGCCACAAGACAGTCCTTATCCACACGGACAATCAGGTAGCCATGTTCTATGTAAACAAGTAGGAAGGAACTGGCTCTCTGTTGCTTTGCAACGAAGCTCTGTGACTGTGGGCCCTCGCCAGAGAGCATCACATCCATCTTCTGGCAGTTTATCTTCCAGGTATTCAAAACTCTTGGGCAGACAGACTCAGTCGAGTTCTGCTTCCGCAGGAGTGGTCCCTACATATGGACCACGTATCCAAGATTTTTCGAATTTGGGGAACCCCGGACATAGACCTCTTTGCAAGTCCGTGGAATGCCAGACTTCCCCGGTTCTGTTCCAGAACTCCGGCTCACAGGGCTCAGGCAAGGGATGCTTTTCTCCTTCACTGGGGTCAAGACTTCCTGTATACCTTTCCACCCAGTCCCCTAATTCCCAAAACCCTGTTCAAGCTTCAGAGAGACAGAGGCCGTATGATTCTCATAGCTCCACATTGGCCACGGCAAGTGTGGTACCCTCTGCTTCTACATCAATCTCAAGCTCCCTCCCTAGAGTTAGGGTCTGCTCCAGACCTCCTCTCTCAGGAGGACGGAAGGTTATGGCATCCCAATCCCCAGTCTCTGCATCTCAGGGCTTGGTTGCTGAAGGCCTAGATCTCCAGGATCTTCATCTTTCTCAACAAGTGAAAGTTGTTATTTATGCTTCCAGAAAACCTTCCACTAGACGTTCGTACGCTTTCAAGTGGAGGAGGTTTACCATCTGGTGTTCTGAGAAGGCTCTTAACACCCGTGCCATACCTCTGGAATCGTTGCTGGAGTACCTCCTTCATCTGTCTAATGCAGGCCTTAAGACAAATTCAGTAAGAGTCCATTTGAGTGCTATTGCAGCTTCCCTTAGGCCTCTAAATGGACAAGCTATTTCCTCTCATCCTCTTTTAGCAAGCTTCATGAGAGGCCTCCTTTTAACAAAGCCTCCCATTAGACCACCCCCGGTTGCATGGGACTTAAATTTGGTTCTTGGTCAGCTTATGAAGCCGCCTTTCGAACCTTTAGCTACCACCTCCTTGAAATACCTTTCTTGTAAAGTTATCTTTCTCATTGCTATCACATCTGCACGCCGCATTAGTGAATTGCAAGCACTAGTAGCTAATCCACCTTATACAAGGTTCCATCATGACAAGGTGGTCCTTAGGACTAATCCACACTTTATGCCTAAAGTGGTCTCGCTTTTTCACCTCAACCAGGAGGTCTACCTACCTGTCTTTTTTCCAGGACCTCTTGCATCACGTGCAGAGAGGAACCTTCATACTCTGGACTGTAAAAGAGCTTTGGCCTTTTACTTACAAAGGACAGAGCAACATAGAAAGTCTTCCCAACTGTTTGTTGCCTTTGATCCTTCTCATTTGGGACAACCAGTCTCCAAGAGAACACTTTCTAACTGGATTGCCCAGTGTATTTCTTTCGCTTATCAGAGCAAGAACCTTTCTCTGGAGGGCCATGTCACAGCTCACAATGTGAGAGCCATGGCAACCTCAATGGCTCATCTGAACTCTGTATCTATCGATGATATCTGTCGAGCAGCCACTTGGGCCTCGGTTCATACCTTCACAGCCCATTACTGCTTGGACAAGGACTCCCGCCGGGATGCCTTGTTTGGTCAGGCTGTTCTTAAACACCTGTTCCATACTTAATCAACTCCTACCCACCATCCCTCATGGGATGCCAGAGATCCAGGTGGGGAAGTGCAGCCCTGTTCCAGGGACACACAACTTATGACCTCTCTCCCTGGCATCTAAAGCTAGGGAGTCCCCATATGTGAAGACTCATTCCTGCTTGTTCTTGGAGATAGCACAGTTACTTACCTGTAACAGGTGATCTCTGGGAACAGCAGGAATAAGTCTTCACAACCCACCCACCTCCCCTAGGAGTTGTCTCTCTCTCTCTCTGTCTCTTTCCTTTCCCTCTCTCTCTCTCTTTGTCTCAGCTCTAAAACTTCACTGAGGAGAGACAGTTGGGAAAGACGGGAAGGCAGCACGCAGGCGCTGTGGGATGCTCCCAAAAGCTTTCTGATTGGACGCTGGGGAGCGTTCCCATGCAGGCTCCGTCGGTACCGACGTACCCAATGTGAAGACTTATTCCTGCTGTTCCCAGAGATCACCTGTTACAGGTAAGTAACTGTGCTTTCTCGGGCAGCTCATGAAACCGCCTTTTGAGCCTTTGGCCACTACAGCCCTTAAGGTTTTGACCTGGAAGGTCATCTTCCTAGTTGTAATCACCTCTGCCCATCGCATTAGTGAATTGCAAGCTTTAGTGGCTGATCCTCCTTATACTAGGTATGATAAGGTTGTTCTTCGAACTCACCCACACTGTATGCCAAAGGTGGTTTCGCCTTTTCATTTAAATCAATCAATTTATCTTCCTGTATTTTTTCCAGGCCTCACGCCTCTAATACAGAAAGAAACCTTCATACTTTGGATTGTAAAAGGGCCTTGGACTTTTACATACAAAGAACACAGCAGCTTAGAAAGTCCTCATAACTTTTTATAGATTTTGACCCTAGTAATTTGGGACTTCCAGTCTCCAAAAGAACTTTATCTAAATGGATTGCCCAATGCATATCCTTTGCTTATGAGAGTAAGGGTCTTCCTCTTCAGGACCATGTCACAGCTCATAATGTGAGAGCCATGGCAGCTTCTATGGCTAATCTCCACTCTGTGTCTATCGATGACATTTGTCGAGCAGCCACCTGGGCTTCGGTACACACCTTCACAGCCCACTACTGCCTGGATAAAGCCTCCTGTCGGGATGCCGCCTTTGGCGAAGCTGTTCTTCAAAATCTCTTTCAAACCTAAACCAACTCCTACCCAGCAACCCTGATGGGATGCCAGAGATCCATGGGAGGAAGGATTCCCACCTTCTAGGGTGGCATCTTCCTGGGGCTATTTCCCTGGCATCTTAAGCTAGGGAGTCCCCATATGTGAGGACTACATTCCTGCTTGTTCCTGGAGATAGCGTAGTTACTCACCTGTAACAGGTGATCTCCGGGAACAGCAGGAATTTAGTCCTCACAACCCACCCTCCTCCCCTAGGAGTTGTCTCTCTATCTCTTTGTCTCTTTCCTCTCTCCCTCAATCCTTTCACTCAGCTACAAACTTAACTGAAGAGGGACAGTTGGAAAGGCGTGAAGGCAGTGCGATGTGCTGAGGGATGCTCCCAAAAGCGTTCCTATTGGACGCTGGGGAGCGTTCCCGCGCAGGCTCCGTCGGTACCGACGATACCCATATGTGAGGACTAAATTCCTGCTGTTCCTGGAGATCACCTGTTACAGGTGAGTAACTACGCTTTTAGGAAGGACAGGATAGGAAGAAGGGGAGGAGGAGTGGCACTGTATGTAAAAAATAATATTAAAACTATAGAATTGCAGGGCTTAAAAGGAAGAGAGGAGGCACTGTGAGTTAAACTAGAAAGAGGGAAATCCGTTAGCAATGGAGTGATATACAGACCTCCTTCACAGGCAGTAGAAGTGGACAAAGATTTAATAGAAGACATACGCCGTATTGCCATGAAAGGAGAAATACTACTGATAGGTGATTTCAATATGTTGGATGTGGATTGGTACATCTCTGCTGCGGTGTCATCTAGAAGTAAGGAGATCTTGGATTCTCTACAGGGAGAACTATTCAGGCAGTTGGTACCAACGGAGCCTGAGCGGGAATGCTCCTCAGCGTCCAATTAGAAAGCTTTTGGGAGCATCCCACAGTGCCTGCGTGCTGCTTTCCCGTCTTTCCCAACTGCCTCTCTCCAGTTCTTTGTTTTCTGTGGAGCCAGCAGGTCATGTTCCTGTCACCGCAGAAAATTTTCCTTCTTTTTTGTGGTCGCGTCTGCCTTCCTCGACGCTTTACCGGTACCGCCGATTTTCTTTATTTCTTTCTTTCTTTTCTTTAAAAAAAAAAAATTCTTCGTACTTTTCCCATTTTTTTCCAGGTGCACGCGCCATTTTGGGCCTTAGGCCCAAGATATTTTCCATAATGGAAAAACCCTCCTCGGGTTTTCAAAAGTGCACGAAGTGTGGCGGTACCATCTCCATCACCGACACCCATGAGTGGTGTCTGAAATGTTTAGGTCCTGACCATTCCATCTCGGAGTGTATGGCCTGTGCCATGATGTCCAAGAGAGGTCAACAGAATCGAGCCGCCAAGCTCAGTACCCTGTTTCTCTCTGATGCAGCCTCGGTGGCATCGACGTCTTCCAGGGCTTCGTCTTCCTCCCGTGGATCTCAGGTAACTAAACATATGTTTAGCCGGTTCTCAAAGGGTAGATCTCCTTCTAAGCATCGAGATGCCTCTGGTGTTGCCCTTGAGGATTCTGCACCGGCAAAATTGCCCCGGCGGGAGGCTTCGGCTTCCAAAGCATTATCGGGGCTCCTGGATATTCTCGAGGCCTCGACCTCGGCAGAACTACTGGTGCCATGCTCTGGGGTACCGGCGGTCTTCTCTGGTACCGACATCCAGGCATCGGCAGCGTCGATAGACCAGAGAGTCCTGGCTATTGATCGTAGTCTCTCCTTGCGGTATCGATGCCCTCGGAACTGCGTCAGACTTTTCATCTGGTACCGGTACCGACTCCGGCACCGGTATCGGTACCGGTACCGATAGCATCGACATCGACATAGGTGTCCGCATTGCCAACACCCAATCATCCGACGCCTTCCGGTACCGATATTCTGGTACCGACTACTCCCGATACCGACTTCGGTCGGTACGGGTATTGGGCTCTTCAAGAGCATCCTGACAGAAGGTACTTCGAGTCCTCAGAGGAATCTGAGGATTCTGACAGTTCTGTCGATGCGGGGATACTTCTCCCAGAGGAGCCTTCCTCCCCTAAACGTAAGATGTCTCCTCCAGAGGACATTTCCTTTCAGGATTTCATCAGGGAGGTGGCTCGAGGTCTGTCCATTACTGTGGCACCTGAAACAGAGCCCAGAGCAAAGGAGTTGGAAATTTTACAATATCCTAAAACTCCTAAGTAGGCAGCTACCTTGCCCATCCATGAGATCTTGCATGATCTCATGTTAAGAATGTGGGAGACACCTCTTACTACCTCTCCTCATTCTCGTAGACTGGATACTCTGTATCGAGTCCCTCCTTGTCCTGGTTTCCAGAAAACTCAGCTTCCTCACCACTTTATTGTAGTGGAATCAGCTATGAGAAGGATTAAGAGTGCAAAGAGGAATGCCTCTAATCCTCCAGGACGTGAGTGCAGAACTTTGGATGCTTTTGGACGTCATGTCTTCCAAGCTTCCATGCTTTCTGCCAGGATCAGTTCCTATAGTCTATATATGGAAATGTTCCTGAAAGAAGTCACAGGTGATTTGGAGGCTTTGAGTTCTTCCGGAGGATAAAAGACAGGATTTTCTCACATTGGTCAAACATGCCCAAGATGTTTCTAAATTTGTCAACCGTGCAGCTTTTGACTGTTTTGAGTGCATAAGCAGAACCTCTGCCATTGCCATAGGTGCACATAGAATTGCTTGGCTCCAGGCATCTGATCTGGAGCTCTGGGTACAAGATAAACTGGGAAATATTCCTTGTACTGGTGAGAACCTGTTTGGTAAAGATTGGAAAGAGAAGGCCAATGAGTTGGATGCTGACAACTCCACCTTGGATAGATTGTTCAAGTCCACAGCTGATCCTGCAAGAAAAAAATCTTTTTTTTTTACTTTTTTTTTATAATTATATTTATTGAATTTTTAACTGACAATACAATTATCAGAATAAAAGAACCATAGAAATACAAAATAGCATCAATAATTTACAGTACAAGAAACCCTAAGAGGAATACATTAGCCCACATCTTGGGGTATCCAGACCACATTAGTAACAAAGAAAACCTAACCAGAGAGGCCCTCAAAAAAGCCAAGTCTGGCTAACACATTTCCCCGGCACTATACCCTCCCATACACCCGGTAAGAAAAGAAAAAGAAATTATCAAAAACTAAGAAAAAGAACCGATGATGCATCCTCCCTACCCACGAGCCATTTCTCTAAATCTGAAGAGGACAAAAAGACAAATTTATCCTGCCCCAAAGAAATTAAACATTTGCATGGATAACGTAAAAAGAAGGTAGCGCCAAGGGCTAGCACCCTAGGCTTACAGACTAGAAAAGATTTCCTGCGCATTTGTGTTATACGAGATACATCTGGAAAAATAGATACCCTGTCTCCACAGAACAGGGTTTCTTTTCTCCTAAAGTATGCTTTAAGAATAGCAACTTTATCATTTTCAGAGGATAAAGTAACTAACAAGGTAGCCCTAGTTGTAATAACATCTTGTGTATCCTCCAAAAAGGCAGTCAAATTGAAAGGGTTTTGTTCTTCTAAAACAGCCAATTCTGTATCAACATTAGGCAGAGCTACTTTAGTGGAATATAGTAACATTAAGTAAATTCTAAAGTATCAGCATTAGGTAAAAGCAATATTTCCTTCAAAAATTTCCTAAAAAGAATTGAAGGAGAAAGCAACGATATGCAAGAAAAATTAAGCAATCAAAGATTTTTACATCTTAACAAATTCTCTAAATTTTCTACCTTCTGATGTAAAGCTACACTATCTTTAATTACATTAGCATGAGATAGAGAAACCGATTTAACTTGAGTATCAACATTTGAAAGGCCGGAAGTTAAATTATCGATTTGTGAATCTAAACCCTGAAACTTCACAGTCACATCACTAGTGAAATGGCATAGCGAGGGAACTGTCTCGGCCAAAATTTGCTCAGTCCGTTTTACAACCCTGCCATATGTCAAGTAATGAGATTGGAGAAGCTTGAGAGTTACCATCAAGAGGAACGGGCTCCTTCCAAGCAACGGCTTTAGGAAGGACGCCAACATCAGCAAGACTCGGACATGAGCAGGATAAATCAGGGAGTTCCAAGAATCTCGGAGGAAGAGGAGGGGTAGGCTCGACAGAGCTAAGGCTAGCCCCCTCAACGGAGGGAACAGGGAGAACAGTACAAACACTAGGATGATTATACAGCGCCCGTTTAAAAGCTGTATAATCTGCTGTTATATATACAAGGTCAGAGATTGCTGAGTACACTTTATCGTAAGCCTGTTCAGAGGAATGTTCTTTTGAAATACTCCAGTTTTCATCCTCCTGCATTAAGAAAAGGTCTACCTTTTGGGCAGTTCCTTTGGATCCACAGGTTATGTTCTTCGGTGGAGGAATATCGGCTTCATGCACAAGATTTGAGTTGGCGATTGTGTCAGCGGGGTTACCCACAACCCTTGATTCGAACCGCTTTTAAACGGGCGCTGTATAATCATCCTAGTTGGTGGGGGGACTCTGAGTTTTCTCCGGATTCTTCCTCTGCTAGAGCAGTGAAGGATGCAGTGATTGGGGTACTTCCTTTTTTACCTGCCACCCCGGATTTGGTGCATATTTTGAAGAAGCACTGGACACTGTTGTCTTTACATCGATGTTTTCAGAAACCTCTTCTGCTGGCTTACCGCAGGTCCCGTACTATAGGGGATTGGGTGGTGAGGACTCATCAAGAGGAAGGATTCCAAAATTTGCAGCGTGGACATTATACGTGTGGGACATGTGATTTCTGTGCAACAACTATCCAAGGGGAAGTATGGGATGATCCTACTACGGGTTTACAATATCACTCCTCAGAGTATTCAAACTGTCACACTGCCTTTGTAGTTTACATGTTGCTTTGTCCTTGCAATCTGAAATATGTGGGGAGAACTACCAGACCCATGCGAAAGCGTCTATTGGAACATCGCTCCAGGATAGACAAGTGACAGGAGGGTGCTCCAGGGGTTCTTCATTGTCAACAGTTGAATCATAGGTTTTTGGATTTGCGCTGGAGGGTTTTGGAGTTGGTTCCCCAAACTATGAGGGGAGGTGATCGTTTAGCGAGATTACAGTTTAAAGAGCAACAATGGATATATCGTCTCCAGTCGGTAGCCCCTTTGGGCATGAATGCTGAAATTGATTGGTGGAGTTTGCAGTTGGGTGTTCAATAAAGTTTTGGATTTCACATTAGTTGGTCTGACGTCATCTTTATCACCGGATTTAAATAGAACTGTCTCTACGGGGTTCATCATGCCTGAAGAAGAGCTGTGAAGTGGATGTGCAGCTTGAAACACTATTAGTGTCGCGTGAACCTCGGCTCTTGTCTTGGGAGGTGCTTCTTTTTCATCTTGCGACTACCTGGTTCCTTTGAAGATTTTAGCTGAAGAGCGTTTGGCGGTAGAGCTGATTAACCAGGAGGCATCTCCTTTACATATCCGTCCAGCTAAGTGCTTGTCTCTATGGATTGCTTTATCAATTCATTTGAGAAGGACTGATATGTTGTAAGGCTGTCTTTTTTCAGCCCGTTGACCTGAGAGGATATTGACATTTCTAGCTGTTACTGACGGCAGCAAGTGCTGTTTCGTCGGTCTTTTAGGCCATATTGAAAATTGATTAAAATGGAGGGTTCACTTCGAGAAAGGAAAAATTTCTTTTCATGGTGAACGATCCGACAAAAATTAGATATGAATTGCTATTATATCAAGGAGTCACTGAAGGGCTTTTATTAAGTTGGGATACTGCATTGGGTGATAGATTGGTAGGGGAATCAAGTTTGGGTTGGATACATTGGGGTTGATTTCCATGGGTGTACTATTGTAGGATGGATTCTAAATGGGCAGTGTTTGTAGTAGTTCCTAATGGGCCTGGCGGTTGACACTGGATTATAGTAATGTAGAAATCTTTTAGTCTTTCTTTATCCACACACTCATTAAGAGGCATGTTTACTAAAAGTTAGTGTATGGTAACATTAAGCAAATATTTATGCAAATGAGACCCCTTATGCAAATGAGGCCCTGCACTGAGTCTCCGCACATGGCCCTGCACCCCCCTTGGGCCGCCCCTGACCGAGGGAGAGCCCTAGATGTGGTGTACTTAAATTTCAGAAAAGCTTTTGACACTGTTATGCGCAGGCAACTCATAAACAAACTGATCACCCCAGGCATAAACCCTAAATCGACTGGGTTAGAATTTGGTTGAGTGGGAGGCAACAAAGGGTACAGGTAAATAGAGTTCACTCTGAGGAGAAACAAGTTACTAGTGGTGTGCCGCAGGGATCTGTCCTTGGTCCGATTCTTTTTAACATCTTGTTAGTGATATTGTGGAAGGGCTGTCAGATAAGGCTTGCTTGTTTGCGGATGATACCAAAATCTGCAGTAGAGTAGACACCCAGGAAGGTGTAGATGAGGAGGGATCTAGCCAAGCTTGAAGAATGGTCTAGAATTTGGCAGCTGCAATTTAATGCTAAAAAATGCAAGGTCATGCATTTGGACTGCAAAAATCCAAAGGAGTGGTACAGTGTAGTTCCTGTGTTACAATCACTGTTCCCTCTAAGCTGTGCGCATCTGTGTGCGCACACACCTCGCCGAGCGAGCGTACATACTTTACAACAGAGCACACAAAAATTTTGGTTCTCATTCTGATAGAAAACAACACAATCTTCCTTGCTCTTCGAGTGTTCCACACCCTGCTCAGCTACAAGACAGTCCTCATTCATATGGACAATCAAGTAGCCATGTTCTAGGTGAAAAAACAGGGGGGAACAGGCTCTCTGTCACTTTGCATCAAAGCTTTGCGACTATGGGCCCTCGCCAGAGAGCATCAGATTCATCTCCTGGCGGTGTATCTTCAAGGCATACAAAACTCTTGGGCAGAGAGACTCAGTCGAGTTCTGCTTCCACACGAGTGGTCTCTGCATGCAGACCAGGTAGCCAAGATTTTTCAAATTTGGGGAACTCCGGACATAGACCTCTTTGCAAGTCCGTGGAATGCCAAACTTCCCTGGTTCTGTTCCAGAACACCGGCTCAGGGGCCTCAGGCCAGGGATGCTTTCCTCCTTTACTGGGGTCAAGACTTCCTGTATGCCTTTCCACCCATTCCCCTAATTCCCAAAACCCTGTTCAAGCTTCAGAGAGACCGAGGCCATATGATTCTCATAGCTCCACATTGGCCACGGCAAGTGTGGTACCCTCTGGTTCTACATTTCTCTCAAGCTCCCTCCCTGGAGTTAGGGTCTGCTCCAGATCTCATGTCTCAGGAGGACAGAATGTTATGGCATCCCAATCCCCAGTCTCTGCATCTCAGGGCTTGGTTGCTGAAAGCCTAGATCTTCATGATCTTAACCTTCCTCAGCAAGTAAAGGATATCCTTTATGCTTCCAGGAAGCCTTCCACAAGATGCTCTTATGCTTTTAAGTGGAAAAGGTTTACCATATGGTGTTCGCAGAAGGGTCTTAACCCCCTTGCGATACCTCTGGAATCATTACTGGAGTATCTCCTTCATTTATCCAATGCAGGACTTAAAACTAACTCAGTAAGAGTCCATTTCAGTGCTATTGCAGCTTCTTTCAAGCCTCTAAATGGACAACCTATTTCCTCCCATCCTCTTATAGCAAGATTTATGAGAGGCCTTCTTCTAACTAAGCCTCCCATTAAGCCACCACCTGTGGCATGGGACTTCAATTTGGTTCTTGGTCAGCTCATGAAGCCACCTTTCGAACCCTTAGCTACTACCTCCTTGAAATTCCTTTCTTGGAAGGTTATCTTTCTCATTGCAATCACATCAGCACGTCGCATTAGTGAGTTGCAAGCACTAGTAGCTGATCCACCTTATACAAGGGTCCATCATGACAAGGTAGTCCTTAGGACTCATCCACGCTTAATGCCAAAGGTGGTCTCGCCTTTTCATCTAAACCAAGCGGTCTACCTACCTGTGTTCTTTCCAAGGCCTCATGCATCAAATGCAGAAAGGAACCTTCATACTTTGCACTGTAAAAGAGCTTTAGCCTTTTACTTACAAAGAACACAGCAACATAGAAAGTCCTCACAACTCTTTGTTGCTTTTGATCCTTCTCTTGGAGACTGGAAGTCCCAAATGAGAAAACTATCTAATTGTATTGCTCAGTGTATATCCTTTGCCTATCAGAGTAAGAATCTTCCTCTGGAAGGCCATGTCACAGCTCAGAATGTGAGAGCCATGGCAGCTTCAATGGCTCATCTGCACTCTGTGTCTGTCGACTACATCTGTTGAGCAGCCACCTGGGCCTCGGTTCATACCTTTAGAGCCCATTATTGCTTGGACAAGGACTCCTGCCGGGATGCCTTGTTTGGTCAGGCTGTTCTCCAACACCTGTTTCATACCTAACCAACTCCTACCCACCATCCCTGGTAGGATGCCAGAGATCCATGGGGGGAAGTGGAGCCCTTCTCAGGGACACACAACTTCTGGGGTCTCTCCCTGGCATCTAAAGCTAGGGAGTCCCCATATGTGATGACTACATTCCTGCTTGTTCCTGGAGATAGCATAGTTACTCACCTGTAACAGGTGATCTCCGGGAACAGCAGGAATTTAGTCCTCACAACCCACCCACCTCCCCTAGGAGTTGTATCTCGCTATTTATCTCTTTCCCTTTCCTTCTCTCTCTCTGTCTCAGCTTTGAAACTCAACTGGAGAGAGGCAGTTGGGAAAGGCGGGAAGGCAGCACACAGGAGCTGTGGGATGCTTCCAAAAGCTTTCTAATTGGATGCTGGGGAGCATTCCCGCGCAGGCTCCATCGGTACCGACGATACCCATTTGTGAGGATTAAATTCCTGCTGTTCCTGGAGATCACCTGTTCAAGGTGAGTAACTATGCTATCTGTGCAGATTCATTTTCCCTGAGAACTGAGGTGAAATCCACAGGTAGAAGTGCCTGTCAACTTAGGATCTGTCCATGCAGTCTTGAAAATTCTGCCCTTTGGGAGTCATACTCAAAGTGAATAACACGGTTAGCAGACCTGCTATCTATGTTACTCCCGCTGAACGGGATATTCAGTGGCACCTACCCAGTTTATGCCACTTAATGTCCCCTCTTAGTGCCACTGAACACCGCAACGCTAACCACTTAGTGTCAAGGTGTTCTGGGGCTGAAGGGAGGGGGGTGGGGGTATCGGCAGCAAGGGTTAGCTAGTGACTAGTTAATCCTAACTAGTTTAAGTTAGTCCAAAAAGAAAAGCTAGCCTAACTTTAGCTGTTTCACTATCTAGCCAGCAGCTCAATATCATTGCTTACCAGATAGCTAATTCACTGTGCCAGGCAGCCCAGATATTCAATGCCATTGGGCAGATATGGTCACGGCATTGACTATCTGGACATTATTTAAAGCAGTGACAGGCAGCGGCCGCCGCTGGATATGCCTCCTGGTCCACCCTAAACGTGTTGCTGCTCTATCCCTTCTTTGTGTGTGTTTGGATGAGGCTTGCTACAGCAGCACTCGGAGCTATGCAGATTTGTATCAGTTGGAGTGCCTCCGTTTCAGAAAGCATTTATGCTTACTCTGCGCTATATGTGACAGGAAAGCCTGAACAAGAAATTGGGAATCAGTATGTCTTTGTTAAACTATAATTTATAAGATTAGTTCTGCTAATGCTTAGGTAAGTTTACCTAGGAGCCCCAAGACATTGCAAGGGCAGCTCTGCGTTTTGCATAGATAGCAGCAGGAGTAGTTACCAAGCCTCCCTAATAGATCTTGTCTTGTTCTCAGCTCCATCAGGGTTTTGGCTTTTCCGTGTGAACGCCTCGGTAGGTATAATAACTGCTTGCATGGTACATGCACAGTTTTTCAGTTACGTTAAATAAAGCCCATCTCTGTGTGCACGGCCTATTGTTAGCCTGTGGATCTGCTTGAAACTCCATCAGGCACACATTTGTTTATTGCAGATGAGAAATGGCTTCATGCAGCATGGAGTTTATTGCCCCTATGAGCCGCCTGCAGTGGTCATGTCAAATTTATTTTCGGTCAAACTTTCAAGATGGAACTTTGGCATGGTGCTGCTGACCAAGTCAACGAGAAGGCATTAATGTTTTCTTGGAAGAATGACCTGGAATGTCCTCATGCTGCTGGGCGATTTTCATTCCTGCATCTTATTTTGTAAGGCAGTGAATAAGATCCATCAATCTTCCCCGCCAAGCTGAGCATCTCTAACTAAAGCAGAGAATGAGAAAAGGGTCTAATCAGAGCTTTGAAACAAGTGACAGTAAAATAATGTATACAATGTTTTGTAACAAAAAAAATCTACTTAATTTTCTTGTATTCCTAGTTTTAAGTAAGGTGAGATCAGTATTCAGAAGTGGTTACGTGATTATCGATAGGTTCTTTAAACTTCCTGGGCCCACCACAGCTTAATTTTTAGCCGTATAAATTATCCATTTTAAACTGGGGAGGAATTTTGTCTGGTCCAGAGGCAGGGCTGAAAGTTATACAGAGAGCTGTGGCTTTTGGCTACTCTCTATCTAATTTGTATATTCAAGTCTGAACACAGAAAGAGTTGGCGTAGCTTTGAGGGTTTGATTTTATAACAGGGCGTCTGTCCGAGAAAGCACCTATTTTAATTAAAGCTTATTTTATGAAGGCAGCATAGGTGCTTATGTGCTTTTATAAAGTAGGCTCCCAGATCCACTTAATAGGCTGAAAATGTTCTTGCATAAATATATACCTGCTCGTGTGTGTGTGTGTATGTGATCTGTGATGGTAATTTTGTAAGGAGCAGTTAAAGGTAACTTATGGTCTTAACCTGTGGTATTTGTGTCATTGGGGCAAGTAGATTACGTGGTCTCAATTCAATAAGTGCACGGGCCCCATCGCACATACTTTCACTATGGGTGCACACCTGGGTAGAGTGCACACGTAACAAACATAGTTTATAGAATTCAGGCATATGCGCATTAGAGACGCACCGCCATTTATTGTGGCTTAAATTTACATGCATTAATGGCCACTTAGGCTAGCAGTGTGTGACGCCAAAGTCATGTGGATTTGACTTTATAAACTAGGCACGATTAACGCATGTAAAAACGTGTATTAGGGAAAGGAAAAAGGAGCAAAATGTGAACGACGCTGCTGCTTCTGTCCGCATCCTCTCTTCCTTTTCCTCCTCCGCACCCCGCACATGGCATCCCCGAGGCTGGAGACCTTCTGCTGCCCCAACAGGGACGCGGCCACGGGCTTCGTGCTGGGCTTCCAGCTCTTCAGTGCCGTGTGCGTGGGCAGCGCCTCGCTCAGCCTCCTACTCACCGTCCTGCAACTGGCGTCCAAGAAGTGACAGGGCTACAGGAAACTGGGACCCGGCCCCCTGCCGAAACCTTCCAGCTCCAAGATTCTGTTCATTGTCAGCGCCTGCGACCTCCTCGGCTGCCTGGGTATAATTATAAGATCTTCAGTGTGGCTAGGAGCTCCAGGCTTCACTAGCAACATCTCCTTTTGAATGGGACGGACTTGTGGCCCACTGTGTTTTGTGTAGGAAGTGCGATGTGGATACAGTTGTTTTATAGTGCTGGTTTCTGGTGGCTATTCTGCTACGCTGTTGATGCCTATTTGGTGGTCAAAAGATCAGCAGGATTGAGTACCATCGTGCTGTACCACATGATGACGTGGGGCCTGGCCGTTCTGCTTTGTGTGGAAGGTGTCGCTATGCTTTACTACCCTGCAGTTTTTAATTGTGAAGAGAGCCTGGAGCATGCAATTCCGCATTACGTCACAACCTATGCACCACTTCTGCTAGTTTTGATAGTCAATCCAATCCTGTTTAGGAGGACGGTAACAGCAGTTGTCTCACTGCTCAAAGGAAGACAAGGTATCTATACAGAGAATGAAAGACGTCTTGGAACTGAAATTCAAATTCGCTTTTTCAAGATCATGCTAGTGTTCTTTATTTGCTGGACCTCAAACATTATCAACGGGATTCTTTTGTTCTACCTTGAACTGCAGCCAAATATCGAAGGTCAGCTTCTGAAAAAAGTGAGGAATGCAGTACTGATTACATGGTTCATAGCAGGGAATATTGAATCCAATGCAGGGCTTTCTGTTTATATTAGCTTTCTGTGGATGGACAGGATGTGATGTGGACTTGAACTTTCAAAAGAGAGAAATACCCTGGGAATCTCTTTCCACCTCGGCCTCTCCTGAAAATGCCTACACATCATCAAATGGGTCTTCACTTAACTATCCAGGCTACGTGCAGGATGCCAAGAAGGTGGAGATGGGGACTGGCCATCAGACTGATGAAGCCTTAAGTATAATATCTGAAGGTAATGGAACCATTACCTCTGTCTACCAGGGCTGGTAGTTTCTAGAATTCTGCTGTCTAGCTACTCGGTCCTCATTCATTAATGGCTGTATCAAAGTGGCAAAAACTAATCTAATGAGCTATCTTTCTGATCCAGGAGACATTATATTGTTGTTTTTGCTCACTGTAACAGAAACAAGGATTACAGGTAGAATTGTCGTGCCTCTCCCTTGAAAGAAAGAAATGATTTTCAGATTTCTAAAAAAACCAACAAAAAAACCCCGTGTATTAGCTACGCAGGAGCTGATTGAATTACCTTCCGTGTATGCATATAAAATACGCATGCATATTGCAAGTCTGCGCTAACTGTGCACAAACTAGACACCTGGGAACACCTTCTCTCGACTGCATAAATCAGGTTTTAACTTTCCATGCATCTGCTTCTCATGCATATATACACTGCACAATTTTACAAGGGCTAAATTTCCATGAAAAATAACCCCCTACATGGATAAATTGCCCAATAATTAATAGTTACATGGACATTTTCAACATTATTTGAATGTATATCTCTGCTAAAAACACACATAACTTTAAACAAATAACTTTTCCATTTCAAGTTATTTAGAGGAGTAGCCTAGTGGTTGAGGCAAGGTACTTCAGGCCGGAAGGTCGGGGGTTCAAATCCCACTAGAGGACAGCAACCTTGGGCCAGAAGGACTGGGGTTTCTAGTCCCACAGGTGCTCCTTGTGGTCTTGGGCAAGCCACTTAACCCTCCATAGCCCATGTTCCCTGTAAAATAGTTATCTCCAAGTTATAATACCCTGTTCAATGTAATTTCAGTTTGTTCAATGTAAACCGCACTGATGCAGAATAGCGCGGTATATAAGAGAATGTAAATAAATAAATAAATAAATAAAATTTCCTGGTAGACATGTCCAGGCAAATGGATTGTGCTCCCCAACCAGCAGGTAACGTCATCACCCATATAAGGACTGGTGTAGCCCTGGAACTTCAAAAAGTGGTGGACCTATTAACTAGTTCATCAAAATTGTGTAAAATCCAAAGGACCCCATATTCAGAGCAATTAATGCGGTTAGTGCTGCTGAGTATTCACGAGCATCACTGCCGGGCACCCTGATGCTAGCCGGCTGGCGTCGGGGTGTTCCTGGGGCAGAGCGGAGGTGTCACTTGGCGATAGCCTGGCAACGGCAATATTCAACTGCTGCCCAGTTATCCTTAAGTGGTGAAAGTTAGGCACCTAAAGCAGTGGTTCCCAAACTTGGGGTCAGGAACCCAAATGGTGTCACATCATCAGTAGATGGGGTCACAGAAACATGCCCATTTCTCTTTCTCTCTGAACTTTCACTGTAACCTATGTGAAGTAGTGGCAGTCACCAGATGGTATGTGGCTTGTGAGCCAGTGAACATTCATATACCCTTGCTCCCTCCTGGGTAAGCTTCCTGTTAGACTGGAAACCCATGCTGAGTACTGGGGTCTGTAAACACACACTGCACGCTGACACAAGGGCCCCTGTTCTGATTGCTGATGCTGTTGCCACTACTGTTGCTACTGTCTTTCTGCTTTAGATGAGTGGAGGGAGGAGAAGGAGGCTGGAGACCAAAGTTTGAAAAGCACTTCCTTAAAGGATGGCCTAACCTTTGCCGCAGAAGCTAAATGGATAGCAGCTGAATATCATCACTGCCCAGTTAGCTTCCATTCTGTCTGGCCGACACAGATTTTCAATGCCGCTGGCCAGATATGGCTCTAACATTGAATATCTGGGTCTTGAGTTCAGTGGTGACGGCTAGTCGCTTTATAGGGGCTAGCCTCCGCCACTGAATATCTGGCCCAAAATGTTTTATATATATAAAAAAATCTGACATATTTCAGCAACTACCAGCATCAGGGGTATAATTTGATAATTTCACAAAACGGGATACAAAAATGTGGTACAGCTGCCTATCAAATGTAAGATGGTGAGACTGTTTTAGTGGTGAGGTACAATCTAAAATTTAAACATAGATAGATATACATAAGGAAATAAGCTACATATATAGGCAAAATTGAACCCCTTTCCATCTCTACAAATCATACGCACAGTAGTAAAGTGAGTGTAAAACTTAAGCTTATTGGTTGTTCTTCGATGGATTAGGTGGTTAGCTTTTCACCAGTTACTTCAAGGAAGAGTGAAGATTCCTCTTCTAGTGGAGTAGGTAAAGTTCACATATTAATCTTTTTTTTTCCTTTTTACTTGGTCCACTTATCTGGACTGGTCTAGCAGGATGTTGCGGAAGGTAATTTGGTCTTGCCTGCAAATTTCTTTTCCTTGAGTCTTGTTAAATCAGTTTAGGACCCAAGCTCCAAGCTTGAACCAGGACGAGGGCTTCGAGGCTCATTCCCCTTAGTTTCAGGGACTAATGTGTGCTGATTTTTATTGCAAGGGATTGAGGCTAAGTTCTTAACTGTATGGGGTTTTATTTTGTTTGCTCTCAAGAATTTTCAAGGTTATGAGTTTTCAGACTTGGCTTTGGCAAAAGTATACTGGCAAATTCCAGGATTTCCCTAAGCCTAATTCTAGTGATGACATCATTGAAAGTCAGTGTTCTCTGCTGCCATCTGTTGGTTGGGAAGCATAATCCACATGTCTGGACTGGTTTAGCAGGACTCAAGGAAAGAACATTTGCAGGTAAGGCCAAATTTCACTGTTTGCAGGTCAGCTGAATTTTAGTGTTCAAAATCTGCATTTCTTTGAAAATCAAACATGCTAATACAAAGTATTAGTCAAAATTGAATTGCTAGATGCTCTTGAGTGATTAGAAAAAGATACAAATTAAATAGGATATAATTGTTTTCTGTGTAATGAAGCAATGCTTTCTAGAGATTAAGGGGGTAGTTACTAATATGTGTTTAGGGAATAACACACTTTAAAGAGCAAATATTTTGCATTATCTTTCCATAATGCACATTCATTTGTTGCAGTGCTTGTTGCTTAATGATGACTTGCAAAGCATGCAAACATTTGCAGAACACCTCATTATTATGAAAATTGAATAGTGTAGCTTAAGCTGAACAGTGCAGGCTGCGTTATGCCTAGAAAATCTTTTCAGCCTGGTAGCATTGGGCCACTAACACACAGCCCAATGTCCCTGGTCACCATCTTAAAAGGACCAGTGCATTCAAAAAACAAGCATAGTCTGGGGAGTACCACTTCCCCCCCACCCCATCAAAGACTATCCTGCCCCTAAAGATAGCTCTCTATCTTTCTGCCCAAACCCCCCACCCCCACACCTCTGAAAACACCTTCCAAGCTCCCCCATCTCCTTTGACCCCCAATCATGTCCTCCCCATTGGCCATCCTGAGCCTACCTCAATCCAGTCCATGGTGGTCTAGTGAATCCAGCAGAAGCAATCCCACTCACTGCTGCCCGGGCTGGTGCCAGGTTCAGAATAGTGGCCATGACCCCAGCAGTAGTCTCCTGATACTGCTGCTAGGGGTGAAGCATCATAACTACACAGAAAACAATTATACCTCGTTTAATTTGTAGTTTTTGTTTTCCACTTGGGAGTGTCTAGTAATTCAGTTTGGGTTAATACTCGTACTAGCTCTTTTTATTTTCAAAGGAACACAGATTTTGAAAACTAAGGGGGTATTTTAGAAGCTCTATTCATCAGTTGGACATCTGAAAATGGGCACATAGACATGCAAATCATGAAGACGTCGCAGAGTCATTTTAGAAGCCGGCTGTATAGATGTCCCTGGTGCAAAAACGTCCAGGTAGCATGGGGGTGTGGAGGAGGCATGCCCTGGGTGGAGCAAAGGAGTTGCACTCCTTGGTGTGATTTCAGAATGGCACAAGCAAGTTGGGCCCCGATTGTTGAGGCGTCCATGCTATACCTGCTCCTGATCACGAATAAGGTGCAAAAAAGTGCTAGTTCCAAGGAGCACAGTATAATGCACTTATATCGCAGCATGTAATATGTCCTGGCTGAAGAAACCTGCCCATAAGTACATACTCCATACATATTACAAGCCCGCCTCTGCATGTCTCAGTATCTGAAATGTCAGGGCAGGACATATTAGTCTGATAACATAGATGCCTCCCTTCAGACTATCCAGGCCAGGGCATTCAAGTACCTGGTTCTGCGGGCGTGCACTTTGGGGACATCCACCTTTATAAATTAGTCTACACCCATGCATGTACTCACCTTGTTGTATGCATGGAGCCCATCTCCAGAACCAATTACTGGGATGTTAATTTTTTGGGGTGAAAATGGCACGATTTCAGAAGGCAAGGCTGCCTCTCCCCTGGTTTTTGGACATTCTCCTCTGGATATCCTAGATTTTTCCTAGACATCCCTTCTAAAATTCCACTTTACTGAGGTTCATATTCAATCAAATGGCAAACATGATGAAGTTTGGTCTTATCTGCAAACTTCTTTTCCTTGAGTCCTGCTAGACCAGCCCAGACAAGTGGGTTGTGGTACCCAACCACAGATGGAGTCTAAGAACACTAACATTCAATGATGCCATCACTAGTATAAGGGTTGCTGCATTTCTTGACTCTTTGTTTTTTTAATTCACTTGCCACTTTAAGAATGGCAATGTTAGCATCTCCAGGAAAATAGAATAATGCAGTTTGGTTGATCACAGGCTGCATTATACATTTACCATGGAAGTCACTAAGCTGCAATAAAATGCAAAACCTTACTGCAGTTTAGTAACTTTCCCTCTAAATCTTTGGTCAAGAACAAGCACCCCTTGGAATACATAACATGGATGACTAATCCCTCTTTTAACAGAAAACATACATTCATCTTCAGGCATGCTATTGACTGTGAAGTAAATTTGTTTTTGAGATGTTGGACACTTTCTGCTTTAAGACCTACTCCAACATGGTTTCAAAAAGAACCACAGAGTGGAAACCCTCTTTGCTTCCCTCTTAGATTCACTGTACCAACTTACCCAGAATCCCACCCAAGGATGCATTCTTATATTCCTCGACTTATCCTCAGCATTCGATTCCCTTCCTTACCACCTACTCCTAGACAGACTTCATGAAATAGGATTGAGGGATACACTAAAATGGTTCCACTCTTACCTAGAAAACAGAACTCAACAGGTCCGTATAGGTAATGACACATCCCTCCCATTTATCCTAAAACAGGGAGTTCCCCAAGGTTCCAGTTTATCTGCGCTTCTATTTAATATATTACTTCAACCAGTTTGCACGATTTTTCAAAATCATGGTATCTGTTACCAACTGTATGCGGACGACATTATGTGCTATACCCCTTTCAATTTAACAAACCCTAACTTTTCAAACCTAATTGAATGCATTACAAGCCTGAAGTCTTGGCTCTCAAATCATAACCTCATAATCAACCAATTAAAAACTGAAGCACTTCAAGTATACACTAACACATCCTACACCCCACCCCCCACCCTTACACTTGGAGATATCACCCTCACCATAAAAAGCCAAGTGAAATATCTTGGTCTTATCCTTGATCAGAACCTCACTTTCCATGAACAGATAGAGAAAACTTCTAACACGATATATGCAAAGCTACGTACTCTCCGTAACCTCCAACCGCTTCTAAACCCTGACTCCTTTCACACTGTCTGCCAGGCCCTCACCATCCCAACCCTTGATTACTGCAATCTCATCTATCATGGCCTTCCTAAAAACAGCCTACATCCCATCCAAATGGCACAAAACACAATAGCTCGGCTCATCACAAATAACCCTAGGCGCTCACACATAACTCCAATCCTCTTCGAATTACACTGGCTCCCCATTCAGGCCAGAACTAAATTCAAAGCAATCACCCTCATTCACAAGATCATTTCAAATGAATCCGCTCCCTGCCTCTCCTCACTCCTTTCTAACTCCATCAACAAGAGATCACGCCGCACCACCACCAAAAACCTTCTATCCATTCCAACATCTATGAGAAAAAGTAGCCAAACTACCTGTAATCGGGCACTCTCTCTTTACGCTCCATCTATCTGGAATGCCTTACCTCATGAACTAAGGAACTGCCCCAATCACTCTGAATTCCGGAAGAAATTGAAAACTCATCTCTTCCAGGAACACTTCTCCCTCCTTACATCTTCCCTAAACCCCCTATAATTGCCCATGTAAATAGTCCCTAACCTGCCATGTAAATAGTTTCAAGTCTCCACTAGGAGCAAGTTTCTTGTTAATCAGTTACAATGTGTTCTAATGTTACAATGTACTCAGTTGAAATATACTGTCTGTTATGTTCCTTGTAAACCATCTTGATTTGTAGAAAGTCGGTATATAAAATCTGTTAAATAAATAAATAACATGGATGACTAATCCCTCTTTTAACAGAAAACATACATTCATCTTCAGGCATGCTATTGACTGTGAAGTAAATTTGTTTTTGAGATGTTGGACACTTTCTGCTTTAAGACCAGTAAGATGGTAGGAAGAAGAAAAGGAAAGTCCTAGTATATCTGGGAATGTGTATTAGCATAGGCTCTTTTTTGCTAAGCTGTGGTAATGCTTTTGCATGTGATTAACAGTGTTTACCGTGTGGTATAGTGCAAATTCTGGCCTTACTTTAGCCGCGGAAGCTAACTGGACAGTGGCGATACTGAGCCACTGCCCAGTTAGCTTCTGGGTTCTGCAGCCAACCGGGTATTCAATGCCAGTGGCTGGATATGGCCTTTGGCATTGAATATCCGGGGTTAAAGTTCAGTAACGACGTCTAGCTGCTTTAAAAGTGCTAGCTGCTGCTGCTGAATATCCCCCCATAATTATTTTACTGTCACGTGAACCTATTTTTTATTTCTGTTTTCTCCCATTAGTAACCCCACATAGGAGTTTTTGATCATCTCTTAGGTTTTCTTATATTTTTGTTCATGCATCCATTCAGACCCCTTTTGGACATTGGGACTATGGACTTGAATTCAGAGATGTGGATGAGGAAATACTCTCGCCTTCAGATGACTGTGATGGGGCAAGGGTGATGCGCCTGTTTCGGAAGGAGGAGCTGACGGCGTTGATTGCCAGAGTTTCATCCACCTTGAACTTGGCAGATGCTCCAGGGACGGAGCAGGAGCCGAAGGTTCACCTGCTTCTGCAAGGGGTGCGGAAAATCCACTATTGTCTTCCTGTTCCCAGTGGTGATCAAGGATATGATCCAGTCAGAGTGGGATTTGGCTGGCTCCCTGCCTCGGGGATTAAGAGTGTGTAAGAAGATGTACGCTCTCCTGGAAGAGTATGTGGTGTGATTTGATATTCCCAAGGTGGATGCACATGGCTGTGAAGGTGGCTCAGCCTTAAAGGGTCTTCTTTACTGAAAGGTGGATGCCTTGTTGAGGAGTCAGTTCATTGCGGTGACAGCTATATTTCAGTTGGCAGTATGTGCAAGTCTGACTTCTCAAGCCCTGCTTCAATGGATTCAATCTCTTCCGCTGGATGATACTACCCCTCTTTTGAAGTCTGCTGTGGCCCCTATCTACTGTATCACAGAGGTGGATCTGGTTCTGGTACTGGGCAGCGGACGACTCCTCCAAAACCTGGCTGGCCCAACTGGTCTTTAAAGGGAAGCTTCTGTTTGGAGCCAGTTTGGAGAAGCTGGTGAAGGACCTGGATGAGATAAAAATCTTACTGCCTGCCGGAAGACAGGTCCAAGGGGACTGTGAAGCAGCAGGAGCCCCTTTCTCATCAACCTCTGCCAGTTCACCGTGGGCATGCTGGCAGGACTCCCGGGGATTTCAAGACTTTCGTTGTTGCCAACCTGGAAAGCCTCTTTTTCTTCCAGACTTTGAACTCTCTCTCAATCCTTTCATGGGACCCATGGGCCCTGGGACTTGATCCCATCTAGAGGTGGACCCTCCCAGACTGTGCAATGAAGGTTTGTGGGCCCATTCCCCAGTTCCTCCAGTTAGAGGCAGGCTTTGCATTTTCTTTCAGGAATGGGCCTGGGTTACCAAGGATCACTGGGTGTTAGACACCATTCATTTTGGCTATGTGCTGGAATGCAAAGAGCCAATTCTGGATGCTTTCATCATCTCCCCTTGTGGGTCTGCAATCAAAAGTATCGCTGTGCAGACCACCTTGGACAACTTGCTGCGTCTAAAAACAGTGGTGCCCATCCTCCTGGATGCTTGGGGCAAGGGCAGATACTCCATCTATTTCATGGTGCCCAAAGAGGTACCCATTCTGTACCTCAAGGGGGTCAACAAGCACTTGTGAGTCCTGCACTTCTGAATGGAAACCTTGTACTCCATGTTTCAAGCAGTGCACCGAGGTGGGGTCTCCTTTGGATCTGGCTGAAGCATATTTTCATATCCCGATCTGGGCAGATCAGCAAAAATAGCTATGTTTTACTGTGCTTGGCTCTTACTATCAGCTCACTGCCCTCCCTTTCGGGCTATCCACAGCCCCAAGAATGTTCTCCAAGGTTATAGTGGTAATGGCTGCAGCTCTGAAACGCCAAGGGATCCATGCCCATCCATATCTGGACGACTGGCTCATCTGGGCCCATTTCCTATCAGAAGTGTCTCTGGTGGTGTACTAAGTGGTATCCTCCTTGGAAAGTCTTGGCAATCAATTGGGGAAAGAGCCAGCTGCTGCTTTCCCAGCCCTGGAGTTTCTGGGAGTATGTTTTGACACTCGAATGGACAGAGTTTTCCTGCCAGAGGAGAAAGTCAAAAATCTGTTGAATTGCCTGGTGCTGTTCTGTGCACAGCAGGCTCCCTGAGTCTGGGATTATCTTCAACTGCTCGGATTGATGGCAGCGACCATAGAGATGGTGCCATGGGCAAGTACTGACATGTGACTGCTCTAGAGGTCCTTTCTGGCTCAGTAGTCCCTGATTTCTCAGGAGTTCGAACGCAGGCTTCCACTACTGTTGATGGTGAAGTCCAGCTTGTGGTGGTGGCAGCAGCCCTGTCATCTGAGGAAGGGCATGCCACTGGACAATTTCTCCTGGATCCTCCTGATGATGGATGCCAGTTTCTTGGGCTAGGGAGCCCATTGCCAATATGGAATGGCCCAGGACCATTGGAACTGCAGGAAAGCAGTGTGATCCATCCATTTTGAGTGTTTTTGGCAGTGGCAGTGGCTTATGTCAATCAGCAAGAGTGCCGAGTAGCTCTGGAGATGGCTGTCCAGTTTGACTGGGTGGAGAAAAACCTCCTAGCCTTACATAGAAACATAATGACAGAAAAAGACCACATGGCCTATCTAGTCTGTCCTTCCATAACAACAACTACAACAGTCCACTTTTTACCTTTAGAGATCCTCTGTATTGGTCCCATGCTTTTTTGAATTCAGTTACTGTCCTCATCTCTACCACCTCCACTGGGAGACTATTCCATGGATCCACTACTCTTTCTGTAAAGAAATATTTCCGCATATCACTCCTGAATCTATCTCCCTTCACCCTCATCCCATGTCCCCTCGTAGCAGAACTTGCTTTCAATTGAAAGAGGCTCTCTCCCTGAACATTTATGCCACGGAGGTATTTACGTACAATAATGTGGTCTGTTTTCCTGAACGCGTAGCTTCCTAACCAAACAATGTGATGGCGTTCATTGAAACTTGAAGGGAAAAACTTGAAAACTAAGTATACTTGCAACTTCCTCCGTGTATATACTGCTCTACTATTAAAAAAGCTTTAGCTAAGTATACTATATTCTTTATCTTCTTCTGTTAGTTCAATGGTGTTCTACTATCCACCGATGGTGCTCCCAATCAAAAAAAAAATTTTTCTTTTGTTTTCTTAATTTGCTTCTTCTTGTTTAGATTATAGTGAGAACCACAGGTGCTTATCTTTAAAATGGTGTCGGGAGGTCTCAAATTCTGTACTCCTTTGGGCTCAACTCCCGTTTCTGAAGTGAGTCCAAAAATCACTTAAATGACCTCCACTATAATAGACTTTCTTATATTGGAGGTTACCAAAAACACACAAAATGTCTCAATCTTCTATGGTAACCTCTATCAATATTTGTATGATCCCGACGCTCTCCCCCAGCGCCAGTAGCGTTTCTCCTGTTTGGGTTCTTCAGGGGATCATGAACCAAAAAGAAGCTGCCCACGTCCACTACTTGAATGTATCTCCTTCTCTTAACTCGCGTAATCAAACTGGAGAATAAAAGAACGCCGTGCGTTCATGATCCCCTGAAGAACCCGAACAGGAGAAACCCTACTGGCGCTGGGGGAGAGCGTCGGGATCATACAAATATTGATAGAGGTTACCATAGAAGATTGAGACATTTTGTGTGTTTTTGGTAACCTCCAATATAAGAAAGTCTATTATAGTGGAGGTCATTTAAGTGATTTTTGGACTCACTTCAGAAACGGGAGTTGAGCGCAAAGGAGTACAGAATTTGAGACCTCCCGACACCATTTTAAAGATAAGCACCTGTGGTTCTCACTATAATCTAAACAAGAAGAAGCAAATTAAGAAAACAAAAGAAAAAAATTTTTTTTGATTGGGAGCACCATCGGTGGATAGTAGAACACCATTGAACTAACAGAAGAAGATAAAGAATATAGTATACTTAGCTAAAGCTTTTTTAATAGTAGAGCAGTATATACACGGAGGAAGTTGCAAGTATACTTAGTTTTCAAGTTTTTCCCTTCAAGTTTCAATGAACGCCATCACATTGTTTGGTTATGGAGGTATTTAAACATCTCAATCATATCACCTCTATCCCGCCTTTCCTCTAAGGTGTACATATTAAGATCCTTAAGTCTGTCCTCATATGCTTTATAATGAAGCCCATTAATCATTTTAGTAGCAACCCTCTGCACCGACTCCATCCTGTTCACATTCTTTTGAAGGTGCGGTCTCCAGAATTGCACACCATACTCCAAATGAGGTCGCACCAAAGACTTATACAGAGGCATTATCACCTCCTTTTTTCTGCTAGCCATTCCTCTCCATATGCACCCAAGCATCCTTCTAGCTTTTGCCGTTGCCTTTTCTACCTGTTTAGCTACTTTAAGATCATCAGACACAACCACGCCTAGGTCCCGCTCTTCTTTAGTGGACAAAAGTACTTCACCTCCTATACTGTATTGCTCCCTTGGATTACTGCAGCCCAAATGCATGACCTTACAATTTTTAACATTAAATCCCAGCTGCCAAATTCTAGACCATTCTTCAAGCTTAGCTAGATCCCTCCTCATGTTATCTACACCTTCCTGGGTGTCTACTCTATTGCAGATTTTGGTATCATCTGCAAAGAGGCAAACCTTACCCGACAGCCCTTCCGCTATATCACTAACAAAGATGTTAAAAAGAATCGGACCAAGGACAGATCCCTGGGGCACACCACTGGTAACATCCTTCTCCTCAGAGTGAGCTCCATTTACTTGTACTGTTTGTCGCCTCCCACCCAACCAATTTCTAACCCAAGCAGTAACTTTAGGGTCCATCCCTAGGGTGCTCAGTTTGTTTATAAGTCGCCTGTGAGGAACAGTGTCAAAGGCTTTACTGAAATCTAAATACACCTAGAGCTCTCCCTCGGTCCAACTCCCTGGTCACCCAGTCAAAGAAATCAATCAGATTTGTCTGACAAGACCTGCCTCTGGTGAATCCACGCTGCCTCGGATCCTGTAATCCGCTGGACTCCAGAAACATCACTATTTTCTCTTTCAGCAGCGTTTCCAATAATTTACTCACCACCGAAGTTAAACTAACCGGCCTGTAGTTTTCAACCACATCCTTACTTCCGCTTATGTGTAAAGGCACCACATGAGCCTCTCTCCAGTCCTTTGGCACCACTCCCGACTCCAACGAGGCATTGAAAAGGTCAGTCAGTGGAGTTGCTAGAACGTCCCCAAGTTCCCTCAGTATTCTAGGGTGTATCCCATCCGGTCCCATCGCTTTGTCTACTTTAAGTTGAGCTAGTTTCTCACGAACACAGTCTTCTGAAAATTGTTCAAGATGTCCCTCGCTTCTGTTCTTATTTGTGGATGTTTTCTGAGGTCCTGCTCCTGGTTCTTCATCTGTGAACACAGAACAAAAATATTTGTTAAGCAATTCCGCTTTATCCTTATCAGCTTCTACATATTCCCCCCCTGCACCCTTGAGTCTGACAATACCACTTTTGCCCTTGCTCTTCTCACTAATATATCTGAAAAATGTCTTATCCCCCCATTTTATTGCATTGGCTATTTCCTCCTCCTTTTGAATCTTTGCCTTCTTGACTACTTTGCTAGCTTCTCTAAGTTTTTCCAAATACAGATGCCTGTCTTCCTCTCTCTGTGATCTCTTGTATTTCATGAAGGCCTCCCTCTTTTTCTTCAATTTTTCAGCTACTTCCTTCGAAAACCATAGCGGTCTCCTGTTCCTTTTGCCTTTATTTACCATTTTAACAAAAAGGTTGGTTGCCTTTAAAATACCCCCTTTCAGTTTTGCCCACTGTTTTTCTACATCCCCGAGCTGTTCCCATCCCACTAACGACTCCCTGAGGTATTGGCCCATCTTCGCAAAGTTAGTCTTCCTAAAGTCTAAGATCCTCACCTTGGAATGAATTCTAACAGCCCTAGTCCTAATACTGAACCACACCATCTGGTGATCACTGGATGCAAAATGATCTCCCACTACAACATCAGAAACACTTTCACCATTGGTAAGCACCAAGTCCAGTATGGCTCCTTCACGTGTGGGGTCTGTTACGAATTGCCTGAATAGTTCTCCCTGTAGAGAATCCAGGATCTCCTTACTTCTAGATGATACTGCAGCAGGAATGTGCCAATCAACATCTGGCATATTGAAATCTCCTATCAGTAGCACTTCCCCTTTCCTAGCAATGCTGTGTATGTCTTCAATTAACTCTGTCCAACTCTTCCTCTTGTGAGGGAGGTCTGTATATCACACCAATGCAAATAGATTTCTCTTTCCCTCTTTCTAGTTTAACCCACAATGCCTCCTCTCTCCCTTTTAAGCTCTGTAATTCCAAAGCTTTAATAGTAGTTTTTACATATAGTGCCACTCCTCCTCCCCTTCTTCCTACCCTGTCCTTTCTGAATAAAGTATAGCCAGGTATAGTTACATCCCAGTCATGGTTTTCTGTGAACCATGTTTCTGTAACTGCCACTAAATCCAAGTCAGCCACTCCCACCAAAGCTTCAACTTCAGGGATCTTATTTCCCATGCTACGGGCATTAATACACACTGCTTTCCATATGTTACCCCTGTTACCCATTTCCATAAAGGTATTTAATGTATCACCTACCTGGGGGCTTTCTTCACCCATCCCCAACGAATCTAGTTTAAAGCCCTCTTCAGTAGATTAGCCAGTCTACTAAAGAGGGCTTTAAACTAGATTCGTTGGTTCTGCACATTGCTGGGGTGGACAATGTGGAAGCATACTTCCTCAGCCAACACTCTGGATCCTGGAGAGTGGGAGTTGAGTCAGAAGGCATTTCAGTTGATTCTGCGCTACTGAGATCATCCCGAAATGGATCTGATGGTAACCCTCTCCGAAGCCATAGCTTTCCACTTCTTCACTTGCCACACAGAGACGGGATCAAAGGGCATCGACACCCTGACCCAGCCTTGGCTGAGTCTCAGCACCTGTTGTATGTGTTTCCTCAATGGCCCCTGATGGGGTGTGTGATTTGACATATAGAGTGCTATCCGGGCAGGATTGTTCTGGTGGTGCCAGATTGGCATATGAGAGCATGATTCAGAAATCTGATGCAGCTCCTGCAGGTGCCTCTTCTTCGGTTGCCTTCATCTCGGGGCCTATTGTGGCAGTGACCAATCATCCTGGAGGACCCAGTTCTATTCTCGTTTACGACTTGGCTCTTGAAGGGAGACAGCTATGGTGTAAAGTGTACTCTCCAGTGATGGTCTCCTTTTGCTCAGAGCCCGCAGGAGGTCTACCAAGCTAGCCTACGTGTGGATCTGGTGCCTCTTTGAGCAATTGTGCAGCGCTCGGCAGTTGGCTTCTGAGGTGGGCCAAGGTGTCATCTCTGCTGGCCCTTCTACAGGATAGCCTGGAAAAGGGCTTCTCCGTTAGCTCTCTGAAAAGTTCAGGTAGCAGTTCTGTCCTGTTTCCGAGGTCCGGTGGCTGGTAAGCCTTTAGCCTTGCACCTGGACATCGCATGCTTTCTTCAGAGGGTTTGACATCTGCGTCCTCCCCTCCAGTCTGTGATCCCTTCCTAGCATCTGGGTCTGATGCTCAGGGCCCTGATGGCAGCACCCTTTGAGCTGTTGAAACATGTTACTTTAAAGGCTTTGACACCCATGGCAGTGGTCTTGGTTGCAATTTGCTCTTCAAGTTGGATTTCTGAGCTGTGGGCTCTGTCTTGCTGAGATTCTTATCTGTCTTTTTCAAAGGAGGCCATTTCTGTTCACCTGTGCCTTCCTTCTTTCCTAAGGTGCTTTCTCCCTTTCACTTGAATCAGGTGGTCTGCCTGCCCTTCTTCTCTAAGGAGCAGTGCCGGGGGAACGCTAAGGATCTTCAGCTTGTGGATGACTAGAGGATGCTTGGAGGTTACGAATTCCTTTTGTAAGTCTGACCATCTTTTTGTGCTGTTTACCAGCCCACGGATGGCAGATGTCTACATTGGGGCCCTCTTTTAAGGAGACCATTGCCTCAACATATCTGTTGTGGAACCAACTGGTTTTGGAGGTTTTGCATGCCCATTCTACCTGGGAGAGTAGCGGAAACCACAAACCACAGCCAAACACAGTAGGGGTATCCAAGAAATTTATATATGTAGGGAACATCCAAGTGGAGTACTTTCACACCACTTGCAGTGGTGTGAAAGTACTCCACTTGGATGTTCCCTACATATATTAGTTAGTTACGCTCTACCAGTGTCTCACTAGTGACGTTCTGGCTTGGTTGTCCTAGATTGCACTTGGATGCCATTTGTAAAAGGTGCCTTATAGGAACTTGTCCAAACAGTAGCAGCTTTTACTACATTCTCCGGTAATGAATTCCAGAGTTTGATTACAAAAGGGGACTGCTACCTTTGGAGACAGATCTGCAGTTATTGGGAAGAGTGGCTTGGTACACATCTTAGACGTTTCTGTTTTGTCCCCTTTGACCCCTGACGAAGGCCTAGGGCCGAAACTGGTTAAGTTGGGTCTATTAATAAAGTTTCTTGGATACCCCTACTGTATTTGGCCGTGGTTTGTGGTTTCCGCTACTCTCCGCTGTACTTTTTGCGGATACCTTCTTCTCCTGCTGTTTGGTTTTTTTTGCCCATTCTACCTGAACACAAAAGTCCTCATGGGCAGAGTGGAGCTCAGTAGCTGCTGTAGATATTTGTCAGGCAGCAACTTGGGCATCACTTTTCACTTTTGTCAAGAACTACCATTTGGATGTTCATGTGTGGGTGGACCCAATCTTTGGCTCAAGGATTTTGCGAGCTGCTGTTTCTTGACAGCATGCAGTATGTCCCACTGTGCTAACTGCAATATCCTCCCACTCCCTGACCCAGTGTATGAGTCAGCAAAAACACGTGTTAACTGCTTAACACGCTTTTGTAAAAGGGTCCCTAAGTTTGTACCTACAAACAAGAGAATTAATTATGCACCAGAAAAAAATCATCTACAGAGAAGACCTAACAAGTAATTTATATGTAGGAGATATGTTCTAGTTAGGGATTTTAGCTGTGTTTCAGAGCATCCGGTTTAATCTAACAAACAAACAGCTATGAGATCACTGCATTACATATTCTAACCATTAAACGGCAAAGAGAATTATTTTTCCTACCTCTGTGAAGAAAAGAGAAAGGGCTGCAGCAGGGAGAGTATGGGTTCTTCCTTTGCTCTGCAGAGTCTGCTCCATTCACACCCCTCCAGTCCATGCTATGATAAGAGGAGAATAGCAGACTAGGGAGCAAAGCGGCTCTGGGCTTATGCTTTCCCCTCCTGCTCTCTACATGTTGCTTCGGAGAGAAGCTGAAACAGGAAGCAGAGGATTGTTCTCTGAGACAAGGCCATCATGAACTAGGCCTAACCAGGCCCTTACCTGTCACCATGGCATACCAAGGAGTTTACTGAAGCAGACTGGTATGCTATGGCACATTGGTTGAGAAGCACTGTTTTAAAGAACTACAGAGGTCTCCGCTCTCCTTAGTAGTATTAACAAAAGTGGCCGCGATCTTGCAGTGCTGCCCCTTAGCATGAGACTGGAGTGCAGGACCACGTGATAGCGACCATTTTGGACAGGCTCGATGATGGGAGTAGGACCAGGGAGGACCGCTCCTGCACCAGTTGACCACTGGACCGCCAGGGATAAAAGCTATGGACCAGGGGGTCAGGTGGGGGTGGGGGGATATGGAGGGCCTCCCCTCTGCTGACTGGCTAGCCGGGACTAATTGTTTTCAGGAGGAGAGGGGAGAGATTGTGACCCCAACTGGCTAGCCTGATTTTTTGAGAGGATTGGGAAGGGCACTCAAGTGGGTAGCTGGGCTGTGATTATGGCTGGGGGGTGCAACAATTTCTCCTCTGGAAGTTCCTGATGGGAAGTAGGAACTGTCCAGGGGAATCAGTGCTGAAAGGGAGAGGCAGGACAGGGTTTTTTTTGTAATATTGTGGTGTTGCGGATCTCTACAGCCATGGCACCGATAATATTCTTTGATCGGGGGGGGGGGGCGGGGGGGGGCCATCGAGGTATGGGCAGGAGCCAGTGAGAGCTCTGTGCACCTGATCGCTATCTGTCTGCCTATTGGATTTACTATGGAGACCCCGCCCTCCCTCAGTACTTGCTTCAGCAGGCACCACAGGACTTCCTACGCTACCTGCCAATGCAGCTATCATGGGTCTCCACAGTAAATCCGAATCCTCTACGGTATCTGCAGAGAGAAAGCTGGGAACACTCCTGCAGATACTGTGGAGCTTGTGGACTTAACCGTGGGTCTTTGCCAGCTTTCGCACTGCAATAGCTGCAAAAGGCTACTGCGGTTCAGTAACCATGCCCCTTAGTCTTGTTGCTCATATTTTTGTAACATCTAAAGGTACATTTCTTCAAGCCCACACTGCTCATGTCTACATTTACCTGCCTGGCATTTAAATTATTTCTTTGTATTCCACATTGTCTCTAAGGTTATATCAATCCAGAAATACTTGACTAAAAATAAACAAAACTATTTCTGCTTGCTTATGCCAGAGGGTTTTTTGGATGTGCAGGTCTTCATGACAGAGCTTAGTTGAAACCCTGGGGCCTGATATCAGGTAAGGTCTGGTCGTGGTGTGTGATTGTTGCTGCTGTTCTGAGTGCTGAGTGGCTGGAATTCTTTCAGCTGCACAACTCTTTATCTTGACACCTCGCTGACAGGCCTGCACTCTGGAACATTTAGCACAGCTTAAGAAATCAAATATTGCCAGTAGGTGCAAATTAGCAAGTATCCACTTCTGTCACACAGAGACCATAATAGCGGCATCTCTGACATGCAGAATTGATACTGCTGTGCTTAATTCAGTATGAAACAGTTTTCTACCTAAAAACTTTATGCAGGCATTACTTGCATTAAGAGGCACAGGTATAATTTGGGGAGTTAGGCACCTAAATTGGTCTCTTTGAAAAGTAGTTAAGTGCCTGAATTTAGGAGGGTAAAAACTGGGTGGCTACCGTGCAAGAACAGGGTTGGTGCTACTCATTAGAAAAACTAGGCAGTTGCTTAGAGTGCTAAGTTTTGGAGGGCAGCCCTGCTCTTCAATCTGCTCCCATCCTCACTCTTACTGCTGCTATGCTGTATTTCCCAGGTCCAGCAGCGACAGCAGCACACAAGCAATGCTTCCCTCCGCACGGTGCTCTTGCTTCTTTACTGATGTACTGCTGTTGATGCTGGACCTGGGAAAGATGGCAGTGGCAGCAGCGGTAAGGAAGGGGAGGGGGGAAGAATGACCTTTGCCTAGGGTGGTCATGGACCTTGAACTGGCCCTGGGCCTTAGCTAAGGAGGCAAAAATTGTTAGTTTTTCAGCACAGATTTTCAGTCCTGGGCAACACATAGAAACATAGAAACATAGAAACATGACGACAGAAAAAGACCACAAGGCCCATCTAGTCTGTCCTTCCATAACAACAACTACAACAGTCCACTAGGCTCCTAAATGTAGGCTAATGATTTGCAGGTTTAAATTTAGGATTCCAAGAACTGGCAGGTCAATATCCAGCTACAGCAATCAAGGTTTTTAATTAACACTGGCTACCACGGCCAAAGAAAAGCCAGATATTCAACACCAGTATTCAAAAAGTGGCTGGCAGTAAATATCCATGCAACGCGGCCAGCACCATCACTAGCCAGATTTTCAGCGCCGCTATACAAATAGGCTCCCTGGACAACCACTGGGACAGCTCTTTTCTGCCCTAAGCTGTATGATGCTGCGCCTCTTGTGCAACTAGTTGAGCCAGCTCTGTAGCTGCATCTTTTTGCTCCATGGGGGTCCCAGCGTTGGATGCCAATTTTAATGCTTCAAGTTCTTCCACAAGTTTCCCACCTTCTTGCCTTCTTGGATGATCCCGCCACTCTGTACAGGTAGAGGAGGTTAATTCAGGAACTTGGGAGGCTGTTGCTGATACAGGGAACTGGGAAGGTGAGAGGGATAATTGCTGATGCAGGGGACTGGGGGGGGGGGCTGTTGCTGGACTCGGAGAAAGGGGGCACTGATGCCATTGCTGGAGGTTGGACAAGGGGGGAATGCTGATGCTGGGGCTGATGCTGTTGCTGGGGCTGGCAGAAAGGGCTGGCACTGGAAATTGTGTTTTGTGTCATTAAATCAAATCCACTTCAAAAGACTCTAAAGAAAAAAAAATGTTTCACACTGTGAATACTCCAATAAACCCCTATTTTTCTGACTCTGGGAAAGCATCTAATTGCCTCAGAAATAATCCCCTAGATTTTGAAACGATGAACACATACGATCAAAAGCCCTAAAAATCAGATCTGAGGACTGTGATGGGCCATTTGAAAACCTTCATCTTTCTTTCCTGTTAAGCATTTCATGGTTGATTTTGAGGTTTATTTTGGATTGCCATCTTGCTGAAAATCCAACCTGTTTTCCACTTCAGTTTCTTCATTAGCTTATAGGATATATTTTGAGATCTGGATGAATCTATTCTTCCTTCCATCCACACAGTATTTACTGTCCCACAGGCTGCCACACAACCCCAAATCATTATAGATCCATCTTCATGCATAACGGTTGGCAAGGTATTCTGTTTTTCAAGCGCTTTACCCTCTTTTTCTCCAAATGTGTCTTGTGCGGTTGTGGCCAGACCATTCCATTTTTGTTTCACCAGTCCAAAGTACTTTGTTCCCAAAAGTTTCAGTCTTACCAGTATTTTTGGTATGTACTTCAAACGCTGACCTTTGTGATGAGATCTTAGAAAAAGTTTCTTTCTGGCAATTCTCCAAGCTTTCGGAAGCTAACGCTCCCTTCCTCAGATCAGAACAGAATGGACAAAAAATGACATTGTTAGAAAAAGGTAATTAATTCACTTTTAAATGTATGAAAGCTCCCCAAAACTAAAGAAATGTACTAAGCTAGTTCAGTAAAAAGATGCCACCTTTTAGTGATTGTTAACCTTTATTTCCATACATTGACATGGACTAGCATTGCAGCAGCCATACTACATTATCCAATTTTGAGCAGAGTATTTACTGTAAGCTAACGCATTGCTTAAGTCAAAGGCCTTCAGCCTTGCCTGAGACCTTAATCTCTCCCAAGAATTGAGATAGCTTCAGTTAATGCAGAGTGTGGACAGCAAGATGTGAAAATTAATTTACAGGTTTATCTGCCATGTTCCTAGTTCAGTGAAAACTATTGGTTAGGTGATTTATCCATATATTTCCATAGCAAAGTAACAGAGAGCTTTGCAGTTTTTTTTTACCAGCTTTCTGATTTTTTTTTTTAGATGCCGTTAATTTTCTCTCTCTTCCAACGCAAAGATGGATAACGTTCTCCTGCGACTCTCTTCCTTGCATTCACAATGTTGCTGTTACATCTCAAAGATAACTGAGAATCCATTTGAACAGATATTTCTTTTGTAACTTATCCTGTGTGAAACAAAATAGAAAACGATTAATACAAAATAAGAGGTACTCACAGTGTATGACTCTAGAAGCCTGTTTCGAAAGCGGACAAGGACCAGAGATGGGCATTTTGAATAGATGGGATAAGGCAGGGTTAAAATATATCTCATAAATAGTGAGTAAAGAGGGCATTTTTGAATTTGAAAATTTTAAGGATCTATATAGATTAGGAGAGAGAGATTATTATGCTTATCTACAAGTGAGTCACTTTTTGAAACAATGATCTCTGGGAAAACAGGGGGTGGTTTGAAGCATTGTGTTTAGGAAATTTGGGGCAGAAAGGAATTTTGTCCAAAATTTATAAAGGCATAATGGAGGAGGGGAACAACAAATTGAGATACATGATAAAATGGGAAGAAGATTTGCAGAGAAGATGGTCTGAGGAGGAATGGGATAGGATAATACGAACAGTGGCAAGTATATCCATAGCCACAAGGGTAAAAGAGAATGCTTATAAATTGTTGTTCAGATGGTATTGGACTCCAGTACGTAAAAAAAGAGCTGGAAGGGGGATTAATGGTCAATGTTGGAGGGGATGCAATGAGAAAGGGAAATGGTTGCATATGTGGTGGAATTGTAAGTGGATACAAGCCTTTTGGATTGAGATTTTGGAGCTGATATATAACATGAAGGATATCAAATACAAAGAAAGCCAGAGATTTGTTTACTACATCAATTAGATGTGGACATTCCAAAGAGAGTTAGTGGAGTTATACATCACTGTATAGTAGCTGCTAGAAATGAAATAGCACAACATTGGCAGGGGAAATCCATGCCACATAAGGCAGGATTTGTGAAAAGAGTGGCAGAGATGTGTTTGATGCATAGATTGACGGAGATGAGGCGGGGACAGGTGAGAAAGTTGTGGAACAATGGAAGAGTGTGTGTAAGTGGTTGGAAAAATGGAAGGAAGGAAGAGTGGGAGAGCTAGAGAAAATATGAGGGGGATTTTATACAAAATTTAAAGAAAATTTTACTGGAAGGATAAATGGTGATTGGGTGAAAGGAGAGGATATTAATTCAGTAATGGATGAGGATGGATGAGCGGGGCAGGGTGGGAGAGGGTGGTTAGAAAGGGAATGATATAAAGATTATTTAGAGTAATATTATATGAATTAATAAATAGAATATATAATTGTTAATAAATGCAAATGTTGTGGGAAGTTTGATACATAAATGTTATGTGTAGTTTGATACATGTTAAGTGGTTTGTAATAATACTAAATACTTAATAAAATGATCAAATGGGAAAAAAAAGATAACTGAGAATCCAGAAGTCCCTTTCAGCCTAGAAAGGTGGAACCCACAAAAGAAATTATTTATATTTGCTTTAGGGGATTGAATTTTATGAAGTTGCATTGCGACGTGTTGCATAGCTGTGGCAGTGTGACATGCACCTGCTCCTAGAATAAATTAGCATCAGAGTTTCATTTTTTCACAGGCGATGAACAAGAAAATTCAATTTGGTTTTAAGTGAAAAGTGGTGATGTTCATCTCTATTCTAATATAGAGTATTTTGTCTTGTGTCTCTCCCCTCTCCCTTTTTGTTCCTTATCATAGTATGACACTGAATGGACAAGCTCAGAATGTAGTCTGTGTTCCTGCACGAATGGCAAGGTGACCTGTGTGTCAAAGTCCTGCCCAAGTCTTTCTTGCCATGGAGGGGAGAGAGAGTATGTGGCAGAAGGAAAGTGTTGCCCACGATGTGCGGGCACAGGTGGTGAGTATCTGCTTTGGGCATCAAACAAGATTCAAGCCATTCTGGGTTTTTTTGCTGGAAAAAGCCCTGTTCAGACATTTATGTGAACATTTTGGTCTGATTTCTGCACAAGTAAGCAGTTCCCTATATATAAGGATAATTATACATTTTCCATTATATATAGGGACTATCAGTTGAATTAGAACAGGCCTGTCCTGAGTCTGTAGCAGTGTGAACCTTCATTTGAAACCAACCAGGAGTTCTACACCATTTCTAGCCAAGCCATTGCAGTGACTAACCTTCAGTCAGGGTCATAGAACAAGGCTCCCTCCAAAGCTCAACATGCGTGCATCCTGAGTTTAACCATTAGGTGTCACTGTTGTGCAATGGCTGGGTCTCTCTCCCTCCTAGAGGTTTTGAATGCAGCCTCTGCAGCATCACCAGCTCAGGCCACACTGAGGAAGAATTGCCATACCTGAGAAATGAAATTGATAAGACATTCTTATTTGCACAGAATCATCAATGGAAAAGATATTTTAAGCGGATGCAAAGTATCTTCCAGAAAGAACTTAGATTGTGAGCTTTGAAAATAAAAAGTGTCTGCTTCAGAAGATACATTTGTGCTACTTGTTACCTTTTAGTCCCGTGAAGAGCAGTTTTCAAAGTCATTTCCATGGATATATTGACCTAACCTAGAATTGTCTCCTCAGAGTGTGTGTACTTCAAACCAGGCTGAAAAGGTGTATTGCTCGGGAAATATTTAGGTCGGGGACTAAAACCAGCCTATATCATTTTCAAAAGACGTGCTATTTTACCCCCTTGACCGTCTGCACAGATAGCAGGTGCAAAGATGTGTGAGAACTTTTATTGTGTGCACTTTGTGGCTGCTAATTTTCAAAGGGGAGCAACATCCACTTTTCCCCCTTGAAAACTGACTAAATTGCACGCAGATGGAAAGTTCTGAATTGCAATACAAATAACATAGGCTGCATGCGTAGATTCAGAAGGCTTACACGGCTGCCAGGCTGCTCTTGCCATTTCGGCTTTTACTTGTTGAAACATTCTTTGTTATTTAACACAATACTTGTTCCCAAAGACCTCGACAAATAGGAGAGACTTACGCACTATTGGGCTGAGTAGGTCAGGCAAGAACAAGCAATACAAACGGGAGTGAAGCCGTATTTTTTTAATCTCCTTGTCTTGGGAAGACAATATACATCATGCAGTGGAGGAGTAGCCTAATGCTTAGAGCACTGGCTTGAGAACCAAGAGACCAGGGTTCGATTCTCACTAGCACTCCTTGTGGCCTTGGGCAAGTCACTTAACCCTCCATTGCCTCAGAAGAATCCAAGTTATCAAAGTCCCTGTTTTACATAGTAAGTTTAAGTTACAATGTAAACCGCTTTAATTAAAATGATAAAGTGGTATTAAAAAAATACTTGTTTAGAGAACTGCCTTCCTCAAGCTCAGCATGTGTTTTATATCTCTATATCTATCTGTGCATATATATATACAGGGTGGCCCAAAAAAAAGTGAGAACATCTCGTAAATTAAAAGCTTAAATAGTTTACTTATTTACCTTTTTTAGCTATATAACGTCTTTATTTCGACAATTTCCGGTCGCCATTTTTTTTTAAAATTTGTCAATCATTTACATCTGTCTTTTTGAAATTTTAAATAACTTAAAATATGCTACGAGATGTTCTCACTTTTTTTGCGGAATGTGGCAGCAATAGATTCTGGACTGTTAAGCTAAGTTTAGCTACTTTCTAATTTCGTTTGGATTTCTACATCATTAAAATGGGTCACACTCACATTGGGAGCTAAAGCATAACTATCCGCCCCTGTTGTGTGATTGTGTAGGAGGGAGCCCTCCTCTTGCGACAGTAGCCCATTGATACACTTTGCTTGCATCACAGACAATCTTTGGAGATTTTATTTTATTTTTTTTGCTCACTTTTTTTGGGCCACCCTGTATATATGTACACCGACAGACACAAGGAGAGATCTGTGGACTGTCATATTTACAGCTATTGGGTAAAGGATTGGATATGCTTTTATTTATTATTTTTTGTGCATATTTGGTATGCCCCCAGTCAAACAAGAAATTGACATCAAGATGGTTTAAAAATATAGAAACAAAGCAGTAAACAAACATAAGTAAAATTAATCTATAACAACAAATAAAAATCTTAAATCAATATAATAGGGAGAATACTATAGGAAGAGAATAAAAAGACTGACAGTAATAGCTGTAATAAGTTGATTACACTAGAAAACACAAGGGAAATAGTGGGTGAGGGTGGGGGGAAATACAGAAATGGTCTGTGTGGGTAGGTGGGTACTTTGATCTGTAAGAGAAGATATAGAAATTGTTTATTTATTTTATTTTATATTCTCTTATATACTGCGCTATTCTGCATCAGTGCGGTTTACATTGAACAAACTGCAATTACATTGAACAGGGCATTATAACTTGGAGATAACTATTTTACAGGGAACATGGGCTATGGAGGGTTAAGTGGCTTGCCCAAGACCACAAGGAGCACCTGTGGGACTAGAAACCCCAGTCCTTCCGGCCCAAGGTTGCTGTCCTCTAGTGGGATTTGAACCCCTGACCTTCCGGCCTGAAGTACCTTGCCCCAACCACTAGGCCACTCCTCCACTCCGTGTGGGCAGTGTTAGTATACAAAGTAAAGTTTTATGTTTAAATCTTTTTTATTAATTTTAAACATATTAAAACATTAAAAGCAGCTTACATATAGAAACATTGTAAATAACAAACATATTGAAACATTGTAAGCAGCATCCATATTAAGGCATAATAGACAACAATATTATATCCCACTACAGGGAATAACTATTACTTTTTGTCCCCCTCCCTCTTTTGCCCACTACCTCCCTTCCCTTCTCCCCCCCAATTCCCACCTCTCCCTCCCCCCCACTCCCACCCTTACCTTCAACCCCCCCCCTTCTCTTTAGCACTCTAGTCCTAATTATGCCAACTTAAATTACTAAGATAAAGTTTATACCAAATTACACTGTTAAAATATCATTTCTTGCCCTGGCCGACGACTTTTCAAGATATGGAGACCAAGTCATCAAAAAACATGCTCTTCTACAAACATGTTTTCTAGAAGCCTCTCCCTCCCATAATACCAGTTGATGTAAAACATTCCTCCATTCCCAATATTCTGGACCTCCAGATTCTCTCCATTTCCGAAGAATTCAATTCTTTGCAAGCAGACAACATTTTCTTATTAATAATCTATTCCCTGATGGAAAAAGTCCCTGAAAAGGAGCATCTAAAACAGCAAACCCCGAGGTTAATTTCAATGTCTGCCCTAATATGCTCATTAGAAATTTTTGAATCCCATTCCAAAATTTCCTTATTCGTTTACATGTCCAGAACATATGCCCCAAATGTGCCCGCTCCATTCCACACCACGGACAATCACCGTGTTGAGCAAAACCCGCCTTCCATGCTCTATAGGTGAGATATAAGCACGCTGTATTATTTTGAATTGCATATCACGTAATTTTGCTCCTATAACTATTTTTGGGATTCGCCCAATGGTTTTTTCCCATTCAAATGCTTCAAGATTAATTCCAAGATCCCTCTCCCATTTTTTTTTTTAAACTTTATTTAAGTCCACCATACAATCCAAACAACACATCAACAAACGGCACCACGGGGAGGGTTTATTCTTCTCCCCCCCGGTAGCCAACAGAAAAATAACACAGTAGGTGGTCATTTTACATTATATCCCCACCCCCCTTCTCCCACCCCTCTCCCCTCACCCACCAACCCACCCTCACTCCATTACCAGCTTTGTACACCAATTATCGTCTGGGACTATAAAGCAGCTCCCTCCAACCCATTCCTCAAATCCATATATAATCAACTCCCTCCTTGGAGAGTTGCGTTACGGCTGTGGGGCCCCAACTGCTGAATATATGGCTCCCAGATTGACAGAAAAACTGTCCAACGCTTGGCACTGCCCCGCGCCAACCAACGCTCTGTCAACATTAATTGATGAAAGCTATTCCGCCATTCACTAAAAGTGGGCAGTTGGCCTTCCCTCCATAATCTAAGAATCGGCCCTTTACCCACCAGACAGGCCTTCCGCACAAGCAAACTCTCACCAGCTTTCACTGGTCCAGGGGTCGGCAACTGGTCAAGTGTGACCAAGAGGCCTGTCCAACGAATCCTACGCTGAAGCAGTGTGCAGAGGAAGCTGCATATCCGTGCCCAATACGTCCGTATTCCCCGACAGCCCCACCACATATGTAGGAGAGTTGCCAAGGGTTCCGAACAGCGCGGGCAGGAGCCATCCGTGTCCAGACAACTACGCAGTGCTCGCCTCGGCGAGAAATGGGCCCTAGTCACGCATTTAAATTGGATCTCACGCCAGCGCATTCCTTGTACCAATCGTCTGATCCGTTTCAATGCCATCAGTACCGATCCCGGCTGTACGGCTTCTCCCAATTCAGTCGCCCAAGCTCTTTCAACTCCACTATAATCAGGGAGGGGGCGGTAAGGCTCCAAACTACGTTTCAAACCAGAGATTGACGGCGTGCGCTCCTCTCCCAGCTGGAAAAACTCTAAAATACAGGCTGAGCGCTCTGCCTGCAGCGCAGTGCGCGGCAGGGCGGCCACATAGTGGGAGAGTTGTATATAGGCAAAACAATGCGTGTCGGGTAGCTCATACTCCCGACTGAGCGTTCGAAATGATTTACAGCTTCCCGCTTGGTCTACTACGTGCCCTACCATCCGGATGCCACGTGTCCACCAGTCCCGAAATACCGCAGTCTCGGACCCTGGAGTAAAGTGGGCATTGCCCTGCAGTGGCAACCAACAAGACACCTTCCACGGTTCCTGCCAATATATGTTAAGTTGTTGCCATGTGCGTCTGACAGAGTCCACCAATGGACTCTGCCGACTAGAATCTGTGAGGACTTTATGAGTGCCGTGCAAAGTCCCCAGGAGAGTCGCAGGAGCCACCAGACACTCCTCTAAGGACCTAGGCGTGTATATTTCTGTCCCCCCCAGCCAATCTCCCAGGTGTCTAGCTTGACAGGCCAATGCGTAGGACTTCAAGTCTGGTAGGCCCATACCTCCCTCTCGCCATTTCCCAAGCAGCCGATGCCACGGGACCCGTGCTCGCTGCCCCCGCCAAAGAAAGCGCTTAATCAAAGCCTCTATTCTATTCAGGTCACGTCGAAGCAACCAGACTGGCAGGGTCTGCAGCCAATACAAGATTCTGGGTAAAACGATCATCTGTACTGCTGCTATCCTCCCTGCCAGAGACAGCGGGAGGGGTCCCCATGCACTTAGCTGCACTGCCAAATGCCGCAGTATCCGGTCTAGGTTACGCCGGTATAACTCCTGGGGGTTTCCAATCAATGTTATGCCCAAATAGATGAATTCTTTATCTGCCCACCGTAAAGGGAAGGGTCACCTCCAGGAACCGCGGACCCGCCCCAAAACATCCACTACTTCAGACTTCTCTTTATTAATACGCAAGCCGGCAAATGCTCCGAACCGCCGGAATTCGTCTAATAGCGGTTGTAGGGATGTGGCCGGTGTCGTCAAATGGACTAACAAGTCGTCAGCAAAAGCCGATATAAGAAAAGTTTGCGACCGCAGCCGCACTCCCTGTATTCTCCCCGAATTTACGATGGTACGAATCAGCGGGTCCAAGGAGAGCACGAAGAGCAAGGGCGAAAGAGGACAGCCCTGTCTTGTACCCCTCCCCAACGTGAGGTCCTCAGAGAGGAAGCCATTGCACAATATGCCTGCTGTCGGCGAAACATACAAACTTTGCACCATTTTACAAAAACCCTCCCCCATGCCGTAGCGCGGCAGCAGCCTCCAAAGATAGTGCCAGTCTACCCTATCAAAGGCCTTCTCCGCATCGAAGCTTATCAATAGCGACGGAGTATTGTGGGCATGCACCCACTCCAAAGAGGCCAGAATCTTCCGAAGGTTTCGTACAGCGTGGCGGCCTTTCACAAAGCCCACTTGTGCCTCATGAATTAAGTAATCCAATACCCCTGCTAGGCGGTCAGCTAGAACTTTCGCCAAAAGTTTAAGATCAAAGTTCAATAGGGAGATAGGTCGATATGAAGCTGCCTGCAGCGGGTCTTTACCCGGCTTCGGGATCAGGGTGATATATGCGTGGTTGCGCCCCCAGCGGAATGCCCCTTGCTCCGTTCTGGTGACAAAGACCTCTCGTAGCAGAGGACTCACCCCGTCCCCTAGGATCTTATAAATCTCGGCCCCGAATCCATCGGGCCCCGGCGTTTTATAACACTGGGCCGCAGATATTGCGGATTGTATTTCCTGTATAGTAATAGGGAGATCTAGAGCATCCCGCTGGGCTGACGTAAGTTGAGGCAACTCCAAGACCTCAAGATAGTCCTGCAGCCCCTCAGGGGAACCAGCCGTGGTTCTGTATAAGTTTTGAAAAAAAGTACGAAAAATCTCTGCGATTTCCTTGTTTCCCTTATGCACCCGTCCCGGGCCTGCATTCAGTGCCGCTATGTGAGCAGGACCCCGTCGGGCCCGCAGACAGCGCGCCAGCAACTTGCCAGGTTTGTCACCATAGCAGTGCAAACGAAACCGATAATACAGAACCGATTTCTTTGCTCGCTGATGTAGTAGCTCATTAAGCTCAGTCTGGGTTTCCCAGAACAACTTTTATTGGGCATTGTTGGCGTGTGAGCACATCTCCGCCGTAGTGTGGTGACTCGACGTTCAAGTAGTACAATACGTTCTGCCATCAGCCGGCGTCTTCTCGCGGCGTACCCTATGATGTTCCCTCGAAGAACCACCTTTGCCGTTTCCCAGACTAATTCGGGGTCGTCTGTATGGATCCGGTGGTGGCCAAGGAATTCCTCCCATCTCTGGCGTATAAACTGGTGAAATTGCTCATCCGAATAAAGCTCTAGAGGAAATCTCCACAAGCGTGACTGATTCATGTCTCGCCCCCAATGTAAATCCAGCCACACCATTGCGTGGTCTGAGATTTCGGAGGGACCAATCTGTGCATCCTCAGTGAGTGTAAACAAAGTC
Source organism: Ichthyophis bannanicus (assembly GCA_033557465.1). Classification (NCBI taxonomy): domain Eukaryota; kingdom Metazoa; phylum Chordata; class Amphibia; order Gymnophiona; family Ichthyophiidae; genus Ichthyophis; species Ichthyophis bannanicus. The sequence goes on along the minus strand of CM066032.1, from coordinate 1,087,053,504 downwards.
CCCGAGATCATTACGTAATCGATTCGGGCGCTAGTACCATGTGCTCGAGATTGATGGGTATAGTCTCTTTCGGAGGGGTGCAGTACCCGCCAAGGATCAATTATACCTAGTCTTCGGCAGAACCGCAACAGTAGCTGGGAGGGCCCTACCCTCTCCCGGCCACCTCCTCTCCTAGAAGTATCCAGGTCCACATCCAGGACTCCATTAAAGTCCCCACCCAAGATCACCGGGCACTCTGGAAGCTGTTCCACTCTTGATGCCAGACCATTATAAAACCCCGGGTCAGCCACGTTTGGCCCATAAAGATTTCCCAGGATCACCGGTTTTCCATCTAATTGACCATAGAGCAACAGGGATCGACCAATATTATCAGCCAGGACCGTCTCCTCCACGAAACGTATGCGTTTATGGATTAGAATCGCTACACCTCCCTTATGCCCCTGGGCGGGGGATCCCCACACTTGGCCCACCCAACTCCGGCAGAGTTTGCTATGCTCGACAGCCGTCTGGTGGGTTTCTTGGAGAAAAGCAATGTCACATTTATGTCGAGCCAGTGCTTGCAATACCTTATGCCTCTTAATAGGGTTTCCCAGCCCACAGACATTCCAAGTGATTATTTTCAAAGCGCCAGGGCAGTGCCAAGATGCCACCCCAAGATCATTACTGAATACTCCAGAGGGACACCCCCAGCCTGGTACCCCCCCCCCCCTGTCTTCTAGGAGGCAATTATCCCAGCCATTTAAATTCAATGGAGTGTACCCCCTCCCCTCCCCCTGCCCCTCCCTCCTCCTTTTCCCTCCTATCCCTCCCCTCCCCTCCCCCCCATCACCCCTCTTCTCCAAACTCTCCCGTCCAGCCATAGCCGGATCTACTTCCTACGGCAGACGGGCTCACCCCTCCAATATTCCCCCCTCCCTAGCAATTAATTTAAAGAGAAGGAAAGAAAAAAGGAAGGCACACAATCTCCGTTACAAACCTCTACAGTGTGTCTCCCCCAGAGGGCGCTAGCGCCCGCCACTCAGCTATTCTTGAATTATCTCTCCCCACAACCACCCAAATTACCTCCCATCTCCTCTGTCCTCCTCCCTTGTCATAGACAATAACCCCTGCATTCCCCCAAATTAATCGCCGCCTAACCCCCTGCTCTGCGTCCGAGCCCCACCTGTAATAGGATAAAAAAGGGGAGGGAAGGGAGAGATTCAAGCAGGAATACAGGGGCAGAAACAGGGCAAGGAGGGAAATAGTCAGGGAACCAGCAGAGCAGCAACAATTAAAACAAAAGTAACATAGTAACAAGGATACAATGTCCCCCTTGGCATTATAGATGTTACCAATTCCATGAGACGTTGTATCTCAGCCTCATACTCCACAGGAAGGCAAAACCAAGAGTTCTGCTATGACAGTAGATACTGCTGAAAGTCTGTCAGGAAGTGCTCGGCCCCGGGGGGCTCCAGGTCACCATACTGCCCACGGGGAGATGCACCCCACTTCCAATAGGTCAGTTAGCGATTAAGAGGCCAATTGAGCAGGCAGGGAGTCCAGAAAAGTAGTCGCCTCTTCCAGGGTCGCTAGTGTGCGGGTGTGGCCTTGATGGTCGATCCGCAGTTGAGCCGGGTACAGAAGTGAGAAACGAATGCCGCGGTTATACAACTGGGTACAAACTCCCGAAAAAGCCCTGCGTTGCTGGCTTACAATCACCGAATAGTCCTGGAATACTAGGATCGGCTCGGTGCCTTGTTGATGTCTCCGTCGGCTCCTTGCCGCTCTCAGCACCTCCTCTTTCTGTCTGTAATCGAGAAAGCGGGCGATTACTGCACGTGGATTCCGGGCCGCTCTTCTTTGGCCCAGCCGATGTACCCGCTCTATTTTGACAGATTCGTCTCTCAGGTTTGGCAGGAGGTTCCCAATCCAAGTTTGTAGATATTCAAGTAGGACACTGTCAGCGACACTTTCAGGAATGCCGACAAAACGCAAGTTTTTCCGCCGACCTCGGTTCTCCAGTTCATCGAGTTTGTCCCCTTGTTGTTTCACCAAAGTCTCTAGGGCGGCCACTTTGGCCACTACTGATTGTTGCGTGTCTTCCACATCAGACACCCTTGTCTCCACTTGCTCCATCCTCTCCTCCACTGCCGTGAAACGTTGTCCAAGCGTTTGAATCTGCTCCACCAGGTCTTGGAAACGTGTGCTGAGCGCCTGCACCACTGCGGCGCTGACCTCGGCCACTAAATCTGGCGGGCTACCTGGTTTCGGGCTGGGTGGTGAGCCGTCCGCCATTTTCCCCTCCGTAGTTCGGGGTCTCTCTTTTCTAGGTGCCTTAGATGCCATCAGGTTAGCAGCGTTATGTATACCACGTCCCACTCCCGGCACTATTCTAGTGGGATAGTAGAAGTAAAATTGTGCAGTTGAAAATCCCCACTGCGGGGGTTGGAAGCCACTGTGTAGGGGTTTATCTGCACAGGCCAGGCAGGAACAACCGCGGGGCTACACCCCGAAAGCCACTTGATAGAGGGGGCAATCAGAGAGATATCCAACCACAGCTTGGCGCTCCTTTTCTTTTTTCCCTCTTTTCTTTTTCTTTTTGTTATTTGTTTTTTTGTTTTGTTTTGTTTTGTCTTCTTCTCTTCCCCTCTTTTTGTACCTCAGTGTCCGCTGTTATTCAGGCAGGAAAGGCCGCAGCTCCCCCCATCTTCCAAGGCCCTTCAACAATTGTGGAAAGCGCTGTTGCCTCAATGGGAAGGGTGTCTGGTCTCTCCCACTGTCACCAGCGGCTGTTCTCCCCCCAGCGAACAAAGGGAGTCACAGGCCCCGGCTCCACCGGAGAAGCAGCACCGCTCTATAGAGCCAGCCGCAGCCGCGGGTGAGAAGTTGTACCGATGCCCCTCCTCCGCAGTCCCAGCCGGGTCAAACAGACGCCGATCTCCCTGTTTCTGAGGGTTCAGCCCTCCGTGACTGCAACACTGCTAGCAATAGCAGGAAGGTATTCGGGTGCACCGCTTCCCGCTCTTCGTTAAAGGAAGCTGCCCGCTGAAGTCAGGCGAAGAGGCCGCTCTTCCCCTCCCGCCGGGGTCACACCACCACGTGCAGGCAGCACGGATCCCGACAGTGGCCGCACCTCCCGATCGTGCCCCCGACTTACTTGAGGGCCAGCCAACGATCCCCTCCGTCGGGTGGAAGCCGCCGCAGAGTTCCTTAGGTCCTCGGGCACCGTGTCCCAGCGAAGGGGAAGTCAACAGTGGCGGTGGGGGAGGTGTGCGATGGGCCTCTGCACCCTCTCAGCTTCGTTGAGGAACTCCCCCCAGCCGTGCAAGGACAGCCGCGAGCCGGTTCAGCGCCGGAGGATCAAGGCCCCAACAGGGGCGAGTTAATGCAGGTGGGATCTAGGAGGTTTTAAAGCTGATTTGTAGCAGTAATGTGGGGCGATTACCCGGAGCTGATCGTGAGTCGTCCGATCAGCTCATTGCCCAAACCGGAAGTCTCCCTCTCCCATTTTAAACTCAAGTGTCTATAGCTCTTGACTTGTGTTAGGTTATTCAAGGCTTTACTATAATCAGCGACCGATATTCTTTCTTTATCCTTTATTACAAACCATTTTTCCAATTTTTCAAAAATTTCCTGTCTCAATCCTCGTCTCCCATCTTTCATTGAAATCAAATAATACTTTAATTGTAAATAAACATGAAAATGCCCCTGTGGCAATCCATAGTGTTTTTTTAATTCCAAGAAAGGTTTAAGTGCGCCTTCTCCATTTATTACTTGCCACAATTGTTGTAGACCTTTTTTCTCCCAACCCTTTAAAAAAATAGACGTTGTACTTGGTTGAAAGGCTAAATTACCTTGCAATGGCAAATATCCTGACACATCACTTGGAATGCCCAATTTTGCACAGAGCAACTTCCAACTCCAGCGGACCCCTTGCCATAAAATATTATTTCTAAAATCCTTCGGCAATTTTACATTTGTCACATGTAACACAGATAGAAGTGACTAAGGAGCTACTAATGCGGACTCAAAATCATATGGTGTATATACTGATGTCCCTACTATCCAATCTCTAATATGTCGAAGCAGACATCCTAGATTATATTGTTCTGTTCTAGGCAACCCTATACCACCCTTTTCCCACGGCCCATATAATTGATCAATTCTTAGTCTTGGTTTTTTCCCTCTCCAAAAAAAATTCTGTAATAATCTTTCCATTTTTTGAACATCTTGCCTCAATAGCCGCAACAGAATAAGTTGTAAAACATATAAAATTTTAGGAAAGACTATCATTTTATAAGCAGCCCCTCTACCGCCTAAAGATAGAGGCAATGGTGTCCAATCTTGCAATTTATTTTGCATGTCTTGTAGTAGCATCCTAAAATTTTGCCTATACAGATGACGTGGATCTTTAGGTAACCAAATTCCTAAATACTTAATTTATTTTTTGCCCAGCGTAAAGGAAACTCTACACCCCAATCATTTTGTAACTCCCCATTAACATCTAATGCTTCTGATTTAGCCATATTCAACTTAAAACCGGCTATCCATCCATATCGTCCAATCACATTCATTAATTTTGAAAAAGATTTGCGAGATTCCGTCAACATAACTAATAAATCATCCGCAAAAGCAGACACCTTAAATATGCAAGACCCAACCTTCACACCCCGTATATCATCACAAGCATAAATCATTCTTAGCAAAGGGTCTAATGAGAGCACAAATAACGGAGACAATGGGCAACCTTGTCTAGTTCCTCGAGCTATATTAAAACTATTTGTTACCAGCCCATTAACTCCCACTACAGCTTCTGGTTTTTGGTATAATCCTCTGATCCCTTGAATAAAACCTTCTCCTAGTCCATAAGCTTTTAAAGTCTCGAACAAAAATGTCCACCCCACCCTGTCGAAGGCTTTTTCAGCATCAAAACTGATTAATATGGAAGGGACAGCAAGTTTCCTAACCCAGCTTAAGGCTCCTAATATTTTTCTAACATTTTTAGTGGGATATCGACCCTTCACAAATCCCGTCTGACAATCATGCAGTAAATAAGGGAGATATTCAGCCAAACGATTTGCTAAAATCTTAGCAAACAACTTAAGATCATAGTTAATTAAGGAAATAGGTCGATAAGACCCAACCTCTGCTACATCTTTACCAGGTTTTGGTAAAACCACTATATGGGCTGTATTACTATTATATTTAAACATCCCTGTTTCCATCCACCTATTAAACAATTTCTCCAACACAAGTGTTACTTGTGTCTGTAACATCTTATAATTTTAACATTTATAAGTTTAGAGCCTGGTATTAGAAAGCCATTTACACAGTTTACAGCCCAGTAAACTGCGTAAATGCCTTAAACAGGACTATTCAACAGCACCTACATGGTTAGTGCCATAGAATATCCCCATCTATGCCCCCTACATGCCACAATGCTATCCAGTTAGCATCGTGATGTTTTGGGGGGCATACGGGGGCGGAGATTGGAGGTAACCGGGTAGTGGCGATATTGGACAGCTTTCCTGTTAGCACTCCATGGCTAAAACTAGGCGAGCCTTTGACTTGCCGTTGGCGCGGCATTGAATATCAGGGGTTAAGGGTGAGTGGGTAGGACTGTGCATCGACGCGGCGCATAGCTCGCCCAACTCAATATTGGACCCATAATGTCTTACTATACATTTTTATAGGATTGTTGTGAGAGGGGTGGTGTTGGGATGACCATGATAGCTGAGTTGAATTTTTGGGTCTACAAAAAAGTATTCTGAATTCTCCTTGTGTTTGGCCGTGGTCTTTGTCCTCCGCTATTCTTTATTGAACTCTTTTGCGGAAGACCTCCTTTCCTGTCTTTTGGTTGCCATTGGGGAAATGCCTGTCCCTGCTTTTCTGTTAAGCCATGTGAAGGCCTTGGCTTTGAAATAAAGCTGTGTAATCATTCCCTGTACCTCAGGAGACAGCTTGTTTGCACAGATAGACAGAATTACAGAGCCCAGTTTAGCACTTCTGTATGAATGGTAACAGAACACTCTTGACCAGAATGTGTGTAGCTGCTGTGTACTTAGCAGAGCCAGAGATCAAATGTTGGCAATATACGAGGGTCATTTTTAAAGTAAGAACCGATTGCGCATCGTGTCCACGCGATCTGTCAAGTGACGTCCGTTCAAGGTCAGCCACTCTTGGCCAGTCTCTCACTACGCCGCCATTACGTTTCACGTCTCTGCCAGTGTTGGTTGTATGGTTATACTGCTTCGTTTGTCGCCATGTCAATCAGTAATCCCTCCGATTGTGAAGTGCGCTCGGTTATCCGGTTTTAATGCAAAACAAGTTCGTCCAGCATTTTCGGCACCCATCTTGCACACATTTTTTGTAGTGCAGTTTGTCAGTAACAATGTGATAAACTACTGATCTTGAAACTTGTGGAAATGTCTGATGCAGCTCGTCTATAGTGAAGCACCTGTTTTGGCGAATTTCCTCATCAACTTCTTGTGTCAGGTCTTCATTCATGACAGTAGGCCGTCCAGATCATTCTTCATCATGAACATTTGTCCTTCCTTCCTTAAACATCATTCATTACACCTTCCCCATACACTTCAACAAGCTGCCGGTGAATTTCAGCTGGACGAACTTGTTTTGCATTTAAAAAACGGATAACCGAGCGCACTTCACAATCGGAGGGATTACTGATTGACATGGCAACAAACGAAGCAGTATAACCATACAACCAACACTGGCAGAGACGTGAAACGTAATGGCGGCATAGTGAGAGACTGGCCAAGAGTGGCTGACCTTGAACGGACGTCACTTGACAGATCGCGCGGACATGATGCGCAATCCGTTCTTACTTTAAAAATGACCCTCGTATATAAAAGTCAATATTTATTAATTATGGCAAGGGTATAATTTCGTTTCAAATTATGCCTATATATGTAAGTGGCATTCTAGAAAAGTTGTTTAGGTGCAATCTGTGACACCCAAGTCAGAACGTCTGAAATTCCTTAGGAGGGGCAGCAGGAAATGTGGGCACATGTAAATACATTTTAAAATTAACTTATCTCCACCTCAAAAGATAAACGTCTCCCTCAACATACAAGGACATGAGAATGTACAGAATAAAGCCCCGGACACGAGCAGGGAAATGAGCAATATTAGAAATATGCACATATGTGAAATATGCATGTGTGAAATCAAGCCCAATATCCTGTTTCCAACCTTGTCCAGGTGGCGTGTGAGGTACTCTGCTTTCACACCAGGCAGGCATGTTACCAGGCGATCCTCATGTCCACCAGCCACCCAGCTATCTACATGCCTAATGATCGAATCACCAACTATAACGGCTGTCCTAACCCTTCCCTCGTGGGCACATGGCCCTGGAGAAGCCTCCGCAGTGTGAGAGGGTTTTACATCACCTGGAGGACAGGTCCTAGTTACAGGATCACTTCCTGCCACACCATGGTGATGCTCTCCTGTTATGTGACCTCTCTCCTCCATGGCAACAGGGATGCCAGACTGGAGGTGGAACTTCAATACTATATCCCTGTAGATCGTGTCTATGTACCTCTCTGTCTTCCTTATGTCCTCCAAGTCTGCTACTCTAGCCTCCAGAGATTCCCTGAGAGTAAAGTGCTCCTTGCTCCTAGTGCACACATAAGACCCCTCATCAACTGAGAGAAAATCATACATGTGACACCCAATCCAAAAGACTAGAAAGCCCTCGTCTCACTGCTGGACTCCTGTCTGTATCTTAGTTTTAAGGTTTAGTTTAGGTATTTAAATTGCTTACTTAATTAGGTTTGCTGGGAATACTTATACTAATTAACCCAAGTTTAAAACTCCTGTTTTATGTAAAGTAGGACGAATGTTGTCCAAATATTCTGTTCATTGTAAACCGCACTGATGAGAAATAGCGCGGTATATAAGAAATGTTAAATAAATAAAATAAAATACAACTATTCCTAATATGTTTAATGGACTTCACCTCAAGATTATTTAATCCCAGGTCCTTAATGTATTTCTGATGAATAAATCCAGCCACACCTGAAAATGAATATGGGCACCTCCTTCCCTTTAATAGATTTAAGAGCCTATAAAGTTAAGATTATACCTGGTGTGGGTGGGAGGGAAATAAGATTTAATAAAAGCTGGCTTGCTACACATTTCCCTGACCTGTGCTTCTAAGGTAAAGCCTTAACAATTTCCTATTTGATTCACCCAGCCCTTGGTTTCATAGAGGGGGGCCTTTCAAATTTCCCTTTGATCTGTCACTTGCCTTTAATATCTATTTAAGACAACTTCACAGTTCTTTGGCCTGCTAATTGGAAGGCCTCTTTGTAAAGGTCACTAGAAACAAGTTTATTTGGTTGTACTCAAGACTATTTATTCTATTTGTATGCTGAACTATACTCTGATTTGATTTAAATAAAAAGCTCTCTGGTGGTACTAAGACCTGACTGACTCAGCAAAAACACTGAATTCTAAAATACACAGATTTATCAGCTTTGACCCAAAGAATTTCCTTTTTCCCCAAGATTAAGTATACTCCAGAAGATAAATACTTACAAGTACAGATCTATTTCTAGTTATAGCAGTCCCTTTTGGTAGTCCTTCAAGACTGAGATTCACAGAGCTCTGGCTGACCTATTTATATACTTGTGCTTCTAAGGTAAAATCTTACCAATTTCCTGTGTGATCCACACAATCTCCAGGAACAAGCAGGAATGTAGTCCTCACATATGGGTATCGTTGGTACCGACGGAGCCTGCGTGGGAACGCTCCCCAGCATCCAATAGGAACGCTTTTGGGAGTATCCCTCAGCACATGCGCACTGCCTTCCCACCTTTCCAACTGTTCCTCTTCAGTTCTTCGTTTTCCGTGGAGCCGACAGGATCTATTCCCTGTCACTGCAGAAAATTCCATCTTTAAATTTATTTTCTTGTGGTCGGGTTTGCCTACCGCACGGCGCCTACCGGTACCGCCAGTTCTTTTCTTTTCTTTTCATATTAAAAAAAAAAAAAGAAAAAAACTTAGGCTTTAGACTGTTTCTTTTCAGAAACATTTCTTTTTGGTACTAGGCGCCATTTTGGGCACTAGGCCCCATCTTCCTAAAACATGGAAAAGCCAACTAGTGGTTTTAAAAAATGTACTAAGTGTGGCAGTACCATTTCAGTCACTGACACCCATGATTGGTGTCTGAAATATTTAGGACCTGAACATTCTCCAACTGAATGTCTGTCCTGTATGGGGATGACTAAAAGAGAAAGACAAAACCGGGCTGCAAAGCTCGGTACCCTCTTTTCTTCAGATGCCAGATCCATTGCATTGACATCATCAAGGACCTCTTCTTCCTCCCATGGATCTCAGGTAACTAAACATAAAAGCCGGTCCTCAAAGGGTAGCTCTCCTGCTAAGCATCGAGAGGCCATTGGCGTTGCCCTTGAGGGAACCACACCAGCAAAACAGCCACGGCGGGAGGCTTCGGCTTCCAAAGCATCGATGGGGCTTCAGGATGTTCCCGAGGCCTCAACCTTGCAGGAACTACCTGTGCCATGCTCAGGGGTTCCAGCCGTCCTTACCGGTACCAACACCCAAGCATCGGCAGCGTCGATAGACTAGAGGTTCCTCGCTATCGAGCGCAGCATCACAGCTCTTCCTTCAGCTGCGGTACCGGTGGTCCCACGGGCACCGGTACCAACATCGACACCGATGCCAGTACTGACACCGGTACAGACACCGGTACCGACACTGACACCAATGATACCGGTACCAACGGTAACGGTACCGGCCCCGGTGGGAAATCTTCCCATGCCATCTGTGGCGGGAATTGACAAAGCGGTACTGGGTCAGCTCGGTACCGACTTCGATCGGTACTGGGATCGTGCTTTGCAGGAGCATCGGGGTCAGGAATACTTCAATTCCTCCGATTCCGAAGACTCTGACAATTCTGCTGGTACTAGAGGGTTTCTCCTAGAAGATCCCTCTTCTCCCCAATGCAGAATGTCACCTCCAGAGGACATGTCATTTCAGGATTTCATCCGTGATATGGCCAAAGGTCTTTCAATCACAGTAGCTCCTGAAGAGGAACCCAGAGCAAAGGAATTGGAAATTCTCCAATATCCTAAAGCTCCTAAGTAGGCAGCCACTCTTCCTATCCATGAAATTCTGCATAATTTGATGCTCCGAATGTGGGAGACACCTCTGACTACTTCTCCTCACTCTAGGAGACTTGATACTATGTATCGAGTTCCGCCATGTCCTGGATTTCAGAAAACTCAGCTGCCACACCATTCAATGGTAGTGGAATCAGCCATGCGTAGGATGAAAAGTGCAAAGAGGCATGCATCCAATCCTCCAGGTCGTGAATGCAGGACTCTGGATGTTTTTGGTCGCAGAACCTTTCAAGCTTCCATGCTTTTTCAGCTAGGATCAGTTCATATATCCTATATATGGGAATGTTCCTCAAGGAAGTCACAGGAGACTTGGAACTTATGAGCCCATTTCTCCCAGATGACAAGAGACAAGATTTTCTTGCTCTAGTTAAGCATGCTCAGGATGTCTCCAAGTTTGTTAATCGTGCAGCCTTTAACTGCTTCGAATGCATCAACAGAACCTCTGCTATTGCCATTGGCACACGACGGATTGCCTGGCTACAGGCATCAGACTTGGAGACTTGGGTACAAGACAAGTTAGGCAACATTCCTTGCACGGGGGAGAATCTCTTCGGCAAGAACTGGCAGGAAAAGGCTAATGAGTTAGATGCTGACAATTCTGCCTTAGATAGATTGTCAAAGTCTACAGCCACTCCAGCCAAAAGGAAGCCTTATAAAAAACCCTCTTTTAGCAAAAAGAGGAGGTTTTATCCGTCCTATACCCAGCAGAGTCAAACTCCAGGTCAGGTTGCCCAAAAGGGACAAACCAGACAGCAAAAGAAGCCAAAAGGCCCAAGAGCCCAACCAGCTCTCCAGGTTCAGCCCCCTCAAGGGCTTTGACTCCTTCCTAGAGAGCTTTGCCTCCCTGCCTCTGAGGGGTCCCCAACCCCCCAATATTCCGGGCAGGTTATGCCACTTTGTAAACAGATGGCATCAGATAACAGCAGAAGATTGGACTTTGTCCATTGTAGGAGAGGGGTACAAGCTTAATTTTCACAGCATGCCCCTCCTATAATTCTAAAGTAATTCAATTCACAAACCTCTGCAGACAATCTGCTAGATCACGAGGTCTCCACACTTCTTGCCCAAGGGGCAATAGAGGAAGTACCCATTCTTCAATGGGGTGCAGGGTTCTACTCCCCCTATTTTCTTATTCCAAAGAAAATAGGAGGACACAGACCCATTCTAGACCTCAGAGAATTGAACAAATATCTGTTTCGAGAGAAATTCAAAATGATTTCTCTAGGAACTCTTCTGCCATACCTTCAAAGCCAGGATTGGCTTTGCTCTTTAGACTTAAAGGATGCATACACTCACATTCTCATCCATCCAGATCACAGGAAATTCTTACGTTTCCTTTTCAGGGGAAAACATTTCCAGTACAGGGTTCTTCCCATTGGTCTGGCTTCAGCACCAAGAGTATTCACAAAATGCATGGCAGTAGTAGCTGCATTTCTACGAACCCTGGGGATTTTCGTCTTCCCTTACTTAGACGACTGGATCATTCGAGCCCCTACAGTTGCAGAGGCCAGCACTGCACTGTCCAATACAATGCGAATCCTCCAATTCTTGGGATTGGTAATAAACTTCCCAAAATCTCAACTAGTTCCTTCTCAATGCCTAGAATTCATAGGAGCCTGTCTAGATACCAGACAGGCAAGGGCTTTCCTTCTACAAGCCCGGTGTCTTCGCATAATGCAACTAGCTTCTCAAGCAGTAGGCAAATCCTCCCTCACTGCTCGAGAGCTACTGCAGTTACTGGAACATATGGCATCCACAGTTCATGTAGTCCCATATGCTCGCCTCCACATGCGAGCAGCTCAGTGGACCCTCTCCACACAGTGGACACAGGCCACGGGTCATTTGTCAGACAAAATAATAATCTCTCAACGACTAATTTTGTCCCTCCAATGGTGGCAATCACTAGAAAATCTGACAGTTGGGTCTCCTTTCCATCAACCCCTCTTTCAGGTCACTCTAACAACAGGTGCCTCACAGGTGGGTTGGGGAGCACACCTGAATCATCTTTCTACCCAGGGCACCTGGACTTCACAGGAGGTTGGTTTGCACATAAACCTCCTGGAATTAAGAGCAATCTAACTCTTCGAGTATTCCACGCCCAGCTCAGCTACAAGACAGTCCTAGTCCAGACGGACAATCAAGTAGCCATGTTCTATGTGAACAAGCAGGGCGGAACAGGCTCTCTGTCATTATGCAATGAAGCTGTACGACTGTGGGCCCTCCCCAGAGAGCATCAAATTCACCTTCTAGTGATATATCTTCCAGGCATTCAAAACCTTTGGGCAGACAAACTCAGTCAAGTACTGCTGCCTCACGAGTGGTCCCTCCATCTAGACCAGGTGGCAAAGATATTTCATCTCTGGGGCACTCCAGACATAGACCTCTTTGCAAGTCCACAGAATGCCAAACGTCCTCGGTTCTGTTCCAGGATTCCAGCTCACAATTGTCAAGCAAGGGATGCCTTCCTCCTTCACTGGGGTCAGGACTTCCTTTATGCCTTCCCACCCATTCCCCTCATCCCAAAAACACTCTTCAAGCTTCAGAGAGACAGGGGTCGCATGATTCTGATAGCACCACGATGGCCACGCCAAACGTAGTATTCCCGGCTTCTATATCTCTCTGAAGCGGCACCTCTGGAGTTAGGGCATGCTAATCACCACTTTCAAGCTCATTCATAATATAGCACCCTCGTTTCTCAATGCCCTTATCACATCGCAGCCAAATAACAGAAGCAGAAGAACCACATACCTCAATACCCTCATTGTTCCGGCTAGCCTGAGAGCTGTCACTGCAACCACCAGCAACCGAGCATTCTCTTTCATAGCGCCACTGCTATGGAACCAACTACCATGCGAACTGAGAGCAATCAGTGACCTGTTGGTATTCAGAAAAAAGCTAAAGACGCATCTTTTCCAGACACACTTCAATCCCACATAACCTCTTTCACCATTAACAAGGAAAGAGCACTACACGTCAAACACCTATAGACTCCGACAACCTGTAAATATGTACATACATGTGTAATCAATGTCTTGCAATCAAGTGTAAACCTGTAATCTGAATGTTTGTGTCCTGTACTGAATCATTATGTATGTTTTAATCCATGGCCTGTACAACCATACTGTTATGTATAGCAAACCGCTGCTGATCGCTGGAAGTAGCGGGATATAAGTGTATACTAAATAAATAAATAAATAAATCATGATAAGGTTGTTCTTCGAATTCACCCACACTTTATGCCAAAGGTGGTTTCGCTTTTTCATTTAAATCAATCAATTTATCTTCCCGTATTTTTTCCGAGGCCTCACGCCTCTAATGCAGAAAGAAATCTTCATACTTTGGATTGTAAAAGGGCCTTAGCCTTTTACATACAGAGAACACAGCAACATAGAAAGTCCTCACAACTTTTTATAGCTTTTGACCCTAGTCATTTGGGACTTCCCGTCTCCAAAAGAACTTTATCTAAATGGATTGCCCAATGCATATCCTTTGCTTATGTGAGAGTAAGGGTCTTCCTCTTCAGGACCATGTCACAGCTTATAATGTGAGAGCCATGGTAGCTTCTATGGCTAATCTCCACTCTGTGTCTATCGATGACATTTGTCGAGCAGCCACCTGGGCTTCGATACACACCTTGTCAGACGGCTGCCTGGGTGAGAATGTTCACAGTCTTGGCAAGTGCATATATCAATATGATTTGCAAGGGATTGTGGGAAATGCTGTCCATTCACACCAGACACAGCTGCTCACAATAATTAGTTGTGCTTGAGTGTAAAGCCAATAAGATATTTATTTATGGGGTTATTTCTCCCAACACAGATATGCTTGGTAGCACATAAAACAGGATACTTGCTTTCAGTGTTAAACTTGGAAAAACAAAATCAGGAAAACAACAGTTGAACTTGTCAGGCAATCAAATGAAAAGAATAAAGACCTGGTTGGTAACAAACTGGTCTTTTCTGTAGGCTTTAGCTAATATTTTCTTAGCAGTGTTTCAAACAACAAGCAAAACCCACAAAGAAGGGAAAAACTGTTCTTTTCAGGTTAACTTCTTATATCTTCACACATAGATTCAGAAGTGATTCCCTCAGAGCTCACAAGCAATTAGGTAAGGCTCAATTGCTAGCAGTTACCCAGCTGAAACCCCTTAGCTGGCTTGCTTTCTACTGCGTGGCTCAAATCCTACTTCAGGAGCTTTTCTGAGTAGATTAAAGAACAAGTTTGTATTTCTTTGTGATGGTGGTTGTACTTTGTAACAGAAAATTACCAAAGGAGTTTAGACAGAGAGCAATCCATGTATTCACAACCTGTATCTAAGACTTCTCCCCCTTCCTCAACAATCATCGGTTCAATATCATGGATTGGCACAGAGGAATTTCTCAATGGAGCACTTTCTGGAGAATACTTGTTTCCCTGCTGTCTTTCAAGGTTATAGCTAGGGCATAGATCAGTGTTCATACCTGAGCTTCCATTGCTGTTAGAGTTCCTCTCTAAATAGCCTGGCCAGTATGTAGTCCAGTTCTTATGTCCAGCCTTCCAATCCAGATTCCTGGACACTGGATCTCTCTTCACATACCTTCTGGCACGGGTCTTAGGGTCCCTTCCACGTGCAGCAGTCTCTTTCACAGATACCGTCTGGAGATTCCTAGCCCTGCAGCACCATTCCTCTGGCTTTCCCCAGTCCAGTGGTGTATGCTTGCCTTTTGAATGCCTTCCAGTATACGTACTGCTATGGACTACTTTAGACCTCCCAAATGCTTTTCTCTTCTTTCTTCCAAAGGGTTTCTTGCCCTCTCTGTCCGTCCGGTTTGGCTTCTGCTTCTGATGATCCTCCCGATGATGAAGATGTCCAAGATGAGGATATCCAAGCTGATCCTGAGGATAAGGATTCTGAGGATGAGGATAATTCTCTGTAGAATAAACTCTACCTTTATTCTGCTTTAATGAGTGCTCCACCCTAGCACAGCGCAGCTGTGCTGAATCAGGCCCTGCCCTTTGAGATGAGTGCTTAGGGATTACCTCATAGCCCTCCTGATTGAACACATGTTTCCCCACTTCAGCTCCTTTAATGGCTGTTGGAAACCTGGTGCATTCTGGGACTGGTAGTCTTTTATGGGAAAATTCTGTTTTCTTATTTCTACCAGAACTGACAGGTTGCTTGTTCAGAGTCACTTTACCTTTTCTATAGCTCCTTCCTGAGCTATAATAAGCTTCCTTATCACAACCTTCACAGCCCACTACTGCCTGGATAAAGCCTCCCATCGGGATGCTTTCTTTGGCCAAGCTGTTCTTCAAAATCTCTTTCAAACCTAAATCAACTCCTACCCACCAACCCTGGTGGGATGCCAGATATCCATGGGAAGAAGGATTCCCACCTTCTAGGGTGGCACCTTCCTGGGGCTATCTCCCTGGCATCTTCAGCTAGGGAGTCCCCATATGTGTGGACTACATTCCTGCTTGTTCCTGCAGATAGCGTAGTTACTCACCTGTAACAGGTGATCTCTGGGAACAGCAGGAATTTAGTCCTCACAACCCACCCACCTCCCCTAGGAGTTGTCTCTCTGTCTCTTTCCTCTCTCCCTCTATCCTTTCACTCAGCTACAAACTTAACTGAAGAGGGACAGTTGGAAAGGCGGGAAGGCAGCGCGCATGTGCTGAGGGATGCTCCCAAAAGCGTTCCTATTGGACGCTGGGGAGCATTCCCGCACAGGCTCCGTCGGTACCGACGATACCCATATGTGAGGACTAAATTACTGCTGTTCCCGGAGATCACCTGTTACAGGTGAGTAACTATGTTTTCCTTGGCTTGATAGTGTGGCCTTTCAAATTGCCCCTGTGATCTGTCACTTGCCTTTGACACCTTTTTAAGACAACTTCACAGATCTTTTGCCTCCTAACTGGAAGGTCTCTTTGTAAAGGTCACTAGAAACAAGTTTATTTCTTTATTCTCCAAAACTATTTATTCTGCTTGTATGCTAAGCTATACTCTGATTTGATTTAAATTACAAACTCTTTCGTGGTGCTAAGATCTGACTGACTCAGCAAAAACACTGAATTCTAAAATGCACAGATTTATCAGTTTTAACCCAAAGAATTCCCTTTTTTTTCCAAGATTTAGAGTATATTCCAGAAGATAAATACTTACAAGTGCAGATCTCTTTCCAGCTAAAGCAGTTCCTTTTCGTAGTCCTTTAAGACTGTCTATCTTTTTCACTGTCCAGTTTTCACATCCATATGATGTTATTGAAAATACCATGGCTTGGAGAAGTCAAATCTTTGTATGGATAGGTGCATCTCTGCTCTTGAGAATCATGTCTAGGTCCTTCAAAGCCATTCTGCCAAGAGCATTGCAGGCACTGAATATTGCTGCCTATATGTAAAACTTCTCCATTTGGCTGATGGCCCAATTTGTTACTGGTTTTTCTTTGTCTGAGCTAAACATATAGGGCCCGATATTCCAAGGCATTTAAATGGTTTATAAACATGTGAACTGTGTAAATACCCCTAAGCTGGATAGTCAGTGGCACTAACATGGTTAGTGCTGCTAAATATCCATGAGTAGCACCACTATATGCCCTGATGCTAACTGTTTAGCATTGGGGTGTTTCAGGGTGGAGCTGAGGTGGGGCCAATTGCAAACCGGTCAGCAGCGATATTGAGCTGCTGCCTGGTTTGCGGTCTGTGGTGAAAGCCAAGCACAGGAAACTTTCACCGCGTATTCCTAACCAGGCAGCAACTCAGTATCGCTGCTACCAGGTTAGCGATCGGGTTCTATGGCGACCCCAGATATTCAATGCTGGGGCTGGATATGATCCCAGCATTGAATATCCGCATTTGATGTTCAGTGCCGGTGGCTAGCCACTGTAATCGGGCTAGCCGCCGGCACTGAATATTGGGCCCATAATCTATACATAGAGGGGCTGAATGTCTGAGTGGAGGAGTAGCCATATTTAGAACAATGGCATGTAACCAAAGAGACCAAGGTTAAAATCCTACTGGCATTCCTTGTGGCCTTGGACAGGTCACTTAATTCTCCATTGCCTCAGGTACAAACTTAAATTGTAAACCCTCTGGGGACAGGGAAATATCTACTGTACCTGCTTGGAACTTATCTTGAACTATTATTGGAAAAGCATGAGCTAAATACTAATAAATAAAATAAATAAAAATTCTCTGTATAATTTATATGGATTTGTGGCCCCACCACAGAATGGCCCAGCCCTGCCCTCCTCACTGTAGGTACAGTTGTGGTCAACATTACTGGCACCGTTGCATTTTAGATATGTTGTGTACAATATCTTGAGAAATAATTGGAAATATTCCAACGGTATGTCATCATAATTTAACAGTATGTTCAAAGGTATACAACAAAAAAAAGATATCTGTTCAACTGAGATGAGCAAAAGGACAGATTGAAAACTGCTGCCTGCCTAATATAGTTATAAATATCCCTGTTCAGAATAGTTTAGCGTGTTTAAAATTATAATGAAATAGGGCACATGCTACGAGCCCAGTAATGGTGATTGTTTGATTGCAGCTTTCTGTGTAATGGTATTTTGGGAGTATTAAGTGCACAAAGGGCATGGCCGCGGGAATAAGCAATGAATGAGATGCCCGGGAGCTCCCTTCTGTGGATTCTCAAAGGCAGTGACTATTCTTCAAAATTTCAGTCCCAGACTTTGTCAGCATATTGCGGTGCAGAAAAGTTTTACCTGAACAATTGCTTTACAGAACATAAGAACTGAATAGAAATGATATTCAAAATGGGCATTTCTCTTCAGTCTGCTGCCATTTGCAAATAAATGAAAAAGTAATTCAGAATTTACTATATGTATATTTCAGATGCTGCACTAACATGTGCAAACATTATTCACTGTAAACTTTTGACTAGCTTATTTTTCAATTTCAGTACTTACCAGCATTTCCCTTTATATCTCTTGGGTGAGTGTGTAGGGGCCATTGCTGGTAGCTATTTTGGATCTATTTTGTAAAGACAACATAGACGCCTATGTGTCTTCAGAGAATACCCTCATAAAACCAGCAACAATCATGGGTAAAATAAAGTCATGTAAATTTACACCTGCTCGGGAGGTTGGTGCAAATGTATACTTGTGAAGTGGTTTATAAAATGTGTGTGTACTTCGTGATTCCACGCATAGTCCTCCCCCAAACATGCCTGCACGTGAGTCACATGAAAGCAGGCACGTGCATTCTCCTCACCTACTTTATATGCGCACAAACCTGTGGTAATTTTATAGAAGCTCTTTTCCTCAGGTAACACAGGATTTACCAGTAAAGAAAGAGTTAATAAAATGTCTCCTTTAGAGGTTATTTTTATAAACAAGCCACCTAGCCCGTGGAGCATAAAAGAGCAACTCCAGGAAGTGCCTGCATACACTTACAGCTGCTATGACCCCGACGCAAATCTGATCAGATTTTAGTGACTTTTTGTGTATTTTCTGAAAAACTAGTGTAAATCCCAACTCCGCCCTGGGAGCATCCCTGCTAACTCCAGGAGAAAGCATGCAAACACAGGCTGTCTGAACATGCTTTTACGCGAATATTTCTGCACCTAACAATCTGATCTGCCAGAAAGGCTTCTAAAATTGTGGGTAAAATAATAAAGGATTTTGCACTTGTAAAGGTCTTTCTAGATATGTCAAAGGCCTCAAATATTACTCCAGGGGGCAGGCATGTAAAGTATGCGCAGTGTCTAGTGGATACGTACATGTATGCGACTTGTGTGTGGGCATGCTCAGGGATGGTGTTTGGTGGAGCACAGGTGGAGTCTCGATTTATGCATGTTTATGTTTAAACTTTCTGTACCACCCTTCCCAAGGCATCAAAGTGGTTTACACTGAGAGCTCAACATAAAATACAATAAAATAAAAGTAAATAAGTTACAAATTTAAGCATAAAAAAAATATAAAAGCAGAGAAAAAGAAATAATACAAATATGTTATAATTAACCTAACTAGAAAAGTCAAGGTAGAAGAGTAGCAGAATAAGAAAAAAACATCATCATGTACCAATAAGATGGTAGAATCATACATTTCTTCAGCATGTGCAAACAAACATGCGTATGGACAGACAACCTGACCCTCTACGATAAGCACTATTGCTTATGTGAAATGCACCTAATGAATAGATTGGAGACAGTCCAATGAAGGCCAACTAGAATGGTGCTCAGAGAGGGTAAACCCAGTAGCAAGATAAAAAATATTCTTCATGGAAAATACAGTAAATGTATGGAACAGCCTCTCAGTGGGGATGACAAAGATGGTATCAAACAGCTGAGAAGAAGTGAGGGGAAAAGCCCAAGATCAGCTGGAGTCTGATATTGCACCAAGATTGAAAGTGGACAGATTACATGGGTGTTTTGCTGCTTATCGACCTTTATATTTTCTGTTTTTGTGTTTTCCTCATAATTCATCTTTCTCCAGGAGCAAGCAGGAAGTCAGTCCTCACATATGGGTGATGTTGACACCAACAGAGCCCTTCACGGAAGCTTCTGCTCATCTTTCAAGGAAAGCCTTTGGGGTATGCATCATGCATACGTGATCCCCTTCCCACCCAAGGGTGCCATCTTGCCTCAGTCTCCTTTTTTCTGCGGAACCCATCAGATGTGTGTCTGATTCTCCCAGAAAGAGTCAGTTTTTTTCTTGGAAGATTTTTCTTCTCCAGTTGCACTGGTTCCCTTTCCCGTCACTGAGCTTGCCCTGGCATCACATCTCGGGTTCGGTTTTTCCCGTAACGTTTCTACCAGTGCGGTTTGTGCCCTTTTTCACTGGCAGAGCTCCGGGTCTTCGATCTCGCTGGGGCCATTTTTCCCCCCATGGCCTCTGCCAGTGGCTTCAAAAAGTGTGATCGGTATTCCTGGACCATGTCTCCTCTCACTGATACACATGACTGCTGCCTCTATAAAAAGATGTCCTCCAAGACTATTAAGAGCCGTCAGCACCAGCACAAGATCTTCCAAAGGTCAGGTTCTGCCCTGCAGTCTCCAGTGACATTGCGCTCCAAGCCCCCTTCCGGGACCCTGGAGCGCCAAATGACTCCACCGTCTCCGACTGAGGCCGTGAGTCCTCCGAGCAGAGCACCCCAGAGGTGGAACACAAAAAAGAAGAAATCCTCAAGGGTGGCGTCTGTGTATGAGTCAGGAAAGGCAGGTAAGTCCTGCACCCAGTCCCACAGTCCATGCTGTCAGTTTGAGAGGTCAGAGCGGGAGCGGCCTACTAAGGTTGCCTGCAAGGAATCATCAGCCTCTGGTGATCAGTCTCAGACCCCCGAGGCTATCCTCGTCGAGGACTCCCCCTCATCGGAGTTGGTGCTGGGCCCGAGATCCTTGGTGCCCATACCGAAGGCTGCGGAGCCATCTGGACTAGAGACCAGAATGGTGGCCTTGGAGCGCAGCTTGTCTGCCTTCATAGCCCAGCAGCGGGCCCTGATGCCTGGTTCTGCCAGGTCATCTGCCCAGACCACTGAGACGTTGATCTCAAAGACATCCTTGGACGTCAAGCCAATCCTCAAGCGTCATCGGCCTCAAGTCGATCCTTGACATCGGTCTTAACCCCGATCCTCAGGACTGAGATCTTACCCGGTGAGTAGCTGCGGCTCCGTCTGCAGAGTCTGAGGGACATGGATGGTTGGACTCAGTGCCAGACCTCGCACTCCAGCCTGGCCTCACCTCCTCCACTGACTACGAGTCAGACTGGGAGACTGAGGACGAGGAATCGCTGGACACCCATCGCCACCATGATGTCCCTTGGACCCATCTCCCTCAGAAAGTCGGTGCCAGTCCCTGCCCAAGGATATGGTCTCCGCCCAAGGGACTGCTCTATGCCTTCCTTCCCATGCCCTTGATAGCCAAGACTCTGTTCAAGGCTCAGCATGATGGGGAGTTGCTGATATTAATTGCCTAGGCAACCGTTGTTCCTGCTTCTCCTCCACTTGTCCGAAATGACCCTGGTCCCCCTGGGGAGTGCCCCGGGGCTACTGTCGCAAGAGGAGTGCTCCCTCCTACACCCCAATCTGGGGTCATTGTCGCTAATGGCTTGGCTGTTGAAAGAGTAGCCTTGGCACCTTTCAACTTCTCGGGGTAGGTAGAGGAGGTCCTCCTGGCCTCCTGTAGGGTCTCCACGAGATGGGCATATGCCTTCAAATGGCGCTGATTCTCAGTATGGTGCACCGAATGGCAAATTAACCCATTCTTGTGCTCTGTTCAGCTTGTACTGCAATATTTGTTCCATCTGTCGCAGGCAGGACTGAAGTCCAACTTGGTTAGGGTGCACTTGAGTGCTCTAGCAGTGCACCACTGCCTTATCAAGGGCAAGCTCCTCTCTGTCCAACCTCTCACGACCCATTTTTTGTGGGGCCTCCTGCTTTCCAAGCCCCCTAGCCGCCCTCCAGCAGCGGAGTGGGATCTCAATGTGGTGCTATCCAAGCTCACCGAGCCACCTTTTGAGCCCATAGCTACCTGCCACCTGTGGTACCTCTCATTGAAGGTCGTCTTTCTTGTGACACTCATGTCTGCTTGCAGGGTCAGTGAGCTTCAGGCACTAGTGGTGGATCCACCAAAAACA
Source organism: Ichthyophis bannanicus (assembly GCA_033557465.1). Taxonomy (NCBI): domain Eukaryota; kingdom Metazoa; phylum Chordata; class Amphibia; order Gymnophiona; family Ichthyophiidae; genus Ichthyophis; species Ichthyophis bannanicus. The sequence goes on along the minus strand of CM066032.1, from coordinate 1,087,031,777 downwards.
AGGTTCTATATGAACAGGGTGGTGCTCCGCATGCACCCCAAGTTTCTTCCTAAGGTGGTGTCCCCATTCCACCTTAATCGGAAGGAAGTGCTCCCCACCTTCTTTCCACAGCCTCATGCCAGCTGAACTGAGATTGTACTGCATACCCTGGATTGTAAGAGGGCCCTGTCTTTCTACCTGCAATGTACTCAGGGCCACCACAAAGCCTCCCAGTTTTTTGTCTCCTATGACCCCAGCTGACTGGGGAAGTGGTGACTAAGCGAACTCTGTCCACTTGGGTGGCGGACTGCATAGCACTTGTCTATGAGCATGCTCTCGCTGGAACGCTGGGTCACAGTGCACAGTGTCAGGGTCATGGCGGCATCTGTGGCAAATCTGCGTTCTGTCCCTCTCTCGGACATCTGCCAGGTCATCACCTGGTTTTCAGTCCATACCTTCGCAGCTCATTAGTCCCTGGAGAGGGAGTCCCGACTGGACAGCGCCTTCAGCCAGGCCGTACTCCATCATCTGTTCAGGGTGTAGGCAACTCCTGTCCTCCGACCCTTCTGTATTCAAGCTACCGAAGTGCTGGTTCTCACTGGACACTTGAGAGTCTGTCTCCTTAAGACTCACTTGCTGCTGCTCATGGCTCACCTGTGGCATTTCTACATGTTTTGGTAGCCTATAGCTACGGAGTCCCATATGTGAAGACTGACTTCCTGCTTGTTCCCAGAGAAAATGTAGTTACCCACCTGTATCAGGTGTTCTCTGGGGACAGCAGGAATCAGTCCTCACAACTCTCCCTCCTCCCTGTGGAGTTGCTTTCTTATCATTGTTGCCGTCTTTAGCTATGTCATGTAACTGAGGCAAGATGGCACCCTTGGGCTGGAAGGAGACCATGCATGCGTGGTGCATCTCCCAAAGGCTTTCCTTGAAAGCTGGGGAGAAGCTTCCACGCAGGGCTCTGTCGGCATCGGCATCACCCATATGTGAGGACTGATTCGTGCTGTATCCGGAGAACACCTGTTACAGTTGAGTAACTATGCTTTCTCTGTACCTCACAGCTCCTGCTCCATGCCCATATCTCTAACAAAACAGAACCCTTCACCTTCACCTTTCTTATTTGCAGTACATTGCATCCTGGTGATGCTCTTGAAAGCACTTTGGGGCCATTTTTATAATGACCTGCATCGAAGACAAGTTAAGCATATGGCTTTACTTTCGAACCTATCCCAGGAAAGTACTTACATGCATGTATGCCTACTGATTTGCATAGATTGTCAACGGGGGCGCTGGGTGAGAATGTCCACAGTCTTGGCAAAGGCAAATATTAATATGACTTGCAAAGGATTGTGGGAAATGTAGTCCATTCATACCAGACTCAGCCGTTCACAATAAATTAGTTGTGCTTGCTCGAATGTAAAGCAAAGAAGATATTTTATTTATGGGGTTATTTCTCCCAACACAGATATACTTGGTAGCACATAAAAAGGAATACTTGCTTTCAATATTATACTTAGAAAAACAAATAAGGAAAAACAACAGCTGAACTTGTTAAGCAATCAAATCAAAGCATAAAGACCTGGATGGGAACCAAAAGGTCTTTTCTGTAGGCACCTGCTAATTTCTTCTTAGCAGTGCTTCAAAGAACAAACAAAACCCCACAAAGTAGAAAAAAAAAACTGTTCTTTTTCAGGGATAACCTCTTGTATCTTCACACACACTCAGAAGTGTCCCTTCAGAGCTCACTGGCAATTAGGCAAGGCTCAATTGCTAACAATTACCAGCTGAAACCCTCTTGGCTGGTTTACTTTCTATTACGTGGCTCAAATCCTACTCAGAAGCTTTTCTGAGTAGATTAAAGAACAAGTTTATATTTCTTTGTGATGGTTGTTGTATTTTTGTAACAGCATATTACCACAGAAGTTTAGACAGAGAGCAATCCATGTATTCAAAGACCTCATTTACCACATCTTCCCCTTCTTCTATTATCATAGGTTCACTATCATGGATTGGCACAGAGGAATTTCTCAATGGAACACTCTCAGGACAATACTTGTTTCCCTGCTGTCTTCCCAGTGAAGAGCTAGGGCATAGATCAGTGTTCATACCTGAGCTTCCATTGCTGTTAGAGTTCCTCTCTAAATATCCTGGCCAGTATGTAGTCCAGTTCTTATGTCCAGCCTTCCAATCAAGATCCCTGGACACTGGATCTCTCTCTTCACATACCTTCTGGCACTGGTCTTAGGGTCCCTTCCAAGTGCAGCCGTCTCCCTCACAGGTGCCGTCCGGGGATTCCTGGCTCTGCAACCCCACTCCTCTGGCTTTCCCCAGTCCAATGGTGTATGCTTGTCTCTGGAATGCCTCCCAGTATACGTACTGCTATGGACTCCTTTAGACCTTCCAAATGCTTTTCTCTTCTTTCTTCCAAAGTGTTTCTTTCTCTCTCTGTCCGTCAGCTCTGGCTTCTGCTGATGATGATGGTCAGGATGATCAAGGTGCTTCTGATGATCAAGATGCCTCTGATCCAGATGATTCTCTGTAGAATAAGCTTTTCTTTTATCCTGCTTAGATGAATGCTCCACCCTAGCACAGCGCAGCTGTGCTGAATCAAGCCCTGCCCTTGGAGATGAGTGCTTGGGGATTACCTCATAGCCCTCCTGATTGAACACACGTTTCCCCACTTCAGCTCTTCTAATGGCTGTTGGAAACCTGGTGCATTCTGGGACTGGTAGTCTTTTATGGAAACATTCTGTTTTATTATTTCTACCAGAACAGACAGGTTGCTTGTTCAGAGTCACTTCACCTCTATTATAGCTCCTTCCTGAACTATGATAAGCTTCCTTATCACAAGATACCTTTTCTGACTAAAAATACTGTATATACGTGCTTTGGAAAATTAAAACTCCATCCCAAGTGCCCACCCCGCCCCCTCTCCTCCCCCATAATCTGTCATTATACAGCCAGTAAAATGATGTATGACATGGCACTGAGCATGTCTTTTTATCCGCACGCAGGGCAGGCAGTTTTATAAAAGACCATGTTTGTGGGTGAAGCACACTTTTACCGGTGGAAAGGGCTTTGAAAGCGACCCTTCCTGGGATGACAGTTGCCTCAGGTGCTGGGCGAGCAGCGGCACTTGTTTCCACACTTTTTTAGAGTGTCCTAGGCTGAGAGATTTGTGGTTGAGGGCACTGAAAGCAATAGAAACAGCAATGAGAGAAGTAATAGAATAGACATATGTGACAAGGAATGGGGGGGATTTTGGAAATAGAGCAAAGCAAAAAATTGTGCTGTCTGAAGTCACCTTGGTCAAAAAAGTAATCTTGACATAGGCTTCACCCCACCAACACTGGCTGTGCCTAATGGTGGATATGGCAGCATTCGAGAGTCAAACTTATAAACCACATTGGTGGAGGAGTGGCGCTATATGTTAAAGAGGGCATGGAGTCGAGCGGGATAAAGGTTTTACAGGATACAAAATAGTGTAGAATCTTTATGGATAGAAATTCCATGTATAAAGGGAAAGGTAATGGCAGGGGGGGTGTACTACCCTCTGCCTGGCAAGAATAAACAGACAGATGTTGAAATGGTAACAGAAATTAGAGAAGCTAGCAAAGTTTACAACACAGTAATAATGGGAGGTTTCAACTACCCTGGTATTGACTGGGTCAGTGTCACATTAGGACATGCTAGGGAGATAAAGAGTCTGATTCTGAAAGGGGCACGTCTGGGCCCCATGCATGTCTCCATAGAGGACGCGCATGCAGAGCACTGATTCCAGAAACCCCTGTATACTTGCACACGGGGATGTAGAATCGGCATGTGTCCATTCCCGGTGAAGCACGCCCAGCTGGCGGCCTATTGCACCGTCCTGAGCCATGCACATTTTTAGGCTGTGTGAACACTGCCCTTGTTGCCTCAGTCTCCCCATGTACCTGCAACCCTGAAAATGTCCCCAACTCCATGTCCTGCAGACCACATGTGACTGGAACCTGGAAGAAGGCCCCCCTCCCATCATAACGCATACATCAGCATGGTTACCAGGCAGCATAATTTCAGCAAGGCAGAGACGAGGCTGCTGGTGTCCATGCTTCTGGAGCAGGAGGAGACTCTCCTCCCCACCATGCAGAGGCGGCCAGCCCACACAGCAGCGTGCAGGGGCTGGGAATACATCAGGACAACCCTAACCCAGTAAGGGGCTCCACCTCTGACATCACAACACAGACATCCAAACCTGGAATCAGAGAGAAGGGGGCAGGCAGGAGTAGCACAGAAGTTGGCACAGAGAGACACATCTGACATGTGGGTGGGCATGGGTGGTTGGGTTGTGGGTGGGTCCACAGGATAGCACTGTCTCATAGGTCTGGCCTTGGATGGGTGCAGGGGACACAGCATTTTGCGGGGAATGGACACACATGTTCATGTGTTACTGAGCAATTCACACATTGCTCTGTCCATGTCTGCCACACATTGTCCAGCCCAGGTTCTTGGTGTGTGTGGCATTGATCTGTTGGCCAGTGCCCCTCTGTACCACCTCGGGAGATCACTACTGGGGGCATTTGCTAGCATCACCGAATGCATGGGGCACATGTCTGTCCTGTGGCCACTGTCACATCTGTCACATCCTCTTCCCATGTGGGTCTGCTTGGACCCAAATCCTCTGCCATAAAAGTTTGGGCTTACCCTGGGGCTCTGTCCACAGCTTATCTTGCTAGGGTGATGGGGGTGCCAGTTATCCTGGCTCTGCACCCTCCACAGAGTGCTGGGGCTGCTGCCTGTGCTTAGGGTATGTGTGCCGTGGGGCTCCCACAGGCCTGGGACACCAGTGGTGCTGTGATCCATGTCCCCCCTGCACTGCTGCTGCCGCCCACATTAGCTCTCCTCATACACCCCTCAAACCACACATACACACATTCTCACTTTCTGTGACAGCAACATGATTCTACCAGGCGGTTGCCCTGCACCTGTACATATCAGCTATGACATAGCACCCACACATGGGATACCAGGGCTACATATATGATCCCCCGTTCATACCCCACAAGGTATCCTTTCCCTTCTCACATCCATACTCTCCCTGCATCAGCAGTTCCATCTTTATGTGCATAGTTTTGTTGGGGTCCTATAGATTGTCTCCTTTGGCACAAAAGTGCATAGGTGTATGGCCTGATTGGACACTGGTGCTCCTTTTAATATTGCTGCAGGTGTGTTTATATATATTTCTTTACCCTGCAACATTCCCTCTGTTCTGCTCCCTGTACCTTATGACTGCATCTTGTATTTGTCCTGGTTGCAGTGGTGCCACTTCAGAACCTACTTGTCACATCCATTTATGTGTATGGGACGCATTGTGGGACAGAGATGAATTTTTTAAAAGTCAGAGCTTTATACCTGGTTTCAGCAGGTCTAACGTGGACATTTCTGGATTACACCTCATACGTACACAGCCCTTTCGGGAATAAGCTTTCTATGTCTCTGTGACTCACGATGCCCCTGTTCTGCTCTCTCCCGCCCATGTTCTTAACTCCCCGTGCTACCACCCAGGACGTGCATGTCAGCAGCATTTCAGAATACAGTGGGGGATGTTTTCACCACTTACACATCCCTGCTGCACATGGACATCCCTTATTTGTGTTCTAGAATGACCCCCAAAGTTTCCAGATGAAATAAACAACTGCTTCATGGAGCAGCTGCTTCAGGAATTGACATGAGAGAAACTTATTTTAGCCCTAGTTCTTAGTGGAACACAGGATCTAGTGCGAAAGGTAACTGTTTTGGGGCCGCATGGCAATAGCATTCATACCATGATCACATTTGTTTTAATAAATGGAAGGAAGATAGCAAGGAAATTCACTGTGCTAGCATTTAACTTTCAAAAAGAAGACTATGATAAAATGAGGAAGATGGTTAGGAAAGAACTAAAAGGAGCAACTGTAGAGGTTAATAGTTTACATCAGGCCTGGGCATTATTTAAAAATACTAGCTTAGAAGCCCAGACCAAATGTATTCCACATTTTAAAAAGGTGGAAGAGAGGCCAAATGATAGCCAGCATGACTTAAAGTTGAGGTCAGAGAGGCTGTTATAGCTAAGAAAGAATCTTTAAGAAATTAGAACAAAGAGCCAAATGATGAAAACAGGTAACTGCATAAGTACAAACACATTAAATGCTAGGCTTTGATAAAGCAAACAAAGAGAAAATTTGAAAAGAAGCTTGCTGTGGAAGCAAAAGTGCATAATATCAACTTTTTCAAGTACATTCATAACAAAACACCTGTGAGAGAGTCAGCTCGACCATTAGATGATGGAGCGGTAAAAGGTGCACTAAAAGAGGACAAGGCCATACTGAAGAGACTGAATGAATTTCTTGCTTCAGTCTTTAACGAAGAAAATGTAGAAAACTTACCCATAACAGAAGTGATATTTAAGGGTGATGTATCAGAGGAATTGAAACAAATTTTGATTAAATCAGGAAGAAGTAATAGAGTTAAGAGCAGCAAGTTACCTGGACCAGATGGCATATATCCCAGGGTGCTGAAAGAACTGAAATATGAGATTGCAGACCTGCTTTTAGTAATCTGTGAACTATCATTAAAATCATCTGTAGTATTTCAGGATTGGAGAATGGCCAGTGTAATGCCAGTTTTTAAAAGGTTCGAGGGGTGATCCAGGCAACTACAGACCAATGAGCTTCACGTCTATACCAGGACAAAATGGTAGAAACCATTATAAAAAACAAAATTATTGGACATTTAGATAGACATGGTCTAATAGCAGAAAGCCAATATGGATTTAGCCAAGGAAAGTTTTGTCTCACTAATCTCTTACATTTTTTGAAGGTGTGAGTAAACAGGTAGATAAAGGTGAGACAGTTGAAATACAGTAGTGCATCTGGATTTTCAGAAAGCCTTTGATAGAGTCCCTCCTGAGAGACCCTTGGGGAAATTAAAAAGTCATGGGATAGGAGGCAATGTACTATTGTGGATCAGAAACTGGTTAAAAGATAGAAAGCAGAAGGTAGAGCTAAATGGCCAATTTTCCCAATGGAGAAAGGTGAATAGTGGAGTACCTCAGGGATCTGTGCTGGGTCCACTGCTTTTTAACATATTTATAAATGACCTGGAAATGGGAATAACGAGTAAAGTAATCAAATTTGCAGATGAGAGAAAATTATTCAAAGTTGTTAAAACACAAGAGGATTGTGAAAAATTGCAAGAGCACCTTGAAACATTGGGAGACTGGGTGTCCAAATGGCAGATGAAATTTAATGTGGACAAATGCAAAGTTATGCACTTAGGGAAGAACAACCCACACTATAGTTACACGATGCAAGGTTCCACATTAGGAATCACCACCCAGGAAGGAGATCTGGGCATCATGGATAATACATTGAAACTCTCCACCTAGTGTGCAACCGCGGTCAAGAAAACAAGTAGAATGCTAGGAATCATAAAGAAAGAAATGGAGAATAAAACCAAGGAAAATATAATGCTGTTGTAGCGCTCCCTAGTGTGACCGCACCTTGAATATTATGAGCAATTCTGGTCACAGTATCGTAAAAAGATATAGCAAAATTAGAAAAGGTACAGAGAAGAGCGACGAGAATGATAAAGGGGAAGGGAGGATATCCCTATGAGGAAAGGCTAAAAAGGTTAGGGCTCTTCCACTTGGAAAAGAGACAGTTAAGGGGAGATATGATAGAGGCCTATAAATTAAGGTGAGGTGGATCTTCTATATACAGCTATGGCATAGGTTCCTTCAGAACTATGGAGTTTCACCCTCCATATATCCCCTTCCACCCATGCTCATTCATAAGACTACCTTGATGGTGTGAATGAGCAACGGTGGAAGTGAATATATGGAGAGTGAGTGATTGGTATGCCTGACATATCGGCTGGAGTTGGGGGAGAATGTAAAATAAAAGATAAATTTGCAGAGGCCATTGGTTGTTCTGAACTGTTCACAGTTACTGTTGGGAAGAATGCAGATGTTAAGGGATTGAGCTCTCCTATTTGGAAATTAAGTTAATAGATGTAAGTTGATGTTATTATCTTTGCCAGTTTCAACTGTGTTGTATCCTGTAACCTTTGCTGGAAAATAAAGTTAAAAAAGAAAAGACAAGAAAATATCCTTTCTGAGAATGAGGTGGAAATGTGTATGTCTCACAGGGCCCTGTTCCTTTGGTGGACAAGTGCTTCAGGATGGAGAGGAGTGGCAGCTGAGCCGGTGTGCGAAGTGCGTATGCAGGAACGGCGCAGTGCGGTGTTCCGCCGTGGAATGTTCACCCGTGCTCTGCGACCAGGTGAGAGGATCTTACCATCTTGGTTACCTTTCTAAAACATACAGCTCCTCTACGAAGGGGAGGGCATTGTCTTATAGTTTACAGCAAGAGTTTGCCTTTTAATGTCAGTATTCTTAAAACCATGTCCATAAGCTTATCGGTTACTTAAGAGGGCATGTGGAAAATTGTAATGTGCAGGACCAGTGCAAGGATATGAGACATCCTAGGCAAACCCTCATTGCTGCAGCCCCCCTGCTACCAACCCTGTTGCCTCTGCCACCCCTCTCTGGGACTTGCAGTGGTAGAAATGACATAAAACAGCAAAGCACTTACCCAAAGCTTCTGACACTGCATGCTGTTGGTGCCATGCTTTGATGAACTGCTTCCACCCCTTACAATGCAGATTTCTTGTATGCAATGGGGTCGGAAGTGGCTGATCACAGCACTCGGTGTCGGAGGATTTGGGTAAGTGCTGTATTGTTGTTTTAATGGCATGGCCACCACTGCAGGTCCTGGAGAGGGCCAACAGCAGCGGCAGTGAGCCACCCTCGAAAGGTCAATGCTCTAGGTGACCGCCTAATTTACCTAATGGGTTGCTCTGGTTCTGGTAATATGCACTCTATTACAATTGAGAATTTAACTTCTAAGGTATTGTTGACTTTTTTAAAGGGTAGCATCCCTGTAAGGCCATGGAACATCTAGGAATAGCCACATTTGGAAGAGTTGTGCAGATCACTTGATGCATACAGTTCTGTTTGGTCAGTATGGTCCATAGTGGGTCTGGAGAAAATTGAATTCTTTGGACCAAGGTATGAATAATCCAAATTCAGTGTAGACTTGTGAGCTCATGTACTAGAGCATTAATTTCAATCCTAACTGGAAACTATGGGTCTAGTTCACGTTTGCGTGACTGGCACATGCCTCCGCCAGTGGGTGGAGCTGTTTGGTGGAAAAAGCAAACTGACTTGTTAGAGCTGAGTTTTACTAGCATGCAGGGTAGGAGTAACCTTTTGGCCCTAGGCAAACGAATGCATCATACTATAAATACATTTTAAAATGCTGATTAATGGGGCCCTGTGTGGTTCCAATTGCAGAAGAAAGCTAGCAGCGGAGGAAATAACAGGAAAGACACTCTGCTCACCACAGATTCACGATGACTGAAAGACAGTGCAGAGGGGGTGAGGAGAATAAACAGATCTCCGCGCAGCAGTGCCTCCTTAACTCTTTCTGCCAGCCAGGGTAAAAGTCAGCCTTGGGAGCCATCGAATTAGCACCTCTGAGAGAGCCCCCCTCTTAACATTTGGGCCCTAGATATGTGCCTAGTTTCTGTTCCTTAGTCCTGCCCTGTTGGCTTGCATGTTCATACTAGCTGCCTCAGTTATGGCAATTTTGATTTGTTGCTTGTGTCTGTAATCATTGAAGGTGCACCCGGACCTCCCATGGCACTCCGGCTGTAGTCTGTGAAAGAGTGTTTTCCTTCACAGAGAAATGTACCCAGCTGCGAAATGATAAGCCAGGAAGGGAGGCAAAGCTGTTCTTTTATTCTTTGAAATCTCATAATGTTACCCTTTGATAGTTTTTGCCTATCAAGCACATTCCAGTCTGGCTCCCATTAATTATGTAGTTCTTTTATTGCTGCGCTAAGGCAGCATCTTTCATGCACCATTTATTTGTGCTTTAAATAGCTAAGTGCAGTATTTAGTCTCGCCATACAGGTGCTCATACAGTACAAAATTAGCAAAGGAAATACCAAATGAGCAGGGCTCGATTTAATGGGCAGGATTGCTTCCCGAAAATCAGAAAGCAGCGGGGGGCATCCCAGTTTTGGAGTGCCTGCAGAATTTGTCACCTTAGGCATGCCCGTGTGTGGCCTATGCTTAAATCTAGTCCTGCAAGTGAAACACACAGCAGTAGCAACAATGTCAAGAAATGAAGGCAAGGGAAATGAAAGAAAGATAGACTTCATAGGAACGGAGAGCGTGGGAGGCTGGAGATCTTGGGAGGGTGAGGGATGGAATCTACTGAATACGGATGGGTGTGCAGATTGACTTTAAAATAAGAAAAGGTAGTATAGTTGCCATGTTAGTCCCCTTCAATGGTTGATAAATAGTAAAACCAAAGAAAGTAAGGTGATACCTTTTTATTGGACTAACTTAATACATTTTTGGACTAGCTTTGGAAGGTTGAAATATTCTTTCTCAGGCCAGGACAGAATGAGCGAAAAGATGACAATACCCTTTTGATCATACTGTCCTGAACCAAGGGAGATAGTTTTAATGTTTGAAAGCTAGCCTAAAAATGTACTTTTAGTCCAATAAAGAGGTATCACCTGATTCTCTTTTTTTTTGTTTTTATTTACCAAAATAGGAAAAGGTAAGGGATGAAATGGATGTTGAGCAAGAAATGATTCCAGTGGATAGGAGCAAGAAAATGGAAGGTGTACTGAAAGAATGGGATGCAGGGTGGGTGTTAGACACGAAGGAGGAAAACAAAGGAAGAGCTGAGAGTCTGGGTAGGGATGCGGCCTGCAGTAGGATTGGTGTGATGTAAAATGGTGAAGAAGTAACAAAGCAGGTTGAATTGGGAAAGAAGACACAGCTAACCAGAGAAGAATTAAGAGAATTGCATGGTTAATATACTTATTTAGGAGAACTAAAAATGAACTTTGTAATGCTCTTAGTATCACCTGTGTGTAGTAAAGAGGACAGCCAAAGAATGAAGTTTTATAATATCTCAGCCTTGATAGAAAGACTAAAGGCATTAATAAGTATGAATCAAGTCAAGATGGAGAGAACACATTTCATTTCATTTAAAATGGTACTTAGTTTCAGTTATTAAAAGGCTGATTTAGATTTGGATTACAATAAAAAGAAACAGACCCTTCCCATTAACCATGACATATTTTAAAAAACATACTGTAAAAAAATACATTTCATTAAAATAACAGCTTCCTCTTCCTATCTTCAACTCTACGTCACAAACCTCTGACCACTCATTCGCTTTTTGGCTGAAAGAGCCTTGATTCTAGCCATTATAGAACCCTAAGTAGTTAGCTTCCATCCATAAATCAGCAGAAGGCCATTGTACACTTGAGGTCTTCCTCTGCAGAGTGTGATCTCAAATTGATGCCAGTCTGCATTCTTTGTTGGAATATGCAATTGCCCATTCTGCTGTAAATGTAATGAATGGCTTGGTACATAAAGAGTTATGTGTCTGTTCAAATATGCTTGGCCTGATCCCCCTCTCCCCAACAAAAGCCTTATGGAAATAATCAAAAAGTTAAACAATAGCTTAGGCAAACTAGACAGATACCCAGGGCCCAAAAGATTTATGTAGGGGGTTGCCTCTGAGCTATGCTTAGGAGAATAGGATTGTTAATTCTCTGGGTTTTGTCAACTATCTTGACTTTTTGAAAGCCAGAAGGATAGATAGTGTCTGAATATGTTAAGAGTTAAAACCTTTCACCATGAACAAGTAAAAATAAGTCCTCGTTTATGGATGAGGTCACCGACAGAGCCCACACGGAATGCTCCTCAGCTTCCATTGGAAGCTTTTGGGAGCCGCATGTGTGCCTGCCTTCCTGCCTGCCGTGGCACCATCTTTTCAGTCTCCTTTCTTTCTGTGGAGTCTACAGGACATGTCCTGCACTAGCAGAAAAATAGTCTTCTCTTTATCTGCCTTTTCGAGTGTTTTTCACCGCTTGTCATTGGTTAATCGGCTCCCAGCCAATATTTTTCATTTTCATTTTTGTTTCTTTTTTTTGTGCTTTGTGCTTTTCCTCTTGTCTAGGCTTTTTTCCCGCCTTCGCAATCAAGGCCTTCAACCTTGCCGAGGCAGTCTTCCCAGACATGTCTAAGCTGGTGAGTGGCTTTAAGAAGTGCATGAAATGTGGCCGCACGATTTCAGTCATGGACAGGCACAACTGGTGCCTGCAGTGCCTTGGGTCCAACCACTAGCCTGTGTCTTGCAACCTTTGCCTGGAGATGATAAGGAGGGGCCTGAAGGACTGGGAAAAGCAGCAGGAGAAGCATCCTTGGCCCCAGTGTCAACTCCGTTATGGAGCCCAGCCGAGGCTTCATCTGAGTGAGTTTCCCTAGCACAGTCGGAACAGAGGGGTCAGTGCATTGAGCAGAAGCTTGATGTCCAATCTGCAGTAAGGAGGGACCTAACACCAGTCACGTCAGTGTCAAAGTGGGTCCCCGAGCACCAGGACAAGCCCCTCGGTGCAATGTGGGTACTGAGGGCCAGGAGTGGCCCACCAAGAGTCCCTAGTGGGAGGAATAGACGCCCAGGTGAGAGGAATCAACCCCTATAGCCCTGGAGGGCTGCCCGATGTCTCCCGATGAACCTGTCATCATAGAGCCCCATTGGAATTATCGATACCAGTGGCTGAAGGTCCTAACCCGGCCCCAATCCCCTCCGAGACAGTGACATCTGAGGGTCCTCGAGGCTCACATGTCGGTGGTTCTGGCCTTACAAAATGTAGGTCTTATGATGGCTTTGGCATCATCACCACACTCCGTCCAGCCCATTTTGGAGATCTGGGCGCTGCTGGCAGAGGTGGGCACATTGGGGGGAGATCAGAATCGGCACTGGTTCCCACGGCGATCGCCTTGTCAAGCATATTTGGGTCCAATGTTCACAGGCACCCTCATGCACACTTCCACTGCTGCCCGCTCTCCCAGCTTGACCGGGGCAGGAGGCAGGAGGAAACCCGGTGCTACTTTGATTTCCTCTTGGAGTCCGAGTTGGAGGATTGGGAGACCAAGGAAGGCTCGGCCATCTCAGATGGGCGGTCCCCTGACCTACCTTCGGATCCATTCCCTTCGCCCCCAGAGGATACGTCCTTCCAGGACTTCATATGGGATATGGTGAAGGCCTTGCCTTTCTCCCTTGAGGCTGAGCCAAGGGCAGAAGAGCTTGAGTTCCTGCAGTACCCTTAGTCACCCAAGGAGGCAATAATTGTGCTGGTGTACCATGTCCTGCAGAGATTACTACAGCAGCTGTGGGAGAGTCCCCTCATAGTCTCTGCCTACAGCCGGTGGCTAGACTTAATATACTGTGTCCAGAAGGCACTGGGCTTTGAGAAGCCCCAGCTGCTGCATAACTCCATAGTGGTTGAGTCAGCCCTCAAGCACATAAAGAGCACCAAGACTCACTCCTCTGTGCCCTCGGGGTGGGAGGCCACAGGGCCCTGGACTCCTTCAAGAAACAGTGCTACCAGGGCTGCATGCTGGTGGCCCAGATCCTGTCCTAACAACTTTATATTTGCATGTTCCTAAAGGACATCATGCTGGACCTGACAGAGATTGCTGCTCATGTCTCTCCGGACTACCTTGAGTTCTTCCATGCCCTGATAGGCCACGGCAAGGATTGTTCCAAATATGCTGTGTGAGCCATGTATGATGCCTTCGAATCCACCTGCAGGGTGGCGGTGGTGGGCATTGGCACCCAACGGCTGGCCTGACTCCAGTCCTCCGGCCATGGAGACGTTGGTCCAGGACAAGCTGACCAATGTTCCCTGTACTGGGGAGAACTTGTTCGGGAAGCCAGTTGAGGTGAAAGTGGATAAACTTGAGAAGAAGCACGTGATGCTCTCTAGGCTCTCTAAGAAAATCATGGACCCCTCATGTAAAACGTACCAGGGTAAGAAGACTTTCTACCTGAGGCCATGCCGGTACTACCTGTAGCCTCAGGGCACCCAGTTGAAGGCACAGGCCCCCCAACAGTGGAAGGAGAAGTCTCAGAAAGCCAAACCGGCCCTGCAGCCCAAGCCGGGGTGAACCTTTGGGTTTCTCAGGAGCATAGCCAACCACCCACTTACCTGTGGGAGTTCCCCCTCTGGTAGGGGGGCAGTTCATCCACTTTGCCCACAGGAGGCCTCTCAGCACCTCGGATGCCTGGGTTCTGCAGCTCATCCAGCAAGGCTATCGGCTACACTTCACTCAGCTGCTGCCACTCTTTACCCAGGGAGAGTACCCATGGACCCCCTGCACTGAAGCCTGTTGCGGGAGAAGGTCTGGTATCCGACCTCGCCATCGAGCCAGTTCTGCCAGTTCACGTCGGCAAGGAGTTTTACTCTTGGTACTTCCTGCTCCCCAAAAAGACAGGGGAGTTTCAACCCATTCTAGACCTCTGCACCCTCAACCGGTTTCTCGTGTGGGAGCAATTCAAGATGATCTTGCTGGGGACAATGCTCCTGTACCTCCTAAAGGATGACTACCTATGCTCCTTGGATCCCAAGGATGCATACACATACATCCTGATCCTCCCAAGTCACAGAAAATGCCTAAGAGTTATGCTGGGAGACCAGCACTACCATTGCCGGGTGCTCCCCTTCGGGCTCACCTCAATGCCTCGGGTCTTCACCAAGTGCCTTGTGGTCATAGCCGCTTGCTTGCACACCATGGGAGTCTTCGTCTTCCCCTACTTAGACGACTGGCTCATCAAAGGCCCCACTCTGGATGCTGTCCAGCAGTCCGCTTACCTCACCATACAGGCCCTCGAGTGGTTGGGGTTCATCATCAACTTCCTCAAATCCCATCTCCAGCCCACATAACAGTTGGAATTCATTGGTGCCTTCCTCAATACCACTTGGTCCAGGGTGTTTCTGCCCTAGACTGGCTGACAGAGGTGGTTGGCAGCATACCATGGCCATGGGAATGCTGAAGATGCTTGGCTACATGGCCTTCACAGTGCACATCACCCCTCTGGCCCACCTGTCCATGCGGCAGACACTATGGACCCTCTGCACACAATAGAAGAAAGCCACGGGCCACCTTTGGAACAGGGCAGCGGTCACCACGCCGCTGGAACATATCTGCTTTGGGGCCTTCCATTCCAGGCAGAGTCGCCCCCGCCGGATGCTGACAAGTGATGTGTCCAAGCTTGGGTGGGCGGCCCACCTGGATGGCTTGCGGACACTGGTCCGAGCAGGAGAGCCTGCACCAAATAACCTTCCTTGAGCTGAGAGCCATAGCAAATACTCTGGGTCTTCCAGGCACACCTGGTGAACCAGGTCATCCTGATCCAGACTGACAACCAGGTAGCAATATCCTATGTCGTCATACAGGGAGATACGGACTCATACTCCTCTGCTGGGAAGTGGTCCGGCTATGGAAGCTTGTGCTTTTTCATGGAATGGAGCTCCGGGTGACTTACCTGCCTGGTGAGCTCAACGTTCTGGCAGAGCAGCTGAGTAGAGTCCTCCAACTGCACAAGTGAGCCTTCCACAAGAGAGTGGTGGAGCGCATCTCAGAAGTGGGGCACTCCCATGATCGATTTCTTTGCCATGTCACAGAATGCCCAAATGGATTGATTCTGCTCCAAGAGGTCGGCCAGTGACTGAATGGCCTCGGATGCCTTCCTGCTCCACTGGGGAATAGGTCTGCTTTATGCCTTCCCTTCAGTCCTCCTCTTGACAACAACGCTGTTCAAACTGCAGGCCTACAGGGGCACCACTATTTTTATCGCCCCAATACTGGCCCCGCGGCCGTGGTTCCACCTGCTGCTCCAACTCGCTCAGAGAGAGAACATAAGAAGAACATAAGATATGCCATACTGGGTCAGAGCAAGGTCCATCAAGCCCAGTATCCTGTTTCCAACAGTGGCCAATCTAGGTCATACGTACCTAGCAGTATCCCCAAGAGACACAGGTTCCACAATGCTTGTATTGGGTCAAGCATTGATATCCTGGGTCCCTTTTTAATAATGGTTTATGGACCTTTCCTCCAGGAACTTGTCCAAACCTTTTTTAAACCTAGCTACACTAACAGCCCTTACTACATCCTCCGGTAACAAATTCCAGAGTTTGATTACACATTGAGTGAAAAAAAATATTTTCTCTTATTTGTCTTAAATAGTTTACCCTGTAGCTTCATTACATATCCCCTAGTCTTTCTATATTCTGATAGTGTAAGCAATCGATGTACGTTTACCCGTTCCACTCCATTCATTAATTTATAGACCTCTATCATATCTCCCCTCAGCCGTCTCTTTTCCAGATTGAAGATCCCTAACCTTTGTAGCCTCTCTTCATAGGAGTAGCCTTCCATCCTCTTTACCATTTTGGTGGCTCTTCTCTGTACCTTTTCTAATAATGCTATATCCTTTTTAAGATACGGCGACCAGAATTTCACACAATATTCAAGGTGCGGTCATACCATGGAACGATACAGAGGCATTATAATATCCTTTGTTTTATTTTCCATTCCTTTCCTTATGATACCTAGCATTCTATTTGCTTTCTTGGCCGCCGCTGCACACTGGGCAGAGGCTTTTAGCATGTTATCCACGATGACTCCTAAATCTTTTTCCTGGATGGTGGTTCCCAATGTGGAACCTTGCATCTTGTAACCATAGTGTGGGTTGTTCTTTCCTAGGTGCATAACTTTGCACTTGTCCACATTAAATTTCATCTGCCATTTGGATGCCCAGTCTTCCAATTTATCCAGATCCTCCTGCAGTTTTCCACAATTCTCTTGGGTTTTAACAACTTTAAACAGTTTTGTGTTGTCTGCAAATTTGATAACCTCACTAGTTATTCCCTTTTCCAGGTCATTTATGAATATGTCAAAAAGTAGCGGACCCAGTACAGATCCCTGGGGTACTCCACTATTTACCTTTTTCCATTGGGAAAATTGGCCATTTAGCCCTGCCCTCTGCTTTCTATCTTTTAACCAGTTCCCGATCCACAATAGTACACTGCCTCCTATCCCATGACTTTTTAGTTTTGCCAAAAGTCTCTGATGAGGGACCTTGTCAAAGGCTTTCTGAAAGTCCAGATACACTATATCAACCGACTCACCTTTGTCCACCTGTTTATTCACACCTTCAAAAAAACATATCAGATTAGTAAGACAAGATCTTCCTTGCCTAAAGCCATGTTGGCTGTCTCCCATTAGGCCATGACTATCTACATGCTGTGTAATTTTGTTCTTTATGATGGTTTCTACCATTTTCCCCGATACTGATGTCAGGCGCACCGGTCTGTAGTTTCCCGGATCACCCCTGGAACCCTTTTTAAAAATTGGCATTACATTGGCGATCCTCCAATCTTCAGGTATTACAGATGATTTTAATGAAAGTTCTACAGATTACTAATATCAGGTCTGCAATCTCATATTTCAGTTCTTTCAATACTCTTGGATGTATACCATCCAGTCCAGGTGATTTGCTACTATTCAGTTTATCAAATAGTTGTAATACATCTTCCTGGTGTAGCGATATTTCTCTCAATTCCTCTGCAGTATCACCTTTAAATACCACTTAGGTCTTGGGTAACATCCCTACATCTTCCTCAGTAAAGACCGAAGCAAAGAATTCATTCAGTCTCTCCGCTATAGTCTTGTCTCCTCTTACTGCCCCTTTTACCCCTCTATCATCTAACAGTCCAATTGACTCTCTCACAGGCCTTTTGCTATGAATGTACTTGAAAAAGTCTTTATTTCGTGTTTTTGCTTCCGTAGCAAGTTCCTTCTCAAATTCTCGCTTTGCCTGCCTTATCAATGCTTTGCATTTAACTTGCCAGTGCTTGTGCTGTTTCCAGTTTTCGTTGTTTGGCTCTTTTTTCCATTTCCTGAAAGATGCTTTTTTGGCAGCAGCAGCCTCTCTGACCTTACCTTTAAACCATGCTGGCAGATTTTTGGACTTTCTTCCACTTTTCTTAATGTGTGGAATACAGCTGGCCTGGGAGAGCCTCTCCATCTGGGCTCCGCTCCGGACCTCATCTCCCAGGATGGGGGGGATGGGACCCTGTTGCACTCCAATGTTCATTCCTTTCCCTCACGGCCTGGATGCCAAGTGGGTAGTCCTGTCTGAGCTCAATCTACCCAATGGCGTCACAGATGTTCTTCTTGCATCGTGCAAGGACTTGATGCATCGAGCTTACATGTTCAAGTGGTGGAGGTTTGCAACTTAGTGTGAGGGTTGGGCATTGGATCCCTTTTCCTGTGAGGTGGGTCGCTTGCTGGAGTGCCTCCTGAACTTCTTGGACTCTGGCTTGAAGTCAAACTTCATTCGGGTCCACCTCAACATGATTGGAGCCTTCCATCGCAGCACAGGGGTCCAGGCCATCTCGGCTCATCTGCTGGTGGCTCGAATCATGCGTGGTCTGCTTATCTTGAAGCCTCCCATCAAGCCCCCGATGGTGGCTTGGGATCTTAATGTGGTCCTCATGCAGCTCATGCAGACTCCTTTTGAGCTGCTGGACTTCTGTCCCCTTAAGTACTTGACCTGGAAGGTCCTGTTCTTGGTAGCAGTCAGGTCGGCCCACCATATCAGTGAGCTCCAGGTGCTGGTGGCCCCATCCGCCTTACACCAGGTTCCACCAGAATCAGGTGGTCTTGCGAATGCACTTGTGATTTCTGCCAAAGGTGGTCTCGAAGTTCCGCCTCAACCAGTTGATTGTCCTGTCAACTTTCTTCCCAAGGCTGCATGCCAACTGAAGGGAGGCAGCTTTGCACATGCTGGACTATAAGCATGCCTTGGCCTTTTATATAGACCTTTCCAAGGCCCACCAGTGGTCCATGTAGCTGTTCATCTTGTTTGGCCCTAATAAGTTGGGGACTGCTGTCTCTAAGCAGATGCTTACCCTATGGGTGGTGGATTGTATCCCCTTGACGTACTCAGAGGCTGGTCTGAGCCTCGAAGGTCATGTCAGGGCTCATAACGTTCATGCCATGGCGCTTCGGTCACTGACCTGTACTCGGCCTCTGTAGAGGAAATCAGTAAGGCTGCCACATGATCTTCTCTCCACATGTTCACAGCCCACTACGGTATGGATGGGGATTCCCAACAGGACAGCAACTTCAGCCAGGCTGTGCTCCAGCACCTTTTTAGGTATTAGGTCCAACTCCTGCCCATGGCCATTTTGTCTGTCCAGGCTACCTACAGAAGTTGACTAACCTCAGTTCGCTGTTTGCTGAGGATGCTGAATTGGTGGAATCCCTAGAGGGACTACCTTCCTGTTCTTCTGTTCTCCAATTTTGTTGCCGCTGTTGGGCTTGGATGTTCTTGGTAACCTGTAGCTTGGGATTCCTATACATGAGAACTTCTTGCTTGTTCGTGGAGCAAGTATAGTCATTATTATTAGTAGATATTTATAGAGCACTACTCTGTGTACGCAGTGCTGTACAAACACAGAAAAGACAGTCTCTGCCCCTTAGAGCTTACAATCTAAGCAAGACAAACAGGACAAGGAAGGAAAGAAGATAGAGTAGGGAAGGGAGACAAAATGACAAAGGAGACACAAGGAATGGGAATCAGGGACCAAAGGCAGCCTTAAAGAGGTGAGCCTTTAGCACAGATTTGAAGAGGGGGAGTGATGAAACCTAATGAACAGCATCAGGAAGAGAGTTCCATGCATAAGGAGCTGCAAGGTGAAAGGACCAAAGTCTGGAGTTAGCAGAAGAGGCAAAGGGCAGGGAAAGGAGTAAGCTAGGAGAAGAACGAAGTTCACAAGGAGGAGAGAGCAGAGAGAAGAGAGATAGGGTGGAGCAGCAGAATGAATGCATTTAAAAGTTAAAAGGAAAAGCTTGAATTAGATGCGGTAACGGAAGGGAAACCAATGCAGTGATTTGACAAGAGGGTTATATGTGCAAAGCGAAGCTGGCGAAAGATGAGAAGCGCAGTAGAGTTTTGAACTGATTGAAGGGGAGAGAGATGACTCAGAGGAAGGCTGGTAAGAAGGAGATTGCAATAGTCGAGGCGAGAGGTAATTAAAGAGTTAACAAGCATTCGTGTGGTATTAGCAGAGAGGAAGGGATGGATTTTATGGATATTATAGATAAAGAAACAACAGGTTTTTGAAGTCTGTTGTATATGAGCAGAGAAGGAAAGAGAGGAATCGAAGATAACACTAAGATTACGGGCAGAGGAAGTAGGGCGGAGAAGTGAGTTTTCAACAGAGAAGGAGGAAGGGGAGAGGAGGGTTTGGGTGAAAAGATAAGCAGTTCAGTTTTGTCCATATTAAGTTTAAGATGGCAGTGTGACATCCAAGTGGCAATATCAGAGAGACAGGAAGAAATATGGGCCTGCAATGCCTGGAAGATAACAGGAGCAGACAGATTTGAGAATCGTCAGCATAGAAGTGGTATTGAAAACCATGTGCAGAGATGAGAGAGCCAAGGGATAGGGTATAGAGTGAGAAGAGTAGCATGCCCAAAACAGACCCCTGGGGAACATCAACTGAGAGAAGAATTGGGGAAGAGTAAGAACCTTGGATTAAACACTAAAAGATCGTTGTGAGAGATAGGAAGAGAACCATGACAAAACTGAACCTATGAATCCAAGCGAAGATAAGGTATCAAATAGAAAGTGATAGTCAACAGTGTCAAATGCTGCAGAAAGGTCAAGAAGGATAAGGATTGAGTAAAAACCCTTAGATTTGACCAGAAACAAGAGACTTTGGTGAGAGCTGTTTCAGTAAAATATAAGAGGCGAAAGCCAGACTGAAGAGGTTCCAAAAGAGCAAGAGAGGATAGAAAATCAAGGCAACGATGAAGAACAGCGCGTTCAAGCTTATAAACAAAGGGAAGAAGGGAGATTGGACAATAGTTAGAAGGGGAGCTACGATCAAGAGAAGATTTCTTGAGCAGGGGAGCAACCACAGCATGCTTGAAAGCGGTAGGGACAGTAGCAATGGAGAGAGAGAGGTTAAGAATATGAGAAATAGAGGGGATAACGACAAGGATGTGGGAGAGAACAGGGTCAGAAGAACAGGTAGTAAGATTGGCTGAGGAGAGAAGGTGAGATGTTTATTCATCTGAGATCAAAGGAAAGGATGAAAGGGTAGGTGAAGTCGAAGGGAAAAGTTGATATAGTGGATGAAGAGGGAGAGAGGAAGGTAGAAGGAACAGGTAGCAGGTATTCTCCGTGAACAGCAGGAATAAGTCCTCAGAACCCTCCCACCTCCCTAAGGAGTTGTTTTCTTGGCCACCTCTTTTAAACTTGACTGGAAAAGATGGCACTGCAGCAAGCGGGAAGGCAAGTGTGCATGTGCTGTGCAGCTCCCAAAAGTTTCCAGTGGAAGCTGGGGAGCGTTCCGCATGGGCTCCATTGATGACATCACCCATATGTGTCAAGAGGCAGACTGTTCCAAAGAGAAGGAGCTACAACACTAAAACAAGAACGTTTTGCCTAGACAGTGGAATGGGGTGGGCCACAGGGGCTATGGCACCACCAGTATTTTGCCCAACACAGCATCGGCAACTAGAAAGTTTGGGGGTGGGGGCAGAGCTGAAATTGATTTGTTTGGCCCCTTCAACCAAAAGTATGTGCTACCCTCAATGTCTTGTAGTACCAGGAGGTTGTGTTGTGCAGATCGGAGCATACGTACTGGAAAGTAGGAAATGATTGAGCTAGGTAAGAAGGAAGGAAGGCCAGTGTAGAATACCTGATGAATAATCATAAGAATCTGCAAAGGTAGGCTTAGAAGTGAGGATCATGACTGTCATGGTATACACAAAACTAACCGATTTAGAGAAACTGCCCCAAGTAATAGGAAGCCCGTGTTCTTCTCTGAGAAAGGGATTTAACCTGACTGTATTTTTGGCATCAAGGAGTAACTTTACAGATGCTTTTTTTAAAATTGAAGTTTCAGTGAATTTACAATAAATAAGTAAGGAAACTGAGGAAACACAATACAAAGAAAAAACAAATTCAATGCATTCACACAAAATGATAGCTCACATCAAGGGAGAAGTAAGTGCAAGATATTCAACCCAACCCTACATATATTATAATCTAAGAACAACAGTATGCATTTATGTGTCTGTAAAGCAAGAGTGCATGTATGCATGTAAGTCTGAAGACTGGAAGGGTGAGAGTGTGTGTCAGAAGGTGAGTGTGTATATGTGTGTATTTCTATCTCTCTTTCTGGCGGGGACAATATCATATAAATAGTTTTCCTTTGAAAATTTAGGATGGAGACATCCACTGATACAAATGCACATACTAATTGGAAGGAAGTGTCAGTGTGTGGAATTTACCCAGCTATTTAGCTGCCTGTGCAAATTCCTTTGAAAACCATCCATATACTGCCTCTACTCTGTCTGGATCCTTTCGGACAGCTTAATAAATAGAACACAGTTCCTTAAGTCTTATATTGATTTGAACATTGATGTATGTTTGGATATTTAAGTGGTCCTTCATAAATAAATAGAAAGAATTAAGGAATTGAGTTTGATCTATTGAGTGGTTTATTGATTTGTTGCCGCTATACTGGACTCTGGTTATTTAATTTTTATATCCTTTCAGAAGTACCAAAGCAAACTAAAATATTTCTTTTCATGTTTTTCATTTGTGAAGTAATTTTTGCTTATTTATATCTGTCACATCACACGTAAATATCACTCTTGGACTTTGGTCCACCCTTGGCATCCCTTGTTTCTACCAGAGGCAATGAAGGGTGAAATAACTTGCCCAGCTTCCCTGGTTTGCAACCCACTGCTCTAACCGCCAGGCCACCCTACTTGGGGCATGTGCTTGCACAATCTCCAAGCTTACTCACAATCTGTCACTGCTGCACCACCCACAACTAGAGGTGAACTATGGCAGCTTGGGAGGAAAGCCATAAATGATCCCGAGGGGGGGTGGCAAGTTGATAAAAGAAGTAAGTGGGAATCTGTGAGAGGGGCCTACAAATATATGATTGCTTAGGGCTCAATATAGTGTTAATCTAGCCCAGTGGTATCTGACACCATAGATGAACCTTCAGCCAAGGATGACCACTTGCATGTATGTCTCTGAAAGAAAAGGACAGATTCGATGCAGGAACCACAAATAAATAATCTCTGCACCACCATTCCAAGTTGATTTTCCATTGTGACTTAAGAATTAATCATGACTTCAAAACTCCAGAGACAATCTGCCAGGAGAATATGCAACCCTGCAATCTGAGGAGCCTTAGTTGGTATCTGCTGGTCTGCTCCTTCCACTCATAGAATGGAAGATTTACTAGGATGAATCCTATCTCCAGGAACAAGCAGGAATGAGTCTTCACATATGGGGTTCGTCGCCGACGGAGCCCGCACAGGAATGCTCCCCAGCATCCAATCAGAAGGCTTTTGGGAGCATCCCTCGCGCCTGCGCGGTAGCTTCCCGCCCTTCCCACTGCCTCTCCCCAGTTTTCGTTTTTCCGCGGAGCCGACAGGACGTAACTCCTGTCACCGCAGAAACCTTTTCTTCTTTTCTCCTTTTTTGTTCCTGTGGTCGCGTTTTTTTCCCCCGCTGACTCTGGCACCTTTGGTGCCCCCGTTTTTTCCTTAATTTTTGTTTTCCTTCGAGGAGCTTTCTCCTCGTGTTATCTGAGGCCTACCGGGCTTTCCAGTAGGGAGCCTTCTTCCCCTAAGAAGTGCCCCCACTGTGGAGACGTTGTCTTCTGCTCCGACTCCAACGCCTGGTGTCTCTCCTGTTGGGGCCCTGACCCCTTCTCCCCCGGGCTTCAGCGTCGGGAGAAGACCCTCCCTGTTTCGAGTGTCCCTCGATGACGTCTTTCCCGCTGAGGAGCGGTCGTCGGCGTTCTCTCCTCGCCAGGATCAGGTAACCCAACAACAGTCTGTTAAGACTAACCGAGCCTTGAGGGGTGAGTCTCATGCGCCGCATGACGACGGCTCCGGCCTTCCCCTCCAGTCCCTTACACCCCGGAGGGAGCCTTCGGGCTCCAGAGCCTCCACGGGGTTTTGGGTTGTTCCTGAGGTTCGCTCCTCACAGAACATTCTCGAGCCATGCCCGAGGGTGGCACCCGCTTCGAGCGGTGCAGATCTCTCGGCATCGGTGCCGGCGTCGAGTGTTCCACTCTTCGCCAGGGACTGTCGACTGGTGTCCTCGGTGCCTTCGGGGCCGATCGATTCGACCCAGTCTGACTCTGCGGCATCCCGGCCCTGCGTGGGGGCGGTACCCGCTTTCGGCGGTGCCGAGTCCCCGGCATCGGCGTTGGTGTCGAGCGTTCCACTCGTCACCGGGGATCGTCGGACCACCCTGACCCGGTATGGCGTGCCCACACCCCTGCCATGCGCGGAGGTGATGACCGCTTCGAGCGGGACCAAGTCCTCGGCATGGGCGTCGGAGTCGGTGGCCCCACTCCCCGCCGGGGATTGGCACCAGGTGCCCTCGGCTCCGCCAGGGCCGATCGACTCGGACCGGCTTCTGCGGGGGCGGTACTGGCCTTGAGCGGCTCCGCCCCTCCCGCGGCGGTCTCGGCAACAAGGGCCCCGGTCTTCGCCAGGGGTCGCCTCCAGGCTCCGCCTGCGGAGCCGATCGACCTATCCCGGTCGGGCGGGTCGGCACCCCCACCTTGCGCGGGGCCGGTGCTTCCCCCGGACGTCACCGACCTCCCGGCATCTGCACGGGCGTCGAGTGTTCCACTCGTCACTATTTGCCCGCGGACCCGGGACCTTCGGTCGAGTCGACCCGCGGCCGCGGAGCCGGGGCAGCGCATCACGCCCCCCGCCGGGGCTCGTCGGCGGGTTACCTGGGTACCCTCGAGGCCGCGTAGTGCGCCCCGTAAGGGTCTCCCACTCAATAAAACGGGCGCGGGAAGAGCCCAGGCGTCTAGAAGGGCCTCTCTCCCGACATCGGAGCTGAATCCGGGGGTTTCCCTCTTCGCCGAGTTTCGGCCTGGGAAGTCCTCGTTGCCCTCGGCACCGATTGTCGCGGCCCCGACTCTACTCTCGGGAGTGGCAGCACTGGCGCGGCCGCCGACTCCGGGGCCCCCTAAGGAGGCGTCGCTCGGTTCGATGCCCAGCCTCGAATCGATCTCCAGTCTGGAAAGCGTGGCCCTGCCGCGTTTCGGATCTGACCCTGGTCTCTTCCGACGGTGCAGTGATGCGCTCGCCTGCTCTCCAACGGCATCGGCGCCACTCCAGCTGCCCTTGTGGACTGCCCCGGGGGCGGCCCCGCCCCCGGAGTCGGGACCGAGGCCAAGTCCTGCAGGTCCATCGGGGACGTTGCTCCCTTCGATGCCCAGCTTGGAATCAATCTCGGGCTCTGACGATGCAGTGCCAACTGCCTCGCATTTGGACTGTCAGTACCCTCCTCTGTTTAGAGCGATTCCTTCCGTGCACCAGCACGGGGGGTCCACTGGTGTTCCAGCGGGCCCCTGCACCTCGGCCTCCCCCGGGATAGCTCCTCTGGGAGAGCCGTCTTTTCAGGACTTCCTCCTTGACATGGCGGACTTGCTCGCCATTCCTATCCCGGGCCCTTCGCTGAGCCCGGGCCCTGCGGAACAGGCAGCCATAATGCTTCCTTTACATCCCTCCCTGCGGGATCACCTGCTCGGGATTTGGCGCTCGCCCTTACAGGTACCGGCGCCGCCTGCAGCCATGCATGCCCTGTATCGGGTGCTCCCCTCTCCGGGTTTCCAGACGCACCAGCTTCCCCATCATTCCATCGTGGTGGAATCGGCCCTGAGGAAGGTCGGTAGCAAGAAGAAACATTCTTCCTGCCCCCCGAATCGTGCGGCTAAAGCTCTGGACAACTTCGGGCGGTAAACCTTCCAAATGTCCATGTTGGCCTCCAGGATTCTCTCATATATTTTCTATATGAGCCTGGCGCTTCGGGAGGTCACCGAGAGGTTATCCCTCTTGTCTCCCTTTGTGTCGGCTCCTCGGGCCCCTGACTATTCCTTGCTTTTTTACCACTGCAGGAATATCTCTTGGTTTCTTTCTCGCGCAGCCGTGGACTCTTTCGAGTCAGCAGGTCCTCTGCTATCGCCATAGGGGCGCGTCGTACAGCCTGGTTGCAGGCTTACGATTTGTGCAGCTGGGTGCAACATAATCTGGGTACTTCCCCGTGCACCGGGGAGAACCTTTTCAACGGCGAGGCCTTGCGTCAGGTTGCTCAGTGCGCCGCCGACCTGTTCGGCGCTGGCCGCCCGCGGCCCTCCCCCTCTCCCGGGGTAGGAGATGTCCTTCCCGACCCTCCTTTCCGAAGAAGAGGAAGTGTCATTCCTCTGCCCACTTGCCGGGCGCGGCAATGCCGGGGACATCTCACGCCGGTTGGCGGTGCCTGAGCTCGCACCAGGCTGCCCTTGCCAAGCAGCCTTAGGCTCCGGTATGCGGCAGTTTGCGCTTAACTCCTCTTACCGGAAGTTATTGTCCAGTTCTACTCTGTGGTTCTTTTCAGATTGGAGGTTTGGGCCCCCTCCCCCGGGGGGGGGGACCCTTCCCACACTGGGTTAGCCTGGCTCCTCAGGGCCATGCTAGTCTTCTTCGGACTTACCCTCGGGTACGTCCCTCGACTCCCTCCCGCCGGGTTCCCCCGGATTGAGGGGATCACGCACCGCATCTTTTTTTCCTAGTGGAGGCCTTGGCCGCTACTCTCCGAGCATGGGCCTCACTAATCCTCGACAGGGCCGGACCACCCCCGCCCTCGGGTCGGTGCCTCCGCTCTTGCAATAAAACCCCTGGGTCTGTCAGGTTACGGTGGACAGGAGTTCCACTGACCCAAATCGATCCCCGGTTCCACTCCATGCATTCTTTGGAGCGGCAGAGGGCATTGACCCTACCCCCGAGGGGTGTTTTTATATATGCCAGAGATGACCCCCACGGTCACACCGTGGCCGTAGGTTTTTTCTACCCTCCTGCCTTCCCTATGGTACGGAGGACGCGGTTTCGGCGTGGCTGTCAGGCGGACGCCTCAGGGGCCTACGTACTCCTGATGTGCTCCTTCCCAACTGATCTGACGGTCACGCAACCATACTGCTATCCTCGCCGATCGGCCTGCCCCACGCACATCGGCCCATCACCTTGGTGGTCCTTTCCCTTGCCACCTTCCGGGTGGGCTCCCTCCTGTGGATCAAGGGCCGGTCCGAGTTGGCAGTATCGTTCTCCCGTGTGCATACTGGGCTAATAACCTGGGTGGGTGTTCCCGGACCCACCTATAGCCCGATATACATCTATACCTGTCATTGGATAAATATCGGTACAGGTGGGCGCACTTGGGTAATATTATAGCACCCTGTGTCTTACCGACTTGCTCCCAATTGTTGGTAATGACGTTTTGTTTTTTCTTACGGGGTCCGGCCGGCCCGCTTGCCTGCGTCCTGCGGCTCGGGTGCTCGGACCGGTTATGCTTAAACTTGCTGTGAAGTCAACAGCCCCTTGGTTTACGCCTCCTTGTCTGAAGGTTTTCGAACCCAATGTCTTCCTATCCCTGGCCGGCTAGGGTAGGCAGTGTACCCCTCGATATCCCTGGGTACACTCCTGTTCTTCTCCGGGCTGGGTCCTCCCAGATCGGTCAGTCTTCTGGTTAGTCCTCCGGATTGGGGACTCTGCTCCTACGGGAGTTCTCAGCTTCTCTTAGAGCTCCTCATGAAGACCTGCCGCTTTTCCAGTGCCGGTTGACACCTGCGTCTCCAGCCCGCCCGGACTGGGGAACTTCGTCCTATCTGCGATGACGTTCCCTTGAAGACTGCGCTACTGCACCTACAGTACCCGTCGCAGCTCTGCCTTCTGCAATCCAGTAGGTAAGCTCTAGATTGTGCTAGATCATTAACGGTTTAATGATGTCAAAGTGGTTTTTAAGACTCCACCTGTAGTCTTAGGTTGCTGTGCCTTTGGCGACTCTTCTCAACTCCAACCCTCCATCCCTCAGGGGATGCCGGGGATCCAGGTTGGACGACGCCGCCCTGTCCAGGGGCGCGCATTCTGGGATCTTCTCTGGCACCCTCAGCTAGGGAGTCCCCATATGTGAAGACTCATTCCTGTTTGTTCCTGGAGATAGCACAGTTACTTACCTGTAACAGGTGATCTCCGGAACAGCAGGAATTAGTCTTCACAACCCACCCGCCTCCCCTAGGAGTTGTAACTCTCTCTCTCTCTCTTCCTTCCTCTCCTCTCCTTCGGTCTCAGCTATGAAACGCAACTGGGGAGAGGCAGTGGGAAGGGCGGGAAGCTACCGCGCAGGCGCGAGGGATGCTCCCAAAAGCCTTCTGATTGGATGCTGGGGAGCATTCCCGTGTGGGCTCCGTCGGCGACGAACCCCATATGTGAAGACTAATTCCTGCTGTTCCGGAGATCACCTGTTACAGGTAAGTAACTGTGCTTAATCCATCCTATCATTTTTTTTGATAAAACAGTAATTCAGCTGATTTTAGGTGTATTCTAGGGAATACATTCCAGAAATTGGTACTTGAATATCATCAGTGTACATGAAATATCACAGCCTGCATTCCTCCAGAAACCTACCCAGTTGCATCATGAAAATGTTAAATAACATTGGCAAGAGGATGATTCCTGTAGCCCCTTAATCCATAGTCCAGAATTCAAAAGATGAGTACAACATTTGCACACAATTTATTTACCCTATTAAAACAAAGTTAAATCAAAAAATGCACTAAACCCACAAGCCCCATTTCATTTAATTTTTGTAGCAAGATCTAATGATTTACCAAATCAGAGGCTGATGAAAGATCCCTAGATCTCTCCGCTGCTTTCGACATTATTGATCATCGCACCCTTCTCACTCGTCTGTCTGACTCTGGCATTCACGGCACTGTACTACACTGGTTTCATTCTTTTCTCTCCCATCGCTCTTTCTCAGTTCACTCTGGCGCCTCTACTTCGTCTTCCTCTCCCTTGCACTGTGGTGTCCCACAGGGTTCTATACTCGCTCCTTTACTCTTCAATATTTTCCTTGCTCCCCTAGCCCTTCTCATTCAGCAATCCGGTATTTCCTTCTATTTTTATGCAGACGATATCCTCCTTGTCCATCATACCAGTTCCGCTTCCCCTGACCTTTCTGCCCTTAACACCTGTTTATCCTCTGTTGCCTCTTGGTTTTCTGAAAATTTCCTTTGTGTTAACCCTTCTAAATCCTCTGCCATTTGGTTTTCTTTCTCTTCTTCCCCTCCTAGCTTAGCCCCTGTGATGTCCTCCCTTCCCATTGTTTCTACCCTTCGCTATCTGGGTGTTACCTTGGATTCCTCTCTTTCCTTTCACCCTCACATTTCTTCCCTTGTCCGTACTTGCCACTTTCACCTGCGCCGTATTCGTTCTCTTCGCCCTTTTCTTTCCCCCCAATCCCTCACCACTCTAGTTCTCTCCCTTGTAACTTCCCGCTTAGATTACTGTAATTCTATCCTGTCTGGCCTTCCTTCCTGTCAACTCCGTCGTCTTCAGCTTCTCCAGAACACTGCTGCCCGCCTTCTTACCTTTTCTTCTCCTTCTGATCATATTACTCCTTGCCTCTTCTCCCTTCACTGGCTCCCCATCAAATTCCGGCTTATCTACAAGTATATCATTATCACTCACAGGGTTCTTCATACCAGCACTCCTCAGTACCTCTCCGACCTTATCTTCCACCAGCCTGCCCCCCGTCTCCTTCGCTCATCTCATACCAATCGCCTATTCCTTCCTTCTCCGTCCCAGGCCCACCTTGAACTTACCCGCCATTCTGCTTTCTTTTTCCTGGCCCCTGCCCTCTGGAATTCCCTTCCTCACACCCTTCGCACTGAACCCTCTTTCCCCCATTTCAAAACTCTCCTCAAGACTCACCTTTTCTCTCAAGCGTTTGGCCTACCGGCCTCTCCCTGATATGCAGTCAGCATGCCAATTTATGTCCCTCATGTTACATTCAACTGCCACTCAACTCATGTCCCTCATGTCGCATTCGACTCCCACCCCCTGTCTTCCTTCCCTCCCCGCGTTCCTGTGTTTAGCTCTGTAGACTCTATTCTGGTTT
The DNA here is from genome assembly GCA_033557465.1 of Ichthyophis bannanicus. Taxonomy (NCBI): domain Eukaryota; kingdom Metazoa; phylum Chordata; class Amphibia; order Gymnophiona; family Ichthyophiidae; genus Ichthyophis; species Ichthyophis bannanicus. Next base: position 1,087,001,835 of record CM066032.1, on the reverse strand, counting down.
TCTTTCTTTCTCTCACTTGTTCTTTCCTGTTATCCAATGGCGTTCTTTTCTCTCTTTGTTTTTCTACAGCTGCCTTTTATTGTACACCGCCCTGATACTTCGGTCTTGGGCGGTATATCAAGCCTAAATAAATGAAATGAAATGAAACTGCTCCTCACCACCTTTATGAATGCTTTCAGTTCTTGAAGCATGGCTTCTCTCAATATTTCCGTACTGTGTTTTCTATGAAATCTTGATTGATTTGTGGCCAAAATCTCATAATGCTCTAGGTAGTCCTGTTGCTACCTCCACTGCCTCAAGAAGCTTTGCCAAAAGGGCAGATTGGCAGTGGGGCGATTGTTCTTGCCCAACTGAGCATCTAACCTGCTGGTCTTCAGCAGTGGGAGAGCAGCACAATATCCTGTAGCCTCTTCAGATAGCAGCCACTTTTAAGGGTCACATTTAGCAAACTGAATAAACCATAAGATGGATACGTTTGGCACTTTCTTCAACAAGTTTGATGGGCAGGAGTCTGACACCCTGCACTAAGTTGCTTTAATGTGTTAATATGTGTTAATGTGATTAAATGCATGTTAAATAACACAATCCTGTTTATTCTCACTGGGGCCCATGTACTAACTATGTGCTTAATTCAAATTAACCAATGTTAATGTGCATTAATGCATTTTAAGCCAGTGCAGTTTAGTAAATGAGGGTTTTATTTATTAATCATCGTATCTCCTCCAAGAGACATCATTGAATTCTGTCCAACAACAATCATCATGTATTTCAGATACCCCCCTCATATTCTTTTTCATTCTAAACATCTACCCATCCATCAAATGTCTTGAGTTCCTTTTTTCCCACCAGTACCGTCTGCCCTATTCCCCAAATGCCCAGCTGTCAAATTTAACCTAGTTCTAAAGAAAGATGCCAGACAGTTCGTATTAGATGCAGTACTGGAAATCTCAATCTTAATCTCAGGGTGGTCTAAACAGTTTATTCACCATAGTTAAAAAAAACTCCTTAGTACTGTTCTGCCCCTCTGAGATTGCTTTTATACAATAAATTTCCTCAGTCCCAAGCTTCTCGTAGCACTGAGAGTTAAGTTTCTATTGAATCCCGTCATCCTGGGTTCTTGTTTCTTTTTATACTAGCTGCAGTTTCCTACACAACGTTTGTGTTTCTGGAAGTTCATCTGTGTACCAGCGGGAGATTCTTAATTTAATTTTAATTTAATTGAATGATTTATAATCCACCTTTTCAAGCACCACTCTCCTACAAGGAAAGAAGTATTCACAGAGCTCTTGGGGAGTGGAGGAGTAGCCGAGTGGTTCAAGAAACAGACTGAGAACGAGTGAAGCCAGGGTTTCAAATCTCAATACTGCTCATGTGACACTGGGCAAGTTGCTTAATAGCAGTTTTCTTGATAATGGTCAAAAACATATCAAAGTAAAGGGAAGAGGCAAAAAGAGGAAACGAGGAAAAAGGAATGAAAAATGTAAAAGGTCACGAGTGTACAGTAAGATGAAATATTCCAATGATTGAGGTAATGTCAGGATCTGAGAGAAAATGCAGACATGCAGAATATTCACCAAAACGGAAAAGAACGTTAATAACATGATTTTACTGCATAGATCTTACTGGCCCAATTTTCAGCTGGCACAGGGACTAGAATAAGTTAAATGCTGTCCCAAATTAAACCTAAGCGATGTTATTTGGATAGCAGCTGAATATCATTGGTAAATGTATAATTTTTTAGCCTGCCTTTGCTCCATCCCCCATCCAGCCCCTTCTCGTATAGATAATATCAGGCCGTTCAGTCAAATAGTTGGTCTAATATTATCCATGTAAGTTTTGAAATGACATGGCTAGTGAAGCTCTGCGCTCACCAGCTGCCGATGAACATATAACGTCTTTGGAATATCAGCGCATACATCAGTAGCCTAGAAAGATCTGAAGTGTGCAAATATTACCTTGTTGTGGTGTGGTTGAACATTGCTGTCCATCAGAATTTGGCTGGACAAAATATGCAGTTCCGACAGGCTCACTGCTACTTAAGTGGCCTTTTACCAAAAGTTTAATGTGCTTTAACTTCATTAATGCACATTAAGTGCCCACAGCCCTTTTATTTCTCTAGGCGCAATGGCGCTTGACATGCATTAACTTTAACGCATGCTAACCTTTAGTTAAAGGACCCTTTAGTGTTGTATAATCATCAAAGTGTGCTTAGGATATATGTGGTTGTGGCATATGGATAGCACATAGTGTCTCCACATGATTGCTTGTAGGTGGCACAGTCTTATATATTTATAATAACATATTGGGCAATAGTACCATGCTGATGATTTGCCAAGAGTAGTCAATAGACGTCAGGGAGTCTTAGGGGTATGACTGGGTTGGATCTTACATTAGTAGTCTTAGTCAGCATTTACAGTGCATTACTCTCTCATGATATTATCTTGCCTATAAATGCCAGTGCCTCTGCCTTGCTGTTCTCTTTCTCAAATACCATTTCTCTTTCTTGAATGCTTAGGATGAAAGCCTGGCAATCATGCCTGGAAAGTGTTGTCCAGAATGTGTGCCGAAATCCTGTTCTGTCTCTGGAAGAGAGTTCCAGGTAATTGTTTCTTAAGCTGCACAAACATTTCCATGTGCTTATAGGAGGGTCATTTTATTTTTTTTGTAATGTAATTTTTTATTGAAAGATTACAAGCCCCCGGAACAATTACCCCCCTTCCCACCTCACCCCCTTTGTTGCCCTCAACTTTTTTTGTCTTGGTGTGGTACCTTGGCACCTTGCTGAGAAATGATCATCACCTGCTCATACCTTCTCCAAATCTCCTCAGATTGTTGACTTTGCTCATTTCACAATGCGGCTAGTTTTTCCATCATATTCACTCTATTTGTTCTCATTCTCCATGTCATCACATCTCACCCCAGCCACGCAAGGTCTCACCAATTTCCCTTGTTTTCCCTTCAGTCCCAAACACCTCAACTCAACAGTGCCCCTTTATCATCCAACTCAAACCTCCCTGTTACAATTCCTATATAATATTCCCAAACATGTGCCAAAAGCCATGGATTACTGGTCATGACCACCACATGTGGTAGAAATCTCCCACTTACCTACACCCCCTCCAGCAAAAGTGAGAGACATTGGTAAAACTGTTGTGCAGTCTGAGAGGAGTGAAGTACCGTCTATACAATATTGTATAGCTGTTCTCCACAATCAGGCAAGATACTGACACCTTGCTAATTATTTTATATACCTCCTCCCATTGTTTTATTTCTAATTCTCCCCTAAATCCTTTTCACATTCTTTCTGCAATTTACACAATGACCTGTCCACCTACTATCTCTTACGTTTTTGAAATTATCCCTTGCCCTGTTCTCAGCACCAAAAGAACACGTCAAAATTAGTTAACCCCTCCTCTCTTGCCTTTACCTATTCCCTCTGCTCCAGAAAATTGTGCAGCTGTAACTATCTATAGAAGTCCCTAGATTCAGTCTCGTATTGTTCCCGCACTTCTCCAAATGATAGAATATCCCCATACTGCACATTTTAACATGCAGACCTCAACCCTTTCGCTTCCTACCTTCCAAATAAGGATCTGCTGACCCTGGCGTCAAAACTATATTATTTATTTTATTTACTTATTTATTTGTAGTTGTTTTTATATATAGCTTTATCTGCATAATCAAGGCGGTTTACAAGGAACTCAAGAATATTTTTACAATGAACATTTTTGAAAGTTAACATATACAAGATCTCAAATTATTAGTTAACAGTTTTTAAACTTAAATTTTAAATAGAACTTATTTACAGATCAGCACATACAATATGCAGGTCGAAGTTTCTGAGTTAGTCCAGAAGTAGTGTAAATTACCATGAGGAATATCCAGTGCTTATATTTTTAATTATGTAGGGTATAAGTTTGGCCCATCAATCTTATTTTGGAAATGATCTGTAAATAGATATGTTTTGATTTGTTTCCAGAAGGTGGTAAGGTCATTTATACTTCTTAGCTTGTCAGGGAGGGAATTCCAGAGGACTGGTGAGTAGAATGTAAAAGCTCTTGTTACATGTTGAGTGGTTGGTTTTTTTGAAATCTGTGGGGATTGCTAAAGTATTTTGTGTATATCCTCTCCTTTGTCTGGTATCAGTTAGCATGCTTATTAATGAGCTGAAGTAGGTCGTAGCCAAGATTTTTAGTATCTTGAATGTAATTATTAGGGATTTGTATTTAATTCTAGATGGGATAGGTAACTAGTGCAGTTGGTGTAGAATGAGTGTAATGTGTTCTGATTTAGATACTTTCTGAATGGTATGTGCAGCTGTGTTTTGTGCTATCTGTAGGGGGGTCTAAGGCGTGTTTTGGAAGCCCCTGTAAGATGCTGTTGCAGAAATCAAAATGGGGGCATATCATTACGTGTAGTATAGAGTACTACATATGGGTGATAGTAATGAAACTTCCCTCATTAAGGTCTTGCAGTATATGTGTGCATTGTATAAATTCCCAAAGTATGTGCAGCGAATACTTGCATGTATTCACAATTTCTTCCAAGCAGGTGTAATTTTTGTTTGAGTGGATCTGTGTGTGCCTCTGAGGATAGTTCTGAGAGCCTATTTTTAGTTCAGTCTTTTTATTGTTACAACTGAACCACACCAAGCAGCTTGGAATGGGTGATTCCTTTGCACACCAGCCGTTGCAATACAAGAAGTAACATTTTTACATTTTTGTAACATAACATAAACCCATATACCCCCTCTCGCTCACCCCTCTGATCCCTCTCTTGCCTACATATAATACTTATGACTGCTGGACATAAAGAAATGATATCCTAATGCCAAAAATACCCTCAAAACAGCAAGTTCAGTGCTCAAGCAGGGGACATGGTCCAAACCTCGCAGGCTCAATGCTGACTTTGTTACCCCAATATCATTGTTGCATGCAGAGATCCATCCTCTGCTTATTCCCTCCCAACCCCAATACATTTGCCTTCTTGTCTCCTTCTCAAACACCTATCTACCTTATACTACTCCACCACACATGATCCCGCCCACCCATTCCTACCCCAGATACCCAGTAGGTCCATGTACTCCCGGTGTTTTCTACCTGCTTAGCATTCTGATTGATTAAAGCCTCCTACAAAAAACTAAGCACATCACTGTTAGCTCTTGGAGAAAGGATTTGAAGATAATCCCCCATCATCCCTGCTTATGATTCTGCTACCCTTAAACGTACCAGAGATCCAGTCACCTAAGCTGACACAAGGATCCTCGCCACTGCCAACAGAACGGCAACTGTGCAGTTATCTAGGAGGACAAAGACTTTTTTCCAAGCAGCCTTCCCTGCCCCCCATACACCGCCCCTCCCCGTGAACTTGTTGAGAGCCTATTTTATAAAGGAACATAGATACCTATGTTCCGTTGTAAAATAGGTATACAATAGGGGTTTTTTGGACATTTGACATTGGTGCCCTGTTATGAAATGTCCACATATTGTCCTTCTGGTAACAAACGTAAAAAGGAGTTGGATTAGCACAAATGTAAAACTCTTGAACAGCGTACACTCCAGAGAATCATGTAACTATACAAGATAGTGGAAGGAGGGAGGGAGATGTGGAAGGGTGGGAGGGGAGAGGCAGCGGGGCAAGGTGGAAAGAGAGAGGGTGGCTCTGAAGAAATAAAAACAGCATATGCAATCTTTTGGTAGTCAGCCAGATCTGCTCTCACACAGACATACTCGTCCACTGGAATGTTTACAGACATTACATATATATACATGCTAACAGACACGGACCTGAGTTCCGCACTTGTAGACAGCCCCCTACTCATAGGCCCCAGCCATACGTTCCATGCACTCCAACTCATCCATGGACAAGTACACACAATCCCCTACTACACTCTTGAAGATAACCTCATCTACCAGAACATACTAAACTATCACAAATGCAGTCTTGCTGTCCTTTTTACATAAGAACAGAAGATATGCTGTACTGGGTCAGAAGCCCAGTATCCTCTTTCCAACAGTGGTTGGTCCAGGTCACAAGTACCCGGCAGGATCCCAAAAGGTAGACAAATTCCATGCTGCTTATCCCAGGGAATGTGTGCAAAATAATAGTATGTGCTTTGGCATAATTTTGACTTTTTGATGCATAATTCTTGGGAAAGTGGCAGTTGGATGAACACTACGATGGTCTTTTCCTGGTTGAGGTTGAGGCGTTGGCGAGCCGCTAGCGAGTCCCTTTATCGTGGGAAGCTAAAAGAGCTGAAGGAATTTGGAGGTGTGAAGGAGGAGTCTGCTAGCAAGCAGCGGTGGCTTTGATAAACCTTGCTGCTGAAGTTGATAAGGCATGCCCTGCCCCTCCAGAACAGAGTGCCGTTAACACAAGTCATTTTTCTGCCCGGCATTGTGCTGTCTGCAGTAGATTTTAAGTGCGTTATGGTTTTCTAGAGCTGTTTGACCAGTTTTCTTTTGAATGCCTCTGGTTGGAAGTCTTTTTTTTCTTCGTGCAGGTTTGTGTGCGGTCTCTGTCCGTCTCTGCTATAGCAGCCAGGGCCACTTTAACCACTTATGGAGCACTTGACAAACCTTTGAGGATGGGCCCTGTTTTTAATTTTTCTCAGATTATCCCTGCCACTCATGTAAGGAACACAGAAACTTTATACCATTAAACAATTTATTTTAAAGCAATGCCGTACACGCTTAAATGACCAAATACAAGTATTATTGTCAATACATAAATTGTTTCAGGGTACAATTTTACCATTTGCTAATAAGGAAAATAATTTTGTGTTGTTTTCTATTTAGAAAATCATGAGTTAGTGGAATAGGTAACTAGGGCATGGTTGTTTAAGACTAAGGGACTCTCCATGAAGCTAATAGGTTTCACTTTTAAAGCTAATTGGAGGAAGTATTTTTTCGCATGACACACAATTAAGTCATGGAGTTTGTTGCCTGTAGATATATATTGAAAGCAGTTAACAAAGCTGGGTTCAAACATAGTTTAGAAAATTTCCTGGAGGACAAGTTGATAAAACATTGTTAACCAGGTAAATTTGAGAAAGCCATTGCTTATCCCTTGGTGTATGGAACAAGGAATGGATCTACCCTTTGAAAACTGCCGGGTATTTGTGATCTGGATTGACCATTGCTAGTTGGAGCATGTCTTATGGTCTTTTGCAATTTATTTGGAATATCCTTAATTTATTGTAAATTGGATCAAACCCTTCATAAGGCAGGATGAGGGCGATCTGCTATCTGGGAATTTCTGCGCTTTGGTGGTTCATCTTGCGTTCAAGGTTGAATGCATCCTTGTTGGAAGAGGGGCTGCTCTCCCACCCTATCCCATTTCTGTTTTTTGTATACAGATTATTAATGGAGTGGAAACTTGATTTTTTTTTGTACAGCTTTGTCTTTTTACCCTGAAATCCATTTCTGTAAACAGACCCTGCATTCACATAAACTCCTCCAATAATGGGTACAAAGATTCCACTTTCTACTCACTATGCAAAAAAGAAAAAATTCAAATTCTGGTAGTGTCTTGGTAACAATTTTTATTTATTTTTTTTATTTACTACACATTTATATACCGCTACTTCCAGCGATCAGCGGCGGTTTGATTAATCTTCGTGGGGTAGTCAATCAAGACTTGGGGGGGGGGGGGGTATATACATAGATCTGAGGTCACAGCACACATGATTGGCGTCTTCGGGGACGAATCATACGTTTTTACATTTATATATACATATTTACATATTTAAAACATATTTAAACATATATCAGTTTTTACAAATCACTAGCAGTAGAAGGTTATATTTGATTGTAATGACATCGGAATAAGTGTGTTTTTAGCTCTTTTCTGAATTTGGTGATGTCCTTGGTTAGGCGCAGCTCACAGGGGAGTTGATTCCAGATAGTTGGTGCAGAGAAAGAGAAGGCTCTATGACTCGTAATTGTTTTCACTGTCCTGATGTTGATGGGGACTTGCAGGGTTCCTGAGTTGATGGTTCTTCTGTCCCTATTTGTGGGTTGCATGCTGATAAGTGAGGATAGGAATGATGGGGATAAGTTGTTTATTAGCTTGAAGGTGGTCATTAATATCTTGTATTGAATCCTGGCTGCAATTGGTAGCCAGTGTAGCTCTATTAAAATGGGGGTAATGTGTTCAGCAATGCTTGTTCCCATTATGATCCTGGCTGTTACGTTCTGGGCCATCTGCAGGATATTTAGAGATTTTTTAGGCAGCCCTTGTAAGATGGCATTACAGTAATCCAAGTGCGGTATAATGAGAGCTTGTGCTACCGACCGAAAATCACCGGGTTCTATTATTTTCCTTAGTGGTTGTAACACTCTTAGTTTATGGAAGATGGCTTTATTCGTTTTGCGTAGGTGTGTCTCCATTTTCAGGTTGCAGTCGAGTGTGACTCCCAGATATTTTATTTCATTTTTCGTGCTGTACGTGTTATTGCACAGTGTGATTGTAGGGGGGGGGTTGAAGTTTGGTTTGCTGGATATGTACATGACTTCTGTTTTCTTATGGTTTATTGTCATGTTGTTTTTCTGTAGCCAGCCTAACATCTCATCCAGGCATTTTTCGAGTAGTGTATATTGAGGGTCGGCCGCATCTAGTTGCGTATAAAGCATAATATCATCCGCATAGATGTGGTATTTAATATTATGTCTTTTGAAGATGTCGCAGAGGGATCGCATGTATATGTTGAACAGAAGTGCCGAGAGGGCAGAACCCTGGGGTATGCCCTGCGTTTGAGCGAAAGGTTCAGCTTTTTCGCCATTAAATTGTACTTGCGGCCTTCTGTTCGTTATGTAGGAGGAGAACCATTTGAGGGGAGTTCCCACAATTCCTATATCTTCTAGTTTGTTGAGGAGGATCTTATGGTGTACTGTGTCGAAGGCGGCAGAGATGTCAATGAAAATGAGTATAAACATTTTCTCTCTGTTCTCTAGGCCTTGGATGAGGTTGTTCATTAGTGCTATCAAAAGCGTCTCAACTCCATGATTTCTTCTGAACCCGTATTGCTGTTTATCTAGGGTATCACAGTCCTCGAGATGCTCTTGAAGCTGTATTAGCACAGCTTTTTCAATGATCTTTGCAAGGAATGCAATGCTGGAGATGGGGCGGTATGATGTCGGGTCTTCCTTGTTGAGCGAGTTGTTCTTTAGGATTGGCCTTATTATAGATTGTTTCAGTTGGTCAGGCATTATTCCTTGATTTAGTGACTGGTTTATGATGTGGGATATTTGCTGGCTGATCTCTTTTTTTGCTGTTTTTATCCATGCTGTTGGGCAGGGGTCGAGTGGGGAGGTGGTGGTATTTATGGAGGTTAGTATGTTGATGGTTTGCTGCACATCGATGTTGTGGAAAATACTCCATTTTTGTTTACTCTCCACCTCTGTGCCTTGGCATTGTGTGTCTATAGGGAGATTGGGGATGTTGGTAGTCAGCTTGCTTGCGTAGTGGTTTGCGAGCGTTTGTGGATTTATGAGGCTATCTGGATGTTCCGGAGTGGCTGTTTTGGTTAGTGATTTAACTAATGCAAAGAGTTCACGTGGTTTGTTGATGGCTTTGCTTAGAATGTTGGTATGGTGTATCCTCTTTGCTGTGTTTACTTCATCCTTGTATTTTGATAGGAGGTTGAGGTACACAGATCTGAGCTCGATGGATTTGGTTTGTCTCCACCTTCTTTCATGTTTCCTAAGGTCTCTTTTCATTCTGGTCAGCGTTATGTTGTACCAAGGTTCTGATTTTAGTTTGGCTGCGTTTGGTGTATGGTTCTCTTTAGGGATCGCCATGGCCTGAATACCGGTATCCCAGCTGCTTGTTAAATCGTTGAGGTCTGTTTTAACCAGGTCTATGTGGGATTTGATGGTCTCAATGAGACATTCCATATTTGGTTTGTTAAATCTTCTTTGTTGAAGGGGTGCTCTTTTTGCCTTTGTGTCTTTGGATAAGGTAGGAAGCTTTATCTGCACATTGATTTGGTAGTGGTCCGACCAGGGTAATGGTATGATCTCTATCAGTGGCTTCTCAACGTTGGCTTGCTTTCCTGCAGGTGCGAAAACCATGTCCAGTGTGTGTCCCTTTTCATGGGTGGGCTCTGTTATTAGTTGTTGGTATCCTAGCTGAGTCATAGCGTCCAGGAAAGTGTTTGCGTGCGTGGCTGTAATTGATGTTAGGTTCAGGTCTCCTAGTACGATCTGGAATTTTTTTGGTTGCGTTGCGGAAATGTTTTCTAATGCTGAGGCAAGTATCTCATGCTGTGGTGAGGGGGGCCTGTATATTAGGCAGATGGATACTGCGGTGTTTTCCACCTTTAGTAGGTCTATGTCTGTGTTTGAGTTCTGGTAAGTAATTCCGAGTTGTAGGTTGCTCTTAGCTACTATGAGGACCCCTCCACCCTTTTTGTGGGTTCGGGGACAGTTGTATAGGTTGTATCCAGGTTTGCTGATCTGGTTTAATATGGCTGCATCGGTGTTGGAGACCCATGTTTCGGTTATACATAGGATGTCTGGTTTCTTATCTGTGATGATGTCGTGGATTATGTGTGTCTTGTTCCTGATTGATCGAGCATTGATGAGGGTGATATTATGCAGCTCTTGCCTAGCCTGGTTGTTAGCGGTTTGTGTCAGTGGTTGGCTGAGCATGTGGGTCGATGATGCTTTGGGCCTATGGCGTCTCCGATTTCTCGTAGGGCTGTTAGTGTAGGCACTGTGTTTGAGTGGGTATGTTACTGTGTCTATGTTTTGGTGGTATGGTGTGTGTAGGAGTGTTTGTGGCATTTGTATGGTGTAGAGGAGGTAGAGTGTAGTGCATAGTTGTGTATGGTATAGGTTTGGATTGAATGTGTGGGCATGGATTAGCGTGAATAGGCATATACCTATGTATAGGATTGGTATCTTCATTTTATAGCTAATTAATGTACCTTTCCAATGTTGTTTAGTCCGCCAATTCTATTTGGACCCTTTGTAACTATATTTGCAGCAATACCAAGTGTAGGGATCGAAAGTAAATGTTTGCAGCACTTAGAATTAGCAAGGCTGATTGTCAAGATTAGCAGGTGTAGGTAACAGTATGAACCTCGCTTATTACTATGTATCCTGGTATAAACAAATAGCACCGTGTGGCACTCCGTAGCAGCCCTAAGTAGCAGCACTATTTAGCTTTGCAAACACGTAGAACAATAGCCACACAATAATAGCAGTGTAAACAACCAGTATGGACAAAACTAGCAGTGTAAACAACCTATATGGACAATAATAGCAGTGTAAATAACCAGTCTGGGTGTTAGCCCTGGTAACTATGTTGTAGTACTATGTTGTAACACTAAGTATCTGTATAAACAAAATCGAATAGTAGTAGCTGTATCAACAATAACAATAGTAGCACAATAGCAGCATTAAGACTAGTAGTAGCTGTATCAACAATAACAATAGTAGCACAATAGCAGCATTAAGACTAACTGGTATGACCTTTAGCTTTGATGACAGCGTAGCAATATTATCCACATACGCAACATTTGTATTTATACGTGGACAGATTCAGTTATAATTACTGATGAGCTAGGTCAGTAATACGGCCTTTACACATTAGCTCATTTGGAAGGCATGTATGTGTTACCGAACATCGTGTAACTGTGCCCCTTGGTTGGTTCCACAGTCAGATTGTCAAGGTTTTTACAGTCTGGTTTCACGTGTATGGTTGGTCAGTCGGGTCAGTTGGGTCAGTATAACAGTATCTTTGGCGGTGCTATTCCATATGTTCTACTTACATTTCGTTGGTCCACCATGCGGTGCTCTGTGCAGTGAGACGTTGGTAGTGTTGATGTTCTCTGTTTTGTAGGTTCAACTGTTCCAGGGGTAGCCCGAGATGCTAGAGCGGTGTTGACGGCGAGCTCACACCCATCTCTGGGGGCTCCAGCCGCGTGAGACAGCGGATTTGGTAATTTTATCGTATGAGCCACATCCGTTGTAGGGATTTTCCGAGGGGTAGGCCACGCCAATGGCCACTGCCTAAGGGCCACGCCAAAGGGCCCTATGGCGAGGCCCTCAGGCGCGGGCCCGCCAGGCGCAGGCGCGCCCTGTAGGGACGCCACACTTTATGTGCCTCTGCTGGCTCTGTTCCTCCTCTCCCACTGGCCGGATTGGCCAGGAGCAACTCCCACTGTCCCGATTGGACAGGAGTGGAGGTTGCGAGCAGCTCGGTGTGTGGTCTGCTATGCGGCTCCCTCGGGGTAGGGACGCCGCACTTTATGTGCCTCTGCTGGCTCTGTTCCTCCTCTCCCACTGGCCGGATTGGCCAGGAGCAACTCCCACTGTCCCGATTGGACAGGAGTGGAGGTTGCGAGCAGCTCGGTGTGTGGTCTGCTATGCGGCTCCCTCGGGGTAGGGACGCCGCACTTTATGTGCCTCTGCTGGCTCTGTTCCTCCTCTCCCACTGGCCGGATTGGCCAGGAGCAACTCCCACTGTCCCGATTGGACAGGAGTGGAGGTTGCGAGCAGCTCGGTGTGTGGTCTGCTATGCGGCTCCCTCGGGGTAGGGACGCCGCACTTTATGGGCCTCTGCTGGCTCTGTTCCTCCTCTCCCACTGGCCGGATTGGCCAGGAGCAACTCCCACTGTCCCGATTGGACAGGAGTGGAGGTTGCGAGCAGCTCGGTGTGTGGTCTGCTATGCGGCTCCCTCGGGGTAGGGACGCCGCACTTTATGGGCCTCTGCTGGCTCTGTTCCTCCTCTCCCACTGGCCGGATTGGCCAGGAGCAACTCCCACTGTCCCGGTTGGACAGGAGTGGAGGTTGCGAGCAGCTCGGTGTGTGGTCTGCTATGCGGCTCCCTCGGGGTAGGGACGCCGCACTTTATGGGCCTCTGCTGGCTCTGTTCCTCCTCTCCCACTGGCCGGATTGGCCAGGAGCAACTCCCACTGTCCCGATTGGACAGGAGTGGAGGTTGCGAGCAGCTCGGTGTGTGGTCTGCTATGCGGCTCCCTCGGGGTAGGGACGCCGCACTTTATGGGCCTCTGCTGGCTCTGTTCCTCCTCTCCCACTGGCCGGATTGGCCAGGAGCAACTCCCACTGTCCCGATTGGACAGGAGTGGAGGTTGCGAGCAGCTCGGTGTGTGGTCTGCTATGCGGCTCCCTCGGGGTAGGGACGCCGCACTTTATGGGCCTCTGCTGGCTCTGTTCCTCCTCTCCCACTGGCCGGATTGGCCAGGAGCAACTCCCACTGTCCCGATTGGACAGGAGTGGAGGTTGCGAGCAGCTCGGTGTGTGGTCTGCTATGCGGCTCCCTCGGGGTAGGGACGCCGCACTTTATGTGCCTCTGCTGGCTCTGTTCCTCCTCTCCCACTGGCCGGATTGGCCAGGAGCAACTCCCACTGTCCCGATTGGACAGGAGTGGAGGTTGCGAGCAGCTCGGTGTGTGGTCTGCTATGCGGCTCCCTCGGGGTAGGGACGCCGCACTTTATGGGCCTCTGCTGGCTCTGTTCCTCCTCTCCCACTGGCCGGATTGGCCAGGAGCAACTCCCACTGTCCCGATTGGACAGGAGTGGAGGTTGCGAGCAGCTCGGTGTGTGGTCTGCTCGGTGTGTGGTCAGAAAGTTTCTCCAGAAACAAGCAGGTAGTCAGCCCTCACATATGGGTGATGTTGGCGCCAATGGAAACCACACGATAACATCTCCCCAACTTTCAAAGAAAGCCTTTGGGAGATGAACCACGCATGCATGGTCCCCTTCCCTCCCAATGGTGCCATCTTGCCTCAGTCTCCTTTTTTCTGCGGAGCCCAATGGACGTGTTTGTTTCCCCCGGAAAAAGTTGATTTTTTTTCTATCTTTTTATCTTGCTTTTCTCCGGTTGTGTACCGGTTCCCTCCTGATTCCCATTCCGTTTGCCTCTGGCGTTGTGGTTTTTTTGGGTTACTTTTTCTTTTTCCCCTTCGGGGGTCTTTTCTCCAATGCACAGTTTTTCGCCCCCTTTCTGGCTGGGCCTAGAGAAATTGACCTTGCAGGGATCGTCTTCTACGCCATGGCCTAGTGACTTCAAGCCGTGTGACCGCTGCATCCCATAACATGTAATGCACGGACCCACATGATTGTTGCCTGGTGCCATGTGCCAGATCATGCCTTGTTGTGTGGTTTCTACCCACAGATGACCCCCATGGCTCTACAAGGCCACAAGAAGCATCACAAGTCAATTTTTCCGAAGACCAACTCATCCTGGCATCATCTGCAGGGCCAGCGCCCTTGAAGGCTGCCACAGAGACTCCCTTCTCACATGGTAACCATGCTGCCTCGGAGCCTCAAGGGCATGGATTGCTGATCCAGGGCTCACTTAAGGAGGGCATCCCTCGAAGAGCCTGACATCATTGGTGGCCTCCTCAGGTGACGACTCTGTGGGGAAGTCCCCTGGCACCTGGCCTCGGAGCTCTTGACGCGAGGCCGAGGGCAATGACTGGGAGTGGCCCTCGAAGCTGCCCTGGCAGGAGAATGCACCATCGTCGTCTGGGGATTGGTCTCGGTCCTCCGAGGCTGTCCTCATCAAGGACACCCCCTCGATGGTGCCAGCATTGGGGCCAAGGTTCTCAGTACCCACGCTGGTGGCTGCAGAGCCATCGGGCATTGAGGCCAAGATGGTGGCCTTAGAATGCAGTCTGTCTGCCTTCATAACCCAACAGTGGGCTCTGATGCCCAGTTCCTCCAGGTCTTCAATCCCGACTACTGGCCCCTCCATAGCAAGGGCTTCCCCGGAAGTGGAGCCAATCCTCAAGCACCACTGGCCTTGAGGCACTCCTCCGGCCTGGTCCCAGGCCCAGACAGGACCGAAGATTTCCCCACACAATGCACCTGATTCAGGACACAGGGGCATCAGGACCGCTGGGGCTCTATCCCTGAGGCCCGGGGAACCGTGAACTCCTCAGACTCTGGTTCAGACTGGGAGACCTCAGACACTTCCCTGCTGGAGATCTGGCATCAGTCCCCACTGGAGGACCTAGCCTTCCTGGACATGGCAAAGGCCCTTGCCTTCACCACCGAGTCCCCCCCAAAGATGCCCTCACGGTGCCCGTTCCTCCTATCTTGGAACAGCTGCTTTTTAGAATTGGGAAACCTCAGCCTCGTAAGCAGGTGGCTGGACTTGATGTACCGGGTCTGCTGGAGCCCTGGCTTCCAAAAAACTCAACTGCCTCATAACTCCATGGTGATGGAGTTGGCCATGCGGAGGCTGAAGAGCCAGAAAACTCACTACTCTCTGCCCCTGGGTAGGGAGGCCCGCACCATAGATGCCCTGGGCACAAAATTCTTCCAGGCTTTGATGCCCATCAGCCGAATTCAAATCTACCAGCTGTACTTGGGCATGTACTTGCGGGACATGGTGAAGGAACTCGCCAGGTTCACGGCTGGTCTCTCTGAGGAACCTCTTAAGCGGTTCCGGATCCTGGACTCCACCGTCCGGGAGTGCTCCAAGTTTATCACTCGGGTGGCCTTTGATTGTTTTGAGTCGGCTGCTAGAGTAGCAGTGGTGGGCATTAGTGCCTGCCGCCAGGCCTGGCTATAGTCTTCTGACCTGGGGCAATGGGTACAGGACAAATTGGTATATGTCCCTTGCTTGGAAGAGAATCTCTTTGGCAAACTCATGATGGGAAAGACCGCAGAGCCGGAGTCTGAGTTCATGACCAGAACCAAGCTCTCCAAGAAGACCGCTGATCCTGCCTGAACAAGTGGAAAGCTTACGGAAACTACCCTAAGCACATGGCCTTTCCAGCTCCCAACAGGGCCAGCAGGCCAAGGGACAAGGGCATGGTCCTTGTAAGCCTAAGGCCCCCAAGTCCCACCTCGTGCCTCAGGCAAAACCTGGGGGGGGGGGGGAGTTGACTCCTGGGGCATAGCTTCTCTTCTCCCAGGAGGGCCTGCACTGCAGCACACCGGGGGCATCTGGTGTTTTTGTCAACCCTTGACCCACCATCACCACAGACAGGTGGGCTCTGCAGGTGGTAAAGAGGGGTACCTCCTTTACCTCTAACATATGCCCCCACCATTCTTTCCAGGAAAGCTTCTGATGCATCCTCTTCACCGGGACCTGTTTCAGCAGGAACTTGCAAACCTTATGGCAGACAGGGCGGTGGAATCTGTCCACCTCAAACTCAGAGGCAAAGGGTTCTACTGCTGCTACTTCCTGGTGCCCAAAAGGATTCGGGCATTTTGGCCTATCCTAGACCTGTGAGACCTCAACAGGTTCCTGGTTAGGGAGAAAGTCAAGATGCTCTCCCTTGGAACATTGCTGCCATACCTCCGGCAGGAAGACTGGCTGTGCTGCTTGGATCTAAAAGATGTCTACATGCACATCCTTATTCACCCCCTTCACAGGCAGCACCTCTGCTTCATGGTGGGAGGCTGCCACTATCAATACAGGGTTCTCCCCTTCTGCCTGGCTTCTGCCCGACTTCTGCCCGGTGGGTCTTCACCAAGTGCTTGGTAGTGGTTGCCCCCTTCTTGCATTTCCAAGGAATTTTCATCTTCCCATACCTGGATGACTTGTTCATAAAGGGCAGCATGGCTGCAGTAGCCTACCAGGCACGGCCTAAACCATCCTCGTTCTGGAACATCTGGGGATTCACTATAAACTACCCAAAGTCCCATCTCCAGCCAATGCAATGCCTGGAGTTCATAGGAGCAATGCTGGACACCATCAAAGGCCAAGGCCTTCCTCCCTCTGGACAGAGCCCAATGCCTCTAGGCGCTCACAGGGTATTTCAAGGTCAACTCTCATCCTCTGCCCGTCTCATGCTTCGCCTTCTAGGCCACATGGTGTCCACGGTGCATGTCATCCTGGACTCCCACCTGCACATGCGGCCAGCCCAGTGGGTTCTTGGCTCCCAGTGGTCGCAGGCAACAGGGCATCTACGGGACATAGTGGTCATGACCGTTTCTCTGGCCAACTCCCTCGACTGGTGGCAGCAGCTCCAGCACCTGCAGGCCAGAATGCCCCTCCAGCTTCCTGTCCCTCAAAGGATCCTCACCATGGATGCCTTCATTCTGGGCTCGGGAGCCCATTGCGACAATCTCCGCACTAAGGGCAGCAGATCAATCTCCTGGAGATCCAAGCGGTAGTGCTCGCCTTCCCGGGACTTCCAACATCACCTTCAACATCAAGCGGTCCTGATCCAGACCGACAACCAGGTGGCGATGTTTTACATCAACAAGCAGGGAGGGACGGGATCGTTCCTTCTGCGCCAAGAGGCGGTGATCCTCTGCTCCTTCGCTAGCAGCAGCAGGATGCTCCTATGGGCAGTCTACCTTCCGGCCCAGGACAACGTCCTGGCAGACTGGCTCAGCTGAGTCCTCCAACCGCACAAGTGGTGGCTGGACCCCAAGGTGGCCAGTCGACTGTTCTGTCTCTGGGGACTCCTGCAGATGGACTTCTTCACCAGCCCAACCAATGCTCAGCTGACCTACTTTTGCTCCAGGCAGCTGCATCCCTCTCAGGTGGTAGTGGATGCGTTCCTCATCACCCTGGATGGAAGGCCTCTTCTATCCTTTCCCACCCACACTGCTGATCGCCAAAACCCTGTTCAAGGTTCAGCTTGACAGAGCCACATTGATACTGGTAGCCTCTTGGTGGGCCCGGCAGCCGTGGTTCCCACTGCTCCTCCACCTGTCCCATGTGCCCCTGGTCCCTCTAGGGTATGACCCGGGTCTGCTTTTGCAGGAGGGTGCTCCCTCCTGCACCCAACTTGGGGTCCCTATTTCTGACAGCTTAGCTGCTGAAAGGGTAGCTTTGGCCCACCTTGATCTCTCCAGTGAGGTGGAAGCAGTTCTCTTGGCTTCATGCAAACCTTCCACCCGCCGGGCCTACTCCTTCAAGTGGCGAAGGTTCTTGGTCTGGTGCGTGGAGAGCCGTATTAACCCCTTCTCCTGTTCAGTCCAGCTGGTACTCACAGGTAGGGCTGAATTCCAACTCTGTCAAAGTTCACCTCTGCACGCTTTCAGCTCACCATCATCTGGTCGAGGGCATGCCCCTCTCTGCCCAGCCCCTTGTAATTCGATTCCTGAGTTGCCTACTTCTCTCTAAGCCACCCATCTACCTCCCAGTGGTGGAATGGCACCTCAACATACTTCTTTCGAAACTCACTATGCCACCCTTTGAGCTGCTTTTCTCATGTCACCTCAAGTATCTCTCCTGGAAGGTGGACTTCCTTGTGGCGCTCACCTCAGCTTGCAGGATCAGCAAGCTCTTAGTCCTGGTGGCTCGCCCATCTTACACAAGGTTCTACAATAATAGGGTTGTGCTCCGCACGCACCCCAAGTTTCTCCCAAAAGTGGTGTCTCCAATCGACCTCAGTCAAAAGGAGGTGCTTCCCATTTTTTTCTACAGCCCCATGCCAGCAGGGCGGAGGCTGCTGTCCACAATCTGGACTGTAAGCGGACCCTATCCTTCTACCTGAGCGTACTCAGGCCCACCGCCGCTCCTTACGGCTCTTCATCTCCTTTGACCCAAGTAAGCTGGGGACAGTGGTCTCTAAGCATACCCTGTCCACTTGGGTGGTGGACTGTATTGCTGTCGCTTACGAGCAGGCTGGTCTTTCACTGGAGCACCCAGGCACGACGCACAGCATCTGGGCCATGGCGGCATCTGTGGCAAACTTGCACTCTGTCCCCTTTGCGGAGATCTGCTGGGCCATCACTTGGTCCTCAGTTCATACCTTCGCAGCTCACTACTGCCTAGAGAGGGAGTCCTGCCAGGAGAAAGCCTTTGGCCAGGCAGTACTCCGTCATTTGTTTGGGGTGTAAGACATCTCCTGCCCTCCAGCCCGTCAGTATGTTCAGGCTACTGGAGAACTGGTTCTTCGCTGGACACTTGGGCCGCTTGTGGGTCTGTTGTCTCTCGACTCAGTTGCTGCTTCTCACGGCTCATCTTTTCAGGTCACCCATGGCTTTTTACAGCCTGTAGCTGGAGAGTCCCATATGTGAAGACTGACTTCCTGCTTGTTTCTGGAGAAAGCGTACTCCCCTGTAACAGGTGTTCTCTGGGGACAACAGGAATCAGTTGCTTTTCTTTTTGCCGCCTTGTGCTATGTTATCTGATTAAGGCAAGATGGCACCCTTGTGTGGGAAGGGAGCCACGCCTGTGTGGTACATCTCCCCAAGGTTTTTTTGAAAGCTGGGGAGCAATTACTATGCGGGCTTCGTCGGTGATGATGTCTCCCATATGTGAGGACTAATTCCTGCTGTTCACGGAGAACACCTATTACAGGTGAATTACTATGCTTTCCCCACCACAAGGCACATTGTGAAGTAACAGAAAACCCTACAAAAAAGACTCAGAATCTATATAACAAATCTACTACACCAAAGCAGTATTAACTACCAGAATCCAGCAACCCAGCTGATGAAAAATATTACAGAAGGTACTAGAATAGAAATGGGATTTTAGAAGGTACATCTAGGAAGAATCGGAACATGAGATCACCACGTCCAAAATACTGGGGTAATGGCAGCACATGTAAGTGGCTTCTGAAATCACATAGTTTCCACCCCAAAAGTTGTTTGTTCCCGCAACTGGTTCTGGAGATGGGCCTGGTACGTGCACGTTTACAAGTCATTTTAGAAATGTGGACGTTCTCAAAATGCTTGAGTGCAGAAAGGGGTACATAGACATGCTAGCCAAGGTATTATAGAATGGGGGCTTCTAAACTGTGATACATGCATGTCTCAGCAGGCCATTTCAGATCTGTAGACAAGTAATTTTGACCTGGCGAAATTTACTGTGGTGATGAGAGCACATTTGATTCTTCTCCCTGGAAGTGTTGCTGCCATGAAACAAGCACTGCTTTGCAACTTATTTGTGGTCATGAGCAGGTATAGGCATGGACGCATCAAAAGCCAGGGTCAGACATGCTTGGGCTGTTCTGAAATTGCACAGTGATATTCATTTCCATTGCACCACCCAGACTATGCTCCACCACAACTCCCATGACTTGGACATGATCATGCCGAGGATGTCTGTATACCCCTTTTCTGAATGGCTTTGGGAATGACTTTGTTATTTGCATGTCTGAATGCCTGTTTTCAGATGTCCAAATAATGAATAGAGGTTCTAAAATGACCCCTATGTGTTGGAAACTCCAGCTTGAATACTGCTAGCCAGTTGGGTTTTCAGGATATCCAACTTGAATGCCTTGTGGCACTTGAAGCGCAACAAGGAGCGAGTCAGCAAAAATTGGGTTCAGAAGCTTTATTAAGGGGTACCGTGAAGCCACAGCAAACACAGGCCGTGTTTCAGTACTTGTCTTCTTCAGGGGTGTAATGGCACTATCAACAAATAATCATAACACATATATGTCAGCACATACAATAAAAATTATGACATTAGTTAAAAAAAACATACATCAAAATAAATAAATAAATACATAAAACTTAATGGAAGCCATTCTGAACTGAATAACAACAGCAAAGAATATAAAAAGGACCCTTCAAAATAAAAACACGTAGAGAATAAAAATAGAGACAATCATATAAATTAACAATCTTATAAAAACAACATATAAAAAATATAAATTGAGAAAAGAGCAGAAATCTAGGATGTGATAAAGACCACTAAAAGGCTCATGCGGGCGAATGGAAAAAAGGGGGGAGGGGAGGGGAAAGAGGAGGGGGGGTGGCGAAGGAGAGTAAACGGAACATTACCCGATACTGCAGCTCTGATATCCTAAATCGTGTGACCATATACTCTGCAGAACAAAAGGGAACATTGTATCATAGAAACCAGATATAGTGTACATTCTTATCGGGACTCATGTGTACAACAGATGCGAGGAATTTCATCTCATATACAAGTGTATTGGCATACTAATAATTATTAAAAGGAAATATATATCAAGAGGAATTTGTTCATCAAGAAACAGCATGTAAGGGGTCTTTTCATGTTAACATAAACGCTGAGTGAATAACTAGCAACTAGAACTTGCCAATTAAAACAAATAATCCAGGATAATCAAACAATAAGGATTGCCAAACTGGACTGCAGTAAGTCTTAAACTGCCCAAGAGGCTTTAAAATGAAAATTTCTAGCATCATAAAACAGACACAAAACATAGCCAATAAAAATCCCCATGTACCGGTTAGTCTAATATTAAAGACCCCCGCATTATAATATAATAAGTTTAAGAATTATCCTCGAAAACATCAAAAAGTTTCAGACAAATCCTTCCTGAAGAATATACACTGGTATATCAAACCATGACAGCATTCAAAGTGAATGAATGTGCTGGTCTCGGCATTCTTAAAACCCTATCTTTGGCACCAAAAAACAGAAGTGAAGGTAAATCTGTGTCGATAGAAAACATTCACAACACCAAAAATAGATGTTTAAATAGAACTAAAAAACACACATCTTTTGGAGAAGTAAATCATATAAACCATTTAGAGAAAAAAGGCCTTTTAAGAACTTAGGAGAAATAATTTATGCTAAATTCCTGTACTTTGGATCATGGGAAAAAAAAATTTATATCATAAAAGTGATAAAAGCCCTCACTGTGCAGTCAACTGAACAAAGTCCATTCTAAACAAAATATTGACACACAATGAACCTCATTTACATAAATTCACAAGGAGTATAAATCACAATAGGAATCATTTTAACTGTTTTGTGTCTTAACCTAAGGGAGATAAATAGGGAATGATCACCACTTTCATTTAAAAAAGGAAATAAGTCATGGAATCAACTCAAGTAATGTTCCGCTTTGATCTAATATAAATCAAAGACCAAAATTATGAAAAGATGGTATCTGTAGAAGACCGGAAGCTAAAAAACGAGAACATATAAAACGCTAAGAGCACATACAATCGGGACAGAGAAAAACAAATAAATTAAAAACTAACCCTATAAAAATGAAGGTGGGTAAAGACAGTCAAAAAATCTTAATAAGTTATCAATAAAAATTGCATATGCTAAACTACAGTCTAATAAAAAAACATAAAAAGGGGGAACATTTCACTAGATATGACGTCAGATGTGGCAAAAACATATATATAGCAAAATATAATATTCAAAAAGTGAAGGGGATGGGGTGGAGGAGTATGTGGGGGGAGAGGAGAGGGAAGGGGAGGGGTGAAAGGGGAAGGAAAAAGAAACAGGAAAAGGAAGGGGAGGGGAGGGGAGGGAGGAGGAGAAGGAGGGAGGGGGGATGGGGAGGGGGAAAAAAGGGAGGGGGTATGTAGAAAGGGAGAAAAGGAAGCAATTAACCTTCTTGAAACTGATAAACAATAAAAATAAAAACATAATTAAAAACTTGAAAATGGATGGTGCAACCATAAGAACCAATGCTAAAAAATAATATTATAAATAAAATATAATAAAAAACCCTGATAAAAAATCAGAAACAATGAGAAACAAGAAAAAGGAAAAAAAGAGAATACTATACCGCATAGTAACCTAAAGGAAAACAGACAAATCAGTTTCTTGATTTAATCCATGGGGATGCATGGTTTTGAGCATAAATATAAACCGTTGTTCCATGCATAATAAAACCTAATCCACATTCCTATCTCTCCAACTTTCTTTGTCCTTAATGACAAAAACCTGTCTGGTTCTCCAAAGAAATGGCTGCACAAATAAAGGCAAAAAACAGAGCTTTCACAAAATTCAGAAGTTCAGAAACAAAGAAAAGAATAGAGGATAAAACTAAAAGAGACAAAAAGAGAAATAAGGATAGCAAAATCAAAGGCAGAAGAAAAGATGGCAAAAGATGTGAAGTGTGGCAGCAAAACCTTTTCAGGAATATTCAGGAGAAGAGGAAAATCAGAGGTGGAATTGCTGGACTCAAAGTGATGAGAATGGATTTGTGGAAAGTGATGTTGAAAAAGCAAACATGCTAAACAAATACTTCTGTTTTTACTAAAGAAAATCTTGGTGAAGGACCACCTGTGATTGACAAATATACAAATGGGAATGGTGTAGATATCACACCATTCACAGAAGATGTTGTGTTAGAACAACTTGCAAAACTGAAGGTGAACAAAGTCATGGGACTGGATGGGATACATCCCTGGATACTGAAAAAGCTCAGAGAGGTTCTGGCAGGGCCTTTAAAGGATGTTTTTAAAAGATCCTTGGAGACAGGAGAAGTTCCACAGAACTGGACAAGGGCTGATATGGTACCTCTTCACAAAAGTGGTAATAGGAAAGAAGTGGCAAAGGAGGGAAAAGTAATGGAGGCACTCCTGAAAGAGAGAATAGTAGACTTTCTCGAAACCAATAGGTTGCATGATTCGAGGCAACATGGTTCTACCAAAGGACTGTCATGCCAACAAATCTGATTGAGTTCTTTGACTGGGTGACCAGAGAACTAGATCAAGGATGCAATGGATGTGATCTACTTAAATTTCAGCAAAGCCTTTGATACTGTTCCTCACAGGAGGCTTATCAATAAACTGACCAGCCTGGGGATGGGTCCCATGCTGATGAACTGGATCAGAAATTGGTTGACTGACAGATGACAGAAGATGATGGTAAACAGAACTCACTCAGATGACAGGAAGGTGATTAGTGGCGTGCCCCAGGGATTGGTCCTGGGACTGGTACTGTTCAATGTACTTGTGAATGATATTGCTGAAGGACTGAATGGAAAAGTCTGGTTTTTTTGCAGATGATACAAAACATTCCCACAGAGTGGACTCCCCTGAGGGAGTGGAGAACATGAGGAAGGATCTACAAAAGCTGAAAGAATGGTCTAATGCTTGGCAGTTAAGATTTAATGTGAAGAAATGCAGTGTCATGCACTTGGGAAGCAGAAATCCAAGGGAATTGTATGTGATAGGGGGCGAGAGATTGATGTGCAAGGACCAGGAGAATGACCTTGGAGTGATTGTTTCTGAAGATCTCAAGGTGACGAAACAGTGTGACAAGGCGGTAGCAGAAAAAGCCAGAAGGATGCTTGGTTGCATACAAAGAGGAATTTTTAGCAGAAAGGAATAGATACTGATGCCACTGTACAGGTCGCTGGTGAGGCCTCACTTGGAGTATTTTGTTCCGTTTTGGAGACCATATCTCACAAAGGATATAAAAAGACTGGAAATGGTTCAGAGGAAAGCGACCAAAATGATTTGGTTCTTGTGCCAGGAGACATATGAGAAGAGACTTGAAGGCCTAAATATGTGTACTCTAGAGGAGGGAGAGGGGAAATATGATATAGATCTTTAAATATTAAGAGTACTAATGAACAAACCTTTTTCAAAGACAGGGAAGCTGCAAAACTAGAGGACATAATATGAACCTGCCAGGGGATATACTGAAAGGCAACGTCAGGAAATACTTTTTCACTGAAAGGGTGATGGATGCTTGGAATGCCCTCCCAATGGAAGTGGTGGCAAATACAGTGACAGAATTCAATATGGCATGGGACAGACACAGTGGATCCCTTTATAGCAATAGGATAAAATCAAAATAGCCTTAATTGTCTTTGCTATCTCAACAAATACGGGTGACCCTCACGGAGCGGCGCGTACAAAGGCATGCGGAGGAGTGATGTGCACAGAACGGCATGTGCACCTACTCTTGCCACCTTGTTGGGCAGACTAGATGGACTATGATGGTCTTTATCTGCTGTTATATACTATGTTACTATGTAACTGTAGTTCACAGATTACTAATAGTAGATCTGCAATCTCATATTTCAGTTCTTTCAACATCCTCGAATGTATACATCTGGTCCAGGTGATTTACTACTCTTCAATTTATCAAATACTTGTAATACATTTTCCTGGATTAGCAATACTTCTTTCAATTCTTCCAATATATGACCTTTAGATACCATGCTTTGTCTGCATTTAGCGCCCCTTTTGCCCCTCTATTGTCCAATGGTCCAACAGACTTTCTTACAGATTTTTTGCTACTAATGTACTTGAAAAGGTTTTTATTATGCATTTTTGCTTCCACGGCAAGCTTTTTTCAAATTTTCTCTTTCCCTGCCTTATCAATGCCTTGCATCTAAGGTGTCAGTGCTTATTTTGTTTCCCATTTTGGTTATTTGGCTGCTTTTTCCATTTCCTGAAAGATATTTTTTTAGCTACAATAGCCTCACTGACCTCATCTTTAAACCGTACTGGCAGTTTTTTGGCCTTCCTTTCACTTTTCTTAAAGCATGGAATACATCTAGTCTGGGCTTCCAAGATAATATTTTTAAACAATGCCTATGCTTGATGTAAATCTTTAACCTTAACATCTGCTCCTCTTAGTTTTTTCTTAACTATTTTCCATATTTTATCATAGTATCCCTTTTCAAAGTTAAAAGGTAGTACTATGGATTTCCTTGCCTTCTGGCTTACATTTACTAAAGCAAATACTATCTTGATATGATCACTGTTGTCAAGTTGTCCCAACACCTTTATCTCTTGCACCAAATCCTGTGTTCCACCAAGGACTAGGTCCAAAGTAACTTCTCTCTTGTCGATTCATGAACCAGCTGTTCCAAGAAGCAGTCATTTATTTCATCTAGAAACTTTATCTCCCTAGTATGTCTTGTGTGACACTTACCCAGTCGATACCAGGGTACTTGAAATCATCCATTTTTACTATGCTGTAACTTTTCTTAGCTTCCCTGATTTTTTTTCTGCATTTCATCATCCATCTGTTCATTCTGGCCAGTTGTTAATCCACCCCCACTGCCATCACTTTCCCCTTTTTACATGGGATTTTTATCCATAGAGATTCTACAGTGTATTTTGTTTCATCAATGCTTTAATCCTATGTGACTCAATGCCCTCTCTAACATAGAGCACAGTCCCTCAACCAATTTGATGTACTCTATCATCGCAATATGGTTTGTACCCAGGTATCACAGTGTCCCATTGGTTGTCCTCCTTCCACCAAGTCTCTGAGATGCCATTCATATCTAACCTCTCATTCAGAGCTATATATTCTAATTCTCCCATCTTATTTTTTAGACTC
Source organism: Ichthyophis bannanicus (assembly GCA_033557465.1). NCBI lineage: Eukaryota > Metazoa > Chordata > Amphibia > Gymnophiona > Ichthyophiidae > Ichthyophis > Ichthyophis bannanicus. The sequence goes on along the minus strand of CM066032.1, from coordinate 1,086,975,897 downwards.
CTAGCATTTGCATACAGGCATTTTAGAGGTTGCATTTTATTCGTATTAATCTGGTTATCAGTTGATAGGGGTAATTTAGAATCTTTTGGCTCTGCACTTAAGGGCATCTGGGTTACTTTTATCTTTATTGGAACCTCTCTGTCGTGATGCCCTAACTTCCCTCTTTTGCTATTATCCTTCAAGGATACATCCTTCCAAACCATGCACTCTTGGTGACTGTCGACTTTCCCCTTTTAGCTAGTTTAAAAGCTGCTCTGTCTCCTTTTTAAAGGTTAATGTCATCAAGCCTGGTTCCATCACATTTAAGGTGGGGCCCATCCCTTTGGAAAAGCCCCTCACTTCCAAGAATTTTGCCCAGTTACTAATGAATCCAAAACCCTCTTCTTTGCACCATTGTCTGATTCATGCTTTGAGATACCAGAGCTCTGTCTGCCTTTCGGGTCTTGCGTGTGAAATAGGAAGCATTTCAGAGAAGTTCTGGATTTCAACTTCTCACCTAAAAGCATAAATTTGGCCTCCAGAACCTCTCTCCCACATTTTCCTATGTCATTGTTACCAACATGTACCAAGACATCAGACTCCTCCCCAGCACTATCTAAAACCTTGTCTAGGTGGCGCTTGAGGTACGCTACCTTTGCACAAGGCTGGCATGTTACCCGGTGATCCTTAAGTCCAGCCACCCAGCTATCTACATGCCTAAAGATCGAATCGCCAACTATAAAGGCCGCCTTAATCCTTCCCTCATGGGCACATGGGTCTAGAGAAACCTCTTCAGTGCGAGGTTTTACATCACCTGGAGGACAGTTCCCAGCTACAGGATCACTTCCTGCCACAGCAAGGTTTTGTTCTCCTTTAACGCGACCTCTCTCCTCCATGGCAACAGAGAGGCTGCCAGACTGGAGGTGGGACTTCAGTACTACATCCCTGTAGGTCTCGTCTGTGTACCTCTTTGTCTTCCTTATGTCCTCCAAGTCTGCCACTCTAGCCTCCAGAGGTCAGACTTATTCCCTATGGGCAAATAGCTCCTTCCACCTAGTGTACATGTAAGACCCCCTCTCCAACTGGAAAAAAATCGTACATGTGACACTCAGTGCAAAAGACTGGATAGCCCCCATTTCACTGCTGGACTGCTGTCTGCATCTTAGTTTTAAGGTTTTATTTAGCTATTTCTATACCTAATAAGTTTAAGAGACTTATTTTGTCTGTCTATTCCTGGTGAGGATAACTAGCTGAACCTGAAAGTGAATTTGACCACTTCTTCCCCTTTAATAGGTTTAAGAGCCTATAAAGCTAAGATTATGCCTGGGGTGGTGGTGGGAGGGAAAGAGTGCTTACTAAAAGTCAGCTTGCTGCACAGTGTCCTGACCTGTGCTTCTAAGGTAATCTCTTAACAATTTCCTGGGTGATTCATGCAGCCCTTGGTATGCTAGAGGGAGCCCTTCAAATTACCCTTTTGAGCTGTCACTTGGCTTTAATACCTATTTAAAACAATTTCACAGGCCTTTTGCCCCCTAACTAGAAGGCCTCTTTGTAAAGGTCTCTAGAAACAATTTATTATTTCTACTCAAAGAATATTTACCCTATTTTTCCTTCTATGCTAATCTTTATGCTAATTTGATTTAAATTAAAAGTTTCCTGCTGCTACTAACTGAGGTTTAAATTTAAATTAAATGCTCCCTGTTGCTACTGACTGAGGTTTAAATTTAAGTTAAAATCTTTCTGGTGCTACTGAGCCATGACTGAGTTAGCCAATACACTGGATTCTAAAGTACACAGATTTATCAGCTTTACCCCAAAGAATTCCCTTTGCCCCAAGATTTAGAGAATTTCCCAGAAGTAATGGTTGCAAGTACAGATTTCTTTCTGGCAATAGCAGTCCATTTTGGTAGTCCTTTAAGACCTATTGCAACCTCCTCCTTGCTGGCCTCCTTCTGAATCATCTCTCTCCCCTTTAATCTGTTCAGAACTCAGCTGCACAGCTAATCTTCTGCCAGCCTCGATATGCTCATGTAACCCCTCTTCTCAGGTCGCTTCATTAGTTCCCTATCTGTTTCCATATCCAGTTCAAACTTCTTCTACAGACCTATAAGGGCACTCATTCTCCTGCTGCTCCTCCTACTACTACACTTGTAAAGCGCCATGCACGCGGCGCTGTACAACCAACAGTACCAGAGAGAGTCCCTGCTCATCCGAGCTTACAATCTAGTCAAGATAATACAAACAATTAGTCAATTCGATGGATTTTACAGTTCATTCATGAAAATGATGGGGGTTAGGTTAAGATGAAGGATAGGAGTCAGGATCTGAACGCAACAGTGAAGAGGTGGGTTTTTAACCTGGATTTGAAGAGCGCTAGGGAAGGTGCCTGGTGTATAGACACAGGTAAGCTGTTCCAGGCATAGGGTGCATCAAGGTGAAAAGAGCGAAGTCTGGAGTTAGCGGTTCGAGTGAAAGGCCTAGATAGAAGTAATTTGTTGGCGGAGCGAAGATCCCGAGCTGGGATGTGGGGAGAGATCAGAGATGAGAGGTACGGATGAGCTATAGAGTGAATGCATTTATAGGTGAGTAGGAGAAGTTTGAATTGGATGCGGAATTGGATGGGGAGCCAATGAAGCGACTTGAGGAGAGGAATAAAGTGGGCATGGCAGGATTGGCGGAAGATTAGTCGAGCAGCATAATTTGGTATGGATTGAAGGGGGAGGAGATGACTCATGGGGAGACCAGCAAGGAGTAGGTTGCAGTAGTCGAGGCGAGAGGAGATTAGGGAGTGGATAAGCATTTTGGTGGTGTGTTCCAACAGGAAGGGGTGGATTTTGCTAATGTAGAGAAAGAAGCCACAGTTTTTAGTAATGTGCTGGATATGTAAGGAGAGAGAGGTGTCAAAGATGACCCCCAGATTGCAGGCTGAGGGAACAGGAAGGATCATAGATCCATCCACGGAGACTGAGAAGGGGGGAAGAGGAGGAGAGGAGTTAGGGGGAAAGAGGAGGAGTTCAGTCTTGGCCATGTTCAGTTTCAAGCGGTGATGAGACATCCAGTTGGTGATGTCAGAAAGGCAGGCAGAGATCTTGGTTTGGATTGCTGGAGAGATATCAGGTGTAGAGAGGTAGATTTGGGAGTTGTCGGCATAGAGATGATATTGAAAGCCATGGGAGGAGATAAGCACGCCAAGGGATTGGGTGTAAAGAGAGAAGAGGAGGGGGCCCAAGACGGATCCCTGGGGTACACCAACATGGAGCGGGGTGGGGGAGGAGGAGGAGCCACCAGAGCTTACACTAAAGGAGCGATGGGAGAGGTAGGATGAGAACCAGGACAGTATGGATCCCTTGAAGCCAAGCGAGGAGAGGGTGGAGAGGATGAGGTTGTGGTCAACAGTGTCAAAGACAGCGGAGACGTCGAGAAGGATGAGGACAGAGTAAAGGCCCTTAGATTTAGTGAGGAACAAGTCATTGGAGACTTTTGTAAGAGCCGTTTCGGTAGAGTGTAGGGGACGGAAGCCAGATTGGAGTGGGTCAAGGAGGGCCTGGGAGGTGAGGAAGTCAAGGCAACGTCAGTGGACTGCTCATTCAAGAAGTTTAGATATGAAGGGGAGGAGGGAGATGGGTCGATAATTAGAAGGAGAGGTGGTATCGAGTGAGGGTTTCTTGAGGAGAGGTGTGACAACGGCATGTTCGAACTTGATGGGGACAGTTGCAGTGGAAAGTTGAGAATATGAGAGATGGAGGGGATAATGGTGGAGGAGATGGGGTGGAGAAGATGGGTGGGGATGGGGTCGGAGGAACAGGTGGTGGGTTTGGAGGAGGAAAGGAGAAGTGTGGTTTCCTCATCAGAGATCATAGGGAAGGAGGAGAGGGTAGCAGAGGAAGTTGGGATGGGGGGGGGGAGAAATGGGGAGAGGGGGGGTAGATGCTCCTCACTACCTTCTCTTATCTCTCCCTATACCTCTTCTTGGGAACTCTGCTGTTCTGTCAGATCGCTTCTATCTGTGCCCTTCTCTTCTACTGCCAACTCCTGACTTTGATACTTCCACCTTGCTGCCCCTTATGCCTGTAACAAACTACCTGAGCCTGTGCATTAGGCTTTATCTCGGGCCCTTTTCTAATCCAGGCTGAAAACTCACTTCTTTGAGGCTGCTTTTGGATCCCGATCCTTTTGGTCTTCTCTGTGTTTCCGTATCATTGAGCAGGGACCGTCTTTTACATGTTTCTGTAGAGTGCTGGGTACGCCTTGTAGTGCTACACAAATGATCAGTAGTAGTAGAAGTAATATAAGGGCCAAAAATCCAGAGATAGGGAAGGCGTAGGTTGAATAGTTAATTCAGATGTATCATTTTACAGACTTCTTAAATTGCCGCTTCAGCAGTTAAGACAATGTTAAATGGATCATTCAGCTAGTTGAACAGCTGTTTAGATTAAAGTATAGACATTTCATTTTGTTTCTATGGTAGCTGCCAAAAGGATTTTTAAAGCCGACAGTTTCAGCAATAAGTGACAGAAGTGGGTGGCGTCAGCTTTTTACCTATGTGGAGCAGGCCTTTATTTCATTTTTTTTCTAAATTAGACACTTTGGTGCTCTTTTACTAAAGTGCAGTAATAGTTACTGTGGGGTTTAATGGCCCGTGGTAAGTGCTGCCGCACGCTAAGAGCATCCAGTGTGGTAAAATTCTCAGGCTAGCTGCTCTCAGCCAGATGGGATGAGACAAGGTAGAGAGTGGGCCAGAGACAGCTAGCATGCATGATGTTGTCACTTACTGGGTGTCCCAATGGCTGATAGCACGGCTGCCCTTAATGCCACCGCATGAGTGTGTTTTAAGGGGCATCGGATCTGGGGAGGGGGAGATTTGTTGGGGAGGAGGTTGTGATCAGATGGTTTGGGGGATGTACAGGATAATCACAACCGTGGTTTTTGTTCACAGCACTTTGACGCTGAGGCTGCGTTCCCTGCCTGCGCAAATAGAACAGTTGCAACTGATGCAAGGAATGGGCGCTTGCCTGTGACAAGTGTCTGCCCTGTGTGGTAAATTTAGGGCGGATGCTGGGAACATCTTCATTTACCGCACAGGCTTTGCACTTACTGCACTTTATTAAAAGGACCCCTTAGTATATTGATCAATCTCTTTCTCGGCAGTGTTTTGTATACTCTAGCTATGAATAAACCAAAGGAGGGTCTGATTGGAATTCTTGATATGTCACTGTTTCCTTGTATTTTTTATTTATCCAGCATGGGGAGCAGTGGAGGAAAGGCTCTTGCATGACCTGCACATGTGACAGAGGCGAAGCCAGGTGTTACACGCGAACCTGCACTCCACTTATGTGTGAGAAGGTATTATTTATTTATTTAACAGGTTTTCTATACCGCCTTATCATACATTCAAAGCGGTTTACATGGAACAGTTACAGCAACAAGTTTTACATAGAACAGGGGTCTACAACTTGGAGGTTAGCTGAGATATGACAAGCAATTAACAATTGCTAACTATATACAAAGAACTACTGCAGTGTTTAGAGGTCCGTTTTGTCATGGATCATAGTCTTCTGGGGTAGGTCCAAAGTATTCTAGGAAAAGGTGAGTTTTTATGGTTTTCCTAAAGTCCACTAGGTCTTTGATTGCACGTGTTGAGGTGGGGAGATCATTCCACAGCTGGGGTGCATACAGGGAGAAGGCTCTATTGCAGGTGGATTGGTTTGCTTTTCTGAAGTTTAGTGGGGTCTTAAGTCATTAGCTGTCCCCGCCATTAATTTTCTTCCTGTACAGCTAGTACATGTCGTCAAAAGCTTTCTGTCTGAAAAGGGAAATGAGGATTATTTGCTGTTTCTGAATATTGGCATGATATGCCATTTCTTATCTAAAAAACCTTTGCTTCCACATTCATATTCAGGTGTGCTGTAAATCAGGGCTTCCCAAACATGCCTGATTGTCCTCACAGACAGATGGATTGTCAGTAAATATGTATAAGATAGATCTGCATAGACTGAAGTCATAGTATATACTGATTTCTCTCATCCATATTCATCGGAGATGTACAGAACAACAGATTGACTGTGGAGTCAGCAGAACAGGTTTGGGAAACTTCAGTCTAGACTGTGGTCTCATAAGGCAATAGGTTGGTCAAAAATAGAGTGCAGATCTGGCTTACCTGGGAGCTTGATAGTTTTAACTCCTGAGGGCTGCACTTAGACTAAATGTGTGAAGGAACATTTTAGAAATGACATCCAGGAGTAATCCTGGAACATTCGGATCAAAACGTATGTAAAAAGGCCAACCCTGTGCAAGTTTCAGACCGATTTTAGAAATGTATATGTGCCTGAAATAGATGGAGGTGGCCACAGCCACATAGATGTCTACCCAACAATATATCAGGATGGGAAAATCTCTCTCATGTTGTATACACGTCCTTGCCTGCTATTTGGCAAGTGGAGATGTAAATGTTAGTGTCCTCGTCTCTTAATTTATCTTTATGGTTGTAAAAGGTATTGAGGCTAGTAGAGTACTTTCTTCCCTACGCCCTCCAGGTGTTTTGTTGGCAGAATGAGAGCTTCTCCGGAAACAAGCAGGAAGTCAGTTCTCACATATGGGTGATGTCTGTGCCAACGGAAAGATCTCTCTAGCTATGCGTGGTCCCCTTTCCACCCAAGGATGCCATCTTGCCTCAGTCTCCTTTTTTCCGCAGAGCCCTTTGGATGTCTGTCCAGTTTCCCCCGGAAAAAGTGCCTTTTTTGTCTTGTTTTATCCAGTATGTGTACCAGTTCCTTTCCTGCCCCCGAGCCAGCTCGCCTCGGCATCTTTCCTTGAGTTCGTCTCTTTTTTTTTTTGTTTTCTCGAGGTGTTCCTCAATCTGTGTTTCGCGCCCTTTTTTTGGCCGCAGACCTTGGACCTATGCCTGGGTGGCAGGGCTCCCTTTTTCCTGATGGCTTCCAGCGGTTTCAAAAAAATGTGATCGCTGCGATAAGATGATGTCCCTCACCGATCCACATGACTGCTGCTTCCGCTGTCTTGGGCCGGACCACAATGACTTGGACTGTGAACTTTGCAAGGCGATGACAACAAAAGCCATCACAAGCCATCAGCCACAGCAGGAAAAGTCCAACTCTGCACCGGATTCTCCGGCAACACTGCACTCCAAGGTCCCCTCTGGTACCTCGGTGCCCTGCGCTCCCAGGGCAGCCTAAGAGTCCCGCAGCCATGGGTCCTCTGAGGGAAAATCCCCAGAGGTGGCGCGCAAGAAGTCAAAACCCTTGAAGACCACCCTGGAGAATGGGTCTGGGAAATCCCATTCCAGGCCCTGCAGCCCCATGTGTTAGTCCGAGAGGTCAGAGTGGGAGCGGCCTCACAAGCTGCCCCAGAAAGAGTCGTCGGCAGCTGGTGACTAGTCTTGGACACCCGAGGCCATCTTCGTTGAGGACTCCTCCTCGACAGAACCGATGCCAGGCCCAAAGCCCTTGGTGCCCGCGTCGAAGGCTGCGGAGCCAACTGGCATAGAGACCAGGATGACGGCCTTAAAGCTTAGTATTTCTGCCCTCATGGCCCAGCAGCGGGCATTCATATCTGGTTCCTCCGGTTCATCTGCCCTGACAACCAGACCCTCGACATCAAGGGCTTCCCCAGAAGTCGAGCCAATCCTTGAGTGCCACCGGCCTCAAGAGAGACAGTGGTAGAGGACAAGATCCTGATCCTGTTCCTCGGGCAACGATCCTCCCCAGCCAGTGCCTGCAGCTCAAACCGCAGGTCCTCCGGAGGCAGTGGGCCTCAGGGCTTGGGAGTCTGATTGGGAGACCAAGGACGAGCAGTCCCCAGACACTTGATGACATCAAGACGTGCCCTCAGACCCATCTCCCCTGGTGTCCCGGCGCTGTTCCCCATTCGAGAATGTCCTCTTCCTGGATTTTGTGCAGGACATGGCTAAGGCTCTCGCCTTTGAGACCAAAGCGGAGAAGGATCCCTGCATAGAGGAACTGGAGATTCTCCAGTACGAGGCTCCTCTAAAGGAGGCCCTCACGATACTCGTCCCTCTGATTCTTGAGCACCTCCTCCTCCATATGTAGGAACCACTGGCATCAGTGCTCATAATAAGCAGATGGCTCGACTCCATGTACCGAGTCTGCCAAAGCCCCGGGTTCCAGAAAACCCAACTCCCACACAACTCGGTGGTCATTGAGTCCGCCATGCACAGATTCAAAAGCCAAAAGACCCATTCCTCAGTGCCCCCGGTAGGGAGGCCCGGACCCTTGACACCCTCAGCTGAAAGGCCTTTCAGGGCGCGATGCTTGTGTGCCTGGTCTAATTCTACTAACTATACACTTTCATGTAACTCAAGGAGCTGGAAAGGGAGATCACTGGTTTCTTAGCAGGCCTCAACGTGGAACCTCTCCAGCAGTTCAAGTCACTGACCTTGGTGGTCAAAGAGTGCTCAAAGTTTTTATCTCGCGCAACATACAACGGCTTCGAGTTCTCAGCCAGAGTAGCCGCCGTGGGCATCAGTGCCTGATGCCAGGCCTGGCTGCAGTCATTTGACCTCGAGCAATGGGTTCAGGACCACCTCATTGATGTCTCCTGTATTGGAGAGAATCTCTTCAGGAAACCCATGGCAGACAAAGCAGCTGAAATAGAGACTGAGTTCCTTACAATGACCAGACTCTCTAAAAAGACCTCAGTACATCCCTGTAAGAAGGTCCCGGGTAAGAAGCCCTTCTTCCTGAGGAAAAAGGGTTTTTTTGGAAATGCTTCACAGTTCCAACCTTCTCTGCTCCGCAGCAAAGCCAGCAGCACAAGGGGCAAGGGCACAGCCCCCGCAAGCAGAGAAACTCCCAGGACCCAGGTGCCAGCCCTGGCCCCGGCCCCGGCCCAGCCTGGAGGGAGTTTTTGACTCCATAGGCACAACCTCCCTCCCCCCCAATGTCTGGCTCTGTTTGCCATCAGGTGGTCCTCCATTACCACCGATTCCTGGGTACAGCAAGTTATCAGGGAGGGTTACCTTTTCCACCTTCAATAGATGCCACCCTCTTACTTTCTAGGAGAATCTGTCAGGCCTCTCCTTCACCAGGCTCAACTCCTCACTGAGCTCGCAGGCTTCCTTAAGGACAAGGCAGCAGAGCCAATAGAGCCAGTGCCCAAACACCTCTGAGGCAAAGGCTTCTACTCCAGATATTTCCACATTCCCAAAAGCATGGGAGGCCTCAGGACCATCCTAGACCAGCAGAACTTGAACAGATTCCCGGTGAGGGAAAAGTTCAAGGTGCCTCTCCCTTGGAACTCTGCTGCCATACCTCCAGCAGAGAGGCTGGCTATGCTCCTTAGACCTGAAGGATGCTTTTACCACATTCTGATCCATCCCAGCCACCAAAAATACCTCCAGTTTGTGATGGGGGGAGGTCACTACCAGTACAGTGTACTACCCTTTGGGCTGGCGTCATCACCAAGGGTCTTCACCAAGTGCCTATCTTCGTCTCTAAGTGGCCTTTTATCTTTCCCTATCTGGATGACTGGCTCTTAAGGGGAGGCACAGCTGCAAAGGTACATCATGCCACTGAGCATACCATCCACACCCTGCAGCACCTGGGGTTCATCATCAACTACCCCATGTCCCACTTTTTCCCCAGCTCAGTGCCTGAAGTTCATAGGGGCTCAGCTAGACACCCTCCAAGCCAAGGCTTTCCTCCCTCTGACGAGGTCAGAACACTTCAGGGTGCTAGCCACAGAGGTGCAGTACCACCCGCCATCTTCTCCACCTGCTGGGGCACATGGCCTCCACGGTCCACGTGACCCTATACCCCCACCTGCACATGAGGGCGGCTCAGTGGTGCCTCCGATCCCAGTGGACACAATCCATGGGCAAGCTCCGAGACAGGATAAGAGTGACTCGCCACCTAGTAGACTCCCTCGACTGATGGCAACTTCCCCACTACCTTCAGACTGGAATTCCCTTCCAGGCACCCACCCCTCCAGAGGGTCCAAACTATGGACACTTCTCTGCTGGACTGGGGACCTCATTGCGAGGACCTCCGACACAAGACAGTTGGTCCCAGTAAGAATGACAGCTACAAATCAACCTTCTGGAGCTCTGGGCAATATTCCTGGCCCTCCGAGCCTTTCGCCACCAGTTGCAACGCCATTCAGTGCTTGTCCAGATGGAAAATCAAGTTGCAATGTTTTACATGAACAAGCAGGGGTGCACGGGGTCATACTGCCTTTGGCAGAAGGTGTTGGCCCTCTGCTCATATTATACACGCAACAGGATGCTTCTGTGGGCTGACAAAATGCTCTGGCGGAAAATTGAGCAGAACCCTCTAGCCGCACTGGTGACTCCTGGACACCCAGAGAGACCTCCCAGCTCTTCCATCTCTGTTGCATCCCCCTAGCGGACCTGTTTGCCAGCCCAGATAACATGCATTTGCCCCACTTCTGCTCCCGCCAGCTGCACCCATCCCGGGTGGTGGTGGATGCGTTCCTCATTCCATGGACGGAAGGCCTCCTCTATGCCTTCTGCCTAACATCACTGGTCATCAAGACTCTCTTCAAGATCCAGAGTGACAGAGCATCGCTAATACTGATAGCCTCCAGGTGGCCTAGGCAACCTTGGTTCCCGCTACATTTCCACCTGTAGGTAGCATTTCCAGTTCCCCTGGGCCATGCCCCAGGACTTCTGTAACAGGAGGAGGGCTCTCTCCTGCACCCCAATGTGGGGTCCCTGTTGTTCACAGCCTGGCTGCTGAAAGGGTGGCTCTTGCTTCCTTCGACCTCTCACGAGATGTGGAGGAGTTCCTTCTTGCCTCCTGCAAGGCCTCCACACAAAGGGCATATGCCTTTGTGGCACTGCTTTTCAGTGTGGTGCACCGAGAGACAGGTGAATCCGTTCTCTTGCTCAGTGCAGATAGTAGTACTCCAGTACTTACTTCGCCTGTCCCAGGTGGGACTGAAGTCCAACTCAGTCAGGGTGCACCTGAGCGCTATCACGGCGCATCACCAGTCAGTTGAGGGAAAACTCCTCTCAGCTCAGCACCTTGTTTCTCGTTTTCTGCAGGGCCTCATATTGTCTAAGCCCTTCATCTGCCTTCCAGTGGCAGAGTGGGATCTCAACATGATGCTCTCACAGCTCACTAAGTCGCCATTTGAGCCCTTGGCTATCTGCCACTTAATGGTACCTCTCCTGGAAAGTTGTCTTTCTCACGGCACTCACGTTGGCTTGTAGAGTCAGTGAGTTACTGGCTCTGATGGCAGAGCCTCCCTAGATTTTACAAGAACAGGGTGGTGCTCCGCACACATACCAAGTTTCTCCCAAAGATGGTGTCCTCCTTCCACCTCAGTCAAAAGGTGATACTCCCCACCTTTTTTCCGAGGCCTCACGCTGGCAAGGTGGAAACCATTCTCCATACTCTGGATTGTAAGAGGGCCCTGTCCTTCTATCTGCAACGGACAGAGCCATTGCAAAGTGCCTCAGCTCTTTATCTCCTATGACACCAGTCAACTTGGGCTTCCAGTAGCTAAGCGAACTCTGTCCACTTGGTGGCAGACTCCTTTGCCCTTGCCTATGAGCAGGCTGGGATCTCATTAGAGCACTGGGTCATGGCACACCATGTCAGAGCCATGGCTACCTCTGTAGCAAATCTGTGTTCCGTACCTCTTACGGAAATCTTCTAGGCCACCACCTGGTCTTCGGTCCATACCTTTGCAGCTCACTACTGCCAGGAGAGGGAGTCCTGATGGGACTGTGCCTTCGGCCAGGGTGGACTTCATAATCTCTTTGGGGTGTAGGCGGCTCCTGCCCTCCGATCTTTCTATGTTCAGGCTACCAGAGTGCTGGTTCTCCGCCTCTCTCAGTTGGAACTTAACTGCTGCAGCTCATGGCTCACTTCTCTGGCCACATTTTGTACAGGTTCTCGGTTGCCTGTAGCTGAGGAGTCCATATCTGAGAACTGACTTCCTGCTTGTTCCCTGAGAAAGCGTAGTTGCTCACATGTAACAGAGGTTCTCCGGGGACAGCAGTAATTGGTCCCTCCTCCCATTTTCAGTTTGTTTGTTTGTTTGTTTGTTTATTGACTCTTGATATACCGCCCTTTATAACATCAGAGTGGTTTACATTCAAAAATTTAAATCCAGAGTAGGCTCAGGGCCAGAAAAAGGAAAGGGAACTACAAAGTGCTTCTTTACTGTATTTTAATTTTTGCCATCTTAGCTATGTAATTAGTCTGAGAAAACATAGCACCCTTGGGCAGGAAGGGGACTATGCATGCATGGTGCATCTCCAAAAAGGCTTTCTTTGAAAGCTGGGGAGATGCCTCCATGAGGGCTCCATCAGCACTGAAGTCACTCATATGTGAGGACTGATTTCTGCTGTCCCCAGAGAACACCTGTTAGAGGTGAGTACCTACGCTTTCTCTGAAGCCCATTCGTGACCAGAAGCAAGAATAGACATGGACGTGACCGCTGGTGGGTTAAGACATCCTGGCCATTTCTGAAATCATGTGTATCTTTTACAGAACACCCCAGATATGCCTCTGCCATGCCCCCATGCAATATGGGCACATTCACCCTGGAGATCTCCATATATTCAGCTTTCTAAATGGCTTTGGGGACATCTTTGTGATTTGCATGTCTGAATACCTGTTTTCAGACATCCAGATCATGAATAGAGCTTCTAAAATAACCACCTAAGTTTTTATTAGTTTTGCATGAGTATTCAGCTTTATTAGATACGATTCTTTCTGTCACACAAAAAAGTGTAGAAAGCCGTAGGACTGGGCTACTATTTGCAGCTGGTCTGAGGGAGAGAGGATGAAGTTTAGTGTGAACACTGGAAACTGTCAGGGGGAGAGAACAGGAGATGGTAAGTTACACCATTTTGCGCTTTGCAAAGATAGGGGGAGTTTGCAGAGGATGGAAAAAATCCACTGGCAGGTGGGGCAGCATGGTGGCCGGTGGTGGGGGGGAGGGCGGGCGTGCTGCCTACATGACTTTGCCATAACAAATGATTCATTATTACAGGGTCATAACAAAGTGAAGCGTGCTGGGCAGTGCTGTGAGGAGTGTGTGCCTTCAAAACGACATTGCTTACACGAGGGCTTCCCCAGGTACCACGGCGATATGTGGAATGTTACTCACTGTGAGTTCTGCATGTGCAACCAAGGGCAGATCATTTGCCAAAAAGGAGAATGCGCGAAAGTGAAGTGTGCTTGGGTAAGTACGCTTTCTTTTCCAGGGGCAATAGTCTGGTGTGCTTTGTTTTGCTCCAGTCTTGTCTGTTTATTTTTGTCCTTTTTTGTGCACAGATTTAGGGGTTTGTTTTGCCCCTTTATTATTGTGAAAGGCTGTGTGATTAATGAGCCAGTCTAGAAAGCCTCTAGCTTGCAAAATTCCTGAACCATGTAAATGACAGACTATACAGAAGTATTCCCCCCAGATTCATGTTTCCTAATTCTGGGCCCATTCCTGGGATAGTCTGCTCTGTCCCATGGAGACTAAAGCCAGGGCATTATGTTTTTTTCACACTTCTGAATGTTGCTAAGTGGAGGCCATCCTAAATAATCAGGCCAATGCAGAAAACTAGCATAGCCTTTAAGTACAGATAACGCCACTTTTAACCACAATTACTGTGACAGCCAGATTCAGAAAAGAGACGGACGCATATGTAAACCGCAAATGAAAAACTAGCGCACAATTAACGCCAAGAGTATTTAAATTTAGGCAAATGAGCTGGCCATAATAAAATGGCATGCTAATATTGCCTGCACCCAATATAGAGTATTTTGCAACCAGCCTAAGCGCCAGTATCTCTACACCTGGTCTTGAGGTGGCTTAAACATCTAGCATGTGTCCCCGACAGCACTTTGATGGCATTGGGTGCTTTCCCCGATGCCTGGATCATCAAACTTCCCCTCAGATGATCCAGGCATTGGGGAAAACGCCCGATGCCATCAAAACACTGTTGTGGGGGTGATGTCCCCAACAGAAAGCAAATCCCTGCTGGCCCAGTGGCCCTAATCCCCCACACCCACTCAAGTAAAATAATCCCTGGTGGTCCAGCAGCCCAACCCCCCCCCCCACCTCACTCCCGGTACCTTTACAAATGCTTTCTCTGAAGCCCATTCGTGCCCTGAAGCAGGAATAGACATGGACGTGACCGCTGGTGTGTTAAGACATCCTGGCCATTTCTGAAATCAGGTGTATCTTTTACAGAACACCCCGGACATGCCTCTGCCAATATGGGCACATTCACCCTGGAGATCTCCATATATTCAGCTTTCTAAATGGCTTTGGGGGACGTCTTTGTGATTTGCATGTCTGAATACCTGGCGCCGAGCATGGTCAGGCTACCATATAAGGTAAAAAATGGCAGTCTGACCTCACCCGGTGCATCCTAGGATATGTGGGACCAGGCACGGCCATTTTTCATGATGGCAGCGCAGGAGTGCGTGGGCAGCACTTCCGCTCATTTGTAAGGGTACCGGGAGGAGGGTGGGAGGTTTGGGGCTGCAGGACCACCAGGGTTATTTTTGATTGGGTGGGTGGGGGGATCCGGGACCACTGGGCCACCAGGGATTTGCATTCTATCCGGGACACCGATCCTCCGACAGTATTTTGATAGCATCGGGGGGCTTTCCCCAATGCCATCAGAATACTGTCAGGGCTCATATGCAAATTAGCCATGCAGTGTCCCTGTTTCTCTAGGAGAGCATGCCAAACTTGCACCAACTTCTGTGCACATGTGTTTAGCTTGCTCTCCCAGTTTAATGCTGACATTTGCGCACAGCTTAACGCATGACTAGCTTGCATGTGAGCCATTTTCTGCATGCCAGCGCTAAAGTCGCGTGCTATCTGTGCGCTGTAGATGGGCGTAAAAGGTTGACAGCATGCGACTTTAGCGCCGGCTTTCTGCATCGGCTTGAATGTTTGCTTACCATGCTGTGTTGTGTTAAAAAGGTGTAGGGCTTCCAGGGTGGATGACTGTCTTTGTGAATCCTGGAAGGAAGCTAGTATGAAGCATGGAAAGGAAGGCATTATGAAATAATACCACATCAGCAAACTTGCAGCTTGACTAGCTGGATTTGTGATAAAATTGTGAAGGACCGCTGAGCAGAGCTTATGGAATTTGGTTACATTATCACTTTTGTAAGATGGTAAACTTAGAAACTGAGTAAATGATGACATGATGATCCGTCAGTCTGCCCAGTCTAGATTCCTCCTCTTTGGTTCTCAGTCATTTTGGGCAGACATGTTCTCATACCTAAACCAATGCCAGCTCCACCCCTCACATCTTTTACTCAGCTTCTCGTGTTTTTCCAAATGCTCCAGCATGCCCAGATTCTGTTGTTCTGGCCCCCATTACCTCTTCTGGTGGGTTTTTCAGGCCTTGTCATCTTGTGCTCTAATTCTGACAAGAACGTAATCTAGCAGATGGCTTCTCTTCCCATTCCCTACCATCATGCTCCACAAAGATCCTAACAACCACTAAATTTAGTGAGCCTGTTGCCCAGAAACATCCAGCCTCCCTGTGTTCATTAATATTTGGGTTTTCCCACTGGTCGCTCCTTGCAGGTTAACACTCTGCCTACATGGAAACCTGATGTAGCTATAGGATTGTTAGGACCGTAACAGCTGCTTCATGTAGCTTATATGCCCAGATTTGACAACATTCTCATTTTTTCAGAAACAGAATAAACATAATTTCTAAAGAAAAAGTATAAGGGGGGGGGGGGGCATTGAAAGCGTTTTAGCTAATTGGCATAGCTGCTAACTGGGTAAAGCTTACGAGCCGGATATTCGGCACCACTAACCCCCTCAGACTGCGTAAAAAATGTCCGATTAAAACCAGGGCAGCCTGTGGGTGGATCGGGAACGGTGCCAACTGCTATCCGGTTAATGGTGATATTCAACTGCTAACCGGATAGCTTAATCAGTTAAAGTTAAGTCATCCGAACAGCTGTCATAACTTTAACTGGATTTCACTTTCCGGTTAGTGTTTGAATATGGCTGCTAACCAGCTAGCGATGCTACTGTCAGGCGAACCCAGATATTCAGCACCAGAATCCGGATAAATTTCAGCGCGGTTTGTGTATAATAAAAGCGCCAGTGGCTAGATGCTTTAAATAGCCTAGATGACGATGCTGACTGTGGCCCCCACACTTTTTGGAAAACCATAGCATCCACTCTGTACCTTTTGGAAGGTCCTTGTAATGCAGATCTTTTCGTTACAGTTAAATAAAATCCTATAAATCAGAAAAGCTTAATTTTTCCGACCAGCCCCCACCTTTTTTGTCTATTTGAGTCTTTTCACCAACATTCCCACCAAACTGCATGGGAGTCCTCTGCCTACGCTGCTCCCCTACTGATAGTAGGGTTGGTGGAGGATTCCCACGCAGCTTGGCAGAAACGTTATTTATCACTTTTCCTTTATTATTTATTGATGGTGATGATAATAATATCAGTGGAGCAAATGAAGTAAATTATTTTTCTCCTGGCTAAACACAGAGGGCCTGTTATTCAGCTGGTGTTGTCACCATCTTAAGCTAAGACCCATCCCGATGCTTATTACATTTATGCTCTCAAAATTATCCCAATAAGGGGACAAAATAAATCAAATTCAAAAAGATCACCAAATAATCGCTCAAAAAATTGTAAACTGCCATCAAACACCGAATGTTATAGTATCTTATTTTTCAAGGAATCAACTCATTCCAATTGGCCAGATTGTTCAATCACTCCAACGAGAACCACCAATCATAGAGAGGGAAGCCCCATTGAGACCGGGGAAACCCTACTATGTGTTGGATGACCTCATATCAAACTGAGCCAGTTGATCTCCCTGTTCAACCCAAAAGGGTGGACCGAATTTAACCGGTAGATCCAATGCTGTTCCTACCATTGTAATTGGGCTAGCCGATCTCCCCCCTGGGATCCTGCGGTACATGATCAATTACAGACCATTTCAAGTCTGCAAAGGTGTGTTTGCACTGATGTTTTCAAAACCCCTTAATGATTGCTTTTTCTAGAGGTCCTAATTTAAAAGATTTGTTGGTTAGATCTACCTCCCCGTTGGATAGATTATCTGCCCCCGCTTTGGACGATCGGGGACATTTTCTGTGCAATTCTTGTGTGCACTGCTCCACAACTTTATCAGGACTGGCTTGGACACATCCTGCTACAGGGTGTTCGTTTGAACGTAAGTGGCTTACCACCTGCCGTTCCACTTTTGTAGTATATGTATTACAGTGCCCATGTGCATTGATATATATTGGTAGAACCTCCCGTTTGATCAAGGTGGGATTAAATGAACATGCATCACGGATACAGCAACAGATTCTTACAGCACCAATTGTGGAACACTGTCTGTTATTTAAACACACCTTTGCGGACTTGAAATGGTCTGTAATTGATCATGTATTGGCAGTTGGCAGTAGCATATGAAATCAGCACTTGATACAGGGAATTTATCCCGAAACGTGCACGTCGTGCCTTGTTGCTGTGCCTGGCTGCAGGATGAATTTCGGCTATCTTCAATGATATTAAATTAAGTGATTGCTTTCGAGTTAACCTAAATGATTATAAGGGAGTTTACTGTCGGGAGTGGATAGTTTACAATTTTTTGAGGGATTATTTGGTGATCTTTTTGAATTTTATTACATTTATGCAGCATCACTATTCATATAGGTAGCAGCACTGACTAAAAAGATATTTATTTATATTCCACGTACTGACCTATTCAGCAGTGACCACATTGGCAGTATCCCATGCGTGACTGAATATTGTTTTTAAGTGGATACATTCTGGTGCCGTCTCTGCCCCACTCCTCCTCTGGCCTCTAATGGGTAATCTCCAGGAACAAGCAGGAATGAGTCTTCACATATGAGTCTTCATATATGGGTATCGTTGGTACCGACGGAGCCTGCGCGGGAACGCTCTCCAGCGTCCAAAAGGAAAGCTTTTGGGAGCATCCCACAGCGCCTGCGCGCTGCCTTCCCGCCTCTCTCCAGTTCTTCTTTTCCGCGGAGCCAGCAGGTCATGTTCCTGTCACCGCTGAAGAAGTTCTTTATTTTATTTTATTTCTTTGGTCGCGCGTCTGCCGCCTTCGACGTCGGACCGGTACCGCCGGTCGGTCTTTCTTTCTTCTTAAAAAAAAAAAAAGACTACTATTTTCACTTCTGTGCATTTTTCTTTTGGCCTTAGGCCTAGGAAAAATTTTCCTCATGGAAAAGCCCGCTTCCGGGTTTAAAAAGTGCACGAAGTGCAGCGGTACTATTTCTGTCACTGACACCCATGACTGGTGTCTAAAATGTTTGGGTCCTGACCACTCCATCACGGATTGTGAGTCCTGTTCCATGATGTCTAAAAGAGGTCTACAGAATCAAGCAGCCAAGCTCAGTACACTGTTTCCCTCTGATGCAGCTTCGGTAGCATCGACGTCTTCCAGGGCTTCTTCTTTCTCCCATGGATCTCAGGTAACCAAACTCAAGTCCAGCCGGTCCTCGAAGGGTAGATCTCCCTCTAAGTATCGAGATGCCTCCGGGCTTGCTCTCAAGGAATCCGCACCGGCAAAATTGCTCCGGCTTCCAAAGCTTTATCTATGGGGTCACAGGTTGACATCGATGGCTCAGCCTCGACCGATCACCTGTTGCCATGTTCTGGAGTACTGGTGGTTCCCACTGGTACCGACATCCAGACATCAGTGGCGTCGATGGATCAGAATATTCTGACCTTGCAGCGTACCATTATGGCATTCATACAAGCTGCGACGCCTCCGGTACCGCAACAAACTCCGTTGTCGGTACCGGTATCGACATCGGCTTCAGTGGCGACTGCAGCGGTACCCTGTTCTGTGATGCCCATCGGTACCAAATCGGTACCGATCACTCCCGATGTCGATACCACTCGGTACGCGTATCGGGCTCTGCAGGAGCATCCAGACAGGCGATACTTCGATTCCTCTGAAGACTCTAATGAATCAGAGGTTTCTGTCGAAGCATCGGTACTCCTTCCTCAGGAGCCCTCTTCTCCAAAAAGAAGAACGTCTCCTCCAGAAGACTTGTCTTTTCAAGACTTCATTAGGGAAGTGACCAGTGAGGCAGAGCCTAGAGCCAAAAAATTGGATATCTTACAATATCCTAAGGCTCCTAAAGAGGCAGCTACTTTACCAATTCATGAGATCCTTTATGATCACATGTTGGGCATATAGGAGACACCTCTCACCACCTCCCCTCATTCTCGTAGGTTGGACACCATGTACCGTGTTCCTCCTTGTCCTGGCTTTCATAAGACTCAGCTTCCTCACCACTCTATTGTGGTGGAGTCTGCTATGAAGAAGATAAAGAGTGCAAAAAGGCACTCATCTAATCCTCCAGGAAGAGAATGCAGAACCTTAGATGCTTTTGGCAGGAGAATTTTCCAGGCCAATATGCTTGCTGCTAGAATCAACTCCTATAGTCTCTATATGGGGATGTTTCTAAAAGAAGTTACAGATCACCTGCAAACTTTATCTCCTTTTGTTTCAGAAGATAAAAGAGAGGAGTTTCTCACCTGGCTTAAACATGCCCAGGATGTTTCCAAGTTTTCCAACCGTGCAGCCTTTGACTCTTTTGAGTGTGCTAGC